>JAIOJX010000031.1:35443906-36693906 GCA_022376925.1 Tragulus kanchil | reverse complement strand
GACTCTTCATAAATCTGAATTTATTCTGTGTAAGGGACTGTGTTTCATTCTGGGATTATATTCATTTATCTGTACCTTTTGGTGATAAAATATCCTTTCTTGTGTGAAAAGATGATGCTAGAAAATAATGTGTTTTTGGAGGAAACAAGTTTTAAAATGTTACCAGTTCATGAAACTCAAAAGTGAAACCACTCACCTGAATAGCCTCGTCTCATAAAGGCATAGTATCTATTAGGGCTGACCTGGTGGCTCAGACATAAAGAATCAGCCTTCAGTGCAGGAGACCGGAATTCAATTATTGGGTTGGAAAGACCCCCTGGAGAAGAGAATGGATACTCACTCCAGTATTCCTGCCCGAGAATGCCATGGACGGAGGAGCTTAGTGGGCTACACTCCATGGGGTTGCAAAGAATCAGACAGGACTATGCGGCTAGAGAGAGAGAAAGAAATTTATTAGGTGCCAAATCTAAGACTGTGATGAGGTGTAAAGAAACTTTAGAGATACATATACACAAAAGTAGAAAAGTATTTGTCATTTTACCGCTTCCTAGTACTCCATAGCACTAAATATTCTCTTCTTTTCATTTTAGCCATTCTGGTGGGATTACAGTGTGAAGTTTGTTTATTAACGTCAGTTATTTATCCATTCTGGGATTGAAAATCATTGAGTTTGCTTCTGAATTTTTGCTATAATAAGCTCTGTCACATTGCATATTCTTGTACGAGTAATCTTGGTTTTTTCCTATTATTATTTTTTATTTTAATAATTTCAAGCCCAGAGAAGCAGAGAGAGTAGTATAAAGACTACCTATCTCTTATGTTACCTATTTGTTCACATCTCTTGTGCTTAATAATTGTTACTATTTTGCCATCTTGGTTTAACTTATTTTGGGCCCAGATTTATAGACATCCTAGCATTTTACCCCCAAATATCTCAGTATGCATCTCTAAAAAGAGAAGATATTTTTTCTACATGATGACAATTCTGGGTCATCCCTAATTTTCCTTAATTTAACTGTAGCTCCTGAATATCCTATTCACATTCATTTTTTCCTAATAGTTTCCCAAATGTGTCTCAAGTCAGAATCCAATCAAGGCTTCTACATTATACATTCCATTTATTTGTTATACTTTGTCCTGAAAGTCTCTTTTGATTTAGGATAGGAGAATCCGCTATCCACTTGACTCTGTCTCAGTGATGCTGATAAGACCACTGTCCTAAAGAAGGTCTTTTGGGATTTGGGGATTATTTCTTTATGATTAAGTTGTTCCCCAATCATCTAAATTTTCTGCCAGCTGGAAGTTATTTCTAAAGGTTTGAATCAATTCAGGATACGCTTTTGGGGAAGAATATTTGGCAGGGGTACCAAATGTAGCCTCCACATTGCATCATGACAGAAAATATAACATCTGACTGCTCCCCCCCGCCCATGACAACTGCTAATGTTGATACATGGATTAAGATGGGGGAGTCCCCTCCCTGCGTTGAAAATGGGTAATCATCTGTGGAAGTGTATGTGAGCACCATGCAGGTGTCCAGACCCTCGTCGTTTGCCCTAAGTGCCGGTCTTCATCTCCATCAGTGACTTCATTTGTGGTTGTCAATTTTGATTTGACATTCCTCCCGAATTTTCTGCATTGATGAACTGACAACAGTCTTCTGTAAAGAAGAGATTTCTTTCATTTTCTGAGGTTATACGATTTTCGTTCCTGCTAGAAATTTAAGACTAGCGTTTAATTATTTCCCATTAATTATCAACTTTTAGAGTAAAGAGATGATATTATAGCTCTCTCCAGGGATGGTGGATACATTTGTTTTGTTTCCTTGGCACCCTTCTTTGGTGACAATATGGATTCGTGGATTTATATGTATTCGCTCTGTTTCAGTCAATTACAGCCATTGCTATTTTTCATGTTCTGCTTGTCTCACCTTGGGTTGTTGGGTACCCCTTCCTTAGGACATGAGCCCATTAGTCACTGAATGTTTTTTTCCTTTCTGGAACAACAGTATGTCCTAGATTGTAACTCATGTTCTTGTGCAGAAATGAAAATGAATGTCTAGACTTAGTTCTGAAAATGAGAGCTGTTGGGTTATGTGGATTTAATGTTTTGAAAAAGAACATCAAATTGCCCTCCATCATGCAGCGCCTACTCACTTCCCCACCTCAATAGCTCCTGAATATCCATTCATTTTTCCTAATAGTTTCCCAAATGTGTCTCAAGTCAGAATCCAATCAAGGCTTCTACATTATACATTCCATTTATTTGTTATACTTTGTCCTGAAAGTCTCTTTTGATTTAGGATAGGAGAATCCGCTATCCACTTGACTCTGTCTCAGTGATGCTGATAAGACCACTGTCCTAAAGAAGGTCTTTTGGGATTTGGGGATTATTTCTTTATGATTAAGTTGTTCCCCAATCATCTAAATTTTCTGCCAGCTGGAAGTTATTTCTAAAGGTTTGAATCAATTCAGGATACGCTTTTGGGGAAGAATATTTGGCAGGGGTACCAAATGTAGCCTCCACATTGCATCATGACAGAAAATATAACATCTGACTGCTCCCCCCCGCCCATGACAACTGCTAATGTTGATACATGGATTAAGATGGGGGAGTCCCCTCCCTGCGTTGAAAATGGGTAATCATCTGTGGAAGTGTATGTGAGCACCATGCAGGTGTCCAGACCCTCGTCGTTTGCCCTAAGTGCCGGTCTTCATCTCCATCAGTGACTTCATTTGTGGTTGTCAATTTTGATTTGACATTCCTCCCGAATTTTCTGCATTGATGAACTGACAACAGTCTTCTGTAAAGAAGAGATTTCTTTCATTTTCTGAGGTTATACGATTTTCGTTCCTGCTAGAAATTTAAGACTAGCGTTTAATTATTTCCCATTAATTATCAACTTTTAGAGTAAAGAGATGATATTATAGCTCTCTCCAGGGATGGTGGATACATTTGTTTTGTTTCCTTGGCACCCTTCTTTGGTGACAATATGGATTCGTGGATTTATATGTATTCGCTCTGTTTCAGTCAATTACAGCCATTGCTATTTTTCATGTTCTGCTTGTCTCACCTTGGGTTGTTGGGTACCCCTTCCTTAGGACATGAGCCCATTAGTCACTGAATGTTTTTTTCCTTTCTGGAACAACAGTATGTCCTAGATTGTAACTCATGTTCTTGTGCAGAAATGAAAATGAATGTCTAGACTTAGTTCTGAAAATGAGAGCTGTTGGGTTATGTGGATTTAATGTTTTGAAAAAGAACATCAAATTGCCCTCCATCATGCAGAGCCTACTCACTGTTCCCCCTGCACCGTCAAAGTCCCGAGAGGACCCTGTCTCCCTTCACTTATTAAATGTGAGTAATGTTTCCAATTGGGTGGTGAAAATGATATTTGATTGGTGTTTTAATTTCCCTTCCTCCAGTTACTAGTTATATTTGGCCTCTTTTAATATGTATTTATTTATTTTGTTTGAAAATATTACTCTTTCATTTCCTTCTTTACATTACCTATTTTTAAATGGGTGACTCTCATTTTTTAAATTAATTCTTTATTTTAAAGGTTTTACAGAGTTTTGTTGTTCACAGACATGTATGTTCCCAGATCAGTCATATGCATATCCCTGGTCCCTACCCCCCCCCAGTTCCCCGCATCCCACCCCTCCGGACCATCGCCCCAAGCCATTGTGAGCACTCCTGTTCCCTTAGCACAATGACAATAGCTATCTTTTCCACACACGACAGTATAGGTTTTCATGTTACTCCCTCCATGCCTCCCCCTCCCTATTTCTTCCCCACAAAGTCCCTATGTCTATGCTCTGTCTGTTTTTCCATGAGTTCACTATGTGTGTTATCAAGACCGTCCTACTATATTCCATATATGTGTGTTAGTATACTGTATTTGTCCTCCTCAGTTGTTTTTTTAAAGACTTAGCCCTATTATGTCATTATGTCAGGATTTTTATTAGTAGAGGTTACCAAAGGTAGCCGTTCTCCATTATGTCCACTAGATGTCGCTGTCTACCTGTTTGGAGACGGGACTCGTCCTGGGAAGCAGAGAAGGAATATGTGGTTAAGATTTAATAGACTTCCACCGGGGCTTCCTTCTACTTGCTTGGGCATAAGGCATTCAGGAGATAACCTCATTCTCTAGACAATTCAACCTCCTGTACATAAAATTTTTTTTTGGATTAAACTTAGATTACAATCAGGTCGAAAGGCAGTATGCCTCTCTTGATCCTTTTACGTCTCTAAAAAATGTCTTTCACTTAAAATGAGGGCTGGCAGAAGAATGACCAACAGCCACTTTTTAAATTCTTTTCCCCTATCATGCCTCTTTTTTAAAAATTTATATTTATTTTCATCGATCTTTTTATTCTTTGGCCTGTGTGGGCCTCCCATTGCAGTGGCCTCTCCTGTAGCAGAGCACGGGCTCTAGGCGCATGTGCTCCAGAGGGCTGGCTCGTTATTGGACACACTGGTCCAGCCGCTTCCCAGCATGTGGGATCTTCCAGGGCCAGGGATCAAACTAGTGCCTCTTGTACTGCAAGGCGGACTCTCTATACACTGGACCACTAGGGAAGCCCCACCAGCCAGTTTTAAAGATCTTCCAATAGACCTGCACACAGGTTGAGACTCTTTGGCCTTTTGGAGGATGAAATATTAATATGCCTCTTGCTAAGAAACCTGTGGATGTTAGAATATGCATCTGGCTTTTCGCAAGACTGTGGGCGTGGCATGCTCTCTGGTTTTTCTCTTTTCATCTATAAGCTGTTTTCAATCTGCAGGGCTTTTGTTCCTAGCTGTTAATTGAAGAAAAAAATCATGAAGTGAGCTACTCTGATTAAAAACTAATCTTTCATAGGAGTTATATACATATATTTTAAAACTTTTGTGGATTGTAATATGCAAGTGAGAGTGTCCTCATCCTATGTGTACAGCTTAGATTTCACATGCTGAACACACCCATGTGAAGGGAAATGGAAGGTGACCCATGTATGAGTGGTATTATATCATTTTTAGTTATTTGTTCTCCTCAGTTGTTTTTTTAAAGACTTAGCCCTATTATGTCATTATGTCAGGATTTTTATTAGTAGAGGTTACCAAAGGTAGCCGTTCTCCATTATGTCCACTAGATGTCGCTGTCTACCTGTTTGGAGACGGGACTCGTCCTGGGAAGCAGAGAAGGAATATGTGGTTAAGATTTAATAGACTTCCACCGGGGCTTCCTTCTACTTGCTTGGGCATAAGGCATTCAGGAGATAACCTCATTCTCTAGACAATTCAACCTCCTGTACATAAAATTTTTTTTTGGATTAAACTTAGATTACAATCAGGTCGAAAGGCAGTATGCCTCTCTTGATCCTTTTACGTCTCTAAAAAATGTCTTTCACTTAAAATGAGGGCTGGCAGAAGAATGACCAACAGCCACTTTTTAAATTCTTTTCCCCTATCATGCCTCTTTTTTAAAAATTTATATTTATTTTCATCGATCTTTTTATTCTTTGGCCTGTGTGGGCCTCCCATTGCAGTGGCCTCTCCTGTAGCAGAGCACGGGCTCTAGGCGCATGTGCTCCAGAGGGCTGGCTCGTTATTGGACACACTGGTCCAGCCGCTTCCCAGCATGTGGGATCTTCCAGGGCCAGGGATCAAACTAGTGCCTCTTGTACTGCAAGGCGGACTCTCTATACACTGGACCACTAGGGAAGCCCCACCAGCCAGTTTTAAAGATCTTCCAATAGACCTGCACACAGGTTGAGACTCTTTGGCCTTTTGGAGGATGAAATATTAATATGCCTCTTGCTAAGAAACCTGTGGATGTTAGAATATGCATCTGGCTTTTCGCAAGACTGTGGGCGTGGCATGCTCTCTGGTTTTTCTCTTTTCATCTATAAGCTGTTTTCAATCTGCAGGGGCTTTTGTTCCTAGCTGTTAATTGAAGAAAAAAATCATGAAGTGAGCTACTCTGATTAAAAACTAATCTTTCATAGGAGTTATATACATATATTTTAAAACTTTTGTGGATTGTAATATGCAAGTGAGAGTGTCCTCATCCTATGTGTACAGCTTAGATTTCACATGCTGAACACACCCATGTGAAGGGAAATGGAAGGTGACCAGCCACCGCAAAAGCTCTAGACACCCCTCCCCTACCAAAGTAATCAGTACCCTGACTTCTGTAGCCAAAGGTTAGCGCATGATGTTAATAGATTCCAGCAGTGTGCACAGAAGCCTGGCTTCTCTCTTTCTTTCTCATTATTAGGTTTGTGACATGGATTTGAATTGAATATAGCTGTAATATTTTTATTATGTTTATATTCTATCGTGTGAACATGCAATGATATAGTCTATGACTGATGAGTATTTGGGAAAATTTTAGTTTCTGGCTATTGTGAATAAAGTCCCAGTGAACATTCTAGGGCACCTCTTTTGAGAGACATATCGATGGAGTTCCCGGGACCTCAGGTGGCATGTGCTCAGTGGTGGACACTGCTGAAGAGATTTCCAAAGCAGTTTGTCTCTGTCAACAGGTCCTCATTTGAGAGCCTCAGTTGCTTTGAACTGTCACTGGCCCTTGGAAGTTCTGTCTTGTCTGTCTTAGCTATTCAGGTGAGAGTGTAGTGTGAGGACAGTTTATCAAGGCCACTTATTTAGTATGGGGAGGTTGATGGTTAAATTCTCTGCCCACCTGAGAAATCAAGGAAATATGCTATTTGTAAAAGAAAGCAGAGGTGGGAAAAGGGATGTCTAGGGCTTAAAACATTCATTAAGTCGTGGATGGCTATTCAGGAAAAAACGTAAGTGAACTCACTCTGCTGGAGGATGTAGCTTATGAAAATCTCTCACCCCTCCCCATATACATTAGTATAACTGGAAAAGTAGAAAAGAAACACAGTGTAGTTACCTTCCTTCTCAACCTTCAAAATGATCATTGTCATTTTGTTCTGATCCATGAGCATTATAAAATTTCAAATAATATAGTACAACAGAACCTTGAGAAAGTGAACTCTGACATATCACGAGTGGTGATGTAACCCGGCTACTGGCTGACTCTTCTATTCGCTTCTCACGTGGTGCTGAGCTAAAGAGTTTAACTTTGTTAAGAAACAGGGAGATGTGGAGGGGACACAGCTAGTCCCCCCTTTTTGCAGGAAGCAGGGTACTCCAAGTGAGAGTGTCCTCATCCTATGTGTACAGCTTAGATTTCACATGCTAAAATGTGAAGGGAAATGGAAGGTGACCAGCCACCGCAAAAGCTCTAGACACCCCTCCCCTACCAAAGTAATCAGTACCCTGACTTCTGTAGCCAAAGGTTAGCGCATGATGTTAATAGATTCCAGCAGTGTGCACAGAAGCCTGGCTTCTCTCTTTCTTTCTCATTATTAGGTTTGTGACATGGATTTGAATTGAATATAGCTGTAATATTTTTATTATGTTTATATTCTATCGTGTGAACATGCAATGATATAGTCTATGACTGATGAGTATTTGGGAAAATTTTAGTTTCTGGCTATTGTGAATAAAGTCCCAGTGAACATTCTAGGGCACCTCTTTTGAGAGACATATCGATGGAGTTCCCGGGACCTCAGGCGGCATGTGCTCAGTGGTGGACACTGCTGAAGAGATTTCCAAAGCAGTTTGTCTCTGTCAACAGGTCCTCATTTGAGAGCCTCAGTTGCTTTGAACTGTCACTGGCCCTTGGAAGTTCTGTCTTGTCTGTCTTAGCTATTCAGGTGAGAGTGTAGTGTGAGGACAGTTTATCAAGGCCACTTATTTAGTATGGGGAGGTTGATGGTTAAATTCTCTGCCCACCTGAGAAATCAAGGAAATATGCTATTTGTAAAAGAAAGCAGAGGTGGGAAAAGGGATGTCTAGGGCTTAAAACATTCATTAAGTCGTGGATGGCTATTCAGGAAAAAACGTAAGTGAACTCACTCTGCTGGAGGATGTAGCTTATGAAAATCTCTCACCCCTCCCCATATACATTAGTATAACTGGAAAAGTAGAAAAGAAACACAGTGTAGTTACCTTCCTTCTCAACCTTCAAAATGATCATTGTCATTTTGTTCTGATCCATGAGCATTATAAAATTTCAAATAATATAGTACAACAGAACCTTGAGAAAGTGAACTCTGACATATCACGAGTGGTGATGTAACCCGGCTACTGGCTGACTCTTCTATTCGCTTCTCACGTGGTGCTGAGCTAAAGAGTTTAACTTTGTTAAGAAACAGGGAGATGTGGAGGGGACACAGCTAGTCTGCAGGAAAGCCATGTGCTCCTACCTCAAACTACCCCATGCCAGGAAGCAGGGAGGGAGTGGGAGGGCAAGCCACTGAGTTCTCCTGGCTCTGTTTCCCAGGATCAGGTTGGTGAGGTGGGTGCCAGCTAAGGGCCAGGCTCCCCGTTCCTGGTAGAACAGGCCAGCCCCTAAGCCCAGAACCCTGTCGTTATTTCGTCAGAGCAGATTTCTGCCGCCAGGTGGCGCCCTATGCAGGCCTATCGGCTCTGAATGGCTTCAGAGCTTAGGCCTGGCTGTGGAGCTCCTGGCGGGTAGGGGTCACAGTGGTGGGTGAGTGGGCTTGATCAAGAGGAGGAGAGGCCGGTTGGGGGCAGGGGGAGGCTTTGGGGTGTTTGCCTGCAATAGGGATAAGCAGATTATTTTGAAATGAAAGTTGTTAAGTGGCAAATGGGGACAGGTTGAACGTGACCTTGAATGCCAAGGTCATGATTTTGGACTTTGTCCCCAGGGCGCTGGGGACTGCTGCTGCTTTGTAAATGAGGAGTCCGGATCAAAGCAGTTCTTCAGCAAGACGAATTTCTTACTGAAATACATTAGGGCAGAACAAGAGGTGGGAGACAGACAGGCGCTGGGGTCGCGGACTCGGCCTTCAAATCGCCCAGTTTCCCGTCTGAGCTTCTGCTGCTCGCAAGCCGCGTGGTGTGGCTCTGTTTTCTCATCTACAAAAGGGAAGATTTTTTTAAAATTGTGTTTATGTATTATTTTTGACTGGGCTGGGTCTTCATCGCTGCACAAGCTTTTCTGTAGTTACGGTGAGCAGGGGCTTCTGTCTAGTTGCAGTGTGTGGGTTTCTCTCTTGTTGCGGAACATGGACTCCAGGGTGCATGGGCTTCAGTAGTTTCGGCTCACAGGCTCTAGAGCACAGGCTCCATAGTTGTGTCTCACGGGCTTTGTTTCTCTGCAGCATGTGGGATCTTTCCTGGGTCAAGGATAGAACCCAAGTGCCCTGCATTGGCAGGTGGATTCTTTACCAGTAAGCCACCTGGGGGCAGCGCCACAGTGGATGTAACCCGGCTTGGCTCCACGTTGGTGCTGAGCTAAAGAGTTTAACTTTGTTAAGAAACAGGGAGATGTGGAGGGGACACAGCTAGTCTGCAGGAAAGCCATGTGCTCCTACCTCAAACTACCCCATGCCAGGAAGCAGGGAGGGAGTGGGAGGGCAAGCCACTGAGTTCTCCTGGCTCTATTTCCCAGGATCAGGTTGGTGAGGTGGGTGCCAGCTAAGGGCCAGGCTCCCCGTTCCTGGTAGAACAGGCCAGCCCCTAAGCCCAGAACCCTGTCGTTATTTCGTCAGAGCAGATTTCTGCCGCCAGGTGGCGCCCTATGCAGGCCTATCGGCTCTGAATGGCTTCAGAGCTTAGGCCTGGCTGTGGAGCTCCTGGCGGGTAGGGGTCACAGTGGTGGGTGAGTGGGCTTGATCAAGAGGAGGAGAGGCCGGTTGGGGGCAGGGGGAGGCTTTGGGGTGTTTGCCTGCAATAGGGATAAGCAGATTATTTTGAAATGAAAGTTGTTAAGTGGCAAATGGGGACAGGTTGAACGTGACCTTGAATGCCAAGGTCATGATTTTGGACTTTGTCCCCAGGGCGCTGGGGACTGCTGCTGCTTTGTAAATGAGGAGTCCGGATCAAAGCAGTTCTTCAGCAAGACGAATTTCTTACTGAAATACATTAGGGCAGAACAAGAGGTGGGAGACAGACAGGCGCTGGGGTCGCGGACTCGGCCTTCAAATCGCCCAGTTTCCCGTCTGAGCTTCTGCTGCTCGCAAGCCGCGTGGTGTGGCTCTGTTTTCTCATCTACAAAAGGGAAGATTTTTTTAAAATTGTGTTTATGTATTATTTTTGGCTGGGCTGGGTCTTCATCGCTGCACAAGCTTTTCTGTAGTTACGGTGAGCAGGGGCTTCTGTCTAGTTGCAGTGTGTGGGTTTCTCTCTTGTTGCGGAACATGGACTCCAGGGTGCATGGGCTTCAGTAGTTTCGGCTCACAGGCTCTAGAGCACAGGCTCCATAGTTGTGTCTCACGGGCTTTGTTTCTCTGCAGCATGTGGGATCTTTCCTGGGTCAAGGATAGAACCCAAGTGCCCTGCATTGGCAGGTGGATTCTTTACCAGTAAGCCACCTGGGCAGCCCCAGGATGGAAACTCTTTGAGTGCCTATGTCATAGGGTTACTGTACAGAGTAAGTCAGTCGATTGTTAAATGGTACACGGTGCTTTGAACAGTGCCTGACACATGCTGTGTTCCTGATCACTCTTAGCAGCTGCTTTTGTTCTGTTGAGTGGGTCCTCCGTTTTTCCTCTCTGTTTTTCTCCTTCCTACTCTGCAGTGCTCCCTGCCTTGGGGGATCATTTGCTGATATTGCTTAGGAGAACTTCGCTCATTCATCCTTACGCCATGCAGTCTTGTTTTCTAGACCTCAGCAAAAGGAGACCAGTGAGTAGAAACTGCTGACATATTTCACTTCTGTTGCATCAGGTCCTCGGATGTTAACCTTTATTATTACAAACCTGCTTCTTCATCCTTAAAATGTAGGATACTACCAGCATGCTATTTTTAGGGTTGTTTTGAGGATTAAACAGGTGCCTATGTATGAAGAGCCTATGCAGCATCTGCAGCCAGGAGCTCAGTGGAGTGCCTGCTGCCGTCCTTCTGTCTCTTTCTAGAACTCTGGCTCAGGCTGGCTCTTGAGCCTGAGATGTCACTCTCTGGACTCTCTTCCATCTTCACCTATCCAGTCACCACCTGTCTTATCACCAGAAAACATCTTCTCCATGAAACGTGATTTCTTCTCTCTCTGAGCAGTCTCTTTCTTCTTTAGCATTTGTATTCTCTATTACTGTATGAGTCTTCTGCAGCTCCTATAACAAAATCCCATAGACTAGGTGGATTACACAGTAGAAATGTTATTTCCTCACAGTTTTGGAGGCTGGGAGTCTGAGATCAAGAAATCAGCAGGCTTGATTTCTCCTGAGGGCTCTCCTTGGCTTGTAGACAGCTGCCTTCTCACTTTGTCCTCATATGGCCTTTTGCTCTGCGTGTACACACAGCCCTTATTTCTCTTCCTCTTCTTATAAGGATACTGATTATATTGGATTAGGGCTATTCTTCTGACTCTATGTGTGTGTGTGTGTGTGTGTGTTAGTCACTTAGTCATGTCCTACTCTTCGTGACCCCATGAAGTCTTTGTGACCTTGTGGACCGTAGCCCACCAGGCTCTTCTGTCTGTGGGAGTCTTCAGACAAGATACTAGAGTGGGGAGCCATTCCCTTATCCAAGGGATCTCCCCAGCCTAGGAATTGAACCCAGGTCTCCTGCATTGCAGGCAGACTCTTTATCATCCCAGCCACCAGGGAAGCCCCCTTCTGACCTTATTTAACCATAATTACCTCTTTAAAGGCTCTGTCTCCAAATACAGTCACGCCAAGAGTTGGGGCTTCAACATATGAATTTGAGGGGGGCACAGTTCAGCCCATAATAGATACATACCTCACACTCATCATATCTTAGCCTGCTTTGCAATAGTTTGTGTGCTCGTCACATATAAATAAGAAGGTTATACTAGGTCAGATCATCGTTTAGCAAATATAATTCTTTCCTTCTCATCTCTATGGGTAGCATACGTTCTTCTTCCCTTGAGTTTGGATTCACCCATGTGACTTTCTTTGGCCAATGGGAAGTGAGCAGACATGAGCAGAGCCTTGAAGCAGGCTTCCCAGGTTAGAATTGCTCCCTGAAATGATGACGTGTCTCCAGGAACAGAGCGTGCTTCTGTAGCAACCCAGTCAAGGAAGCTGAGAAAGATGGGGAGTAGACCTGGGCCCAACCTGCCCCCTGAAACCAAGCCCAGCCGAATTCCAGCTCGCCTGTGGAAGTGTGTGCAGGAAATAAACCTTCTTGTTGGATACCCCTGACTTGCTATGCCTCATCATTAGAACAACAGCTGACCAATACATTAATTATTTATCAATTTCTTAACCATGTTTCAAGAACCCAGGCTGAACAGTGTATATGCCTTAGCCCATTTAGTTGTCAGAAGATCCCTACAGTGTATAGAATGCTTATTCCCTCCATTTAATAGATGGTAAACTGAGCCAAAGAGGTCTTACCCAGGGCCATGCTTCAGGTCAGTAGCAGAGCTGGGGTTTGAGCCCAAGACAGTCTGGATTATAGATTACAGAGTCCTATGGTGGGAGGACAGATGTTGTCACTTTTTTCAAAGCCGGATTAGAATCTCCAAGTTTTTAGCTTCTGCTTTACTGTCCTCTTTAGGGCCTCCCTGGTGACTCAGATGGTAAAGAATCTGCCTATAATGCAGGAGACCCAGGTTCAATCCCTGGCTTGGGAAATTCCCCTGAAGAAAGAAATGGCAGCCCAGGTCCAGAATCTGCTGGCCAAGCAGAAAACTCAGGTTTGACCCCATGGGTCAGGAAGATGCCCTGCAGAAGGGAATGGCAACCCACTCCACTGTTCTTGCCTTGGAGAATCCCATGGGCATAGCAGCCTGGCGGGCTATAGTCCATGGGGTTGTAATTTCACTTCACTTTAATGTTCTCTCTCCCCACCAGAAAGCTGCTGCTTGTAGCCTCTTCCTGAACCCCCTTGGGGAGGGAGTGTGGATCCAGGAACTCTTTTGTGATTTTCTGGACCAGCTCCGTGGAACTGCTTTCTCTCTGAGATGCTGCAGGAGCAAGATGCATCCTGCCAGCACCGTGTGTGCTGCAGGCAGGCTAACGAGAGCTCATTTGATCTACAGGAAGAAGCTCCCGAATCCCTCACCAACCACAGTCTCCAGTGGCTCTCCTGCGCTTGTCTTCGGCACCTTGCCTACCCAGCAGGCAACACGACATATCTTTATCTGTCTCCCCTCCAACCCCCCTGCTGCTCCTTTCTTGGTCTTTTTCTACCTGTTTGCTGATTCTTGGTTTGGGGGCAGACGGTTGAATCAATTAATAGAGGATTTGCAGAATCACAAGTGTGGTTATTAAAGGATGGTGTAATTAACTTCTTCAGACTAATTGAAAATTTTCATTTAAAAGGAGAAGCCAAGTGCCTCCTTGCTTAAATGACTTTCTCTCATAAAACGACCCTCATGAAAAGATTCTTTAATGTGAACCCATAAGCCAGAGACCTCTAGGCTGCTGCGAAACTGGGCAAAGAATTAGCCTGTTTCTCTATCTCTGTCCCTCCACCCCCCTTCCCGAGCCGTTTGCAGCATTCCTCCACTGTATTGTGCTGCTTCTCCAGCCACTGAACAAAGTCAGGAGAAATGGGCCAGAGGAAAGAGCGGCAGACACGATGTGCATTTTGATTGGGAGAATGGAGAGCAGAGAGGTGGGCGTCTGCAGCTCTTTGTCTGTCTGACATCTCAGACTGCATCTTCTGGTGCTGGCGGCTGGTTCATTAATTCCCATTTAGGGGACTGTTACCTCCCACTCTCTCTTGGGTAGGGCTTTCCCATCCTCAGGGTGTGGGAATGCTCACGTGACCCAGATCAGTCCAATCAACAGACTGTATTTCCTCATTACGGGAAATCATTGGTACAGGAGTTAGCCTGTGACCACACCCCCTCCAGCAGACCAGTGAAGTACAGTCTGAGATCTCTGGTGTAGCTACAGAGCAGCAGAGGCTTCGTTCCAACCTGGGTTGCTAACCTGCAGGGGCATCTGCCTGCCTCTTGGTGTCATTTTGCTATTGAGAAGGAAAAGTGTTGTTGTTTAGTTGCTAAGTTGTGTCTTACTCTTTTGCGATGCCATGGACTGTAGTCCACCAGGCTCCTCTGTCTGTAGGATTTCCCAGGCAAGACTACTGGAGTGGGTTGCCATTTCCTTCTGCAGGGGATCTTCCTGACCCAAGGGTCTGCCCCTAGTCTCCTGCTTGACAAGTGGATTCTTTACCCCTGAGCCACTTGGGCAGTCCCAGGAAAAGCATCAGTTCAGTCTCTCAGTCAGGACCAACTCTTCGTGACCCCACGGACTGCAGCACGCCAGGCTTCCCAGTCCTTCACCATCACCCGGAACTTTCTCAGACTCATGTCCATTGACTCAGTGAAAATATACCTGCGCGTAAAGCTTGTACCTAGGAAGGTGGGGAGTAGATGTCACTGCAACGATTTAAGGACCTTGGTCCTTCTTGCCAGAATTAACCTTCTCCCCTGAATGTTCCAGTTGTATGTGCCAGAATTATTTTATGGATTTTTTCCCCCTCCCTCTTAATCCAGATTGGGTTGGGTTTTCTCCTTTCTAACTCATAGATACTGTTTAGTAATTAGTCAAGTGCTGCCTCCGGGTGACAACAAAGGTCAGGTTATGCTGATCATCATAGATGGTGACGTGTGTGAAGCACACGTCCTGAGCTAGGACATAGCTGATCTGAGAAACCTAGAGGGTGCAGGCCATTTCTCAGGGGCTTTTGGTCCCATTTCAGGATTTCTGGGATGGGTTCCCCTCTCTGTGAAGTGGAGGGCAGCAGCCAAGAATCCACAGTCCTGGACCTCCACTCCTGCAGATAGACTGTGACTGCCAGCAGAAGGGCTGTGGTCTGGGTCTCTGTGCCCAAGACTTTGGTGGGAAGCCCCGTTCTCATTCCTGCAGGGACTGAGGTTTGGGGGACAAACCACAGTGCTTTCTAAGTCGCAGCATCATCACGTGTGAAGTGGGAGAAGGGTCTGTGAGCTCATACTTATGCAGTGCTTAACCTATGCTTAGCATTGGGGTGGTGCTAAATGTGTTGACTGTCACTGCCCTGGGCAGGCTTTGCAGTAACTACTGTATTTAATGGAGAATCACAACAGTCAGACAGGCTTCCCTGGTGGCTCAGACAGTACAGAATCTGCCTGCAATGCAGGAGACCAGGGTTTGATCCCTGGCTTGGGAAGATCCCCTGGGGAGGGCATGGAAACCCACTCCAGTATTCTTGCCCAGAGAATCCCCATGGACAGAGGAGCCTGGAGGGCTACAGTGCATGGGGTCGCAGACTCGGACACGACTGACTAACACACAGGACAGTCAGAAGTGACTTGGCCACAGGTGATCTCAGCTCATGAGTGAGAGGAGTTTGTAGTAAGGAGAAAGTTCTGTCATTATGCCTCTATTAACCACTCCCTTATTCAAGTTTCGAAGGAGACAATCAGTTGGGAGTTCATGATGAAAATAGTATCAACTGGTGTCCGCTAGGGGGCGGCAGCGTGCACAGAGCGTCCGCGAGCTTCGCTCAAGCCGTTTGGAACAGTCGCTGCGGAAGGTTTTGGTTCCACCAGAGGGCACAGGTTGCGCTGAGATTTCTGTGGGTGGCCACAGGGATTCTTGAGGCCAGGAACACTTGGGTGATGCAAAACCGATGTCTGGCTGTAAAGAGCAGCGGGAGAGCTGTGCACAGCTTCATTCCTGCAGGCAGACTTGGAACTTCAGTTGAATGATAACAATCTCTGTTTAATCCTTACACGAACCCCAAGTGGTAGATATGACCTTTTCCTGCATTTTTATACTAAGAGGAAAAAATGTTTGGAGAGACTGTGTGACGTTTCTGCAGTGGCAACTAGCTCTTCGGAGGTGAGATGGGGACTGAAACTGAGGTCTCTCAGTGGCTTAACTGCTGACCGATATGGTCTTTGTGTTTGATCTGGTTCTAGTCACCAGAAAGGGAAATGCTGGACCGCCACTGATGTCCTGTGTCAGTCTCTCCTTCAGAACCAGCCTGGTTTCCCTCTGTCAGGAAAGGTGTGGCGTTGGCCGAAAAAGTTGACTTGACTTTTTCTGTAAGATATCACGAACTTTTTGGCCAGCCCCATACAAGTCTGTTTTGCAAGGAAGCAAGAGAAGGTTTGATGGTCCCTGCCTCATAATGGCTAATAGACTGGCAGCTGGTATGTATTTGTTAAATGAGTAGCTGATTAGTTCCAAAGGTACCTTCAGATCTGGAAAATGTCAGGTCCCTGTGCCTGAGGTTCATTTAGCATCATGTCCAAGTTCATGGGATTCGGCGCCAAGCTACATGCTTTCAGATCCTGGCCTCTGCTCACAGCCAACGTGATTTTATCCCCGTGACTTGGCCTCTGCCAGGCTCAGTTTCCTCATCTGTAAAGTGGGGATGCTGGAGACATTTCAGTTTATACAGAGGGTCATTGTGGGCACTGTGGAATAGTGCATCGTGTCTGGAACATGGTGAACACTCAGCGAGCGTGAATCCTCTCCATGGTCTCCGCTGCATTTCTCTACCCTCCATGGAAATGAGTCCCTCCCACCGATGGAGTCTTCCGTCCTAATTGCCTCTCACTTCTTCTCATTGTCCTTGATCCATTCTCTGAGACAATCAGGCAGAGAGCAATTTCATTTTAGAATTAGCATTTATCTTTGCCTCTCTGCCTAGGCCCTGTGTCATTATAGCGGCTGTTGGGTGTTTATCTGAAAAAGCCCTGTGCTTAATAATGCGGTAGTAGACGATGCGGCTGCTGGGAAGGCAGCACTGTGTAAACACAGACATAACCTTTTCTTCTCTTTGCCTCTCATGCTTTCTGAAAGGAGTGCACAGCTTCTCTCTCTGTAGCCAACAAAGAAATGGAAGAAGCAGGTAATAAATATCATGAGGCTGATGGATTTCCAGGGAGCCCAAGAAGGGGGAGGGAGGAGATGAGAACAGCCGGAGCAGTGTGTGCGTGCCCCTCCACCCCGACCGTCTGGCCCTCTGCAGGCACGGGAGGAGGAAGAGCTACTTCACTGAAGCAGGTTAGCTTCTGCATCCCCGTAGAATTCCATCTGGGGAGGCTGGTACTAGTGGCTGGAAAGTTTATCATGTCAGCCAGTGCTGGGTCCTGGGGTGCATCTTGAACTGTTGGGGCTGATGATGCTCCAGGGGTGTGAAACCTTCAGACGTGTCTGCGGTATAGTGATGGGAACACTGGGCTGGACAGCTGGGCTCTTTAGTACTGCATCCCTCCTGTCAGAAGAGAAGTTTCCAGACCTCAGTTTCCCCTTTAGCACTTGAAGTAAGCCTGAAAGGGAGGAACAGTAGATGGAGGAAGGGAGGGAAGAGGAGGAGGAGGAGGAGGAGGAGGACAGAGATTGATTTGTGATGACATCATTAGAATCCACATATCAGCCGTGTCTGGACCCACCAATTATTGAGTAACAAGTCTTTTGTACTTAAGATAGTTTGAATATAGCTTCTGATTCTTGACACTAAAACAAACAAACAAACAAAAATTATGCCTTACACACATCACATCACTGATCTTGGCAAAAAAGGTGAAGTTGTAGTTGGTAGATCTGACCTTCATCACACATTGCGCCATTGGTCTCGATCCGGGTTTCCCAACCTCGGCATAACTGCCATATGAGACCAGTATTGGTGGGGCTGTCTTGGCATGATGGGGGTTTAGCAGCATCCCTGGCCTCACCCACTGATGCCAGTCCTAGACAGATCCAGATCTGATTTCTCTTAAAACCTGTTTCTTGGGTCTCATTTTTTCAGTGGGTGCTAGGAACATGCTTGGTGAAGAAAGTCAAGGTCTCTCAGAACTTCTGTGTGGGGCAGACACGATCAGTGGCAAGGGGCTGCAGGAGGAGGGATGTCAGAGGCAATGTGGGCTCTGTGTCTAGGAGAATTTATGATGACCAACAGATCAGCCACTGAGAGGTCAAGTCACTTAGCTCTGAGGCTGACGAGCACTTCCTGGTGACAGCCCCGATGGCTGGTTAGGGCATGTGTCACCAGTGGCGGTCATCACCCTACTCTGGCAGAAAGCAGTAGCCCAGGTGGGGATGGCATCCTACAGGGCCCCAGATTCACGGCCTCCCACAAACACGCTACAGTGAAACAAGCCCATAACTAATCTCAAAGAGGGCCAACCTGGCTCTTTACCAAGACGCTCCTGCTGCAATGGCACTTTTTCAGGGAAGCCTTTTCTGCTGGCCCTCCTAACAGGGTTAAGGTCCCTTGGACCCGAATGGATGCTGTGGAGCTCCACCCGCATTCCCGAGGTCCCTCTCACTGCACTGAGGGCCCTTCTCTGCCTCCATAGGCTCCTACCCTCCACCTCCTACACTGAGGGCCTTCCCTTGGGCTGCTGAAGCTGCCTTGCCCACAACCAAGGAGACCCAGGAACATCTAGGTTTGTGTCTCCCAGGGTGGCCCTTGGATGAATGCTGATGGCATGGAATATGAGACCCTGGCTCGCTGGCATCTGCTTGGGATGACTCTGAGCTGTAACCAGCACTTTGAAGCCCCTCGGTCAGAGTGAAGCTGCCCTCTTCGTGACCTTGCAGGAGGTGTGGCTTGGCCCCTTCCCACGTTCTATCTCTGCTTCTGTCTTCCCCCGTCTTACTAGGTGGAATCTCTCCCTAGGGTGGGCAGAGATCCATCACTTTGACACCTAGACATCCCACCTCGGCATAACTGCCATATGAGACCAGTATTGGTGGGGCTGTCTTGGCATGATGGGGGTTTAGCAGCATCCCTGGCCTCACCCACTGATGCCAGTCCTAGATAGATCCAGATCTGATTTCTCTTAAAACCTGTTTCTTGGGTCTCATTCTTTAGGAACATGCTTGGGGAGGGAAGTCAAGGTCTCTCAGAACTTCTGTGTGGGGCAGACACGATCAGTGGCAAGGGGCTGCAGGAGGAGGGATGTCAGAGGCAATGTGGGCTCTGTGTCTAGGAGAATTTATGATGACCAACAGATCAGCCACTGAGAGGTCAAGTCACTTAGCTCTGAGGCTGACGAGCACTTCCTGGTGACAGCCTCGATGGCTGGTTAGGGCATGTGTCACCAGTGGCGGTCATCACCCTACTCTGGCAGAAAGCAGTAGCCCAGGTGGGGATGGCATCCTACAGGGCCCCAGATTCACGGCCTCCCACAAACACGCTACAGTGAAACAAGCCCATAACTAATCTCAAAGAGGGCCAACCTGGCTCTTTACCAAGACGCTCCTGCTGCAATGGCACTTTTTCAGGGAAGCCTTTTCTGCTGGCCCTCCTAACAGGGTTAAGGTCCCTTGGACCCGAATGGATGCTGTGGAGCTCCACCCGCATTCCCGAGGTCCCTCTCACTGCACTGAGGGTCCTTCCCTGCCTCCATAGGCTCCTACCCTCCACCTCCTACACTGAGGGCCTTCCCTTGGGCTGCTGAAGCTGCCTTGCCCACAACCAAGGAGACCCAGGAACATCTAGGTTTGTGTCTCCCAGGGTGGCCCTTGGATGAATGCTGATGGCATGGAATATGAGACCCTGGCTCGCTGGCATCTGCTTGGGATGACTCTGAGCTGTAACCAGCACTTTTGAAGCCCCTGCGGGGTCAGGGTGAAGCTGCCCTCTTCGTGACCTTGCAGGAGGTGTGGCTTGGCCCCTTCCCCACGTTCTATCTCTGCTTCTGTCTTCCCCCGTCTTACTAGGTGGAATCTCTCCCTAGGGTGGGCAGAGATCCATCACTTTGACACCTAGACATCCCACCTTACACTCCTTATTACTGCTCTCCCAATGCTGTGGACTCCTCCTTTGAGGTCCTTGCTGTGCTGTGTCACTCAGTTGTGTCTGACTCTTTGTGACCCCATGGATTGTAGCCCACCAGGCTCCTCTGTCCATGGGCCTTAGCAGAATTTTAAATTAAATACCGAATTATTTATTGCCGGTCTCCTCCAATGAAACATACCCTCCAGGAAGGCAGAGGTCATTGTCTTATTGATCACTGAATCACTGGGGCCTGGTACAGGAAATGTATTGTTTTATTAATACTTATATAAATATTAGTCCTAGCTCTGCTATTAATAGACAGTAAGTTATTTGAAGTCAGGACCCATGTCTGAGAAACTTTACATTCTTCACTTCATCTGTCACTGGACTCGGCTGCTAAGAGATTATCCAGGGTCATTGAATGAATACGTGATATTGGATGCTAACACTGGGACTTCTCTGGTGGTCCAGCGGCTAGGACTCTGCACTTATGCTACTGGGGGTCCGGGCTCCATCTCTGGTTGGGAAACTAGGGTCCCACAAGCTGAGTGGCATGCCCCCGAAATTTTCTTTTAAGTTAAAAAATGAATGCTAACATTTTTTAGATGCTTTCTCTGCGTCCGGACGCGTGGCAAGAACCTCTCCTGTGTTCCTGCACTGGGTTCTTACACCAACCCTGAGATGTAGAAACAATGATCATCTTCGTCGTACGGTTAGAACTGAGGTGCGGAGAGCTTCGGTGGTGGCTCAGAGGCACAGAGCTACCATACAGCAGGGCGGGATTATGAATTTGGGTTCTGTTTGATGCCAACCCCTCCCCTCCCAGCTTTGCTAACTTTCTAAGTTGGAAGGAATTCTGTGTGGTATGTTGCTTTGAGTCATTTCATTCTCTTAAACTGTTTGCTGTGACTCAGCTCTTGGAAGTGAGTAAGGCTCAGGCTCAATCAGGTAGGAGTCAATGACATCATGGGCCAAGGTCGTGGCGACTTTGTTGCCCACTGGAGTGCCTTATCTTTATCCCTAGGACATCGCTGTCAAAGGAGATTTGTTCTTTTGACAGCACTTATTATCCTCAGAACAATGCCTTTGAAATATTGATTGATTTGCGGCATTAACTCAGTAGGTAAGAGTGTGAAACAAATGAGAGCAAGATTGTAGCCACTACTGATCCAGTTAGTCGTTAGTCATAAGGAGGACCCAGGAGCTGCTGGTTAAGGAATCACATGGACCATCCCTGTCACTGGACAAACAGTGTTGTATTGCTGATAAATGAGTGCCTAGTAGTCTATACTCTTCTTTAAACTTTTTTTTTTAAATTAGTTATTCGGCTGCTTTGGGTCTTAATTGTGGCATTCAAACTCTGAGTAGCAGCATATGAGGTCTAGTTCCCCGATCAGGGATCAAACCTGGGTCCCCTGCATTCGGGTGCGGAGTCTTAGCCACTGGACTACCAGGGAAGTCCATAGTCCGTACTCTTTTGCTTGTAACTGACAGATGCTAGCTCAAAATGATCCCAGCCACATGGGAAATTTATTGGCTCAAATCATCGAAAAGCCCGGGTATTGGTGCCAACCGGACATAGCCAGACCCATGAGTTCAAACTGCTGTGGGGACCCCGGTTCCCTCCATCTTTTGGTTCTGCGTTTGCCTGTATTAGCTTCACGCTCGCTTGGTTCCCCAGGGCAACAAAGGAAATCACTGGCAGCTCCAGGCTACGGGATCTTCAGTGGTGGTTTCTCAGGTGGCTTGGTGGGTAAAGAATTCGCCGGCAGTGCAGGAGCACGCTCTTCAGTGCTCACAATCTACCAGGAATGAGAGAGCCTTTCCTTTTCTTTCCTAGTATTCAGGATTCTGATTGGCCCTTCATTGGTCATGTGTTCCACCATGGGCCAATCACTGTGTTCAAAATCACAGGGCTCTCATTGGCCTTCTTGGGTCGTATGATCAGCCTGTGGGCAGGACTGAGCCGTGTCTACCAGATGACGGCAGTTTATCAGCGTGAAAGAAGGAAGGTGCTGGGTTAGAGGATGCATGAAAGGCCCTTATGACATCATTGGGCCAAGGTCGTGGCGACTTTGTTGCCCACTGGAGTGCCTTATCTTTATCCCTAGGACATGTCAAAGGAGATTTGTTCTTTTGACAGCACTTATTATCCTCAGAACAATGCCTTTGAAATATTGATTGATTTGCGGCATTAACTCAGTAGGTAAGAGTGTGAAACAAATGAGAGCAAGATTGTAGCCACTACTGATCCAGTTAGTCGTTAGTCATAAGGAGGACCCAGGAGCTGCTGGTTAAGGAATCACATGGACCATCCCTGTCACTGGACAAACAGTGTTGTATTGCTGATAAATGAGTGCCTAGTAGTCTATACTCTTCTTTAAACTTTTTTTTTTAAATTAGTTATTCGGCTGCTTTGGGTCTTAATTGTGGCATTCAAACTCTGAGTAGCAGCATATGAGGTCTAGTTCCCTGATCAGGGATCAAACCTGGGTCCCCTGCATTCGGGGTGCGGAGTCTTAGCCACTGGACTACCAGGGAAGTCCATAGTCCGTACTCTTTTGCTTGTAACTGACAGATGCTAGCTCAAAATGATCCCAGCCACATGGGAAATTTATTGGCTCAAATCATCGAAAAGCCCGGGTATTGGTGCCAACTTCGGACATAGCCAGACCCATGAGTTCAAACTGCTGTGGGGACCCCGGTTCCCTCCATCTTTTGGTTCTGCGTTTGCCTGTATTAGCTTCACGCTCGCTTGGTTCCCCAGGGCAACAAAGGAAATCACTGGCAGCTCCAGGCTACGGGATCTTCAGTGGTGGTTTCTCAGGTGGCTTGGTGGGTAAAGAATTCGCCGGCAGTGCAGGAGCACGCTCTTCAGTGCTCACAATCTACCAGGAATGAGAGAGCCTTTCCTTTTCTTTCCTAGTATTCAGGATTCTGATTGGCCCTTCATTGGTCATGTGTTCCACCATGGGCCAATCACTGTGTTCAAAATCACAGGGCTCTCATTGGCCTTCTTGGGTCGTATGATCAGCCTGTGGGCAGGACTGAGCCGTGTCTACCAGATGACGGCAGTTTATCAGCGTGAAAGAAGGAAGGTGCTAGAGGTGGGGGAATGGGTAGAGGATGCTAGGTAGCAGATAGAGCCACTCTCTCTCAGTAGGCTTCTTGCTAAAGACATTAAACTCATCAGTTTATAACTGACAGGATCCCCCTTGTCAGCTTTGATAAATTTTGGCTTGATGAAAAGAATTTTAAGATTTTCTGATACCATATCAATTCTGAAATAATGACTAATGGCCAATGATACTGTTGTTTGGGTCCCAGGATGTTGAATGATTCAGCCTCTAGTCTCTCCATTTGTGTTTTCCAATTTTTTTCAGCCTCTCTTTCTGGAAGTATTTATTGAATACCTAGTCAATGCACAGTGTTCTGTCAGATACAGATTTTTTTTGCGGGGAGGTGGGTGGGGAGGGGGGCGGGCGGGCGACTTTTTAAAATTGGTCTTTCATTTATCTATTTCCTTTGTTCTTTGGCTCGCGTGGGCCTCCCATTGCAGTGGCCTGTGTTGTCACAGAGCACCGGCTCTGGGTGCATGCGTTCCAGAGCTCTGACTTGGTAATTGGACACGTGGGTCCAGCCACTCCACTGCATGTGGGATCCTCCCAGGCCAGGGATCTAACCGGCGCCCCTTGGACTGCAAGGTGGTGTCCTTAGCCAGTGGACCACCAGGGAAGCCCCCAGATACAGATATTTTTTAAGGACACTATCTTTAACGTTTTCATTTCTTTTTGTAAGATATTAAGGGAATTCTCGAGGGTAATTCTAATGAGTACTGTCTAGTCCTTCAACCAAATTTGTTTTACCTCTGAAAACACTTTGATAACATTTATTTATGCTGTAACATACATTTGAAAAGTATTAAGCTAGACTCTTTGAGAATAACTTAATTTACTTATTTGACTCTGCTGAGTCCTTTCTTGCTGTACAGGGTTTTCTCTAGTTATGATGACTGGGGACTACTCTCTAGTTGCACAGGCTTTTCATTGCAGTGGTTTCTCTTGTTGTGGAACAATCTCTAGAGGGGACAGCCTTCATCATTGTGGTTCCCATGCTCTAGGGCACATGCTCAGTAGTTATGGCACATGGGCATAGTTGTCACATAGTATGTGGGATCCTCCTGGATCAGGGATTGAACCTGTGTCTCCTGCATTGATCAGCAGCTTCTTTACCACTGAGCCACCAAGGAAACCCCTAAGCTATACTGTTCTAAGAGTATTATAAAATTCAATTATCACTCTATTTCAGAGCAATATTTAAGCCAAACTTCTGTTTTCTAGATGTTTTAATGTCTTTTTTCATTTTAATTTACAGGTTTCAGATCAGCTCTTTTCTTTTTAACTGAGGTATAATTGATAGGTAAGATTATATTTGCTTCAGATGTACAATGTAGCAATTTGATATTTGTATCCATTGTGAAATGATCACAAGTATAGTTAGCATCATCACCATACACAGTCACGGAAGTTTTTTTTCTTGTGGTGAGAACTTTTAAGATTTATTCTCTTAGCAACTTTCAGATATACAATAGGGTACTATTAACTATAATCACCATGCTGTTTTACATCCTCATGACTTAGTTATTTTACAACCAAAAGTTTGTACCTTTTGGCTTTGTCTCTCCTTTTTGCCTGCCTCCTCTGACCCTCCGCATCCCACGACATGGAACTCCCCCACCTCTGGCAACCATCAATCTGTTCTCTGTGTCTGTGATCTTGGTTGTTTCCTTTTAGATTTCCCAGTATTCATACAGTGTATGAGCTTAGTTATTTCTCTTTAGATTCTACAGTATTCATACAATATTTGTATTTCCCTGTATGACGTATTCTCTTTACATAGTGCCTTCAAGTTTCATCCATGTTTTGGCAAATGACAAGATTTTCTTCTCTTTTATGACTGAATAGTATTCTGTGTGTGGTATATATGTACCTTTTCCTTTCATTTGTCAGTCGGCACTTTAGGTTGTTTCCATATCTGACTATTTTAAATAATGCTTCAGTGAGCATGAGGGTGCATGCATCCTTTTAAGATGTGGACTTGCTGGATCACTTGATAGTTCTATTTTTAATGTTTTGAGGATTCTCAGCACTGTTTTCTATAGTAATCACTTCAATTTATATTCCCAACAGTAGTGCCCAAGGGTTCCTTCTTCTCCATGTCCTTTTGAAAAAGTTTTACCTCTTGTCTTTTTGATAATAGCCATTCTATCAGGAAATGGCAACCCATTCCAGTATCCTTGCCTGGCAAGCTACAGTCCATGGTGTCTAATATATATAAGTATGTTTATGGGGCTTCCCTGATGGCTTGGTGAGGAATCTGCCTACAATGCAGGAGACCTGGGTTCCATCACTGGGTTGGGAAGATCCTTCTGGAAGAGAGCATGGCAACCCACTCCAGTATTCTTGCCTGGAGAATCCTCACGGACAGAAGAGCCTGACAGGCTGCAGTCCATGGGGTCACACAGAGTTGGACATGATTGAAGTGAGTAAGCAGCAGCATTCCAACAGGTGTAATATGGTTCCTCATTGTGATTCTGTTTTTATCGGAGTGATTGCTTTACAGTGTTGTGCTAGTTCTGCTGTACAATGAAGTGAGTTAGCTGCATGTATACATACATCCCCTCCCTCTGTACCTGCCCGCCTCACCCCACCCCACCCCATCTCACCCCGGAGTCATCCTAGAGCACTGAGCTGAACTCCCTCTGCCGGAGCACAGGTTTTCACTCGCTATGTTACATGTGGCAGAGGATTTATGTCAAACCCAGTCTCTCAATTCACCCTTCCCTCTCCTTCTACCCCGGGTCCACGTGCCTGATCTTTGTATCTATGGCTCTATTCCTGTCCTGAAACTAGGTTCATCTGTACCATTTCAATTTTGATTTGCATTTTCCTGATAGTGCTGCTGTTGAGTATCTGTTCATGCCCTTGTTACCATGTGTATATCTTCTTTGGAAAAATATCTATCCAGGCTCTCTGCCTATTTTGTGATCGGAGGTTTTTTTTTTTTTTTTTCACTCTTGAGTCATATGAATTCTTTATATGTATTTTGGATATTATCCTATTATCAGATGTGTGATTTTCCAGGTATTTTCTCTTTTCATTTTGTTGATGGTTTTCGTTTGTGCAGAAACTTTCATTTTGATGAAGCCCTGCTTGTTGATGTTTGCTTTTGTCGCCCTTGCTTTTGGTGTGAAAGCAGCTTTTGTATGTGTGGTAATTCACATGTGACATAAACATCCTACCCATCTTTAAGTGTCTAGTTGAGACATTCATAGTGCTAGGCAGTCAACACCACCATCCACCTCTGTAACTTTCTTCATCTTAGAATACTAAAACCACAACCATCAAATTTTAACTTCTCTTTCTCTCCTCCCTCTAGCCGTGGGCAGCCACCACTGTATTTTCTGTTTCTATGATTTCAGCTGTTTATGTATGTGAAATCATACAGTATTTGCCTTTTTGTTGGCTGAATTATTTTACTTAACGTGGAGTCCTCAAGATTCATTCATGTTGTAGCCTGTGTGAGACTCTCCTTCCCTTCTAAGAGTCTTCCTGAGCAGTACTCCATTGTGTGTTTGTATGGAACACATCTTGGTTATGCTCTTGTCTGTCAGTAGCTTTCCACATTTCAGCTGTTGTTAATAATGCTGCTGTGAACGTGAATGTACAGATTATCATTTCAAGACCCTGCTTTCAATTCTCTTGGGTATGTTGTTGTTTAGTTGCTAAGTGTGTCTGACTCTTTGCAACCCCATGACCTATAGCCCACTAGGCTCCTCTGTTCATGGAATTTCCCAGGCAAGAATACTGAAGTGGCTCACCATTTCCTCCCATCTCCTGACCCAGGGATTAAGTCCATGTCTCCTGCATTAGCAAGAATATTCATTACCACTGAGAAATGTTGGATATATTGATATTGCTGTATCATATAGTAATTCTATTCTTTTTTTGAGGAAATGACATACTGTTTTCCATTTATATTCCCACCAACAGTGCAAAAGAGTTTCAATTTCTCTACATCCTGGTCAATACTATGTTATTTTCTTTCTTTTTATTCATAGTGGTTATTGTAATGGGTACATGGTGACCCATTTAACTTTTAAAATATATTTATTTTTATTTAAAAATATTATTTATTTTGGAGTGTGCTGGGTCCTTGTTGTTGCACATGGGCTTTCTCTAGTTGGGTGACCAGGGTCTACTCTTCATTGCAGTGAGCAGGCTTCTCATTGCAGTGGCTTCCCTTACTGCAGAGCACAGGCTCTGGAGCATGTGGGCTTCAGTTGTCATGGCTCTTGGACTCTAAAGCATAGACTCAGTAGCTGTGGCACATGGGCTTATTTGCATGTGGAATCTTCTCGAAGCAGGGATCAAACCCATGTCCCCTGCCTTGGCAGGTAGATTCTTTACCACTGAGCCACCAGAAAAGTCCAAATTGTTTATTTTTAATTGGAGAATAATTGCTTTACAATATTGTGTTGGTGTATGCCATACAGCAACATGAATCAGCCATAGGTCTATGTATGCTGCCTCCCTCCTGCCTCCCAACCCTATCCCACGCCTCTAGGTTCTCACGGAGCACCGGGTTTGCGCTTCATACTGCAAATCCCCACTGTCTGTTTTACATATGGTAGAGTATATGCTCCCATGTTACTCTCTCAATGCCATGTGATTTTTAATTTTAATAGTTGACAAGGTAATCCAGCCATATAGATTAAAAAAATGATAAAAAAATGTTTCTACTGTCCTAATTACCATGCCCCTGGCAACCATATTTGTAAGCACTGTTGGCAGATTCTTGTTTATTCTTCAAGTGATGTTTTATTCATCTAAAAAAAAAACACATATAAAATAAAAAGCTATTCAACTATACATACTGTTTCAAATCTACTTCCTTACTTTCAAGATAGATATCTTATAATTCGTTTCATGTTTGAATGTAAAATGCTCCTTTCTTTTACAAAATCTTTTACATCATGGTGCATGTTGGATCTTATGTTCCATATCCGGTAAAACCCACACTTCCTTACTGTTTTCATTTATATTCCCACCAACAGTGCAAAAGAGTTTCAATTTCTCTACATCCTGGTCAATACTATGTTATTTTCTTTCTTTTTATTCATAGTGGTTATTGTAATGGGTACATGGTGACCCATTTAACTTTTAAAATATATTTATTTTTATTTAAAAATATTATTTATTTTGGAGTGTGCTGGGTCCTTGTTGTTGCACATGGGCTTTCTCTAGTTGGGTGACCAGGGTCTACTCTTCATTGCAGTGAGCAGGCTTCTCATTGCAGTGGCTTCCCTTACTGCAGAGCACAGGCTCTGGAGCATGTGGGCTTCAGTTGTCATGGCTCTTGGACTCTAAAGCATAGACTCAGTAGCTGTGGCACATGGGCTTATTTGCATGTGGAATCTTCTCGAAGCAGGGATCAAACCCATGTCCCCTGCCTTGGCAGGTAGATTCTTTACCACTGAGCCACCAGAAAAGTCCAAATTGTTTATTTTTAATTGGAGAATAATTGCTTTACAATATTGTGTTGGTGTATGCCATACAGCAACATGAATCAGCCATAGGTCTATGTATGCTGCCTCCCTCCTGCCTCCCAACCCTATCCCACGCCTCTAGGTTCTCACGGAGCACCGGGTTTGCGCTTCATACTGCAAATCCCCACTGTCTGTTTTACATATGGTAGAGTATATGCTCCCATGTTACTCTCTCAATGCCATGTGATTTTTAATTTTAATAGTTGACAAGGTAATCCAGCCATATAGATTAAAAAAATGATAAAAAAATGTTTCTACTGTCCTAATTACCATGCCCCTGGCAACCATATTTGTAAGCACTGTTGGCAGATTCCTGTTTATTCTTCAAGTGATGTTTTATTCATCTAAAAAAAAAACACATATAAAATAAAAAGCTATTCAACTATACATACTGTTTCAAATCTACTTCCTTACTTTCAAGATAGATATCTTATAATTCGTTTCATGTTTGAATGTAAAATGCTCCTTTCTTTTACAAAAATCTTTTACATCATGGTGCATGTTGGATCTTATGTTCCATATCCGGGGTAAAACCCACACTCCTTGCAGTGAAAGCACAGTCTTAACCCCTGCACTTCCAGGGAAGGCCCCCCTTTTCTTTAGCTTTATAATACTTCATTGTAGGGCTGTATCATCATTTATTTAACCATACTCCTACTGAGGAATGCATAAGCTGTTTATAACTTCCTGTTATTAGAGATAACACAGCAACGAATAACCTTTGGCATTAGTTTCTTTGCATATATCAATATACCTGCATGTAAATAAGTGCGTTCCTAAGAGTAGAGTTGTTCAAAGTGTAAATGCATTTGTGATTTTGATAGGAATTGCCAAATGCATATAGAGAGGTTGTGCCCACATGGGATGGTACTCAGCAGCCACAGCCTCACTGGCACAGAGAAGGGGTTCCCCATGCTCCTGACTCTGGCCACTGTGATTGGAGGGAGACCCTGGCTCCCAGCTCAGGCTTCACTCTTATCAAGAAGACACACGTTAGCCTCCTTAAGTCTGGCTGCCTTTGTGATTTGCAAGAGGGAGCAAACAGTATGCCAATGAAACTCAGGTGCATGCTGAATTCAGAACTACTGCACAAAGCAATAATGAAGGCAAACACAAGGATGTGAGAAGTGTGGTCAGGGAATGAGAAAAAGTAAGCTGCGGCTTGGACAGTAAATGACCAATAAAGCCTAACCAATAAGATGGTGTTTTCAGACTCACTGAGAGACGGTGAAGGACAGAGAAGCCTGCTGCAGTCCCTGGGGCCACAAAGAGTTGGACATGACTGAGCCACTGAACTGACCTGAACTGAAGGTGGCGTGAAATGGGAAGACAGGTGGGGAGCTGGTGCTGCTCTTGAACTTCTTCAGATGAACTCATAGTTTCCTCAGAAGGGGGCGTGCATCACCGGACGCTGAACATGGTCTCAGACCAACTCGATACACTCTGTTGAGAGTCCCTGCAAACTCTGCACCACTTTCCCTGTCTGCAAAATGGGGATTTGTTATCACTGGGGCTTAGTTATCAGGTGACTGTGAGAGTTCAATGAGACAGCACGAGTGAAGACTTAGACAGTTGGACCTAGGGTTCTATAAACGTGAGGCAGATGGGCTGGAAAACAGGTGAAGTGCGAACCTCTGGGCCTCTCCCTATCTACTGTGAGCTCTAGAGGTTGCTAGGGGTCTGAGTGTTCTAGATGTGTAGCTGAGGCCAGACCACTGTCAGGAACCATTTCTACTTGAGCAGATTTGGGAAGCTAGGAAGATCTAAGAAGAAAGGGATGTGAGTTTCCAAGACATTATCATGTGTTGGGATTTCTTTTCTTATTTTAAATCCATGTGCCCTTCCGTACCATGGTGTTATGTTCATAGTTCCACTTCTGTGGTGCTATGTTCATACTTTGTATTCTTTTTCTTAAAGAGGCTCTCCAAACTTGTATACATTGCCACAAATTTTAGCTCAACCTCTGATGAATCACTGTTATTATCCCAATCAGAAGGTTTAGGGAGAGGCAAATCATGTCCTAATTTTTGTTAATAAGCAGCCAAAGGGATGCAGACGCTTCATAAAGCTCGTTCATCCTTTTCAGCCCCTCTGCCTTCCTTCCTTCCTTCTTTCTTCTCTCCCTTCTAACGACCCTTCCTTTCACCAGCATGCCGTTCCAACTGCTCAAAATAGCAAATCCTAACCTTCATGGATCTTACATTGTAGCTGAGGCAACAGATAAGGAGATAAAGCACAAGGACTATGTTTTTCATGACAGTGAATTCTAGGAAGCAAAACAGAACCAGGCAGTGGAGAGAGCAGGGGATACTGTAGATCAAGTGGTCTGTGAAAGCCTTTTTAAAGTGGTGACATTTTCAGCTGAGACCTGAATGGTGAACAGGAATCAGTCCTGAAGATCAGAGGAGTGTTCCAGGCAGAGGAAAGAGCAGGTGCAAGGTCCTGAGTTGAGAGGAGGCTTGATGTGAGTGAGAGACTCATGTGGGACAGATAGCTTGAGGACCAGGAAGGAAGAAGAGAAAGATGATGGTGGGGTGTGGGGGAGGGGAGGAGGAGGCGGAGGAAGGAAGGGGAGGAGGAGGAGGATGAGCAGGGAGAGAAGAGGCACAAGAGGAGGAAGAGGAAGGAGGGGGAGGAGCAGGAAGATCAGGAGAGGGAGGAGGAGAAAGGGGATCGGGGGAGGGAGACGAGGGGCAGGAGGAGGAAGAAGGGGGAGGAGGAGGGGGAGGTCTGTGAAGAAGTCCCAGCTTTAGGCAGTGGCCATTTGATTCGAGGGAAGAGGGGATTTGCTTGATATGGTTAGATATTATCCCAAATGTTATGGGAAACCATTTCAGGCTCTAAACTGTAGGACAGATATCTATACAGAGCATTTATAAGCACATTGAGAAGAAAACAGTTGTTTGAAGGGTTCCCGTGGGCTCCCTGTGAACAAAGTGTGCCAAGTACCTCTGTTTCCTTTCTTGTAATATTTATGAAAGTAAGAGATTAAAGCAATTCTGTAGACATTGTGGATCATGTTTATAAAAGCATTTAATGAAGTAACTCGCGACAGGAGAGTAGAACGTGGAGTAGACAGTAACGCTTTGCAACAAATTTGCACCTATTTGGTCAATAGATTGAGGCCAAGACCCAGCTGAGTTCAGAGGACCTCTGCTTATCACAGGTCTAGAGAGTCATTGCCGGGAGCAGGATGAACGGGTCTGATGACTGGATCAGAATGATGGAATGAAAACACGTGCAGGTATCATCCTTTGGAACAAGCATTAATAAAGGATAGTTATAACGTTTCTTTTTGTAGGTTTGTCTGTATTTGGCCAATTTTTACCCTCTCTGGCATCTTAAAATGTCTGTCTAGATTTTTTTTTTTTTAAAGAGAGTAGAAACAAAATTGTTTTATGGATATTCTGAGAAAGTAGATCCCAAGGGACACTGAAATAACCCTGATTGAAGCCAATTTGTTTTTCAAGAATAGTGCTCCTGGCATAGGGAAGGTTAGCGTTGGTTGGTTGCAAGCATATGTTTGCATATGTTTCCTAATTCCTCCATCTGAGTTGAATTTCATGTTTGTTACAATGGGGCTGAGAGGAACAGTCTCGATGTTCACAGGGGCCACCGGGCAGCTCTATCCCTGTTTCATGGCTCACAGACATTATTTGTTTAGCAAATCAATTTTTGCTACATCTCCCAAGTTACTCTTTACTCAGCTCCTGAAGTTCTGGGAAGTTACAGCCTTTTTGTAACAGATGGAAAGCTGAGTTCCTGGGGAGGCAAAGCGTGTAGCTAGCAGTCTGCTCTGCGGCCACCTCCCCAGCCCCACCTCTCATGATCTGGGTAACCTCAGGCATGTCATTTCACTTTCCTGAGCGTTGGTTTTCTGGCCCACGAAATGGGTGTGAGCATCTTGCCTGTCTTATTGTGGGTCTATTTTCAAGGTGAAAAGAGCAGTGGCTGGTAGGTGAGTGTGTGGTGTCAGCTGTTACTGTCAGCAACAAAGGTGGGGCCAGAGCAGGTGCGTCCTAGGAGGTAGATCATCAAGACAGGAGTTGGAACCAGGCAGATTTGATTTTTCCAAAACTCCACTGTCCCTTACCAACAGTGTGAAATTGGTATTCTAACAGAATTTACTCATGAAATTGATTTTTCCAATACTATGACTGGAAAAGGGTAGACAGAATGTAAAATTTGCACCTATTTGGTCAATAGATTGAGGCCAAGACCCAGCTGAGTTCAGAGGACCTCTGCTTATCACAGGTCTAGAGAGTCATTGCCGGGAGCAGGATGAACGGGTCTGATGACTGGATCAGAATGATGGAATGAAAACACGTGCAGGTATCATCCTTTGGAACAAGCATTAATAAAGGATAGTTATAACGTTTCTTTTTGTAGGTTTGTCTGTATTTGGCCAATTTTTACCCTCTCTGGCATCTTAAAATGTCTGTCTAGATTTTTTTTTTTTTAAAGAGAGTAGAAACAAAATTGTTTTATGGATATTCTGAGAAAGTAGATCCCAAGGGACACTGAAATAACCCTGATTGAAGCCAATTTGTTTTTCAAGAATAGTGCTCCTGGCATAGGGAAGGTTAGCGTTGGTTGGTTGCAAGCATATGTTTGCATATGTTTCCTAATTCCTCCATCTGAGTTGAATTTCATGTTTGTTACAATGGGGCTGAGAGGAACAGTCTCGATGTTCACAGGGGCCACCGGGCAGCTCTATCCCTGTTTCATGGCTCACAGACATTATTTGTTTAGCAAATCAATTTTTTTGCTACATCTCCCAAGTTACTCTTTACTCAGCTCCTGAAGTTCTGGGAAGTTACAGCCTTTTTGTAACAGATGGAAAGCTGAGTTCCTGGGGAGGCAAAGCGTGTAGCTAGCAGTCTGCTCTGCGGCCACCTCCCCAGCCCCACCTCTCATGATCTGGGTAACCTCAGGCATGTCATTTCACTTTCCTGAGCGTTGGTTTTCTGGCCCACGAAATGGGTGTGAGCATCTTGCCTGTCTTATTGTGGGTCTATTTTCAAGGTGAAAAGAGCAGTGGCTGGTGGGTGAGTGTGTGGTGTCAGCTGTTACTGTCAGCAACAAAGGTGGGGCCAGAGCAGGTGCGTCCTAGGAGGTAGATCATCAAGACAGGAGTTGGAACCAGGCAGATTTGATTTTTCCAAAACTCCACTGTCCCTTACCAACAGTGTGAAATTGGTATTCTAACAGAATTTACTCTGTGGTGGTATGAATATTAAAACTGAGATAAAGCTGTAGCTAGTCCAGCACTGGGTCCTTAGGCAAAGCCTGATCCTGTCCGTGATGCTGACTGGGTTGTTTTCATCACTGTTCCCTAGTCTCAAGGCAGGATATTATTAGGAAGCCTGAAAAATTAATATGGACTGTTTATAACCTGCAGGGAAGGTGCTTGGGTAGAATTTTTCTGTAGCTTTATTTTATTTTATTTTATTTTCATTGCTTCTGTGAAGGTTGGAAGAAATGGTGAGAATTTGGGGAATTTCAGATGTCTCAGAGTCATTTGTCCCTTCTTTTTCTGAAAAGAGAAAACAGAAGGCAGAAGAGGAAAAAGCACTCTTGGGAGCAGAAGTTCGCAAATATTTTCCATGAAGAGTCAGAGAGTAAATCTTTTTTAGTTTTTTTAATTATTATTATTTGAATTCTTAGGTCAAATGGTCTACGTCCAGGTGCTCCACCCTGATGCCCCAGGGTGAATGCAGCCACGGAGAATGTGTATACAAGGGGAGCAGAGCTGTGTTCAGTAAAACTTTATTGATAAGACAGGCATCAGACCATATTTGGCCTGCTTTAGAAATTAAAAAAAGGAACCCCTGGACATGCCTACTTGGGCAAGGCTTGGGTAGAGTTTCACATTTTAAAGATCACCTTCCTTGATATATTATCCTTCATACATTATTCATGGGGAAACCTCCTAGGGTTTCAAAGCATCAACATTTCATCGAAAAAGTCTGACCCTGGGCTTCCCTGGTGGTCCAGTGGGTAGGGACACCGCCTTGCAGTGCAGGGGGTGCCGATTCGATCCCTGGCCTGGGAAGATCCCATGTGCCGTGGAACGGCTGGACAGATGTGTCCAATTACCGAGCTGGAGCTCTGGCGCGCATGCGCCCAGAGCCAGCACTCTGCAACGACAGACGCCACCGCAATGGGAGGCCTACATAGGCCAAAGAACAAAGATGGATGAAAATGGACAAATGAAAAGACCAATAGAAGTGGCTCGCCTGCTCCCATCCCTCCCCACCCCACCCCCACCAAAATAAATAAATAAATAAATCTTGGAAAAAAAAAAAAGTCTGACCCTTCCAACCAAATATCCTGTGGCTTTTAAAATTTTAGATCTAGGCTTTGTATCAGCTGGATCCCTCGTACAATTGGGGAACTTGAGTTCTAGGGCCTGTTGATGAGTTTCTGGCGCACGTCAGGGCCTTCCAAGCCCCTCTTACCTCTCCCTCGTCCCTCATGCCCTCCCCACTCAAATGTCAGCAGGTGTGACCCACTGATGCTTTCCGGTGCAGAGCTGTGTGGTGCTGGTAATCCCCATACTCTGAGGTCTTATCCTCTCATTTTGTCATGACTGCAGCGGAGAGACAAGTCCTGCCAATCTTGAGATGGGTACCTTTGAATGGAGAGAGCTCTCCAGAGTGTCCAGACAGTAGCTTACTCATCACAAGCTCTGTTGTGTTTGTGTAACATCTGGGTGTCTGCCAGGCTATTTGCCTCTAAGCTATGCATAGAAGAAAAAAGAAACCACCCATCTAAAGTATTCAGATTTTGGCCTTAATTAAAATGCAGAATAAATATGTAAAGGCTAAAGAGCATGAATTATAGATACAGGGGTTTCTATATTAAAATTGGTTTTCATCTATAGAGGCGCATGTGTGTTTATGGCAGGGAGGAAACGTGTGTACATGTTGGTGGAAGGCAGTATAATTACAGCCATTTGTGCTTAGCAAGATGGGAAGCCATCTATTGTATGAGAATGAATCCTCCGGTACCTTTCTCATTTCACTGCCTACGCAGAATTTTTTTTACCTCAATTCTATAAAGGGCTAATCCTGACCCTTGTTATTTAAATTGCTCCACCATGGCTAGAAAAGCTGCCTTCAGCCTCTTAAAACTCCTTGCTCACCTGGTTGGTGGAGCAAAGCCCTTTCTATTCATTGCTCCTCAGAGGAACATGGCTGGCGAGCTGTGAGGATGGGGTCAGGGGATCTTTCAGAGGCCGAGTGACAAGGCTTGGGTCTGAAACAAGGCCAGGACAGAGAGCCCATTCACCCTGAAAGTTGGAGCTTTTGGGCTTTTCTATTAAGAGACTCAGAAAGAGGGAGAGGGCTGAAATCAGGTATCCAAGTGTGTGGTGCTCTTATTAATGGCTAGAAGGGATCAAGAGGAAGAATGTTGAAGGATCAAAGGAAAGATCAAGGGAACTGCCTGAATGCCCATTTCATAATTGGGCTTTTTTTTAACATTCAGATTTTACAAATTGGTATTAATCGGATGTTATATTAACATGTTGGTTTAAAGCATAGCATTGGGAAGAATCATGTTGAGAATTAATTCCCGAAAACACACAAATTAAATGTGAAACTATCAGTTATGTTTTAATGAATGTGGGTAGAGGGAAGTGGCTTTTGGTAACAGACAAAAACGGCTGACTCTTACAGAAAGCATCACAAGTTTGGGGAGGATTTAGTTTTAGAGAAGAGATGCTTTATTAGTTGCTAAGTTATGTCCGACTCTTTTGTGACCCCATGGACTGTAGCCTTCTCTGTCTGTGGGATTCTCCAGGCAAGAACACTGGAGTGGGTTGCCATTTCCTTCTCTAGCGGATCTTCCCAACCCAGGGATCCAACCTGTGTCTCTTGCATTGGCAGGGAAATTTTTTAACCACTGAACCACCAGAGACTAAAGATGAACTGTTCTCTCATTTGGGGTCATTTTAGGCAACTCTGCCGTGACAGGCACCAGAAGATATGTGTCATGAATTCGTATGTGGCAGATAGAATACCCGAGATAAAAGCGGTCGGTGAATAAGGATCTGCTGTTGTACTTTTTTTTCTGACTGTTTGAAGCAAAATCTCTCTTGTTACATCAGTTTTCTCCAAACCACAGAAGGCTGGTAGCATCTCCGAGGCTCTGAAAGTATACAGAGTCTGCCCAATTGCTAGGGCTGGGGTCAGCAAACCCCAGCCGGCCACGTCCAGCCTGTACCTGTTCTTGTTAAATAAAGTATTATTGGAACCCAGCATAGCTGGCTGTCTGTGAGTGCCGTGACTTCCTGCAGGCTGCAGGGGCAGAGTTGGGTGACTGCAGTAGAGCCTGCACAGCTGCAAAGCCTGAATTACTTACTGTCTGGCCTCTTACAGAGAACGTTTGCTGGCCGCTGCAATGCACTACAGAAAATAATCAACTTGAGCTTATTTTATAAAGTCAGATGAGTGCAGTTTTTAAAATAATGTATTTATTTGACTGGGTCTTTGTTGTTGCTTGCCGGTTTTCTCTAATTGTGGCAAGCAGGGACTTCTCTTCATTACCATGTGTGGGCTTCTCATTGCAGTGGCTTCTCTTGTGGAGCTGGGGCCCTAGGGAACGTGAGCTTCAGTAGTTGCAGCATGAGGGCTCAGTAGTTGTGGCATATCGCCTTAGTTGTTCTGAGGCATATAGAAATAGTTTTTGGACCAGGCATTGAACCCTGGTCTCTTACATTGGTAGGTGGATTCTGATTCATACTGTACCACCAAGGAAGTCCAAACCCAACTCATTTTTGAAAAATCTGAGAATTTCAGCTTCTTTCATTGTAGGTCCAAGAAGCCCTTTTTCTGCTCACCAAGCCAGCTCTTAGTTCTGGGGAAGATTGGCTCTTTTGTGACCCCATGGACTGTAGCCTTCTCTGTCTGTGGGATTCTCCAGGCAAAAACTGGAGTGGGTTGCCATTTCCTTCTCTAGCGGATCTTCCCAACCCAGGGATCCAACCTGTGTCTCTTGCATTGGCAGGGAAATTTTTTAACCACTGAACCACCAGAGACTAAAGATGAACTGTTCTCTCATTTGGGGTCATTTTAGGCAACTCTGCCGTGACAGGCACCAGAAGATATGTGTCATGAATTCGTATGTGGCAGATAGAATACCCGAGATAAAAGCGGTCGGTGAATAAGGATCTGCTGTTGTACTTTTTTTTCTGACTGTTTGAAGCAAAATCTCTCTTGTTACATCAGTTTTCTCCAAACCACAGAAGGCTGGTAGCATCTCCGAGGCTCTGAAAGTATACAGAGTCTGCCCAATTGCTAGGGCTGGGGTCAGCAAACCCCAGCCGGCCACGTCCAGCCTGTACCTGTTCTTGTTAAATAAAGTATTATTGGAACCCAGCATAGCTGGCTGTCTGTGAGTGCCGTGACTTCCTGCAGGCTGCAGGGGCAGAGTTGGGTGACTGCAGTAGAGCCTGCACAGCTGCAAAGCCTGAATTACTTACTGTCTGGCCTCTTACAGAGAACGTTTGCTGGCCGCTGCAATGCACTACAGAAAATAATCAACTTGAGCTTATTTTATAAAGTCAGATGAGTGCAGTTTTTAAAATAATGTATTTATTTGACTGGGTCTTTGTTGTTGCTTGCCGGTTTTCTCTAATTGTGGCAAGCAGGGACTTCTCTTCATTACCATGTGTGGGCTTCTCATTGCAGTGGCTTCTCTTGTGGAGCTGGGGCCCTAGGGAACGTGAGCTTCAGTAGTTGCAGCATGAGGGCTCAGTAGTTGTGGCATATCGCCTTAGTTGTTCTGAGGCATATAGAAATAGTTTTTGGACCAGGCATTGAACCCTGGTCTCTTACATTGGTAGGTGGATTCTGATTCATACTGTACCACCAAGGAAGTCCAAACCCAACTCATTTTTGAAAAAAATCTGAGAATTTCAGCTTCTTTCATTGTAGGTCCAAGAAGCCCTTTTTTCTGCTCACCAAGCCAGCTCTTAGTTCTGGGGGAAGATTGGGGTCCCTCTATAGGACCCTGTAACACAGCTTGTTGACCATCACGTTGGCGATGCTTCAACAGGAGAAATGGAAGGATGTAGTTTTACTCTTTTTTTCCCCTCTCTTTCACTTTTTGAAGCTATATAACAAATGATGGTGTGACAGGCAAGTTCTTGACTCTGTGAAATCACAAAGGTCAAACTGCTCAGATCTTCTTTGCAGGTAGATTACCTGGCGAACTGAAATATGTCAGAAACTTCAGCCAGCTATTAGGCTGACAAACAACGTGGCATCACTTGTGACTAGAACTGGTTTTATAGGTAAATGAAATCGGGTAAGAATAGTTTCACAAGGAACACCTTCTCCGTGTGTCTCTCTGGCTGTTTATTTGTCTGCTCTGGTGGCTTGGACCTTAAACTCTTGCAGCTGTGAGGAACAGGGCACTGGAAGGACGGTTCTCAGCTGCCCTGTCTTTGCTTCCCTTTCTTCTCAGAGAAGAGCTGGGTGTCAGGATCCTCCCAGGGTACTTACCACATCTGCAGCTGTGTGAGATGCCAGCCTATATGGGACATCCCATAATTTTTCAGCTACAGAAACAAACAAGGTGTTTTTCTAATACCTCACATGAACTATGCATACCACATCTTCAACCACAGAGCTTTGAAAATTGCAACATCTCAGAAGCAAATTTGTTTGAAGCAGGATTTTTCCAAGGGTCCATGAACAAACCTGTTCATGCTTTTACTACAAGCCTTCATGATTATACAGCTCTGTGCTTTCTGTTTGTGATTTAGAACTATGGGATCATCTAAATCCCTCCCCACGGTTGATGATTTTTAAAATATCTGTAAAATGAAATATACTGAAAAATAATAACCTGTAGTAGTTGTTGTTCAGTTGCTCAGTCATGTCTGACCCTTTGAACCCTAAGGACTGCCACACGCCGGGCTTCCCTATCCTTCACTCTCTTCAAAGGTTTGCTCAAATTCATGTCCATTGAATGGATGATGCCATTCAACCATCTCATCCTCTGCCACCCTCTTTTCCTTCTGCCCTCAATCTTTCTCAACATTAGGGTCTGCTCCAGTGAACTGGCTCTGCGCGTCAAATGGGCAGAATATTGGAGCTTCAGCATCAGTCCTTCCAATGAGTATTCAGTGTAGATTTCCTTTAGGGGTGACTGGTTTGATCTCCTTGCTGTCCAAGGAACTCTCAAGAGTCTTCTCCAGCACCACAGTTTGAAAGCATCAATTCTTAGGCTTAGTTCACAGTGATTTTGTAGCTCATGAAAATAAAATCTATCACTGCTTCCACTTTTCCCCTTCTGTTCACCATGAAGTGATGGGACCAGATGCCATGATCCTAGATTTCTGAATGTTGAGCTTCAAGCCAACTTTTTCAACCTCATCAAGAGGCTCTTAGATCCTCTTCGCTTTCTGCCGGAGAGGTATGCGTAAAATAAATTGCACCTTTAGCATCCAGAAGAAACTGCAGTTTTGATAACTTTAATTGGGTCCCTGAAGCAAAATTATTCTTGGAATAAGCAAGGCATATTTCTTTAAACATGGCAGATCTGGCCTTAGGAAATTTCTTTTAATTTCAATATATCAAAATTACTGGCTGTTTACATAAGAACTGTCCTATGGAGGATTATCTACTTAAGATGTAATTGTGTGCTAAAAATGAATCACAAACACAGAGCAAACTTAAAAATCAGACATAACATGTAGAAGTCACTCAGGCCCTTGAGAGCTCTCTTCATTTTATTTTTGTATTTATATTTGCCTTTCCCCCCTCCTTTCCTCGTTGTTTGGATGATCTTAAAGCCATTTGTATGGGTGGGGCCAGGTTTGAGAGTTTCGAAGAATGTGTGATTTAAGCTTATTTAGCTGTGCCCCGGTGGAAAAGAAGACTTCTGTGCAGCTGGTGGCAGAGATGGATTTGCTGCAGAAGTTCATGGAATCCTGAACCCTGGACAGTACACATTCAGTGTGTCCAGAGTATGGACCCAGAACACATCTGCTGTTTGGGTTGATCAGTAGTTAACCTGTGGTCCCATTCCTCCCTGATAAAAAGGATTTCCAAGTTATTTCAGGCAACCTGGAGGAATCCAAATTGGGTTGGGGAGATGCAGACTGGAAAGTGCTTCCCTAAACCTGCCATTTCTCTTTGCACTGGAGCTGGAGGGCTTAGCTGATGGGTTGCGTCAGCTGAGCAGTGGGGGAGGCAGCTGATACCTGATGTGAAAGACTTCTTCAATGTCACTGTTACTTCCACTGGCCACTTCACAAGGACTGAGAACCTTGGTAGCTTGACGCTCAAGGTGACGGGGCTAGTAATTTGTGGAATTCTAGCTTTCTGTTGTTCATTACCCTGGTGGCGCTTGATTCCGTTTGGGGGATTATTATATTGAGGGTTGAGGGCAATTATAGGGACCTGCCTTCTGGTATAATTGCTGATGCCCAGATCCTGCCTCAACCTGAGACAGTCAGGGTATGTCTGATGTTGGGTCAGCTCAGTGGTTCTTAATTGGGGAGGGGGTGCAGTTTTGCTCCCTGGGGATATTTGGCAATGCCTGGAGACCTTTTTGGTTGTCATCTAGTGTGTAGAATCAGGAATGCTGCTACAGGTCCTACCGTGTACAGAATAGGCCTTCTCAACAGAGTTTCCAGCCCCAAATGTCAACAGTACTGCAGCTGAGAAGTCCTCAGCTAACTGAACATGTTCTCCTGGGACTTAGGCTTCTGAGTAAGTCAAGGAAGAAAACGGCCACCATGGGAAGCCGTTCATTCCAGCCATGGCAACACCAGTGGCTGTAGGGTAGCACTTGAGCCACTTGGCTAGAGATGGTGTGGTATTTCCTGCTGCTGGCATCTGGATCCTGCTTGCTTTCAAGTGTGGCCTATCTGGGCTCCTAAAGACTCTGTGACTGCGTGCCTCTTTGCTTCCACTGTGATGCTTCTTGTAAACTTGGTTAGCCAGAGTTGGTTTCCTTTGCTTGCAACAAAACCCCCAACTGCTGCTTGGTGGGTGGCAGGGGGTGGTAGAGTGTGGAGTGGTTCCACAACTGCCAAGAAAAAAAGATGTCTAAGTTTTAAAAGTTAGTTCCATACCCTGTCACTCCCTGAAACCCACCAAGTAGACTCTTACACAAAAGTTCATTTCATAATTCAGGGCAATTGGAGCTGGTCGGGTGAGTCATCTGGTCTTCCCTCTACATCATTCCCATTGCTGAGTTCCCACACCAGCACTCAAGAGGAGCTTATTAGGAACTTTCAATTTCAGGAACCCATTTATGACCCTTAGCTTAAAGCGTTGTAGACACTCTTTAAGTTGTACCCCAAGAGGTGGAGTATATGAGCTGTCATCTAGCGTCACACCTTATGTAGGATGAATTTATGTGATTACCTGCCTTGGGAGCAATCAGACATCCAAAGAGGAGGAGAAGTTTTGGAAGCAGAAGTGAATTAGAAAAAGATTCAGGACAGTGGACCCAGGTTTCGGGGGAGGACCTGGCTCATGAGGACTGAGGAGCAGATCAAGCAGAGTATGGCTTGGCAAGAAAATCCAAGTCCCAGGAACATTATCAACTGGGGTCACAACCTCAAAGGCCCACAGTGCAGATAGGAACCCAGAGAGTGAATCAGTCAGGGGTTTGCATAGTAAAAATGTAAGATATTCTTCTTTTGCACACAAAAGGTAATTGACTTGAAATTTCTGTCCCTTTTGGCCTGTGCTGTGTTTTCTTCTTATGATAGATACTAAGAAGAAGTAGCTTTTACTCCAAGAAAACAAGGGTACGTGTGTAAGTTTAAATGACAGCTTGACTTCAGTGTTGGGTAATAGGAAGTGGTGGGGACTGTGACAACCTGGAGAGGGGGTTCCTGGTTAAGGAGAGCAGCTGCTTTTCATATCAGACAGATGCTGGGGTTGGGGGTGGATGTGAGTACACGCCGGTTAAGTCTTCTCATTTTCTTTCTTTATTTTTGGGTGTGTGCTGAGGCTTCATTGTGCACAGACTTTCTCTAGTCGTGGTGCCTTCTCTCTTTTTGTGGAGCACAGGCTCTAGGATGTGTGGACTTAGTTGTTGTGGCTCATGGGCTTAGTTGCTCCGTGATACATGGGATCATCCCCCCCGAGAGGCCTTTTGGAGTGGTTCCACAACTGCCAAGAAAAAAAGATGTCTAAGTTTTAAAAGTTAGTTCCATACCCTGTCACTCCCTGAAACCCACCAAGTAGACTCTTACACAAAAGTTCATTTCATAATTCAGGGCAATTGGAGCTGGTCGGGTGAGTCATCTGGTCTTCCCTCTACATCATTCCCATTGCTGAGTTCCCACACCAGCACTCAAGAGGAGCTTATTAGGAACTTTCAATTTCAGGAACCCATTTATGACCCTTAGCTTAAAGCGTTGTAGACACTCTTTAAGTTGTACCCCAAGAGGTGGAGTATATGAGCTGTCATCTAGCGTCACACCTTATGTAGGATGAATTTATGTGATTACCTGCCTTGGGAGCAATCAGACATCCAAAGAGGAGGAGAAGTTTTGGAAGCAGAAGTGAATTAGAAAAAGATTCAGGACAGTGGACCCAGGTTTCGGGGGAGGACCTGGCTCATGAGGACTGAGGAGCAGATCAAGCAGAGTATGGCTTGGCAAGAAAATCCAAGTCCCAGGAACATTATCAACTGGGGTCACAACCTCAAAGGCCCACAGTGCAGATAGGAACCCAGAGAGTGAATCAGTCAGGGGTTTGCATAGTAAAAATGTAAGATATTCTTCTTTTGCACACAAAAGGTAATTGACTTGAAATTTCTGTCCCTTTTGGCCTGTGCTGTGTTTTCTTCTTATGATAGATACTAAGAAGAAGTAGCTTTTACTCCAAGAAAACAAGGGTACGTGTGTAAGTTTAAATGACAGCTTGACTTCAGTGTTGGGTAATAGGAAGTGGTGGGGACTGTGACAACCTGGAGAGGGGGTTCCTGGTTAAGGAGAGCAGCTGCTTTTCATATCAGACAGATGCTGGGGTTGGGGGTGGATGTGAGTACACGCCGGTTAAGTCTTCTCATTTTCTTTCTTTATTTTTGGGTGTGTGCTGAGGCTTCATTGTGCACAGACTTTCTCTAGTCGTGGTGCCTTCTCTCTTTTTGTGGAGCACAGGCTCTAGGATGTGTGGACTTAGTTGTTGTGGCTCATGGGCTTAGTTGCTCCGTGATACATGGGATCATCCCAGATTAGGGCTTGAACCTGCATCCCCTGCATCGGCAGGCAGATTCTTTACTGTTGGACCATCAGGGAAACCCCAAATCTGATTTTAGAAGAGAAGCTAGAGGGCTTCCCTGGTGGTCCAGTGGTAAAGAGTTCGCCTTGCAGTGCAAGGGGAACCGGTTTGATCACTGGCCCGGGGAGATCCTACACGCCACAGAGCGGCTGGACCGGTGTGCCCAATTATGAGCCAGCACTCTGGAGCACATGTGCCCAGAGCCAGTGCTCTGCAAGGAGAGAGGTCACTGCAATGGGAGGCCCACACAGGCCAAAGAATAAAGATGGATGAAAATAAACAAATAAAAGACCAATTAAAAATGAGGCCAAAATTTCAGAAAAAAAACCCCAGAAGCTAGAGATCTGAAATTTTCATACAAACTCTCCATATTAAAACAAATTAAAGCAAACATATCTGTGGATTATATTTTATTTGTTGAACACCAGCTTGAGATTTCTGGCTTTGTTTTTAAACCAAAGAAAAAAATGTTGTTAAGTAACTCAGCACTGGCTTCCCTGCTCTCTGTCGCTGTCTCTCTGTCTTAGACAATTCAGAATTTGCTTCTAGATTTTGCTCTCAGATTCCTCTTTCTGAGGCTGCCTCTTTTGTTGCCTTCTTTGCTCTGGCTCACTGCCACTAGCCTCTCAGTTGATGATTCAGCCATAGATGTGCTCTAAGTTTAGTCGCTAAGTCGTGTCTGACTCTTGCAACCCCATGGACTGTAGCCCACCTGGCTCCTCCATCCATAGGACTCTCCAGGCAAGAAATCTGGAGTGGGTTGCCATGCCCTTCTCCAGGTGTCTTCCCAACCCGAGAATAGAACCTGTGTTTCCTGCATTGCAGGCAGATTCTTTACCAACTGAGCTATGAAGGAAGCCCAGAGATGTGAGCAGTGGACTTTAAGGAGTGGATAAAAGCCAGTGAAGGATGACTAATGGCTGTGCAGAGGCTCCAGAGGAGGAGGGAAGGTGCTTCTGGGGACTGGCTGGTGAAAGCACCATGAGCAGGGAGGAGTGAAGTCCGCCTGCGTGGCGAGCAGGCTTCCTGTCAGTGACCTGTGGCCTTGGTCTGAACAAAACATTTGTGACTGCTGTTGTATTCAGTAGTTGCACATCAGAGAGTACCTGGGCGGGCTTACCCACGCTGTGTTTCCTTCCCCCACATCTGTCTCTGAAACAGTCACAGTTGTGTTTTGAGCAATCTATAATGTCGTGGCAAACCCATTAGCAGCTCTGGGCTTTATTTATGTGTATGAGACAGAAGTGTGATGATGTGGGCTGTCATTAGCACATGTTGACAAGCGGTGATGGCATCCCACCACAGGATCAGGCTGCTCCATTTTACATTCGGGTGTGTGTGTGTGTGTGTGTGTGTGTGTGTGTGTGTTAGAGAGAGGGTGTCTTCCCTGCTGGATTGGCATTTTCTGTCTTCTCCCATTATGTCACACACACACAAACACACATGCCCACAAACGTGTGCATGCTTAGTTGCTCACTCGTATCCGACTCATTGCAACCCTATGAACTGTAGCATTTTGGCACTTCCAGTTGCCTCTCTCCATGAGATTTTTCAGGCAAGAATACTGGAGTGTGTTGTCATTCCCTCCTCCAGGGGATCTTCCCGACATAGGAATTGAACCCTCATTTCCTGTGTGTCCCATGTTGCAGGTGGATTTTTTACCTGCTGAGCCGTAACCTCCCCCCGCCCCACTCTATTGGTTGACACTCTCCTTTCATGTGAAGCTGGGTAACGAACAACGATTTTTCTCCTGGCAATTTCACTTCCAATGAGAGGCATCCTGTATTTTGAAATTCTACAAGAGCCCTGTGCATTTGATACTGTGCAGGCTCTTGGTGGGTTTCAGTGGTGAATTAAACTCACCAGCTAGGTTGTCAGTAGAGCATAAACTACGAATGAAATGGTAAGTTGGTGATGAATCTTGGAGGTGTAAACTCGACTATAGACAGCCTTCCTTTCCCTGGGCAGTTGGACGGATGGCCCTGTCCCTGTGTTTGGCTGGCTGTTTCGGATCAGCGAGAAGGCTCCAGAGGAGGAGGGAAGGTGCTTCTGGGGACTGGCTGGTGAAAGCACCATGAGCAGGGAGGAGTGAAGTCCGCCTGCGTGGCGAGCAGGCTTCCTGTCAGTGACCTGTGGCCTTGGTCTGAACAAAACATTTGTGACTGCTGTTGTATTCAGTAGTTGCACATCAGAGAGTACCTGGGCGGGCTTACCCACGCTGTGTTTCCTTCCCCCACATCTGTCTCTGAAACAGTCACAGTTGTGTTTTGAGCAATCTATAATGTCGTGGCAAACCCATTAGCAGCTCTGGGCTTTATTTATGTGTATGAGACAGAAGTGTGATGATGTGGGCTGTCATTAGCACATGTTGACAAGCGGTGATGGCATCCCACCACAGGATCAGGCTGCTCCATTTTACATTCGGGTGTGTGTGTGTGTGTGTGTGTGTGTGTGTGTGTGTGTGTTAGAGAGAGGGTGTCTTCCCTGCTGGATTGGCATTTTCTGTCTTCTCCCATTATGTCACACACACACAAACACACATGCCCACAAACGTGTGCATGCTTAGTTGCTCACTCGTATCCGACTCATTGCAACCCTATGAACTGTAGCATTTTGGCACTTCCAGTTGCCTCTCTCCATGAGATTTTTCAGGCAAGAATACTGGAGTGTGTTGTCATTCCCTCCTCCAGGGGATCTTCCCGACATAGGAATTGAACCCTCATTTCCTGTGTGTCCCATGTTGCAGGTGGATTTTTTACCTGCTGAGCCGTAACCTCCCCCCGCCCCACTCTATTGGTTGACACTCTCCTTTCATGTGAAGCTGGGTAACGAACAACGATTTTTCTCCTGGCAATTTCACTTCCAATGAGAGGCATCCTGTATTTTGAAATTCTACAAGAGCCCTGTGCATTTGATACTGTGCAGGCTCTTGGTGGGTTTCAGTGGTGAATTAAACTCACCAGCTAGGTTGTCAGTAGAGCATAAACTACGAATGAAATGGTAAGTTGGTGATGAATCTTGGAGGTGTAAACTCGACTATAGACAGCCTTCCTTTCCCTGGGCAGTTGGACGGATGGCCCTGTCCCTGTGTTTGGCTGGCTGTTTCGGATCAGCTAGAGGAGAAACGAGAGAATTGTGAGTGCGGTCAAAACTAGGTCAGAGATTCCAGGAGACCCTAGTTTTGGCGGGAAGGAACAGTGCAGAGAGGTGGAGGGAGAGGAATGGAAGCAGCCTCCCTGCGGGGCTCCCAGGCCTGCTCTGGTCCACTCGCGCCTGCAACCAGACTGATCTCTTCACGAGACTGGTAGATCGTATTTTAACCACTGCCTCCCTCCCTTCAAGCTTGGGCTATTGCATTCACTCCCTGGTATTTTCTGGGTAAAAATAAAAACTCTTACTGGTCACAGTTTTATCTGAAGCAGTCCCAGACATCCTTCTGCCTCCTCCTCCAGTCTGGCCTCCACCTTGTGCTTCTCACTCTTAACGGGCCATTTCATCCCTCCTTCTCATGGTCTCACCCGCCACTGAGCAGTTGTGGCATGGGTTGTACGGTGTCAGAGTTCACCACATTTTTCCCGGGTACCACCTGGTGGTTCTTCGGAAATCAACCCACTTGATCTGCTCATTCGGCAGATACCTATTGAGTACCTACTCTGCTGGGTACTGTTCTAGGTGCGTCTTGTACAACAGAAAGAAGACAAAGTTCCCTTCCTTTGTGGAGCTTGTGTTCTCTCAGCAAAGGTAGGCAAGTGAGAACATCCTGGAATTCCAGGTGGTGATAAGTGAGATGAGGAAACTGAGGCAGAGTGAGGGGTGGGGAGATAGGAGAGGTGAGTTGAGAGGGGTCAACAACTTTTGAGGTCAAGGGTAAGTTTTTGGAGAAGATGTGGGTCTGGTAAGATCTGACTGAGCAAAGGAAGTAACTTGGGATTTGCAAATCCCAAGGGAAGTCTTTGAATGGGTCCCCCACAAAGGACCACCTTTCTTTGTATTATACTCATCATGGTTGGATATTCTACCCGTATATTTGCATTCTGGGATCCACATTTGTCTCTTGAATAGATTTTTTAGCTCCAGGAGGGCATAAACTGTCATCTGTTTCTCTTTCCACCACACTCTTTTATTCCCAGAGGTCCGTTTAGCAGACAGAACACACTCAGTAATGATCTGTGGAGTCAACAAGGGATATGTAAGGGGAGTTCCGTGTCCTGACATTTCTCTTCCTTGCGTCCTTGGAGGACGTGTTCTGTAAGGCTGCAGAACTCAAGGTAGCTGGCTCCTCTGAGCATCCCATTCTCTTATGACTGGTGTCTTTGCATCATGGGACGGAGAGGGAAGTAGCTTGAGGCAGGAAAGAAGGTGAGAATCAAGCACGAGGAGAAGGCCAAGAAAAGCTGTGGATGGGGCTTTGTGACTTTTCCAGGAGGTGGATGCTGGAGAATCAGCAACGCAGTCTCTAATTCCTGAATCCGTCGGTACTGAAGTAGACTCATTACCTTCAGACAGGAAGAGTACTCTGCAGCGTATCACCACCCACTCGCTCAATCTGTCTTTGTCAGAAAACCTAGCAGACAGATGAGAATATGAAAGAGCAAGTGTTTTTTCAGAGGCTGGGCTGGGGAGGAGGCAGCTCATACTCTTTTCTTTTAACACTGGCCATGATAAATATTGCATAAGTCACATTAGTGAGATCAGACCTGAACCGTGAGGCTCTGAGTACCTTTCACTGGAAATAAACTGAGAAAGCAGTCAGTTGTTACCTGTTGGGAGCCTTGTGCTTCGTGAGGGGGTTCAGGATGAAGAGAGGGAAAGGAGGCATACCTCGCCCTCTCATCACATGCCTCAAGACAACACCTATATTTTGAGATGCGTTGGTAACATTTCAGAGCAGTTACCATAAGTAGAACCTCTGCTGGCTTTTGATATACTTACCTGTGACATTACACTAAGTGAATCTGTTAGAAGTGGTAGGATTATGCCTCATTCCAGATGCATTTTGGCACTCAGGACAAAAAGCAGCGGGGCTGCTGGTTTAAAAAATAGAAGGAAAGCTGTAGACAGCTAAGCCTGGAAGCTTCCAGGCCACCTTCCTGAGAGGTCTGTTGAGCATCCTGTGCTCCTGCCTGGTGGCAGCGCACTGATCACGGGGTTGGATCTGTGCTGGAGGCTTCAAGAAAAGGCGAGAACAAAAACCAAAAGCTCACATTAGTGGGGGCATAAAAATAGAATGTTCTAGTTTATTTCGAAAGTAAATTCACCAAGGTCCGGAAAGAGGAGGAAAGTTGAAGAGGAGGACAGAGGATTTCTAGGGCAGTGCATTTATTCTGTGTGATACTACAGTGGTAGGTGCACATCGTCGTATGTTTGTCAAAACCCACAGAATGTGTAACACCGGGAGTGAACCCTCATATAATCTATGGACGTTGAGTGATGATGATGTGTCAATGTAGGTTCAACTGTTGTTTAACAAACATACCATCTGGCGTGGAATGCTGATGGTTGGGGAGGCTGTGCTTGTTCAAGTGCAAGGGGTCTATGAGACGTTGCTATACTTTCTGCTCAGTTTTGCTCTGAACCTTAAAGCACTCTAACAAATAAAGAATATTTAAAAAAAATTATTGAGCACCCACAGTGTGTCAACATAGAGCGCCCAGGGCAGGCAGCTGATAAAAAATGAATTGTGCAATTTAATTGCAGTTGTAATAAGAGCCGTGAAGGAAAAGCACTGGGGGTTATTAGTCAGTATACTAAGGAAGATCTAGCCTTGTGAAAGGTCAGCATCCATTTCTCTGAAGATGGGATATTTGAGTTGAAGTTATGTAAATTAGTAAAAAGCAAGCAAACAAAAGCAAAAGACATTATTAGCTCATGGAATTGAAACATTCAGGACCGAGCAGCTTCAGGTATGGCTTGATCCAGGTGCCTTCTCAGTGTCCTCAGATCACTCTCTCTCTCCATTTCTCAGCACTGTTTTCTTTTGTGTGGGTATCACTCTCAGTCAAGTTCTCTCTTACGGTGGCATCCACCAATTTGGCATCAAACCTTGTTCATTGGGGACCCCTTGGAGCTAAAAGAAGCCTAGCATGAAAAGGAAACTGAATACATGTTGAACAAATGAAGGCACACTTCTTCTTATACCACTTCTGTGGGTGAAACTGATTGAGTGCATACTGTACGTATACCTGGAACTTTTAATTCCATGAGCCAATAAATGCTCTTTGTTTTGTTTATCTGGTTGCTTGATGGTTTTCTTAAGCAGCTTCAATGGAAATAACACTTCTTCACAGAAAGATCTCTAACCACCCAGTATAAGTTCTGGTCCTCTTATGTAGCCGCTCATAACCCCCTCTATTTTTCCTTACTTTTCTTTCCTCTTTCTCTTTACCTGTTGAAATATACTCTTGCTTGTTAGAGGCTGAGTTGTGTCCCTCCACATTAATATACTGAAGTTCCAACCTCAGTACCTCAGAATGTGACTGTATTTGGAGAATATCTCTTGAAAGAGGTGATCAAGCTAAAACGAGATCATTAGGGACTTCCTTGGTGATCCACTAGCTAAGACTCCATGCTCTCAATACAGGGGGACTGGTTTCAATCCCTGGTCAGGGAACTGGACCCCACGTGCCACAACTAAAGATCCTGTGTGATGCCACTAAGACCTGGCACAGTCAAATAAATACATATTTTTAAAAAAATGAGTTCATTAAGTTGGGTTCTAATCCAAAATGACTAATATAAAAAAGGGGATTAGGACACACACACACGCACGTGCACACGTGGAAGACAATGTGAAGATGTAGCAGAAAGATGGCCATCTATAAACAGCCAGGGAGAGAAGCCTCAGAAAGAATCAGCCCTTCTGACACCTTCCTCTCAGATTCGTAGTCTCCAAAACTATGAGAAAGTAAATTTCTGTTATTGATGCCCCTCAGTCCATGGTGCCTTGTTATGGCAGCCCTGGTGAACTAACACACACTCCTTCTCAGGTGCAGTTTACATCTTGTCTCCTCTATGAAGGAAAGGAAAAGGGATCACCAAATCTGGCTGGTGACCTGTTTTTGTAATAAAGTTTTATTGGCACGCTCTGTGCCTGTCTGTTCACTTCCCTGGATGGCTCTGTGCTATAAAAGCAGAGGTTATGGGTAGTGCCAACAGAGAATATGTGACCCACAGAGATGAAAGCATTGTCTCTTTGGCATTTTGAAGAAAGTAAATGCTCACTCTTGGTCCAGAAGATTGGTTGGCAGCCTGGACTGTGGATTCAAACAGACTTGGGTTCAGATCCTTACTAGGTTACTGACAATCTGGGTAAATCATTTCATCCCTCTGAACCTCATGTTCCTCATCTATAAAATGGGGACAATGATAGTTCTTCTTTCCTAGAATTATGGGAATCAAAAAAATATATATATATATATATTTAATTCAGATAGAAAGATACTTTTTATTTATTTTTAAATTTTGGCCTCTTTTATTGGTTATTTATTTATTTATTTTTCATCCATCTTTATCCTTAGGCCTGTGTGGGCCTCTCACTGCAGTGGCCTCTTCGTTGCGGAGCACTGGCTGTGGGTGTATGCGCTCCAGAGTGCTGGCTCATAATTGGACACACCGGTCCAGCCACTGCACGGGATGTGGGATCTTCCTGGGTCAGGGTTCGAACTGTTGCACCTTGCACTGCAAGGCAGACTCTTTACCCACTAGACCACCAGGGAAGCCCCAAATATATTTTTTAATATTTTTTCTTCCCACTACTGCTTTTCTAAATATTTATTTAGCTGTGTTGGGTCTTAGTTGCAACATGCATGCTCTTTGATCTTCACTGCAGAATGTGAAATCTTTCACTCTGGCATGCAAACTCTTAGTTGGGGCATGTGGGATCTATTTCTCTGACCAGGAATCAAACCCAGATCCCTTGCATTGGGAGCATGGAGTCTTAGGCACTGGACCAGGGAAGTCCTGAGAATCAAATATTATGTGCTTATAAATGATTTTACACAAGGCTTGGCACGTTAGCAAAACCTTTTTAGTTCTTATCATAATTATTAATAACTAACACCAGTTTCTTAGTGGAAGTGGCAGTGCTGAATCCCCAGACTCTGGAGGCGTTGCTGAATTGGTTTCTTTTCTGACTGGCAATATTTTTCTTGATTTAGAAAATAATTGCTTGACGATTTAGGGAACTACGTCAGCTGCGTTTCAGAGTTGATTGTCTGAATGAGTGCTAAAAAAGATCGCAAGCGTCCTCCTCTGTCTAGTTTGTTTCATTCTTTCCTCTTCCTTTTTCTTTTTTCTTGAATCACAAGACCAAAAATGTCTCGTCTCAGCTCTCGAGGTGGGCTGTGTCAAACTTGCACGGTATGTTATCAGAAAAATCTGAAAACCTTCTAAATAAAGGAAGATGATGGTTAAAGGGGAGGGAGGGGCTCATTGGGAGAGGCCAGGCAATTGTCCTGCCGTGGGGCTGACTAGAGCATTGTCTGAATGGCTTCAGTGTGTGCTTCTTCAACCTGATCAAACATGGTCTTTTGAAGAGCTCTGTTCTGGCAAATCTGATTTAGAAGCAAAAAAAATAAAAAAATTAAAAATAAAACCTTAAAGACATTTAGATTAGGTCAGTAACTGCTCCTTGAGCTCAGACTGCTTCTCTCCAATGTAAAGCCCAAAGACAGTGGGTGACGGAAAGCCCAGACTAGGGACAGTCTAGTGAGAGTTCAAATCCTGACTCCACTACTGTGTTGCCTTGAACAGTTTACTTAACCTCTCTGAGCTTCAGTTCCCCAGCCATAAAAGAGAGGTGGTAATAACAGCCACGTCACAGGTTCAGTCAACTCATTTCAGTCGCTCAGTTGTGTCCAACTTTTTGCGACCCTATGGACGGCAGCATGCTCTTTGATCTTCACTGCAGAATGTGAAATCTTTCACTCTGGCATGCGAACACTTAGTTGGGGCATGTGGGATCTATTTCTCTGACCAGGAATCAAACCCAGATCCCTTGCATTGGGAGCATGGAGCCTTAGGCAGTGGACCACCAGGGAAGTCCTGAGAATCAAATATTATGTGCTTATAAATGATTTTACACAAGACTTGGCACGTTAGCAAAACCTTTTTAGTTCTTATCATAATTATTAATAACTAACACCAGTTTCTTAGTGGAAGTGGCAGTACTGAATCCCCAGACTCTGGAGGCGTTGCTGAATTGGTTTCTTTTCTGACTGGCAATATTTTTCTTGATTTAGAAAATAATTGCTTGACGATTTAGGGAACTACGTCAGCTGCGTTTCAGAGTTGATTGTCTGAATGAGTGCTAAAAAAGATCGTAAGCCTCCTCCTCTGTCTAGTTTGTTTCATTCTTTCCTCTTCCTTTTTCTTTTTTCTTGAATCACAAGACCAAAAATGTCTCGTCTCAGCTCTCGAGGTGGGCTGTGTCAAATTCGCACGGTATGTTATCAGAAAAATCTGAAAACCTTCTAAATAAAGGAAGATGATGGTTAAAGGGGAGGAAGGGGCTCATTGGGAGAGGCCAGGCAATTGTCCTGCCGTGGGGCTGACCAGAGCATTGTCTGAATGGCTTCAGTGTGTGCTTCTTCAACCTGATCAAACATGGTCTTTTGAAGAGCTCTGTTCTGGCAAATCTGATTTAGAAGCAAAATAAATAAATAAATAAATAAAAAATGAAACCTTAAAGACATTTAGATTAGGTCAGTAACTGCTCCTTGAGCTCAGACTGCTTCTCTCCAATGTAAAGCCCAAAGACAGTGGGTGACTGAAAGCCCAGACTAGGGGCAGTCTAGTGAGAGTTCAAATCCTGACTCCACTACTGTGTTGCCTTGAACAGTTTACTTAACCTCTCTGAGCTTCAGTTCCCCAGCCATAAAAGAGAGGTGGTAATAACAGCCACGTCACAGGTTCAGTCAACTCATTTCAGTCGCTCAGTTGTGTCCAACTTTTTGCGACCCTATGGACGGCAGCATGCCAGATTGCCTGTCCTTCACCGTCTCCCAGAGCTTGCTTAAACTTATGTCCATTGACTCCTTGATGCCATCCAACCATGTTGTCCTCTGCTGTTCCCTTCACAGGTTAGGCTGAGGATAAAAGGAGATGACCTGTGTGAAGTGCTTGCCTTAGTATCAGTCCATTGTTGTCATTTAGCAGTTAAGTCACGTTGAACTCCCATGGACTGTAGCCCTCTAGGCTCTTCTGTTCATGAGATTTCCCAGGCAAAAATACTGGAGTGGGTTGCCATTTCCTTCTCTAGGGGATCTTCCCCACCCAGGGATTGAACCTGTGTCTCCCGCATTGGCAAGAGTATTTACCACTGTGCCATCAGAGAAGCCCATAGGGAATGTTTAATAATGATGAGCTGTTATTACTGTGATGGGTTGACAACATTATTTGTCCTCTTTGCCTACCAACTCAAGGCATTTATACAGGTTTATGGTTAAGTAATGCAGTTTAATGGATCATTGTTTTTTTCCTTGACAGTCTTTGAGGGCAGAGATGTGTGATCCAAAAGTCCTCATTTAAGAAACCTTGAAACAAGCAGGATCCAAGAATGGGAGACAAGGAAGGCTTCCTCCTGAGAACCCTGACTCAGTTTGTGTGAAATTACTTTCTGAAGTCAGACTTGAAAATGGTTTTTAAAAATTGTTGCTCCTACAAACCCAAGCCTGCTGAACTTCCTCGCCTGTCCTCCCAGTTACTTCCTCTGCCTGCCTCCTCAGGAGGGGCTCATTGGGAGAGGCCAGGCAATTGTCCTGCCGTGGGGCTGACTAGAGCATTGTCTGAATGGCTTCAGTGTGTGCTTCTTCAACCTGATCAAACATGGTCTTTTGAAGAGCTCTGTTCTGGCAAATCTGATTTAGAAGCAAAAAATAAAAAATTAAAAATAAAACCTTAAAGACATTTAGATTAGGTCAGTAACTGCTCCTTGAGCTCAGACTGCTTCTCTCCAATGTAAAGCCCAAAGACAGTGGGTGACGGAAAGCCCAGACTAGGGACAGTCTAGTGAGAGTTCAAATCCTGACTCCACTACTGTGTTGCCTTGAACAGTTTACTTAACCTCTCTGAGCTTCAGTTCCCCAGCCATAAAAGAGAGGTGGTAATAACAGCCACGTCACAGGTTCAGTCAACTCATTTCAGTCGCTCAGTTGTGTCCAACTTTTTGCGACCCTATGGACGGCAGCATGCCAGATTCCCTGTCCTTCACCGTCTCCCAGAGCTTGCTTAAACTTATGTCCATTGACTCCTTGATGCCATCCAACCATGTTGTCCTCTGCTGTTCCCTTCACAGGTTAGGCTGAGGATAAAAGGAGATGACCTGTGTGAAGTGCTTGCCTTAGTATCAGTCCATTGTTGTTATTTAGCAGTTAAGTCACGTTGAACTCCCATGGACTGTAGCCCTCTAGGCTCTTCTGTTCATGAGATTTCCCAGGCAAAAATACTGGAGTGGGTTGCCATTTCCTTCTCTAGGGGATCTTCCCCACCCAGGGATTGAACCTGTGTCTCCCGCATTGGCAAGAGTATTTACCACTGTGCCATCAGAGAAGCCCATAGGGAATGTTTAATAATGATGAGCTGTTATTACTGTGATGAGTTGACACCATTATTTGTCCTCTTTGCCTACCAACTCAAGGCATTTATACAGGTTTATGGTTAAGTAATGCAGTTTAATGGATCATTGTTTTTTTCCTTGACTGTCTTTGAGGGCAGAGATGTGTGATCCAAAAGTCCTCATTTAAGAAACCTTGAAACAAGCAGGATCCAAGAATGGGAGACAAGGAAGGCTTCCTCCTGAGAACCCTGACTCAGTTTGTGTGAAATTACTTTCTGAAGTCAGACTTGAAAATGGTTTTTAAAAATTGTTGCTCCTACAAACCCAAGCCTGCTGAACTTCCTCGCCTGTCCTCCCAGTTATCCTCCCCTCCCCGTCACCAAAACACCACTTCCCCTGCCTTCTCTTTCTAGCACTCCCAGCACCTGGAGGAAAAGGTGAGGCTGGCCAGAGAGTGGGGCAGAGGGATGTCTGGGACCGTCAGAGCTGTGAGGCTGCGAGTCCTATTATTCACCCTGGAAAGACCTCAGGGAATGACACACTTGTTAGTAAAGCTGTTTATTCTAATTTATATTCTGTACAGTGTTTAGGAAATAAAAGATTAGGGAGATGGGCAGTGGTCAGCGTATATTTGATTCTTAGGTGGTGGTGGATGAAGTGGATGATGATTTTGATTGCTGATATTTGGTTAACAATTTGGAGCTGTATTCCTAAAGTTTGATTGCTTTTCAGTAATCCAAGTAACTGTCCTCATGTGGCCCTCTTATAATCTGAGGCCCTGATTGGTCATCAGTGGAAAAATTCAGTACCTTGGAAGGGGCCAAGCCATAGCTATAAGTGTCTCTGTGTGTGTGTGTGCATGTGTGCCCAATTGCTCAGTCCTGTCCGACTCTTTGCGACCCTATGGATTGTAGACCTCCAGGCTCCTGTGTCCATTGGAATGGAGTGGGTTGCCATTCTCTCCTCCAGGGTTTGTTCCTGACCCAGCGATCGAACCCACATCTCCTGAATTGGCAGGTAGATTCTTTACCACTGAGCCACCTGGGAAGCCCAGTGAATAAATAGAAGGGTGTTATTAAGAAAATACATCCTTTGGTCAGAGGGAAGTCTCTCTAGTTTTAACTTGAGTTTATTTACTTCCTTTTGTTTCTTGCCCAGATAGTGAATAACTTTACTTTCAAAATCTGAAGACAGTAATTTAGAAAAATTTTTGTCCTCTTTGCCTACCAACTCAAGGCATTTATACAGGTTTATGGTTAAGTAATGCAGTTTAATGGATCATTGTTTTTTTCCTTGACTGTCTTTGAGGGCAGAGATGTGTGATCCAAAAGTCCTCATTTAAGAAACCTTGAAACAAGCAGGATCCAAGAATGGGAGACAAGGAAGGCTTCCTCCTGAGAACCCTGACTCAGTTTGTGTGAAATTACTTTCTGAAGTCAGACTTGAAAATGGTTTTTAAAAATTGTTGCTCCTACAAACCCAAGCCTGCTGAACTTCCTCGCCTGTCCTCCCAGTTATCCTCTCCTCCCCTTCACCAAAACACCACTTCCCCTGCCTTCTCTTTCTAGCACTCCCAGCACCTGGAGGAAAAGGTGAGGCTGGCCAGAGAGTGGGGCAGAGGGATGTCTGGGACCGTCAGAGCTGTGAGGCTGCGAGTCCTATTATTCACCCTGGAAAGACCTCAGGGAATGACACACTTGTTAGTAAAGCTATTTATTCTAATTTATATTCTGTACAGTGTTTAGGAAATAAAAGATTAGGGAGATGGGCAGTGGTCAACGTATATTTGATTCTTAGGTGGTGGTGGATGAAGTGGATGATGATTTTGATTGCTGATATTTGGTTAACAATTTGGAGCTGTATTCCTAAAGTTTGATTGCTTTTCAGTAATCCAAGTAACTGTCCTCATGTGGCCCTCTTATAATCTGAGGCCCTGATTGGTCACCAGTGGAAAAATTCAGTACCTTGGAAGGGGCCAAGCCATAGCTATAAGTGTCTCTCTGTGTGTGTGTGCATGTGTGCCCAATTGCTCAGTCCTGTCCGACTCTTTGCGACCCTATGGATTGTAGATCTCCAGGCTCCTGTGTCCATTGGAATGGAGTGGGTTGCCATTCTCTCCTCCAGGGTTTGTTCCTGACCCAGCGATCGAACCCACATCTCCTGAATTGGCAGGTAGATTCTTTACCACTGAGCCACCTGGGAAGCCCAGTGAATAAATAGAAGGGTGTTATTAAGAAAATACATCCTTTGGTCAGAGGGAAGTCTCTCTAGTTTTAACTTGAGTTTATTTACTTCCTTTTGTTTCTTGCCCAGATAGTGAATAACTTTACTTTCAAAAATCTGAAGACAGTAATTTAGAAATCCCTTAGGCATCTCTTCTCTATGCTAATCCATCCCCAATTCCTTTATCTTGTTTTCTTTAAATCACTTTTAAACTCTATTCTTGATAGGTGTTAGGCTCTGTGACCCTACTCAGCTGGAGAGCTCCTTAGATGAATGGGGTAATAATTCCAGAGCCAATGAAGATAATCTGCATGGCAGAAAATGCAATTATAGGTAATTAGAAGTCACCCCAAGATTCTTCAGAAAGTAACTTGGTATTGCTCTATGGCCATAAACAACTGAATCTGAATAAAAAATAATTTGAAAAGAGCTTGACTACTAATTTCTACCATTATTTATACATGTCCTGGGTTTTTCTTATTGGCATGCGTTCGACTTTAACGTCCTCAAATATGAGAGTTCCAGACATCAGGATGTATTTTATAGGTAATAGGTGCCTTGTCTGGAAGTGTATTGAGGTTGTTTCCTTGCTGTTCACATGAGGCTGAGACTCATTAAGGTTTTCTAGTACTAAATAGAATGAACTAGCCTTTCAGATCTGGAGCAGTAACTTACTGCTCATCCTCACTTCTCTCTTTCCACCTATTCACTATTTCAAAACAGAAGTAGCTTTTAAAAAAAAATAGTGAAAATCTCACATGTCTTGAGAAACTTCAGAAAATTTCAAACAATATTAATCACTTTTAATTCACCACCTAAAGATAATCATGGTAAATTTTTTGGAATAAGTCTTTGTGTATCTTGCCTCTGACTGTTTAGAGATATGAAATATTCTGTTTTGTAATATGGTTTTTATTACTTCATTAAGCGATGAATTTTTTATCACTTCATTACGTGAAACTTTATTAAGGATCTTTCCATCATCAATAAGTATCGATCTTTATCATCATTTTAAATGACTGTGGAGTAGGATTTGGCAGTATATGTGTTAAACACTTCTGTCATTATTTCCAAATCATCTCCCTGCTGCCCCTTACTAATTGGCAGGTAGATTCTTTACCACTGAGCCACCTGGGAAGCCCAGTGAATAAATAGAAGGGTGTTATTAAGAAAATACATCCTTTGGTCAGAGGGAAGTCTCTCTAGTTTTAACTTGAGTTTATTTACTTCCTTTTGTTTCTTGCCCAGATAGTGAATAACTTTACTTTCAAAATCTGAAGACAGTAATTTAGAAATCCCTTAGGCATCTCTTCTCTATGCTAATCCATCCCCAATTCCTTTATCTTGTTTTCTTTAAATCACTTTTAAACTCTATTCTTGATAGGTGTTAGGCTCTGTGACCCTACTCAGCTGGAGAGCTCCTTAGATGAATGGGGTAATAATTCCAGAGCCACTGAAGATAATCTGCATGGCAGAAAATGCAATTATAGGTAATTAGAAGTCACCCCAAGATTCTTCAGAAAGTAACTTGGTATTGCTCTATGGCCATAAACAACTGAATCTGAATAAAAAATAATTTGAAAAGAGCTTGACTACTAATTTCTACCATTATTTATACATGTCCTGGGTTTTTCTTATTGGCATGCGTTCGGCTTTAACGTCCTCAAATATGAGAGTTCCAGACATCAGGATGTATTTTATAGGTAATAGGTGCCTTGTCTGGAAGTGTATTGAGGTTGTTTCCTTGCTGTTCACATGAGGCTGAGACTCATTAAGGTTTTCTAGTACTAAATAGAATGAACTAGCCTTTCAGATCTGGAGCAATAACTTACTGCTCATCCTCACTTCTCTCTTTCCACCTATTCACTATTTCAAAACAGAAGTAGCTTTTTAAAAAAAATAGTGAAAATCTCACATGTCTTGAGAAACTTCAGAAAATTTCAAACAATATTAATCACTTTTAATTCACCACCTAAAGATAATCATGGTAAATTTTTTGGAATAAGTCTTTGTGTATCTTGCCTCTGACTGTTTAGAGATATGAAATATTCTGTTTTGTAATATGGTTTTTATTACTTCATTAAGCGATGAATTTTTTATCACTTCATTACGTGAAACTTTATTAAGGATCTTTCCATCATCAATAAGTATCGATCTTTATCATCATTTTAAATGACTGTGGAGTAGGATTTGGCAGTATATGTGTTAAACACTTCTGTCATTATTTCCAAATCATCTCCCTGCTGCCTCTTACTGCAGCGACTCCTGGGGAGACCATTTATGTGGAAGCTTTGACCATCTTTGTGCAGAGGTGATTCAGTAGCCCAACACCTGCCAACGCTATAGCTTAAAACTCACTCAGAAGGGACTTCTCTGGTGGCCCAGTGGTTAAGAATCCATCTGCTAATGCAGGGGACAGGGATGCAATCCCTGTTGCAAGAACTAAGATCCTACATGCCACGGGACAACTAAGCCTGTGCTCTACAACAGAAGCAGCCAGGACAATGAGAAGCCTGTGCACTGAAGATCGAGAAAGCCCATGTGTCACAATGGAGACCCAGTGCAGCCGTAAAAAACAAACAATAAAAACTGCCTCAAAGAACAGGATTGTCTTTAAACAGTTGGTGCTAAAACAACTGGGTATTTATATCCAAAAAGGAACTTACACCCTCTCCTCATTTCATACACAAAAATTAAAGTGACACAGACCATAGACCTCAATGAAAGATCCGATGATATAAAATTTCTAGAAAAACAGGAGAAAACTGTTGTGATCTTGGATAAGGCAGGAAGTTGTTAGAACACAGAATATTATGGTTATGATTAGATAACCATAATAGAAATAATTGTTAACTTTGACTCTGTCAAAATGAAGAACTTTTCCTCCTAAAGGATACCATTAGAAAATGAGAAGTTTAAGTACAGAGAGAAAACATTTGCTAAACAACTGTCTGATTTGTTTGAACTTGCATGCCAATTATATAACACTTACAACTCCATAAAAGAAGACAACCTACTAAAATATTGGTAAATGATGTGAATACATATTTCACCAAAGGTTATATATGAATGACAAGTAAACACATGAAAAAAAAAAGTTGCTTAAATATTGGTCAGTAAGGGAAGTGCAAATTGAAATCACATTCTGTTTTGTAATATGGTTTTTATTACTTCATTAAGCGATGAATTTTTTATCACTTCATTACGTGAAACTTTATTAAGGATCTTTCCATCATCAATAAGTATCGATCTTTATCATCATTTTAAATGACTGTGGAGTAGGATTTGGCAGTATATGTGTTAAACACTTCTGTCATTATTTCCAAATCATCCCCCTGCTGCCCCTTACTGCAGCGACGCCTGGGGAGACCATTTATGTGGAAGCTTTGACCATCTTTGTGCAGAGGTGATTCAGTAGCCCAACACCTGCCAACGCTATAGCTTAAAACTCACTCAGAAGGGACTTCTCTGGTGGCCCAGTGGTTAAGAATCCATCTGCTAATGCAGGGGACAGGGATGCAATCCCTGTTGCAAGAACTAAGATCCTACATGCCACGGGACAACTAAGCCTGTGCTCTACAACAGAAGCAGCCAGGACAATGAGAAGCCTGTGCACTGAAGATCGAGAAAGCCCATGTGTCACAATGGAGACCCAGTGCAGCCGTAAAAAACAAACAATAAAAACTGCCTCAAAGAACAGGATTGTCTTTAAACAGTTGGTGCTAAAACAACTGGGTATTTATATCCAAAAATGAACTTACACCCTCTCCTCATTTCATACACAAAAATTAAAGTGACACAGACCATAGACCTCAATGAAAGATCCAACGATATAAAATTTCTAGAAAAACAGGAGAAAACTGTTGTGATCTTGGATAAGGCAGGAAGTTGTTAGAACACAGAATATTATGGTTATGGTTAGATAACCATAATAGAAATAATTGTTAACTTTGACTCTGTCAAAATGAAAAACTTTTCCTCCTAAAGGATACCATTAGAAAATGAGAAGTTTAACCACAGAGAGAAAATATTTGCTAAACAACTGTCTGATTTGTTTGAACTTGCATGCGAATTATATAACACTTACAACTGCATAAAAGAAGACAGCCTACTAAAATATTGGTAAATGATGTGAATACATATTTCACCAAAGGTTATATATGAATGACAAGTAAACACATGAAAAAAAAAGTTGCTTAAATATTGGTCAGTAAGGGAAGTGCAAATTAAAATCACAGTGTATCATTTCACATCTTCTAGAATGGCTAAAATTAAAGACCAGTAGTAGTAAGTGTTCACAAGGACAGGGATGCACAATGATACAGTCTCTTTAGAAGACACATGGGCATTTTCTATAAATGTGAACAACACTCACTGCATGGCCAAGCAATCTCCTCAGTAGTTTTCCCCCAAAAGTGCAAATAAATGCACCCAGAGACTTGTCCTTGAATATTCACAGCCATTTTATTCATACAAGCAGCATGTTAGAAACAAGCCAAATACCCATGGATAAACAAACCGGCGTGTCCATACTGTGGAATACTATTCAGCAGTTAACAGTTCCGAATAACAAATACACCCTACAGACAAGAGACCTCATATAAAATTCTAGAAGCGGCAAGAAATATCCTAACAGAGAGTAGATTGGTGTTTGCGATCGTCTGGGGTTGGGTGGGAATTTTCTGCAAAGGGCCATGAGGAGTCTTCTGGGGCGATGCCGTTTTCTATATCACGATTCTGGCTGTGACTCTGTGTCCACGTTTGATCAGATTGTGTATTTAAAATGAGTCAATTATGTTGTATGTAAATCATATCTCAAGAAAGGAGATTAAAAATAAAGTCCTGGGCTTCCCTGGTGGTCCAGTGGGTAAGGACACCGCCTTGCAGTGCAAGGGGCACCGGTTCGATCCCTGGCCTGGGAGGATCCCACGTGCCGCGGAGCGGCTGGGCCCATGTGTCCAATTACCGAGCCGGAGCTCTGGAGCGCATGCGCCCAGGGCCGGTGCTCTGGGACGACAGAGGCCACTGCGATGGGAGACCCACACGGGCCAAACAACAAATGAAACTAGACAAATGAAAAACCAGTGGAAGTGGCCCGCCCAACCACCTCCCTCCCCACCCCCACCAAAATAAATAAATAAATAAATGTTTTTTAAAATAAAATAAAAGTCCTTTGGGAAATCAACTAGAAAAATGTGCCAGTTTCTACTCTGGTAAAATGATTTGCACCAGCCTGCAGGTTCAAAATTCTAGAATCATGCTGCAGGTGTTTCTTTTAAGCCACAACACTTTAATAATGGTGTCCATAAAAATCCAGAGTAACATATTACTGTCAGTATGGGTGATTCTCTGTCTGTTAACTCATCAAGGGGGAAATGTCTTGCCAGGGGCGTCGTGGGCCTCTGTCTTCGTGTGTAGAATTAGTGCTGAACTCTGCAGTCGGGAGGTCTACACAGCTGCCTCTGATCTGGGATCTTGTCTTTTCTGTTCATGAAGGATTCTGAGGAGCTGGGAGTAGGCAGTGGGAATTTTCCCTTGACATGATCCAGCCTGGCCAATATCTTAATGGTCCTGGATTTTTTCTTTCTTTGACTCTCTCCTAGACTCCTCCTACCTTCCTCCCTTCCCCTACCTAATTCCACTTTCCTATCTTCATCAGTAACCAGCCTCTACCTAGAATATTTGGATGTGTAGCTAAGGAATTCTGAGATGGTTTGCTGTCTTGAACTGGGACCTGATTTTCCCCCTTCAATTTACCTTTTGCATAGTTTGATACACATCAGTGGCACTAAATAAATAAGCCATAATTAATACATATTTGGCTCTTGTACGGTTTATTTTCGTCTTCTGAAACTCAGATTAGAATATGCATCCCACAGCCTGAATGTTTAAACTAAACCAAAGGGACTTTTCTATCTCTTCCTTCTCTTGTCTTCTATTAAACTAATTGTTTTAACTAGAGGAATGGCACTGTCTCAGATCCCTTCCATTTGGACCCTTAGTAATGAGATGACTTAGAAAGAATACATTAGGAGAAGTGAGTGGTTAGTAAACAGGTCACAATTATATGCCTACAGAAAAAAAAGAGGAAGTGCATAGGAATATTAATTGGTGTTTAGAGAAGCATTACGAATAAGCAGTGATGTGTGTTAGATCCACATCAACAGTCTTAGAAGAGCCACACCCAGAAAATACACTTCTCAGCATCTTTCATGAAGTTTGTTCCTTGTTCAGTTGCTAAGCTGTGTCTGACTCTTTGCGATCCCATGAACTGTAGCACACCAGGCTTTCCTGTCCTTCACTATATAATGGAGCTTGCTCAAATGTATGTCCATTGAGTCGGTGATGCTATCCCACCATCTCCATCCCCTTCTCCTCCTGCCCTCAGTCTTTCCCAGCACATATGCATCCCTAAAGTATGTTAAATAGAAAAATGTGTCTGGCGTGGAAACATTTCTGCAATAGCATCTAGCGAAGCATCATGAAATAATCCTCCACCGTGTCTACTGGTGAGTGGAAAGAAAATTGTGTGGTGTTATGTTTTATCAGGATAGAACAGTTGTTTAATTCTTAGTAGGTGACAAGAGTCAAGTACACATTCTGCTATCTGATCTTTATAGTAATATCACAATGTAGGAACTAATATTACCTCCATTTTACAGATGGGGAAGTAGAGGCTCATAAAGGCTGAATAGCTTGGCCAAAGTCAGCACAGGGTTTGAATCCAGGTCTGCCTCGGAGTCTGGGTTCTCAGTCATTGCAGTCCTGCTTGCCCAGTGACTGATCCTGTAGGAATTTGACACTGTTGTCTCATAGCGTTGGTGCCTCACCATGGAGCTGGCAAAGAATTTTCTTTCCAGCAGCCAACAATCAGAATGGCAGTCAGATAATTAACTTGTCTTCCCTGAAGGAGCTTTGTTCATGGGACAGTCTTCAAATGGGGCATGAAAAGGCACTTGGCAAATTGCAAAAGGAAATAACGCTTCAAAATGAAAAATCGATGCACATTTATCAACAGTGGGGAACAAAAGAGCAGGCACCATCCTTGTGGGGCCATCACTGAAATCAGTTACAAAGAGTTATACCCATGAGGAAAATGGTTGCATTCCTTGATTCTAATCTACCAGAGCAGAGATGATTTCCTAATCATTGCGTTACTGAGGCCCTGCACAGGCTCCCTCTTTATTTTATTTATTTATTTCTGTTAGCTGTTTTAATAATGGTGAAATACACCGGGGTGTCCTTGCAGCCACTTGCTGTGTGCAATGACAGCCTTTTAAAATGATTTCTTCCAGAATGATCTGAACATAAAGCCATTTTGAACACGGAGCGAGAGAGAGAGCGCATCAAAAAGGGGTCTGCATTTTTTTATCCAAATTAAATCTTGCAATAATGGGAGATGGGACTTGATGCAGTCCTGGCTTTTGTGGGCACTAGAATTATGAAATAAAGGTAACATCCCTGAGTAATGAAAGAAAAGAAAGTTCGAGAAATTTGTGGTGACCATTGTTTTCCTGTTTGATTCGTCTGGCTATCAGATGAACAAACCCAATAGTTTATTCTTTTTTTCTTTCCTTATCTTCTCCAAACAAGCCTCCCCACCATGTTCAGAATCTCAGGGTAAGGCAAACAGGTCCCAGTTCATGAAAGCCCACCAGCAGATAGTAGCTCAAACGAGGCAAATGCCTCTGCTCAGTCTTATTTAAGCAGAGCCAGAGGAAAGCCAGAGGAATGTGTATTTGATGCACATTTTAACTTAAGAAAGTAAGAACTAGCTTTAATAATGAAAAATGAAATTGAACCCTTTTCCCCTAGTGATTAAATTAACTGATTCAACTGCTGTTTTGAAAAAACAAAAAAAAATCAAATAAAAACAAAAACCCACACACCACACTTTTAGGGACTGTAAGGATTTAGCTGTACTCTTTCCTTAGCCCTTTTCTGTGTGTGTGTGTGTGTGTGTGTGTGTGTGTGAGTGAGGGCGTGCCTGCTCAGTCATGCCCGATTGTTTGTGATGCAATGGACTGTAGCCCTCCAGGCTCCTCTATCCATGGAATTCTCCAGGCAAGAATACTGGGGTGCATTGCCATTTCCTCCTCCAGGAGATCTTCCTGACCCAGGGATTGAACCACATTTCTTGTATTTCCTGCATTGGCAGGCGGATTCTTCAGCACTGCACTACCTGGGAAGCGCCTTAGCTCTTACCAAGTATTAAGTAAGTGCCCCAATTTATGTTTTGTTTGTTTTTGTCTTTTTATTCCTACCTGGGCTTTAAGAGGCTGATCTGAGGCTTCTCACTTGATTGCAGTACCTTTCTCATCAACATTTTCAAAGGCTAGAGTTCTCTGCTGTTGTGAACTTCCGTACCAGCTCTTGACACTGTGTCGACTGTAAACAGACAGCTCTGCCACTAGCTGCTGTGATCAAAAGACAGCATGTTTTTGTCTTTGTACAGAAATGCATTTGTGAATAAATGAGATAAAAAATATTAGTTTGTGACTTTTTCAGTCTTTCCCTGGCCCTCTTGCTGTCTAGAAAAGGTGATTTTTGCTGCGGGCAGTGGGCTTTTCTGGATGAAGCAGAATCTGAGTCATGGGATGAGAGAACAAAGGTGAAAGAAGGCAGGCCCAAGGAAACTACACAATGAGGCAAACTAACAAATACACAGAAAGTGGGAGGAGGAGGGGGAGGAAGCGTCATCCACAGAATGGTGCAGGCTAGTTTCCAGGAAAGATTTCAGGAGACAGAAGAGCTTGGGTAAAAATCAGTTTTCACGTGGAAGGATGGTGAGTGTTGGAGCTGGGTGTAAAGTATTTTTAAAGATATTTGATGTATGTGAACGATATTCTTCTTTTATGAGGACTCTGTGTGTGTGTGTGTGTGTGTGTGTGTGTGTATGTGCTGAATCGCTTCAGTTTTGTCTGATGTTTTGTGACCCAAAAAACTGTAGCCCACCAGTCTGCTCTGTCCATGGGACTCTCTAGGCAAGAATACTTGAGTGGGTAGCCATTTCCTATACCAGGAGCTCTTCCCCATCCAGGGATGGAGCCTGTGTCTCTTGTGTCTCCTGCATGGGCAGGCGAGTTCTTTACCTCTAGAGCCACCTGGGAAGCCCTATGAAGACTCAGGGAAATAGGTCAAAATTTGGGTCCCTCTTGGCTATATTTTGCTGAACTGTTATTTATTTTGAATAGCTATGGATAGAGCGTTAGCCACAACCACTTGGGCCTCCAGTTGTACCCAGATATTCATTCAATTCATTCATCATTTTTGGTTACTTAGTTGTTTTCTGTTTTTTGTGATATAAATAATATTTGAAAGACTTGGGTTCTTTCGTGCATGTGCGTTGCTCGTCGTGTCTGACTCTTTGCAACTGCATGGACTGTAGCCCTCCAGGCTCCTCTGTCCATGGGATTCTCCAGGCAAGAATACTAGAGTGGGTTGCTATGCCCTCCTCCAGAGGACCTTCCTGACCCAGGGATCGAACCCATCTTTCCTGAATCGGCAGGCAGATTCTTAACCACTGAGCCACCTGGACAGCCTGTCTGTTGAGCTTGAGTGTTATTATTTGTGCCTTCTTTGACATGACACTTTGGTCATGCGGGAGAGGTATCACAGGGTGTGCTCATCAGAGCACAATTCTCTGATGAGCGGGATGGCGTCACAAGAGTTCCTGTTTTCAGTCCTTAGCTCCTGGAGGCCTAGGGCTGTCTGCTCCTAGCCATCAGGTTGTTAACACTTTGCTTTTGGTGGGGGGTTTTCCATTTGCAAGACAACTCAGAAAATTTGCATCATAGTGTTATTTAGGCACTTCTGAGAGCTGCTGAAGCAGAGACTCTGGAAGAAGGCCTGCCCCCATCACCCAAAGGCCCCTTGGGGTCAATTTGGCCAACAGATATGCTTTGTTTTTAAATAAGTTGAAGAAAAAAGCAGCGTGTATTTTACATACAACTCAGGAATTCGGGCTTCTGTTGAAAGTGAATCTGCTGCAGCTGCAGAGCTGTTACTGATTTTCTTGGACACAGACTTTCTCATCCCCCCCCTAGACCCCCTGCTCACTCCTCTGGAGCACGCGGTCCTTCCTCTGCCAGGGGTACTTCCGGGGCTTCCCCGGCCTGGGTCTCTGCTTCTGCCATGTCCTCCAGGCATCCCGTTGCCCTGGCAACTTTGCCTGGCTAACTGCTGCTCTCCGTCCCATCCCACCTCAAGTTCAAGTTCAAGCTGCACCTCTTCAGGGAAGCCTTGCTGGAGTAGCTTCATCAGTCTTTCTCGTGCTCTCTCATCTCCTGAGTAGCTAAGATGAGCAGTGGGCAGAGAGTCTGTCCAGTTAGGAAGGAGCATTTTATCACCAGTCATGCTTAGGATTTCCAGCATGTGGTGACAATAAAAGGCAGACTGAGTTATTTTAAATTCCTCAAAGACAAAGCCCCCACTTCTTCCTGCACCTGAAGGAGTATCCATTCGACCCACTTGACCTGACTTGGTTCTTCCCAATAGCAACGTGGTTCATTTACTTCTATTTGTGTAATTATCTGATTCATAGCCGTCTCTCCCATCCAACTGTAAGGATTTGCTCACTGTGTTACGTTGAGCTCTTGTCACACACAGCTCAGCACCGTTGCCTGGCCCACAAGGCTGTACAATAACAGATATTTATTGACTCAGTGCAAACCTGAGAAGTTAGATTAGACTCTGCCTGGGAAATAATGCTGCGTCATTGGCCAAGTATCCAGATTTGTTATAAAATTGCTTCTGTTTTATGGGTTGGCTTTCTGGCCAGGGACATGTGGAATCTTAGTTCCCTGAACAGGGATCAAATCGACACCCCCTGCACTGGAAGGCAAAGTCTCAACCACGGAAGCAGCAGGGAGGTGGATTTGAAAACAGAACGTTGATGAATAGCTTAGAAAAAAGCTGGGATTTGCAAAACAACTCAGAAAATTTGCATCATAGTGTGATTTAGGAACTTCTGAGAGCTGCTGAAGCAGAGACTCTGGAAGAAGGCCTGTCCCCCATCACCCAAAGGCCCCTTGGGGTCAATTTGGCCAACAGATATGCTTTGTTTTTAAATAAGTTGAAGAAAAAAGCAGCGTGTATTTTACATATGAATCAGGAATTCGGGCTTCTGTTGAAAGTGGATCTGCTGCAGCTGCAGAGCTGTTACTGATTTTCTTGGACACAGACTTTCTCATCCCCCCCTAGACCCCCTGCTCACTCCTCTGGAGCACGGGTCCTTCCTCTGCCAGGGGTACTTCCGGGGCTTCCCCGGCCTGGGTCTCTGCTTCTGCCATGTCCTCCAGGCATCCTGTTGCCCTGGCAACTTTGCCTGGCTAACTGCTGCTCTCCGTCCCATCCCACATCAAGTTCAAGTTCAAGCTGCACCTCTTCAGGGAAGCCTTGCCTGAGTAGCTTCATCAGTCTTTCTCGTGCTCTCTCATCTCCTGAGTAGCTAAGATGAGCAGTGGGCAGAGAGTCTGTCCAGTTAGGAAGGAGCATTTTATCACCAGTCATGCTTAGGATTTCCAGCATGTGGTGACAATAAAAGGCAGACTGAGTTATTTTAAATTCCTCAAAGACAAAGCCCCCACTTCTTCCTGCAACTGAAGGAGTATCCATTCGACCCACTTGACCTGACTTGGTTCTTCCCAATAGCAACGTGGTTCATTTACTTCTATTTGTATAATTATCTGATTCATAGCCGTCTCTCCCATCCAACTGTAAGGATTTGCTCACTGTGTCACGTTGAGCTCTTGTCACACAGAGCTCAGCACCGTTGCCTGGCCCACAAGGCTGTACAATAACAGATATTTATTGACTCAGTGCAAACCTGAGAAGTTAGATTAGACTCTGCTTGGGAAATAATGCTGCGTCATTGGCCAAGTATCCAGATTTGTTACAAAATTGCTTCTGTTTTATGGGTTGGCTTTCTGGCCGGGGACATGTGGAATCTTAGTTCCCTGAACAGGGATCAAATCGACACCCCCTGCACTGGAAGGCAAAGTCTCAACCACGGAAGCAGCAGGGAGGTGGATTTGAAAACAGAACGTTGATGAATAGCTTAGAGAAGCTGGGCACCATCAAGGCAAATTCCTACTTTCTCCTTCAGGCACAATTAGACATTAGGAGGGAAATTTGCACCCTGGATCAATATATGGCAAAATTTCAGCTGGTAACCTTAAAACCCCGAGCAATTAGCTTTGTTTGAAAAGGTCATCCTTGGTTGTGCTCCTCTCCCTGACAGGATGAGCTGTCCAACAGAACTCAGTTGAAATGAGAAGTATTTCTGGCAAAGTTAATCAGAACCTTTTTTATACTGTCGAAGTTAATCAGAACCTTTTTGATACTGGTGGACTGTAGGGGAAGTGAAGCTGTCGGAATTCCATGCTGCTCCAGGGGGGCAGCTTGGGTTTTCCTTTGCCATCTGAGGGTTGTCTGTGGATTTTGCCACCACTCATCACAGAAAAGAATCTCTCAGTAACAGCAACTGCTTTTTTTTCTTTTTCTTTTTGTAACTGTCTTCTCTGCACCAGATGCTGAAAATCCTTTTTTTATATATGTCTTCCAAACTTTACGTCAGCTGTTGTGAGGTTAATATTACTGATACTCTTATTTCAGGCAGATGATAGTGAGGCTTAGAGAGGTTAAGCCACTTATACAAAGTCACACAGTAAGCGGCAGTGTCTTTCCCATCTGGTTCTTCTACCCCAAATCTCTCAAACTGTGGGATGAGGGAAATGGGCCTTGGATGCCAGAGGGAAAGCTGGACCATTTCACCATCTCATCATCATTTCAGCTCCTCACTTCCTTGCTTGGTTGTTGGACAGGCAGTGACTTTTTAATTTAAAAAGAGAGACTCCAAGTGGTCTGCAGGGAAGGTGTGGGTTGAGTGGAGGAGAATCGAAATGTGTAGATTAAAGAAACAAAGTTTATCTGAATGGCCAGCACTTTTCTCAGCTTCCTCCTGTTGATTAAAAAAAATGCACAACATGAGAGCTGCAAGTTAAGTTTTATTTGCGGCAAAATGAGGACTGCAGTCTGGGAGACAGCACCTCAGACAGCTCTGAGAAACTGCTCCAAAGAAGTGGGATGCACGGGAAGGTAAAAATATGTATGATTTTTGGTGAAGGAGGAATATATGCAATCAAGCACATATTTTTCCAGAAGGTTTCTATTAATACTAGTCTTATGAAACCTTTCCTAGTCCCAAGGAACAGTCATTACCATAAAGGATTTTAGTGCTTTTCTAGATATGGGGAGATACAATAATTCAGCTCATAAAATTGGCTCCTGAAAGTAATCTGAGGACCTGTCCTGCCAGTTTCCCCCCCTGAGCACAGAGGCCTTATTTCTACTCTCTGTCTGAGCTCCTTTCAAGGGGGTGTTGAAGGTCAGCAGTTATAGCAGCCCATGACTTAAACCTTGTAGAGGGAGAGCACAGTAGATGGTAAATGCCCATGGCAAGTGCCAGTTTATAGTTGACACTGCTGGCCCCAGTCCTCTGACTTGAGTCCTTGTTCTTTTAATTTCCTGCAGGTTTATGGGGAAAGCAGTCCCGATATAGCTAGTCAGGGCCAAAGAGACTTTCAGAGGAACTTAAGAGAGTGGAGTGAGTTGAAATGGAAAGCCCTCCCATGGGAGTCCTCATAAAAAAAAGTCTGTATTAACATTAAAACTCTTGTTTCTGTTACTAGACAGTGAGACAGCAGGTCGTGGTGGGAAAGAGTATGGATTTTGGGACCAGCTGGCACCCGCGTTCAAATCTCAGCTTTTCAGCAAGCCAGCACGGGGCAGAGATGCTGCTGACCTGTTGGCTGCAGGTCCTCTGAGACACTTTGTGTAGTTTTCAACTCTGTCCCCAAGCCCAAAGAAGTGGTGGGAGGAGTCCTCGCCAGGACGAGAGACTAGATGTTCTCCAGCTTCCTCTCTCCAGAATCATTGGTGGACAGTGACTCTCTGACCCCGTTCCAGTTGTGAAGACCTCTCTAGCAACAGGGAGAGTGGAATCCTTTCCCTGAGGGATTTGCACAGCAAGGTGGGGATCTCCACGTGCTCCTCAGCCAAGGGACTTGACATTCGGTGTGTGTCTTGGCATTTCCCAAAGGATAGCGTCTAAACCCCAAGGAGTAGACGCGTGGTTTTAGGTGGTACTTGGAAGAGATGAATGCTAATAGTTGTTTCTCTTAGTGTCCATCAGCCCCACAGACCATGCTGTCTGAGTTTATTGCTTAGGACCAGGCTTTAGGAGGTCAGAGGAACAGACTATATCCCAGATGGGTGACACTGGGTTAAATAACAAGATGATTGTGGATGTGTTACTATGTGACTTTAGCATAAAATAAAATTGAATAACACACTTGGAAAGTCCCTTTCTTTTCCATTCTGTCTTTTTTTTTTAATTTATTTTTAATTGGAGGAAAATTGCTCTATAATATTGTGTTGACTTCTGCCATACGACAATGTGCATCAGCTGTAAGCATACATATGTCCCCTCCCTCCACCTCCTGTCCAGCCCTCACCCCACCCCACTTCTCTGGATTGTTACAGAGCACCAGGTTGAGCTCCCTCTGCTGTACAGCAGCTCCCCATTAGCTATCTCTTTCACCCATAGGAATGTATATGTTTCAATGCTAATGTTTCTGATTATAGGAGGGAAAAAAACCTCACTTGTTGCTGGAATACTTGCCAACCTCCCTTTTGTATCAGGAGACACCAAGAGGCAGACTCTACAGGAAACAATATCTAGCTGGAGTCTAGTAATGGTGCTGATTTCAATTCCCTCCCATGGGAGTCCTCATAAAAAAAGTCATTAAAACTCTTGTTTCTGTTACTAGACAGTGAGACTGCAGGTCGTGGTGGGAAAGAGTATGGATTTTGGGACCAGCTGGCACCCGTGTTCAAATCTCAGCTTTTCAGCAAACCAGCACGGGGCAGAGATGCTGCTGACCTGTTGGCTGCAGGTCCTCTGAGACACTTTGAGTGTATAGTTTTCAACTCTGTCCCCAAGCCCAAAGAAGTGGTGGGGGGAGTCCTCGCCAGGACGAGAGACTAGATGTTCTCCAGCTTCCTCTCCCCAGAATCGTTGGTGGACAGTGGCTTTCTGACCCCGTTCCAGTTGTGAAGACCTCTCTAGCAACAGGGAGAGTGGAATCCTTTCCCTGGGGGATTTGCACAGCAAGGTGGGGATCTCCACGTGCTCCTCAGCCAAGGGACTTGACATTCGGTGTGTGTCTTGGCATTTCCCAAAGGATAGCGTCTAAACCCCAAGGAGTAGACGCGTGGTTTTAGGTGGTACTTGGAAGAGATGAATGCTAATAGTTGTTTCTCTTAGTGTCCATCAGCCCCACAGACCATGCTCTCTGAGTTTATTGCTTAGGACCAGGCTTTAGGAGGTCAGAGGAACAGACTATATCCCAGATGGGTGACACGGGGTTAAATAACAAGATGATTGTGGATGTGTTACTATGTGACTTTAGCATAAAATAAAATTGAATAGCACACTTGGAAAGTCCCTTTATTTTCCATTGTCTTTTTTTTTAAATTTATTTTTAATTGGAGGAAAATTGCTCTATAATAATGTGTTGACTTCTGCCATACGACAATGTGCATCAGCTGTAAGCATACATATGTCCCCTCCCTCCACCTCCTGTCCAGCCCTCACCCCACCCCACTTCTCTGGATTGTTACAGAGCACCAGGTTGAGCTCCCTCTGCTGTACAGCAGCTCCCCATTAGCTATCTTTCACCCGTAGGAATGTATATGTTTCAATGCTAATGTTTCTGATTATAGGAGGGGAAAAAAACCTCACTTGTTGCTGGAATACTTGCCAACCTCCCTTTTGTATCAGGAGACACCAAGAGGCAGACTCTACAGGAAACAATATCTAGCTGGAGTCTAGTAATGGTGCTGATTTCATTGTACTTCTTTGTATTTGCTGCTTTCTATCAATGGCAAGTGATGCTGGCTTCCATGGTGGTTGTGATAAGAAAATTTCAACTAAAATAAATTTAAATAAGACACTGAGTTGACTTAAAGAAAATTAAGGAACTAATATAAGAGTGGACGTGAACATGCAAAAATAATAATGGGCACAAAGGACAGACTGGGAAAGCCTTGATCCAGCCCAGTCTGATGGCAGGGCAGTGAGGCCCGCCAAGCAGGCAGATCTGCGATCCTGGTTGGGTTGTGTCATCTGCCCAGGGACCTTCTAATTCTTGGCCCCATTTCCAACCACTTTCCATGACTTTGAATCGAGTCCACCAGCCGCTTCTCTGCCAGCAATTCAGAACTTGGCGCCTGCCCCGTGTCCTTGGGAAGGCACAGTGACCCAATTACTCACGTCTGAGTGGCCTTCTTGTGAGCATTCAGGGACTCATTAAACCACCGGTGGAACGACTGTACACACAGCACACAGTGCTGCCCTTTCTAAGAACTGTAATCTGAAGTCAAAACATGCTTCTGGTGATGTCGCCAGGTCCAGATTCCCATCTTCTTCTTTCCCTCCCTCAGGCTTTTACACGTTCAGAAGGCTGTCCAGGCAGAGTGTGACCCCAGGAGGAGAAAATCTGATGTGACAGGACCCCACCACCAGTGCCACCCTCTGAGATGCCGAGCAATGGCAGCACCTGAACCAACCACGCTGCTCCTTTGAACTAGGAAGCCACACACGACGCAGGTAAGCGATGCTTGCTACAGCTCTGCAGGGCTAAGGTGCATTAAAAAAAAGGGTTAGATGGTAATTCTGTGAATGATTCCAGTATCCACTCGGGGGTCCACCTGTTGAACTGGTGGTTACCGTAGACCCTGGGGCTACAGTACTGAATGACATTTTGGGTCAGGTTGGTTTAACAGAATGAGACCTTTTTCTGGTGGAATCCTAGGGGTGATCATTTCCTAGTCCCTTACTGTGTACCCTGTGATTTGCACAAGTTTGTTGTTGTTCCGTTGCTCAGTTGTCTGACCCTTGTGACCCCATGGACTGCAGCATGCCAAGCTTCCCTGTCCTTCACTATTTCTTAGAGTTTGCTCAGATTCATGTCCATTGAGTCATGGATGCTATCTAACCATCTCATCTTCTATCACCCCTTTCTCCTTTTGCCTGCAGTCTTTCCCAGCATCAGGACTTCACAGGGGCATTTGGTAACACATACTGTTTCCTCTGCTGGGTTCCTAGTCATCCCTGCTCCTTGCACCAGCCATCCCCATTCATTTTGCCATATTAATTCTCCTTAATGTTTTCATTCTTGAATCCTTTGTTAGCATTTCCTAACCTCCATGGTGTTTGCTTTATTGTATCTTTCCACATATTGTTCCATTGTGGTGATTGTTGTAGTTGCAGTTTGACACTTGACTGTGGGATCATGTCTTTATGTCTGTCTCCCCTATGAGGACTGCACCCACTGTGAGGACAGGGCATGCCCATTCTTGCTGCCGTTATAATTCTAGACCGTGGCTTAGTGCCTGCAGTACTTGGATGTTTAGTGACTGTTTGTGGAATGAAAGAATAGGAGTGAATTATTCTAGACTGTTTTCCTTCTTTTGATTATCTGAGTGTCTAAGAAAAACTGTGCTAAATTCTAGGAAGAGGTACATGACATGTAGGCTCTTGTAGTAAAGAAATCTGTTGAGGTTGCTAAACAGAGCATTTTCTCCAATTTTTGGACACAGAGGAACTTTTGGCACCATGGGGGGGATTCAACCGAGCAATGGCAGCACCTGAACCAACCACGCTGCTCCTTTGAACTAGGAAGCCACACACGGCGCAGGTAAGCGATGCTTGCTACAGCTCTGCAGGGCTAAGGTGCATTAAAAAAAAGGGTTAGATGGTAATTCTGTGAATGATTCCAGTATCCACTCGGGGGTCCACCTGTTGAACTGGTGGTTACCGTAGACCCTGGGGCTACAGTACTGAATGACATTTTGGGTCAGGTTGGTTTAACAGAATGAGACCTTTTTCTGGTGGAATCCTAGGGGTGATCATTTCCTAGTCCCTTACTGTGTACCCTGTGATTTGCACAAGTTTGTTGTTGTTCCGTTGCTCAGTTGTCTGACCCTTGTGACCCCATGGACTGCAGCATGCCAAGCTTCCCTGTCCTTCACTATTTCTTAGAGTTTGCTCAGATTCATGTCCATTGAGTCATGGATGCTATCTAACCATCTCATCTTCTATCACCCCTTTCTCCTTTTGCCTGCAGTCTGTCCCAGCATCAGGACTTCACAGGGGCATTTGGTAACACATACTGTTTCCTCTGCTGGGTTCCTAGTCATCCCTGCTCCTTGCACCAGCCATCCCCATTCATTTTGCCATATTAATTCTCCTTAATGTTTTCATTCTTGAATCCTTTGTTAGCATTTCCTAACCTCCATGGTGTTTGCTTTATTGTATCTTTCCACATATTGTTCCATTGTGGTGATTGTTGTAGTTGCAGTTTGACACTTGACTGTGGGATCATGTCTTTATGTCTGTCTCCCCTATGAGGACTGCACCCACTGTGAGGACAGGGCATGCCCATTCTTGCTGCCGTTATAATTCTAGACCGTGGCTTAGTGCCTGCAGTACTTGGATGTTTAGTGACTGTTTGTGGAATGAAAGAATAGGAGTGAATTATTCTAGACTGTTTTCCTTCTTTTGATTATCTGAGTGTCTAAGAAAAACTGTGCTAAATTCTAGGAAGAGAGAGGTACATGACATGTAGGCTCTTGTAGTAAAGAAATCTGTTGAGGTTGCTAAACAGAGCATTTTCTCCAATTTTTTTTTGGACACAGAGGAACTTTTGGCACCATGGCACAGCTATTAACATCTTGCAGTGTGAGTGTTCAGTGAGCGACAGACTTAGGAATTTCTGTATTATGATTTCTGACAGCACGGGTCCCATGTCTTTCATTCATTCGTCCATTCACCTACATGTCCATCCATCCATTCATCCACCCATCCACACAAAGGCCAACCATCCAACCATCATTCCACCCAGCAATAGTATCATGAAAACTATGATGTGTCTGGCAGTATGGACTCTGAAATCAATGACGCCTGTGCTCTGATTAAGGGGTTATAAGTTTCTTGAGGGTGACACTTCTCCTCCCCCGTTCAGAGCCATCACCACATCGTCCTACCTGAATCTTTGTCATGAAGACCGGGTGGGGATTCTGGACGTAAAGGCCATGAAATTGTGGCATCCCCCTAAGACGGCAGCCCCCTTGCTGGTGCATACCCAGCCTCCGGGGGTCATCAAAACTACCATCTAAGAATTCCTACCAGCTCCCGTTCCAGAGTCTGCTGCTCCCAGGGAGCCTGTCTTGGCTGTGACCCTCTGAATTCTCCTGTCTCTACAGAGATTGGGATGGCAGTTTACTCCCAACCTCAATTCTCTGAGGGCTCCCAGACCAAACACTGAGTTCCAGTTTGTCAAGCTTTCTGTAGAAGGATGGTAGTGGCCACTTCCTAACACTTTACACAGGGACGGAAACCTTAAGTCAGCACACACGAAACAAATAAATCCCAGTATGACTTTGTTTCTCCACCACTGAGTAGTCCTCATCGTTTCTAGGAATTCCTGATTGAAATGTGGGGTTGGTGACACTTGCGGGGTTTTTAATGAGGACTGCACCCACTGTGAGGACAGGGCATGCCCATTCTTGCTGCCGTTATAATTCTAGACCGTGGCTTAGTGCCTAGTACTTGGATGTTTAGTGACTGTTTGTGGAATGAAAGAATAGGAGTGAATTATTCTAGACTGTTTTCCTTCTTTTGATTATCTGAGTGTCTAAGAAAAACTGTGCTAAATTCTAGGAAGAGAGAGGTACATGACATGTAGGCTCTTGTAGTAAAGAAATCTGTTGAGGTTGCTAAACAGAGCATTTTCTCCAATTTTTTTTTGGACACAGAGGAACTTTTGGCACCATGGCACAGCTATTAACATCTTGCAGTGTGAGTGTTCAGTGAGCGACAGACTTAGGAATTTCTGTATTATGATTTCTGACAGCACGGGTCCCATGTCTTTCATTCATTCGTCCATTCACCTACATGTCCATCCATCCATTCATCCACCCATCCACACAAAGGCCAACCATCCAACCATCATTCCACCCAGCAATAGTATCATGAAAACTATGATGTGTCTGGCAGTATGGACTCTGAAATCAATGACGCCTGTGCTCTGATTAAGGGGTTATAAGTTTCTTGAGGGTGACACTTCTCCTCCCCAGTTCAGAGCCATCACCACATCGTCCTACCTGAATCTTTGTCATGAAGACCGGGTGGGGATTCTGGACGTAAAGGCCATGAAATTGTGGCATCCCCCTAAGACGGCAGCCCCCTTGCTGGTGCATACCCAGCCTCCGGGGGTCATCAAAACTACCATCTAAGAATTCCTACCAGCTCCCGTTCCAGAGTCTGCTGCTCCCAGGGAGCCTGTCTTGGCTGTGACCCTCTGAATTCTCCTGTCTCTACAGAGATTGGGATGGCAGTTTACTCCCAACCTCAATTCTCTGAGGGCTCCCAGACCAAACACTGAGTTCCAGTTTGTCAAGCTTTCTGTAGAAGGATGGTAGTGGCCACTTCCTAACACTTTACACAGGGGACGGAAACCTTAAGTCAGCACACACCGAAACAAATAAATCCCCAGTATGACTTTGTTTCTCCACCACTGAGTAGTCCTCATCGTTTCTAGGAATTCCTTGATGTCCCTAGAAATGTGGGGGTTGGTGACAAGATTGCAAGAAGCTTGTCTTCTCAAGCATACTTTCTCACTTTGAACCCTGGGCTTAACTTCACCAAAGTCTTTTAGATTTTTGTGCCACTTTTTAGGAGGTGGGGGGTCTGTACTGAACTACACTTCCCTTGGTAACAGGGGTCCAGAGAAAATATCAGCTAGAAATATAACAGAATGAATCAGTTTGTGTCAAAGAGTGTGAATTTCTGCTCTCTAAACCAAGAGCTAGTTCATTGCTAAATGGGTCGACTTGGATGCAAAGAGCAGGAAACTTTGGATGTGGAGAATAAAGAGGGTGCTTTGTGCTAGCATCTGTGCGTTGGCAAATGGTTCACCTGTGAGCTCCACTCTGGCCTGCTCCATGTTCTGGAAATCACTGATGAACAGCGATTTCTCAACAGTTTGACCCCACATCCACACTTTGCGGGGTTGGGAGCTCTCAGACCTTCCTTCTCTGTCAGCCAGCCCACAGATGCGGCTTTGCTTCCTGCATTGTTGTCACCCATCTGGAGCTCAGGCTGTGAGTGACGGGGACCACCCTGGCATGACTCCTTCCAAACAGCAAGTTGGAAGAGGACCCAACCTTGAGACCCCTTTTGAGTGATGACTGCTTGGAAGACCAAATGGGGTCTTGAGCCGGAATGAACTCCCTGGCTAAATAATATGGCTCTGCAGGGCCCCATTGACCTGATGAGTTTCATGATGGGAAGCTCTTTCAATTATTTGGAGAGGCCCTGTTAAGAGGATGTGAAATCATCTGCATAAAATGTTGGCTTTAATTTCTCTAAAGGAGATGATTTGCAAAAGCCTTTGACTATTTAAAGGCTGTTACCTGAGCAAGACATTTGGGTAATTGGGCTTGTGATTGGGATGGCAGTTTACTCCCAACCTCAATTCTCTGAGGGCTCCCAGACCAAACACTGAGTTCCAGTTTGTCAAGCTTTCTGTAGAAGGATGGTAGTGGCCACTTCCTAACACTTTACACAGGGGACGGAAACCTTAAGTCAGCACACACCGAAACAAATAAATCCCCAGTATGACTTTGTTTCTCCACCACTGAGTAGTCCTCATCGTTTCTAGGAATTCCTTGATGTCCCTAGAAATGTGGGGGTTGGTGACAAGATTGCAAGAAGCTTGTCTTCTCAAGCATACTTTCTCACTTTGAACCCTGGGCTTAACTTCACCAAAGTCTTTTAGATTTTTGTGCCACTTTTTAGGAGGTGGGGGGTCTGTACTGAACTACACTTCCCTTGGTAACAGGGGTCCAGAGAAAATATCAGCTAGAAATATAACAGAATGAATCAGTTTGTGTCAAAGAGTGTGAATTTCTGCTCTCTAAACCAAGAGCTAGTTCATTGCTAAATGGGTCGACTTGGATGCAAAGAGCAGGAAACTTTGGATGTGGAGAATAAAGAGGGTGCTTTGTGCTAGCATCTGTGCGTTGGCAAATGGTTCACCTGTGAGCTCCACTCTGGCCTGCTCCATGTTCTGGAAATCACTGATGAACAGCGATTTCTCAACAGTTTGACCCCACATCCACACTTTGCGGGGTTGGGAGCTCTCAGACCTTCCTTCTCTGTCAGCCAGCCCACAGATGCGGCTTTGCTTCCTGCATTGTTGTCACCCATCTGGAGCTCAGGCTGTGAGTGACGGGGACCACCCTGGCATGACTCCTTCCAAACAGCAAGTTGGAAGAGGGCCCAACCTTGAGACCCCTTTTGAGTGATGACTGCTTGGAAGACCAAATGGGGTCTTGAGCCGGAATGAACTCCCTGGCTAAATAATATGGCTCTGCAGGGCCCCATTGACCTGATGAGTTTCATGATGGGAAGCTCTTTCAATTATTTGGAGAGGCCCTGTTAAGAGGATGTGAAATCATCTGCATAAAATGTTGGCTTTAATTTCTCTAAAGGAGATGATTTGCAAAAAAGCCTTTGACTATTTAAAGGCTGTTACCTGAGCAAGACATTTGGGTAATTGGGCTTGTGATGTTGGTCTGGTGTCACCTTTTTGCATATTGATGATCACGTGCAGTAAAGACCTTGTTTCACTTTAATTGGAATCCCTGCCTGGGAGGGACCAGCAGGAGTTCTGGCTGCACTAGGAGCATTCTCTTTGAAGGGCCAGTGTGGATCAAGAGAGAGATCTTTGGTGTTCTTTTTCCTTCTGCTAAGATAACTACAAGTATCTTTCTTTTTAGTTAAGACACTTCTGGTTGTCAGAAGCAAAACAAAGCTATGGTGTATTTAGCAAAAACCTAAAAATTAAAAAAAAAATTTTAAAAAGAAGAGGGAGGTAGTGGTATTTTTAAAAATGAGACTATGATAATGTATTTTTGGGAAACTAATTCTTATTTTACTATTTTTAAATTAAAAAATTTTTTTTTGTATTTTTTCATTGAAATATAGTGGATTTACAGTATTATGTTAGTTTCTGGTGTATGGCAAAGTGATTCAGTTATATCATGAACGTGTTAGTTGCTCAGTTGTGTCTAACTCATTGTGACTCCATGAACTACAGCCCGCCAGGCTCCTCTGTCCATGGAGTTCTCCAGGCAGGAATACTGGAGTGGGTTGCCATTCCCTTCTCTAGATAATCTTCCTGACCCAGGTACTGAAATTGAGTCTCTTGCATTATAGGCAGATTCTTTACCATCTGAGCCACCAGGAGCTTCGTATATGCATGTGTGTGTGTGTGTGTGTGTGTATACACACATATATACACACATATTTATGTGTATTGTATATAATCTTATACATATATTCTTATATATTTGTGTTCTTTTCAGATTCTTTTCCATTATAAGTTACTGTATTGAATATAGTTTTCTATGCTATACACTAGGTCCTTGTTGTTTATCTATTTTATATATATAGTAGTATGTACCTGTCAATCCCAAGCTTAATTTATCGGTCTCTCCCAACCCCACAATGTCTTAAGGAAGCTGACTGTTGGAATGCTGTCCTAGATCACAGAACCCAGGTTCAGAAGTGGACTGTTGTCAGGAGCTCTGGAGGTTGCTCTGATGTGCTCAGCTCCCTCTGATGTCTCTGCTTATCTGTGTCTCACTCCTTTCTGTCTGCTGACCAGCTTTCTTGGTTTTACTCTGTAAGTATGGCACTAGAGGCTGGCAAGTCTACATCCTCATGAGATGTGAATGGCTGGGTCTGACTCTTGGTTCCAGACCCCAAGAGGGAATCTGATTGGAAAACGTGTCTGCCCTGGTCAGGAAGAGGACCCTGGTGGAGGGGGACCTTCCACCAGAAAAGAGGTGTCATCTAGGACCCCCGCAATAGAGATGTATGTTTTAACTGGAACACATTGTTGAACAAATTCTTTTTACTTTGGCATTTTGTCAAAAGGAGGCATACTTTCTCAAAATAAAGTGAGAGTGAAATGTTCGTAGCAAAGAGAATGATTCCTCAAATGATTCAGGACAGTTGTGTCATCATGAAGTTCTGTGATGTTTCCATATTAAAAAACTAAATGCAAGAAATGAACATCAAAGGAATAACAGTTATTTACAAAAATTAAAGCTACACCATTAGTCAAGAGGTTGACATGTCCCACGACTTTTTATAAGCACTAAATTGTTTAAAAACAAAGGAAAACTGGAGCCAGTCTTGGAAAAGGGCTGTTGGAGAGAAGCTGAAAGAGATCAGGAATTCCAGAAGTGGTTGGATGTGAGTTCAAAGCAGGGTTTTCGATCGAATATTGGATGTTTGCAAGGTGATAAGGGACGGAGAATCAAGTTCATGGCTAGAGAACAATGTAGTGAGAGTAAGGACTGTTGTTACAGAACTGCTGAGGTCTGTGCTCTGAGATGGCATTGGGAATCGTGTGTGTGTGTGTGTGTGTGTGTGTGTGAATTTTCCCCTAATCTTGGAGAAGGAGAAAAACTCTCTCTCCTTATTTTCTCTCATTCCTCCTAATTTCTGATCTGCCTTGACTTCTCTTATAATTTTGCTGTATTTTCCCCCTTAAGCCATTCCACTTGCTTTTCACCCTAAAGTACAACAGTGGAGTCTTCCCAGCTTGAGGTATTTCTCTCTTCTAGACTTGACCATGTTTTGATTTCTTTTTAAATTCAAAGGAAGCAATGAGATGTCAGTGTCAAGACTATATGAGACAGGAAAGTTTTAGAGAGTTTTCTCATGTCTTTTCATTCCTTCCAAATGAACACCTGAGCTGCAGTCAGATGCCACACTCTGCACCTCCAGTCGTCCATCTGGAATCCTCTGAGAAGTCCTGTGCACCCTGCTTGTCTGGGTTCTACCATGGAGAGGTTGCTGGTGGTCTGGCCCATTCTTTGTGGCTCTGCCAGGTTACCCTTCCAGCAAATGGGGAAGGAGGACTTAGGTTCCTTTCCCTGGGGCAGAGGGGACCCAGGAAGAGCCATCAAAGCAATAGCTTGATTTGTCCCACCCTCTCCTTCCCCTCCTGTGTCCTTCATTTGTTCTCTGTATCTGTGTCTCCATTGCTGTCCTGCAGATAGGTTCATCAGTACCATTTTTCTAGATTCCATATATACGCATTAATGTACAATACATGTTTTTCTGTTTCTAGCTTACTTCACTCTGTATAATAGGCTCTTAGTTCACCCACCTCATTATAACTGACTCAAATGTATTCCTTGTTATGGCTGAGTAATATTCCATTATATATACGTACCACAACTTCTTTATCCATTCATCTGTCAATATATATGTAGGTTGCTTCCACTGAAACATATACATTGCCATATATAAAACAGACAACCAATGGAAATTTGCTGTATGATGTAGGGAATCTAAATTCAGTGCTCTGTGACAACCTAGAGGGGTGGAAAGTGGGAGGAAGGTTCAAGAGGGAGGGGACATATGTATATGTCTGATTCATTTTGATGTATGGCAGAAACCAACACAATATTGTAGAGCAGTTATCCTCCAATTAAGAAAAAAGGAATGGCTTGTTTACTGATGGCTCTTGAGCCCCCAACAAAGACTGGGTGGGGCCTGAGCAGATGCTGGAGATGTACTACAGGACTTCTGTAGTCACAGCCACGGTGGCCCCCTCGGCAAGCAGAACCCCACCCTGCTGGCTTTGACACCACCCTCCAGCTCTGCCCCCAGCTGCCTCCAACAGCACCTGCCTGCTTGGAGGAGGTCCCACAAACTAACCCTGAATGGACCTGTGCTGCAGCTTCCCTTTGTGATGGGAGCCTCTGTTCTCCTGCAGTCAGTGTCCGCCTGGTCCTGCCAGGCACTTGGTCACTGAGCACATGGCTTAGGATGCTGGTTATAATGGAATCAGATCTGTCTGCCAGCGTGGGAACATTAGCAAAATGGAGAGGTGAAAAAGAGCCATCGTTCTTGCAAAACCACCCATTTAGGGAAGCTGGCGAAAAAGCCAGATACTGTGGACCTTCATGGTTTTCCTTCTTTTAACAGAAATAGAGTTAAAGTGAACCAGCACACCTCAGGTGGAAGTCTGGTTTCCAACGTCCAGACAATTTGGTTCTTTCTCCTCTTTCCCTTCTGTGGCTCATGAGGCTGTGAATCCACAGCTCTAAGAAATATGAGAAAAGAAGCTTGAAGTCTGTTAGCATTTGCACTTTTAAGTTGTTAGGAACCATCCGGCTTACTCTTTTTAAGTATTGATGAAAATAATGGATAGGCGAGATATCGACATCATAGGAAAGCCTCCTTCGCTCTTATCTCATTTTAATCTTTTTCTTGGATGTATTCTTATTGCCTAAATTATTGTTCTGTGCTCCTGTTCATAAATTACAACTAAGGAATTTGTTTCTAGAGTTCCATGATGTAGGGAATCTAAATTCAGTGCTCTGTGACAACCTAGAGGGGTGGAAAGTGGGAGGAAGGTTCAAGAGGGTGGGGACATATGTATATGTCTGATTCATTTTGATGTATGGCAGAAACCAACACAATATTGTAGAGCAGTTATCCTCCAATTAAGAAAAAAGGAATGGCTTGTTTACTGATGGCTCTTGAGCCCCCAACAAAGACTGGGTGGGGCCTGAGCAGATGCTGGAGATGTACTACAGGACTTCTGTAGTCACAGCCACGGTGGCCCCCTCGGCAAGCAGAACCCCACCCTGCTGGCTTTGACACCACCCTCCAGCTCTGCCCCCAGCTGCCTCCAACAGCACCTGCCTGCTTGGAGGAGGTCCCACAAACTAACCCTGAATGGACCTGTGCTGCAGCTTCCCTTTGTGATGGGAGCCTCTGTTCTCCTGCAGTCAGTGTCCGCCTGGTTCTGCCAGGCACTTGGTCACTGAGCACATGGCTTAGGATGCTGGTTATAATGGAATCAGATCTGTCTGCCAGCGTGGGAACATTAGCAAAATGGAGAGGTGAAAAAGAGCCATCGTTCTTGCAAAACCACCCATTTAGGGAAGCTGGCGAAAAAGCCAGATACTGTGGACCTTCATGGTTTTCCTTCTTTTAACAGAAATAGAGTTAAAGTGAACCAGCACACCTCAGGTGGAAGTCTGGTTTCCAACGTCCAGACAATTTGGTTCTTTCTCCTCTTTCCCTTCTGTGGCTCATGAGGCTGTGAATCCACAGCTCTAAGAAATATGAGAAAAGAAGCTTGAAGTCTGTTAGCATTTGCACTTTTAAGTTGTTAGGAACCATCCGGCTTACTCTTTTTAAGTATTGATGAAAATAATGGATAGGCGAGATATCGACATCATAGGAAAGCCTCCTTCGCTCTTATCTCATTTTAATCTTTTTTTCTTGGATGTATTCTTATTGCCTAAATTATTGTTCTGTGCTCCTGTTCATAAATTACAACTAAGGAATTTGTTTCTAGAGTCCATGCTGATAGTACAGTTTGGCTTATCAGACTGTCTCAGTTTTCCATATACAGCAGACTTTGCTTAAAATCACTTTTTTTTTTGCAAGACTATTAGTGCTTTGAAGTAAATTAAAATTACACAACTTATAAATACATAAAGAGCAATCTAGTAATTCGATAAGAACTGGAGAAAATTTTCACACAATCTGGATTTCAGTTCTGAGTGTCTTCGTGGACCTCAAATCTGAAAAATGTTTAAAAATGTTAGCATCTTGTATGCATTTGTTAGATGATGCAATAGTTTATTTTTATCAACATCCAAAAACTCCAGTGAAACATTCGTATTATGTAAAAAGAAAAGTTTCTCCTTGGTCAATGTGTGGAGATGCATGAAGAGCTGGAGGGGCCCTGGAGTCCTCTTAATGGTGACCTCTGATGAGACGTGGTGTCTGCTCTGGGCTCTGCCTGACTTGCTTGCTCTCCCTCCCTCTGCCTGTCTGATTTTCTCTCTTCCTTCAGTTCTTTGATGAAAGAAAACTGTCTTTGACCTGCCTTTAAAATTGGGCACCCCATCAAACTAGCATTTTCTATATTATTACTTGTCTTTAGTTTGGGACAATCATGAAAATGTTGAGACCATTTTCTTGAGGCTACAAGCTCAAAAAAAGAAAAAAACACCCTAAAAAGTAATCTTGGTAGTCAGAGGCTAAACATGGACTGTTTTCTTCCTTCCATCCTCCCTTCCTTCTCTCCCTCCATCCTTTCTTCCTTTCTGCAATTCACTTGTAAGATTCCTGATCTCCCACAGGAGCGAGTGAATGACTTTAGCAGAATGGATGTGGGAGGGAATGAGGTTGATAAAAGAAGCTTGAATTCTGTTAGCATTTGCACTTTTAAGTTGTTAGGAACCATCCGGCTTACTCTTTTTAAGTATTGATGAAAATAATGGATAGGCGAGATATCGACATCATAGGAAAGCCTCCTTCGCTCTTATCTCATTTTAATCTTTTTTTCTTGGATGTATTCTTATTGCCTAAATTATTGTTCTGTGCTCCTGTTCATAAATTACAACTAAGGAATTTGTTTCTAGAGTCCATGCTGATAGTACAGTTTGGCTTATCAGACTGTCTCAGTTTTCCATATACAGCAGACTTTGCTTAAAATCACTTTTTTTTTTGCAAGACTATTAGTGCTTTGAAGTAAATTAAAATTACACAACTTATAAATACATAAAGAGCAATCTAGTAATTCGATAAGAACTGGAGAAAATTTTCACACAGTCTGGATTTCAGTTCTGAGTGTCTTCGTGGACCCCAAATCTGAAAAATGTTTAAAAATGTTAGCATCTTGTATGCATTTGTTAGATGATGCAATAGTTTATTTTTATCAACATCCAAAAACTCCAGTGAAACATTCGTATTATGTAAAAAGAAAAGTTTCTCCTTGGTCAATGTGTGGAGATGCATGAAGAGCTGGAGGGGCCCTGGAGTCCTCTTAATGGTGACCTCTGATGAGACGTGGTGTCTGCTCTGGGCTCTGCCTGACTTGCTTGCTCTCCCTCCCTCTGCCTGTCTGATTTTCTCTCTTCCTTCAGTTCTTTGATGAAAGAAAACTGTCTTTGACCTGCCTTTAAAATTGGGCACCCCATCAAACTAGCATTTTCTATATTATTACTTGTCTTTAGTTTGGGACAATCATGAAAATGTTGAGACCATTTTCTTGAGGCTACAAGCTCAAAAAAAGAAAAAAACACCCTAAAAAGTAATCTTGGTAGTCAGAGGCTAAACATGGACTGTTTTCTTCCTTCCATCCTCCCTTCCTTCTCTCCCTCCATCCTTTCTTCCTTTCTGCAATTCACTTGTAAGATTCCTGATCTCCCACAGGAGCGAGTGAATGACTTTAGCAGAATGGATGTGGGAGGGAATGAGGTTGGGAAAAGCAATAGGAAGGCATTTCATTAATGTAGTTCCCCCAAATGATTTCCTTTACATCATTCAAAAAGAAAAAAATCTCACTGCCACTGGTGAGAAATGTCATCACCTTGTCCTTTGCATCTCTGTGATGACTGGTACAACTGAGTGGTTGGTCCTGTGTTTTACTCTTTCTGGAAAGATTCCTCTTGACATCTTTTTTCCATTTTCTCTCCAATGGAGTAGTCGCCTTTTTCTCACTGATTGGTGTTATGTACATCATAAAGGATTGTGCTTTAGAATATATTCTTTCATAGATAATGGTTTGCCTTTCAGTCTTATTTACTGTGTTTTCTGACATGAGACTGTTTATAATTCTTACCTAGTCTGATTTATCAAATGTCCCTTATGCTGTCATGCTTGGATGTCGTATATATAAAGCCCTTCTCCACTGGAGGTTACAGTAGGACTGACCCTTGTGTGGTGCCTGGGTAGAGCCTTGGGTTTGCTTTCCAGCTGCTGCTGTCCATACCCACTGCCCTTGGACACCCCACTGTCCCCTGGGTCATGCTGTGTTCAGTGATTCGGGTGGCAGGTGGAGCCGCCTGGAAGCTTTGCACTGCCATTTCTTTCTCTTTCCTACCTTGGGAGAGGATATTTGAATTTATGCCCATTAAATGAAGTCATTGAGATGTGTTACTCCACCCTCTGGTATTTCATATCCAAGAACAAGAAGAACAATGTTAAGCCTTCACTGTGTGAAAGGGGAATCGGGTAAGAAAGTGATGGAAACGTTGAAAGACTCTTTATTGGACATACTTGTTTTTCAACGTGGCTACATGCAAACAATGACTAACAGGGCTATAGAATCTTATTATAAGATCAGCGCCCTTTGTGGCTTTGTCATAGTGTATAAACTTACTTTCTTCCTAATTTAGACAGATTTTCTCCTGTAATCCAATTAATATAAACTGTTTCATTAATATTGAAACGTTAATGCTATTTACTGGAAAAACAAAAGTAACTCTGTGTGTGTGTGTGTGTGTGTGTGTGTGATGGGGTTTGGGGTAGGGATGGTGAGGAGGAGCCACTTTGTCAGAATGGTGCAGCATCCTTGAAGCAATTGTGCTGTTCCTGTAATTCTTCGGCTCCTGTTTTTTCTTTGTATGTTTACTATAGCTTAAATTAAAAAAAATGTTTTAATATCTTTTACAGTTGCTAAATCATGCATGCTGATTGCCATTTCAGGTCCAAGTTCAGTCCCTCGAAGTTACCATGTGTCACAGTTCGACATGTGTCCTTGAGTCACTTTTCAGTATGTGAATAAACATACATGTATTGATTAAATTTCTTTTTAAACTGAGAACCACCCTCCAGCAGTTGTCTCCTCATCAGTGCCGCACAACTATCTTTCCATGGAAGCATCCCTCATTCTCCCTCATTGTTTTAAATGCTACATAAAATTCCAGTTTATGGACTCGGCCCTCTGTGGATATACATTTAAGATGCTGCCTTTTTTTTTTTTTTTAGAAAAAGAAAAACAGGACTGTAATCACTGGCTGTGTAATATACATCTTTATAATGATCTTTCCCCTTCTTATGTATGAATGAGAATTCTCACTTTCTTAAGATTATGGAGGATCCCATGATAGTTCTCATAGCTGTTTGTTACGGCAGTTGACATTCTTTGAATATTTTTCCCCCTTTGCTTGTGAATCCAGCAAAGCACAGTTTATTTCTTAACTGGAGTGGGCATTGTGTGAAGCATTCCATTGCTTAATTACCTCCAAATCACTTGTCATTGTCCTAATAAAAATGTACATCTATCGCTGGGAATGCCTAATCACATTAGCTGTGAGGAAGGTAAGCTGTTGAGGGAAAAACATAAATGTCGGATCTTTTTTAGAATTCAAGACACTTTCCCCAACCCAGAAACGAGGCCCCTCTCCTGAGAGCTGAGGGTTGAGAGTTTCAGAACTCTTGTTGATGGTTGCTCTAGGGTCCCTAGACCCTTGTCTGAACATGAGCAGGATGGGGGTGGGGTGTGGTGGAGGCTGGACAGGAAGGAAAGGAGCATTTTGGGGTGGGGGGGCGTTGGGGGCGGGTTGGGGAGAGAGGGAAGCGGGCCACTTCTGTTGGTATTTCATTTATCTATTTTCATCCATCTTTGTTCTCTGGCCCGTGTGGACCTCCTATCACAGTGGCCTCTGTTGCTGCAGAGCACCGGCTCTGGGCGCATGCGCTCCAGAGCTCCGGCTTGGTGATTGGACACATTGGTCCAGCCGCTCCGCGGCACATGGGATCCTCCCAGGCCAGGGATGGAACCGGCGCCCCTTGCACTGCAAGGCGGTGTCCTTACCCATTGGACCACCAGGGAAGCCCGAAGGGAGCATTTTTAATTTTACAGAAGTATTCTGCTGCTTATAAACCATTGACTCTGGCCTCTTCAGCTAACCAGGTACTATTAAGTTCATTGCAGTTACTGAAACCCTACAGTGTGCCTGACACCTTCTTGTACTGAGACCAAGCAATTCTCCAAACAGAAAAAGAGTTTGCCTTTATGAAGCCTGTCTTCTAGGGGTAGGAGGCAGCCTGTCACCAAAGCAGCAAATAAAGACATGAAGTCAAGAATAATCCCTGTGCTGAGAAATAAAGCTGGTAGAGGAGAGCGGTAGAGAGGGATGGAATGGTGAGGGCTCAGAGAATGGCCTTCTTCCAAGGGGCTGTTGAGTTGGGACTTGAGGGAGGGAGGGATGGGGCCACTCAGGAGTCTTGGGCATTTAAGAGCAGGGTGCGGGCTGTTAGCGTTCTGGGAGGAGGTGCTGTCACCACCGAATTCATCCTCGGAAATGTCCTCCCTTTGTGAGACTGCCTAATTCCAATTGTGATGGTATTTGGAGAAGGGGCCTTAGGAAGTGGTCATTTCACTTCATCCTCATGAATGAAATAAGGGCCCTTATAAAAGAGGCCCCAGAGAGCTCCCCTACCCCTTCTGTCCTGGGAGGACACAATGAGAAGACAGCTGTTTATAAACCAGGAAGCCCTCAGCAGACTATCTCATGGTGCCTTAATCTTGGACTTCATAGCTTCCAAACTGTGAGAGATGATTTATTGTCTCTACATCGCTCAGTCTGTGACATTCTGTTATAGCAACTCGTACAGGCTAAGTCAGTTGTATTCCCTAGGGCTTTGCTATCCAATGCAAGTGCTCAGTATTAATGTGTCTCGTGGCTACCATATTGGACAACAAAGATGCACAACTTTCCTGTCATTGTGGAAAATCCTATTGGACGGTGTCATTCTGGTTAGATGGACTATTGCCAATAGAAACAACAACTCTGATGCTGCTGCTGATCGTAATGATGACAGTAATAATATAATTTAGCACTTACTGGGAATGCACTACATACAGGACACTTTATATATATCATATCATGCCAACTTCATGTACATTCTTACCTGACCCAGTTGTATTTGCTTTCATTTGACATACCTTGAGTCTGGCGCCTTAGACCACTAGGCCGTCCTGACATGCTTACTCTCATTTTCCGAATGAAAAGCCACAGAAGGGTCAAATAAGTTACCCAAGATAATGCTACTGGTAGATAAATGGCAGAAATGGGATTGGAACAACGTCTTGGCTGGTATGCTGCTCATGTTCTTTGCCACTAAATCATACTGCTTCTCTATCCATGGATGCTTTCCCAGGCCTGAAACAAATTTCTAAAAGGGGTAGCTTCCAGCAGGGAGGTGAATCTTTATTCCATTATGAAACTAGTGGGATACTCATTGAACGATTTCAACCACTGTTAACTTCTCTGAAAAACTTCTACTTACGAAGAAAAAGCAAAAGGTATCTCTTCTCAATGTGCTTTGGTAATCTCAGTCAGCTGCTTCTCACCCTTGATAAGTGTCCAGAGTCTGCAGGGTGATAGGTGCCCCACGGAGCTGTGCAGAAAGCTGTCAGAACAGACATAGATGGCTGTCCAGGTGTATCTGCTCTTTTGTCACATGTAGGGAGACTATTTTAAATCTTAAAAGTGAATGACTGAGGATTGTCTAAGAAACCCAAAATATTTAACAGGTGTTCATCAGCAGTTCCTGCAGAAACCACCCACTCTCTCTGGTATTTCAGGGCTGAGACTCAATCCCCCTCTACAGACTTGATGGCATGACTCAGCTGTCATGGGGCTTGAGACTTACAGCAGTATTTGTCACTGCAGCCCACGGTCATCAAATATTAGGGCTGAACAGATTCGGAGAAAGGAAAGTGGAGGCAGAGTTAAGAGTAGGGAGAGTGAATAAGCTGGAACAGAAAGTCTAGTAATAGTAGTGACACCCATCAGTTACTGAGTCTCCGTGATTTACCAGTCACTGGAGATGTTACTCTACTGGGGATGGCATCTAATCTTTCCAACGATCCTGTGAAATAACTTTTATTGCTTCAGTTTAGAGATGGGCAGATGAACTACTCCTGTGTGTCATCAATGCCATGGGCAGCACTTGAATTGAGATATTTCTGGTCCCAGGAACACTTTTTCCTTTGAGCCAATCTAGAGGGACAGAAGATAGAAAGTGAGTGCCAAGGCATAGAGGTCAGCTGGTGGGGAAAACAGGAGTGGTCCTCATTAGAAACCAGAGTAAAAGGGTACAAGCTGAGATAGAGACCTCTACTTCTGATGAAGATGGATGAAGATGAAGATTTCTTCCTGAAATAATCAGAAAAGAGACAAAGTATATAAAACAGTGGCTTGGGCTTCCCCTGGTGGTCCAGTGGGTAAGGACACCGCCTTGCAGTGCAAGGGGCGCCGGTTCCATCCCTGGCCTGGGAGGATCCCACGTGCCGCAGAGCGGCTGGACTGATGTGTCCAATCACCGAGCCAGAGCTTTGGAGTGCATGCGCCCAGAGCTGGTGCTCTGAAACAACAGACGCCACTGCAATGGGAGGCCCACAGAAGCCAAAAAACGAAGACGAATGAAAATAGAGAAATGAAAGACCAATAGAAGTGGTCCGCCCACTCCCCTCCCTCCCCAACCTGACCCCCGACCCCCGCCCAAAGTAAATAAATAAATAAATCTTTAAAAAAAAAAATAAAACAGTGGCTTTCTAGACACTGGGCTTAAGGCAGTGAAGAAGACAGATCCCTGAGAGAGGAGAAACAGAAAGGGTGAGCCTCACATTTGCCTCAGTTTACTACCCAGAGGGTGTTTCCAGATGGTGGCACAGACAGAGGAACTCAGGGGTAGCCCAGGGGATTCCCTGAGTTGGGGAGAGTTCAGGTGTGTGAGGGTGGGTAGACGTTGCTGGATGGAAGGCCAGAGGGGAGAGAACTGCAGAGACTCAGAATGGTGCCGTTTACAGACAAGTCACTGCAGCCCACGGTCATCAAATATTAGGGCTGAACAGATTCGGAGAAAGGAAAGTGGAGGCAGAGTTAAGAGGAGGGAGAGTGAATAAGCTGGAACAGAAAGTCTAGTAATAGTAGTGACACCCATCAGTTACTGAGTCTCCGTGATTTACCAGTAACTGGAGATGTTACTCTACTGGGGATGGCATCTAATCTTTCCAACGATCCTGTGAAATAACTTTTATTGCTTCAGTTTAGAGATGGGCAGATGAACTACTCCTGTGTGTCATCAATGCCATGGGCAGCACTTGAATTGAGATATTTCTGGTCCCAGGAACACTTTTTCCTTTGAGCCAATCTAGAGGGACAGAAGATAGAAAGTGAGTGCCAAGGCATAGAGGTCAGCTGGTGGGGAAAACAGGAGTGGTCCTCATTAGAAACCAGAGTAAAAGGGTACAAGCTGAGATAGAGACCTCTACTTCTGATGAAGATGGATGAAGATGAAGATTTCTTCCTGAAATAATCAGAAAAGAGACAAAGTATATAAAACAGTGGCTTGGGCTTCCCCTGGTGGTCCAGTGGGTAAGGACACCGCCTTGCAGTGCAAGGGGCGCCGGTTCCATCCCTGGCCTGGGAGGATCCCACGTGCCGCAGAGCGGCTGGACTGATGTGTCCAATCACCGAGCCAGAGCTTTGGAGTGCATGCGCCCAGAGCTGGTGCTCTGCAACAACAGACGCCACTGCAATGGGAGGCCCACAGAAGCCAAAAAACGAAGACGAATGAAAATAGAGAAATGAAAGACCAATAGAAGTGGTCCGCCCACTCCCCTCCCTCCCCAACCTGACCCCCGACCCCCGCCCAAAGTAAATAAATAAATAAATCTTAAAAAAAAAAAAAATAAAACAGTGGCTTTCTAGACACTGGGCTTAAGGCAGTGAAGAAGACAGATCCCTGAGAGAGGAGAAACAGAAAGGGTGAGCCTCACATTTGCCTCAGTTTACTACCCAGAGGGTGTTTCCAGATGGTGGCACAGACAGAGGAACTCAGGGGTAGCCCAGGGGATTCCCTGAGTTGGGGAGAGTTCAGGTGTGTGAGGGTGGGTAGACGTTGCTGGATGGAAGGCCAGAGGGGAGAGAGAACTGCAGAGACTCCCGAAGGTCCCCATAAACATTCAGCTGAGTGCCGTTTAACAGATGCAAGTTCAGAATAGAAGGAACTTCCTCTGTTGATCACCACAGTCAAGGTAATTAATGCCTCCTTCCCCTCACATAGTTGCCGTCTTTTTGTGTGTGTGATAAGAATACCTAAGATCTACTTGTTTAGCAAATTTCAAAAGTTTAGACTTAAGAAAAGGATTAACAGTTGAGAAAACCCTCATTCTTGAGGAAGAAGTTGACTTTTGTAAAAAGGCGTGGGCTACAATTTGGGTTTTTCTTTCTTTTTAAAAAATTTTCCATTACATTTGGCTCTTATTGAAAACCTTTCCTTATTCCAACCTGTCTTCCCTCCCTCTTCCTCGGCATTCTCAGAGCTCCCATACTGATCAGTATATCACGGCATTTATCCCACAAAAAGTGCTCAGAATTCATCTGAGGCCTCTTAGAAAATTGGTAGTTAAGCTCACATGATAAGAGGGTTGACCACATACTCAGCCACTATTTTAAGTATTTTGCATGGTGGTTGGATGGCATCACTGATTCAGTGGACATGAACTTGGGCAAACTCTCGAGAATAGTGAGGGACAAAGAGGCCTGGTGTGTTGCAGTCCATGGGGTCGCAAAGAGTTGGACACTACTTAGCAGCTGAAAAACAACAACAACACTTGATAATGTTTACCCAACTCTGTGATAGGTAGATGGTTATTATCTGCCTTATTTGCAAACAAGAAAAGGTAGCTGATATCAAAGAGTAGAAAAGCAGGCAAAATCTCGACCTTCTGGCTCCAGAGTTGTATTCCTAATGATTGCTGGGTCTGGTGTCTTCCTTAGCATCATATTCTCAGAGCCCAGGGCATATTAGGCTTACAATGACTGCTTACTGAATAGACCAGCATCATAGGTCATGATGAGAGTGAGCCTCACAGTTTTTGTTAGTGTCTAAAATACAACAGGGCTTCCCAGATTGCGCATTAGTAAAAAATCCGTCTGCCAATGCAAGAGATGCAGGTTCAATCCTTGGGTCAAGAAGATTCCCTGGAGAAGAGAATGGGTACCCATTCTAGTGTTCTTGCCTTAAGAATATCATGGATAGAGGAGTCTGATGGGCTACAATCCATGGGGTCACAAAATAGATGTGGCATGGAGACTAAACAACAGCAACAAACTATGAACCAGCACCATTCACTTGAAGAGAACACAGGGCTGCACGAATGGAAAGATAAGAGAAACAAGGAAATTAAATATTGATGGGCATGGAATGTGGGGTCTCTAGGCAGAGGTCTTCATTTTGCTTTTTGTACTGTTCCCGCAGCTTTCTCCTTCCCCTGACTAGGGTCTCTATAGCTGAGGATAAGTTGGGCTTTATTAAAAACCCATTCTGCTCCCTCTGGCCCCGGCGGTATTTCCCTCATTAGGTCGTGGGTTTCTTTTTTAATCATTTTCTGAGTAGATGAGTAAAATTCCTCACTTGGGCCAAAGGTTGGACCTCCTCTACTGATAAGAAGATTTCTAGGATGTACGAATGGGCTCCAGCTTGTAAGAGCAACCACACTTAACTCTTTGTTCTTTTGTAATTGGAATCCATCAATTCGATACTATTAAGGAGCCCCATGCAAACTGTAAAAATTCTGTATAGAAAATGAGCCTTTCCCTGGGGGGGATAAAAAGTCTACAACTTTAGTATTGCTTCTTCGTACTGTAACGATGCAGCTTTGACTTCAAGATACCGTTTGCTGTCTTGTTCAGAGGCAGTTTACAAAACAGTGTAGATCTCTGGCTTACAGTTCTTAAAACCAAGGAAACCCTGAGTAGCATGGAGCTAACTTGAAGATGGGCTGATTTGAAAGTCTCCCAAGTGTCCCTCTCTCTCTTATCTCTGGATACAGAATCTGTTAGGGGGGCAAAGCAGTTTATTCTCATCACATAGGACCTCAGTAGGAGCCTCTGCCTGTGTGGTCATGTTCTCTCCCTCCTGTTACCACCACACTGAAGCATCTGGTCCCCCAACTTGCCTTGAAGCTCTGCATAACACAGATTCATTGTAAATGACTCAGCCACAACCAAGAGATGGAAAACCAGTGACATAGAGGGCAACCCGCCAACCAAACGCCAATTCAAACAGGGAAAACAACAGAAATATTCGAGGGGTTGGGTCTTACCCAAACAGGTTTTCCTATGGGTTTCCCACAGTACAGTTTGATGCCTCAGACATCAGGATTCTAGACCAGCATCATGCTGAATTGATCGATGATACAGGTGTTCCAGTAAGGCTTATTTATTTTTATGCTTTTCACTAGAGTAGAGGCTCTCTAAGCCCCGCCAACGAGGCTCATTTTAGATATTTGTGATTTCTATAAACATCTCCTTTGAGATTATCATGAAACCCTAGATGTACAGAACAGTTTAAATCCTGCTTGTTTACTTCAGCTGGGGAATTTTCTTCATGATTAAAGGGTTCATTTTATTCAAGGCTTATGCCTGAACTTAACTAAGATTTCTGTGTTCCAGCGATTAAGGCAGAAAACGCAACCGTGCAAAGAGCTGAAACCCAGTCAGGCATTTGTGATGGTGTTCGACTATCTCAGTTAGCCATCAGTGACTGCTGAAATGAGGAGCTGGGAAAGAGAACGCCAAAGGATCCTGATTACAGTCCCTTGGCAGAGCAAGGTGAAATTTCCTTCCTCTGCACTGGGGAGCCGTGGGGTCTCTTGGAATCCACGATCCTGTCAGATACTAGCTTGGCCCTCTGCTTTTGACAGAGCCCTGTTAAAGGGAGGGCCTTCTTTCAGAAGCCAGGAAATGATGTCCTTTTAGACAAGCGGAGGCTAACTCTGAGACCTCCTCTAGGACTCTTACACCTGCTCAGCACTCTCTTGTTTCTGTTTCTGATCCTCCTCCTTTTCCTCCTCTCCTCCTGCTCTTCCATCCTTTCTTCCTCCTCCTTCTCCATTCTTTCCTCCTCCTCTCTTCATGCTTCCTGTTGCCTTCTTTCTTGTCCTCTTCCTATCTCCTTCTGCCTTCTTCCTCTCCTCCAAATTCTATTCATTCCATATATATTCATTACTGTACCTACTATGGGCCGGGAGCTCTTTAAGCCTTGAGGATGCAGTTAGTGAACAGAAAGTCTGCCCAACTTGCCTTGAAGCTCTGCATAACACAGATTCATTGTAAATGACTCAGCCACAACCAAGAGATGGAAAACCAGTGACATAGAGGGCAACCCGCCAACCAAACGCCAATTCAAACAGGAAAACAACAGAAATATTCGAGGGGTTGGGTCTTACCCAAACAGGTTTTCCTATGGGTTTCCCACAGTACAGTTTGATGCCTCAGACATCAGGATTCTAGACCAGCATCATGCTGAATTGATCGATGATACAGGTGTTCCAGTAAGGCTTATTTATTTTTATGCTTTTCACTAGAGTAGAGGCTCTCTAAGCCCTGCCAACGAGGCTCATTTTAGATATTTGTGATTTCTATAAACATCTCCTTTGAGATTATCATGAAACCCTAGATGTACAGAACAGTTTAAATCCTGCTTGTTTACTTCAGCTGGGGAATTTTCTTCATGATTAAAGGGTTCATTTTATTCAAGGCTTATGCCTGAACTTAACTAAGATTTCTGTGTTCCAGCGATTAAGGCAGAAAACGCAACCGTGCAAAGAGCTGAAACCCAGCCAGGCATTTGTGATGGTGTTCGACTATCTCAGTTAGCCATCAGTGACTGCTGAAATGAGGAGCTGGGAAAGAGAACGCCAAAGGATCCTGATTACAGTCCCTTGGCAGAGCAAGGTGAAATTTCCTTCCTCTGCACTGGGGAGCCGTGGGGTCTCTTGGAAACCACGATCCTGTCAGATACTAGCTTGGCCCTCTGCTTTTGACAGAGCCCTGTTAAAGGGAGGGCCTTCTTTCAGAAGCCAGGAAATGATGTCCTTTTAGACAAGCGGAGGCTGACTCTGAGACCTCCTCTAGGACTCTTACACCTGCTCAGCACTCTCTTGTTTCTGTTTCTGATCCTCCTCCTTTTCCTCCTCCTCCTCCTGCTCTTCCATCCTTTCTTCCTCCTCCTCCTCCATTCTTTCCTCTTCCTCTCTTCATGCTTCCTGTTGCCTTCTCTTTCTTGTCCTCTTCCTATCTCCTTCTGCCTTCTTCCTCTCCTCCAAATTCTATTCATTCCATATATATTCATTACTGTACCTACTATGGGCCGGGAGCTCTTTAAGCCTTGAGGATGCAGTTAGTGAACAGAAAGTCTGCCCTTGTGAAGGAGACAGTAGAGTCAGGGATTCAGATAATAAGCAAGTAAATAAATTGCTACATGGGAGAATGTTAGGAACTGGTGTTGGAGCTGAAAATCTGCAACAAGCGGAGTCAGCTCGCAGTTCCGCTCTCCCCACACTCTCTTCCTGCCATGGACCTCTGTGGACACAAAGCTTTCCTACCAGTCCCTCCCCTGGTCACGTCCCTGGCTACACCCAGATACTTAACCCCCACTCTCGGCTGGAACGTCCTTTTTAGCCCTCTGGCCTCTTGGCCTCTGGGCCTGCCTGGCCCCTCTCTCCCCCTTTCTCCCTGGACCCTTCTTCCTTCCTCGACCCCTCCCCTTGACCCCACTCACTCTCCGCCTGCTTGTCTCTCACAGTCATGCCCATTGTGGCCAGACCCCAGCTCCTGACCACGCCCAATATGAATACACCTAATCCTCCCCGCCATTCCCTCTTCTTCTCTGTCTTTCTTTTACACTTTTCTTACACCGTGAAGAATGAAGAGGTTGTTGAAGAGGCATGATGAAAGGATGGAATGATGGGGCACTCTTTTCATGGGTGCTTGGACAAGGCTTCTCGGATGAAGTGAAACTTGTGTCCTGTAGAGTGTGCAGCAGCAGCCCTGTCCTGTCTCCAAGAAAGCAGCTGTGACGATCAAGAATGTCTCCACACATTGTCCCATGTCCTATGGAGAGCTGAGCCACTCTTGACTGAGAACCATTGGTTTAATGCTTAGCTGCAAATTATAGGGACATTCTCTCCATTATTTTCCCACCTCGCCTCTACCATTTAGCCAAGTTGGGTGTCAGACCACTGTAATCATGAAGAACCCCGCTTTTGTGAGGGGGAGGCTAAAATCAGTGTGCATTAAACTCACATATGTGCTTTTTCTTTATGGCCATGTCCCAGTAAACTATTTTTTTAATTAATTTATTTTTAAATGGGAGTATAGTTGCTTTACAGTATGTTAGTTTCTGCTGTACATCAGACTGAATTAGCTCTAAATATACATACATCCCTACCCTCTGGAGCCTCCCTCCCACCCCACCCCACCTCTCCCCTCTGGTCATCATAGAGCACAGAGCTGGGCTCCCTGTGCTATATAGCAGCTTCACACTAGGTGTCTGTTTTACACATGGTAGTGTGTATATGTCAGTGCTTTTGATGGAGAAAAAGGATGTGTGTAGTCACACCCTGGTCTCTGCTCCTCTGTGCCGTGGTTATAAGGGCTTCCGTGGTGGCTCAGTGGTCAAGACTCTGTCTGCCACTGCAGGAAGCACAGGTTTGAACTCTGGGTTGAGAAGATCCCCTGGAGAAAGAAATGGCAATCCACTCCAGTATTTTTGCCTGGAGAATTCCATGGATGGAGGAGCCTGGGGGGCCTCAGTCTGTGGGGTCCTAAAACAGTCAGACACGACTTAGTAACTAAACGACAGCCTTAGCTATGCTACTGTATTAAAAGTGCCCAAGATCCAGTATAGTTAGAGAGAGCCCTTAAATTTGGGATACCCCAAGTTAGGACCGTCTCAGCCCCACTGAGAGCACAGCACATTGTGTGATGTTGCAGGTGCCTGTAAAGGCAGTTAGAGACAGACCACTCTGCACACAGACTTCCACTTGGATAAAGTAAATTACATTAAATCACATCAGTGGCACAGAGTTGCTCCTAACGTATGTAGTTTATTAATTCTTAATTAATTCCATTACCAGCTTATCTTGCACACGGCAGTGGATTTCTCTGCCCTCCATCTCTGGGAAGCACGGGCTTTCTCTTCCAGGTCAGGATTTGCAGCAGCAGATGTGAGCTCACTACTCATTGCATGGCCCTGCCTTCCCGACTCAGCAGTCACGGAATGTGATCTCCTGATCTCCGTGGAAGCAGTGAATACAGATCCTCTAAGCTGCCTTGAACCTTTAAGAATAATACCAAATTATACATAGTCTGTAAATAGGAAATGAGCATTTTCTCCCCCCTTTCCTTCCCAGACTTTTTTTAGCAATAGTGTGAACCCCATTTTTAAATGGGAGTATAGTTGCTTTACAGTATGTTAGTTTCTGCTGTACATCAGACTGAATTAGCTCTAAATATACATACATCCCTACCCTCTGGAGCCTCCCTCCCACCCCACCCCACCTCTCCCCTCTGGTCATCATAGAGCACAGAGCTGGGCTCCCTGTGCTATATAGCAGCTTCACACTAGGTGTCTGTTTTACACATGGTAGTGTGTATATGTCAGTGCTTTTGATGGAGAAAAAGGATGTGTGTAGTCACACCCCTGGTCTCTGCTCCTCTGTGCCGTGGTTATAAGGGCTTCCGTGGTGGCTCAGTGGTCAAGACTCTGTCTGCCACTGCAGGAAGCACAGGTTTGAACTCTGGGTTGAGAAGATCCCCTGGAGAAAGAAATGGCAATCCACTCCAGTATTTTTGCCTGGAGAATTCCATGGATGGAGGAGCCTGGGGGGCCTCAGTCTGTGGGGTCCTAAAACAGTCAGACACGACTTAGTAACTAAACGACAGCCTTAGCTATGCTACTGTATTAAAAGTGCCCAAGATCCAGTATAGTTAGAGAGAGCCCTTAAATTTGGGATACCCCAAGTTAGGACCGTCTCAGCCCCACTGAGAGCACAGCACATTGTGTGATGTTGCAGGTGCCTGTAAAGGCAGTTAGAGACAGACCACTCTGCACACAGACTTCCACTTGGATAAAGTAAATTACATTAAATCACATCAGTGGCACAGAGTTGCTCCTAACGTATGTAGTTTATTAATTCTTAATTAATTCCATTACCAGCTTATCTTGCACACGGCAGTGGATTTCTCTGCCCTCCATCTCTGGGAAGCACGGGCTTTCTCTTCCAGGTCAGGATTTGCAGCAGCAGATGTGAGCTCACTACTCATTGCATGGCCCTGCCTTCCCGACTCAGCAGTCACGGAATGTGATCTCCTGATCTCCGTGGAAGCAGTGAATACAGATCCTCTAAGCTGCCTTGAACCTTTAAGAATAATACCAAATTATACATAGTCTGTAAATAGGAAATGAGCATTTTCTCCCCCTTTTCCTTCAGCAGCTTCTGCAGACTTTAATATAGGAGTGAGTGATTTATAACACTGGTGACAAAGCTGCAACACAGCTTGAAATTTTTTATAACGGCTGTAATATCACATCTATCATAATGAAAAATGTCTATGAAATCACTTTCTGCCAAAGAACATCTTCCCAGATTCTGTTAAGAACTGGCTGTCTACACCAACACCACATATTCCCGAAACACACTGCTTTAGAGTGGCCCCCTGGGGGCGGGGCCGAAGGGTAGCCCTTGGAGTGACTGAAATCCTCGTCATTCGCCATCAATTAAGATGTTGGGCAGAGGAGATGGTGAGAAAATGTACTCTTTCCTAAAAAACTGATTGTGTCAGAATATTACCAAGTTTGGCAGTTGGATGAATTTAGAGCCTATTGTGCTTTCTGTTCTTGTCACATTCACCTAGGAGCTATCAGCTTCCTGCTGTTCCCAATTTTTAAAAGAATATAATAGTCCCGCCTGCCTATTATCACTGTATTCTATTTGTAGTTATCTCTGCTTCGAGGAAAGGGAAGAAATTTCACCTTGGTTTCCACTCTCATTCAACAAAATCTTGCACCAGCCAGAGTTGGTTATTTTGCCGTAAATAGAAGCTGCTCTTCAAGTGTTGTTGTTTAGTGACTAAGTCGGTCTGACTCTTTGGAACCCCATGGACTGTCGCTCGCCAGGCTCCTCTGTCCATGTGATTTCTCAGGCAAGATGTCGGGGAGCAGGTTTCTGTTTCATCCTCTAGGCTGATCTTCCTGAGCCAGGGACCAAGCCCGCGTCTCCTGATTGGCAGGTGGATTTTTTACCACTGAGCCCTCTTTAAGTGTTAAGACACTAGTAAACCACAAACTTTTATCCCTGAAAAGTTACTACAGGTTTTTTTTTGTTGTTGTTAATTATTATTACTTCGTTTTGATTTGGGGCAAATAGGATCATGATGTTTTTCACAGTTGTGTGCATCTTACCAATGAAATTTTAGAAGTTTTCTCTACCTAAGAGATTCAGATTTTTGGGGGACGGGGGTGGGCCTGGATATTTGAAAGAATGTACCTCTCTCTCTGTCTCCAGTTCTATGCCTGTGTACTAAGAGCTGTCACTGAGTGTCATTAATTAAAAATGGAACTTATGGGTTTCTCCCCCTTTTCCTTCAGCAGCTTCTGCAGACTTTAATATAGGAGTGAGTGATTTATAACACTGGTGACAAAGCTGCAACACAGCTTGAAATTTTTTATAACGGCTGTAATATCACATCTATCATAATGAAAAATGTCTATGAAATCACTTTCTGCCAAAGAACATCTTCCCAGATTCTGTTAAGAACTGGCTGTCTACACCAACACCACATATTCCCGAAACACACTGCTTTAGAGTGGCCCCCTGGGGGCGGGGCCGAAGGGTAGCCCTTGGAGTGACTGAAATCCTCGTCATTCGCCATCAATTAAGATGTTGGGCAGAGGAGATGGTGAGAAAATGTACTCTTTCCTAAAAAACTGATTGTGTCAGAATATTACCAAGTTTGGCAGTTGGATGAATTTAGAGCCTATTGTGCTTTCTGTTCTTGTCACATTCACCTAGGAGCTATCAGCTTCCTGCTGTTCCCAATTTTTAAAAGAATATAATAGTCCCGCCTGCCTATTATCACTGTATTCTATTTGTAGTTATCTCTGCTTCGAGGAAAGGGAAGAAATTTCACCTTGGTTTCCACTCTCATTCAACAAAATCTTGCACCAGCCAGAGTTGGTTATTTTGCCGTAAATAGAAGCTGCTCTTCAAGTGTTGTTGTTTAGTGACTAAGTCGGTCTGACTCTTTGGAACCCCATGGACTGTCGCTCGCCAGGCTCCTCTGTCCATGTGATTTCTCAGGCAAGATGTCGGGGAGCAGGTTTCTGTTTCATCCTCTAGGCTGATCTTCCTGAGCCAGGGACCAAGCCCGCGTCTCCTGATTGGCAGGTGGATTTTTTACCACTGAGCCCTCTTTAAGTGTTAAGACACTAGTAAACCACAAACTTTTATCCCTGAAAAAGTTACTACAGGTTTTTTTTTGTTGTTGTTAATTATTATTACTTCGTTTTGATTTGGGGCAAATAGGATCATGATGTTTTTCACAGTTGTGTGCATCTTACCAATGAAATTTTAGAAGTTTTCTCTACCTAAGAGATTCAGATTTTTGGGGGACGGGGGTGGGCCTGGATATTTGAAAGAATGTACCTCTCTCTCTGTCTCCAGTTCTATGCCTGTGTACTAAGAGCTGTCACTGAGTGTCATTAATTAGAGAAGTTTATGGAACTTATGGGCTTCCCCAGTGGCTCAGCTGTAAAGAATCTGCCTGCCAAGTGGGAAACTCAGATTTGATCCCTGGGTCAGGAAGATTCCCTGGAGAAAGAAATGGCAACCTACTCCAGTGTTCTTGCCTGGAAAATCCCATGGACAGAGGAGCCTGGAGGGCTGCAGTCCATGGGTTTGCAAAGAGTTGAACAAGAGTGAGTGACTAAAGAACAGCACATGGAATTTAAAGTCACTACCAAGAGGGAGAGTGAGCATGCGTTAGTCCCTAATAGGTATTGTGCCTGCCTGCTCACTCGGTTGTGTCCGACTCTTTGCAACCCTATGGACTATAACCCTCCAGGCTCCTCTGTCCCTGGAATTCTCCAGGCAGGAATGTCTGAGTAGAGTGCCATTTCTTCCTCCAGGGGATCTTCCCAACCCAGGTATTGAACCAGCATCTCTTAAATTTCTTGCACTGGCAGGCGATTCCTTTACACCTAGGGCAGCCCAATATAGTAACTAGGTTGTTGGGCAAGCGGCATTGCTCACTCTCTTGACAAGCCATCAGGTTTACTCTACACGACCTGGATTCAGATGACAATTTCAGGTACCAGTTCTAGGATGTTCTTTGTTGTTTTTACTTTATTGGGGCAGTGTGCCCTATTTCAGAAAAAAGAAATGATACAATTCTATGTATATATTCATACATACATTGTATGAATTGTATTGTATAAACAAAGTTAGGATTTTATGAATACAAAGTACTCCCTACTGCTTTTGTGTTTTACATTGTGGCATGAATATTTCCACATGTCATTAAATATTGTATGAAAATGTGGTTTTTATTGGCTGCACTCATAATATTCCCTTAAAGAGATGTACCATGTTTTGTTTATTTCATTAGACATTTTGATCCTTGCCAATTTTTTAAAGTTCTTACATGTTGGGTTCATTTAAAAATTATATCGTAAAGACACATTTTCCAGGAAATTTAGAAAAAGAAAAAGAAAGATGAGAAGGAAATACATTACAAACGGAAGATTAACAAGATTGCAAACATACAGAGTTGTGAGGTCCTTCTCACAGTCTGGTCACAAAATACTCCCCAAAATGTCCTCTTGAAAATAATCTTCATTATCCCCAGCCCCAGGCAATCAAAGATCTGCTTTCTAGTTTTCACTCTAGCTTTGCCTTTCCTAGATTTTTTTAGGTAATTTTAGATAATGAATTAATCTTTTGGCCATATTGTACAGCATGTGGGATCTTAGTTCCCTGACCAGAGAACCAATTAACTATACATGTCTGAATCTATTCTGAGAGTGTTTTATTCTGCTTCTCTGTCAACTCTGAACCCAGAATCATGCTCTTTTGATTCCTGCAGATTCATAATATATCCTACAGAACCTCTGTTATTGTTTTTCTTTTGAAAACTTACTTTGATCATTCTTGGTTATTTGTATTTCCATATGCATTTTAGAATCAGCTTTCTAATTTATGTAAAAACACCTGCAGAGAATGTAATTGGAAATACATAGAATGTATAGGTCAATTGGATAATAACTGACCACTTAACAATATCAAGTCTTTCAGTCCATGACCATGGTATGTCCTATGTACATAAGCCTTCTTTAATTCATCTTAGCAATGTTTTAGTCTTATATTTATTCCAACGTATTTAATAGTTTTGATGCTATTTTAACTAGTGCTTTTAAGATCTTGATTTCCATTTGTTCCATATCTATAAGTCTAAATGACTTTTGTACATTGACTTTGAGTCTGTCTAAACTCAATTATTATTTCTCATAGTTATTTTTGGTAGATTCATTAGGACTTTCTGTCTTGTCATCTAACAATAAATAGAGACTGCTTCTTCAATTACAGTTTGTATGCATTTTGTTTTTGTTATATTAGAATAGCAAGAATTTCCAGTGTGTTGTTGGCCCAGCAATGAGAGCAAACACTTCATCTTGTTCTGTGTTAAGAATAAAGGTTTAATTTTTCAATGCTTCAGTATGTTGTTGGCTATAGGTTTTCCACAGGTGCCTTTTATCAGACTGAAAATATTCTCTCCTGTTTCAAACCTGTTAAGAGCTTTTATCATGAATATCAGGTGTGGAATTTTATTAACTATTTCACTGCATCTTTTTGAGAAGATCAGTTTTTTTCATCTTTAGCTTGCTAATGTATTGACTTGTATTGATGGCACTTCAAAAATTAAATCATCCTTATATTATTGGGATGAACCCCACCTGATTTGCACATTGTTGAATTCAAATTTTTAAGATTTTAAAGGATTTTGCCAGTCACGACGTGAGGTATATATGTACATAATCCATTTTCTTTTTTAAAATAGTGTCTTTATTACTTTTGCTGAGTAATGCTGGTTTTCTAAAATGTATTGAAATGTATCACCCTGCCATATATCTTTTGAAGAATGTATAGAATTCACCAGTGAAGCTATCTAGCCTGGAGTTTACCTTGTTGAAAGATTTTTAAACTATGAATTCAACTTATTTCATGTGTATAGGGCTATTCAGGTTACCACTTTATTCTTGACTAATAACTTGGTTTTGTGCTTTTCAGGGACCTTGTACATTTCATCTGAGTTGTCAAATTTAATGACATAATATTATTCATCACACTTCTTTGTTACCTATTTATCTTGTTAGAAACTGTAGCGATGCCACCTGTTTATTCCTGCTGGACATTGTGAATTTTATTTTCCTGGTTGTTGGAGTTGATTTTATCATATTCCTTTAAATGGAGTCAGATTTTTGTTCTAAAACACTATTAAGTTACTAGGAATCACCTGGATCCTTTTGAGACTTACAGTATTATTTAGTCAGAACCAGAGCATCACTTGCTCCTTGGAGGGAAAGCTATGACAAATCTAGACAGCATATGAATAAGTAGAGACATTGCTTTGCCAACAAAGGTCCATATAGTCAAAGCTATGGTTTATCCAGTAGTCATGTACAATGTGAGAGTTGGACCATAAAGAAGGCTGAGAGCTGAAGAACTGATATTTTCAAATTGTGGTGCTGAAGAAGACTCTTGAGAATCCCTTGGACTGCAAGGAGATCAAACATTTTTTTTTTAAAGCAATTTCCAGTGTTTTTCCCAGCAATGAGAGCAAACACTTCATCTTGTTCTGTGTTAAGAATAAAGGTTTAATTTTTCAATGCTTCAGTATGTTGTTGGCTATAGGTTTTCCACAGGTGCCTTTTATCAGACTGAAAATATTCTCTCCTGTTTCAAACCTGTTAAGAGCTTTTATCATGAATATCAGGTGTGGAATTTTATTAACTATTTCACTGCATCTTTTTGAGAAGATCAGTTTTTTTCATCTTTAGCTTGCTAATGTATTGACTTGTATTGATGGCACTTCAAAAATTAAATCATCCTTATATTATTGGGATGAACCCCACCTGATTTGCACATTGTTGAATTCAAATTTTTAAGATTTTAAAGGATTTTGCCAGTCACGTACGTGAGGTATATATGTACATAATCCATTTTCTTTTTTAAAATAGTGTCTTTATTACTTTTGCTGAGTAATGCTGGTTTTCTAAAATGTATTGAAATGTATCACCCTGCCATATATCTTTTGAAGAATGTATAGAATTCACCAGTGAAGCTATCTAGCCTGGAGTTTACCTTGTTGAAAGATTTTTAAACTATGAATTCAACTTATTTCATGTGTATAGGGCTATTCAGGTTACCACTTTATTCTTGACTAATAACTTGGTTTTGTGCTTTTCAGGGACCTTGTACATTTCATCTGAGTTGTCAAATTTAATGACATAATATTATTCATCACACTTCTTTGTTACCTATTTATCTTGTTAGAAACTGTAGCGATGCCACCTGTTTATTCCTGCTGGACATTGTGAATTTTATTTTCCTGGTTGTTGGAGTTGATTTTATCATATTCCTTTAAATGGAGTCAGATTTTTGTTCTAAAACACTATTAAGTTACTAGGAATCACCTGGATCCTTTTGAGACTTACAGTATTATTTAGTCAGAACCAGAGCATCACTTGCTCCTTGGAGGGAAAGCTATGACAAATCTAGACAGCATATGAATAAGTAGAGACATTGCTTTGCCAACAAAGGTCCATATAGTCAAAGCTATGGTTTATCCAGTAGTCATGTACAATGTGAGAGTTGGACCATAAAGAAGGCTGAGAGCTGAAGAACTGATATTTTCAAATTGTGGTGCTGAAGAAGACTCTTGAGAATCCCTTGGACTGCAAGGAGATCAAACTAGTCAATCCTAAAGGAAATCAACCCTGACTATTCATTGGAAAGACTGATGCTAACTAATGCTGACACTCCAGTACTTTGGCCACCTGATGGGAAGAGTCAACACATTGGAAAACACCCTGATACTGGGAGAAATTAAGGACAGAAATAGAAAAGGCTACAGAGAGTGAGATGGTTAGATAGCATCACTGATTCAATGGACATGAATTTGACCAAACCAGTTTTTTTTTTTTTTTCCCTTATTTTTTGCCTGGCTTTCTAGGCTTTTAATGTTAGAGGGTAAATCTGGTCCTATTAACTTAACCTTAGCTGGAGACAGAAGTCCTTATTATTGGCTTTCTCTTAATTAAATGGAAGAAATGCATGCTATTTTGGCCTGTAGGCTTATGCGTGATCATTTATTTATTTATAGTATTTATTTGGCTGTGTTGGGTCCTAGCTCTGGCACTCAGGATCTTCAGTCTTCATTGCAGCCTGCAGGATCTTTAGTTGGGGCATGTGGAATATGACATCTTCACTATTCCCTAACTAGCCTATCATCCTTTTTTAAATTACCCCTCTGTGCCTGGTAGATATTTGGCTGTTCTTTGCATCTTGACCCATAATCTGGCATGCACTACCTTCACTACCTGTGTCTGCCTTACCTCCATTTCCACACATGCTTTACTTGAAGTTTGTTTTCGCTTTTTGCATTAATCTTCTAATGGTTTTTCATGTGGGTACTATTATATTAATGACTGGAATTCACTCGTGTCTCAGTGGTAAAGAATCTGCCTGCCATTGCAGGAGGTGCAGGAGACATGGGTTTGACCCCTGGGTCAGGAAAAGTCCACCAAGGAGGAAATTACAATGCACTCTAGTATTCTTGCCTGGAAAGTCCCCTGTACAGAGGAGCCTGATGGGTTGCGGTCCATGGGCTCACAGAGAGTCAGACACGACTGTGCAACTGAGCACTGTTATAGCAGCTACATGAGCACTGGTATGCTCTCAGTCAGATGGTAACTACTAAGGATGAAAATGAATAATATAAAAATTAAAGAATTCATAGGAAGGGATGAGTGCAATGATTTAGATGTGCTCAGGCCATGTTGAGAAGACCCAGGAGGGATGTCTGTGCCTGTTTCACTCTGGACTAAGGGGAATCAAGGAGGGCTTCTTAGAGGAAGGCCACCTAGAGTTCCATGGAGGATAAATAGGAGTTTGCCAGATGATGGAGGGAGAACTTCTTATATATGATTCATTATCCATCCTCAGGAAATGTTTGCTGAATTATGATTGACTCTGGTATAATTTTCATTAATTGGACTATATGTCTCAATAATGGCAACCCTTAAAGCTCCTGGGGCTGTCTTTCAGAGTTTTTCTTTTTTTTTATAGTCCTTAAGTTGAAAAATGCATTAGCAGAAGGAGTGCAAGATTTATGCTGGTGAGTTTGTGAATTCAGTTCAGTGATGTCAGAAAAAGTGGTGAAGAATAGAGACGCACCTGTAACAGCTTGCTAGGATGAAATATCCCAAGCGCTAGGATAAATGGGAAATCCTTCTCTCACTCACCGATATTCAGGTCTTTTCAAATCTTTGCACATTGCTGGAACATATGCCCAGGCTCACTGTCTATTAATATTCCTGCTTAATTATAAGCTTACTGCTGGGAGTTTCGGTCATGTAATAAACCTGTCTCAAGTCAAGACTGTGCATTTATTGCAGGATCTAATTTAGAAGGATGAAAGAGACCTTTCTGAGCTGTCAAAAAGATGTGATGAAATGAAGAAATTCTATGGTGACATTCTAGTAAATGTTGTATTTAAAAAATAATTCAAATCAATCTTACTTTAAGAAAATCTATAAAATCTTTCAACTTAAGAATTTCTGACATTGTTTCAATATGTTAGATTCACATTAAAGATGTGAAAAGCATCAGAGGATTTTAAGGTAGATGAGGAATTCCAGATCTCATTTTTATTTAATATATGTGGAATGAAATACTTTCAATTAGCACTTGGATCCTTCTTAGAAAGTATTATTTAGAACAAATGGAGTTCAGAGACCTTTTAAAGAAGAGAGACCAAATCTTTTTCACAGATTCAGAAGCATAAAAATGGTGAGCTCTGAGGACCTGTATCTTTCTGTGATGCAATTGAATGGACTGAGAATTTGATGAGGCTGGAGCCCCGGCTCGCTCTGTCAGAATGGAAAAGGTCTGCATCAATAATATAAAAATTAAAGAATACATAGGAAGGGATGAGTGCAATGATTTAGATGTGCTCAGGCCATGTTGAGAAGACCCAGGAGGGATGTCTGTGCCTGTTTCACTCTGGACTAAGGGGAATCAAGGAGGGCTTCTTAGAGGAAGGCCACCTAGAGTTCCATGGAGGATAAATAGGAGTTTGCCAGATGATGGAGGGAGAACTTCTTATATATGATTCATTATCCATCCTCAGGAAATGTTTGCTGAATTATGATTGACTCTGGTATAATTTTCATTAATTGGACTATATGTCTCAATAATGGCAACCCTTAAAGCTCCTGGGGCTGTCTTTCAGAGTTTTTTTCTTTTTTTTTATAGTCCTTAAGTTGAAAAATGCATTAGCAGAAGGAGTGCAAGATTTATGCTGGTGAGTTTGTGAATTCAGTTCAGTGATGTCAGAAAAAGTGGTGAAGAATAGAGACGCACCTGTAACAGCTTGCTAGGATGAAATATCCCAAGCGCTAGGATAAATGGGAAATCCTTCTCTCACTCACCGATATTCAGGTCTTTTCAAATCTTTGCACATTGCTGGAACATATGCCCAGGCTCACTGTCTATTAATATTCCTGCTTAATTATAAGCTTACTGCTGGGAGTTTCGGTCATGTAATAAACCTGTCTCAAGTCAAGACTGTGCATTTATTGCAGGATCTAATTTAGAAGGATGAAAGAGACCTTTCTGAGCTGTCAAAAAGATGTGATGAAATGAAGAAATTCTATGGTGACATTCTAGTAAATGTTGTATTTAAAAAATAATTCAAATCAATCTTACTTTAAGAAAATCTATAAAATCTTTCAACTTAAGAATTTCTGACATTGTTTCAATATGTTAGATTCACATTAAAGATGTGAAAAGCATCAGAGGATTTTAAGGTAGATGAGGAATTCCAGATCTCATTTTTATTTAATATATGTGGAATGAAATACTTTCAATTAGCACTTGGATCCTTCTTAGAAAGTATTATTTAGAACAAATGGAGTTCAGAGACCTTTTAAAGAAGAGAGACCAAATCTTTTTCACAGATTCAGAAGCATAAAAATGGTGAGCTCTGAGGACCTGTATCTTTCTGTGATGCAATTGAATGGACTGAGAATTTGATGAGGCTGGGATGACCCCAGGCTCGCTCTGTCAGAATGAAACCAGAAGATTAAAGGGGTCTGCAATCAGAGAAATTTAATAATGTTTGACTAAAAATATTCATGAGATAAAGCAAGGCGTACAAAAGTCTTCCAATGTCTTTAAATGATTAAAGAACACATTTTAATCCCACACAAAATGAACAACAATAGCAGTAATGCCAGTGGTTTTGTGAAAGATTTGCACCAGTGCCGGGCAGCATGGTATATATTTTGTATACCTTGTCCGGTTCTCTGGGAGGAACATGCTACTTTGCAGATAAAGACATTCTGAAGCAGTTAAGGTGCTTACTGCCTATAGCTCTGTTCATCAGTGGAAGAGCTGGGATTCAGTCTCAGATTGCTTTCCTCTACTTGGCTCTTCTCTGCTCCTAGCTCACACTTCACTAACCTCTAAACTTTGTGTGTATTAACACTCTTAATTCTCACCACAACCTTGAGGTTGCTTCTCTTATCATTCCTACTTTTTAGAGGAGAAAACCAAGCACAGAGAGGTTGAGTAACTTGCTTAAGTCCACAGCTAATGAACAGTGGAATTGGGATCGGAACCCAGGCAGTGTGGTCTCAGAGTTAGCCCTGGGGCTTTCTGCCACACAGTGGAAATTTCGAAGCTAGAAGAGAGTCAGGTGGCCAGCACTTTATTCTGTGTAAAGAAAAATAACACAGTGATGCAGCCCATGGAAGAACTGGCAAGGAGGAGTTCTCTGGTGGCTCAGTGGTAAAGAATCTGCCTGCCAGTACAGGGGACATGGGCTCAATCCCTCGTCTGGGAAGATTCCGCATGTTGTGGAGCAGCTAAGCCCATGAGCTATATATAGCTACTGAGCATGCACATTCTAAAACCCGTGCTCTGCAACAAAAGAAGCCACTGCAGTGAGAAGCACGTGCATCCCCACTAGAGAGAACCCCCAAAGCAATAAAAACCCAGCACAGCCAAAAAATAAAATAAATGAAATATAGATTATATAGGAGTAGGAAATGGCAACCCATTCCTTCCACAGACAGAGGTGCCTGGCTGGCTACAGTCCATGTAGTCACATAGAGTCTGACACAACTGAACAACTAAGTGTGTGTGTGTGTATGTATGTGTAGAACTGGCAGGGCTTTCACTCAGTGACTGGTAACAAACTGGCGATGACTGACTTAAAACAAATGGCTGCTGTTGGATGGTGGTCGTCCTCATCTCTGCATGGCTTGTAAGCAGAGACACCGGCCGCTTTTCTCTGAAGAGTCTTCTGCAGGGTATTTGTTGCCAGCAGCTTTGAAAGCTAGAGACAGTGTCTCCCCCTGGAGCAGTGGGAAGATGTGTTTGCTGTGCAAGTCAGTAAAGATAACGTCTCTTTACCAGGTAAGGTCTGGACAGATTTGTTCACAGCCAGTTATAAAAACTTAGTCTCCTAAGTTGAGGTTTCCTCAGCTGCGATGCAAAGCTGCTGCGTGCACAGAATCCATCCGGGCTGCTGCTTGTTACCTGGTCCATGGTGCTGAGGTTGGGAAAGGGAGTGGGGAGGCAGAAGGAACTGACAAGACCAAGAGGCTAATGCTGTGGGCTGTGCTGGGAGGAACAGAGTCCTTGGTCTCTGAGCCAGGATTCTGGTTTCTTCAGCCCGAATCCTTGAAGCTGTGGCCAGCCAGCTAACTTGTTATCTTGCGAGGAGGGTGAAATGTTGGATCCTTCCCTGTTCTTGGCAGTTTTTTTCTAGGGGCTGGAGGCAGGCAGATGAAGTTGGCATAGCAGCTGCAGGAAGCCAGCAAGCAGCCTAGCGCCTTTAGCATTTGGCTCCAGCATCTTTCCCTGTTTCCTCCCGCCACGAGCCGCCTTCTGGTGCCCAGGTAGGGAGCTGGAAGAGGTGGCACCGGAGCTCTCTCAGAAGCTTTACAAAGTGACTTCTGCTTATATATCGCCCCGCCACAAGGAGAGCTGCGAAATGTGACCATTTGGTAGGCTGATTGTGCTCTGCAGCACTGCAGTGAGAAGCACGTGCATCCCCACTAGAGAGAACCCCAAAACAATAAAAACCCAGCACAGCCAAAAAATAAAATAAATGAAATATAGATTATATAGGAGTAGGAAATGGCAACCCATTCCTTCCACAGACAGAGGTGCCTGGCTGGCTACAGTCCATGTAGTCACATAGAGTCTGACACAACTGAACAACTAAGTGTGTGTGTGTGTATGTATGTGTAGAACTGGCAGGGCTTTCACTCAGTGACTGGTAACAAACTGGCGATGACTGACTTAAAACAAATGGCTGCTGTTGGATGGTGGTCGTCCTCATCTCTGCATGGCTTGTAAGCAGAGACACCGCCGCTTTTCTCTGAAGAGTCTTCTGCAGCGTAGTTGTCGCCAGCCTCTTTGAAAGCTTGAGACAGTGTCTCCCCCTGGAGCAGTGGGAAGATGTGTTTGCTGTGCAAGTCAGTAAAGATAACGTCTCTTTACCAGGTAAGGTCTGGACAGATTTGTTCACAGCCAGTTATAAAAACTTAGTCTCCTAAGTTGAGGTTTCCTCAGCTGCGATGCAAAGCTGCTGCGTGCACAGAATCCATCCGGGCTGCTGCTTGTTACCTGGTCCATGGTGCTGAGGTTGGGAAAGGGAGTGGGGAGGCAGAAGGAACTGACAAGACCAAGAGGCTAATGCTGTGGGCTGTGCTGGGAGGAACAGAGTCCTTGGTCTCTGAGCCAGGATTCTGGTTTCTTCAGCCCGAATCCTTGAAGCTGTGGCCAGCCAGCTAACTTGTTATCTTGCGAGGAGGGTGAAATGTTGGATCCTTCCCTGTTCTTGGCAGTTTTTTTCTAGGGGCTGGAGGCAGGCAGATGAAGTTGGCATAGCAGCTGCAGGAAGCCAGCAAGCAGCCTAGCGCCTTTAGCATTTGGCTCCAGCATCTTTCCCTGTTTCCTCCCGCCACGAGCCGCCTTCTGGTGCCCAGGTAGGGAGCTGGAAGAGGTGGCACCGGAGCTCTCTCAGAAGCTTTACAAAGTGACTTCTGCTTATATATCAGTAACTACCCTGCCACAAGGAGAGCTGCGAAATGTGACCATTTGGTCGAGGCTGATTGTGCTCAGAATGTAATTGCTGTTCTGCTACAAAGAAGAGAAAGGGAATGGATGTGGGCCAAGCAGTAAGCCGTCTCAACTGTGGTGATGCAGGCCTGGTCCTGAATATCAGCAGAACAGGGTTGTTTGTGTGAAAATTTCCAGCATAAATAAATATTTGATTCCATCATGAAGGCCCTCTCTCCTTGCTTTGAAAAATGCAGAGTGGGACGTCTGAAGGCAAAGCCTGTGATTGCATGCACATCCCAGCTGCTAATGGAGACCCTTGTGTGCGCATCGCACTTGGCAGTTGAAACTGTGGGCTAGCAACCAGTCGAAGAGAATCAGTAGCCCCTGGAAGCGCCTCCATACCAGTAATGACCCCGGTGAGCCATTAATCTGCAAGAGATGCCCCCTCTCTAGGTCACTGCTTTATAAACCGAATATCAATAAAGGTTGCCAGGGGCATGTTAATTATTTCTATGGATGGAGCCATTGCAGTTGATCTGTGCAAGAAACAATTCAATGAGAAAATGCACTGGTGCAGGGAGGCTGTGACAGGCAACTTCCTTTAGACTGGAAGAGCTGAACCACTGGGCAGCTCCAGACAGGTGGTCAGCACCTGTGTGCCCTGGGGGGACCTCATGGCTCCTTTCCAGGGATCTGGCTGGAGATTCTTTGTTTTCTCTGCTATATGTTAGGAACAGAGTCCTTGGTCTCTGAGCCAGGATTCTGGTTTCTTCAGCCCGAATCCTTGAAGCTGTGGCCAGCCAGCTAACTTGTTATCTTGCGAGGAGGGTGAAATGTTGGATCCTTCCCTGTTCTTGGCAGTTTTTTTCTAGGGGCTGGAGGCAGGCAGATGAAGTTGGCATAGCAGCTGCAGGAAGCCAGCAAGCAGCCTAGCGCCTTTAGCATTTGGCTCCAGCATCTTTCCCTGTTTCCTCCCGCCACGAGCCGCCTTCTGGTGCCCAGGTAGGGAGCTGGAAGAGGTGGCACCGGAGCTCTCTCAGAAGCTTTACAAAGTGACTTCTGCTTATATATCAGTAACTACCCTGCCACAAGGAGAGCTGCGAAATGTGACCATTTGGTCGAGGCTGATTGTGCTCAGAATGTAATTGCTGTTCTGCTACAAAGAAGAGAAAGGGAATGGATGTGGGCCAAGCAGTAAGCCGTCTCAACTGTGGTGATGCAGGCCTGGTCCTGAATATCAGCAGAACAGGGTTGTTTGTGTGAAAATTTCCAGCATAAATAAATATTTGATTCCATCATGAAGGCCCTCTCTCCTTGCTTTGAAAAATGCAGAGTGGGACGTCTGAAGGCAAAGCCTGTGATTGCATGCACATCCCAGCTGCTAATGGAGACCCTTGTGTGCGCATCGCACTTGGCAGTTGAAACTGTGGGCTAGCAACCAGTCGAAGAGAATCAGTAGCCCCTGGAAGCGCCTCCATACCAGTAATGACCCCGGTGAGCCATTAATCTGCAAGAGATGCCCCCTCTCTAGGTCACTGCTTTATAAACCGAATATCAATAAAGGTTGCCAGGGGCATGTTAATTATTTCTATGGATGGAGCCATTGCAGTTGATCTGTGCAAGAAACAATTCAATGAGAAAATGCACTGGTGCAGGGAGGCTGTGACAGGCAACTTCCTTTAGACTGGAAGAGCTGAACCACTGGGCAGCTCCAGACAGGTGGTCAGCACCTGTGTGCCCTGGGGGGACCTCATGGCTCCTTTCCAGGGATCTGGCTGGAGATTCTTTGTTTTCTCTGCTATATGTTAGTGGTTCAGGAGATTTTTGTTGCGATTGTTGTTGAGAAAATGCTTTCATTTTACTTATTTATTTATGTTTTTTTTTTAATTTAATTGGAGGATAATTGCTTTACAATGTTGTGTTGGTTTCTGCTGGACAACAGGAATCAGCTATAGGGCTTCTCAGATGGCACATATGCCTGTGTGCTAAATTGCTTCATTCGTGTTCGACTCTCTGGGACTATGAGACTATAGTGAGTTGCTATACCCTCCTCCAGGGGCTCTTCCGGACCCAGGGATCAAACCTGCATCTCTTATGCCTCCTGCACTGGCAGGCAGGTCGTTACCACTATTGGCAGAGCTAGTGGTAAAGAACCCAGCTGTCGGTACAGGAAATGATGAGACCTAGGTTCCTTCCCTGGGTCGGAAAAATCCCCTGGAATAGGAAATGACAGCCTGATCCAATATTCTTGCCTGGAGAATCCCATGAACATAGGAGCCTGGGGTGCTACAGTCCATGGGGTCGCAAAGAGTCAGACATGACTGAAGTGACTAAGCACGAGCATGTATTCACCTGGTGCTTACTCTGTACTCAGTGTCAGATAGATTATGGTAAATGAGACCAGTCTAGTCCCAGTTATTATGAGCAGGCATGACATTTTGTATTATGTTTCTCTTGCATAATATTCTACAAAAAAAAGCCATTTCCATGTAATTGTGCTGTTTATATCATTATCATTTTTAATGTCTTCATAATATTCTATCATATTGATGTACTATCATTACCTTCAATATTGCATGACTGTTGAACAATTAGGTTGTCTCCAGTTACAGATAACAAGCATCTTTAATTCATTTATAAAAGAACAACACAAATGCAGATGATCCTAGAAGGATTATCTTTGTGCCTAGAGTTTTATTCTTTTGTTCATTTTTCTTAGGAAAAATTCCCTAGAGTTAAATTACTGGGAAAGATGAAAAAGTCACTTCTGTGACTTTGCAGAAGTAGTAACAGTTAAGTATTACTATGGGCAGACCCCAGCAGGTACTTTATGTTCTTGTTCAGTTGCTAACTCATATCCGACCATTTGCGACCACATAAACTGCAGCATGCCAAGCTCCCCTCTCCTTCACTACCTACCGGAGTTTGCTCAAATTCATGTCCATTGAGTCAACAATGCTGTCTAACCATCTCATCGTCTTTTTCCCCCTTCTACTCCTGCCCTCAATCTTTCTCAGCATCAGAGTCTTTTCCAATGAGTCAACTCTTCCCATCAGTTTTTGAAGTATTGGAGCTTCAGCTTCAGCATTAGTCCTTCTAATGATTATTCAGGGTTGATTTCCTTTAGGACTGACTGGTTTGATCTCCTTGCTGTCCATGGGACTCTCTAGAGTCTTCTCCAGTACCATAATTTGAAAGCATCAATTCTTCAGCACTCAGCTTTCTTTAACCCTCACACACATACATGATTACTGGAAAAACCATAGCTTTGACTATATGGACCATGATTGGCAAAGTGATGTCTTTGCTTTTTAATATGCTGTCTAGATTTGTCATACCTTTCCTTCCAAGGAGCAAGTATCTTTAAATTTTATGATTTTGGTCCCCAAGAAAATATGTCACTGTTTCTACTTTTTCCCCTTCTTGCTATGAAGTATTTGCCGCTACGTTACACATGCTATATAATTTTCACAACAAAGTTGAAAGGAATTTAGAGCTGTGAGGGCACAGAGAAAGTCTTCAGAAAATGCATTGTTGCATGCATGAGTGAAAAAATGAAAGAAATAAGAAAGAAGCAAAAAAAAGAGAGAAAACAGTGCCTGGGGACGTTTTACCGAATTGCATTGCTGAGACGAGAGACCAACTGAGTGAATTTGCTCAGTCATGTTCAGTTTTTTTGTGACTTCATGGACTATAGCCTGCCAGTCTCCTCTGTCCTGAAATTCTCCAGGCAAGAATACTGGAGTGGGTTGCCATTTCCTTCTCTAGGGTGGACTAGAAATTAATTGTAATATATTCAGTGACTTGGGCTTCCCAGGTGGCTCTAATGATAAAGAACCCATCTGCCAATGCAGGAGATGCAAGACCGAACTCGGGTTCAGTGTCTGGGTTGGGAAGATCCCCTGGAGAAGGGCATGGCAATCCACTATAGTATTTTTGCCTGGAAAATCCATGGATAGAGGAGCCTAGCAGCTACAGTCCATGGGGTCACAAAGAGTTAGACACAACTCAGGTGACATATACATTCAGTATCAGCTGCATAATTGGGAGTCTAGGACTAAATGAAAATGTGAAGCCCAGGTTCAAAAATTATTAAAGATGGCAACAGCAGAGCAGTAAACCAAGGTCAGGGCTCTTCTGTGTTGGGAGCCTGTCTGAACCCCGAGTTGTAAGTGACAGTATGGTTCACATCCCAGTGAAGTCAGCTTTGCTTATACATAAAGGAGTTTCATTCATTGGTTCATCCATTTGACAGATGTTTCCTGAACACCTTTGTAATCAGTTTAGAGATCCCCAAATAACTAATTAAAATCTTCAAAATGCCTGGCTTTCTGCTGTCATTTTAGGAGATCTTTAAATTTTAATTTGCACTCAGCTTTCTTTAACCCTCACACACATACATGATTACTGGAAAAACCATAGCTTTGACTATATGGACCATGATTGGCAAAGTGATGTCTTTGCTTTTTAATATGCTGTCTAGATTTGTCATACCTTTCCTTCCAAGGAGCAAGTATCTTTAAATTTTATGATTTTGGTCCCCAAGAAAATATGTCACTGTTTCTACTTTTTCCCCTTCTTGCTATGAAGTATTTGCCGCTACGTTACACATGCTATATAATTTTCACAACAAAGTTGAAAGGAATTTAGAGCTGTGAGGGCACAGAGAAAGTCTTCAGAAAATGCATTGTTGCATGCATGAGTGAAAAAATGAAAGAAATAAGAAAGAAGCAAAAAAAAGAGAGAAAACAGTGCCTGGGGACGTTTTACCGAATTGCATTGCTGAGACGAGAGACCAACTGAGTGAATTTGCTCAGTCATGTTCAGTTTTTTTGTGACTTCATGGACTATAGCCTGCCAGTCTCCTCTGTCCTGAAATTCTCCAGGCAAGAATACTGGAGTGGGTTGCCATTTCCTTCTCTAGGGTGGACTAGAAATTAATTGTAATATATTCAGTGACTTGGGCTTCCCAGGTGGCTCTAATGATAAAGAACCCATCTGCCAATGCAGGAGATGCAAGACCGAACTCGGGTTCAGTGTCTGGGTTGGGAAGATCCCCTGGAGAAGGGCATGGCAATCCACTATAGTATTTTTGCCTGGAAAATCCATGGATAGAGGAGCCTAGCAGCTACAGTCCATGGGGTCACAAAGAGTTAGACACAACTCAGGTGACATATACATTCAGTATCAGCTGCATAATTGGGAGTCTAGGACTAAATGAAAATGTGAAGCCCAGGTTCAAAAATTATTAAAGATGGCAACAGCAGAGCAGTAAACCAAGGTCAGGGCTCTTCTGTGTTGGGAGCCTGTCTGAACCCCGAGTTGTAAGTGACAGTATGGTTCACATCCCAGTGAAGTCAGCTTTGCTTATACATAAAGGAGTTTCATTCATTGGTTCATCCATTTGACAGATGTTTCCTGAACACCTTTGTAATCAGTTTAGAGATCCCCAAATAACTAATTAAAATCTTCAAAATGCCTGGCTTTCTGCTGTCATTTTAGGAGATCTCTTCTGAAAAATAACACTTTGTCCTTATTATGCTGATGGTATAATTGGAGGAGGGGAATCATTGTGTTATGAATTCCTCTGCTTTCTTCTCTTGTAAAATTAAAAAAAAGTTTTATTGGAGTATAGTTGATTTACAACATTGTGTTAGTTTCTGCTTTACAGCAAAGTGATTCCATTGTATGTATACATATATCAACTCTTTTTAAGATTCTTTTCACATATAGGTCATTACAGAGTATTGAGCAGAGTTCAATGTGCTATACAGTAGGTCCTTATTAGTTATGTTTCAATTAATTAATTAATTAATTAATTAATTAATTTGGGGCTGTGCTGGGTCTTTGTTGATACACGTGGACTTTCTCTAGTTGTGGCAAGTGGAGGTTACTCTTCTTTGTGGAGCAGAGGCTCTAGGCGCACAGGCTTCAGTAGTTGCTGCGGTGCACTGACTCTAGCACGTGGGCTTGGTTGTTGTGGTGCATGGACTTAGTTGCTTCACGGCACACGGCATCTTCCCAGACCAGAGATTGAAACTATGTCCCCTGCATTGGCAGGTGAATCCTGTACCACTATGCCACCAACCAAGTCCTTTATTTTGTATATAGTAGTGTGCATGAGTTCTGATTTCCCAGTTTACCTCTCCCTGCCTTTCTCCTAGTAACCACAGATTGGTTTCTACATCTGTGACTCTTTCTGTTTTGTAGAGAACTTCTTTTTATTTTTTTGAGTTGGGTTTTATTGCCATTGATCCTTTATTTATTTTTAATTAGTTATTTAATTGGAGGATAATTGATTTACAATTTTGTGTTGGTTTCTGCCATACAATGATATGAATTCATAACTATATATATATATCCCCTCTCTCTTGAGTCTTACTCCTCCTCCCCTAGATGAGTTTATTTGTACCATTTTTTTTTTTTAGATTCCACACATAATGGATACCTACCTGTGCTTTCCCTATCACTTTTCCATATTATAACATTTGGAAATGATTTCAGTTTTCTTACTAAATAGTACATTATAAGCCATGTAAAGGAGATGATATTTGCCTGTATATATTCAAGGGAGGCACAATGACTGTCAACTTCATTAATCCTCAAACCCTGCAAAGGAGAGCTAAGGAAATCTAGTGGCAAGAGGTTAAATTGGGACACATGCTCTCACTCTTCCTTCTCCTAATGATCGTTTTGCTAGTGTGAGCTGCTGCCATTTTCAAAGAACAAGGGCCTTATTTTTTTTTTTTTTCTGCTTTTCCAGCAGCCTGATATGTATAGCATGATGTCTCAGCTACATGGTTTAGGCTGGTGCTAATAAGGCCAAGGTCCTGAGCTTGATCCCTATCTGGGACAATTAGTTAACCTCAAAAGAAAACACAGGCCATGCCTTCCACTCTAGGCAGCAAGGTCACAGTTCCTGACACAGGGAACAGATGAGGGCATATAGCTGAAGAAACAAATTGGTCAGCTTGCAGAAATAGCAGATGCGTGGCTTAAGTGCTATGATCTCTTCTTCCCTGGTCTTTGACAAACCTCACTAATTGACTAGACAGTATTTTCCAACTGAGCTCAGAGAAAACCTCAGAATCCTTATGAGCACAGTGATCTAGACTGGGGATCAACAAGTTAGGGCCTATGGGCTAAAGCTGACCCACTGTGTGTTTTTATAAATTAAGTTTTATTGGAACACTCCATTCACTAGTGTTTTTTTTTTCAATTTTTTCAGCAGCACTGCACAGCATGTGGCTTTAGTTCCCTGACTAGGGATCAAATTTGTGCCTTCTGCATTGGAAGTGTGGAGTCTTCACCAGAGAAGTACCCCATTCACTAGTTTACATATTGCCTATGACAGCTTTTCTACTGCAAAGAAAAAGTTGAATAGTTGTGACAGTGACTCTGTGACTTACTTACAAAGCTGAAAATATTTATTATCTAGCCTTTCACAGGACAAGTTTGATGGCCCTTGCTGTAGGTGGTCACGGAACCAAGAAGAACTGGCATATATCTACTCTTTATCCTTAGATTTGGGATTGGTTATTCACACTACAAGGGCTTCCTGAATGGTTCAGCTAGTGAAGAATCCACCTGTAATCCAGGAAACTCAATTCTGTTCCTGGAAATGATTTCAGTTTTCTTACTAAATAGTACATTATAAGCCTGAAAGGTATATTCAAAGGGAGGCACAATGACTGTCAACTTCATTAATCCTCAAACCCTGCAAAGGAGAGCTAAGGAAATCTAGTGGCAAGAGGTTAAATTGGGACACATGCTCTCACTCTTCCTTCTCCTAATGATCGTTTTGCTAGTGTGAGCTGCTGCCATTTTCAAAGAACAAGGGCCTTATTTTTTTTTTTTTTCTGCTTTTCCAGCAGCCTGATATGTATAGCATGATGTCTCAGCTACATGGTTTAGGCTGGTGCTAATAAGGCCAAGGTCCTGAGCTTGATCCCTATCTGGGACAATTAGTTAACCTCAAAAGAAAACACAGGCCATGCCTTCCACTCTAGGCAGCAAGGTCACAGTTCCTGACACAGGGAACAGATGAGGGCATATAGCTGAAGAAACAAATTGGTCAGCTTGCAGAAATAGCAGATGCGTGGCTTAAGTGCTATGATCTCTTCTTCCCTGGTCTTTGACAAACCTCACTAATTGACTAGACAGTATTTTCCAACTGAGCTCAGAAAAAACCTCAGAATCCTTATGAGCACAGTGATCTAGACTGGGGATCAACAAGTTAGGGCCTATGGGCTAAAGCTGACCCACTGTGTGTTTTTATAAATTAAGTTTTATTGGAACACTCCATTCACTAGTGTTTTTTTTTTTTTTTCAGCAGCACTGCACAGCATGTGGCTTTAGTTCCCTGACTAGGGATCAAATTTGTGCCTTCTGCATTGGAAGTGTGGAGTCTTCACCAGAGAAGTACCCCATTCACTAGTTTACATATTGCCTATGACAGCTTTTCTACTGCAAAGAAAAAGTTGAATAGTTGTGACAGTGACTCTGTGACTTACTTACAAAGCTGAAAATATTTATTATCTAGCCTTTCACAGGACAAGTTTGATGGCCCTTGCTGTAGGTGGTCACGGAACCAAGAAGAACTGGCATATATCTACTCTTTATCCTTAGATTTGGGATTGGTTATTCACACTACAAGGGCTTCCTGAATGGTTCAGCTAGTGAAGAATCCACCTGTAATCCAGGAAACTCAATTCTGTTCCTGGGTTGAGGAGATCCCCTGGAGAAGGAAGAGACTATCCACAGTATTAATCCCAGGCTTCCCTGGTGGCTCAGCTGGTAAAGACTCTGCCTGCATTGTGGGAGACCTGGGTTCAATCCCTGGGTTGGGAAGATCCCCCAGAGAAGGGAAGGGCTCCCCACTCCAGTATTTTTCCCTGGAGAATTACATGGCTTGTCTTTGCAAAGAGTCGGACACAACTGAGCAGCTTCGACTTTCACTATCCTGGTGGCTCAGCGGGTATAGAATCCGCCTACCAATTCAGGAGACACAGGAGACTAGAGTTTGATCCCTGGGTCAGGAAGATCCCCTGGAGAAAGAAATGGCAACCGACTCCAATATTCTTGCCTGAGAAATCCCATGGACAGAGGAGCTTAATGGGTTTCAGTCCATGGGGTTGCAAAGAGTAGACATGACTGAGCAACTAAGCAGGCATGCATTCACAGTACAAAGGGGTTCTTTTTTTTTTTTTTAAAGATTTATTTATTTATTTATTTTTGGGTGGGGATCGGGTTGGGGAGGGAGGGGAGCAGGCGGGCCACTTCTATTGGTCTTTCGTTTCTCTCTGTTCATCCGTCTTTGTTCTCTGGCTCCTGTGGGCCTCCCATCACGATGGCGTCTGTTGTCGCAGAGCGCCGGCTCTGGGCGCATGCGCTCCAGAGCTCGGGCTCGGTAATTGGACACATCAGTCCAGCCGCTCCGCGGCACGTGGGATCTTCCCAGGCCAGGGCTCGAACCGGCGGCCCTTGCACTGCAAGGCGGTGTCCTTACCCACTGGACCACCAGGGGAAGCCCAAAGGGGTTCTTTTTTAGAGAAGGATCGTATCCCTCAGACATGAACGTCCCTAATACAGTTCCTGTTCTTTGAGAAATATATTCTACTCTATGTGCTTTGTCTAATTTATTTTTAGCAGTGAGAGTGATGGGAGAAGTGGAAACTACAAATCAGTATTTAAAGGGCCATGCCTTCTAAAAGAAATGAAAGCTCTTTGAAGTTTTACTGTGAGTGTGACTGATGGTGAACTTCCTCACAAATATTTAATTAAGGAAAGGGAATGTCTATTGACAAAAATATAAAAGCATATGTGCTACTGAAGAAAATAATTTTGTGCATTAAAAGGATAGCAACAAAGCACATGAAACAATGCTCAACCTCGCTTATCATTAGAGAAATGCAAATTAAAACCACAATGAGATACCACCTCACATCCGTCAGAATGGCCATCATCAACAAATCGACAGAACAAATGCTGGAGAGGGTGCAGAGAAAAGGGAACCCTCTTGTATTGCTGGTGGGAATGTAAATTGATACAACCTCTATGGAAGACAATATGGAGATTCCATAAAAAACTAAAAATAGAAGCACCCTAAGACCCAGCAATCCCACTATTAGGCCTATATCCTGATGAAATCAAAACTGAAAGAGGCACCTGTACCCCAATGTTCATTGCAGCTCTCTATACAATAGCCAGAACATGGAAGCAACCTAGATGTCCATCGGCAAATGAATGGATCCAGAAGCTCTGGTACATATATACAATGGAATACTACTCAGCTGTTAAAAGAAATGCAGAAGACTCAGTCCTAATGAGGTGGCTAGCTCTAGAACCTATCATAAAAAGTGAAGTAAGTCAAAAAGAGAAAGACACGTACAGTATACTAACTCATATATATGGGGTCTAGTAAGATGGTCGTGATAACACACTCAGTGAACTCATGAAAAAACAGAGAATAGATATAAAGACATTGTGGACACCGAACAGTGGGAGGGAGGCATGGAGGGAGTAACATGGAAACCTATGCTGTCATGTGTGGAAAAGATAGCTGTTGTTGTTGTGCTAAGGGAATAGGAGTGCCTACAACCACTTGGGGCGATGGTCTGGAGGGGTGGGAGGGGGAGAACTGGGTGGGGGAGGGTCCAGGGATGTGCATGTGATTGATCTGGGAACATACATGCTGGTGAACAACAAAACTCTGTGAAATCTTAAAAATAAAGGGGAAAAAAAAAGGATAGCAACAGTTGTCCCTCTGGCTTTTACCGTATCTGTTTAAGGTCCATTTCCTAATCCCCATGAACCTGAAGTGACTGGAGATTCTCCATTTGTATTTTCTTCACTGTGCCTTTTAGAAGTCTTATTTGACATGACATTGAAAACGTGCGTAGTTTCTAGTTCATGAGTGTGGTCTCAAAGGAACTGGTTTAGTCGCATAAAACAGAGAGGAAAAATCATTTATAATACAAAACTCAGAATCTTTTTTTTTTTTCTGAAGAAAAGAAATGGATCTAACTGTGGGCTCTGGATTGTGATGTCTGTGGTTTGATTTTTCGGATGGGCTGGAAGTGAATCAGATTGCAAGCAGAAAAATGGCACAGAAAAAGGAGAGGCCGGAAAACTAAGAAAGTCGCTTTGTCTGCCTGTGAACGGCCGCTAGCTCTTGGCCTTGATAAAAGCTTTGCTGTCCCAAACCCTTTTCTGTTTGTTGTTAATGTTTAGTATTTATTTATAAATGTATGCTGTTTCTAATTTTGTATATGTTTGAATGCATATGTTTTTTCCTATAAAAACATGTTTCAAAATAATAGAATATAAACTTATGTGTTTTATTTAAATTTTATTGAAATATAGCTGCTTTACAATATTGTGTTTCTGCTAAATAGCAAAATGTATCAGATATACATGTACATGTATTTCCCTCTGTTTTGGATTTCCTTCCCATTTAGGTCACCACAGAGCACTGAGTACAGTTCCCTGCGCTATGGAGGAGGTTCTCATTAGTTCTCTGTTTTATACACAGTAGTGTATATATGTCAACCCCAACCTCCTAATCCATTCACTCTGTTCTCTATGTCTGTGTCTCCATTTCTGCTGTGCAAATAGGTACATCTGTACCTTTTTCTAGATTCTATATCTGTATGTGTGTGTGTGTTAATATACACTATTTGCTTTTCTTTTGTCTCCAAATCCTTTCTAACAAATATTTTCGGTGTCTATGAAAAAGGCCCTTTCTTTTCTCCTGGTAATACTTTCCTGCCCCTCTCCATTAAAAAGAGCTCTGTTCTTTACTCACTGGGTGGAGCGAGTGAGCCAGAACTGGCCAGTCAGGGACTGAATAAAACTCCTCTGGTCCTGGTGACTGGTCCAGGAGAGACACAGGATCCACGTGGGCCTCTTCAAGGAGTATTATAGGACTTGTGATGGAAATACATGTGAGACTCTAGGTACTGTCATCTTTAACTTGGGATGATTTAAGTTCTGGGGTCACTGGGAACCACAGAACAAACTGGAGGATGGAACCAGTGTGGTGGAAGGCAGAGCTTTATAATACAAAACTCAGAATCTTTTTTTTTTTTCTGAAGAAAAGAAATGGATCTAACTGTGGGCTCTGGATTGTGATGTCTGTGGTTTGATTTTTCGGATGGGCTGGAAGTGAATCAGATTGCAAGCAGAAAAATGGCACAGAAAAAGGAGAGGCCGGAAAACTAAGAAAGTCGCTTTGTCTGCCTGTGAACGGCCGCTAGCTCTTGGCCTTGATAAAAGCTTTGCTGTCCCAAACCCTTTTCTGTTTGTTGTTAATGTTTAGTATTTATTTATAAATGTATGCTGTTTCTAATTTTGTATATGTTTGAATGCATATGTTTTTTCCTATAAAAACATGTTTCAAAATAATAGAATATAAACTTATGTGTTTTATTTAAATTTTATTGAAATATAGCTGCTTTACAATATTGTGTTTCTGCTAAATAGCAAAATGTATCAGATATACATGTACATGTATTTCCCTCTGTTTTGGATTTCCTTCCCATTTAGGTCACCACAGAGCACTGAGTACAGTTCCCTGCGCTATGGAGGAGGTTCTCATTAGTTCTCTGTTTTATACACAGTAGTGTATATATGTCAACCCCAACCTCCTAATCCATTCACTCTGTTCTCTATGTCTGTGTCTCCATTTCTGCTGTGCAAATAGGTACATCTGTACCTTTTTCTAGATTCTATATCTGTATGTGTGTGTGTGTTAATATACACTATTTGCTTTTCTTTTGTCTCCAAATCCTTTCTAACAAATATTTTCGGTGTCTATGAAAAAGGCCCTTTCTTTTCTCCTGGTAATACTTTCCTGCCCCTCTCCATTAAAAAGAGCTCTGTTCTTTACTCACTGGGTGGAGCGAGTGAGCCAGAACTGGCCAGTCAGGGACTGAATAAAACTCCTCTGGTCCTGGTGACTGGTCCAGGAGAGACACAGGATCCACGTGGGCCTCTTCAAGGAGTATTATAGGACTTGTGATGGAAATACATGTGAGACTCTAGGTACTGTCATCTTTAACTTGGGATGATTTAAGTTCTGGGGTCACTGGGAACCACAGAACAAACTGGAGGATGGAACCAGTGTGGTGGAAGGCAGAGCTGAAAGGGAGAGAGAAACCAAATCCTGATGACAGTATTTGGAGTCCTTGACATAACCATACCTGCAGCCTCCATGGGCTTCTTCAGTTCCATAATAGATTGCCTTTTCTGCATAAGCCAGTTTGAGCTGGAATTTCTGTCACTCACCATGAATAGCAATGCTGAATTCTCTAAGTACAGAGCGACAGCTTGTAAAAGTCATAATCCTGGAAAATAGTACCACATCATCTTAGAACTGCACTCTCTAGTGAGTTTTCAGACTATTTGTCTTAAGGTCATCAGTCATGTGGTGTCCATTGTCAAGAGATCAAACTGAAAGAGATGTGGAAATCCAATGTAGTAATAAACACTGTATAGTTTTTTTTTAACTTGCTGGCGATTTTCCGTGGATCATTAAGTTCCCCAAATATGAAACTTCTTCATTGATATGTGGATCATGTAAGAGAGTCTCGAGTACAATCACTATTTCCATGGTATCCAGATCCCTGAGGCCTCGAACAGCATTTGTGCTGGCTCTAGTAATTTTTCTGTTTCTACCTTTGACTTAACTCTTTAGCACTGGGTGGTCTGCTGCATTTAACTAAGTGATTTCTGTGCACCTGTGTGTGTGCATGCATGCAGATATGCAAATATTTCGTTTTCCCCTTTTTCCTTTCCAGGCTGGCTTGTTGGCCATCCGAAAGTGTTTTGCTCCAGTTGTCAGCACCGGAATCGGTGTTGAATATACACTATTTGCTTTTCTTTTGTCTCCAAATCCTTTCTAACAAATATTTTCGGTGTCTATGAAAAGGCCCTTTCTTTTCTCCTGGTAATACTTTCCTGCCCTCTCCATTAAAAGAGCTCTGTTCTACACTCACTGGGTGGAGCGAGTGAGCCAGAACTGGCCAGTCAGGGACTGAATAAAACTCCTCTGGTCCTGGTGACTGGTCCAGGAGAGACACAGGATCCACGTGGGCCTCTTCAAGGAGTATTATAGGACTTGTGATGGAAATACATGTGAGACTCTAGGTACTGTCATCTTTAACTTGGGATGATTTAAGTTCTGGGGTCACTGGGAACCACAGAACAAACTGGAGGATGGAACCAGTGTGGTGGAAGGCAGAGCTGAAAGGGAGAGAGAAACCAAATCCTGATGACAGTATTTGGAGTCCTTGACATAACCATACCTGCAGCCTCCATGGGCTTCTTCAGTTCCATAATAGATTGCCTTTTCTGCATAAGCCAGTTTGAGCTGGAATTTCTGTCACTCACCATGAATAGCAATGCTGAATTCTCTAAGTACAGAGCGACAGCTTGTAAAAGTCATAATCCTGGAAAATAGTACCACATCATCTTAGAACTGCACTCTCTAGTGAGTTTTCAGACTATTTGTCTTAAGGTCATCAGTCATGTGGTGTCCATTGTCAAGAGATCAAACTGAAAGAGATGTGGAAATCCAATGTAGTAATAAACACTGTATAGTTTTTTTAACTTGCTGGCGATTTTCCGTGGATCATTAAGTTCCCCAAATATGAAACTTCTTCATTGATATGTGGATCATGTAAGAGAGTCTCGAGTACAATCACTATTTCCATGGTATCCAGATCCCTGAGGCCTCGAACAGCATTTGTGCTGGCTCTAGTAATTTTTCTGTTTCTACCTTTGACTTAACTCTTTAGCACTGGGTGGTCTGCTGCATTTAACTAAGTGATTTCTGTGCACCTGTGTGTGTGCATGCATGCAGATATGCAAATATTTCGTTTTCCCCTTTTTCCTTTCCAGGCTGGCTTGTTGGCCATCCGAAAGTGTTTTGCTCCAGTTGTCAGCACCGGAATCGGTGTTGCTCTTTTTCTAGGCTGCTCAGGAGGGTGCCTCATTTAAGAAGTCATTGCTGTTTGGGGTCTCAGAAAAACCTTAGAGATGAAGATGAATTGCTTTTGTACACAGTTGGGAAATTGTATCGTGTTCCTGTATTTAGAGAACCACAGGGATGGTGGGGGGGACTGTGCCTTATGTCTGTGTCCAAAGCAGTACCAATTTTAGACCAGGAGCTATAGTGGTTATAAGAAATACCTTGTCACAGCTTTGTAGTTGATCAGCCCACTAAGCTTCTCTGTCCATGGGCTTCTCCAGGCAAGAATACTAGAGTGGGTTGCCATTCCCTTCTCCAGGGGATCTTCCCAACCCAGGGATGAATCCTGTGTCTCCTGTACTGGCAGGCAGTTCTTAACCACTGAGCTACCAGGGAAGTCTGCCATGTCCCAGCAGAAGCCTGCATTCCGCTTCCATGTTAGGTCTCTGTAGTAGGCGGTTGGAAATGGTAATCAGGAAAGATGGGGGTGAATCCTCTTACAGTGCGTCTCAAACTCCTGACTCTGCAGCCCCATCCATTCCTCTTGTCATTCCTTGGCATCTTGTGAGACCTTTCCCATCAGCACGGGGGCACCTTTCTGGTGTTTTCATCAGCCCATACTTGTTCTGGCAGCAGCATCTTGGTAGACCACTCTTCTCACACACCATCCATATGGACCCCAGATGACTCCCCAGATCTGGTCACATGATCAGCTCCAGGCAAGCGTTTTATTCCCCTTGCCATAGTGATTGTTTTATGTGTAGATGCATGTCTCAGATCAGTTCACTGGAGTAAATCCAGGACGCCTCTTGAAATCATCAGGAAGAAAGTTTACATTTTGACAGCAGTGTCAGTGGACTTCCCTGGTGACTCAGCAATAAAAAATCATCCTGCATTGTGGGAGACACGGGAAACGCTGGTTCATTACCTGCGGTTGGGAAGATCTGCAGAAGGAGGAAACGCTTTTGGTTCATTTCCTGCGGGATTGGTGAAGATATTTCGTTTTCCTTTTCCTTTCCAGGCTGGCTTGTTGGCCATCCGAAAGTGTTTTGCTCCAGTTGTCAGCACCGGAATCGGTGTTGCTCTTTTTCTAGGCTGCTCAGGAGGGTGCCTCATTTAAGAAGTCATTGCTGTTTGGGGTCTCAGAAAAACCTTAGAGATGAAGATGAATTGCTTTTGTACACAGTTGGGAAATTGTATCGTGTTCCTGTATTTAGAGAACCACAGGGATGGTGGGGGGGACTGTGCCTTATGTCTGTGTCCAAAGCAGTACCAATTTTAGACCAGGAGCTATAGTGGTTATAAGAAATACCTTGTCACAGCTTTGTAGTTGATCAGCCCACTAAGCTTCTCTGTCCATGGGCTTCTCAGGCAAGAATACTGGAGTGGGTAGCCATTCCTTTCTCCAGGGGATCTTCCCAACCCAGGGATGAATCCTGTGTCTCCTGTACTGGCAGGCAGTTCTTAACCACTGAGCTACCAGGGAAGTCTGCCATGTCCCAGCAGAAGCCTGCATTCCGCTTCCATGTTAGGTCTCTGTAGTAGGCGGTTGGAAATGGTAATCAGGAAAGATGGGGGTGAATCCTCTTACAGTGCGTCTCAAACTCCTGACTCTGCAGCCCCATCCATTCCTCTTGTCATTCCTTGGCATCTTGTGAGACCTTTCCCATCAGCACGGGGGCACCTTTCTGGTGTTTTCATCAGCCCATACTTGTTCTGGCAGCAGCATCTTGGTAGACCACTCTTCTCACACACCATCCATATGGACCCCAGATGACTCCCCAGATCTGGTCACATGATCAGCTCCAGGCAAGCGTTTTATTCCCCTTGCCATAGTGATTGTTTTATGTGTAGATGCATGTCTCAGATCAGTTCACTGGAGTAAATCCAGGACGCCTCTTGAAATCATCAGGAAGAAAGTTTACATTTTGACAGCAGTGTCAGTGGACTTCCCTGGTGACTCAGCAATAAAAAATCATCCTGCATTGTGGGAGACACGGGAAACGCTGGTTCATTTCCTGCGGTTGGGAAGATCTGCAGAAGGAGGAAGTGGCAGTATTCCAGTATTCTTGCCTGAAAAATCCCATGGACAGAGGAGTTTGGCTGGCTACACTCCAAAGGGTCGGAAAGAGTTGGACACAGTGGGCACGCATGGACAAGGTAGAGCAGTGTAAGGGCGGAGCCTCTGTGGGCTGTCTTGCTGCCCGCAGAAGACACCTGAGAATTAAACCAGTGCAAAGGAAAGCAGAACTGAGAGACAGAGAACCTTGGTCCTGCAGACATTGTTCGAACCCCTGGGTCTCGCTGTTCCTGATGTCAGATCATCACTTAGATTTCTCAGGTAGGTGAGTCAATGAATAACATACTTTCCCCTGTAAACTGGTCTGAATTGGATTTCTGTCACTTGTGGCAAAAGGAGCCCTGAGTTATACAAACAATCAAAGAACCGAGCTTTATTTGCTGGGGTCTCTCACCTGTGTCCAGCATCAATAAGTCAACAAATGAAATACTCAGGATTACATAGCAGGAACCAGAGGATATGTGAAAAGCAATTTAACACAACAGGAGTGGAATAATTCCATGAAGGTGGCTCCATTTAATAGGTAAGGGGATGCAGGCAGAGTGCTTTGAATTGCTTACCTCTAGAGCAACTGGGATTCTAAGAGTAACTGTGGATCTCAGCATGGGCACGGATTCTTCCCAAAGACATTCTCACACTCAGATTTTTATTGCCAACCCATGTAAGTGGATGCCTCATTGATGGGGCTTTCTAGTTCTTTCATAGTAATTGGAGTGAATTTCTCTGTTAGAGGTACATCTAAAATTGTCCTCAGATAGCCTTCCCTCAGGAGCTGGGAGCTCCTCTAAGGGACCACACCTAACTCAGCTTCACCTGCCAGCTGTATACTCAAGACCACTTATTAAGCAGGGATATTAATATTAATATAGAAGAGCTGAGTTCAGGTCCCTCCTTTGTCCCTTGTGGGCCACGCCATCTTGGATGAGTTAATAAATCTGACCTTCAGTTTCCTTCTCTGTGAGATGTAGGTGGTATCCGAACCTTCTTCATTTTTTGTTGTTGTTCAATCGCTAAGTCATGTCTGACTCTTTGCAAACCCATGGACTGCAGCACATTGGGCTCCTCTGTCCTCCACTATCTCGCAGAGTTTGCTCAGATCCATGGCCATTGAGTTGGTGATGCTTTCTAACCATCTCATCTTGTTGCCACTCCCTTCTCCTTTTGCCTTTAGTCTTTCCCAGCATCAAGGTCTTTTGCAGTGAGTCAGCTCTTCTCATCAGGTAGCCAAAGGGTTGGAGCTTCAGGTTCAGCTTCAACAGTAGTCCTTCCAGTGAACATTCAGAGTTGATTTTCTTTAGGATTGACTGGTTTGATCTCTTTGCAGTCCAAGGGACTCTCAAGAGTCTTCTCTAGCACTGAATCAGAGTTTGCATTTAAACAAATTTCCTTCCCTTTCCTTAAAATGGAACTTGTTTCTCAGGTAGTATCAATGAATAACATACTTTCCCCTGTAAACTGGTCTGAATTGGATTTCTGTCACTTGTGGCAAAAGGAGCCCTGAGTTATACAAACAATCAAAGAACCGAGCTTTATTTGCTGGGGTCTCTCACCTGTGTCCAGCATCAATAAGTCAACAAATGAAATACTCAGGATTACATAGCAGGAACCAGAGGATATGTGAAAAGCAATTTAACACAACAGGAGTGGAATAATTCCATGAAGGTGGCTCCATTTAATAGGTAAGGGGATGCAGGCAGAGTGCTTTGAATTGCTTACCTCTAGAGCAACTGGGATTCTAAGAGTAACTGTGGATCTCAGCATGGGCACGGATTCTTCCCAAAGACATTCTCACACTCAGATTTTTATTGCCAACCCATGTAAGTGGATGCCTCATTGATGGGGCTTTCTAGTTCTTTCATAGTAATTGGAGTGAATTTCTCTGTTAGAGGTACATCTAAAATTGTCCTCAGATAGCCTTCCCTCAGGAGCTGGGAGCTCCTCTAAGGGACCACACCTAACTCAGCTTCACCTGCCAGCTGTATACTCAAGACCACTTATTAAGCAGGGATATTAATATTAATATAGAAGAGCTGAGTTCAGGTCCCTCCTTTGTCCCTTGTGGGCCACGCCATCTTGGATGAGTTAATAAATCTGACCTTCAGTTTCCTTCTCTGTGAGATGTAGGTGGTATCCGAACCTTCTTCATTTTTTGTTGTTGTTCAATCGCTAAGTCATGTCTGACTCTTTGCAAACCCATGGACTGCAGCACATTGGGCTCCTCTGTCCTCCACTATCTCGCAGAGTTTGCTCAGATCCATGGCCATTGAGTTGGTGATGCTTTCTAACCATCTCATCTTGTTGCCACTCCCTTCTCCTTTTGCCTTTAGTCTTTCCCAGCATCAAGGTCTTTTGCAGTGAGTCAGCTCTTCTCATCAGGTAGCCAAAGGGTTGGAGCTTCAGGTTCAGCTTCAACAGTAGTCCTTCCAGTGAACATTCAGAGTTGATTTTCTTTAGGATTGACTGGTTTGATCTCTTTGCAGTCCAAGGGACTCTCAAGAGTCTTCTCTAGCACTGAATCAGAGTTTGCATTTAAACAAATTTCCTTCCCTTTCCTTAAAATGGAATTCCTGTGCACAGTAATTTTGTGAAGCACTTTTCTACCTGACCTTTCAACTCTGTGCCAAAGTACTGACAAAACAGAGAATATCAGCGTTGCTTTTCACCATGACGTGGGTGTTCCTTGACAATTCTCCATTATTTCACATGGCAGTGGGACTGTGTGTAAAAATGTGTTTAAAGACATAAATGTAATGGTTCCTTCCCTGTGATCAACATTTCTTGATCTCCCAAAAGCTTCTCTTCTAACTGTTTTCATAAATGAGCTGAGTTATTCTGGGTGGTGCTTGTCAGTTACCATCTGGTTGATGAAGTGGATTGAAAAATGAGATTTCTGACCCATTCTGTAGCTGTTCTGGCTCCAACACAGACATGTGGTTTATGGGTCAGAATTCTTGACAGGTTCAGAATTACTTTAATAATATGAAATTTGAGGCTATTGATTGACTCTAAATCCCCCACAAATATAAAAGCTTGGCTGTTTGGAAAACTCCATGCCAATTGGAAATGCTCATATGAAGGGGGAGGGAAACTCCTCATGTATGGGAACCGTTTCTCTTTTCTCCTCCCCTTTTATTTTTCATTGTCTTAAAGAGTATTCATGGCTTAGAGGCGCCCTGCACTGCACAGTCTGTCCCTTGAGCTTTTAAATGAAATAAGGAAAAAAGATAAATAAAAAGTCAACGTGAAGTGTTGCATCTTAACAAGAAGCTTCTGTCTGTGAAGGACAAAGCTGTCTTGGTAAGGGGGTGAATTTTGTATCAAGGATATGACTCCTACTTCTCTCACTTCTTCTCACCAGCTGGGCAAATGTGGACAGATGACGTCTCCTTGTCTTGCCTCTGTCTCCCTAAACGTAACATGAGACTAATAATACCACCTGCCTCTTGGGGGTGATGAAAGTGAAAGTGAAGTTGCTCAGTTGTGTCTGACTCTTTGCAACCCTTGGATGAGCCATGGAATTCTCCAGACAGGAATACTGAAGTGAGTAGCCTTTCCCTTCTCCAGGGGATCTTCCCAACCCAGGGATTGAACCCAGATCTCCCACCTTGCAGACAGACTCTTTACTGTCTGAGTCACAAGGGAAGCCCAAGAATACTGGAGTGAATTGCCTGTCCCTTGTCCAGGGGATCTTCCCAACCCAGGAATCAAACCAGGTCTCCTGCATTGCAGGCAGATTCTTTACCAGCTGAGGTAGGGATGATGGGATATCAAAAATATGATGAAATGTGTAAGAACTTAGAGAAGCACTAAGTTGTCCATCTCAAAGGGCACCACACACTGACTCACTGTGCATCAGCCTTCTGGGTCTGTCTGCTTGACTCTCCCTGCATTGATGCATTCCAGTACATGGATGCATTAGTGCCCGTACTGAATCTCAGGGACAGAAAACTGGCAGCAGCTGCCAAATGTACCAGCAACATTATGGAGCAGTTAAGGGCACTTTAAGTCAAGACTGCCTGGGTTTGAGCCCTGTTTCCAGTACTTATCAACAAGCTTTCCAGTTGTTGTGCTTGCTCTCTTCATCTGTATGTGGGAGTTATGGGGTTATCTGTATGTGTGATAGGCTTGTGTAAGGACTGTCTGAAAAACGCATATATAAAGCACATAGAAGATTGCTTTGCATCTAGTGTCTACTCATTAAATGCCAGCTATCATCCTTACTGCTGGTTTTGTTATTAATTACATCCTTTTGTGAAATTTTGATCACAGTCAAACTCATGCTCCTACACTCCATCAATTCTCATTGAATGCAACGTTAAAACAAATGTCAAAAAGTCAACGTGAAGTGTTGCATCTTAACAAGAAGCTTCTGTCTGTGAAGGACAAAGCTGTCTTGGTAAGGGGGTGAATTTTGTATCAAGGATATGACTCCTACTTCTCTCACTTCTTCTCACCAGCTGGGCAAATGTGGACAGATGACGTCTCCTTGTCTTGCCTCTGTCTCCCTAAACGTAACATGAGACTAATAATACCACCTGCCTCTTGGGGGTGATGAAAGTGAAAGTGAAGTTGCTCAGTTGTGTCTGACTCTTTGCAACCCTTGGATGAGCCATGGAATTCTCCAGACAGGAATACTGAAGTGAGTAGCCTTTCCCTTCTCCAGGGGATCTTCCCAACCCAGGGATTGAACCCAGATCTCCCACCTTGCAGACAGACTCTTTACTGTCTGAGTCACAAGGGAAGCCCAAGAATACTGGAGTGAATTGCCTGTCCCTTGTCCAGGGGATCTTCCCAACCCAGGAATCAAACCAGGTCTCCTGCATTGCAGGCAGATTCTTTACCAGCTGAGGTAGGGATGATGGGATATCAAAAATATGATGAAATGTGTAAGAACTTAGAGAAGCACTAAGTTGTCCATCTCAAAGGGCACCACACACTGACTCACTGTGCATCAGCCTTCTGGGTCTGTCTGCTTGACTCTCCCTGCATTGATGCATTCCAGTACATGGATGCATTAGTGCCCGTACTGAATCTCAGGGACAGAAAACTGGCAGCAGCTGCCAAATGTACCAGCAACATTATGGAGCAGTTAAGGGCACTTTAAGTCAAGACTGCCTGGGTTTGAGCCCTGTTTCCAGTACTTATCAACAAGCTTTCCAGTTGTTGTGCTTGCTCTCTTCATCTGTATGTGGGAGTTATGGGGTTATCTGTATGTGTGATAGGCTTGTGTAAGGACTGTCTGAAAAACGCATATATAAAGCACATAGAAGATTGCTTTGCATCTAGTGTCTACTCATTAAATGCCAGCTATCATCCTTACTGCTGGTTTTGTTATTAATTACATCCTTTTGTGAAATTTTGATCACAGTCAAACTCATGCTCCTACACTCCATCAATTCTCATTGAATGCAACGTTAAAACAAATGTCAAAAAAGTTTACTGGCAAGGACATAAAGATGATAAATGAAAAACAAGGCTTAGGGAACATCTCATGTTTTTGTGGATTAATTTTTAGTTAACTTTGGGGTGGAAAATGATGCTGATAGCAATAAAAGAAGAAACAGAAAATAATAAAGGTCCACCGATCAAAAAGAATGCAGTAAGAAAAAGAAGGCAATAAAATGTTCTACGAGGGTGGTGATGCTGTTCACATGCCTTAAAATTGGCATCTTCTATTATCTGCCTAAACCATATCAACTGGTAAATGGAAAAATGTTACATACAAACACAAAACAAATGAGGGTAAAAAGCCCAGTAGCTACAAAATTAAGTCATCTGAAGCCAGGCAACAGATGTCTTGAATTCTGCAATTTTAGGGAATAGTTGAACTCAAGATGTACTGCATAATGTAACACACTGACAGGCAGCCATAAGTGCTGTGATGAAACTTAAAAATGGGCAAAGGAATAGAAGGTGGCAGAGAAAGAGGGGTTTTGGACTGAGTGCTCAAGTATATCCTCTCTGAAGAAATGATATTGAGAGATAGATGACAAGAAGAGCTGAATAGGAACTTCCCATGTGGTCCTGTGATTAAGAATCAACTTGAAGTGCAGAGGATGTAGGTTCAGATCCTGGGCAGGGAGCTAAGACCGCACATGCCATGGAGCAGCTCAGCCTGATTGCTGCAACCACCGAGGCTGCAAGCTCATGGGCTCTGAAGCCCTCACACCACAAGTAGAGAGCTCGTGTGTTGCAAGAGAAAATCCTGCATGACACAATGAAGATCGTGTGTGCTTCAACAAACCCCAACACTGCTAAATGAGTAAAGTTTTTAAAAAGAAGTGAGTCTATAAATAGCTGGGGAAGACAGCTTTCTAGGCACAAGAGAAAGCAAGTACAAAGGTCTTATGGTAGCTAATGCTTCCGTGTCTGATGGATATTCTGGAAGCCAGGTTAGCAGCAGCAGAGTGAACATTAGAGTTGAAAAATCGTGAGCAGTCCAGCAGGTTTTCTTAGAAGCTGGACAGTGACTGAATTCCTTGAAGCTTCTGCTTTTTCATTAGCAAAATGGGGCCAATATCACCAGCATGATTCTCTGAGCAATCAAAAAGACTGTGGAGCATGCCTGATAAAGTTCCTGCCAGACAGCAGCCGCCCGCCCCAAGATTATAACTGAAAAACAAAACAAAGTAGAAAAGCGTCAGATTCAGCAAGTCAAGGAAGCAAACAAGTCTCACTATTCAGCTCCTTTGTGTATATTGCATATTTACTCTGTGCAAAGTGTATGGTCACAAAACTAGGTTTGTGAACATCTTTGTCCTTAAGAAGCTGTCTGTTGGGCTTCCCTGGATGCTCAGTGGTCAAGAGTTCACCTGCCAATGCAGGAGACACAGGTTCAATCCCTGATCTGGAAAGATCCACTTGCTATGGAGCAATTAAGCCCGTGAGTCACAACTTTGGAGCCTGTGCTCTAGAGCCTCGGAGCTGCAATTGTTGAGCCCATGTGCTGCAACGACTGATTCCCGTGTGCCCTAGAGCCCGAGTTCCACAACAAGAGAAGTCACTGCAATGAGAGGCCTGCTTACCTCAACTAGAGAGTAGCCCCACTCCCTGCAACTAGAGAAGAGCCTGTGGCAGCAGTGAAAGCCCAGAATAGCCAAAAATAAAGGAAGAAAGAAAGAAGCTGTCTGTCTAGTGCAGGTGACAGATGGATGATGGCTAGCCTAGGATAATCAGATTTGGGGTCCACAGGAGGACTGCAAACACAAGAGGCTCCTCTTTGTTTCATGGGATCCCTTTAGTTTCTGGACAGTCTTGCCGAAGTTACTGTTGTCATAGGAAACTGAATTCAGGTCTTAATATAATTTGTATTGATGGTTTGATTATTTGATAAACAACCTTTTTATTTTCCTACAAGCAATGTGCATAAGGATCATCTCCCAATAATGCCTTCCAGCTCTGTTGTGAAATTAGGCAGAGAAATCAGAGACATTGTAACATGAAGCAGTGAATAAACCAAAGGATGTTTCAAAAGGGAGGACCAGAGATGGGAGAAGGCAAAAGGCACTCTATGCAGCAGTATTTAGTATTCATGAATTTCTCTCCCTCTTAAAACAGAGTCCTGGTTTGAGTTCTGAGTCATAAAGCAATTTCCCATTGACTATCTGTTTGGCATATGGTAATGTAAGTTTCCATATGACTCTCTCCATACATCCCACCCTCTCCTTCCTTCCCCACCCCACCGTGTCCATAGGTCTGTTCTCTTTGTCTGTGTCTCCATTGCTGCCCTGCAAATAATTTCATCAGTTATCTTTCTAGATTCCATGTATATGCATTAGTATACAATATTTGAATTTCTCCAGTAATGGATTGATGCTCTTAAAAAAAAAAAAAAAGACCAGCACATGTTATTGAGACTAGGAAATACATTCAGTTCTTTCAAATAGCATTGCCTGAGAACACACAAAGGATGAAAATGTGCTTTGAAAATAAACGTTCTCAGAAGGTTGTGAGCATAGAAGCCAAGTTGTGTCTAGTGTTCTCCATTGTTCTCCAGTTGTGGGGATAAGTTGAGATGACAAAGCAATATGGCTAATTTTAATTTTTTTGAATAATTGATTTATCCATTTTTTGGCTGTGCTGGGTCTTCGTTGCTGCTGGGGCTTTTCTTGAGTTGCGGCAAGCAGGGGCTACTCTTTAGTACTCTCTAGTTGTGGTATGTGGGCTTCTCATTGCAGTGGCTTCTCTTATTGCAGAGCATGGGCTGCAGGGTGCAGGAACTTCAGTAGATGTTGCACATGGGCTCAGTAGTTGTGACTTCTGGGCTCTAGAGCACAGGTTCAATAGTTGTGGTGCATGGGCTTGGTTGCATATGGGATCTTCCTGACCAGGATCGAACCTGTGTCTCCTGCATTGGCAGGCAGATTCCTCACCATTGAGCCACCAAGGAAGCCTGGTATGGCTGATTGTAAACAAACATCTCAAGATTCCATAAACAAAATTGTGCTTTACCAGGCAAAGATTCCTCAACCATTGGAGAAGGATGGGATTGCCTTCCAGCTCTGTTGTGAAATTAGGCAGAGAAATCAGAGACATTGTAACATGAAGCAGTGAATAAACCAAAGGATGTTTCAAAAGGGAGGACCAGAGATGGGAGAAGGCAAAAGGCACTCTATGCAGCAGTATTTAGTATTCATGAATTTCTCCCTCTTAAAACAGAGTCCTGGTTTGAGTTCTGAGTCATAAAGCAATTTCCCATTGACTATCTGTTTGGCATATGGTAATGTAAGTTTCCATATGACTCTCTCCATACATCCCACCCTCTCCTTCCTTCCCCACCCCACCGTGTCCATAGGTCTGTTCTCTTTGTCTGTGTCTCCATTGCTGCCCTGCAAATAATTTCATCAGTTATCTTTCTAGATTCCATGTATATGCATTAGTATACAATATTTGAATTTCTCCAGTAATGGATTGATGCTCTTAAAAAAAAAAAAAAAGACCAGCACATGTTATTGAGACTAGGAAATACATTCAGTTCTTTCAAATAGCATTGCCTGAGAACACACAAAGGATGAAAATGTGCTTTGAAAATAAACGTTCTCAGAAGGTTGTGAGCATAGAAGCCAAGTTGTGTCTAGTGTTCTCCATTGTTCTCCAGTTGTGGGGATAAGTTGAGATGACAAAGCAATATGGCTAATTTTAATTTTTTTGAATAATTGATTTATCCATTTTTTGGCTGTGCTGGGTCTTCGTTGCTGCTGGGGCTTTTCTTGAGTTGCGGCAAGCAGGGGCTACTCTTTAGTACTCTCTAGTTGTGGTATGTGGGCTTCTCATTGCAGTGGCTTCTCTTATTGCAGAGCATGGGCTGCAGGGTGCAGGAACTTCAGTAGATGTTGCACATGGGCTCAGTAGTTGTGACTTCTGGGCTCTAGAGCACAGGTTCAATAGTTGTGGTGCATGGGCTTGGTTGCATATGGGATCTTCCCTGACCAGGGATCGAACCTGTGTCTCCTGCATTGGCAGGCAGATTCCTCACCATTGAGCCACCAAGGAAGCCTGGTATGGCTGATTGTAAACAAACATCTCAAGATTCATACATGAAAGCAAAATGCTGTGCTTTACCAGGATAACCTTTGGGAAAATGGAACGTTTACTCTTGGCCTATCTTAAAGGGTGGTGACTGCATTTGGAGAAGAGATGGGATCTTGGCTCAGGGTGAATTAAGCTATTATTTTGAAGTGCATTTTCTGAGTGGAAAAGTATGTAAGTTTTCTAAATTATCAGGGCTAATTTTTAAATTTAAAGAACCACCAATTTAGAAGCTGAGTATTGTCAATGGTGGAATTTTGTTTTTCTTTGAATGTGGATTTGATGTTGGGAAAGATCCAGAAGTCATTTAATACCTTGTCTGATGACCTAAATGTCAGGCAGCCATCCTAAACTCCCACTTCAAATGGAACGCTGACCCTCCCAGCCTTACGTGTTCCTCATCTCCGTAAAGGGGGAACTGTATCCACCTGGTGGTTAAAGCTTAAAGTTGGAAGCAGGTAGATAGAGTTTGGGGGTGGTGGTAAGGTATGTGTAATCTGGAGATACTCCATTTTAAAAAGTATGCACACATGCCTTACTTTTGAAAATGGTAACAACAAAAGGACCATGTGAAGTTATGGCTTAGACCCTCTTCCGCCCAATCCCCCCGCCCCCCACCTTGAATGGATCTCTCTGTAAGAAGGGAGCTGAGATTTCATCTCCATGACTTTGAAACAATTTCACCTCTGCCTGACCAGGACTCTGAATACTCTCCTTTCCACTCCCCACCTTCCTGAACATCCAATTCTACCTTTTTTTTTTCCCCTGACAAATTATCTCACTTCTCTCTGTAGTACTAGCAGGGTTCTTCTCATCCAAACTATGATCATTTTCTGCCTGAACATCCATAATAGGCTCCTTATTAGTTTCCTCATGCACATGATTGTGCTTTATTTTTCTACAGAGCAGCTTGAGTGTCTGTTTGAAAATATAAATCCAACTTGGTCACTCTCTAGCTTAAAAATGTAGTCATTTCTCTGTGCCTTAAGAGATCATCCTTGACTGCAGTCTAAGTAGATGCATCCCAAACACTCTCAACAATGCTGTGTCAGGTTCATTTTCTTCGTAGTATTTGTCACAGTGTATAATTATATACTTAACTGAGTTTTTTTTTTTTTTGCTTGATTACTTGTTTATTGTTTGTCTCTCTACTGTGTTTTAAGTGTCAAAATGTCAGAGGCCATACTGTTTTATTTGAGCACATACTCAGTTGAGCGTAGCTCTTCACACATAAAAGTGAAAATGTTAGTCACTCAGTTATGGTGTTTGCAACCCCAGGACTGTCGTCTGTCAGTCTCCTCTGTCCAGGGAATTCTCTGTGCAAGAATGCTGGAGTGGGTTGCCATTCCCTTCTCCAGGATATCTTCCCAGCCCAGGGATGGAACCTACAACTGCCACCTTGCGGGAAGATTCTTTACTGTCTGAGCCACCACGGGAAGCCCCTTCACACATAGGAAGTGTTCTGATAAATAGGAGTTGACTGAAGAAAGGATTTAACAAGCTGAGTGTGGTCATATTGGCCAAAACCAAAAGACGCTAGCAAAAAAATGAGAGGCATTCTTGGGTCAATGTTTAAACTGAACTGGATGAGGTGGCAGGAATGATTTGACAGATGATCCCATGATTTGGAGGAAGTGTACAGCTTTCATGTGTGACTGCATGGAAGGAAAAGCTAATCCAGCACACTTGCTGGTGGGTAGGCAGGTTTTGATATGTGTTAAAAAGTCAGTTTCATGTCTCATCATTTGAAGGGTTTTGAAAGGAATGTAAAACAAGAATCCTGAGACAGGGCATGTGTGATGGAAGAGGGAATGGCTTGTAGGGCAGGATGAACGGTTGTAGCGATAAGAATAATATGCAGTGTTTCTGTATATGGTGAGCCCTGTGTTAGGTGCTTTCATCTTTCCACCAACCCTAGGAAGTGAGCAGTATCATCTCCTCCTTTTTATAGATAAGGATGCTGAGACTTGTGCCACTTGCAGACCTTGTCACACAGCTAGGAAGCAATGGAGCCAAAACTGGACCTGCAGCTCCCCATAAATACTTGGCTTCCTATAAAGAAATTTGCATCCATTAAGTTAGAAAATCTGAAGAAATAATAAGCATGGTTTATCTTGGCTCCTTTCAATTTTTTGAAAAGTTCAGACAAATCTTTCTCCCCAGGGAGAAGAGAACATGTGGCCAATGAACCTATTTTAAAATCTGCAATTTCCCAGTTATTTTGCAACTTATTACAAACAAAAATATCATGTCCAGTGTTTTAAGTGTCAAAATGTCAGAGGCCATACTGTTTTATTTGAGCACATACTCAGTTGAGCGTAGCTCTTCACACATAAAAGTGAAAATGTTAGTCACTCAGTTATGGTGTTTGCAACCCCAGGACTGTCGTCTGTCAGTCTCCTCTGTCCAGGGAATTCTCTGTGCAAGAATGCTGGAGTGGGTTGCCATTCCCTTCTCCAGGATATCTTCCCAGCCCAGGGATGGAACCTACAACTGCCACCTTGCGGGAAGATTCTTTACTGTCTGAGCCACCACGGGAAGCCCCTTCACACATAGGAAGTGTTCTGATAAATAGGAGTTGACTGAAGAAAGGATTTAACAAGCTGAGTGTGGTCATATTGGCCAAAACCAAAAGACGCTAGCAAAAAAATGAGAGGCATTCTTGGGTCAATGTTTAAACTGAACTGGATGAGGTGGCAGGAATGATTTGACAGATGATCCCATGATTTGGAGGAAGTGTACAGCTTTCATGTGTGACTGCATGGAAGGAAAAGCTAATCCAGCACACTTGCTGGTGGGTAGGCAGGTTTTGATATGTGTTAAAAAGTCAGTTTCATGTCTCATCATTTGAAGGGTTTTGAAAGGAATGTAAAACAAGAATCCTGAGACAGGGCATGTGTGATGGAAGAGGGAATGGCTTGTAGGGCAGGATGAACGGTTGTAGCGATAAGAATAATATGCAGTGTTTCTGTATATGGTGAGCCCTGTGTTAGGTGCTTTCATCTTTCCACCAACCCTAGGAAGTGAGCAGTATCATCTCCTCCTTTTTATAGATAAGGATGCTGAGACTTGTGCCACTTGCAGACCTTGTCACACAGCTAGGAAGCAATGGAGCCAAAACTGGACCTGCAGCTCCCCATAAATACTTGGCTTCCTATAAAGAAATTTGCATCCATTAAGTTAGAAAATCTGAAGAAATAATAAGCATGGTTTATCTTGGCTCCTTTCAATTTTTTGAAAAGTTCAGACAAATCTTTCTCCCCAGGGAGAAGAGAACATGTGGCCAATGAACCTAATTTCTAAAGTCTGCAATTTCCCAGTTATCTTCTTGGCAACTTATTACTAACACAAAAATATCATGCTCACCAAAATACTGCTGCTCTCTTATTTCCAATGCCATTAACAAGAAAAATTGCTGCTATTTTAAGAAGGTCTTATAATATTGTCAAGATTTGCCGCCTTCCTCTTCAACGTATAATTTTCTCATTATAAATATTCTTTGATTTTTTCTCTTTCTTTCAAACTTTCTTTTTTCCTGCTCTTGGAGTGACACATCGTTGATGTTATTGGTAATGGCGGCATAGGCAGATTGTGTCATCGCTTCCAAAAATGTACAAAAGGTTAAACTATTAATAAACCAGTTATATTCAGCTATATTTCATAAACTTTGTCAAAGAACGGGAGCCATCAGAATTTAAGGTTCTCGAAGTGGCCGTATCTCTGTTCCTGCCGTCGTTCCTAGGAATCCATGGGCTCTGAAGCATTTTGAGCTTAAGATTCTTTTTATGTGATGGCATCGTGATTGAATTCATTGTGATTTGAATTCAGCCTGATTTCTTATTTGGCTATCCGAATTAAAAACTCAAAAGGCAGTGAGAAACAAAGACAGCAAAAGATCCATTTTTATTCTGGAACTCCCATTGCGAGAGTTCCTTTATCAAAGGAGAGTGAGTTTGATTATTTTTGTTGAGCCGAATCAGATCTCATAGTCAGGGAACCCTCAACCCCATAGTCTGGCTTATAGGAGGGACTGTTGGTTCAAGTAGCACCTCAAGAGGTTCTCTTAAGAGTCTCGTCTCCATATTTGTTTTCCTGAAGGTAATAGAAAAAAAAGAAATGTTTTTAAAGCCTTGGGCTGTGTTAAGTACGCACCATGACTTCTGTAGTAAGGCTGACCGTCCAATCTATGTTTCATTGGTAACTTTGTAGTTATTTTGAGGATTGTCTTTGATCCTTCAGCCAACATTGGTTGACTACATTCCTGTGACTCTATTTCTGGGCATTCTGTTCTGTTTTCATTCGATTAAGTTAGAAAATCTGAAGAAATAATAAGCATGGTTTATCTTGGCTCCTTTCAATTTTTTGAAAAGTTCAGACAAATCTTTCTCCCCAGGGAGAAGAGAACATGTGGCCAATGAACCTAATTTCTAAAGTCTGCAATTTCCCAGTTATCTTCTTGGCAACTTATTACTAACACAAAAATATCATGCTCACCAAAATACTGCTGCTCTCTTATTTCCAATGCCATTAACAAGAAAAATTGCTGCTATTTTAAGAAGGTCTTATAATATTGTCAAGATTTGCCGCCTTCCTCTTCAACGTATAATTTTCTCATTATAAATATTCTTTGATTTTTTCTCTTTCTTTCAAACTTTCTTTTTTCCTGCTCTTGGAGTGACACATCGTTGATGTTATTGGTAATGGCGGCATAGGCAGATTGTGTCATCGCTTCCAAAATGTACAAAAGGTTAAACTATTAATAAACCAGTTATATTCAGCTATATTTCATAAACTTTGTCAAAGAACGGGAGCCATCAGAATTTAAGGTTCTCGAAGTGGCCGTATCTCTGTTCCTGCCGTCGTTCCTAGGAATCCATGGGCTCTGAAGCATTTTGAGCTTAAGATTCTTTTTATGTGATGGCATCGTGATTGAATTCATTGTGATTTGAATTCAGCCTGATTTCTTATTTGGCTATCCGAATTAAAAACTCAAAAGGCAGTGAGAAACAAAGACAGCAAAAGATCCATTTTTATTCTGGAACTCCCATTGCGAGAGTTCCTTTATCAAAGGAGAGTGAGTTTGATTATTTTTGTTGAGCCGAATCAGATCTCATAGTCAGGGAACCCTCAACCCCATAGTCTGGCTTATAGGAGGGACTGTTGGTTCAAGTAGCACCTCAAGAGGTTCTCTTAAGAGTCTCGTCTCCATATTTGTTTTCCTGAAGGTAATAGAAAAAAAAGAAATGTTTTTAAAGCCTTGGGCTGTGTTAAGTACGCACCATGACTTCTGTAGTAAGGCTGACCGTCCAATCTATGTTTCATTGGTAACTTTGTAGTTATTTTGAGGATTGTCTTTGATCCTTCAGCCAACATTGGTTGACTACATTCCTGTGACTCTATTTCTGGGCATTCTGTTCTGTTTCATTGCACTTCATTCTGTGTGTCTGTTCTTTCACCAGTAAGACACTGTCTTGACTATTGTAGCTTTGTAGTAAGTCTTGAAATAGAGTAGCATGGTTCTTACAAATTTGTTTTTTATCCTCAGTATTGTGTTGGTTCAACTCTTGTCTTTCCTTAAGAACTTTAAGATCAGTTTTGTATTATCAATGAAACCAACTGGTTCCGGTGGTTTCTTTCTTAGAATGTTATTAGTTTGGGGTTTAATTAATAGATGTAGACTTATTCAGTTTATTCATTTCTTCTTATGTGAGTTTTGGTAGCGTGTACCTTTCAAGGATTTTGTCCATTTCATCTAAATTATCCAATTTATGGGCAACTAGTTGCTCACAATAGGAAATTATATTTTATTACACTTAATTTTAGGTTCGTGTTCAGTGTGTTTTCTAGTCTATATGCATGACTTTTGTTTTTGAATTTTTACTTCAACTAGTCATCTTGAAAAAGGATATGATGCTGATACAGTAATAGAAGATGAAGAAACTATTTAGCAAAGATATTCAGAATCCAAAGAGGTATGAGTTTGATTAGGGAAATTCATATTAATATAAAATATTATATTTGAAAATTAGTCAGCTTTTGCCCATAATCTTCTCTAAGTTTGTTGTTCTCAGTTGAGATGGAGGAACTCCCCCTTTATTTCGAATATTTTTGAAAGAAAAGGCCACAGGGCAAGTGTCCTGTCCGTAACCTAGTTGTTCTACAAGCTTAGAGTAGATTAGCTACTGTTCTGTACTGATACAGAATACCAAGGACAAATGCAAATAAAGCCAAATGCAGTGCATTTATTTTCAAATCATCTGATTTTTGTTGTTGACATCTTGGTAGTTGCACTTTGAACTTTTTTCCTTCTTGGGTAACCACTTTTGAAGTTCTCATTTTGGCATAAAATAACATGAAAGCATTTACTCATCAGGAGGTGGCTTAGGCCAGAGAGAACTGGACTTGGTAGAATATACTGTGAAGGTATCTGTTCAGCCCTTCTGAATACCCTGTCATCTACCATTCATCCATGCCTACTCCCACTCACATGTCTATAAAGAACTTTTTCACGAATGCATAAGGAAGGTCCTAGGTAATATCAGTAAGAAGCAATAGTTGTATTTGTTGAGAGTGTTTCAGGCATTGTGACATGCACTGTATATTACCTCACTTAATACTTAAAACAATATTGAGGTAGGTTTTATATTGCTATCTGTTTTATAAATTGAGGAAACAAGGACCAAATAGGGTAATTAAATTATTCATGGTCACACAGCTAGCCTTTTTTTAGGTTATTAGTTTGGGGTTTAATTAATAGATGTAGACTTATTCAGTTTATTCATTTCTTCTTATGTGAGTTTTGGTAGCGTGTACCTTTCAAGGATTTTGTCCATTTCATCTAAATTATCCAATTTATGGGCAACTAGTTGCTCACAATAGGAAATTATATTTTATTACACTTAATTTTAGGTTCGTGTTCAGTGTGTTTTCTAGTCTATATGCATGACTTTTGTTTTTGAATTTTTACTTCAACTAGTCATCTTGAAAAAGGATATGATGCTGATACAGTAATAGAAGATGAAGAAACTATTTAGCAAAGATATTCAGAATCCAAAGAGGTATGAGTTTGATTAGGGAAATTCATATTAATATAAAATATTATATTTGAAAATTAGTCAGCTTTTGCCCATAATCTTCTCTAAGTTTGTTGTTCTCAGTTGAGATAGAGGAACTCCCCTTCATTTCGAATATTTTTGAAAGAAAAGGCCACAGGGCAAGTGTCCTGTCCATAACCTAGTTGTTCTACAAGCTTAGAGTAGATTAGCTACTGTTCTGTACTGATACAGAATACCAAGGACAAATGCAAATAAAGCCAAATGCAGTGCATTTATTTTCAAATCATCTGATTTTTGTTGTTGACATCTTGGTAGTTGCACTTTGAACTTTTTTCCTTCTTGGGTAACCACTTTTGAAGTTCTCATTTTGGCATAAAATAACATGAAAGCATTTACTCATCAGGAGGTGGCTTAGGCCAGAGAGAACTGGACTTGGTAGAATATACTGTGAAGGTATCTGTTCAGCCCTTCTGAATACCCTGTCATCTACCATTCATCCATGCCTACTCCCACTCACATGTCTATAAAGAACTTTTTCACGAATGCATAAGGAAGGTCCTAGGTAATATCAGTAAGAAGCAATAGTTGTATTTGTTGAGAGTGTTTCAGGCATTGTGACATGCACTGTATATTACCTCACTTAATACTTAAAACAATATTGAGGTAGGTTTTATATTGCTATCTGTTTTATAAATTGAGGAAACAAGGACCAAATAGGGTAATTAAATTATTCATGGTCACACAGCTAGCCAGTTGTTGAGTGGAATGATTATTAGTTTTCATAATTGTGATGAATTACAAAAATGACTAAACAATCTCCTTCTGCATCCGTGACCCTTGCATTGTGACCTTGAAGCTCCTCCCATCATAGAAGCTCCTCCCTCATCTCTGAATCAGGGTCTGCTCTGTGACTTGCCTTGGTTAATAAAAAGTGCTGAATTTGACTACATGCTAGTGTAAGCTTAGGCTGCAGGAAGAATTAAATAATTCCAGTCCAGGCTCTGACCCCTGCCTCTGCCACGAGCCCAAGCCCAGGTTAGCCTCCTGGAAAACAAACATCCATATGGAAAAGAGTCCCGTGGTTCCAGTTAAGGTCATCCTAGACTAGATACGTAGGAGAAAGCCCAGCCAGGCAGTGCCACACACCTAAAATCCAGCTGATTTCACAAGTATGAGTGAGCACGGCCAAGAGATCAGATCAACTTCTCAGCTGATCCTTAGGTTCATATCCAATAAAAAATGCTGATTTTAAGGCACTGAGATTCGGGATGGTTTGTTATACAGAAGTAGCTAACTGATAAGATGGGTTTCTTACAATAATGTTATTAATTAGTAGGGAATAAAGGCAAAACAGATCTTATTTCTCAAGATAATTTGACAAAACATCACAGACAGATGGTCCTATAATGACCATATCCTTGATTGTGCTTAAATTTCTTTTTTTTTTTACAATCCGTAAATCTTGCATTATATGATCTTTAGGAAATAAATTGTGTGAATGCTATTTAGAGCCATGCTTTTGGTAAAACAAAGCCCTTAAATGCTTAACTTAATTTTAAGCATTGTCTTCATTTTAGTCAGACCCTTAGGTTTTGTATAACTTTTTCAGTTTCTGATTCTTGTTAAACTGAAAACTAAAAGCACTGTTTAAATGAACAGTAGATGTACTTTCTAATCTTTGAGCTGAATTCTCAAATCGTGGACGTTTGAATTCCTACTGTTTCTTCCAAATGACTTATAACCAATAGGTAGAAAATCCTACAGACATTCAATAGAATGTTTAGCTGCAAGGAACAGAAGCCCAATCACATAAGTTTACGGGCAAATGAGTTATTTTAAAGACACAGAGGATGCTTACAGAAACTAGTTTTAGGGAAGACCTGGGAAAACAGGCATTATGTCTATCTCTCTGCCTCCATTTCTCTCTCACACTTGAGATACATGTGTTCTTGCCTTTGCTATGATCTGCTTAGTTATTTGGTCTCTGCAAACTTCCTTCAGGCCTGTTTAAACAAATTCTTTTGTGGACCGGGTGTGCGTCACCTTGATTTCAGGACTGAAGCATTCTTTCTCCAGCAACTCGGAGTGCCAGTGGCTGATGGAGCTCAGATGAGTTGCTCTCTGTGTTTCCTTTAGCTAAAGAGAGCCTCTTTGCCTTTTTTATTTTTCATTGTTACTGTTGTTTTGTCTGTCCTGTTGTTAAGAAGGTGTGAAGACTTGGCTCCCTTTTCTCAAGGAGGGAAAATGAAAGGCATCCTAACTTCAGAGCTTCCAGCAGTGAGTAGAAAGCAGAAAAAGGCTCTGTGGAGGTCCAGATTGTGTATAGTTATCCTGCTGCTTGGACCACTTGACCTGACAGTCTGTATGACTTGGGAAGCATCTGTGGAGTTTCTAGAAACCTCCAGTTGGGAAATAATAATGCAGAGCCCTAGTTTTCTGGAGCACAGCCATGCTATCTACAGCAGAGAATTATACACAATTAAAAAAAAAATGCTCCTGGCATGCTGCTGACCCTGATAGAGATGGAGTCCCTGACCATGGGATACCAGGTGGTCATGTGCCTGAGCTGCAAAAATGGTCCTATAATGACCATATCCTTGATTGTGCTTAAATTTCTTTTTTTTTACCATCCGTAAATCTTGCATTATATGATCTTTAGGAAATAAATTGTGTGAATGCTATTTAGAGCCATGCTTTTGGTAAAACAAAGCCCTTAAATGCTTAACTTAATTTTAAGCATTGTCTTCATTTTAGTCAGACCCTTAGGTTTTGTATAACTTTTTCAGTTTCTGATTCTTGTTAAACTGAAAACTAAAAGCACTGTTTAAATGAACAGTAGATGTACTTTCTAATCTTTGAGCTGAATTCTCAAATCGTGGACGTTTGAATTCCTACTGTTTCTTCCAAATGACTTATAACCAATAGGTAGAAAATCCTACAGACATTCAATAGAATGTTTAGCTGCAAGGAACAGAAGCCCAATCACATAAGTTTACGGGCAAATGAGTTATTTTAAAGACACAGAGGATGCTTACAGAAACTAGTTTTAGGGAAGACCTGGGAAAACAGGCATTATGTCTATCTCTCTGCCTCCATTTCTCTCTCACACTTGAGATACATGTGTTCTTGCCTTTGCTATGATCTGCTTAGTTATTTGGTCTCTGCAAACTTCCTTCAGGCCTGTTTAAACAAATTCTTTTGTGGACCGGGTGTGCGTCACCTTGATTTCAGGACTGAAGCATTCTTTCTCCAGCAACTCGGAGTGCCAGTGGCTGATGGAGCTCAGATGAGTTGCTCTCTGTGTTTCCTTTAGCTAAAGAGAGCCTCTTTGCCTTTTTTATTTTTCATTGTTACTGTTGTTTTGTCTGTCCTGTTGTTAAGAAGGTGTGAAGACTTGGCTCCCTTTTCTCAAGGAGGGAAAATGAAAGGCATCCTAACTTCAGAGCTTCCAGCAGTGAGTAGAAAGCAGAAAAAGGCTCTGTGGAGGTCCAGATTGTGTATAGTTATCCTGCTGCTTGGACCACTTGACCTGACAGTCTGTATGACTTGGGAAGCATCTGTGGAGTTTCTAGAAACCTCCAGTTGGGAAATAATAATGCAGAGCCCTAGTTTTCTGGAGCACAGCCATGCTATCTACAGCAGAGAATTATACACAATTAAAAAAAAAATGCTCCTGGCATGCTGCTGACCCTGATAGAGATGGAGTCCCTGACCATGGGATACCAGGTGGTCATGTGCCTGAGCTGCTTATGGTGATCTAGGATCTGTTAGGCCCAGCAATAGTGCATCATGAAATGTATGTGGTGTATCTGGCCTTGAGGAGGATCAAGTCCAAAAGGCCCAGGGAAAGCCAGACGGGAAAGGGTTAAGAAACTGCCTGCCAAGGCAGGTTTGATTCCTGGGTCAGGAAGATCCCCTACAGGAAGGAAATGGAAACCCACTCCAATATTCTTGCCTGGGAAATTCCATGGATAGAGGAGCCTGGTGGGCTACAGTCCATGGAGTTGGAAAGAGTCAGACATGACTGAGCAGGCATAAACTCCATGAGCAGGTGGCACAGTCCCCCTTGTCATTCACCAGGGCTTGTAACACTGCTTATCCATCAGTTCATACCTGTGGCCACATGAAGTTCTTCATGACTAGCTGATAAAGAGCAAAAAGAACCATATTTGTTGCGTGGATGAATTGGCTCAGCATGCGAGAGTAAACTGTCACATCCTCAGAATGTCCCAGACAATGTCAGAGACGAGAAATCTTCCCAGTGACAGAGCTTTGGACAGTGAACCCAGATGTACGCCATGCAGAGGGAGATGGGCCCTAAGGACAGAGCCTGGACCCTTGGAGAGTGAGAAATGCTTGGATGGAGACTGGAAGAGGAGAAAGATGGAATGACAAGGATCACAGTGGTTTGGAGACATGGAATGGGGTGAACCATGGGAAGATGTGCAAAGCATGAAGATCATTTAGGGCATATTGCCACCCACTAGACAGCAACCGCCAGAGAAGCAGCACTCAATAGTCGAGGAGAGGGAATAGGCAGTATCTGTTATCAACACACCCAGTGCTGCCACAGGTGCGTGATGTAAGGGACATGATGACAGAGATGGAAAATAGACATGGGCCTTGAGCCCGTAGTTTTCCAGATTGTGTATAGTTATCCTGCTGCTTGGACCACTTGACCTGACAGTCTGTATGACTTGGGAAGCATCTGTGGAGTTTCTAGAAACCTCCAGTTGGGAAATAATAATGCAGAGCCCTAGTTTTCTGGAGCACAGCCATGCTATCTACAGAAGAGAATTATACACAATTAAAAAAATGCTCCTGGCATGCTGCTGACCCTGATAGAGATGGAGTCCCTGACCATGGGATACCAGGTGGTCATGTGCCTGAGCTGCTTATGGTGATCTAGGATCTGTTAGGCCCAGCAATAGTGCATCATGAAATGTATGTGGTGTATCTGGCCTTGAGGAGGATCAAGTCCAAAAGGCCCAGGGAAAGCCAGACGGGAAAGGGTTAAGAAACTGCCTGCCAAGGCAGGTTTGATTCCTGGGTCAGGAAGATCCCCTACAGGAAGGAAATGGAAACCCACTCCAATATTCTTGCCTGGGAAATTCCATGGATAGAGGAGCCTGGTGGGCTACAGTCCATGGAGTTGGAAAGAGTCAGACATGACTGAGCAGGCATAAACTCCATGAGCAGGTGGCACAGTCCCCCTTGTCATTCACCAGGGCTTGTAACACTGCTTATCCATCAGTTCATACCTGTGGCCACATGAAGTTCTTCATGACTAGCTGATAAAGAGCAAAAAGAACCATATTTGTTGCGTGGATGAATTGGCTCAGCATGCGAGAGTAAACTGTCACATCCTCAGAATGTCCCAGACAATGTCAGAGACGAGAAATCTTCCCAGTGACAGAGCTTTGGACAGTGAACCCAGATGTACGCCATGCAGAGGGAGATGGGCCCTAAGGACAGAGCCTGGACCCTTGGAGAGTGAGAAATGCTTGGATGGAGACTGGAAGAGGAGAAAGATGGAATGACAAGGATCACAGTGGTTTGGAGACATGGAATGGGGTGAACCATGGGAAGATGTGCAAAGCATGAAGATCATTTAGGGCATATTGCCACCCACTAGACAGCAACCGCCAGAGAAGCAGCACTCAATAGTCGAGGAGAGGGAATAGGCAGTATCTGTTATCAACACACCCAGTGCTGCCACAGGTGCGTGATGTAAGGGACATGATGACAGAGATGGAAAATAGACATGGGCCTTATAACAAGCCTGGATCACTATCAAGGCTGACCCAGCAGTCGCTACTGCCTGGTGTCCAACATGCCAGCATGCTTGTGTGGAGGGAGCCCCTGATAAGTCACTGTTCTGTGAGGAGTCCATCCGGCCACTCAGTGGTCAGTTGATTACATCCATCCACTTCCTACACAGAAGGCACAGTGTTTCATTTTCACTGGTGTCAATACCTGTTTCAGGCATGGCCTTTCTATCCTGCTCACAGAGCCTCTGCCAGCACCATGTCCCAAAGTGCTACAGTATTTGAATACTTTGTTCAAATACAGAATCTCATATAACTTGGCGTGTGTGTGTGTGCATGCTCAGTCATGTCTGACTCTTTGTATCCCTGTGGACTGCAGCCCACCAGGCACCTCTGTCCATGGTAGTTCCCAAGCAAGAATATGGAAGTGGGTTGCCCTTTCCTTCTTTAGGGGATCTTCCCGACTCAGGGGTCACACTTGTGTCTCCTGTGCCTCCTGCATTGGCAGGCAGATTGTTTACCACTTGCCACCTGGGAAGCCCATAAGATGGTGGTGACCACTCTGTACAGTAAAGGAGGGCATGACCAGGGTCCCACTGGTCCCAGCGCTTTCTGCAACAATTTTCTAGTCCCATCCCAACTATTTTGGGTTCTTCCTGAGAGAGAGTGAGTTCTTCCTTGACCTTGGCATCCTGGGCACTTCATTTGCCTCATCCTAGCCCTAACCCTCCCCTACGTTATCACCGAGCTCATATTTGCTCATGTTTGTCAACTGATACATACTGTTTTCCAATCCTGAAGTCCCAAGACCACACGATCGAGGAAGTATAACGTAGCAGCTATTAGGAGTTAGACACACTGGGTTCCAGTCTGAGCTTTTCCACATACAGATGGTCTGATCTTGGACTTGTTACTTAGCTCTCTAGACCTTGGTTAACTTTCTCTAAAATGGCAGCAACTATCATTCTACTCTCGTAGGTTTGTGTTGTTGTTTGGTCACTAAGTTGTGTCTGAATCTTTTGCGACCCCATGGGCTGTAGCCCACCAGGCTCCTCTGTCTGTGGGATTTCCCAGACAAGAGTACTGGAGTGGGTTGCCACTTTCTTCTCCAGGGCAACTTCCTGAGCTAGGGAGCAAACCCACATCTCTGCATTGGCAGGCAGATTGTTTATCACTGAGCCACCTAGATAGCCCCAAACCTTACTCCCACATTATAACGGGAAGGGAAGGGGAGACAAGGGAGGTTAAATGTGGTAATCAACCTAACACACTTACCTCAGTGCTAGGCACAGCAGGTACTCAGACATCGTTAAGTATTATTTTTATTGTTATTGTTAAACCACTGAAACAATTACTTCCCCTTCCCGGAGAATTTCATGAGATTATGTGTACTTGTTGTTCAGTGGGTGCTTGATAAGTGGTAGTTATTAAACATAAATGCCACTAGAGAGGGTGGTGCATTAAACTTATTGGCAATATTGTATAGTTTACAGAGGGGCTGAGTAAAGGAGCTTCACACAAAGGTCTGTAGTATGTCTGCTTCCATTCCTCTCTCATCTTCATCAAGAGAACTGGTATTCTTTGGTGCATATAAAGTGTGGCAAGCACTTCTCACATAATTATCTTATTTAATCCTCACGCCATCCTTGGGAGGTAAGTACATGGATTATCTCCATTTTACAGATGAGAAAATGAGGTCACATCTAAAACATAAGTAGTTCTTCCTTCAGGGGCCTAACATTTTCTAAAGTCCCATCCCAACTATTTTGGGTTCTTCCTGAGAGAGTGAGTTCTTCCTTGACCTTGGCATCCTGGGCACTTCATTTGCCTCATCCTAGCCCTAACCCTCCCCTACGTTATCACCGAGCTCATATTTGCTCATGTTTGTCAACTGATACATACTGTTTTCCAATCCTGAAGTCCCAAGACCACACGATCGAGGAAGTATAACGTAGCAGCTATTAGGAGTTAGACACACTGGGTTCCAGTCTGAGCTTTTCCACATACAGATGGTCTGATCTTGGACTTGTTACTTAGCTCTCTAGACCTTGGTTAACTTTCTCTAAAATGGCAGCAACTATCATTCTACTCTCGTAGGTTTGTGTTGTTGTTTGGTCACTAAGTTGTGTCTGAATCTTTTGCGACCCCATGGGCTGTAGCCCACCAGGCTCCTCTGTCTGTGGGATTTCCCAGACAAGAGTACTGGAGTGGGTTGCCACTTTCTTCTCCAGGGCAACTTCCTGAGCTAGGGAGCAAACCCACATCTCTGCATTGGCAGGCAGATTGTTTATCACTGAGCCACCTAGATAGCCCCAAACCTTACTCCCACATTATAACGGGAAGGGAAGGGGAGACAAGGGAGGTTAAATGTGGTAATCAACCTAACACACTTACCTCAGTGCTAGGCACAGCAGGTACTCAGACATCGTTAAGTATTATTTTTATTGTTATTGTTAAACCACTGAAACAATTACTTCCCCTTCCCGGAGAATTTCATGAGATTATGTGTACTTGTTGTTCAGTGGGTGCTTGATAAGTGGTAGTTATTAAACATAAATGCCACTAGAGAGGGTGGTGCATTAAACTTATTGGCAATATTGTATAGTTTACAGAGGGGCTGAGTAAAGGAGCTTCACACAAAGGTCTGTAGTATGTCTGCTTCCATTCCTCTCTCATCTTCATCAAGAGAACTGGTATTCTTTGGTGCATATAAAGTGTGGCAAGCACTTCTCACATAATTATCTTATTTAATCCTCACGCCATCCTTGGGAGGTAAGTACATGGATTATCTCCATTTTACAGATGAGAAAATGAGGTCACATCTAAAACATAAGTAGTCTTCCTTCAGTGCCTGTGCGGTGACCACTGTGCTGTGCTGCCTTTGTTGTCACCATTGTGAGCTCATCACTGAGCATTATTTATTAAGCCTTTACCCTCAAAAGGAAGTGAGGGCCTTTGGATGGCCCGGGCAATATAGAAGGAAGGATAGATTTTTAAGCTCAATCCAGAGGATGACTATGCTGTATCTTTATTCTGAATCTGAAAATCTGTATACAAGACCTCTGGCAAGTTTAAATTCATTATAAACTTTTAATCTCCATGTAAACCCTCCCATCATTCCACTTTTTATGAGATTTATTTTACACCTTGGTCAAATGAACTCTTCTGTATGTTTGGCGTGATTTACTTTGTTCTGAAAGAAGCATGTGTGATGAGAAAGCCACAGAAGTTATTACCCGAAGTAATAAGAAGTAAAAGATGATTATAAATTGGTATAAAATCTCTCTGATCCATATTTTATTAGTTGCGAGGTTGCATAAATCAGAGGTGGAGTGATTACCAGGAGTGTTTCTCATATTTCGAGCTCCCAGATTTGAACTTTCAGTCTGAAAAGCTTTGTAGTCCTGGCAAAATGTAAGTGGTCACCCCCAGTGAATTGTTTCAATAGTCAAGATGTGGATTGTGTCAATTTTGTGTGCCTTAACGAAGTGGCAAAAAGGGGCTCTGATAAAATTTCAGAGCATATTTGCTATTTGAACTATAAATTACTGTCATTTTCTGAAATGCTCTAGGAAAAGTCATTGTGCAGACAAAAGCCTCAAGTAATATCTAGAACTTTTCACCTGGTGCCACATTTCTATAATTTCCTTTTGTTAGACGTGACCTACAAAGTACTTAAGCTTGAAGGGACCCAGAGACTTTGTAGATGATGAAATCAAAGCTTAAGACATATGCAGTCAGTTTCTGTAGTCAGATAGTCACGGAACTGCATTGATGGATTAATTCACAAATATTATCGTCTGTTCTGGGACAGGCACTTGTACCAGGCCTTAGGGATCAATGTGGAAGAAAACAGACCTGACCTTTAAACTTCATGGAAATTGCTGACAAGTGGAGGAGATCGATGGTAAACAAATAATCACACTAATGTGGTTAGTGGTTTAGTCGCTCAGTCATGTCCGACTCTTTTGTGACCCCATGGACTGCAGCCTGCCAGGCTTCTCTGTCCATGGCATTTCCCAGGCAAGAATACTGGAGTGGGTTGCCATTTCCTTCTGCAGGGGATCTTCCTGACCCAGGGATCGAACCCGTGTCTCCTACACTGCAGTCAGTCTCCTGCATTGCATGCAGATTCTTTACCACTGAGCCACCAGGGAAGCCCTAACATGTGGCATTTCTGCAGTAAATTTCATGATTAAAAAGTACAAAGGCTAACATATCTCTAACCAAGAGATAGAGGGAAATGAAAGACATTTTCACATACATTTCCCATAGGTGAATTCTGAAGCTGCACTATCCAGTATGGTAATCACTGATTCCATGTGGCTATGTAAATTTTTATTAGAGTGATATGAAATTTAAAAGTCAGTTCTCAGCTGTGTTAGTCACATTTCAAGTACTCAGAGGCTACTACTACCTACTGGACAGTGCAGACTTAGAGCATTCTTGTTCTTGTAGAAAGTTTTGTTGGACAATGGAAGAATGAATGTGGTTTAAGGAAGCAATGAGGGAGTTGGTCATTCTAGGATTAAAGACTGTTTCATGAGAAGGAATGTGGTCAGGACCTGCAGGAAGGCTGTGTGTTTCAGCACAGGAATGGGGTCAGGGTGGATGTCAGAGTCGACACAGCCTTTTAGTGGTGGGGTCATCCTCCTATGAATACTAGGACCTGTTGCATGGTTCTAAGCATGAGCATATTTGGTTTTTTTAAAAAGCAGCTTGCGGGCTTCCCTGGTGGTCTAGTGGGTAAGGACACCGCCTTGCAGTGCAAGAGGCGCTGGTTCAATCCCTGGCCTGGGAACATCCCACGTGCCGTGGCTAGACCAATATGTCCAATTACAAAGCCGGAGCTCTGGAGCGCATGCACCCAGAGCCGGTGCTCTGTGACAACAGAGGCCACTGTGATGGGAGGCCCACACGGGCCAAAGAACAAAGATGGATGAAGATAGATAAATGGAAGACCAATAGAAGTGGCCCAACCAGCCCCCTCCCTCCCCAACCTGCTCCCCCCTCCCACACTAAATAAATAAATAAATAATCAGCCTGCTAAATCTCCTTATATAATATTGTACATCAACAATAAAAGTCACTTTGCAGTGAGGAGAATGGATTGGAGGCTGCAAGAGTACAGAGCACATGTGGTACCTGATAGCTGTAAATGAATATAGGATGGATGTTGACTAAATCTCATTTATTTTTTATTGTTTATTTTACAGATTTTACAGAGTTTTATTGTTCACCAATATGTATGTTCCCAGATCATTGATATGCATATCCCTGGACCCTCCCCCCACGCAGTTCCCCTCCTCCCACCCCTCCAGACCATCACCCCAAGTGATTGTAGGTACTCCTATTCCCTTAGCACAATGACCATAGCCATGTTTTCCACACGTGCCCGTATAGGTTGTGCCCCGAAGCTGCACTATCCAGTATGGTAATCACTGATTCCATGTGGCTATGTAAATTTTTATTAGAGTGATATGAAATTTAAAAGTCAGTTCTCAGCTGTGTTAGTCACATTTCAAGTACTCAGAGGCTACTACTACCTACTGGACAGTGCAGACTTAGAGCATTCTTGTTCTTGTAGAAAGTTTTGTTGGACAATGGAAGAATGAATGTGGTTTAAGGAAGCAATGAGGGAGTTGGTCATTCTAGGATTAAAGACTGTTTCATGAGAAGGAATGTGGTCAGGACCTGCAGGAAGGCTGTGTGTTTCAGCACAGGAATGGGGTCAGGGTGGATGTCAGAGTCGACACAGCCTTTTAGTGGTGGGGTCATCCTCCTATGAATACTAGGACCTGTTGCATGGTTCTAAGCATGAGCATATTTGGTTTTTTTAAAAAGCAGCTTGCGGGCTTCCCTGGTGGTCTAGTGGGTAAGGACACCGCCTTGCAGTGCAAGAGGCGCTGGTTCAATCCCTGGCCTGGGAACATCCCACGTGCCGTGGCTAGACCAATATGTCCAATTACAAAGCCGGAGCTCTGGAGCGCATGCACCCAGAGCCGGTGCTCTGTGACAACAGAGGCCACTGTGATGGGAGGCCCACACGGGCCAAAGAACAAAGATGGATGAAGATAGATAAATGGAAGACCAATAGAAGTGGCCCAACCAGCCCCCTCCCTCCCCAACCTGCTCCCCCCTCCCACACTAAATAAATAAATAAATAATCAGCCTGCTAAATCTCCTTATATAATATTGTACATCAACAATAAAAGTCACTTTGCAGTGAGGAGAATGGATTGGAGGCTGCAAGAGTACAGAGCACATGTGGTACCTGATAGCTGTAAATGAATATAGGATGGATGTTGACTAAATCTCATTTATTTTTTATTGTTTATTTTACAGATTTTACAGAGTTTTATTGTTCACCAATATGTATGTTCCCAGATCATTGATATGCATATCCCTGGACCCTCCCCCCACGCAGTTCCCCTCCTCCCACCCCTCCAGACCATCACCCCAAGTGATTGTAGGTACTCCTATTCCCTTAGCACAATGACCATAGCCATGTTTTCCACACGTGCCAGTATAGGTTTTGATGTTACTTCCTCTATGCCTCCCTCTCACTGTTCGGTCTCCACAATGTCCTTATGTCTGTTCTCTGTTTTTCTTTCTTTCTTTTTTTTTTTTTAGATAATTTTATTTATGTATCTTTTGGAGGGTGGGGTGGGGAAGGAGGGGGATGGGCGGGCCACTTCTATTGGTCTTTCATTTCTCTATTTTCATCCGTCTTTGTTCTTTGGCTCCTGTGGGACTCCCATCATGGTGGCCACTGTCGTCACAGAGCACTGGCTCTGGGTGCATGTGTGCCAGAGCTCCGGCTCGGTAATTGGACACATCGGTCCAGCCGCTCCGCAGCACGTGGGATCTTCCCAGGCCAGGGATCGAACCGGCACCCTTTGCACTGCAAGGCGGTGTCTTTACCCACTGGACCACCAGAGGAAGCCCTGTTCTCTGTTTTTCCATGAGTTCACTGCGTGTGTTATCATGACCATCTTACTAGATCCCATATATATGAGCTAGTATACTGTACTTGTCTTTCTCTTTTTTTTTTTTTAAATTTTTTTGAGGGGGGGGGTGGAGAGGGAGGGGGCGGGCGGGCCACTTCTATTGGTCTTTCATTTGTCTAGTTTCATCTATCTTTATTCTTTAGCTCCTATGGGCCTCCCATCGCGGTGGCCTCTGTTGTCGCAGAGCACCGGCTCTGGGTGCATGCGCTCCAGAGCTCTGGCTTGGTAATTGGACACATCGGTCCAGCCGCTCAGCGGCATGTGGGATCCTCCCAGGCCAGGGATGGAACTGGCGCCTCTTGCACTGCAAGGCAGTGTCCTTACCCACTGGACCACCAGGGAAGCCCCTGTCTTTCTCTTTTTGACTTACTTCACTTTTTATGATAGGTTCTAGAGCTAGCCACCTCATTAGGACTGAGTCTTCTGCATTTCTTTCAACAGCTGAGTAGATTTCCATTGTATATATGTACCAGAGCTTCTGGAGCCATTCATTTGTCGATGGACATCTAGGTTGCTTCCATGTTCTGGCTATTGTATAAAGAGCTACAATGATAATTGGAGTACAGGTGCCTCTTTCATTTTCTTTTTTTAAAATTTTATTTATTTATCTTTTGGGGGGTGGGGTGGGGAGGGAGGGGGATGGGCGGGCCACTTCTATTGGTCTTTCATTTCTCTATTTTCATCCATCTTTATTCTTTGGCCTGTGTGGGCCTCCCATTGCAGTGGCCTCTCTCGTTGCAGAGCACTGGCTCTGGGTGCATGTGCTCCAGAGTGCTGGCTTGGTAATTGGACACATCGGTCCAGCCGCTCAGCGGCATGTGGGATCCTCCCAGGCCAGGGATGGAACTGGCGCCTCTTGCACTGCAAGGCAGTGTCCTTACCCACTGGACCACCAGGGAAGCCCCTGTCTTTCTCTTTTTGACTTACTTCACTTTTTATGATAGGTTCTAGAGCTAGCCACCTCATTAGGACTGAGTCTTCTGCATTTCTTTCAACAGCTGAGTAGATTTCCATTGTATATATGTACCAGAGCTTCTGGAGCCATTCATTTGTCGATGGACATCTAGGTTGCTTCCATGTTCTGGCTATTGTATAAAGAGCTACAATGATAATTGGAGTACAGGTGCCTCTTTCATTTTCTTTTTTTAAAATTTTATTTATTTATCTTTTGGGGGGTGGGGTGGGGAGGGAGGGGGATGGGCGTGCCACTTCTATTGGTCTTTCATTTCTCTATTTTCATCCGTCTTTGTTCTTTGGTTCCTGTGGGCCTCCCATCGCGGTGGCCTCTGTTGTCGCAGAGTACCGGCTCTGGGCGCGCGCACACCAGAGCTCCTGCTCGGTGGTTGGACACATCGGTCCAGCCGCTCCACGGCACGTGAGATCTTTCCAGGCCAGGGATGGAACCGGCGCCCCTTGCACTGCAAGGTGGTGTCCTTACCAACTGGACCACCAGGGGAAGCCCACCTCTTTCATTTTTTATTTCATCAGGATATAGACCTAATAGTGGGATTGCTGGGTCATAGGGTGCTTCTATTTTTAGTTTTTTAAGGAATCTCCATATTGTCTTCCAAGAGGTTATATCAGTTTACATTCCCACCAGCAATGCAAGAGGGTTCCCTTTCCTCTGCACCCTTTCTAGTATTTATTGTCTGTCGATTTGTTGATGATGGCCATTCTGACGGGTGTGAGGGGGTATCTCATTGTGGTTTTAATTTGCATTTCTCTAATGATAAGTGAGGTTGAGCATCGTTTCATGTGCTTTTGGGCCATCTGTATATCCTCTTTGGAGAGGCATCTCTTTAGATCTTTTTCCCATTTTTTGATTGGGTTATTCGTTTTTCCTGTGCTGAGTTGTCTGAGTTGCTTGTAGATTTGGGAGATTAATTCTTTGTCTGTTGCATCATTTGCTATGAGTTTCTCCCACTCTGTGGGGTGTCTATCCAGCTTTTTTGTAATGTCTTTTGCTGTACAAAAGCTTTTCAGTTTCATGAAGTCCCACGTGTTCACTTTTCTCTTCAGTTCCACTATTCTAGTAGGTGGGTCAGAGAAGATCTTGCTTTGATTGATGTCCTTGAGGGTTTTGCCTATAGTCTCCTCTAAGAGTTTGATGGTTTCTGGTCTTACATTTAGGTCTTTAATCCATTTTGAGTTGATCTTTGTGTATGGTGTCAGGGAATGTTCCAACTTCATTTCATGTAGCTGTCCAATTTTCCCAGCACCACTTGTTGAAGAGGTTGTCTTTGTCCCATTTTATAGTTTCGCCTCCTTTGTCAAAAATAAGGTACCCATAAGTGCGTGAGTTTATCTCTGGGTTCTCGATCTTGATCCGTTGGTCTATAGTTCTGTTTTTGTGCCAGTACCATACTGTCTTGATGACTGTTGCTTTGTAGTAGAGTCTGAAGTTGGGGAGGCTGATCCCTCCAACTTCGTTTTCTTTCTCAGGACACATCGGTCCAGCCGCTCCACGGCACGTGAGATCTTTCCAGGCCAGGGATGGAACCGGCGCCCCTTGCACTGCAAGGTGGTGTCCTTACCAACTGGACCACCAGGGGAAGCCCACCTCTTTCATTTTTTATTTCATCAGGATATAGACCTAATAGTGGGATTGCTGGGTCATAGGGTGCTTCTATTTTTAGTTTTTTAAGGAATCTCCATATTGTCTTCCAAGAGGTTATATCAGTTTACATTCCCACCAGCAATGCAAGAGGGTTCCCTTTCCTCTGCACCCTTTCTAGTATTTATTGTCTGTCGATTTGTTGATGATGGCCATTCTGACGGGTGTGAGGGGGTATCTCATTGTGGTTTTAATTTGCATTTCTCTAATGATAAGTGAGGTTGAGCATCGTTTCATGTGCTTTTGGGCCATCTGTATATCCTCTTTGGAGAGGCATCTCTTTAGATCTTTTTCCCATTTTTTGATTGGGTTATTCGTTTTTCCTGTGCTGAGTTGTCTGAGTTGCTTGTAGATTTGGGAGATTAATTCTTTGTCTGTTGCATCATTTGCTATGAGTTTCTCCCACTCTGTGGGGTGTCTATCCAGCTTTTTTGTAATGTCTTTTGCTGTACAAAAGCTTTTCAGTTTCATGAAGTCCCACGTGTTCACTTTTCTCTTCAGTTCCACTATTCTAGTAGGTGGGTCAGAGAAGATCTTGCTTTGATTGATGTCCTTGAGGGTTTTGCCTATAGTCTCCTCTAAGAGTTTGATGGTTTCTGGTCTTACATTTAGGTCTTTAATCCATTTTGAGTTGATCTTTGTGTATGGTGTCAGGGAATGTTCCAACTTCATTTCATGTAGCTGTCCAATTTTCCCAGCACCACTTGTTGAAGAGGTTGTCTTTGTCCCATTTTATAGTTTCGCCTCCTTTGTCAAAAATAAGGTACCCATAAGTGCGTGAGTTTATCTCTGGGTTCTCGATCTTGATCCGTTGGTCTATAGTTCTGTTTTTGTGCCAGTACCATACTGTCTTGATGACTGTTGCTTTGTAGTAGAGTCTGAAGTTGGGGAGGCTGATCCCTCCAACTTCGTTTTTCTTTCTCAGGATTGCTTTGGCTATTCAAGGTCTTTTGTGTTTCCATATGAACTGTGCTATTCTTTGGTCTAGTTCTGTGAAAAATGTCAATGGAAGTTGAATAGGTATTTCATTGAATCTGTAGATGCTATTTGGTAGTATGGTCATTTTCACAATATTGATTCTTCCGACCCAGGAACATGGAATATCTCTCCATCTGTTTAAGTCTTCTTTAATTTCTTTCATGAGTGTCTTGTAATTTTCTGTGTACAGTTCTTTTGTTTCTTTGGGTAGGTTTATTCCTAGATATTTGATTCTTTTGGTTGCAATGGTGAAGGGGACTGCCTCTTTGATTTCGTTTTCTGATTTTTCATTGTTTGTGTATAGGAATGCCAGTGATTTCTGTGTGTTGACTTTGTATCCTGCGACTTTGCTGAATTCCTTGATTAGCTCTAGTAGCTTTGTAACCGTGTCTTTGGGATTTTCTATGTATAATATCATGTCGTCTGCAAAAAGAGAGAGCTTGACTTCTTCCTTTCCAATATGGGTTCCTTTGATTTCTTTCTCTTCTCTTATTGCTGTTGCTAGGACTTCCAGGACTATGTTGAATAGTAGTGGTGAAAGTGGGCACCCCTGTCTTGTTCCTGATCTTAGAGGGAATGCTTTCAGTTTTTCACCATTAACAATAATGCTCGCTGTAGGCTTCTCATAGATGGCTTTTATTATGTTGAGACAGGTTCCTTCTATGCCCATTTTCTGAAGAGTTTTGATCATAAATCAAGCTTTGTTGTACTTTGTTGAAGGCTTTTTCTGCATCTATTGAGATGATCCTGTGGATTTTGTCTTTCAGTTTGTTGATATGGTGTATCACATTGATTGATTTGCGGATGTTGAAGAATCCTTGCATGCCTGGGATGAACCCAACTTGACCGTGATGTATGAGTATTTTGATGTGTCGTTGAATTCTGTTTGCTAGAATTTTGTTGAGGATCTTGGCATCTAAGTTCATCAGAGAAATTGGCCTATAGTTTTCCTTTTTTGTGTTGTCTTTGCCTGGTTTGGGTATCAGGGTGATGGTGGCCTCGTAGAATGTGTTTGGAAGTTTTCCTTCCTGTGCAATTTTTTGGAAGAGTTTTAGAAGGGCAGGCATTAGCTCTTCTTTAAATGTTTGGTAGAATTTGGCTGTGAAGCCATCTGGCCCTGGGCTTTCATTTTTGGGTAGATTTTTAATCACAAATTCTATTTTTGAGCTTGTGATTGGGTTGTTCAAAGTTTCTGTTTCTTCCTGGCTCACTCTTGGGAGATTGATCTTCCCCAAGAAACTGTCCATTTCTTACAGGTTGTCCAGTTTGTTGCCATATAGCTGTTCACAATAGTCTCTTAGAATCCTTTGGATTTCTGCATTATCTGTTGTAATCTCTCCTTTTTCATTTTTGATTTTGTTGATCTGGTTCTTCTCTCTCTTTTTCTTAATGAGTCTGGCCAGTGGCTTGTCAATTTTGTTTACCTTTTCAAAGAACCAGCTTTTTGTTTTATTTATCTTTACTACTGTTTCTTTTCTTTCTTTCTCATTTATTTCTGCTCTGATCCTTATGATTTCTCTTCTTCTGCTGGCTTTGGGGTGTTTTTGTTCTTCTTTCTCCAGTTGTTTTAAGCAGAGGCTTAGGTCATCTGCTTCATATTTTCCTAGGACTTCCAGGACTATGTTGAATAGTAGTGGTGAAAGTGGGCACCCCTGTCTTGTTCCTGATCTTAGAGGGAATGCTTTCAGTTTTTCACCATTAACAATAATGCTCGCTGTAGGCTTCTCATAGATGGCTTTTATTATGTTGAGACAGGTTCCTTCTATGCCCATTTTCTGAAGAGTTTTGATCATAAATCAAGCTTTGTTGTACTTTGTTGAAGGCTTTTTCTGCATCTATTGAGATGATCCTGTGGATTTTGTCTTTCAGTTTGTTGATATGGTGTATCACATTGATTGATTTGCGGATGTTGAAGAATCCTTGCATGCCTGGGATGAACCCAACTTGACCGTGATGTATGAGTATTTTGATGTGTCGTTGAATTCTGTTTGCTAGAATTTTGTTGAGGATCTTGGCATCTAAGTTCATCAGAGAAATTGGCCTATAGTTTTCCTTTTTTGTGTTGTCTTTGCCTGGTTTGGGTATCAGGGTGATGGTGGCCTCGTAGAATGTGTTTGGAAGTTTTCCTTCCTGTGCAATTTTTTGGAAGAGTTTTAGAAGGGCAGGCATTAGCTCTTCTTTAAATGTTTGGTAGAATTTGGCTGTGAAGCCATCTGGCCCTGGGCTTTCATTTTTGGGTAGATTTTTAATCACAAATTCTATTTTTGAGCTTGTGATTGGGTTGTTCAAAGTTTCTGTTTCTTCCTGGCTCACTCTTGGGAGATTGATCTTCCCCAAGAAACTGTCCATTTCTTACAGGTTGTCCAGTTTGTTGCCATATAGCTGTTCACAATAGTCTCTTAGAATCCTTTGGATTTCTGCATTATCTGTTGTAATCTCTCCTTTTTCATTTTTGATTTTGTTGATCTGGTTCTTCTCTCTCTTTTTCTTAATGAGTCTGGCCAGTGGCTTGTCAATTTTGTTTACCTTTTCAAAGAACCAGCTTTTTGTTTTATTTATCTTTACTACTGTTTCTTTTCTTTCTTTCTCATTTATTTCTGCTCTGATCCTTATGATTTCTCTTCTTCTGCTGGCTTTGGGGTGTTTTTGTTCTTCTTTCTCCAGTTGTTTTAAGCAGAGGCTTAGGTCATCTGCTTCATATTTTCCTAGTTTCTTGAGGTGGGATTGTATTGCTATAAATTTCCCTGTTAGAACTGCTTTTGCAGTATCCCATAGGTTTTGCACTGTTGTGTGTTCATTGTCATTTTCTTCTAGGAATTGTTTAATTTCTCCTTTGATTTCCTCAATGATCAGTTGGTCTTTTAGGTATGTGTTGTTTAATCTCCATGTGTTTGTGTTTTTAGGGTTTTTTTTCCTGTAGTTGATCTCTAGTCTCATTGCATTGTGGTCCGAGAAGATGGTTGATGTAATTTCGGTTTTCCTGAACTGACTGAGGTTTGATTTGTGGCCCAAGATGGGGTCTATCCTGGAGAATGTTCCATGAGTACTTGAGAAGAAAGTGTATTCCTCTGCTTTTGGATGGAACGTCCTAAAGATATCAATGAGGTCCATCTTTTCTAGTGTGGCATTTAAGGCTTGTGTTTCTTTATTAATTTTCTGTTTGGATGATCTGTCCATTGGTGTGAGAGGAGTGTTAAAGTCTCCTACTATTACTGTGTTATTGTTGATTTCTTCTTTTATGTCTGAAAGTATCTGTCTTATGTATTGAGGTGCCCCTGTGTTGGGTGTGTAGATATTCATGACTGTTACGTCTTCCTCTTGGATGGATCCCGTAATTATGATGTAGTGCCCTGCCTTGTCTCTTAGAATCTTCTTTACTTTAAAGTCTATTTTGTCTGATATGAGGATTGCTACTCCAGCTTTCTTTTGATTTCCATTTGCATGGAATATCTTTTTCCAGCCTCTCACTTTCAGTCTATGAGTGTCTCTAGGTCTGAAGTGGGTCTCTTGTAGACAGCATATATATGGGTCTTGCTTCTGGATCCATTCAGCCAGCCTGTGTCGTTTGGTTGGAGCATTTATTCCATTTATGTTCAAAGTAATTATTGATACGAATGTTCTTATTGTCATCTTCTTAGAAAGTTGGGGTTTGATTTTTAAGGCTTCTCCTACTCTTGTATTTCTTGGCTATACCAGGCCCTTTAACACTTGTTGTAGGGCTGGTTTTGTGGTACAGAATTCTTTTAGTTTTTGTCTGTCTGTGAAGCTTTTAACTTCATCAATTCTGAATGAGATTCTTGCTGGGTAGAGAAATCTTGGTTGGAGATTATTCTCTTTTAGCCGTTTAAATGTGTCTTGCCATTCTCTTCTGGCCTGCAGGGTTTCTGTTGAAAGATCTGCAGTTAGATGTATGGGGTTTCCTTTATATGTTATTTGTTGTTTGCTCCTATCTGCTTTTAGTAATCTGTCTTTATATTTAGTCTGTGTTACTTTGATTAGAATGTGCCTTGGTGTGTTTCTTCTGGGGTTTCTCCTGTATGGAACTCTTTGTGCTTCTTGGACTTGGTTGACTATTTCCTTTCCCATGTTAGGGAAGTTTTCAACTATAACCTCTTCAAGAATTTTTTCATAGCCTTTCTTCCCCTCTTCTTCTTCTGGAACTCCTATAATTCTAATGTTGGTGCATTTGATATTGTCCCATACGTCTTTGATGCTATCCTCAGTTCTTTTAATTCTTTGGGCTTTGTTCTGTTCCTCACCAGTTATTTCCACCAGTCTATCTTCCAGCCCGCGTATCCATTCTTCTGCCTCCAGTACTCTACTGTTGAGACCTTCTATAGTATTTTTGAGTTCAGCAATTGAGTTGGTTGTCTCCATTTGCTTATTTTTCATTTCTTGCATGTCTCTTCTCAATGCACTAATTTTCTCTAATATTCTGTTTTCGATGTTTTGCATCCTCATTAGTATAGCTTTTCTGAATTCTCTTTCAGATAGTTTGTCTATCTCCTCCTGTGTCATTTGAAGCGGTGTTTCTCTAGCTTGGTCCTTCATTTGTGCAGTGTTTCTCTGTCGTTTCATTATTAGGTTAGTTTTTGTTTCTTTGTGTGTGTCTGTGTGTGTGGAGTTCTTTTTCCCCCACCAGGCTTCTTGGTTGAATTCTCCCTTCCTTTGGGTTTCTGTCCTTCTAGAAGAGTTCAGTGGTTTGTGACTTGGATGATGTTAGGTCTTGTTTACAGATGAATAATCTCTAGTGTTGTATGTTCTTTGATAGTGTGGGGTCTTGGAATCAGGGCTTCTGCTCCAAGGATCCTTGGTTTGATGATTGGTCAGGGGGTGTAGGCTCTATGTCTGGTTTGCTATGGTGTTCCGTGATATTAGTTCAAATACTAGCATCTGAGTAACAAGAGGTGCATCCCTGATGGGTGGCAGTCATAAAAGCATGCAGATGTTTTCTAACATAATCGTAAGATATACATACATCCACAGCAATCCCCACAACTGACCAGTTTTACAGAGATAAGGCACAGGAAATCTTTCTGGCATATCACACTATCATAGATGATACTTGCCTGTTAAGCTTTGTATTAATTAAAATAGTGCCTGAATAAATAGATCCAGCGCAAGGTCCTGGCTTGGATAATTACAATGAGAGCAATTTTTAAATAGGACATTTGTTGGGGGTGACGAGGAGGAGAGTGTATAGGTAATGAGAAGGAATAGATTCATCTTGGAAGGATTTTATAGGGTTAGGTAGCAAAGATTAGTGTGCGTATTTTTTAGTGTATTTGGAAGAGAATAGTGGAGACAGGAAGATAGGAAATAATTTATCTAGAGAATATTGGTAGATAGGAAAATGTTTTACATTTAGAACATAGAGGGAGAAAGCAGTGGGAAAGAGGAAAGAGAATTAGAGGTTTCCAAGAATTAAAATTAAAATTTAAAAAAAAAGTACAATAAAATAAAAGTCAAAAAAATAAATTAAAAATTAAATAGGGCAGAAAAAATTAATGAGACCAAAAAACAAAAAACACAAAAAACAAAACAAACGAAAACCAAAAAAAAAACAAACAAAAAAACCAGAATAAACAAACTAATAAACCCCAAACCAGACCAATCAATTGAATAAGCAAAACAGTCCACCACAAATAAACAAGCAAAAAAAAAAAAAAAGCTAAATACTGTCAAATACTGTCCCTGGTTTTTATCTTCTCATCTGCCTGTTGGAAACCAATCTGCTCTTGATGGTGGTGTCTTGATGGAATAGTCTTTCCCTTATAGCGCCGGTTGCTATGGTTTCTGTTTTTGTGTTCAGCAAAATGAGGGCTCTGCTGCCATACTAGGTGCTGGCCGGGACGGTGGGCTGATCCCAATCCATCGGGCGGGGGCCGCGGCGCGCGTAGCCCCATGTTGGAGGGGGGCGCCCCGGCTCTACCGCACACCGGCCAGTAGCCTCCAATTCCTGCTCTTTCCCCGGTTTCCTCCGCTGCTGCCGCAGCTCTATGGGTGCGCGGGCTCCTCCGCCGCTGGCACACGTGCACTGCCGGTTACGTGTCTAAGTCCCAAAGGCAGGCGTGAGCTTCCCTCCAGCTCGTGCCCGGTCCCTGGTCAGCAACCCATGGGCGTAGATACCCCCCAAATTTGAGATAAGGCACAGGAAATCTTTCTGGCATATCACACTATCATAGATGATACTTGCCTGTTAAGCTTTGTATTAATTAAAATAGTGCCTGAATAAATAGATCCAGCGCAAGGTCCTGGCTTGGATAATTACAATGAGAGCAATTTTTAAATAGGACATTTGTTGGGGGTGACGAGGAGGAGAGTGTATAGGTAATGAGAAGGAATAGATTCATCTTGGAAGGATTTTATAGGGTTAGGTAGCAAAGATTAGTGTGCGTATTTTTTAGTGTATTTGGAAGAGAATAGTGGAGACAGGAAGATAGGAAATAATTTATCTAGAGAATATTGGTAGATAGGAAAATGTTTTACATTTAGAACATAGAGGGAGAAAGCAGTGGGAAAGAGGAAAGAGAATTAGAGGTTTCCAAGAATTAAAATTAAAATTTAAAAAAAAAGTACAATAAAATAAAAGTCAAAAAAATAAATTAAAAATTAAATAGGGCAGAAAAAATTAATGAGACCAAAAAACAAAAAACACAAAAAACAAAACAAACGAAAACCAAAAAAAAAACAAACAAAAAAACCAGAATAAACAAACTAATAAACCCCAAACCAGACCAATCAATTGAATAAGCAAAACAGTCCACCACAAATAAACAAGCAAAAAAAAAAAAAAGCTAAATACTGTCAAATACTGTCCCTGGTTTTTATCTTCTCATCTGCCTGTTGGAAACCAATCTGCTCTTGATGGTGGTGTCTTGATGGAATAGTCTTTCCCTTATAGCGCCGGTTGCTATGGTTTCTGTTTTTGTGTTCAGCAAAATGAGGGCTCTGCTGCCATACTAGGTGCTGGCCGGGACGGTGGGCTGATCCCAATCCATCGGGCGGGGGCCGCGGCGCGCGTAGCCCCATGTTGGAGGGGGGCGCCCCGGCTCTACCGCACACCGGCCAGTAGCCTCCAATTCCTGCTCTTTCCCCGGTTTCCTCCGCTGCTGCCGCAGCTCTATGGGTGCGCGGGCTCCTCCGCCGCTGGCACACGTGCACTGCCGGTTACGTGTCTAAGTCCCAAAGGCAGGCGTGAGCTTTCCCGTCCAGCTCGTGCCCGGTCCCTGGTCAGCAACCCATGGGCGACTTCCCCTCTCCGTTCAGCCAGCCCTCCATTTGGAGTGGTTGAGCTTTCTCGTGGCGCTGCGGCTTCTCGCTCTGGGTTCCGGAGGCTTCCTAAATCTCATTTAATGCCTGGATGCTCTGATGTGAATTACATGGGCCCCAAACCATTCACATCATTGTTTTAATCAACATTTTCAATCAAATAAACTATGATCAGTATTAATTATAGCAAGTAATCATTATCAGTATAATCAGCATTATCAGTCCGATCTAATGATCAAATCCCTGGGCTCATTGTTTTCATTCACCATGTTGTCCAGCAACGTTAGGAACAGCAGCCAATGTCATTATTTTCATTAGTTTTATAAAATTTTTAGAAAATATCATATACAGAATCATTTAGCTCCTTACTTCTTACAAGTGGTTGATTAGGATTATCCAGTGCAGATATATATATATATATATCTTGTAATAGTTCAGGCTATGGACAGTTGGTGCTCTTTTTAATAGTGGAAATACAATCTTTAATCCTAGTAGAGGGCCAGTTCTGAAAACACTAGGACCAAATCAAAAAACTCATTTTTATACATGCACTCCTATGCTCATAGCAGTACTATTCACAAAAGCCAAGACCTGGAAACAACCTAAATGTCCATCAACAAATGAATGAGTAAAGAAGATGTATGTGTGGAGAAATACTACACAGCCATAAAAAGAATGAAGCAATGCCATTTGTAGCAATATGGATGCAACTTCATGAGATTATCACATGAAGTAAGTCCAAAAGAGAATGGCAAATACCATATGATATCATTTATTGTGGCAATATAAAATTTGACACAAATGAACCTGTCTATGAAATAGAATCATGGACATAGAGAACAGCCTGGTGGCTGCCAAGGGGGCTGAGTTGCAGGAGGGGTGCAATGAATGGGAAATTGGGACTAGCAGGTGTAAGTCACGTGGAATGGAAAAACAGGGTCCTACTGTATAGCATAGGGAAATGTGTTCAATAACCTGAGATAAACCATAAAGAAAAAGAATATAGACACACACACACAACTGAATCACTTTGCTGTTCCACAGTAAGTGATGCAACACTGTAAATCAACTGTACTTCAATAAAAAAACAAGAAAACTCGTCTTTAAAATTCTGTTCCTCTAGAGTCACTCCTGGTATCAATGTCTCTACTAGTAGCCACAGTTCTCCTGAGAATCAGAAAACATCTATCTATCTATAGAGAGAGATTGAGTTACCATAGGAATTGGCTCATATGACTATGGAAGCTGAAAAGTCCCGTGATCTACCACCTGCAAATTGGCGACCCAGGAAAGCACATGGCATAATTAAGTCTGAGTCTGGAGGCCTGAGATGATGTAAGCCCTGGTCTGATTCCAGTGACCCAACAATCGGGAGCACCCATGTTCAAAGCAGGAGAAGATCTGTGTTCTTCAGAGAGAAATTCACCTTTCCTCAGCCTTTTTGTTCTATTCAGGCTCCCAGTGGATTGGCTGATGCCCACTGGTGTTGTGAGGGAGATTCTGCTCATTTCACGGATTCACATGCTAATCTCTTCTAGAAGCATGCTCAGAGGCACACCCAGAGTGTTTTACAAGCTATCTGGGCCTCCCTTAGCACAGTCAACTTGGAACATAAAATTAACCATCACAATGCTCTAAGATGACTTATGTGGGCCCTGAAACATTCATATCACCGTTTTAATCAGCGTTATAATTTGATCATCATTCAAGCATTGATGTTTATTATGTGCCCACCATAATGAGAATACCTCCAGAACATTAATATCATATATAATCAAGTATCTGGTGGAGGTGAGATTTTACTTCTTCATGAAGTTGGAGAACTAGTTATTAAGGGAGAAATAGTATTAAAAAGGGAGGTGTACACTTTTTTCTACTGGTGCAGGTAAACTGAGATTCACCTTGGGTCACCTTTATATTTTGAAAAACAGTAGAATTGATTCTTCCATTACACAAATGAAAAATAAACACTCAGTCATTGTTCTGAGATAAGAATTTTGCAAAACATGTAGACTTTAATTCTATCGGTTTCACAGCGTGGAGGTTTATGGGGAAGTGTTATAGCAATGGGCATAAACCCGGGGGGCATCTTAGGAGGAGACTGATAAAGAATTTGACCCCTCCCCTAATGGTTGAAAGTCACTGATGCATTTCCCATAAAATTGTGTGGCCTTGAGCCTGAATGTCAGGTGAGGATGAAAAGTCTCATAAACAAACACTTCATGAGGAAGTTTGAAACCGTGACCTTGACCAGCCCAAAGCCTAAGCTGTTGGAAAGGAAGGCAGATTTTGGAGAGAGTGTGAATGATGCAGAAATTCCTTTTATCCTTGTGTCTTGGAGAAAGTAGCTCCTTGTATCTAAACAGAAGGAACAGATGAATGAGAGTTAAGTTTGGGAATGTGAGCCATGTTTGGCAAGAATTGACCATGGCAACAGAAAGGAATCCCTTCCTTACACCTGAAGAACCACGATGAGGATCCACTAGAGTGGTGCAGCAGTGAGGACAGGGCAGCATTTCATCACAACAATGGTTCTGGTTACCGGGGCCTCAGGTTTGGGCCTTCTGCTATTCAGACTGTCCATCCCTGGAAGCTCCTGACGGCTGTCAGGATGGACCCTTTTAACTAGACACATCCTCCTGGGATTCTTGAACATTCCATCAGGGAGCCTCCAAGAGAAAGACTAGACTTCTTTCCCATCTCTGCATGTGGGAGTTTGAATATTAAATATACAGCTTTGAGATATATAGGTAATACATATATACTTTATGAAATTACATGTACACAGTTTTTCCCTGGTAGCTCAGATGGTAAAGAATCTACCTGCAAGGTAGGAGACATGGGTTCTGTCCCTGAGTCAGGAAGACCCTGGATCAGGGCATGACAACCCACTCCAGTACTCTTGCCTGGGAAATCCCATGGACAGAGGAGCCTGGTGAGCTACAGTCCATGTGGTCGCAAAGAGTAGGACACAACTGAGCATAGCACAAGCATTCCCAGGTCAGCCAAGAAACCAAGGGCAAGTTGAACACGAGTCCTGGATGTGCTGAGTGCAGTGAAGGGGCCCGCAAAATCCCTGAAGTCCAGCTCAGCATGGCTTGTCAGAGCCAGTGAATAAACTTAATTCTATCGGTTTCACAGCGTGGAGGTTTATGGGAAGTGTTATAGCAATGGGCATAAACCGGGGGCATCTTAGGAGGAGACTGATAAAGAATTTGACCCTCCCTAATGGTTGAAAGTCACTGATGCATTTCCCATAAAATTGTGTGGCCTTGAGCCTGAATGTCAGGTGAGGATGAAAAGTCTCATAAACAAACACTTCATGAGGAAGTTTGAAACCGTGACCTTGACCAGCCCAAAGCCTAAGCTGTTGGAAAGGAAGGCAGATTTTGGAGAGAGTGTGAATGATGCAGAAATTCCTTTTATCCTTGTGTCTTGGAGAAAGTAGCTCCTTGTATCTAAACAGAAGGAACAGATGAATGAGAGTTAAGTTTGGGAATGTGAGCCATGTTTGGCAAGAATTGACCATGGCAACAGAAAGGAATCCCTTCCTTACACCTGAAGAACCACGATGAGGATCCACTAGAGTGGTGCAGCAGTGAGGGACAGGGGCAGCATTTCATCACAACAATGGTTCTGGTTACCGGGGCCTCAGGTTTGGGCCTTCTGCTATTCAGACTGTCCATCCCTGGAAGCTCCTGACGGCTGTCAGGATGGACCCTTTTAACTAGACACATCCTCCTGGGATTCTTGAACATTCCATCAGGGAGCCTCCAAGAGAAAGACTAGACTTCTTTCCCATCTCTGCATGTGGGAGTTTGAATATTAAATATACAGCTTTGAGATATATAGGTAATACATATATACTTTATGAAATTACATGTACACAGTTTTTCCCTGGTAGCTCAGATGGTAAAGAATCTACCTGCAAGGTAGGAGACATGGGTTCTGTCCCTGAGTCAGGAAGACCCTGGATCAGGGCATGACAACCCACTCCAGTACTCTTGCCTGGGAAATCCCATGGACAGAGGAGCCTGGTGAGCTACAGTCCATGTGGTCGCAAAGAGTAGGACACAACTGAGCATAGCACAAGCATTCCCAGGTCAGCCAAGAAACCAAGGGCAAGTTGAACACGAGTCCTGGATGTGCTGAGTGCAGTGAAGGGGCTGCACTCTGGCCAAAGGAACTGATGAAACCCCAGGGAATGAAGTCCAGCTCAGCATGGCTTGTCAGAGCCAGAACTCACATCCCTAATGCACTTTCTGAGAGCTAAGTGAATACCATGCCCCAGCTTGATTTTTGCATTTCTGAGTTTAGTTCTGAACGACTTGTGACAAAGCTGTTCTCCACTCACTGATGGACTTAATTTGCTGCTCCTTCTCCTATATCATGCCTGACCTTATATTGGGGTTTGCACCCTGTGATCCTGCTGCTGTGACCTTGACTGCCTTTGCCGAGGTCAAGTCGACTTCAAACTGTTTTGCCTGACCCCGGAGTCTTTCAGTTCCTAAGACCTTCTCCAAGGATACCTTTTCCTCCTTGTTTATCCTGTGTACCTGCTCTCCCCTGTCCCCATCTTGAGGGCAGAGGGCTGGATAATATTAAGTTGGGACCTTAGGGATGCTTACATTTTAGGTAAGTAGAAATTTGGCTCGGGACATTTTTTTTGGCCTTTAAGTCATCATTTATTTTTCATCTATCTTTATTCTTTGACCTGTATGGGCCTCCCATGGCAGTGGCTTCTCTCTTTGCAGAGCACCTGCTCTGGGCACATACACTCCAGAGTGCTGGCTCATAATTGGACACACCAGTCCAGCTGCTCTGCGGCACGTGGGATCCTCCCGGACCAGGGATCGAACCAGTGCCCCTTGCACCACAAGGTGGACTCTCTACCCACTGGACCATCAGGGAAGCCCAGGAAAATTTTTTTGTCAAGCAGATTTGTACTTGTACACCCAACAGCACAGCAGGCTATGGCACCAAGGAGTTTTCCTTAAGGGGTTTACTGCTAGATTGCCCGTTTCCAGAATCTTTTAGTTAATTCACTCATTTATTCAACATGAATTATTGAATTCCTACTGTGCTAGGCAGTGTACATAATCTCTCCACAGAAAAAGGGCATAGGAGTTTTCATTCTGAGACGAATGTGATCCTAGGTCTTAACAGAGTTTATAAAGTATCAGAAAGTAAAATGTACTGACGAGTGTTAATCGTGACCGTCAACAAGAAAACCAAACAGAGTGCATCTGAGAGATGAGGATATTCTAGGACCAAACGGGGAGGAGCTCCATGGGAAGGGGTATTTATTTAAGTTTTCTGGAGGAAATGTGGCTGTGAGCCGCATAGGTGGGCAGAGGAAACTGTCCTCAGATGGGAAGGATGGGGTTGAGTATGAAGGGTTGCACTCAGCTCTGTGGCTGGACTTAGAAAGTGGGGAGTCTCGTGGGGTGATCAGTGGACTGGTGAGGACTTTAGGTCTTATCTTGCAGGTAAGGGGCTTCCCTGGTGATTCAGTGGTAAAGAATCCACCTGCCAATGCAAGAGTTGCAGGTTTGATCCTTAAGCTGGGAAGATCCCCTGGAGAAGGAAATAGCAACACACTCTAGTATTCTTGCCTGGGAAATCTCATGGACAAAGAAGCCTGATGGGCTACAGTCCATGGGGCTGCAAAGAGTCAGACCTAGCAACTAAACAACAACAAAGAGAAGCAAATGGAACATTTTCACTGGAGGAATGAACTGATTAAGCTTCAGTTTTCTGGCATCCTTAGGGGGATGATTACATGTGAAGCACAGGGGGCTTCCCTGGTGGATCAGTGGTCAAGAATCCATCTGCCAATGCAGGAGACCACCCTGGATTCAGGGTGACCAGTTAGAAAGTTCTCTCAGTTCCCAGGTGGAAGATGCTGGTGGCTTAACTAGTGTGATGGCAATGAAAACAGAACACCAGTGGAGACCTGTCTGCAAGAAGAAAGTCTAGGCGACTCTGAAAGAAGACGTGCTCGGGCCCACTTCTAGAAAAGGCCAAATGTTCCATTTCTGTCCATGTTTCATCACAAAATTAGATACGCTGGTGTGGCACTATAATGCAGATGCCTTATGTAGTAACAAGAAAGTTACACTTTCAGAACTTTCTGACAAAGGGAGGGATAAAAGGAAAGACGACTTCAAGCACTTGGGGGAGAGGGGATGTTCAAGGCAGGGGAGTGAGTACTAAAAACCTGGGAAGAGGACTGGGAGGGGTTCCTTCCCAAAAGAGCAAAGAAAGTTTCCTGGCACTTTCTCTCCTCTGCGTTTCATCTATCACGCCGGAACCCCTTGCCCTCCAGACAAAAGCAAAATGACCTCTGTAGATCCTCTTCGTGGAGATATTTTCAGTCATTCCCTTTTGGAAAAGGCTATTTTATGTAAATATGCAGTCCAGGTGATGAGCGTTTGCAGGCATTTTGATGTGTGTGTGTGCATGAGTGTGTACTTGCATACCTGCGTATGTGCTCACATGCGTGGTCACACAAGTCTAGATTGAATTGTTGTATAGAACTTGAGAAAAACTCCTGGGTTTTTTTCTGTTGGACAGAAGAGTGTTTCTATAGCAATGTGAACAATGTGAACTTGAGTTTTGGAGAGTCTCTTTGATGGGGTTCTGGCAAAGTTGTGTAAAATCATTAATTGCACATATGTCTGGCTTCTTTGGCATCCACTTGTTGTAGAAGAAGCTTGCAGGAGGCTGGGTTAATGTCTTTATGTCCCATGTGCATCTAGAAAAACGTTCTTCTCCCTTCAATTTTGATGGCTCAGCTTCTCTCCTCGCTGCCCGTGCTGACCACAGAACAGTTGGAGGTTTGAGCAGCAAGGATTGACTTCTTCCATCAAAGATTTGGGAAATAAGGGTTCATTCAGGGTTTGTTATTGATTCCATCTCCTCATTTTAATTATCTTCATTAAGGGCGAGGTTTTTTTCCTGCCAGCTTGTTTGGGTTAAAGTCCTCACTGGAGAAAAGGGGATCCTGCAGGGGTGCTGTGTGCCTGGAGGGGTAGCATGGGGGGATATATATATATATATATGAATGACTAATCTGGGATCATACATATCTGTAAACAACAAAACTCTGTAAAAGTAAGAAGTAAAATAAAAATTAAAAAAAAAAAAGAAGTCCTCACTGGGTTGTCCTCCAAAGGTCTTAGACAGACGTTCTTTCTCGTCACTGCATTGGGTCACCTTGGTTTCTCTCTAAGTACTTTTCTTGTGCTTAAGACTTTAAAAAAAATAATGTTACTCATTTTGGTTTTGGCTGTGCTGGGTCTTCGTTGCTGCTTGGGCTCTTCCCTAGTAGCAGAGATGGGGGGTATACTCTCTAGTTGTACTTTGAAAGCTTGTCACTAGGGTGGCTTCTCATGTTGTGAAACACAGACTCCGGGGGACTCAGGCTTCTGGAGTTGAAGCACCTGGGACCCTGGATCACAGGCTCAGTAGCTGTGGCGCAAGGGCTCTCCAGCATAGGGATCTTCCTGGACCAGGGATGGAACTCGTGTCTGCTGCATTGGCAGGTGGATTCTTTACCACTGAGCCACTAGGGAAGACCCCTGTGCTTCATACCTAATCAAAGCATCTTCTTGGGTAGAGCCGAGAATAGTGAAATATTAGTAAGCGTATGTCTTTTCCTAGATTGAATTGTTGTATAGAACTTGAGAAAAACTCCTGGGTTTTTTTCTGTTGGACAGAAGAGTGTTTCTATAGCAATGTGAACAATGTGAACTTGAGTTTTGGAGAGTCTCTTTGATGGGGTTCTGGCAAAGTTGTGTAAAATCATTAATTGCACATATGTCTGGCTTCTTTGGCATCCACTTGTTGTAGAAGAAGCTTGCAGGAGGCTGGGTTAATGTCTTTATGTCCCATGTGCATCTAGAAAACGTTCTTCTCCTTCAATTTTGATGGCTCAGCTTCTCTCCTCGCTGCCCGTGCTGACCACAGAACAGTTGGAGGTTTGAGCAGCAAGGATTGACTTCTTCCATCAAAGATTTGGGAAATAAGGGTTCATTCAGGGTTTGTTATTGATTCCATCTCCTCATTTTAATTATCTTCATTAAGGGCGAGGTTTTTTTCCTGCCAGCTTGTTTGGGTTAAAGTCCTCACTGGTGAAAAGGGGTTCCTGCAGGGGTGTTGTGTGCCTGGGGGGGTTGCATGGTGGGATATATATATATATATATGAATGACTAATCTGGGATCATACATATCTGTAAACAACAAAACTCTGTAAAAGTAAGAAGTAAAATAAAAATTAAAAAAAAAAAAGAAGTCCTCACTGGGTTGTCCTCCAAAGGTCTTAGACAGACGTTCTTTCTCGTCACTGCATTGGGTCACCTTGGTTTCTCTCTAAGTACTTTTCTTGTGCTTAAGACTTTAAAAAAAATAATGTTACTCATTTTGGTTTTGGCTGTGCTGGGTCTTCGTTGCTGCTTGGGCTCTTCCCTAGTAGCAGAGATGGGGGGTATACTCTCTAGTTGTACTTTGAAAGCTTGTCACTAGGGTGGCTTCTCATGTTGTGAAACACAGACTCCGGGGGACTCAGGCTTCTGGAGTTGAAGCACCTGGGACCCTGGATCACAGGCTCAGTAGCTGTGGCGCAAGGGCTCTCCAGCATAGGGGATCTTCCTGGACCAGGGATGGAACTCGTGTCTGCTGCATTGGCAGGTGGATTCTTTACCACTGAGCCACTAGGGAAGACCCCTGTGCTTCATACCTAATCAAAGCATCTTCTTGGGTAGAGCCGAGAATAGTGAAATATTAGTAAGCAAATGTTCATTTCACGATGATTACCAAAGTACAGAAATTTCATTTGCCCTTGACTCTTTTTACTGTTTTCTATTGAAAGCAAAAGACAACCCTGTTACTTGGGAGGTCTTGGTTGACAGAGGTAAACATTCAGCCTGGGCCACTCTGAATATCAGGAGGACATGTGGGCTCTGTTGAGAGAAGGGCATCAGTGGCCTGTAACCAGGAGCAGAAGTTCAAGAGGAAGGGTTACCTCCTGGTTTAAAAGCTAAAAATGCTGGGAACCTGTAGTCCAGCATCTCTTGCATCTTAGATATAGGTCCCACTAAAGAGCTGCCTTGTCCTGAGGCTTAGTCTGTGAGGTGGTGACAGGAAAGGCATGGTCTGTGGTCAAGTGAGAGTGAGGTATCCTACGTGTAGCAAGAACATCAGGAGATGGTTCTGATGCTTCCCTGAGTCAGAGGTGATAGCTGAGCTGGAGAGGTTTCTTGATGCCAGCTCTTTGATCCGCTGGGTTGGTCTGATGAGGGCTGGATAAGTGGTTGTGATGATCTGGAATTAGCGTTTGTTATTTCCCATTCAGACCAACCTACTCTCCAACAACTTTCTGTCTTAAGTCTATGAGTTAGGGCTTCCCTGTTGGCAACGGATGCACCTGCCAACTCAGGAGACACGGGTTGGATTACTTGGTTTCTCTCTAAGTACTTTTCTTGTGCTTAAGACTTTAAAAAAAATAATGTTACTCATTTTGGTTTTGGCTGTGCTGGGTCTTCGTTGCTGCTTGGGCTCTTCCCTAGTAGCAGAGATGGGGGGTATACTCTCTAGTTGTACTTTGAAAGCTTGTCACTAGGGTGGCTTCTCATGTTGTGAAACACAGACTCCGGGGGACTCAGGCTTCTGGAGTTGAAGCACCTGGGACCCTGGATCACAGGCTCAGTAGCTGTGGCGCAAGGGCTCTCCAGCATAGGGGATCTTCCTGGACCAGGGATGGAACTCGTGTCTGCTGCATTGGCAGGTGGATTCTTTACCACTGAGCCACTAGGGAAGACCCCTGTGCTTCATACCTAATCAAAGCATCTTCTTGGGTAGAGCCGAGAATAGTGAAATATTAGTAAGCAAATGTTCATTTCACGATGATTACCAAAGTACAGAAATTTCATTTGCCCTTGACTCTTTTTACTGTTTTCTATTGAAAGCAAAAGACAACCCTGTTACTTGGGAGGTCTTGGTTGACAGAGGTAAACATTCAGCCTGGGCCACTCTGAATATCAGGAGGACATGTGGGCTCTGTTGAGAGAAGGGCATCAGTGGCCTGTAACCAGGAGCAGAAGTTCAAGAGGAAGGGTTACCTCCTGGTTTAAAAGCTAAAAATGCTGGGAACCTGTAGTCCAGCATCTCTTGCATCTTAGATATAGGTCCCACTAAAGAGCTGCCTTGTCCTGAGGCTTAGTCTGTGAGGTGGTGACAGGAAAGGCATGGTCTGTGGTCAAGTGAGAGTGAGGTATCCTACGTGTAGCAAGAACATCAGGAGATGGTTCTGATGCTTCCCTGAGTCAGAGGTGATAGCTGAGCTGGAGAGGTTTCTTGATGCCAGCTCTTTGATCCGCTGGGTTGGTCTGATGAGGGCTGGATAAGTGGTTGTGATGATCTGGAATTAGCGTTTGTTATTTCCCATTCAGACCAACCTACTCTCCAACAACTTTCTGTCTTAAGTCTATGAGTTAGGGCTTCCCTGTTGGCAACGGATGCACCTGCCAACTCAGGAGACACGGGTTGGATTACTGGTGCAGAAGATCCCACATGCACTAAGCCTGTGCACTACAAGTACTGGGCCTGTGCTCGAGAGCCCCTGAGTCACAACTAGTGAAGCCAGGGAGCCTAGAGCCCGTGCTCCACAACAAGAGAAGCCACTGCAATGAGAAGCCCAGGCACCACAATTGGATTGTAGCCCTTGCTCACCACAACTAGAGAAAAGCCCACATAGCAACCAAGAGCCAGCCCAGCCAAAATAAGTAAATCTACAAGTTAGCTGAGTTCCTGTAAAGTGTAGAATTCAAGTGGGAAATAAGAACGTTACAGGACTTCCCTGGCAGTCCAGTGGTTAGGACTCTGAACACTGCTGAGGGCTTGAGTTTGATCCTTCGTCAGGGAACTAAGATCCTGCAAGCTGCTCGGTGAGGCCAGAAACAAAGATTAAAAATAAAAAATAAAATTATTAAAAAATAAAGAAGAAAATTACTTCAAAGGAGCTTCTCTGTCATAGATATTCTGAAATGCTTCTTAAAAATAATAATGATAATAATAATAATAACAGAACAAAGCAAAAACACCACACACATATATAAATACAAAAATAAAAAAGTAAAGAGAATGACACACTGGTAGTTCTGGAGCTACTTGTAGCTTACAGTCATGTTTGCATAGCCCCCAAAGCATTTTTGGACTAGTTGCTAATATCTGAAAAGGAAAGCTTCACCAAAAAATCGGAATTTATCTTTTTTTTTAAATGTTTTTAAAATTTGTCTTTATTTTAATTAGAAAACAAGGTGGTGACAGGAAAGGCATGGTCTGTGGTCAAGTGAGAGTGAGGTATCCTACGTGTAGCAAGAACATCAGGAGATGGTTCTGATGCTTCCCTGAGTCAGAGGTGATAGCTGAGCTGGAGAGGTTTCTTGATGCCAGCTCTTTGATCCGCTGGGTTGGTCTGATGAGGGCTGGATAAGTGGTTGTGATGATCTGGAATTAGCGTTTGTTATTTCCCATTCAGACCAACCTACTCTCCAACAACTTTCTGTCTTAAGTCTATGAGTTAGGGCTTCCCTGTTGGCAACGGATGCACCTGCCAACTCAGGAGACACGGGTTGGATTACTGGTGCAGAAGATCCCACATGCACTAAGCCTGTGCACTACAAGTACTGGGCCTGTGCTCGAGAGCCCCTGAGTCACAACTAGTGAAGCCAGGGAGCCTAGAGCCCGTGCTCCACAACAAGAGAAGCCACTGCAATGAGAAGCCCAGGCACCACAATTGGATTGTAGCCCTTGCTCACCACAACTAGAGAAAAGCCCACATAGCAACCAAGAGCCAGCCCAGCCAAAATAAGTAAATCTACAAGTTAGCTGAGTTCCTGTAAAGTGTAGAATTCAAGTGGGAAATAAGAACGTTACAGGACTTCCCTGGCAGTCCAGTGGTTAGGACTCTGAACACTGCTGAGGGCTTGAGTTTGATCCTTCGTCAGGGAACTAAGATCCTGCAAGCTGCTCGGTGAGGCCAGAAACAAAGATTAAAAATAAAAAATAAAATTATTAAAAAATAAAGAAGAAAATTACTTCAAAGGAGCTTCTCTGTCATAGATATTCTGAAATGCTTCTTAAAAATAATAATGATAATAATAATAATAACAGAACAAAGCAAAAACACCACACACATATATAAATACAAAAATAAAAAAGTAAAGAGAATGACACACTGGTAGTTCTGGAGCTACTTGTAGCTTACAGTCATGTTTGCATAGCCCCCAAAGCATTTTTGGACTAGTTGCTAATATCTGAAAAGGAAAGCTTCACCAAAAAATCGGAATTTATCTTTTTTTTTAAATGTTTTTAAAATTTGTCTTTATTTTAATTAGAAAACAATTGCTTTAAAATGTTGTGTTAGTTTCTATACAACAATGAGAGTCAGAAGAACCACCTCAACAAATGGAATTTATCTTTCTTTTGAAAAATCAAAACATCTGGTATTGTATCAGGTTTGTGAGCAGCTGCCTGTTGGAGATGAGGCAGAAATGATCTGCCTTTTCATGATTATCTCCTGCTGATGTCACCCATTTATGGTCCCTGATTAGTGTCCATCTGACTCACATTTGCAAGCACCCAGAGCTGACTGACTGATTTGGTAGAAAAGGAATTTATTAACGTATATTCAGTGGTTCAGTACTTCCCAGGTAGCTCAGTTGTGAAGAATCCTCCTGCCATTGCAAGAGACAAAGGAGATGTGCATCCATTTCCTGAATTGGGACGTTCCCCTGGAGGAGGAAATGGCAACCCACCCCATTATTCCTGCCTGAAGAGTTCCATGGACAGAGGAGCCTGGTGGGCTACAGTCCATGGGGTTACAACGAGTTGGACAGGACTGAGCGACCGAGTATTCACATTTAGTGGTTCATAGAATGTCTTAGAGAATGGGAGAACCGGTTGGAGCTAATGCAGTGAGGAGGTACACAACTTCTCCTTCTGAACTGAGGTCACCGAGACAGGACCATCATGGCTGCCCAGCACAGATCCTGCCCACAGCCTATGGTGCACATATCACCTGCTCTGATTATGTGATGCCGGTTCTGCCCCTGAAGAGTGGCACCAGCTGCCACTCTCCCTAGAAGGGGTTCTGTGAGGTCCCTCTTGCTAAGTTCTAATTCAGCTTCGGGGGTGGGTGTGTCTGACTGGCAGAGTTTGGGTCATATGTGTGTACTTTAGCTGGAACAGAAGCTGGAAATAAGTATTTGGTGCTTGCAGCTTTGCTCCATAAGGAGAACAGTCTCCAGATGTAGGAAGGGGTTTCTGACTTTGAATAACCAAAAAGAGCAGCAGATGCTGGCCACCTCTCTGTACGCATTGAGTTTGCCACCCTTGCCCTAATTATATGCCCTATCTAAGCCCTAAGTATATATTGGTTGAGTGACTTATAAGACTAGGAACTTGAGAAGAAAAAATTATTATAGGAAGAGAGAAAAGAAGAAAAGCAGATGACTCGTAGAAAGGCAAAAGGGAGAGAAAATGAGATACAGCCACAGGGGAAAAATGCAGAGTGACTCATGCCTTACAAGCCATGTTCTAAAGTGCAGCCAATCTATTTCCTCATTCACTTTGCTTTTCTTATCTCTTTCTCTTTATAAAGACTCTGAAGAACTCATTCAAAGCCCTGTGAAATTCTTTTTTTTTTTTTTTTTGTGGTCAGGAAATATTGGACCTAACCCAGAAGTTGTTCAGCTCAGTCAATCGCCCAAACACCAGCTGCCTCCGTGATGAGTCGTTCTATCCAAGAGGTAGTTATTTAGCCAACAGACAGATGGCCAAGAAAGTCAAGTTAGTTGGTATATGGTTTGTCATTTGGGATGCCCACAGCCAGCCGAGATAGCCAGAAGCCTGTGGATTCAGAAGCCATAGTCCCTTACCTTGGAATTGTTCCTAGAATCCTGAAGGTACCCAATTAGCAGGAAAAGGGCAGCTTTTGCTACATTAAGCCCACAGCCTAGCAAAGAGGAGGCATTGTCAGAACCCCAGTGACAGACGAAAGAAAGTGGCTGAGCCTGTAGTGAGGCCAAAAACTGAGACACTCCCAGAGTATGGAACAGAAGACAAGCACAGCTATGAACATGGGTGGCCAAGGAAAGGAAGGGCTCCTCAACAACACTTTCCCCAGAAGCATATCAGATTTCCAGGTACAAGGGATGGCTTACGACACATCAAGGAGAATGTGTGAGGATTAGAGAAAATGGAAGTTCTTCTTTTTTTTTTTTTTGTAAGTTCATTTTTGAAGCTCGAGTTGTAACTGGAAATATACTCAGAGAAGGTAGCCAAAGTTAGAATCTGAGCCACATCACTTTCTTCATTAACTTCAACAAATATCTAATCCACGTGTACTATGCACCAGGAACTGTTCTGGGAAATCAGTTATATTATGGTGAACAAAAAACAGTTCCCTTCTTTCCTCGTGGAGCAGATGTCACAAGGGGGAAGACAGTTTGAGTCACAGGACGAGACAGTGAAGGTAAAATCATGACCCTGGGGGCCACTTCAGATGAAAAGCATACAAAGCCATGAGAGGGTCATAAGATGGGCTGACTGTGTGTCTAATTATACATAGAAAATATTTGTTATTTATTATATATATTAATATATATATGCACATATACATATACCCATATCCCTCCACCTTGGGCTTATGGTCAATAAGTTTCATTAGAATTTGAGATTTTAGGTCTGTCTTCTTATACCTTAAGTTTCATTCCTGCTTGTTCTCTGCTGATAATTAATACTGTATTCGTAGCAGCATAGCACACATGCATATGCAATGTTATCCTTGCACACTAAGTTTAAATCTAACCCTGGAATACAGTGCAACTCCATTGGTTTCCCCCTTGATCTGGGGAAGCCCCAGTTGCCAATACATTCTCCCATTTAACTTTCACCCTTTCTCAGGTTCTTATCACCCCCATTTCACATATGAGGAAAGAGAGGGTCTAAGTGATGAGGCTAAAGTGAGTTAATGTGCAATACAATAACTCTACCTGGCTAAAACCCTTAAGAAGATAGAGTGTCAAACAATTGATGCTTTTGAATTGTGGTGTTGGAGAAGACTCTTGAAGAGCCCCTTGGCCTGCATGGAGATCAAACTAGTTAATCCTAAAGGAAATCAACTCTGAATATTCTTTGGAAGGACTGATTCTGAACCTGAAGCTCCAGTACTTTGGCTACTGGATGCAAACAAAAGACTCATCACTCTGGAACTCAGGCCCTCATCTGATGGCAAAGTCTTGCCTACAAAACTTGACCTTGAATATTGTGTTTGCACTGGGCATCTGGAACTTGAGTCTCTCACACACTTGGGGAAACTTTGTTCTCTCCTGTTATAATGTCTATGAAAAATCATGGCTGCTGTTCACCAATGGTTGATGAGCCTTGGTCCAGGTTGCTGTGGTGTACCCTTGCTTTTAGCAATGAATAGATTCCATTAATAAGAGTTGCTACCTTTAATGAAGTATCTCCTGTGGCCCTTATACTGAGCTATGCACTCTTCTTATGGAAATCAGTTATATTATGGTGAACAAAAAACAGTTCACGTCTGTCCTCGAGGAGCAGATGTCACAAGGGGGAAGACAGTTTGAGTCACAGGACGAGACAGTGAAGGTAAAATCATGACCCTGGGGGCCACTTCAGATGAAAAGCATACAAAGCCATGAGAGGGTCATAAGATGGGCTGACTGTGTGTCTAATTATACATAGAAAATATTTGTTATTTATTATATATATTAATATATATATGCACATATACATATACCCATATCCCTCCACCTTGGGCTTATGGTCAATAAGTTTCATTAGAATTTGAGATTTTAGGTCTGTCTTCTTATACCTTAAGTTTCATTCCTGCTTGTTCTCTGCTGATAATTAATACTGTATTCGTAGCAGCATAGCACACATGCATATGCAATGTTATCCTTGCACACTAAGTTTAAATCTAACCCTGGAATACAGTGCAACTCCATTGGTTTCCCCCTTGATCTGGGGAAGCCCCAGTTGCCAATACATTCTCCCATTTAACTTTCACCCTTTCTCAGGTTCTTATCACCCCCATTTCACATATGAGGAAAGAGAGGGTCTAAGTGATGAGGCTAAAGTGAGTTAATGTGCAATACAATAACTCTACCTGGCTAAAACCCTTAAGAAGATAGAGTGTCAAACAATTGATGCTTTTGAATTGTGGTGTTGGAGAAGACTCTTGAAGAGCCCCTTGGCCTGCATGGAGATCAAACTAGTTAATCCTAAAGGAAATCAACTCTGAATATTCTTTGGAAGGACTGATTCTGAACCTGAAGCTCCAGTACTTTGGCTACTGGATGCAAACAAAAGACTCATCACTCTGGAACTCAGGCCCTCATCTGATGGCAAAGTCTTGCCTACAAAACTTGACCTTGAATATTGTGTTTGCACTGGGCATCTGGAACTTGAGTCTCTCACACACTTGGGGAAACTTTGTTCTCTCCTGTTATAATGTCTATGAAAAATCATGGCTGCTGTTCACCAATGGTTGATGAGCCTTGGTCCAGGTTGCTGTGGTGTACCCTTGCTTTTAGCAATGAATAGATTCCATTAATAAGAGTTGCTACCTTTAATGAAGTATCTCCTGTGGCCCTGATACTGAGCTAAGCACTCTGCTTATGTTTCTTTGTTCAGTCCTCACCATGAACTATGGACTAGGTATTATTTTTATGATTGCAGTAACTTCTCCCATGGTCATGAAGCTAGTAGAAGATGAAGCTGATTCTAAGTGCCCTATTTTCAACTAAAGGAATAATCAACCTGACTACAGATGGACCCTTGGGGGATGCACCCACCAGGGGCTTCTACAAAGTCAAAGCACCATCTGCTTCAGGTACACCCAGGTGCTGGCTGAGAAACAGATTTTCATTTATGAGCAGAACTCCCATCTCAGACTAGGGCCAGAGAATCTGCATTGACAGTAAGCCTCCCAGCAGAGTCTTACAAGTAGAAGCTATTGATCTTGACTCTACATTCAGAACGTCCTTGTGTATGCAACAGAAACTAACATGACTGGGCGCACACCATAGTCTTTCTCAGGTGCTAACACATTATATGAGGAGCTGAATCTAAAATGCAAGCAGCTATTTTGATCCTGCTCATGAGCTTTACCAGTTGCAATGTAACTGGGAGGCTTTATATGTCTGGGCAACTTCCTAGACTTTGAGCAAATTATTGTTTAGAGTTGGATCAATATAACAAAGAAAGGAAATTGTTGTTCAACCAATGCCGCTTGTGAGAAAGAATGTTAGTTCCTTTTCTCTCCAAACTTTAATTATGTAATTATGAAAAAGAGCCTTTTTTCTTGAAGAGCCCCTTGGCCTGCATGGAGATCAAACTAGTTAATCCTAAAGGAAATCAACTCTGAATATTCTTTGGAAGGACTGATTCTGAACCTGAAGCTCCAGTACTTTGGCTACTGGATGCAAACAAAAGACTCATCACTCTGGAACTCAGGCCCTCATCTGATGGCAAAGTCTTGCCTACAAAACTTGACCTTGAATATTGTGTTTGCACTGGGCATCTGGAACTTGAGTCTCTCACACACTTGGGGAAACTTTGTTCTCTCCTGTTATAATGTCTATGAAAAATCATGGCTGCTGTTCACCAATGGTTGATGAGCCTTGGTCCAGGTTGCTGTGGTGTACCCTTGCTTTTAGCAATGAATAGATTCCATTAATAAGAGTTGCTACCTTTAATGAAGTATCTCCTGTGGCCCTGATACTGAGCTAAGCACTCTGCTTATGTTTCTTTGTTCAGTCCTCACCATGAACTATGGACTAGGTATTATTTTTATGATTGCAGTAACTTCTCCCATGGTCATGAAGCTAGTAGAAGATGAAGCTGATTCTAAGTGCCCTATTTTCAACTAAAGGAATAATCAACCTGACTACAGATGGACCCTTGGGGGATGCACCCACCAGGGGCTTCTACAATGTCAAAGCACCATCTGCTTCAGGTACACCCAGGTGCTGGCTGAGAAACAGATTTTCATTTATGAGCAGAACTCCCATCTCAGACTAGGGCCAGAGAATCTGCATTGACAGTAAGCCTCCCAGCAGAGTCTTACAAGTAGAAGCTATTGATCTTGACTCTACATTCAGAACGTCCTTGTGTATGCAACAGAAACTAACATGACTGGGCGCACACCATAGTCTTTCTCAGGTGCTAACACATTATATGAGGAGCTGAATCTAAAATGCAAGCAGCTATTTTGATCCTGCTCATGAGCTTTACCAGTTGCAATGTAACTGGGAGGCTTTATATGTCTGGGCAACTTCCTAGACTTTGAGCAAATTATTGTTTAGAGTTGGATCAATATAACAAAGAAAGGAAATTGTTGTTCAACCAATGCCGCTTGTGAGAAAGAATGTTAGTTCCTTTTCTCTCCAAACTTTAATTCAGTTTAAATTATGAAAAAAGTCAATGTAGCAGATTTATATTGGGCAGTCTTGCCAGCACCCTTTTCCTTTAAAAAAAATATTAAATAGTGAAATACAAAATAATATGGTTTCTGTGACCATTCAGATCACAAACAGCTGAGGTAAAATTAATAGTTTGTTTTCCTTTTATTCTGTTTCTCTCCTGTTAACAATTTGCTATCTAGCTTTTCATATTTTTCCTTTGAATAACAGACATATCCATAGCTATATACACTTACAGCCTGTGAACATGGAGTCACACATTACAGATTAATCTCTACTTGGCTCCTTTGCTCTTCATCACATACAACTTGTAGCAGTTGTTTTGTTTTGTTTCTTTTTTTAAGGAATTTTACTCTTCTTGGAGCCCGCTCCAATTTTCCACATACCTTAGTTGTGGGAATCATTGTGTGTGCACTGCCAGGGATGGACACATGATCCTAGATGGGGTCTGTTTCCTGGAGATTTGGGGACCTTTTCTGGGTAGATGGATCTGAAATGTGCAAAATTTGGAATGCCAGTTGCCATTCTCTGTCATGGAAGCTTCAGAGAAAGATGGATAGCAGTAAGCAAAAAAAATCATGAGGTTGTGCCAAAGAGAGAGAGAAAGATGGAGATAGGTAGATGATAAATAGATAAATGATATAGATATTTAATAGTGGGTGATAGATAGAGGAAAGGCAATGTTTTGGAATATCCACAAGGCTTCACTACATTCCCCAGGTTCAGTTTTGCCCTTGACTCTGTGATTTAGAATCCTTCCAACAAATCCCCTTTGCCTCATTGACCTCCCTTTCTTAGACCTAAGCATGGATGAAACATTTCAAGCCCCCTCTTAAAAATAACAGACAAATCCAATCAAGAGATGGGCAGAAGACCTAGATATCTTTTCCAAAGAAGACAAGCAAATGGCCAATAGATACGTGAAAAGATGCTCAACAATGGTAATTATTAGAGAAGTGCAAATCAACCTACAATGAAGTACACCTCACACCAGTCAGGATGGCCATCATCAAAAAGTCTACAGATAATAAATGCTGGAGAGGGTGTGGAGAAAAGGGAATCTTCCTACACTGTTGCTGGAAATGTGAAGTGGCACAGCCACTATGGAGAACAGTATGGCAGTTCCTTAAACAATTCAAAATAGAGGAACCATATGATCCTTCAGTCCCACTCCTAGATTATATCCAGAATAACTCTTAACTTGCAAATAAACATATACCCCAGTGTTCACAATGGCACTGTTCACAGTAGCCAAGGCATTGGAAGCAACCTGAGTGTCCATCAATGGATGGATGAATGGGTAAAGACAATGAGGTACTAAATATAATGGAATGTTACTGACCACAGGAAGATTTTGCATATATGGATTTTAATTTACTTCATAAAACACTACAATTTGTACCAGTTGTTTTGTTTTGTTTCTTTTTTTAAGGAATTTTACTCTTCTTGGAGCCCGCTCCAATTTTCCACATACCTTAGTTGTGGGAATCATTGTGTGTGCACTGCCAGGGATGGACACATGATCCTAGATGGGGTCTGTTTCCTGGAGATTTGGGGACCTTTTCTGGGTAGATGGATCTGAAATGTGCAAAATTTGGAATGCCAGTTGCCATTCTCTGTCATGGAAGCTTCAGAGAAAGATGGATAGCAGTAAGCAAAAAAAATCATGAGGTTGTGCCAAAGAGAGAGAGAAAGATGGAGATAGGTAGATGATAAATAGATAAATGATATAGATATTTAATAGTGGGTGATAGATAGAGGAAAGGCAATGTTTTAGAATATCCACAAGGCTTCACTACATTCCCCAGGTTCAGTTTTGCCCTTGGACTCTGTGATTTAGAATCCTTCCAACAAATCCCCTTTGCCTCATTGACCTCCCTTTCTTAGACCTAAGCATGGATGAAACATTTCAAGCCCCCTCTTAAAAATAACAGACAAATCCAATCAAGAGATGGGCAGAAGACCTAGATATCTTTTCCAAAGAAGACAAGCAAATGGCCAATAGATACGTGAAAAGATGCTCAACAATGGTAATTATTAGAGAAGTGCAAATCAACCTACAATGAAGTACACCTCACACCAGTCAGGATGGCCATCATCAAAAAGTCTACAGATAATAAATGCTGGAGAGGGTGTGGAGAAAAGGGAATCTTCCTACACTGTTGCTGGAAATGTGAAGTGGCACAGCCACTATGGAGAACAGTATGGCAGTTCCTTAAACAATTCAAAATAGAGGAACCATATGATCCTTCAGTCCCACTCCTAGATTATATCCAGAATAACTCTTAACTTGCAAATAAACATATACCCCAGTGTTCACAATGGCACTGTTCACAGTAGCCAAGGCATTGGAAGCAACCTGAGTGTCCATCAATGGATGGATGAATGGGTAAAGACAATGAGGTACATAAATATAATGGAATGTTACTGACCACAGGAAGATTGCTTTCCTGTGCATGAATAGTTTGGATTTTAATTTACTTCTAATAATTTAAGTCGAGAATAGGTGCAGAGAAGTGAAATTGCTAAAGGTCTAGCAACAGAATTCGTAACATCAAATACAACCTAGGAATCTCAGAGAAGTGAAATATTTGGGTCACAATCACAATTAGGTTTTTCAGTAGTACATCTGCAACAAGAAAGAAAGGGGAAGGAAGTAGGGAGGGAGGGAAGAAAGGAGGGAAGGAAGAAGCAGATCTGGGCTGTGGCTGGACAGAGACTTGGATTTGATCTTGTTTCTTTCCTCCTGGGGATGCTGAGGCTGTAGCAGGACTGGGGAGCAGGTGATGCTTCAATTCCCCAAATGTTAGGAAGACATTTCCCATAGGCAGGGGATTGAGTTTGTTAATGTCTTTTGGCAGGACTTGCATGGGCTTATGTGGTATGATTTCTGGGATGTTGTTCTAATGAGGATCCTGAATGGCAAGGAATAATAGTAGATGACTACAGCTAGCGCAAATGAAATGAGCTTTATTACAAAGATGCAGGAGGCCCTCAAAAAACTCAGGGTTGCTGGATGTCTTATGAATAGAAATTAACAAACAGGAGATTTAACCATTCACTCCCTCACTTCTTCCACTTCTCAGAAATGCAGAGAATTGGCCTCTGCTACCAGTGTGATCAGTCCTCCTATTTCTTTCAGCATACTCCTCTGGTTAAACGTGCACATGGCCTGTGGATGGCCAGTTCAGGAGATCAGAGCCTTTTCTACAGGACCTAGTACTTACCAGAAGCCATGTGTCCCATCAGAATCCTACACAGTTGCTGGAAATGAGAAGTGGCACAGCCACTATGGAGAACAGTATGGCAGTTCCTTAAACAATTCAAAATAGAGGAACCATATGATCCTTCAGTCCCACTCCTAGATTATATCCAGAATAACTCTTAACTTGCAAATAAACATATACCCCAGTGTTCACAATGGCACTGTTCACAGTAGCCAAGGCATTGGAAGCAACCTGAGTGTCCATCAATGGATGGATGAATGGGTAAAGACAATGAGGTACATAAATATAATGGAATGTTACTGACCACAGGAAGATTGCTTTCCTGTGCATGAATAGTTTGGATTTTAATTTACTTCTAATAATTTAAGTCGAGAATAGGTGCAGAGAAGTGAAATTGCTAAAGGTCTAGCAACAGAATTCGTAACATCAAATACAACCTAGGAATCTCAGAGAAGTGAAATATTTGGGTCACAATCACAATTAGGTTTTTCAGTAGTACATCTGCAACAAGAAAGAAAGGGGAAGGAAGTAGGGAGGGAGGGAAGAAAGGAGGGAAGGAAGAAGCAGATCTGGGCTGTGGCTGGACAGAGACTTGGATTTGATCTTGTTTCTTTCCTCCTGGGGATGCTGAGGCTGTAGCAGGACTGGGGAGCAGGTGATGCTTCAATTCCCCAAATGTTAGGAAGACATTTCCCATAGGCAGGGGATTGAGTTTGTTAATGTCTTTTGGCAGGACTTGCATGGGCTTATGTGGTATGATTTCTGGGATGTTGTTCTAATGAGGATCCTGAATGGCAAGGAATAATAGTAGATGACTACAGCTAGCGCAAATGAAATGAGCTTTATTACAAAGATGCAGGAGGCCCTCAAAAAACTCAGGGTTGCTGGATGTCTTATGAATAGAAATTAACAAACAGGAGATTTAACCATTCACTCCCTCACTTCTTCCACTTCTCAGAAATGCAGAGAATTGGCCTCTGCTACCAGTGTGATCAGTCCTCCTATTTCTTTCAGCATACTCCTCTGGTTAAACGTGCACATGGCCTGTGGATGGCCAGTTCAGGAGATCAGAGCCTTTTCTACAGGACCTAGTACTTACCAGAAGCCATGTGTGTCCCATTCAGATCCTAGAGAGAGAAAATTACCAGCCCCACTTTATCTGGTTGAATCAGTCCATATAAGTCATAGGTTTCTGGTATCAAATGGATTGACAGCCCTAGAACCCAAGGGCTCTCCTTGTTCAATCAATTGCTTGTGGTGGGAAAGGGAGACAAGACCCTGTGATATACAATATCAGATTGCTTCTCCTAGTAGGAGACAAAAAGAAAAAAATAAATAAGGTATCCCACATCTTTAGAATTCCCTGAATAGGGGCCCATCTTTTAGTAAGGAACCAAGACTTGCATCTCCAGTTAACTCGGAGGCATTGAATTTGATTTTACTGGGAGAGATTCATTTAAACCAGTTTATATTTTAAGGTGAATGACTGAAACAGGCATTCTCTCTGGAGGAGCCAGTCATTTCACAATCAGTTACTGAGTCCCTAACATGGTCATTACTGGGCTTTCCTTGTAGCTCAGTTGGTAAGAATCTGCCTGCAATGCGGGAGACCTGGGTTTGATTCCTGGGTTGGGAAGATCCCCTGGAGAAGGAAATGGCAACCCACTCCAGTATTCTTGCCTGGAGAATCCCATGGACAGAGGAGCCTGGCGGGCTGGAGCTGCAAGAATCAGATGTGGCTTAGCAACTAAACCACCGTTAATATGATCACTATGCTGGATTTGAGGGCCTACGAAATGAGTATTTTGGGAGAGAAGAAAGGGAGGGAAGAAGTTGCTTTAAATCTGAGTTCTTGCAGGAAGAAAGAGACCCAGACAAGGAAAGGATGCTGAGAGAATATATTGGGGTTGGAGGGAAGACAGCTTATTGACTGTTTAACACTGCTGTAGTCTACAGGACTTTTTTCTCAAACTCTTTCCAGCCTGAAATTGAACAGCCCAGGTCTTAGTTACTAAACAACTGTTTTGGACAAGAAAGGCAGAGTACTCCTATAAGAAGAGGAAAAGGGGAGCCAAATTAGATCCAGTCCCTGTCTTCAAAGCCAGCATCCAAGGAGAAGAAACGGCAGCTGCTCTCCAAGCAGAGGGTTGCTAAAAGCCAGGATAGAGTTACAAAGTGCAGCAGGGTTCAGGTGAAAAGCTATGCTAGGCTTGGAGTGGGGAAAATGGTGAGCATATTCAGAAGGCAGCCTTTTCGGGTTGTAGCTTTGATTAGTGGCAGTCAACATTTTTACAGATAGCCCAGCTGTAGTACCCACCGTCAGAACGGATACAGGCCCCACTGGAGCAGAATTTGAAGACCCCTTTGGCTCCAGGCATCAACTCTTTAGCTGCAAGATTATAAGGAGGAAGGGGCTGGGGAAATACCAAGCCATGGAGATATTTCCGATTCTAACAATTGGAGCTGCAATGCAATGCTTATGGCTCAACACCCAGCCTTCTGGAAGGACCTGATGAGGGGACAAACCTGGAGATGCAGGTCTGACTTCTGTTGTGGAGGGATCTGAACTCAGGCTAAGGAGGGCGTTCTTTCAGGAAGGCATAGGAAGCCATAGGAAGCCATCCACCTGGGAGACATTGCTCAATGAACAGCCCCCATTTGATTAAAGATGTAGGACCTGCCCTCTGGCAGCTGAGAGTGGGCCTTTGGGAGGGGAGCGGCATGATCCCAGAAGTGGAGGGCGGGTAGGCCTTGATTAGTAGAGCCCTTCCCTCACAGACAGGGTAGGTGACTCGGTCAAGTTCACGCAGCCGGTCACAGAGACAAACCTTTCTCTCCCAGTGGTGGCTGTGGAGGAGGCAGATAAACGCTGCCAATCAGAGGCCAAGAAGGCGGTGGGGAGCCACGGAGGGGGAGGGAGGCACACCGAGAAGGAGAAAGGTGCAGGGTTCTTGGGAGGGGGTTGACTTTCTTAGGAGCAAGGAGGACTGATTTCTTGCTGAGTTAACCCCGTCGCCTTTCCAGGCCTTGCCTGGGGTGGACTGGCGGTGTGGGTGGGAAGGCGCGCCCCGAGGCGTCTGAGGTCCCTCTTCCCGAGCGGAGGGCCTCAGGCACCTCCTCCCAGTGGCTTTGGCCCGCCCCAAGGCTTCCCGGAGTTCTCCCGGCCCTCGGGCTTGGTGAGACCGGCTTGGGGCCGGGCGCGGTCGGGACGGCGGCACCGGTCTCCAGGTCCCCAGTAGCGCGCCGCGCGAGGCCGCTGCCGCCCTTCGCTCCGCAGCCTGGGCTGGCAGCGCCGCGCTCCGCTCGGAGGGCGCTCGGCGGCGGAGTCCCGTGCTCGGGAGGGGCGAAGGGAGTCTCGACCCCCTCCGCCGGCCCAGACCGAGGAGAGGGCGAGCAGGCGCGGAGCTGGGGCAGGCGCAGGGCGCTGCTCTCTGGGCAGTCTCCGTGCCGCGCGCTCCCCGGGGCTCGGTGGCCTCAAACCTTGGCAGCCAGCAGAGCTGTGCGCCCCGCTTGCTCCGGGGTTCGTTCCCCGCCAGGCAGGAGCTGCTCAGCTAGGGTCACCGAACTCCTTCCCCTTTCTTGGGAGCCGGCCGGTTGAGCTGGAAGCCAGCCCCAGCCGGACGTGCGCTCCTATAAATAGCGCGCGTGTGCCCGCCTTGCGCTCTCCAGGCTGCGCGAGGACAGAGAAAGTTGTGCGCAGGGACGCGGGGCGTGCGGCAGAGGCAGGCGAGGACCCCGCCGGCCGAGCCGCCCTGCCCGTTGGACCGGATCTCGCAAATCTGTGCTTTCGGTGCGGGGAACCCGGCTAACAGCTGCCTGCCTACCTACGTCCAAGAGACACCAAGCTTTGGGGGATTTTTGACCAAGCGAAATCGAGAGTCGCGAGAGACCTGGCCATGAACACAGCCTCGCGTTCTTCCTGGTCTGGGAAACACCTTCTGCTTCTCTAATCCGGCCCCGCCGCAAGCCAGCCAGACACGTACTGGACCGACATCGGCACCGGTCGGCACGCACCATACCCGTGGCTTCTCTGAGTCCCCTTCGTTTTTACTGCTGCATGGTTTACCTGGGGGAGCTTGGGTTTAGGGTGAGGATTTACTATCATTTTCCTCTTTCAAGTGCGAATGTGAGGGTTCAGTGACTTCTAGATGTCTAGGAACAAGGGAGGCTGCAGGGGCCCCAGGCAGGGCTGATTCTTGGGCGGAGGAGGGTGGGGTAGGGGGTTCTGCATGAGCTCCTTAAAGGACAAAGGTAACCGAGCCAGCGAGAGAGCGAGAGGGGAGACTTTGACTTCAAACCACAGAATTGGTGGAAGTGTGCGTGCCGCCGCCGCGGGTCCTGCAGCGCTGTCCATCTAGCCGCCGGCATCTCCCCCAGCTCCGGGGTCCCGGGGAAGCAGGCGACGCAGGCGAGCGGGAGCGCCAGCCGGTTGCGGCTGCCCTCGAGGCTCACCATGGGTGCTGGGCGCCGGGCTCTGTCCGTGGTGCCGACGGTGCTTCTGGCGCTCACCCTGCCCGGGCTGCGCGTCTGGGCGCAGAACGACACGGAGCCCACTGCATTTGGTCGCTCCCCGGGGCTCGGTGGCCTCAAACCTTGGCAGCCAGCAGAGCTGTGCGCCCCTTGCTCCGGGGTTCGTTCCCCGCCAGGCAGGAGCTGCTCAGCTAGGGTCACCGAACTCCTTCCCCTTTCTTGGGAGCCGGCCGGTTGAGCTGGAAGCCAGCCCCAGCCGGACGTGCGCTCCTATAAATAGCGCGCGTGTGCCCGCCTTGCGCTCTCCAGGCTGCGCGAGGACAGAGAAAGTTGTGCGCAGGGACGCGGGGCGTGCGGCAGAGGCAGGCGAGGACCCCGCCGGCCTAGCCGCCCTGCCCGTTGGACCGGATCTCGCAAATCTGTGCTTTCGGTGCGGGGAACCCGGCTAACAGCTGCCTGCCTACCTACGTCCAAGAGACACCAAGCTTTGGGGGATTTTTGACCAAGCGAAATCGAGAGTCGCGAGAGACCTGGCCATGAACACAGCCTCGCGTTCTTCCTGGTCTGGGAAACACCTTCTGCTTCTCTAATCCGGCCCCGCCGCAAGCCAGCCAGACACGTACTGGACCGACATCGGCACCGGTCGGCACGCACCATACCCGTGGCTTCTCTGAGTCCCCTTCGTTTTTACTGCTGCATGGTTTACCTGGGGGAGCTTGGGTTTAGGGTGAGGATTTACTATCATTTTCCTCTTTCAAGTGCGAATGTGAGGGTTCAGTGACTTCTAGATGTCTAGGAACAAGGGAGGCTGCAGGGGCCCCAGGCAGGGCTGATTCTTGGGCGGAGGAGGGTGGGGTAGGGGGTTCTGCATGAGCTCCTTAAAGGACAAAGGTAACCGAGCCAGCGAGAGAGCGAGAGGGGAGACTTTGACTTCAAACCACAGAATTGGTGGAAGTGTGCGTGCCGCCGCCGCGGGTCCTGCAGCGCTGTCCATCTAGCCGCCGGCATCTCCCCCAGCTCCGGGGTCCCGGGGAAGCAGGCGACGCAGGCGAGCGGGAGCGCCAGCCGGTTGCGGCTGCCCTCGAGGCTCACCATGGGTGCTGGGCGCCGGGCTCTGTCCGTGGTGCCGACGGTGCTTCTGGCGCTCACCCTGCCCGGGCTGCGCGTCTGGGCGCAGAACGACACGGAGCCCATCGTGCTGGAAGGCAAGTGCCTCGTGGTGTGCGACTCGAACCCGGCCACGGACTCCAAGGGCTCCTCTTCCTCCCCTCTCGGGATCTCGGTCCGGGCGGCAAACTCCAAGGTCGCCTTCTCAGCGGTGCGGAGCACCAACCATGAGCCGTCCGAGATGAGCAACAAGACTCGCATCATTTACTTCGATCAGGTCAGACCCGGAGGGATGCGGGGCGTCAAGAGTCGGAAGACGGGAGGGACGATGTTTAGGCAGCTCGACTTGGCTGCCTGCTCAGGCTCAGCCGATCTGATTGGGAAGTAGGGAAATCGTTTCTGCACTTGCCTTTCCACCTGTCTTGATCTGAAACTTCTGAAGTCCCTCACCACCACGCCTGTCCCCGTTCTCTCTTGGCCTCAGAAAGCGCTGCTGAGGCAATGGGAGAGAGGCTGGCAGCCCAGAGCCCGGCAGCGAGAGCTCAGGGCAAGTTTAACAGCAACAGGTCTGTAGGAGCTGGCGGGATTCTGGTTCCTGGATCTTGCAGTCTCTTAAAATGAACTTTCCCCACTGGCTCAGACTCCTCCGCAGGTGCCCGAGGCCATTCTCTGGCGGGGTACCTTCTCTGACCCCAGATGGATGATTGGTTCCTCCCAGGTAGAGAAGCTTCTCCCCAGACAGAGCCCTGGGTGGGGTAGGGGGAGGGTGGTCCCTACTCTGCACAGATGTTGCAGGTCGCTGGAGAGGGTGGAGAGCAATGGTTCCAGTCAGATCTCAGCCACTTTTCTGCTGCCAGGATCCCCATAACATGTTCCAGGCACCGCTGCAGTGGAAAGCCCTTCTCTGCTCCTTGGAAAACCCTTCTCTGCTACTTGGAGAAAAGTTGAGAGCAAAGGAATAGGCAGTTGCACTGAGCTCCTGCAGGGAAGTGCTGGGAAGCATTCTCTGTTCTCCTGCTCCAGTCCTTTTAGGGACCTGCAAAGTCGTGAGGAAAGATGGACTGGGGGTTTTTGGAAGCAGGGTGGGGGAGGAACTGATGAAAACTGAAACTAGTGATCTGGAGCTCTGGGGTATAGCTGATGAGAGACCCCAGGATATCAGTTTAGCAGTCTTCAAACTGAAAACAGACACCAGGGTGATTGTTTCAACCTCTGCTGCACCCAGAGTCGTTTAAATCCCAAAGTCGTATGTGTAGTTCACAGCTGCCTACCACATGGGCAAGAGCACAGGTTAAGTGGTGCTGCAGGATGTGCCAGGGGAGGAATAAGGTGACATTTCTCTCCCTTACTTAATTATTCCCAAGTAATGCACTGTCCAGCTGGCCCGAGATGGAGAATGCCTCTCTGGGGCTTCCTATCGAATAGCCATCATTTTAAAAGAATTAGGCAACCCCTTTGGGTTTTGGTGCAGTATTTTCCACCTTGATGGAGATAAAGTCTGGCATGACCCATGACTTGTATTTCAGTGCATTAATTGCATATTGTGGACACTGCACTGTCCTCTGTACAGTGCATTCTTTTCAATGACCTTTCTGTCAGTTAGAAGAGGAGAAGGGTTTGCTCTTCTGTTCTGGGTGCTCGTGCATCTTAGAGACAATAAGACACATTTGGTGATCAATCTCGATGTGCCTGGATGCTCTAATTACACTGTACAGTCAACATAGAGGCCTATGTGTAGTCAACACTAATCAGCTAGCTCCATTTTTGCTAATGACTTGGCTCGACTCCTCGCAGGCCGAGGTCCGGCAGGATGGATGATTGGTTCCTCCCAGGTAGAGAAGCTTCTCCCAGACAGAGCCCTGGGTGGGGTAGGGGGAGGGTGGTCCCTACTCTGCACAGATGTTGCAGGTCGCTGGAGAGGGTGGAGAGCAATGGTTCCAGTCAGATCTCAGCCACTTTTCTGCTGCCAGGATCCCCATAACATGTTCCAGGCACCGCTGCAGTGGAAAGCCCTTCTCTGCTCCTTGGAAAACCCTTCTCTGCTACTTGGAGAAAAGTTGAGAGCAAAGGAATAGGCAGTTGCACTGAGCTCCTGCAGGGAAGTGCTGGGAAGCATTCTCTGTTCTCCTGCTCCAGTCCTTTTAGGGACCTGCAAAGTCGTGAGGAAAGATGGACTGGGGGTTTTTGGAAGCAGGGTGGGGGAGGAACTGATGAAAACTGAAACTAGTGATCTGGAGCTCTGGGGTATAGCTGATGAGAGACCCCAGGATATCAGTTTAGCAGTCTTCAAACTGAAAACAGACACCAGGGTGATTGTTTCAACCTCTGCTGCACCCAGAGTCGTTTAAATCCCAAAGTCGTATGTGTAGTTCACAGCTGCCTACCACATGGGCAAGAGCACAGGTTAAGTGGTGCTGCAGGATGTGCCAGGGGAGGAATAAGGTGACATTTCTCTCCCTTACTTAATTATTCCCAAGTAATGCACTGTCCAGCTGGCCCGAGATGGAGAATGCCTCTCTGGGGCTTCCTATCGAATAGCCATCATTTTAAAAGAATTAGGCAACCCCTTTGGGTTTTGGTGCAGTATTTTCCACCTTGATGGAGATAAAGTCTGGCATGACCCATGACTTGTATTTCAGTGCATTAATTGCATATTGTGGACACTGCACTGTCCTCTGTACAGTGCATTCTTTTCAATGACCTTTCTGTCAGTTAGAAGAGGAAAAGGGTTTGCTCTTCTGTTCTGGGTGCTCGTGCATCTTAGAGACAATAAGACACATTTGGTGATCAATCTCGATGTGCCTGGATGCTCTAATTACACTGTACAGTCAACATAGAGGCCTATGTGTAGTCAACACTAATCAGCTAGCTCCATTTTTGCTAATGACTTATGTGCCATGTATCTGATTCAGGGAGTCCCTGCTAAGTACCTCGAATTATTTTAAATGTGCTTAAACAAATCTTTGTAAAACCTCTATTGGGAATTATTGCATAGCTGGTGATTTGTTGCTGGAAGACCATCGAGCATCGGGTCAGACAAGGCAATCTGATGCACTTTGGAAAAGGAGTAACTCAGAATAAAATGATATACACACATGCATTTTAAATTGGGGACTGAGCCTGGTACATCTACCTGACCATCACTATGTTCCGATGTGTTGCTCAAAGGTAATAGTATATCTTTAGGGAATTACACAAAGACCTCAATATTAGCATGAATGTAGTGTTTAAAGGAGATAGCAGTGAATTGCCAGTCATATAGGGGGAATATGTTTTCATAAGGACATCTGATTTTTCTGAATGCCACTTACAGATTTATTTCTTGGAGAGGAATGGAAGAAACCCTGGTTATATCCTGCTTGCCAACTCCCACCACCTATAAACACACACATGCGTGCACACACACACACACATTCTCTCACTCTTTTCCATAGGCAGGGATGCACCGATGTGACATTTAGTTTAAAAGGTCACCTGTTAAAATTCAGTGCTAATTTCATAACCAGTAGAACTAGGCTGAACATCTTGGAATACAGACTGCTCTGTTGTTTTCTTGGGAAACAGCATTGTATTTCTCTCTTCCTTTTGTCCCTTGAACTTTGAACAAAGAGCAGATGATTGATCAGGGGATGGACAGTGGCCGACAGGGAGGCACAGGAGAATGCCACCTGTTTCATGGCCTCTACTCTTTGACAGCCTGTAAAGACTGAGTCATGGCCAAAATATTATAATTAAGAAACTGGTGACATAGAGTGATTCCTCTGTACAGTGCATTCTTTTCAATGACCTTTCTGTCAGTTAGAAGAGGAGAAGGGTTTGCTCTTCTGTTCTGGGTGCTCGTGCATCTTAGAGACAATAAGACACATTTGGTGATCAATCTCGATGTGCCTGGATGCTCTAATTACACTGTACAGTCAACATAGAGGCCTATGTGTAGTCAACACTAATCAGCTAGCTCCATTTTTGCTAATGACTTATGTGCCATGTATCTGATTCAGGGAGTCCCTGCTAAGTACCTCGAATTATTTTAAATGTGCTTAAACAAATCTTTGTAAAACCTCTATTGGGAATTATTGCATAGCTGGTGATTTGTTGCTGGAAGACCATCGAGCATCGGGTCAGACAAGGCAATCTGATGCACTTTGGAAAAGGAGTAACTCAGAATAAAATGATATACACACATGCATTTTAAATTGGGGACTGAGCCTGGTACATCTACCTGACCATCACTATGTTCCGATGTGTTGCTCAAAGGTAATAGTATATCTTTAGGGAATTACACAAAGACCTCAATATTAGCATGAATGTAGTGTTTAAAGGAGATAGCAGTGAATTGCCAGTCATATAGGGGAAATATGTTTTCATAAGGACATCTGATTTTTCTGAATGCCACTTACAGATTTATTTCTTGGAGAGGAATGGAAGAAACCCTGGTTATATCCTGCTTGCCAACTCCCACCACCTATAAACACACACATGCGTGCACACACACACACACATTCTCTCACTCTTTTCCATAGGCAGGGATGCACCGATGTGACATTTAGTTTAAAAGGTCACCTGTTAAAATTCAGTGCTAATTTCATAACCAGTAGAACTAGGCTGAACATCTTGGAATACAGACTGCTCTGTTGTTTTCTTGGGAAACAGCATTGTATTTCTCTCTTCCTTTTTGTCCCTTGAACTTTGAACAAAGAGCAGATGATTGATCAGGGGATGGACAGTGGCCGACAGGGAGGCACAGGAGAATGCCACCTGTTTCATGGCCTCTACTCTTTGACAGCCTGTAAAGACTGAGTCATGGCCAAAATATTATAATTAAGACCTGGGTGACATAGGAAGGAAACACATGTCTGTGGATCTTGGCTGAGGTTGGGCGGAGGCTCAGAGGAGGGCTGGGTGTCCACATCACTCCGTGCACCAACAGTCCAGTGTTGTGGATTAAGTCACCCAGTGGAGGGAGTGTCCAGAACTCTGTGTACTGTGTCCAGGAGTGACTGCAGAGAGCTGTGGGTGTGATTGGCTGACTTGGAAACGTCACCTCTGGACATGACGAAGGCTCAGAGAGGCATGTAGATATGTGCAGATATGCCTTTTTTCTGACTCTCAGGGTAAACCTAATGTTTGTCAGCCCCTACATTGTTCCTCAGTGTTTCCAGAGCCATCATGCAACCTTGCTGGAAATCAAGGCATGAATAAAAAGCTGTGACTTTCTTTTTTTCTTATAACATCAAAAAGAAGAACCTTCCAATATACAAGTCCTTTTACCAAGTCACTAAAGAAAAAAGGAATAGAGCTCAATGTTTTATTTTCCATGGTTTTTAAAGCTAGTTTTCTTTCTTAAGAAAGGAAATAGAAAGAAAAAGAAAAGGGAATGAAAAAGAACTGGCTTAGCTTATAGAAGTAAATATGGTAACAGTTGACTGTTGTTTATTCTTTGTATCTGTAGATCCTGGTGAACGTGGGGAATTTTTTCACCCTGGAGTCTGTCTTTGTAGCACCAAGGAAAGGAATTTACAGTTTCAGTTTTCACGTAATTAAAGTCTACCAGAGCCAAACAATACAGGTATGTCTTTTGACCTGTTCCCTCTTGAGCCTGAAATGACAGTGTTTATTCATAATAGGTTATGTATTTAAGTATTTATCCAAAGATGGGTTTTCATTATTAAAAAAAAAAAAGCCATCTTTGTAGTAGTTCATTTTTAAAACACATACTTTCCAGTAACATTGATGCAGGTGTGTGAAAAAAAGCATACAGAAAAATAAACAATTGAACTTATTACCTTAATAACTACCAGTCATTTAAATCACATTGCTTAGTAAAAATTTAGTGACATAAATCTCTTTATAAGATCTTGCTTGCTTTTAAGGCATGTGCAAAAATCACCTGAATTTATAAGGAAAAAAAAATTAGTAAGGCTGTCTGAGTTTTACCTACTAAATAAATAAAACAAATCTGCTGTTGTCATTAAAAATAATGAGCCACATTTAATGACTGAGAATAAGAAGAAATCTCAGAAGGAATAGCTGTTCAATATACTTTTAAAGAAAGCACGTGCTGTCTCTCCTCTACATGGTTCATCTTCAGTTACTCTGATGATGAATTCTTACCAATCGTGGCTCCACAGTTAGTATATTTTGTGCTATGCTTTCTAAGGAATGGACTGGAACTTACACTCACAAACTGCAATGAAGCTAATTCTTAAAATATTCAAGTATGCCATCACCCAGTAATACCAATACATGTCTATGGAATTCTGGGATACCTTTTAAATCACATGTTCCATGTTTGTGCTGTGTATTGGTAGTGGTGATTATCTGCTAAGTTGTGTCTGACTCTTGCCACTCTGTGGAGTATAGCCCGCCAGGCTCCTCTGTCTATGGGATTCTCCAGGCATGAATACTGGATGGTGCCTAGTGGTGACTTACTCTGTCAATGTTTTATTTTCCATGGTTTTTAAAGTTTTTTGGGAAAAAAAAAATGAAAGAACTGGCTTAGCTTATAGAAGTAAATATGGTAACAGTTGACTGTTGTTTATTCTTTGTATCTGTAGATCCTGGTGAACGTGGGGAATTTTTTCACCCTGGAGTCTGTCTTTGTAGCACCAAGGAAAGGAATTTACAGTTTCAGTTTTCACGTAATTAAAGTCTACCAGAGCCAAACAATACAGGTATGTCTTTTGACCTGTTCCCTCTTGAGCCTGAAATGACAGTGTTTATTCATAATAGGTTATGTATTTAAGTATTTATCCAAAGATGGGTTTTCATTATTAAAAAAAAGCCATCTTTGTAGTAGTTCATTTTTAAAACACATACTTTCCAGTAACATTGATGCAGGTGTGTGAAAAAAAGCATACAGAAAAATAAACAATTGAACTTATTACCTTAATAACTACCAGTCATTTAAATCACATTGCTTAGTAAAAATTTAGTGACATAAATCTCTTTATAAGATCTTGCTTGCTTTTAAGGCATGTGCAAAAATCACCTGAATTTATAAGGAAAAAAAAATTAGTAAGGCTGTCTGAGTTTTACCTACTAAATAAATAAAACAAATCTGCTGTTGTCATTAAAAATAATGAGCCACATTTAATGACTGAGAATAAGAAGAAATCTCAGAAGGAATAGCTGTTCAATATACTTTTAAAGAAAGCACGTGCTGTCTCTCCTCTACATGGTTCATCTTCAGTTACTCTGATGATGAATTCTTACCAATCGTGGCTCCACAGTTAGTATATTTTGTGCTATGCTTTCTAAGGAATGGACTGGAACTTACACTCACAAACTGCAATGAAGCTAATTCTTAAAATATTCAAGTATGCCATCACCCAGTAATACCAATACATGTCTATGGAATTCTGGGATACCTTTTAAATCACATGTTCCATGTTTGTGCTGTGTATTGGTAGTGGTGATTATCTGCTAAGTTGTGTCTGACTCTTGCCACTCTGTGGAGTATAGCCCGCCAGGCTCCTCTGTCTATGGGATTCTCCAGGCATGAATACTGGAGTGGGTTGTCATTTCCTTCCCCAGGGGATCTTCCTGACACAGGGATTGATTCCATGACTCCTGCATTGCAGGTGGATATTTTACCAACTGAGCTGTGTTGTATCTCTGTGAATGTTAACTTACACAGCTCCCACTTTTAAATATCCTAGTAAGTGGATAAATTCATCAGCCTCAGATTAAATTTAGTCAATATTAATTTTTGACATAAAAAGGAATGCGTATCTAGTAAACAAATTTCCTTCCAATGGAAAAGCTTTTCCCAAACTCCAGTATTTAGAAATGTAGGTAATGTTTAACACAGTATAATCAAATTGCACCTTAGAGGGAAGGTGATAAATTTGATTTTGTTGCTAATTATCTGTCATTAAAATATTCAGTGGTAGTAGTGATTATTATTTTTAATGCACATTTCTTATCAAGAAAAATAAAAAGAAATCATAGCACATACATATTCCATAATTATGACTGATGTTTAGCACTATGCATGTCTTAGCTGTATAGGAAACCTGCAAAGGTATTAGAATCTTGCTGTACCAGGATTTCGCAGAGCAAAGGGCATGGGGTTATTTTTTACTTATGTCCTGGGAAGCCACCAGCTTGTGTCATTACCAAAAAGTTGCTGTTACATACAAGAGGTAAATAAAGTAGTAGGCTTAATTTACATGCTAAAGGGAAGCCATTTTTCACATGGCTAGGTTTCTCTGCATGAGTAGTATTCTTTCATGAGCATTTATTTCATGAAGTTTCTATGGGAGAAATTTTTCAAAAAATTTCAAGTTAAAAAGATCAGTTCAGTAAGATCATACTAAGCCTAGCCACCACAATTTGCTAGTTTGAAAGGAAAGGGATATATTTATTGAACATCAGATATTTCACCAGGTTGATCAGCTTAGACATTATTTTTTACCCCTCCACCTTTGTAGATGTTTTGTAGAAAGATGATGTTTGTGCTGTGTATTGGTAGTGGTGATTATCTGCTAAGTTGTGTCTGACTCTTGCCACTCTGTGGAGTATAGCCCGCCAGGCTCCTCTGTCTATGGGATTCTCCAGGCATGAATACTGGAGTGGGTTGTCATTTCCTTCCCCAGGGGATCTTCCTGACACAGGGATTGATTCCATGACTCCTGCATTGCAGGTGGATATTTTACCAACTGAGCTGTGTTGTATCTCTGTGAATGTTAACTTACACAGCTCCCACTTTTAAATATCCTAGTAAGTGGATAAATTCATCAGCCTCAGATTAAATTTAGTCAATATTAATTTTTGACATAAAAAGGAATGCGTATCTAGTAAACAAATTTCCTTCCAATGGAAAAGCTTTTCCCAAACTCCAGTATTTAGAAATGTAGGTAATGTTTAACACAGTATAATCAAATTGCACCTTAGAGGGAAGGTGATAAATTTGATTTTTGTTGCTAATTATCTGTCATTAAAATATTCAGTGGTAGTAGTGATTATTATTTTTAATGCACATTTCTTATCAAGAAAAATAAAAAGAAATCATAGCACATACATATTCCATAATTATGACTGATGTTTAGCACTATGCATGTCTTAGCTGTATAGGAAACCTGCAAAGGTATTAGAATCTTGCTGTACCAGGATTTCGCAGAGCAAAGGGCATGGGGTTATTTTTTACTTATGTCCTGGGAAGCCACCAGCTTGTGTCATTACCAAAAAGTTGCTGTTACATACAAGAGGTAAATAAAGTAGTAGGCTTAATTTACATGCTAAAGGGAAGCCATTTTTCACATGGCTAGGTTTCTCTGCATGAGTAGTATTCTTTCATGAGCATTTATTTCATGAAGTTTCTATGGGAGAAATTTTTCAAAAAATTTCAAGTTAAAAAGATCAGTTCAGTAAGATCATACTAAGCCTAGCCACCACAATTTGCTAGTTTGAAAGGAAAGGGATATATTTATTGAACATCAGATATTTCACCAGGTTGATCAGCTTAGACATTATTTTTTACCCCTCCACCTTTGTAGATGTTTTGTAGAAAGATGATGTTTGCTTCTTCCTTCCTTCCTTCCCTCCCTCCTTCTTTCCTCCTTCCCTTATTCCCACCTACCTTCCTACTTCCCACCTCCTCCCTTCCTTCCTTCCTTTCTTTGATTGATTCACAATATTATATTAGTTTCAGGTGTACAACATAGTGATTCAGTATTTTTATAGATTACACTTCATTTAAAGCAGTTATAAAATAATGACTGTATTTCCAACTGTACTGTACAAATATATCCTTTAAGTTACTTATTTGATACATAGTTTTTACCTCCTAATCCCCTACCCTGATCTTTCTTTTCCCTTCCCTCCTTTTCCCTCCCCTTACTGGTAACCCTAGTTTCTTCTCTATAACCATGAGTCTGTTTTGTTTTATTCATTCATATGTTTTGTCTTGAGAGAGAGCTCTTCATTGTTTCATTTTGTTTTATAGGTTAACCTGATGTTAAACGGGAAACCAGTCATATCGGCCTTTGCTGGGGATAAAGACGTTACGCGGGAGGCTGCCACAAATGGGGTCCTGCTCTACCTGGATAAAGAGGATAAGGTTTACCTAAAACTGGAGAAAGGTAACTTGGTCGGAGGCTGGCAGTATTCCACGTTCTCTGGCTTTCTGGTGTTCCCCCTATAGAATTTGGTTTCTCCGTGATGCTCATCCTGGTGAGGGGCAGCCCACCCCTGAGTTCCTGGAAGATAGCTTCCGCTCCACCGGATTGATGTCTCTTACTGGTTTCTCATGGGTGAATTCGGATCCTCCGTCAGGATGCTAGGCCTGTCTGGACCAGTCCCGAGCTCCACGGGTTATTCTTGTCGTGTGCGTTTCTGTGGACTCGGATTGGGACTCACAACCGTTGATACCCATCCATGCTTACGTGTAACAATTCAGAGCTGTCTGCAAGGTTTGTTCTGAATTTAATTTCCTGGAATTACTGAATTCGTTGCAGATGTGACATTTATTTAGTTTTCTAAAACCGGCAGCCATGTCTGAGAATTAGAGAACTCTATAGAAAAGTTCTGACTTCAATCAACGATTCGTGTGATCCTGCCAAAGAATTGTGTGCTGTGTCAGTATACTGGTTACACTTGTTTCCATTCCTTTGGGATTAGTTTGTTCGGTTCTCTTAGGGTGACTGCTGGTTTTGTGTCTTCTCTACAAATAGGGTAATTGCTTGCCCGCAAATTTACTCTATGAGGTCACCCACACGACTTCCCTTAAAAAAATAAAAATAATGCTTCATAGTTGTATTTTAATTATATATGTGAAAGAGTCATATTTTCCAAATTATATTTTCTAATAGGAAGAATAGATCATAAATCTAACACAGAAAAAGATGTGTACCTGAATTCTTAAGTGCTCAATCCTCAAACTTGTGCAAAACAGCTCTCCTCCACGGGAAATCTTATACTTTATTGCTCATTTTAATTAACATGATTGATAATAACTACTTTATTAAAAACCTAAAGGATTTTTTTTTTCTTTAGACATGACTACTTTATTAACTGGAGTTGGGATACCCTTGTTTTTAATTATACCTATTTTTCAAACCTTCTGTTGTGTTTGAAGTATCATCTAGTTTTGCCTTAACTCCTAAAATTGTATAGATTTATCTGTTTAGCTAATATTAATTCCATATCTGAACTTAGTGCAATATCTTATTTTGTCTTTTGTACAGTTCATATGAGAATTCATAAAATTATTCTGTCTCTGTTATAGAATAAAGGTTAATATATGTTAGTTGAATTGTTTGGTCCTTTTGGTCTTGGAAATACCTATTTTACATGATTTATTCCCTCCTCTCTCCTCCCTCAGCCCTATCAGTCCTTCCTTTCATTTCTTTGTCTTGGAGTTGAAGGAAAGCTTTCTGAGTTTCTAGAGAATGTCCCTCAACTGGCATAGAAAATCTTTACTATGTTTAATTTGTCCAGATTCAGGAGTTGCAAGCTTGGCAAAAGAAGATGAATGAACGTAGCAAAGTCTCCTTTCAGAAGAACTTACTGTTCGGAAGTTAAGTTTTAAAAGATCCCCTGAAGCATCATGAAGGGTTCAGTGAATGAATGAGTGGTGATGCAAATAAAGATTTGTGTTTTCAGACTAAAGACATGGGGAAGAGTTCTGCCCTTTTCTCAGCACTAAAGGACAAGCAGAATCTTAGTTGTTGCTGTGCCCCAATTTTTATACTGGTTACACTTGTTTCCATTCCTTTGGGATTAGTTTGTTCGGTTCTCTTAGGGTGACTGCTGGTTTTGTGTCTTCTCTACAAATAGGGTAATTGCTTGCCCGCAAATTTACTCTATGAGGTCACCCACACGACTTCCCTTAAAAAAATAAAAATAATGCTTCATAGTTGTATTTTAATTATATATGTGAAAGAGTCATATTTTCCAAATTATATTTTCTAATAGGAAGAATAGATCATAAATCTAACACAGAAAAAGATGTGTACCTGAATTCTTAAGTGCTCAATCCTCAAACTTGTGCAAAACAGCTCTCCTCCACGGGAAATCTTATACTTTATTGCTCATTTTAATTAACATGATTGATAATAACTACTTTATTAAAAACCTAAAGGATTTTTTTTTTCTTTAGACATGACTACTTTATTAACTGGAGTTGGGATACCCTTGTTTTTAATTATACCTATTTTTCAAACCTTCTGTTGTGTTTGAAGTATCATCTAGTTTTGCCTTAACTCCTAAAATTGTATAGATTTATCTGTTTAGCTAATATTAATTCCATATCTGAACTTAGTGCAATATCTTATTTTGTCTTTTGTACAGTTCATATGAGAATTCATAAAATTATTCTGTCTCTGTTATAGAATAAAGGTTAATATATGTTAGTTGAATTGTTTGGTCCTTTTGGTCTTGGAAATACCTATTTTACATGATTTATTCCCTCCTCTCTCCTCCCTCAGCCCTATCAGTCCTTCCTTTCATTTCTTTGTCTTGGAGTTGAAGGAAAGCTTTCTGAGTTTCTAGAGAATGTCCCTCAACTGGCATAGAAAATCTTTACTATGTTTAATTTGTCCAGATTCAGGAGTTGCAAGCTTGGCAAAAGAAGATGAATGAACGTAGCAAAGTCTCCTTTCAGAAGAACTTACTGTTCGGAAGTTAAGTTTTAAAAGATCCCCTGAAGCATCATGAAGGGTTCAGTGAATGAATGAGTGGTGATGCAAATAAAGATTTGTGTTTTCAGACTAAAGACATGGGGAAGAGTTCTGCCCTTTTCTCAGCACTAAAGGACAAGCAGAAGATGGCCTGTTTGTTTTTAAGAGAAACTGTAATGCTGGATGTCTCCTCTGGAGATTTGGTTTAATTTTCTGTTGTCAGCTGAAACAAATTTGGAGGCCCCCTTTTGTAGATTGTAGCATTGGGGAGACTCTTGTAGGATTCTGTGGGAGAAACCTTGCAGGCAGGTCTCCCAGTATAATTGTGGTTAATCACCAAGTCACACTAATTCATTTCATCACAGGAAGAGACTCTCCTCCCAAGAAGAATTATCTGGAGATACTGGCAGTGGATCCGCAATGTTTTGCTTGGCAAGTTGTCTCCCAGCTGGCGTTCAGTCAAAAGTCTTTCCTCCCCCGTGATTGTATAATGTGAGAAAACAGTCCCGCACAAGGGACTTTCATCCAGATTGCCTCCTCTGCAAACACACTTTGCTCTTATGTAACCTTTCCTACAGTTCTCTGAAGTCAGGGTTTGTGTCTTTACATTGCAGCAGAGTGAATCATATTGGAATAAATATCCTGTTGGTCATTGTTTTGGCACAGCGGCTCAAGAGTCTTGGAATTTCCAGGGGATACCTCTGACAGGACAGAGGAAGTTTGCTTTTTAATGAAGCAGACTGATGTAGAGGGTGTGTTATAAACAGGCTTGTGACCATCCTTTGGGGCTTGCTCTTATTTTTCTGAACATAAAAGAACACTGGGAAAGGGCTTGATTTTAATTTTAAGGCTTTCCCTGGTGGCTCAGACAGTGAAGAATCCACCTGCAATGCAGGAGACCTGGGTTCAGTCCCTGGGCTGGGAATATCCCCTGGAGGAAGGCATGGCAACCCACTCCTTTATTCTCGCCTGGAGAATACCCATGATTGGAAGAGCCTGGCAGGCTATAGTCCATAGGGTCTCAAAGACTCAGACATGACTGAAGTGACTTAGCACACATGCACACAGGCCAAGTTGGGCAGGAGGATATTAATATTGGAATGATAAAAGGAAGAGAATTGAGTTCGATTGGGCCAGGTGAAAAGCAGGAGCCAGATGCTCCTTACAGGTTCCATGACTTTAAAGTACTTTTCAGAAATTGCTTGGTCCACAGAAATGGTAATTGAGCACAGTGTTTGCATTGGCCTGTCGGCATTCATTAATGCCAGGGCACTCCCTTCCTAAACATTTTGCTTTAATTCTTTCTTTTTTTCCATTTGTTGGACTTAAGGTTGTTTTCCCCACTCTTTTTGGTTTCTAGATACCTGGATTGCGGAGTCTCTTCTTTTTCTTTAGCAAGTTACTGCTTTTACTCTTGGAATATCTTCAACCAACATTGTTAAACTGTGCTTATGATGTGTTGCATGCTTTGCTAGGGACCAAGTGTACAGAAGTGGTGACAGCTGGTCTTTTTAGATCTCCCTAGTCAGCAAACCCAGCCAGAGGCTTCACAAGAAGCAACAGAGGTCTCGAAGTATGGTTTCACTTGGTCTCCTGACTGATGGTCCTGGGCTTTACCAATTCACCTTTACTACTTAACCCATCTGTCATCAGAATGCTAGTCATTCAGTGGCCCCCAGTTGGTAGACCTGATGACCATAGACAAGTAGTGAAAACAAGGAGAGGTGACAAAATGTGACAACCACTCACATTTGCAACCACAGAGCTCAGGTTGAATTCTTGTGATTACCTTTGGTAGAGAGGGAGGTGGGGTTTAAGGAATATGATTTCTAAATAGGTTAATATGTCCCCTCTAGTACAGGGCTGCATTTAATCTGGGTTTTCATTGTCGTAGAATCAAAAATATTTCTTTTTTGTTTGTGTGGTCTTTGGTCTTCTCTGACCTTTCAGTGGAAAACATTCTTTGTGGATTTGATCCTGAAGTTCTCCTCTGTCATCTTCTCAAGTGAAGATGTATAAAAATCATCCAAGAATCTTGGTAGAATGTAGATTCCAGGGCTGTAGGTCTGGAATGGGACCTGAGAATCTGCATTTCTGACAAGCTCCCAGAGAATGTCGACGGTGCTGGCCTGGGTACCACACATTGAATACTAATCCCTTCCATCACAAAGTTGGGCAGGAGGATATTAATATTGGAATGATAAAAGGAAGAGAATTGAGTTCGATTGGGCCAGGTGAAAAGCAGGAGCCAGATGCTCCTTACAGGTTCCATGACTTTAAAGTACTTTTCAGAAATTGCTTGGTCCACAGAAATGGTAATTGAGCACAGTGTTTGCATTGGCCTGTCGGCATTCATTAATGCCAGGGCACTCCCTTCCTAAACATTTTGCTTTAATTCTTTCTTTTTTTCCATTTGTTGGACTTAAGGTTGTTTTCCCCACTCTTTTTGGTTTCTAGATACCTGGATTGCGGAGTCTCTTCTTTTTCTTTAGCAAGTTACTGCTTTTACTCTTGGAATATCTTCAACCAACATTGTTAAACTGTGCTTATGATGTGTTGCATGCTTTGCTAGGGACCAAGTGTACAGAAGTGGTGACAGCTGGTCTTTTTAGATCTCCCTAGTCAGCAAACCCAGCCAGAGGCTTCACAAGAAGCAACAGAGGTCTCGAAGTATGGTTTCACTTGGTCTCCTGACTGATGGTCCTGGGCTTTACCAATTCACCTTTACTACTTAACCCATCTGTCATCAGAATGCTAGTCATTCAGTGGCCCCCAGTTGGTAGACCTGATGACCATAGACAAGTAGTGAAAACAAGGAGAGGTGACAAAATGTGACAACCACTCACATTTGCAACCACAGAGCTCAGGTTGAATTCTTGTGATTACCTTTGGTAGAGAGGAGGTGGGGTTTAAGGAATATGATTTCTAAATAGGTTAATATGTCCCCTCTAGTACAGGGCTGCATTTAATCTGGGTTTTCATTGTCGTAGAATCAAAAATATTTCTTTTTTGTTTGTGTGGTCTTTGGTCTTCTCTGACCTTTCAGTGGAAAACATTCTTTGTGGATTTGATCCTGAAGTTCTCCTCTGTCATCTTCTCAAGTGAAGATGTATAAAAATCATCCAAGAATCTTGGTAGAATGTAGATTCCAGGGCTGTAGGTCTGGAATGGGACCTGAGAATCTGCATTTCTGACAAGCTCCCAGAGAATGTCGACGGTGCTGGCCTGGGTACCACACATTGAATACTAATCCCTTCCATCACAAAGTATGGTCTATGCTTAGAGAATAAACTTATGGCTGCAGGGAGGAAGGATGAGGGGTGGGTAGGGATAGTTAGGGAGTGTGTAATAAACACACTGCTGTATTTAAAATAGGTAACCAGAAAGGTCCTACTGTACAGACAGGGAACTCTGCTGCATGTCATGTGGCAGCCTGGAAGGAGAGATGTTTGGAGGAGAATGGGAGCATGTGTGTGTATGGCTGAGTCCCTTTACTGCCCACCTGAAATGAACACAACATTATTGTTACTCAGCTCTACCCCAACACGAAATAAAAAGTTAAACAAACAAGAAAAGACAGTGTGGTCTATGGATCAGTAGTGTCCATATCACAGAGGCTTGTTAGAAACCAGGGAGGATTTAGGCTTCCCCAGACCTACTGAATCAGAATCTGCATCTTTAACAAGATCTTCTGCCCCTCCCACCCCCTGGTTCACGAGCAAGTTTACCAGACTAAGTCTTCAAGTCAAACCTGAAGATCACCTGCCCCAGAATGGGGTCAGCTGGGCTTCAGACAATTAAACAAACTCTCCAGGTGATTCTTACAGCTCAGTGCATTCAGGTGAAAGGTGTTTTCTTTGCAGTGAGCCTAGAGTTCCAGCACTTTTATGCTCCTCCCTATTTTAAATTTGGGAGAGCCTGAGGCAGTGAGCACAAGACCTGCCTACAAGGAAGCAAGCTCGAGACTCTCACTCTGTGAGGAGAAAATGCCACAGGGAGCGTTGCTGGTTTGGGCTGGAAAAGGGCTGCAGGAAGACCTCATTCAAGTCAGAGTGTGGGAGACCTGGCATGAAGATGGTGGTAAGTCATCCACAGAACGTGGTGCCTCGTGGGGAAAGAAAGCCCTTGGTGACAGTCTTTATTTTGTCAGCATTTCTCCTGAAATAAAGATGTAGTTACAGCTTGCTTTTCTTTAGACTGAGTGATCTTTCTCCAGGGACTGTAGGCCCTGTGTCTAAGTACACTTGCATTTGACTTCAGAAGACATTGTTCAAGTTAATAAAGTCTGTGGGAGAGAGAAAAAGCTATATATATGAAAAGAGAATGGGGGAAGGATCCAACACACCAGCAATTTCCCGGGGACTGGAAAGCATGTTTAAAATTTGTCCAAGGGCAGAAACCTTTCTCAAAAATATTTTTGGTCCAATTAGGGGTATGTATGATGAGGAAATGTGTCATCATAGGTACTGAGCTATGGAAGGCCTATTTCCCTTGGGGTTACCTTGAGAACATACATTTTGACCTCTCACTCTCCAGGAACTGGACTTTTTGAGGAAGCCTCTGAGGGTTTCAGTCCACTCATCCCCTGGAGGATGAGAGACTCTGTCGAGTAACTGTTATGACTGAGAATTGAGGATAGAGAAATGGGCTTTGTGTCTTTCTGGCTGAGTTTTTTTTGTTGTTGGCTTTTTCTTTTTTTTGGCTGTCATGTTTCAGCTTATATGTCACAGTACAATCAATAAGGGGAAGAAAATGCAGGGAAATGAATGCAGGCTGAGTCTGTATTTTCAAATTACTTTTTTTTTCTTCTGGACAAGAGGAAACCATGGCTTAAATGATCTGTCTGTTCAGTGGGTTTCTTTCGTAGCCTTCCAGGGGGAAGGGAATGATACCAGCAAGGGCAGGCCTGCCTCTCATTTCTGGGGGCAGTGGAATCCATTGGTCTGTGCGTTCAGTGAGCCTAGAGTTCCAGCACTTTTATGCTCCTCCCTATTTTAAATTTGGGAGAGCCTGAGGCAGTGAGCACAAGACCTGCCTACAAGGAAGCAAGCTCGAGACTCTCACTCTGTGAGGAGAAAATGCCACAGGGAGCGTTGCTGGTTTGGGCTGGAAAAGGGCTGCAGGAAGACCTCATTCAAGTCAGAGTGTGGGAGACCTGGCATGAAGATGGTGGTAAGTCATCCACAGAACGTGGTGCCTCGTGGGGAAAGAAAGCCCTTGGTGACAGTCTTTATTTTGTCAGCATTTCTCCTGAAATAAAGATGTAGTTACAGCTTGCTTTTCTTTAGACTGAGTGATCTTTCTCCAGGGACTGTAGGCCCTGTGTCTAAGTACACTTGCATTTGACTTCAGAAGACATTGTTCAAGTTAATAAAGTCTGTGGGAGAGAGAAAAAGCTATATATATGAAAAGAGAATGGGGGAAGGATCCAACACACCAGCAATTTCCCGGGGACTGGAAAGCATGTTTAAAATTTGTCCAAGGGCAGAAACCTTTCTCAAAAATATTTTTGGTCCAATTAGGGGTATGTATGATGAGGAAATGTGTCATCATAGGTACTGAGCTATGGAAGGCCTATTTCCCTTGGGGTTACCTTGAGAACATACATTTTGACCTCTCACTCTCCAGGAACTGGACTTTTTGAGGAAGCCTCTGAGGGTTTCAGTCCACTCATCCCCTGGAGGATGAGAGACTCTGTCGAGTAACTGTTATGACTGAGAATTGAGGATAGAGAAATGGGCTTTGTGTCTTTCTGGCTGAGTTTTTTTTGTTGTTGGCTTTTTCTTTTTTTTGGCTGTCATGTTTCAGCTTATATGTCACAGTACAATCAATAAGGGGAAGAAAATGCAGGGAAATGAATGCAGGCTGAGTCTGTATTTTCAAATTACTTTTTTTTTCTTCTGGACAAGAGGAAACCATGGCTTAAATGATCTGTCTGTTCAGTGGGTTTCTTTCGTAGCCTTCCAGGGGGAAGGGAATGATACCAGCAAGGGCAGGCCTGCCTCTCATTTCTGGGGGCAGTGGAATCCATTGGTCTGTGCGTTCAGTGAGGCTGCAGAGCATTAAGTTGAAAATGGGTTCTGGTGTGTGTGTGGAAATGGCCATCCCCTGGCAAGGATGCGGCTTTATCATCCGGGCGATGGTGTTACCACATAGGAAAGAGGGCTGTTCCCATTGACCAAGAAATTTAAGGATTGCATCTCCACTGAATCTTCAGGTCAGAAGATATCTTTAGGCCCTGAGTGAACGACAAAATTCTTCTTCATTTTATACTCTGTAGCTCACTGTTTTTACTAGACGGTTATCCTGGTTTAGTTAACAGCAGCGGCCAGTCTGCGTGATTCAGTGCTCAGAATGGGGTCGGGGGCTTTGATCATGTTCCGCATTTACAAGAACGGACCCAGCTTCCTTTGTGAGTTGTGTACGGCTCTTCTCAGTTCCTTTGCTATTTAGAAACACATACAGTCATGAGTGTTTCATTTAAAAATAGCTTAGGTTTCACTTTGACTGTGAGCCGTTTTTTAACACTGCAGTGAAAAGGTATCATGCTTTGTGTCCCCTTCCCTGCCCCAGTGAAAAAAGAGTGACTCCAGGCATAAGAAGTGTTTGGTCAAAGAAGTAATACCAAGGATGAAAAAGAAATTCAACCCAAACCTGAGAAAAAACAAATGGTAGAATCTCATGGCTATCTGACATGACTATCAAATGGGAAGGAGTGAAATTGATCCTGATTTGTGTTCAAGAGTCATGTTTTTCCGCCTCTCTCTGGGTGTTGAGGTCGGTTCTCTGCAAACAAAAGCATTCTGTTGTAAAGATCCAGCTCCTCTTCATTAGTGTGACTCTGAACCACAGGCAGCATCAGAACGTGTGCTGAGCTCTGCCCAGGTGTTTCTCGTTAGCCTGATTGGAAGAGAAGTGCTGCTGGAACAGCCTGACTTTTGGGGAGAGGAGCAGCCCACATTGAGGTAATTCACGGAAGCTGTGTCCAGGCTTAGAAGGAAGGGTCCAGCTCCCTTTGTCCAAGGACTCAGCCTTAGAACCAGAGACCTTGGGAGGCTCAGGCTTTAGGAGCAACTTTAGAAACACCCGGGGCTCATCTCTTGTGAGCTGGGGCTTTGTCCTTTTTCCTGCTCATGAGAAGACAAGACAGTATTTTATAAGATATCTAGAGGGAACTGTGGAATCCACTTGTTCAGTCTCCCAGTCATGTCTAACTCTTTGCAGCCCCATGGATGGTAGCACACCAGGCTTCCCTGTCCGTCTCCTGGAGCTTGCTCAAACTCATGTCCCTCGAATCAATGCCATCCCACCATCTCATCCTTTGTCTCCCTTCTCCTCCTGCCCTCAATCTTTCCCAGCACCTGTGTCTTTTCCAATGAGTTGACTCTTTGCATCAGTTTATGAAATCTGTAAGAACCATTAAAAGGTCCTAGTTTGCCATATTGCTTTTTCTTTGATTGAATTAGTTGTTAAAAATAAAAGAAAAACCAGCTTCCTTTGTGAGTTGTGTACGGCTCTTCTCAGTTCCTTTGCTATTTAGAAACACATACAGTCATGAGTGTTTCATTTAAAAATAGCTTAGGTTTCACTTTGACTGTGAGCCGTTTTTTAACACTGCAGTGAAAAGGTATCATGCTTTGTGTCCCCTTCCCTGCCCCAGTGAAAAAAGAGTGACTCCAGGCATAAGAAGTGTTTGGTCAAAGAAGTAATACCAAGGATGAAAAAGAAATTCAACCCAAACCTGAGAAAAAACAAATGGTAGAATCTCATGGCTATCTGACATGACTATCAAATGGGAAGGAGTGAAATTGATCCTGATTTGTGTTCAAGAGTCATGTTTTTCCGCCTCTCTCTGGGTGTTGAGGTCGGTTCTCTGCAAACAAAAGCATTCTGTTGTAAAGATCCAGCTCCTCTTCATTAGTGTGACTCTGAACCACAGGCAGCATCAGAACGTGTGCTGAGCTCTGCCCAGGTGTTTCTCGTTAGCCTGATTGGAAGAGAAGTGCTGCTGGAACAGCCTGACTTTTGGGGAGAGGAGCAGCCCACATTGAGGTAATTCACGGAAGCTGTGTCCAGGCTTAGAAGGAAGGGTCCAGCTCCCTTTGTCCAAGGACTCAGCCTTAGAACCAGAGACCTTGGGAGGCTCAGGCTTTAGGAGCAACTTTAGAAACACCCGGGGCTCATCTCTTGTGAGCTGGGGCTTTGTCCTTTTTCCTGCTCATGAGAAGACAAGACAGTATTTTATAAGATATCTAGAGGGAACTGTGGAATCCACTTGTTCAGTCTCCCAGTCATGTCTAACTCTTTGCAGCCCCATGGATGGTAGCACACCAGGCTTCCCTGTCCGTCTCCTGGAGCTTGCTCAAACTCATGTCCCTCGAATCAATGCCATCCCACCATCTCATCCTTTGTCTCCCCCTTCTCCTCCTGCCCTCAATCTTTCCCAGCACCTGTGTCTTTTCCAATGAGTTGACTCTTTGCATCAGTTTATGAAATCTGTAAGAACCATTAAAAGGTCCTAGTTTGCCATATTGCTTTTTCTTTGATTGAATTAGTTGTTAAAAATAAAAGAAAAAAGTACCAAATCCTTCTTTACTACTAAAAGTTGGCACAATGCCATGCATTGACTGGTGAGAATCACAAAATCATCCATAATTTTTTGAGAGTTTGAGACCAAGTTTGTTAGGAAAGAAATAAGGTAGGAGCCTTCTCTTGGGGTTTGGACACATCCATTTTCTACTGAATAAACCATCACATGCTTCTTGTACCACCTGCTGCATGCCCTGTATTCTGTAAAAGCTGAATCTGCTTCTTCGTTTTTCCTACAAGTTGCTGTGAATGCTGCTTCACTTTCTGGGTGGAATTCGTGCAGTCTGGAAAGCCAAGTGTGGGTTTAGTGTTCACTGAGCCCAACAATCTGAGAGCTTTGAAACGGCAGTCTACTATACGTGACGACCTCATTGCTTTCACTGTAGTGTTCTAGGTCAGGTGTTGTTAAAGTGATGGAGAATGGTGCAGGGCTACCATGTACAGTTGGGGTGGTACACCACACTATTCTAGAAGTGTGCCACATCTGTCAGTGACATAACAGAATTATTTGTATATTTCTATTTTCTATCAGAAGACAGTAAATTGTGACATTATGACAACCTTCTGATGGAAGTATCTCTGTTAAAAAAAAAAAAACAAAACTTCTTTTTCCTTTAAAAATAGATATGAGGTGAGGTAACCAAGGAGCCTGGAATCATATACAATGCTATGTATAAAACAGTTAACCAGTAAGGACCTACTATATAGCACAGGGAACTATACTCAATATTTTGTATTAACATATAAGGGAAAAGAATCTGAAAAAAAATAGGTTGTATGTGTATAGTTGAATCCCTTTGCTGCATTCCCGAATCAAACAAGATTGTAAAGCAATTATGCTCCAATTAAAATGTTTTAATTTTTTTTAAATGAGAATAAAAATAGCCATAAAAAAGAAGCAAGATAAAAAAAATTCCTTTTCTTACTTTGCACAAAAGTGCCTTACAGGTTAGTGGTAGAAGAGAGAGGCTTGCTTTTCTATATCCTGTCTTGTCATGTCTTATTTCTAAAGAATGTCCTTGCCTCAGTGCTGGGAAAGATTGAAGGCAAAAGGAGACAGGGGTGGCTGAGGATGAGATGGCTAGATAGCATCACCAGCTCGATGGACATGAATTTGGGCAAACTCCCAGAGATGGTGAAGGACAGGGAAGCCTGGTGTGCTACAGTCCACAGAGTTGCAAACAGTTGAGTGCAACTGGACAACATCAACAAAATTTTTGAGAGTTTGAGACCAAAAAAACTTTTGGGGTTTGGACACATCCATTTTCTACTGAATAAACCATCACATGCTTCTTGTACCACCTGCTGCATGCCCTGTATTCTGTAAAAGCTGAATCTGCTTCTTCGTTTTCCTACAAGTTGCTGTGAATGCTGCTTCACTTTCTGGGTGGAATTCGTGCAGTCTGGAAAGCCAAGTGTGGGTTTAGTGTTCACTGAGCCCAACAATCTGAGAGCTTTGAAACGGCAGTCTACTATACGTGACGACCTCATTGCTTTCACTGTAGTGTTCTAGGTCAGGTGTTGTTAAAGTGATGGAGAATGGTGCAGGGCTACCATGTACAGTTGGGGTGGTACACCACACTATTCTAGAAGTGTGCCACATCTGTCAGTGACATAACAGAATTATTTGTATATTTCTATTTTCTATCAGAAGACAGTAAATTGTGACATTATGACAACCTTCTGATGGAAGTATCTCTGTTAAAAAAAAAAAAACAAAACTTTTTTTTCCTTTAAAAATAGATATGAGGTGAGGTAACCAAGGAGCCTGGAATCATATACAATGCTATGTATAAAACAGTTAACCAGTAAGGACCTACTATATAGCACAGGGAACTATACTCAATATTTTGTATTAACATATAAGGGAAAAGAATCTGAAAAAAAATAGGTTGTATGTGTATAGTTGAATCCCTTTGCTGCATTCCCGAATCAAACAAGATTGTAAAGCAATTATGCTCCAATTAAAATGTTTTAATTTTTTTTAAATGAGAATAAAAATAGCCATAAAAAAGAAGCAAGATAAAAAAAATTCCTTTTCTTACTTTGCACAAAAGTGCCTTACAGGTTAGTGGTAGAAGAGAGAGGCTTGCTTTTCTATATCCTGTCTTGTCATGTCTTATTTCTAAAGAATGTCCTTGCCTCAGTGCTGGGAAAGATTGAAGGCAAAAGGAGACAGGGGTGGCTGAGGATGAGATGGCTAGATAGCATCACCAGCTCGATGGACATGAATTTGGGCAAACTCCCAGAGATGGTGAAGGACAGGGAAGCCTGGTGTGCTACAGTCCACAGAGTTGCAAACAGTTGAGTGCAACTGGACAACAACAACAAAATCGCAAAGAGGAGACAGTCCTAAGCTTTCTTTTTTCCCCAGGTGTAAATACCTTCAGCTGTTTTAACGAACTACAGAGAAAAGATTCTTATTTCTTTTGGAACTTTCTTTTGACTAAAATATAAGCAGTTCATCTGCTGAAGCTTAGATATCTTGTTATCTCTATGTAAGTGGTTTAATGATAAACCGATCATTGTAATTATTGATTACAGTAGCAGCAATTCCTCAAAACTATCCTTTCTTAAAATATGAATTTAACTGCTATATCTAAAATGGATAACCAACAAGCACCTATGTATAGGATAGAAAATTCTGCTCAATGTTATGTGGTAGCCGGGGTGGGAGGGGAGTTTAGGGGAGAATGTATACCTGCTTGTGTATGGCTGAGTCACACTGTTGTGCACCCAAAGCTATCACAACATTGTTAGTCCATTATACTCCAGTATAAATAAAGTTTTTAAAATGAATACCCCCCACCAAAATAATGTCTTTGGTTATGGAAAGTTGGGGCATGAGGCCTGTAGGCCCCTAGGTCTGTGTTAAACAGTTCAGTGCCCTTTAAATCTCATCTGTTTGGAGCTCAGGTGTCTCATCTGATCCAGTTTGTGGAAAATCCCCAGTGACTCTAGAGTTGGAAGATGAAGGAAACTTTCTCCATGCGAGTCAGCCCACTGCTTGTGAACCAGCACACAGCTTCCTAAAACACTTAGCTGGGTTAATGACGAACCTATATTTAGGTTTTCAAGGAAAACAGTCCATCAGAAATCTGTAACTCAAGTGTATTTTGGACTCTAAGATCCCCCACCCCCAAATTTGGACTGGCTGGTGGAAAATTTCTCCTTCCACAGACCCGGCCCATAGTTCCAAGGCCTGATAAACTGTGGGTGGGGAGAGCTTCCTCAGTCACAGGTTCAAGTCAATGATGGCTGAAGTGCTGCAAGGCTTACAGGTGATTTCTTTTCATCTTTTTATTTTTAATTGGAGTGTAATTGCTTTATGATGTTGCATTGGTTTCAGTACAACGTGAATCAGCTGTAAGTATACACACCGCCCCTCCTGCTTGAGCCTTCCAGCCACCTCCCATCCCACTCCCTGAGGTCATCAGAGCCCTGAGCTGGGCTCCTTGTGCCACACAGCACCTTCCCACCAGCTCTTTTACACCTGGCAGTGTATACAAGTTGGTGCTCCTATCTCAATTCGTCCCACCATCTCCTTCCCTCGCTGTGTCCACAACTCCATTCTCTACCTCTGCGTCTCTATTTCTGCTCTGCAAATAGGTTCATCAGGGCTTCCCAGGTGGTGCTGGTGGTAAGGAATACTCCTGCCAATCCAGGAGATGTGGGTTCAATCTCTGGGTCAGGAAGACCCCCCCCTGAAGTAGGAAATGGTAACCCACTGGCCTGGAAAATTCCATGGACAGAGGACCCTGACAGGCTACAGTCCCATGGGGTTGCAAAGAGTCGAGTATGACTTGAGCCACTGAGCAAATACAGTAGGTTCCTCAGCTACTCAAATTTTTCTAGGCTGAGTCACATTGTTGTGCACCCAAAGCTATCACAACATTGTTAGTCCATTATACTCCAGTATAAATAAAGTTTTTAAAATGAATACCCCCCACCAAAATAATGTCTTTGGTTATGGAAAGTTGGGGCATGAGGCCTGTAGGCCCCTAGGTCTGTGTTAAACAGTTCAGTGCCCTTTAAATCTCATCTGTTTGGAGCTCAGGTGTCTCATCTGATCCAGTTTGTGGAAAATCCCCAGTGACTCTAGAGTTGGAAGATGAAGGAAACTTTCTCCATGCGAGTCAGCCCACTGCTTGTGAACCAGCACACAGCTTCCTAAAACACTTAGCTGGGTTAATGACGAACCTATATTTAGGTTTTCAAGGAAAACAGTCCATCAGAAATCTGTAACTCAAGTGTATTTTGGACTCTAAGATCCCCCACCCCCAAATTTGGACTGGCTGGTGGAAAATTTCTCCTTCCACAGACCCGGCCCATAGTTCCAAGGCCTGATAAACTGTGGGTGGGGAGAGCTTCCTCAGTCACAGGTTCAAGTCAATGATGGCTGAAGTGCTGCAAGGCTTACAGGTGATTTCTTTTCATCTTTTTATTTTTAATTGGAGTGTAATTGCTTTATGATGTTGCATTGGTTTCAGTACAACGTGAATCAGCTGTAAGTATACACACCGCCCCTCCTGCTTGAGCCTTCCAGCCACCTCCCATCCCACTCCCTGAGGTCATCAGAGCCCTGAGCTGGGCTCCTTGTGCCACACAGCACCTTCCCACCAGCTCTTTTACACCTGGCAGTGTATACAAGTTGGTGCTCCTATCTCAATTCGTCCCACCATCTCCTTCCCTCGCTGTGTCCACAACTCCATTCTCTACCTCTGCGTCTCTATTTCTGCTCTGCAAATAGGTTCATCAGGGCTTCCCAGGTGGTGCTGGTGGTAAGGAATACTCCTGCCAATCCAGGAGATGTGGGTTCAATCTCTGGGTCAGGAAGACCCCCCCCTGAAGTAGGAAATGGTAACCCACTGGCCTGGAAAATTCCATGGACAGAGGACCCTGACAGGCTACAGTCCCATGGGGTTGCAAAGAGTCGAGTATGACTTGAGCCACTGAGCAAATACAGTAGGTTCCTCAGTACCATTTTTCTAGATTCCATATATGCTCATTAATATATGGGATTTGTTTTTCTGACTTATTTTGTATAACAGACTCTAGGTCCAATCACCTAGCTACAGCTGACTCAAATTACTTTCTTCTTTTCCCCATCATGCCTCTCTATTTTATTTATATATATTTTCATCCATCATTTTATTCTTGGGCACGTATGGGCCTCCCATCGCAGTGGCCTATCTCACTGCAGAGCACTGGCTTTGGGCACATGTGCTCCAGAGTGCTGCCTCGTAATTGGACACACCAATCCAGCTGCTCTGTGGCACATGGAATCTTCCTGGGTCAGGGATCAAACTGGTGCTCCTTGCACTGCAAGGCAGATTCTCTACCCACTGGACCACCAGGGAAGCCCTCAAACTACTTTTTATGGCTGAATAATAGGGCAGTTTGTTTTCTGTCACACATTTCTCTGCAGGAAATGGGTAAAAGGCAAGCTCCTAGGGCCACTTGGGAAGCCCTAGCACACACCTGCTTGAAAGGTGGGGGAGGGGAGCAGGAGCTTTTCACTTGGTCCAAATTGTCTTCCACTGTGCTGGCTCGTGACCACCCCGGCAGCCCTGTGCCTGGTGTAGGCAGTCCCAGCCATGCTTCAGGTCACCAAGCCCCCGGGTCCCCAATGTCCTGACCTATTTCTAAGCTTTGAGACTTGACACTATGTTTCCTGACACATGCACGTCCATCTCATCTTCCTGGTGAGTCTGGACTTGCAGAACTGACCTGTTGAGGGGTTAAGTCACCTTGGAGAACAAGCCTTCCAGAAAACATTTCCCATGGTGCTGGGTTAGGAGCAATGAGCTTCCTTGTCACTTGTCTTCCTCATCAGGTACTTGGTCTCTGTCACTTGGAAGAAGCAGCTGGGAGAGGTAGGGAGAGTTTCCAGGACCCAATTCCAGAAAATTCATGAGCAGTTGTGCCCCCTGTGGCTTTTGCAGGTTCTTGGAAAATGGGTTAGATGAAGGATCTCCCATTTCACCCCTGTTTGCCCTTGGGAAAGTGAGCAATTCTTCTTGCCTTGCCTACGAAGGGGGGTCAGCATGCTCGCCAGTTGTTCCTGAACTTCCTTTTGCACAAGAAGCCCCTGGAATACATCTTTAAAATGTTCTAATATTGTACCTCATCCCCAGGATTTCTGGTTCCATAAGCCTGGGGCCCAGGAAATCTGCATTTTTGATCAGCATCACTGGGAATTCTGAAGCTGGTTGTTTCTGTACTACCTGTTGAGTATTATTATTGAAATAAAAACACCCTCCATCATGTGCTCAGTTATGTCCGACTCACTGCAACCCCATGGACTGTAGCCCATCAGGTGCCTCTTTCCATGGGATTCTGTAGGCAAGAGTGCTGAAGTGGGATGCCGTTTTTTCTCAAGGGGATCTTCCCAACCCAGGGATCAAATCTGTGTCTCCTACGTCTCCTGCATTGAAGACACTTTCATTGCAGGCACATTCTTTACCACTTGAGCCATTATAAACCAGCAAGTGTCTTGCTCATGTGAAGAAAATTGTTCTTGGTACTAAAATTAGGAATGAACAACCTTGCATTGTCCACTGTCTTTTCAAGGCAATCAGATAGAGTCTCAGAGTGTGAGTTTGCTCTTTAAATTCCATACATGAAAAGTCAAATCTGTTGGAATAATTTTCATGATGGTTTATTTTCTCCTCCTTATGTTTTCTCAATTACCAAGGGAATGCGTGTTTGCTTTTAAAAATAGCAAAGGGTGCTGCTGTGGGTAGGGTGAACAAAGAAGGATCCTTTCACTCTCGCTGCAGATTCCACTCACATCTCTGACTTATTGGGGCCCATGTGATGAGCTTTGGAGCCCACAAACCTGTCCAGCTGACTGCAATAATCAACTAGATATTAGAGATGCTCTGGAGTGACTTCTCAAATATTGCGATCATTCAGTCCCCCAAAAGAAGTTGACTTTAACCTGTCTTTCTATTTTAAAATTCATGAAAATATCTGCCCCAAATTCCAGATAGGATTCATTAAAACCTTGTCACACTGCTGTCACTGAAAGCCTCTTGGTGCTGACGGAGGTCCTGATGTGGGGGGCACCAGGGAGGGATACTTACTTCTGCAGCTTTGGGCAGAGCAACCAGACACCTCTCTCTCCAGCATCCCTCCAGGTGCGGGTGATGGGAAAGAGGGACAGCTTGTGAACAATCTCCAGCCTTCAGCCCCAGAGAACAGACTGAGTGAAGGTCCCCAGAGAGCACCGAACCACTTGACTTCCTACGCACTGGAAATTCGTGTTGAATATGTACAGGTCTTAAATTGCTCTGAGGGTAATCAAGAAGGCTGTCCTGGGAAGCTAGTGATTAATGCTGGCAATGTACAGCACCGCTGATTGTGAGGGTGAGTGTCAAAGGGACTTCTCCTGGCATGATTCTGGAGAGAGCTTCTGTGCCATAGACGAGATTAGACAAACCTCTGGACGTTCAGAGTCCCGTTGTCTCCTGCCAGTTGTTCTGTCCTACTTTGCTGCCTGTGTGAAGCCTTGCGCTCTACAAAGATGTGGTTGAAGAATCAAGATGCTGGGAGAACACAAAAAGGCACTGGGAATGGCCAAGCCAATCAACTCTTTTTGCAACATTTTCTTTTCACAGAAGGAAGACTTATTCCTGGTGGTAAATTTCAGGTGATTCAAAGAAGCAACATAAATTCAAGACCCAATCTTGCCACCCAGAGGTGGTCACCAGTACTATTGTAGACATGTGTGTGCTCACCACGTACATAGGTTCTTTATAAAATTTTAAATTTGTATTTATTTTAAATTGAGGCATAATAGGACAGAGAAGTCTGGCATATTGCAGTCCATGGGGTCCCAAAGAGGCAGGCCAGACTTAGTGACTGAACAACCACAAATAGTTGATTCACAGTGCATTCCTTTTTTTAAAAAAAACAATACTGATCATTGACTTCTTCAGGAAAATATCTTCATCTCCTCTGCCCAGTTTTTCATTGAGTTGTTTGTTTTTTTTGAATGGTACAAGTTCTTTACATATTTCAGACATTAACCAACCCCTTGGCAGATACGTGATATGCAAATATCTTCTAAATACTCTGTGATTTTACTCATATATGAAATAGAAAAAAATAAATAAACATATCAGACCAATACAAAACAAATGGGTAGTCACTTTCCTGGTGGTCTAGTGGTTAAAAATCTGCCTTCCAATGCAGGGGACACAAGTTCTATCCCTGCTTGGGGACTAGGATCCCACACACTGTAAGGCAGCTAAGCCCTTGCAGGGCAATTAGAAAGACACCTACAAGCCACAGTGGAAGAGCCTGAGTGCTGTCAGTTAAGACCAGACGCAGCCAACAATAAATAAATATTAATGTAAAAAGATGGGTAGGTAAACAGAAGAGAAGTGCTTGCCAAAGAGGAAGGGAGTGCGTATGTTGATTCTCAGTTGTTCGGTTATGTCTGACTCTTCGTGGTGCCATGGACTGTAGCCCACCAGCTCCTCTATGGAATCTTCCAGCCAGGAACACTGGAGTGGGGTGCCCATTTCCTTTTCCAGGGGACCTTCCTGATCCAGGGATCCAACCCGTACCTCCTGCATTTCCTGCATTGGCAAGGGGATTCCTTAACACTAGTGCCACCTGGGAAAGAGAATAGAATAGTGATTTTCAAAGAGGAAGGAAGGGATGCAGGATGGATAAAGGAGGATCCATTTTATGTTGATGGAAACTTAATTTTTGGTGGTGGGCATGCTACAGGGCATACAGACATAGGCATATAATGCACTTGTGAAGATTATATAACACTAGAAACCAATGTAAGAAACTCGATAAAATTTTAAAAATTGGAGTCATACTGTTTAGGCCTGTAACTTTCTTGTTCTTAATGTATGAATATATTTTCATCCTTTTTAGTGTAACTTTGCATTTTTGGGGTCATTTTGAAACAACAAAAGCTTATTCAATCCTTGCACATACAGGATTGAATTCTTTTTTCTGGAACCTTCTGAGGATAAGTGTGTCTGCTCACCCCCATAGAGTATAGTATGTATTTCTTACAAGTGAGGAAATTCTTCTACATAGCTATTATACAACCTTGTGTGTGTGTGCTAATTCACTTTAGTCATGTCTGATTCTTTGCAACCCCATGGACTGTAGCCCACCAGACTCCTCTGTCTTTGGAATTTTCCAGGCAAGAAAGCTGGAGTGGGTTTCCGCTCTCTCCTCCAGGGTTCTTCCTGACCTAGAGATTGAACCCGCCTCTCTATGTCTCCTGCATTGGCAGGCCAGTTCCTTACCACTCTCGCCACCTGGGAAGCCCATTTATAATTCTCAGATTCTATCCAAGTCTCAGCAGTTGTCTCAACAATGTCTTGTGTAGTGAAAGATTCCAGGTCAAGATCATCCATTGCATTCTGTGGTCATGGCCCTTCAGACACTTGTAGTTCAAGATGTGGCCTTGGTCTGTGGCTGACTCTGTGACCTGCACACTTTTGAGAATGACAGGCCAGAGTTCTTATCTGCAGCATGTCCCTCATTTTGGGTCTGTCTGATGCTTGCCAAAGAGGAAGGGAGTGCGTATGTTGATTCTCAGTTGTTCGGTTATGTCTGACTCTTCGTGGTGCCATGGACCAGGAACCCCCCTGGAGTGGGCTGCCCATTTCCTTTTCCAGGGGACCTTCCTGATCCAGGGATCCAACCCGTACCTCCTGCATTTCCTGCATTGGCAAGGGGATTCCTTAACACTAGTGCCACCTGGGAAAGAGAATAGAATAGTGATTTTCAAAGAGGAAGGAAGGGATGCAGGATGGATAAAGGAGGATCCATTTTATGTTGATGGAAACTTAATTTTTGGTGGTGGGCATGCTACAGGGCATACAGACATAGGCATATAATGCACTTGTGAAGATTATATAACACTAGAAACCAATGTAAGAAACTCGATAAAATTTTAAAAATTGGAGTCATACTGTTTAGGCCTGTAACTTTCTTGTTCTTAATGTATGAATATATTTTCATCCTTTTTAGTGTAACTTTGCATTTTTGGGGTCATTTTGAAACAACAAAAGCTTATTCAATCCTTGCACATACAGGATTGAATTCTTTTTTCTGGAACCTTCTGAGGATAAGTGTGTCTGCTCACCCCCATAGAGTATAGTATGTATTTCTTACAAGTGAGGAAATTCTTCTACATAGCTATTATACAACCTTGTGTGTGTGTGCTAATTCACTTTAGTCATGTCTGATTCTTTGCAACCCCATGGACTGTAGCCCACCAGACTCCTCTGTCTTTGGAATTTTCCAGGCAAGAAAGCTGGAGTGGGTTTCCGCTCTCTCCTCCAGGGTTCTTCCTGACCTAGAGATTGAACCCGCCTCTCTATGTCTCCTGCATTGGCAGGCCAGTTCCTTACCACTCTCGCCACCTGGGAAGCCCATTTATAATTCTCAGATTCTATCCAAGTCTCAGCAGTTGTCTCAACAATGTCTTGTGTAGTGAAAGATTCCAGGTCAAGATCATCCATTGCATTCTGTGGTCATGGCCCTTCAGACACTTGTAGTTCAAGATGTGGCCTTGGTCTGTGGCTGACTCTGTGACCTGCACACTTTTGAGAATGACAGGCCAGAGTTCTTATCTGCAGCATGTCCCTCATTTTGGGTCTGTCTGATGTCTCCCCGTGTTGAGCCAGGTTGAGCATCTTCACCAGGAATATCCCTGAAATGAAGCTGTCTTACCTCCTAGCAGCTGTAATGCCATTTAACTCTGTCCCATCACTGGTAATGTTCCCTCTGGTCATTAGATTATAGTGAAGAATCTACTAGGTCTGTCCACTGTAGTTACTCTTTTCCTTATTGGAATTAAGAACCATTTTATAAGGAGTTTGGAGACTGTAAAGATACCATTTATCTCTGGGCTGTCTGCCTGTCTGTATCAACTCCTGGTTTCCTACTTTATGCATTGGGTTCTAATCCATTACTGTCATTATTTGCTTAAATTATTTACTTAAATACTCAAATTGTCCTCAGTGTGGTATCACAGATCATACAAATCCACCTGCCAATGCTGGAGACTCAAGAGACACGGATTCAGTCCCTAGGTCGAGAAGATCCTCTGGAGGAGGAAATGGCAACCCACTACAGTATTCTTGCCTGGAGAATTCCTTAAACGGAGGAGTCTGGCAGGTTACAGTCACTGGGGTCTCAAAGTGTTGGACATGACTGAGCATGCAGGCATGTCATCTGAGGGAGCTCTTTCAGTTTGGTTTCTTTTTGAAGACATGTTTCTATCATTCTTTGAATATATTCTTACACAAAATCATGTTCCAGGGTCTTGTACTTTTTCTTCGTTTCTTGTAGATGTCCATCTTAGAAGCCAAGATCTGGGAGCTCCTTGCTGGTGTTTCTACTAAGCATTCTCAGCAGACACACTAGGAATATATTGGGTTGGCCAAAAGATTCATTCTTTTTTTTTCCGTTAAGATCTTAATGGAAAAATCCAAATTAATCTTTTGGCCAACGCAGTATTAGTATGTGTATGAAACACACACACACCTATCTATCTATCCATTCATTCATTCATCTATCAAACACTGAGTTTATCCCAATAATGTCTGATTCCAGTCAGCAGCACAAGTTCCCTTTCATTTTTTTTCTATCTGCAGATTTGTACCTTCTCTGAAAGTGAAAAACCAGGTTCAGATCACCTTGTTAGTTCAAGATGTGGCCTTGGTCTGTGGCTGACTCTGTGACCTGCACACTTTTGAGAATGACAGGCCAGAGTTCTTATCTGCAGCATGTCCCTCATTTTGGGTCTGTCTGATGTCTCCCCGTGTTGAGCCAGGTTGAGCATCTTCACCAGGAATATCCCTGAAATGAAGCTGTCTTACCTCCTAGCAGCTGTAATGCCATTTAACTCTGTCCCATCACTGGTAATGTTCCCTCTGGTCATTAGATTATAGTGAAGAATCTACTAGGTCTGTCCACTGTAGTTACTCTTTTCCTTATTGGAATTAAGAACCATTTTATAAGGAGTTTGGAGACTGTAAAGATACCATTTATCTCTGGGCTGTCTGCCTGTCTGTATCAACTCCTGGTTTCCTACTTTATGCATTGGGTTCTAATCCATTACTGTCATTATTTGCTTAAATTATTTACTTAAATACTCAAATTGTCCTCAGTGTGGTATCACAGATCATACAAATCCACCTGCCAATGCTGGAGACTCAAGAGACACGGATTCAGTCCCTAGGTCGAGAAGATCCTCTGGAGGAGGAAATGGCAACCCACTACAGTATTCTTGCCTGGAGAATTCCTTAAACGGAGGAGTCTGGCAGGTTACAGTCACTGGGGTCTCAAAGTGTTGGACATGACTGAGCATGCAGGCATGTCATCTGAGGGAGCTCTTTCAGTTTGGTTTCAGTTTTTTTGAAGACATGTTTCTATCATTCTTTGAATATATTCTTACACAAAATCATGTTCCAGGGTCTTGTACTTTTTCTTCGTTTCTTGTAGATGTCCATCTTAGAAGCCAAGATCTGGGAGCTCCTTGCTGGTGTTTCTACTAAGCATTCTCAGCAGACACACTAGGGAATATATTGGGTTGGCCAAAAGATTCATTCTTTTTTTTTCCGTTAAGATCTTAATGGAAAAATCCAAATTAATCTTTTGGCCAACGCAGTATTAGTATGTGTATGAAACACACACACACCTATCTATCTATCCATTCATTCATTCATCTATCAAACACTGAGTTTATCCCAATAATGTCTGATTCCAGTCAGCAGCACAAGTTCCCTTTCATTTTTTTTCTATCTGCAGATTTGTACCTTCTCTGAAAGTGAAAAACCAGGCTCATATCATTCTCAGTTAACTTACTGATCTGTACCCCTGTACATAACTGGTTTGGGTTTCCACCATTGCCTTTTCCCCTACCTTCAGTGAGGTAAGGAGCCTTACCTCAGTGGAGATCCAAAGTCTCATGCTGCACTACCCTACCCCAACTCACACCACTGTGGGAGCCTTCCTCCCTCCACCTGACCTCCACACCTGGCCTGCGGTCGCTTCCTCATTTGAACTCTCTCCTCACCTACTTGGACTTCAACATCTCAAGACAGGTTACCCATCCATATGGTTTTTCCTCACCCAGATTGGGCATCAATAATTCATTGGCCCTTCATACACACACACACACACCTATCATGTATATCTGTTTCATAACATTTTCTTTTTTATTCATAGAATTTTTAGACTTTATTTTATTGAAGTGTAATTGCTTTACAATATTGTGTTAATTTCTACTACACGACCTGAATTAGCTATGTGTATACACTTCTCCCCTCCCTCTTGGGTCTTCTTCCCCCACTATCCCACCCCTCTGGGTCATCACAGAGCACCATCTAAGCTCCCTGTGCTATACAGCAGCTTCCCACTAGCTTATCTGTTTTACACATGGTAGTGTACATGTCTCAATCCTGCTCTTCCAATTCATCCCAACTTCTCCTTCCCATCCCATATCCATTGTCTATGTCTGAGTCTCTATTCCTGCCCTGCAAACAGGTTCATCAGTACCATATTTCTAGATTATATATATATATATGTATATATATATATATATATATGTATGTATATATATATATGCACTAATATATAATATTTGATTTTTTCTTTCTGACTTCACTCTATGTTAGACTATGGGTCCATCCACATCACTACAAATGACCCAGTTTCATTCCTTCTTATGGCTAAGTAATATTCCATTATATGTGTGTATATGTATATATTCCACTATATATATACACACACACACATACGTACATATATGCCATATATGTGTATATTTGCCACATATGTATATACATGTAGTGTGAACACAAAACAAACATCTGATAAGTTTTGAGATTTGTATTTTGTTGTTGCTGTTGGATACCCCAGATCATCCCAATGAAATGTTGCTTAAACAGAACAGAATCAATTATGACATCTTAGTGCTAACACTTCACTTCTGTTTGCAAGAAACAGTTTGCAGATGAGAAGAGCAGAATTTGGACTATGACCTTTGTAGACAAGAGAAGCAAAGGAGCAAGTGTGAACTGACCCCCAGTTTCCTCCAGGCATGAAAATCATTTCAACTAGGCAATGTCATAAAACCCTACAAAATACATCCACTAGAGATCTGTGCATTGCAGGCAGGTGATGGATTGAATGACCTGCCAAGCCTCTCATTTCCTCCTCTAATTTCTGTGATTATCAAAATGATGAAGTACGACCAGTTCATTAAAATCTGTCTTTGAAGGCTGACCCAAGGCTCCTCACACGTCTGTGTCTCCGTGTGTGTCCAAGTAATAAATGCCACCGGCATCCTTTATGAGGCTTTGCCCAGAGGCCAGTTGGTCACATCTCATACCGGTGTCTTACTTGGCCAGCCTTCTGGTTTTGAATTTTATCTTCTCAGAGTTCTTTACTGCATTTACTTTTCTTGTGCTGGACATTTAAAGGACCTATGGGGGATACATGGAGGGATGGCAATCTGGTCTAGTATTCTTGCCTGGAGAATCCCATGGACAGGGGAACTTGGCATGCTACAGTCTTTGGGGTCGCAGAACGTTGTATGTGACACAGCAACTAGACTGTGTTGGCATGCAACAGGAATGTTGTTGCTGAGCGGGAGACGGTCTCAGGACTGCTCGCTCAGCAAGCAGGCCATGCTGTCATGTTCTGTCTCTGAGTGTCATCCCTTTTCTCCGAAATGAATAATTCCTGTTTTCTGATCAATAGGCTCCGTTCTCTTCCTCAGGCTTTTTCATTTGACATCGTAGGCCAACTCAGTCAGTGGGACTGGGTCTTCACCCTAGGCTCAGGCTGTAGGTAGGCACCAAACAGCAGAACCCTGCCTCTCAATGTTGACGGTCTTGTTAACAGATTCCTGCCCAAGTCTGTCTAGGGTGGGACCTGAGATTTCCCATCACTCATAGGGTCCACTAACTGATACAGAAGTGGCTGATTCTTGGACTGCACTTTGAGTATAAAAAATCAGAAGAGGAAACACTCCTAGGCACTTCTACATACTGTCCTAGGAGTCACTTTAACCAGGACCTCTCTAACAGTGACATCACACTTGGGTTCTCCAGAAAGTAGAGGCTGGGACAGTTTGAGGTATAAAGTATTACTGAGAGATCAACATACAGAAAGGGAGGGAGAGGAATCAGGATGAGGCAGAAGGAAAAGACTGAGATGCAGACTATCAGAGCTTGGATTACCCTGGTGAGAGCTAATATTACTCATCAGAGTAATATTAGCACTGGGCCTGCTGCATACCTACACCATGTGCCCAGCTCCAAGGAAGGACATGGCCTCCTGCAAGGCCAGGCAGACTCTAAAGGCATTGCAGCTGGAGTCTGATGCCCACTGCATCCGAGCGGCTGAATGGCAAATGCTTTCTGGAGGCAGGGTCTGGATGGTGCATTTCTGTATCCACCACATTGGTACTGGAAGTTCTCAGGCAGAACGCCGCTCCCATGATTAGAAACTGAAATATCTAGTGGGTACCTTTGTGTGGCTGTTCAGGGCTGACGAATATAGTGATGGACCAGTCAGTTTCCAAAGCAGGATTTTCCCACAAGATACGGCTCCTCGATTGTGTAGGCTTTAGGGGTGGGGGGATGAAGGATTTCACTTAATGGTAATAAGTAACGAAGTTCAGGCAGGCTGGACACTTGAAAAATGAGACACCCATCCCCCCACCATGGGGGATTAACCTGGCTCAAGAGGTTAATGACAGCTGGTGTCAGTGTTATGACTAGCACCTTAGCTAGGAAAGGGTAGTTAAGCAAAATACAGAGAAATAAGGGTGTGTGTAAGATCTTCATAGACAGATAATTCAGAGATTATTGATCTTGGTTTTCTAGAGTTTTCTTAAAGTTCAGTAGGCTCCGTTCTCGTCCTCAGGCTTTTTCATTTGACATCGTAGGCCAACTCAGTCAGTGGGACTGGGTCTTCACCCTAGGCTCAGGCTGTAGGTAGGCACCAAACAGCAGAACCCTGCCTCTCAATGTTGACGGTCTTGTTAACAGTCAGATTCCTGCCCAAGTCTGTCTAGGGTGGGACCTGAGATTTCCCATCACTCATAGGGTCCACTAACTGATACAGAAGTGGCTGATTCTTGGACTGCACTTTGAGTATAAAAAATCAGAAGAGGAAACACTCCTAGGCACTTCTACATACTGTCCTAGGAGTCACTTTAACCAGGACCTCTCTAACAGTGACATCACACTTGGGTTCTCCAGAAAGTAGAGGCTGGGACAGTTTGAGGTATAAAGTATTACTGAGAGATCAACATACAGAAAGGGAGGGAGAGGAATCAGGATGAGGCAGAAGGAAAAGACTGAGATGCAGACTATCAGAGCTTGGATTACCCTGGTGAGAGCTAATATTACTCATCAGAGTAATATTAGCACTGGGCCTGCTGCATACCTACACCATGTGCCCAGCTCCAAGGAAGGACATGGCCTCCTGCAAGGCCAGGCAGACTCTAAAGGCATTGCAGCTGGAGTCTGATGCCCACTGCATCCGAGCGGCTGAATGGCAAATGCTTTCTGGAGGCAGGGTCTGGATGGTGCATTTCTGTATCCACCACATTGGTACTGGAAGTTCTCAGGCAGAACGCCGCTCCCATGATTAGAAACTGAAATATCTAGTGGGTACCTTTGTGTGGCTGTTCAGGGCTGACGAATATAGTGATGGACCAGTCAGTTTCCAAAGCAGGATTTTCCCACAAGATACGGCTCCTCGATTGTGTAGGCTTTAGGGGTGGGGGGATGAAGGATTTCACTTAATGGTAATAAGTAACGAAGTTCAGGCAGGCTGGACACTTGAAAAATGAGACACCCATCCCCCCACCATGGGGGATTAACCTGGCTCAAGAGGTTAATGACAGCTGGTGTCAGTGTTATGACTAGCACCTTAGCTAGGAAAGGGTAGTTAAGCAAAATACAGAGAAATAAGGGTGTGTGTAAGATCTTCATAGACAGATAATTCAGAGATTATTGATCTTGGTTTTCTAGAGTTTTCTTAAAGTTCAGTAAGATAGCAAACCTGATGAGTGGTAAGCAGTGATTCATTTTGTGTGATTCAGCTTCCATGTGTCTGTTAAGAATCGCTCAGGCAGTTGAGAAAGAAAAGAGATCTCCTTTGGACTTTTAGTGCTGGTTATCCACAGGATAGAGGTCAAGAACCTCCATTAGGCCACTTACCAACCAACACAGGGATGATGCACACTTCCCAAGGATCTTAGTTGCCAGGTATATCAGTCACTTGTTGCCACCTAACAAATTACCCCAAACTTAGTGACTTAAAACAACACATTTTAGATTTTTTATGTGCACCATTTTTAAAGTCTTTATTGGATTTGTTACAATATGGGTCTGTTTTATGTTTTTGTTTTCATGGCCTCAGGCATGAGGAATCTTCGCTTCCTGATCAGGGGTCTAACTGGCACCTCCTGCATTAGAAGGCGAAGTCATAACCACTTGACCACCCGGGAAGTTAAGAGTCCCATCACATGCAGGTTAGGAATCTGTGAGCACAGCCTAGCTAGAGGTCTCTGGCTCAGAGTCTCACAAGGGGGCTATCAAGGTGTCAGTGGAATCTGACATCTCATATGAAGGTTCCACTGGAGAAGAACCTACTTCTAAGCTCACCTATGCGGTTGTTGGAAGAATTCATTTCCTTTAGGGCTGGTTGGACTGAAAGCATCTGCCACATTGGGCTTGCCAACAAGGCAGCTTGTTTCATCAAATTGGAAGCTGAGATGGTAGGGGAGAGACAGGCCAACATGATGTGAGTAGAGTTTTCTACAGCCTGAAACCACATCCCATCTTTTTTTTTTGCCACATTCTACTTATTAAGAGGGCTTCCCTGGTGGTTCAGTTGTAAAGAATCCACCTGCCAATGCAGGCAACTCTTGTTTCATCCCTGCGTTGGGAAGATCCCCTGGAGAAGGAAATGGCAACCCACTCTACTATTCCTGTCTTGGAAATCCCCGTGGACAGAAGAGCCTGGCGGGCTTTCGTCCATGGAGTCGAAAAAGAGTCAGACATGACTTAGCGACTAAACAACAACAATTTATTAAGAACAAGATCTGTTGATACAGCCTGCCCTCAATGAATGGGGTTACATAGGAGAATAATAGTAGGTAGGGCTAATTGAAGGATATTAATGATGAAAAATATGGTTCATGAAGAAAAAAGCTAATAAAAGCATAGATTTTAGGAAACTGTCTACATTCAAGGTGAACCATTAAAAAAGAATTCTGATGAATTCACGGTGGTGCCTGGCATCATCCAAGCAATCTTCAAGGAGCTTCCCTGGTGGTGCAGTGGCTAAGACTCCACATACCTCAGGCCATGTTCCCAGGTTCGTTATCTATTCAGGGAACTAGAGCCCACATGCTGTAACTAAGACCCAGCACAGTCAAACAAACAAACAAAAATGGTCCTGAGGGTTAACCAATTCTGAGACTCCAGGTCAATGAAGCATCCTTGCCCTTTGGGGATGCTGAGTTTTAACATTAAAACTTAAAAGTGTCCAATGATAACTTCACCAGAACTTCATTCAGGGACAAAACTTGGACTATTTAGAAGAAATACTTTGATCAGCCATTAGCACCAGGCATTCAACTCAGGGCAGTCAGTGGATCGTCAGCAGCCTTTGGGTCCTTGCTTCTGCAGGGAGGTTTGGTTCTGATAAAGGCTAGAAAGCACGTTTGGGTGCAGAGTGGAGTTGTTTGGGGTCATACAGTGGAGGAAGGTGAGGGAAAGCCACCTGAAGAGGGGCTGTGAGGTGGAGAAGGGGGAAGAGCCATTTCAAATGTCTCTCTTTGCTTTATAAACCGTGGGGGAGATTGTCAGTTATTCACCAGTACTTTGTGAATTGCAAAGTGTTGTAGAAAGGAGGATGAGAGGGAAGCTTCTGGGCCATGTGGCTGCTCCTAAGATGGAAATAGGGAAATGGAGTGTCTTGCCTCCTGTTTCTTCACTTACCCTTTCGTTCGAACAAATTTCATGTTATTGACTAATCCCCCGAATGCTGGGGCCGCAGGGACAGACAAGACCGATAGTGTTGCTCCTGAGAGGTTTTTTTTAGACTTTCTTTTTTGATGTGGACCATTTTTAGAGTCTTTTTTGAAGTTGTTCGTATTGCTTCCGTTTTATATTTTGATTTTTTGGCCTCATGGCATACAAGATTTTAACTCCTGACCAGAGATCGTACCTGCACTTCTTGCATTGGAAAGCAAAGCCTTAACCACTGGACCACCAGGGAAGTCCTTCTCTGTTCAGAGTTAACAGGTATCTCAACAAACTAAGGGAGATGACAAAAATGTCCCCAGATTGTCTGATAAGTCATGGGCTGAGAAGACACACTGTTGGGGAAAATATCACTAAGAAACCATGCATCCTCACGTGAGTGCAATGCATATTTGTATGTATGTGTATACATGTGTACGTATAAGGGAGTGGAGGAGCTCTTTGTGCTGGAAAATGTTTTCTCAAGCATCTGGAGTGGTCTTTCCTGAAACCCTGGTTAGGGAGCCCCGGGTGAAGCTGTACAAATGGGTGAGGGCTGTGGAAGCTGACTTTGGACCTGCCCCATCCTCTGTGTGGAATTAGTGGGCATTGTTTCCCAGACCTCAGTTGGCAGGTGAGGTAATGAGACGCCTCTGTTCCCTTCTGCCGCCTCAAGTGTTTGTACAACCTGGCATTGACTTTTTGCCCCTCCTTTCTGGAAGACCGAAGTCATACATTTTTAATTGGAGTTTTTCAGCCAAAGAACAAACTGGCTTCCTGCCCAATTTGTGGGTGAAGATGTCGAGAGAGAGAAGCCCTCACCTTCTGTCCTGCTGGCAGCAAATGAAAACAAACCGCTTTTCTTCCTCTCCCAGTTGCTTTCTCTCCTCCACAGGCGGACTCTATTTAAAGCCCTGACTCTGTCCGGGGTTTGAAGCCAAGGGATAGAAATCATCTGGCTTGCTAGCCTTGTCTTTCTCTGGCAATTTAGGTTGGGACTGCAGGTAGAACATACTGTTTTCTTCTCTGCTATTTCTCAACACTTTCTGGCAAATTCAGCTGAAAACTCTTGTTAATCTTACTGTGGGGGGGGGGGGGGTGTTTGGTATGGGGGTGGCAAGGCTCCCCCAGAGCAATAAGTCAGCATCATTTAAAACCATAGTTGATAACATTTATTTCTAATTCTTTGAAGTCTTTAAAAGAAAATAAAGTCTGCAGCCTGCACAGCACCCCCATAGGGATAATCTTTATTTGGCTTGGGTTGGTAATTCAATTGTGATCGGTAAAGTTGTGCAGTCCTAGCAAAAGAGAGCGGAGGGGGGAAAAAAAAACAAAAGAAGAGGGAAAAGAAAACCTGCCAGCTGCTGTCATCTATCTTGTGAAAAGTAAAAAGTGCTTACCCATGTCCAGATAGTAAATCCTACCTGCTTTATTAAATAAATGTAGTATTTCACTCAGGAAGAGAGACCTTTGGAATATCTGGAAAAATCTCCCAGGCTTTGAAATGGAATAAACATTGATTTATGTGGAGGTTCTCATGTGTGTGTGTTTTTCTTTCCCCTGACACAAAGAATGGTAACCAAGACACAAGATTCATTTTAAAAGATCAAGAGAAGGAGTTGGATATTGGACATTGGTATGTTTTATTTTTCTTTCTTAAAAAAAAAAAAGAAAAAAGGATCATAAGGTTTATTGGAGGAGTTTGTACAGTTTGGCCATTGAAGTGCCTATCAAGGGCCTGGCTAGGGCCTGTCACATAGTAGGTGTTCATAATGGCAGCTATCTTGTGTAACTAAGGATTTGCATCCATGTTTTTAAAAAAATGATCATGTTTTAGTTATTTTTGTTCATGGCTGTGCTGGATCTTCATTGCTGTGCAGGCTGTTCTCTAGTCGTGGCAAGTGGGGACTGCTCTTTAGTTGTACAGTGTGGGCTTCTCACTGCAGTGGTGACTTCTCTTGTTACAGAGCACTGGCTCTAGGGCACAAGGGTTTCAGGAATTGTGGCTCCCAGGCTCCAGAGCACAAGTTTACTAGTTGTGGCACATAGGTCTAGTTGCTTCGACACACAGGTCTAGTTGCTCCAAGGCATGTGGGATCTTTCCACATCAGGCCTTGAACGCATGTGTCCTGCATTGGGAGGCAAATTCTTTACTCCTGAGCCACCCAGGAAGCCCTAGCGTCCATGGTTTTGACTGTTTTGTACCCTGTCTTGACCAAGATTAATCTAAGTTTCCCCTATTACTCAGGATTATTTCAGTTGCAAATGATAGAATCCCAAATAAAACTGTTTTGTTTTGTTTTTTTTAAAAGTTGGCTCAAGAAAGTGAAAAGTTCATAGGGTAATGGCTTCAGGCATGGTTGGATCCAGGTTCTTAAATAGTAGTAATGGGATTCTTTTCCATCTCTTAGCTCTAATCGGATATTATTGGCTTGATTCTAGTAGGCTTCTCTCTTGTGGTGGCCCCAAACAATTTCAGGTTCCATTCTCCAGCTTTGCACCTGCACTGGTTCATCCTCAGCCGAGAAAGAGAGCTTCTCCTTTAGGGAATACCCACAGAGGTTAGGGATTCACCTGAGTTGGATCAACCGAGCTCGTGAACATACCCTGAACAAATTGTTATGGCTGGAGGATGGGGTTATACTGATGGACCCAGTTCCCCTCCTCTGAGCTATAAAGGCAGTCAACTCTGACCAGCTTCATGGACTGAGAGTGGAGGAGGGGGACTCCCCAAGGAAAATGGAGGTGTGGCTAACCCAAAAGGGAAACAAAAGCTATAGAGATCAACTTCAGTGGCCGAAATAAGTTCTGGGAACATGTCATCATCTGTGTCCTCCTCTTCTTTTCCCTTTCTTGTTCTTCATTTATTTAATAACTATTTGATGGCTTTGCATATGTCAGTTCTCATGTCTGTACCAGAAATACAACAGACTATGCCAGATAATGACATTTTATTCCCTCAATCGTTTTATAACCAAATACACATTTAACGAGTACTTGCTATACCCACACTTTCAATGTTCACCCCTCTGGGCTGAGCCCAGTATTAGGCACAGGTGGAAGAGAGCAAAGGGAAAAAGAACGACATGCACTTTGCCTCCTGGAAAGGAAACAATGATCATGAAACTAATAACGTTGCTGTGCCTACTGGGTATCAGATCTTGTGCTCAGCACATTGTGTGTGGCAGTCTTATCACATAGCCCTGTGGTGTGGGCACTGTTATTGTGACCATCTTTCAGGTGAGGAGGCTGAGGCTCACAGAGTGTGAGTTACTTGTACAAATTTACCCAGCTAACGAATAGCCTGGAATTTCCGCTATCTCTAACCACCACTCTGTACTATTTTAACATTAGGGTCATATTATGGGGTCTTAATATCACAGCACAGAAACCCTGATGTACTCAGGATTAAGCTTCCTAAAACTGTTTTGTTTTTTTTAAAAGTTGGCTCAAGAAAGTGAAAAGTTCATAGGGTAATGGCTTCAGGCATGGTTGGATCCAGGTTCTTAAATAGTAGTAATGGGATTCTTTTCCATCTCTTAGCTCTAATCGGATATTATTGGCTTGATTCTAGTAGGCTTCTCTTGTGGTGGCCCCAAACAATTTCAGGTTCCATTCTCCAGCTTTGCACCTGCACTGGTTCATCCTCAGCCGAGAAAGAGAGCTTCTCCTTTAGGGAATACCCACAGAGGTTAGGGATTCACCTGAGTTGGATCAACCGAGCTCGTGAACATACCCTGAACAAATTGTTATGGCTGGAGGATGGGGTTATACTGATGGACCCAGTTCCCCTCCTCTGAGCTATAAAGGCAGTCAACTCTGACCAGCTTCATGGACTGAGAGTGGAGGAGGGGGACTCCCCAAGGAAAATGGAGGTGTGGCTAACCCAAAAGGGAAACAAAAGCTATAGAGATCAACTTCAGTGGCCGAAATAAGTTCTGGGAACATGTCATCATCTGTGTCCTCCTCTTCTTTTCCCTTTCTTGTTCTTCATTTATTTAATAACTATTTGATGGCTTTGCATATGTCAGTTCTCATGTCTGTACCAGAAATACAACAGACTATGCCAGATAATGACATTTTATTCCCTCAATCGTTTTATAACCAAATACACATTTAACGAGTACTTGCTATACCCACACTTTCAATGTTCACCCCTCTGGGCTGAGCCCAGTATTAGGCACAGGTGGAAGAGAGCAAAGGGAAAAAGAACGACATGCACTTTGCCTCCTGGAAAGGAAACAATGATCATGAAACTAATAACGTTGCTGTGCCTACTGGGTATCAGATCTTGTGCTCAGCACATTGTGTGTGGCAGTCTTATCACATAGCCCTGTGGTGTGGGCACTGTTATTGTGACCATCTTTCAGGTGAGGAGGCTGAGGCTCACAGAGTGTGAGTTACTTGTACAAATTTACCCAGCTAACGAATAGCCTGGAATTTCCGCTATCTCTAACCACCACTCTGTACTATTTTAACATTAGGGTCATATTATGGGGTCTTAATATCACAGCACTGAGCAAAGCATCCTTTCCAAATTGTGGAGTGCTGTTTCATCCCCCTTTCCACAGACCAGACTAAGGCCAACATGGGCCAGACTGGTGACGTGAAGATGGGAGGGGAAGGCTGGTCACCAGAAAAACAGAAATCTCTAAGCCTCTTTCATGGCCCACCCCAACCCCCATCCTGACTAGAGGCACAACCATGGAGAAATATTTTTCACTGTAATAGAAACAGCAGAACAAGCACTGTGGTAAATGAAAGTGAATCTTTGACTTGGGTTAGTGATGGAGAGACATTAGAGAATGCTGGGGACTTGGGCAAACATGACCTTCATGCCATCTCAGTGAACCAGCTGCCAGGGAGATAGGTGAGATTTCTTTTGTTTAGAGCATCTGATTGTCTTTTGGAGAAATATTAGAAATATTGGAGGGTTTGCATCTGTGAAGCTGCCATCTTTGGTTTCTGGGCTAGAAGCATCTTAAGGACAGAGTTCTGTAGCAGCATAAATTAGGGACACCGTAGATGCTGCATCTACCCTTGGAGATGTATAAAATGCACCAGTGCGTGCAGTGATTTGAGGTGTCCTGAATAAGCACACCTTCACTTTGGTGTGCTTTCAGATCCTGTGGCTTCTACAATGGCTCAGTGGTAAAGAATCCACCTGCAACGCAAGAGACACGGGGGACGAGGGTTTGGATCCCTGGGTCAGGAAGATCCCCTGGAAGAGGAAACAGCAACCCACTCCACTATTCTTACCTGGGAAGCCTCATGGACGGAGGAGCCAGGCAGGCTAAGTCTATGGAGTCACAAGAGTCAGACGTGACTCGATGACTAAACCACCCCACCGAGGTCTCAGCCAGGAGTACAGGGATGGAGAGAAGAAAGGTGGAGGAGGGGATGGTTTAGGTAGGGGGAGAGGCTGTGATGAGAGTCCAGGGAATGGTCCTTATTGGTTTTACCACTTGAATCTGTAGGGACGTTTCCTTTTAGTTTCACTTTAAATAAAACTGCTAATCACGGGCTATTTCCAAGTGTATCTTCTATTAGGACTTAATATCACAGCAACTGGAAGGGCAAAGCATCCTTTCCAAATTGTGGAGTGCTGTTTCATCCCCTTTCCACAGACCAGACTAAGGCCAACATGGGCCAGACTGGTGACGTGAAGATGGGAGGGGAAGGCTGGTCACCAGAAAAACAGAAATCTCTAAGCCTCTTTCATGGCCCACCCCAACCCCCATCCTGACTAGAGGCACAACCATGGAGAAATATTTTTCACTGTAATAGAAACAGCAGAACAAGCACTGTGGTAAATGAAAGTGAATCTTTGACTTGGGTTAGTGATGGAGAGACATTAGAGAATGCTGGGGACTTGGGCAAACATGACCTTCATGCCATCTCAGTGAACCAGCTGCCAGGGAGATAGGTGAGATTTCTTTTGTTTAGAGCATCTGATTGTCTTTTGGAGAAATATTAGAAATATTGGAGGGTTTGCATCTGTGAAGCTGCCATCTTTGGTTTCTGGGCTAGAAGCATCTTAAGGACAGAGTTCTGTAGCAGCATAAATTAGGGACACCGTAGATGCTGCATCTACCCTTGGAGATGTATAAAATGCACCAGTGCGTGCAGTGATTTGAGGTGTCCTGAATAAGCACACCTTCACTTTGGTGTGCTTTCAGATCCTGTGGCTTCTACAATGGCTCAGTGGTAAAGAATCCACCTGCAACGCAAGAGACACGGGGGACGAGGGTTTGGATCCCTGGGTCAGGAAGATCCCCTGGAAGAGGAAACAGCAACCCACTCCACTATTCTTACCTGGGAAGCCTCATGGACGGAGGAGCCAGGCAGGCTAAGTCTATGGAGTCACAAGAGTCAGACGTGACTCGATGACTAAACCACCCCACCGAGGTCTCAGCCAGGAGTACAGGGATGGAGAGAAGAAAGGTGGAGGAGGGGATGGTTTAGGTAGGGGGAGAGGCTGTGATGAGAGTCCAGGGAATGGTCCTTATTGGTTTTACCACTTGAATCTGTAGGGACGTTTCCTTTTAGTTTCACTTTAAATAAAACTGCTAATCACGGGCTATTTCCAAGTGTATCTTCTATTAGGACTTGTTCAATGGCACTGTTTGACATGAGGTTTTCAAGAAAAGAGTGGCATTAGCATATCTAAGAGAAATTCCTTTGGGAGAGAGTTTGGAAAAGTCATTAATATACCAGAGAGGAAGTAAAAGGCATTTCTGAGCAATTTCCAATTTCAGATCCCCATTTCTGCTAGCAGGATTTTGACCTTTCTGTTCTATTTATTTAAAAAATTAAATTTTCGACAGAATTCAGTCCTTCACAATGGGGAACTCTATTATTGCTGACCTGAGTCAAAGCACAATTCAGTCTTTGGTCTCTCCTTGTCTGCAAGCTGATGTGATAGAAATGCAGAGCGTGCATCTGCAGCTTCTCTAGGTACTCCAAAGATGTGCCCATCAGCTCCCAAACAACCCCAAGTTCAAACTGGAATACTCAGTTTGTAATTGATGATTCTCCCCACTTTGAGATAACAATAGTGGTATTAATCAAAACTAGCATTTATTGACTTGATGGCCTGCTGTTTGATTCTAGTGTCTTATAGTCCATTCTCTACTCAGTATGGGGTAAATTTCACATCTCTTATTTGCTCATGTGATCTCCCCACTTAAAATCCCCTATTGCTCCAGGGACCAGGAATAAATTCCTTGATATGGCACAAAAGCCTCATGAAGACAACTTTCCAGCCTTGACTTACACTAATTGTTGTGTCCTAGCCACACTTCCATCTTTTCATTCCTAATATGGAACATGCTTGTATCTGCTTCAGGGCCTCTGCACACACAATTCCCCTGATCTAGGGTGACCAACTGTCTCCATTTGCTAGGACTGAAGAACTTGTGCTGTGGGATTTCTCGTGTTAAAACCAGGAATGTCTGGACAAAGCAGGATAAATTGACCACCCTACTCACAAGGAAACCTGTTTCCCCTGCTTTCCCATGTCTTCACTCAGTTATCACTTGCTGTTTCTTTAGCTCCCAGCTTGAATATCACTTCCTTCAGGAAGCCTCTCCTGACTACCTGGACTAGTTTGGAATATGCAGTCTGACAGAACACTATTACTTTTCTCCAAAGCATGCATTTGAGTTTTTAATCTCATGATCACACAAATATAACCACTAATCTGCTTTCTGTCATTATGAATCTACTTATTATAAACATTGTATTTCTTATCACTGGGAGGGGTGAGATGCTTGATGAACAAGGACTTTCCTTTTGGGTGATGAAAAAAAATTTTTTTAAGTTTTTTTATTATTATTTATGGCTGTAGTGAGTCTTTGTTGCTGCATGTAGGCGTAAGTCACAGTGATCAGGGACTGTTCTTCGTTGCGGTCCATGGGCTTTTATTTTTTTGCAGTAGCTTCTCTTGTAGAGCACAAGTGCTAGGCAGGTGCACCTCCGTAATTGTGGTGCATGGACTCTAGAGGGCTGGCTCAGTAGTTGTGGTACATGACCTTAGTTGCTCCGCTCCATGTGGGATCTTCCCGGACCAGGGATTGAACCCCTGTCCCTTGCATTGCAAGGCAGATTTGTAACCAGTGGACCACCAGGGAAGTCCGATGAGAATGTTTTGAAATTAGATAGAGGTGATGATTGCACAACACTGTACCTAATGCCTCTGACTTGAACAGTTTAAAATGGTTAATTTTATGTTATATGAATTTTACCTTGTTTAAAAAAAATCTACATAAATCCCTGTGGCAACATGTATAGATTTTTAAGTGCTATGAAGGAAATAGATAAGTTGATGATAGTAAGAGGGATGGAAAAAGTGCCAGCAATGGCAACTAGGATATGTGGTCCTGTGAGAAAAGCAGAGATGTTACTGTGTTTCCATTTGTAACCATTCATTTGTATACAAGTGGCACATTCCTGGACAAATAGACCAGAAACAACAGTGGTGGTTTTGGGGGAAGGGAAATAAGGATCTAACCTGGGGTCAGAGGAGGAAATTTTACTTTATATTTCTATGTGTCTATTTATTTTGAGAGAATTGTTTATGATGAACAAATATAAACACACACACAAATAACAGGGTATCATGAATCTTGATGTAGCTATTGCTCATCTCAGGCTATATTTGTTCATTGTCAATCTTGTTTCATCTCTGTTTCCAGACACCCTCCCCTTTTGCTCCATGTACTGAGTTTATATAATGCAGTCTGACAGAACACTATTACTTTTCTCCAAAGCATGCATTTGAGTTTTTAATCTCATGATCACACAAATATAACCACTAATCTGCTTTCTGTCATTATGAATCTACTTATTATAAACATTGTATTTCTTATCACTGGGAGGGGTGAGATGCTTGATGAACAAGGACTTTCCTTTTGGGTGATGAAAAAAATTTTTTTTAAGTTTTTTTATTATTATTTATGGCTGTAGTGAGTCTTTGTTGCTGCATGTAGGCGTAAGTCACAGTGATCAGGGACTGTTCTTCGTTGCGGTCCATGGGCTTTTATTTTTTTGCAGTAGCTTCTCTTGTAGAGCACAAGTGCTAGGCAGGTGCACCTCCGTAATTGTGGTGCATGGACTCTAGAGGGCTGGCTCAGTAGTTGTGGTACATGACCTTAGTTGCTCCGCTCCATGTGGGATCTTCCCGGACCAGGGATTGAACCCCTGTCCCTTGCATTGCAAGGCAGATTTGTAACCAGTGGACCACCAGGGAAGTCCGATGAGAATGTTTTGAAATTAGATAGAGGTGATGATTGCACAACACTGTACCTAATGCCTCTGACTTGAACAGTTTAAAATGGTTAATTTTATGTTATATGAATTTTACCTTGTTTAAAAAAAATCTACATAAATCCCTGTGGCAACATGTATAGATTTTTAAGTGCTATGAAGGAAATAGATAAGTTGATGATAGTAAGAGGGATGGAAAAAGTGCCAGCAATGGCAACTAGGATATGTGGTCCTGTGAGAAAAGCAGAGATGTTACTGTGTTTCCATTTGTAACCATTCATTTGTATACAAGTGGCACATTCCTGGACAAATAGACCAGAAACAACAGTGGTGGTTTTGGGGGAAGGGAAATAAGGATCTAACCTGGGGTCAGAGGAGGAAATTTTACTTTATATTTCTATGTGTCTATTTATTTTGAGAGAATTGTTTATGATGAACAAATATAAACACACACACAAATAACAGGGTATCATGAATCTTGATGTAGCTATTGCTCATCTCAGGCTATATTTGTTCATTGTCAATCTTGTTTCATCTCTGTTTCCACTAAATCATTTTGAAGCAAATCCCATTTTATTTATCCATATTGTAGTGTGTTCCTCTAAGACATAAGGACTTTCTTTAATAATGTAATATTTAATATGTGATAATAGTGTGGTTAATAGGGATAGTTTTACTTTTTATTATATATATACTTGCAATTTGACTATTTGATTAAAATTATCTTTTAATATTTAAATGTTTTAAATATGTTAAATATCTTTTAAAAGAAAGATAGGATCCTTTTTGGTTCCTTGGTTCTTTTTTCCCAAATGTGATCTGCAAAGGGTTTGAGTGAAGTGATTCTCATAACCCATTGACCCCTCAGCCCTGTGACAAGAACACGGGATTTGGCATCAGATCATGCCAGGGTCACACCTCACCTTTCCTACTTGTTCTCTATCAGGCCTTGAATAAAAGCCTCAAGCTCTTGGAGTTGTCCTTTCCTCAGGTAAAGTAACTAAAATGAGTATCTGGCTCATTCTAAGAATTAAATGAAATTTTGTAAGAAAGCATGATAGCCTTTCTCATAGGAGCTAGTTACTAGACTTACATTATTTTGTAGCTGGCTGTCATGTAATATTTTGGTTCCACGTATGAATTCTGGAGCCTATATCCCTGTCTGCTAGGTGGTTAACTTTTGAAAATTTAATTTTTTTCTTATTATTCTTTCATTTTGACCATGATTGATGTCCAGACAGTATGTTCTTAGTGGTCAACAATATTTTTCTTTTATGGCCCTGTGGCCTCCAGGGATTTTAGTTCCCCACCAAATACCAAACCCATGCCCTCTGCAGTGGGAGCACAGTCCTAACCACTGCCCAGGATATGTGGTCCTGTAAAAAGCAGAGATCCCATTTGGTATACAAGTGGCACATTCCTGGACAAATAGACCAGAAACAACAGTGGTGGTTTTGGGGAAGGAAATAAGGATCTAACCTGGGGTCAGAGGAGGAAATTTTACTTTATATTTCTATGTGTCTATTTATTTTGAGAGAATTGTTTATGATGAACAAATATAAACACACACACAAATAACAGGGTATCATGAATCTTGATGTAGCTATTGCTCATCTCAGGCTATATTTGTTCATTGTCAATCTTGTTTCATCTCTGTTTCCACTAAATCATTTTGAAGCAAATCCCATTTTATTTATCCATATTGTAGTGTGTTCCTCTAAGACATAAGGACTTTCTTTAATAATGTAATATTTAATATGTGATAATAGTGTGGTTAATAGGGATAGTTTTACTTTTTATTATATATATACTTGCAATTTGACTATTTGATTAAAATTATCTTTTAATATTTAAATGTTTTAAATATGTTAAATATCTTTTAAAAGAAAGATAGGATCCTTTTTGGTTCCTTGGTTCTTTTTTCCCAAATGTGATCTGCAAAGGGTTTGAGTGAAGTGATTCTCATAACCCATTGACCCCTCAGCCCTGTGACAAGAACACGGGATTTGGCATCAGATCATGCCAGGGTCACACCTCACCTTTCCTACTTGTTCTCTATCAGGCCTTGAATAAAAGCCTCAAGCTCTTGGAGTTGTCCTTTCCTCAGGTAAAGTAACTAAAATGAGTATCTGGCTCATTCTAAGAATTAAATGAAATTTTGTAAGAAAGCATGATAGCCTTTCTCATAGGAGCTAGTTACTAGACTTACATTATTTTGTAGCTGGCTGTCATGTAATATTTTGGTTCCACGTATGAATTCTGGAGCCTATATCCCTGTCTGCTAGGTGGTTAACTTTTGAAAATTTAATTTTTTTCTTATTATTCTTTCATTTTGACCATGATTGATGTCCAGACAGTATGTTCTTAGTGGTCAACAATATTTTTCTTTTATGGCCCTGTGGCCTCCAGGGATTTTAGTTCCCCACCAAATACCAAACCCATGCCCTCTGCAGTGGGAGCACAGTCCTAACCACTGAACCACCAGAGAAGTACCTGCTGGGTGACTTTTTCAAAGGAATGAAAAGGTACACATAATGTGTTCCACTCAAAGTATGGTAGTTGGCATTGTTACTTTATATTTGTTGTTTAGTGGCTGATTTGTGTCCTACTCTTTTGTGATCCCATGGACTGTGGCCCGCCAGGCTCCTCTGTCCATGGGATTTTCCAGACAATACTGGAGTGGGTTGCCATTTCCTTCTCCAGGGGATCTTTCCCACCAGGGATCAAATGCACATCTCTGGCATTGGCAGGTAGATTCTTTATCACACAACCACCAAGGAAGCAGTTTATACTTACACATAAAAATTTTTTTATCATGAAAGTAACTGCACCCTAGTTTGGAATGGAAGAGCATAAAGGTCCCCAAAGATGTTGAGGTTCAGTTCCCACAAATAGCACTGTCAGATTGAAAAATAAGGATGCGCATTCACACTTGACTGGAATCTATGCTTAACTTGAAGTGATAGGAGAGAAGAGAGTCAGCTCGACTGCCACAGCATCCTAACCAGCTGCCCTTTCCCCTGGGGGGAGGATCAGCCCATGCAATAAAATGGAGGGACCTTTTTTCTGTGGCTTTGATGCACAAAGGATGGAGAAATGCTATAAAGGCTAAAATTTCTGGGACTTTGTTCAGCTATAAACTTCAGGAAAAAGTTTACTGCTTTCCTTTCTTTTCCTTTCTTTAAGTATCATTCTTTTCATGCTCAGGCATGGATTCCCAGGTGGCTCAGTGGTAAAGAATCCACCTGCCAGTGCACAAAAGAGAGGCAGCTTCAATCCAGGGGAATCTTCCTGGGTAGGGAAGATCCCCCTGGAGAAGGAAATGGCAAACCCACTCCAATATTCTTAACTAGGAAATTCCATGGACAGAGGAGCCTGGCTGGGCACAGTCCATGTGGTTGCAAAGAGTCAGACACAACTGAGAACACACATTCATATAGGGGTTGCTTGTCTTAGAGGTAGGTCTTTAAGTGAAAAATGGTGTGAAAGCATTTAGCACTGATGCACAGTGCTCATGCAGAAAACAAATTGTTGTTATAACTGTCATTGTGATCATGATCTGTACACAGGTAACTATGACTCAAGGCAAAGACAGTGAATATATTATGAAAGAACATATGAGAATAAATTGTGAGTTTGGAGAAGAAAGTATTTCTTTCCAGCTTGAAAACAGATGACAAGGATCTTGAGAAAAGTAAATTAACACTGGTTCTAAGAGAGAGAGAAATTTCAAATGACCCTTGAATGATGGAAAGTACTCGGAAATACTGGCAATGAGAGGGATGTGGAAGAAACCAATGTGAGCAGAGATATTATGGGATGTGTATAAGAAGTTTGGCTTCTCTGAAGTGTGGATTCCATGAAGAGGGAATTGTAAGAATTAAAGTGGAGACTACAGATCATGAAAGAGTCATGGAGGGCCTTGAACACAAGGCTGAGAGATGGATAACTGAACCTCTGGGTCAGTGGTTCATAAACTACTTCTATCTTGACACCCCTGATGGATGGTATTCATATATGTGACTCTCCCTTATGGACAGAGTCAGGGTTTTGCACCATCCAATATAATCGCCCTCCTTCCTCGTCTATTTAAGGAACCGTATCAGAAGGCAAGTGAGTGAGAATGACATTTTCAGAGAAATGGACTCCATTTGATTCATTCTGAATAAATTCATATTTATCAAACTTTGCAATTCTAATTATAGTTTAGAGGCAGTAGATTATATGGTGGTTAAAAAGATGGGGCTGAATTGCTTGGGTTTGATTCCCAGTTCTTCTGCTTACTACCTGGATAATCTCGGGCATAATATTTAATCCTTCTGTGTCGTTGTGTCCTTGTATGTCATCTGGGGAAAAGAGATTACTTACATCACAGGGTTGTGATGGGAGGACTAAATGAAGAATTGAGTGGGACATGCTTGGCACAGAGGAAGTGCTTTGAAAGGGTTAGGTGTTACTGTTTGTAAGTCACTGACACCTCAAGGGTAGTGGACACTATGGCTCTCAACTGTAGAATTATGAGCTGAATGACAGAGAGATCAAAGATGCAGAATGATCAAGTGGCACAGAACATAAGTCAGTGTAAACCCTGGAGTCAGACTGTGTTTGAACCCTGAGTTACTGTCTATATGGCTTTGAGTAAAAAGGATAAATTCTCTAAGCTTCAAACCCCTTCCTTTTATATAGAATGAATACAGTGATATCAGAGCCTACTTCACAGACTAGCCGTGAGGATTTAGTGAGATGAGGCATGGGAAGTACCTTTCATAGTCCATGGTACATGGATTGTTGTGTAACAAATGACCACAAGCGTTGCCACTTAAAATAATTCTCAGTTATCATATCACAGTTTCTGTGGGTGCTACCAATTCCATTCCCCACAGGTTGCAATCAAGGTGTCAACACAGGTTGAGTTTTCGTCTGAAGGCTTGACTACGGAAAGATATACTTCCACATTTACATGGCTGTTGGTTGAATTAGTTTCTCACTGGCTGTCAGTTGGAGGCCACCTTCAGCTCTTCCTTATTAGCAATTACTGACCTGAGGCCACCCTCAGGGCCTTGACCCATGGACCTCCCTTGAATTGACCATGTGCTTCACCCAAATCATCAAGGGAGATAGCCTTTTCCTGAGGGGGCATCAAATTCTTATTTAATGTAATCCCATGCGTGTAATCAGGGCTTCCCATATGGCACAAGTGGTAAAGAACCTGCCTGCCAATGCAAGAGACATGAGAAATACAGGTTCAATCCCTGGGTCAGGAAGATCCCCTGAAGTAGGAAAAGGCAACCTACTCCAGTATTCTTACCTGGGAAATCCCAAGGACCGAGGAGCCTGGTAGGCTACCGTCCATGGTATCACAAAAGTCCACCCTGACTTAGTGACTGAGCACGCATGCACTCAGGAGCAATTCATAGATCTTACCTACACACCAAGAAAATGATAGCATAAGGTTGTTGTAACTCAGGAGCTTGGGGTTATGGCAATCATCCACATAATACGTAGCTAATATAGTCCTACTTTAAGAAGTAAATTTGGCAGGCAGAAAGCATCAGGAAGACAGGAATTCACATCTTTTATTTTTGTATCCCAAAGCTTTTGTATGGTGAGTTTTCATTAAATACCATTTGGATAGATGACAACAATGCACATTTCCCAGAATGTTTTCCCTGACCCCTAAAGTAGGCTAATGTACTCCAGATGTGGTCATATCAGTTGGTACAGGCTTGGTGTTCTGTAGCAACAAGCCAACCTCAAAATCTCAGTGACTTAAATAATAGTGGTTTATTCCTCTTTATCCTATGTATCAATTGAGGGGTGGCCAGGAGGATTTACTGATTGTCTTCACCCAGGGACCCACCTTCTGGTGGAATAACTTACCTAGAAAGTTGCTGGTAACTGTGGCAGAGGAGAAAGGGGAGTTTTGAAAGGTCTTAACCTAGAATATGTGATTTATTCTGAAGTGCCTTACATGACTTGCATCCATGCTCTTTGTTCAGAAATAATCTGATGGACCCAGGCTTCCCAGGTGGCACTAGTGGTAAAGAACCCACCTACCAATGCAGAAGACGTAAGAGACAAGGGCTCAACCCCTGGGGTTCAATCCCTGAGTCAGGAAGATCCCCTAGAGGGAGGGCATGACAATCTACTCTAGTGTTCTTGCCTAGAGAACCCCATGGACAGAGGAGTTTAGCAGGCTACTGTCCATAGGGTTGCAAAGAATCAGACTACTGAAGCTACTTAGCACATTCACACCCACCCCAGAGAACAAAGCAGTGCCACGTATTATGCACTGAAGAGGCAGAGAGTCGGGTATATGGTGATGGTGACCATTGACCACGCCAGAGGAATATTGAACAGAGAAATCAGAAAGCAGTGCTTCTAACTACTTAAGAGATTTGCCTAAGGGGGCTGGGCATCCTCTGCCTGACATTCCACATCAGTTCATTTGTATCATTTCTTTTTAGATTCCACATATAAGGGATGTCACACAATATTTCTCCTATTCTGTATGACTTAATCAGTATGACACTCTTTAGGTCCATCCACATTATTCCAGATTTCATTATTTCATTCTTTTTAATATATTCCATTGTATATATGTACCACATCCTCTGTATCCATTCCTCTGTCAATGGACATTTAGCTTGTTTCCATGTTTTGGCTATTGTCAATAGTGCTGCAGTGAACATAGGGATGCATGTATCATTTTGAATTACAGTTTTGTCTTGATATATGCCAAGAAGTGGAATTGCTGGATCATTTGTTGTTTAGTCACTCAATCATGTCCAACTGTTTGCAGCCCCATGGACTGTAGCTCACCAGGCTTCCCTGTGCTTTCCTGTCCATCTCTCAGAGCTTGCTCAAACTCATGCCCATTGAGTCAGTGATGCCATCAAACCATCTCATCCTCTCTCATCCTCTTCTCCTCCTGCCTTCAATCTTTCCCAGCATCAGAGACCTTTCCATTGAGTCAGCTCTTGGCATCAGGTGGTCAAGTATCGGATCATATGACTACTCTATTGCTAGTTTTGTAAGGAATCTCCTTACTGTCCTTCATAGTAGCTGCACCAATTTACATTCCCACCAATGCCACTTCCTTCTTAGGCGGCACCGTCCTCCCCACCTCCCTGGTGCCTGGGTGCGTCCCTATCCATTGTTGCTTCTGAAAACTCTGCTCATAGCTGTGTGAATCACCTCTCTGCTGAACTCTTCCATTAACCCTTGGGAATGCGCTGTTCTCCCTAGGATCCTGACTGATAACTCTGACATGTTGCCTTTTGACAACAATGGAATGATGTAAACACTTTGTGTTTCCTGTAGTTGGCTTTTACGCATATGAATTGCTATGAAGTTATCTACAAGCTACTCAAAAATGATTCGGTTAAAGAAAATACTTTGGCTGAAATCTTTATCAGTATCAGCTCTAGAATTTTAAGTGGGAATTGCTGGAATTTGAACAGAGAAATAAAAGCTTCTAACTACTTAAGAGATTTGCCTAAGGGGGCTGGGCATCCTCTGCCTGACATTCCACATCAGTTCATTTGTATCATTTCTTTTTAGATTCCACATATAAGGGATGTCACACAATATTTCTCCTATTCTGTATGACTTAATCAGTATGACACTCTTTAGGTCCATCCACATTATTCCAGATTTCATTATTTCATTCTTTTTAATATATTCCATTGTATATATGTACCACATCCTCTGTATCCATTCCTCTGTCAATGGACATTTAGCTTGTTTCCATGTTTTGGCTATTGTCAATAGTGCTGCAGTGAACATAGGGATGCATGTATCATTTTGAATTACAGTTTTGTCTTGATATATGCCAAGAAGTGGAATTGCTGGATCATTTGTTGTTTAGTCACTCAATCATGTCCAACTGTTTGCAGCCCCATGGACTGTAGCTCACCAGGCTTCCCTGTGCTTTCCTGTCCATCTCTCAGAGCTTGCTCAAACTCATGCCCATTGAGTCAGTGATGCCATCAAACCATCTCATCCTCTCTCATCCTCTTCTCCTCCTGCCTTCAATCTTTCCCAGCATCAGAGACCTTTCCATTGAGTCAGCTCTTGGCATCAGGTGGTCAAGTATCGGATCATATGACTACTCTATTGCTAGTTTTGTAAGGAATCTCCTTACTGTCCTTCATAGTAGCTGCACCAATTTACATTCCCACCAATGCCACTTCCTTCTTAGGCGGCACCGTCCTCCCCACCTCCCTGGTGCCTGGGTGCGTCCCTATCCATTGTTGCTTCTGAAAACTCTGCTCATAGCTGTGTGAATCACCTCTCTGCTGAACTCTTCCATTAACCCTTGGGAATGCGCTGTTCTCCCTAGGATCCTGACTGATAACTCTGACATGTTGCCTTTTGACAACAATGGAATGATGTAAACACTTTGTGTTTCCTGTAGTTGGCTTTTACGCATATGAATTGCTATGAAGTTATCTACAAGCTACTCAAAAATGATTCGGTTAAAGAAAATACTTTGGCTGAAATCTTTATCAGTATCAGCTCTAGAATTTTAAGTGGGGGAAGATCCTGCTGGACATTCTCTCACCTATGAACCTCTGATTATTTTTACAAGGCACCTATTTTCTTAACATTAAACTCTCAGTTTTTAGTATCTGGACTATATGTCTAATTTCTCAGAGATAGAAGTCAATTGGAAAGAATTCAGAAGGCTAAAGTGGTGTGGTCAGTTGTAAGAATGGCCCCGAGCTTCATTTCTCCCTGAATTCGTGCCCTTTGCAGCCACTTCACAAGTTACTTTCTCTAAAGAGACAGAATATACTTTTCTGTCTCAGACTTTGAGTCTGTGTGTGTGATTTGCTTTGGCAAACAGAATGTTAGTGGCCATGGCGCAGTGTTCTGGAACATGCTTACGAGATTTCACTGGCCCTCTTGCAGCTCAACCGTCACCATGAAAACAACATTCCTGGTCTGCTCTGCAGATCCAGGAGGAGGGTGAGTGAAAGACATGGGGAACACACTGCCCCCAATAATTGCAGCCTTGTTCTGCTGACTCTGAGCCCGCATAGGACTGGGAGAGAGTATGTGCTCAGTGGCTTGTTGTGCAGAGTTACTGCAGCTGTAACTCATCCAAGTGGTGATGAGAAACCATTTCACGGCTTATTCTTCTGATAGTTCCACTCACAGGATTAAGTATCTATTTCACGGAAGGCACTGGAGTGACAGTCATGAATAGCCAGATGTGGTCCCTAGCCTCAGGCCCCTTCTCAGCTCACTCACTACCACTCAAATGATAGAGTTTCCACAGCCAAGGATGAGACCAGGTCTTGTGTTATATCATTTCATGTCATCTTGCATTTTCTCCTTGTGGCTGTGTTTCTTCAGGGTCTTTTTGATTGTAAGTGATAGAAACTCAATCAAATTGACTTCAGCATGAAAAGGAAAAAGGATGTATTGACTCATGTAACTGAGAAGGTTAGGGAGGATGGCTCAAGGCACAGCTGGATTCAACGTAGGGAAGACTCGATCCATGGTCCTCTGGTTCCTATCTGAGTCAAGAAAATAGCTTAAGTATATAATGGCGATCCCCTTGAATGCATACTATATGCCAGAAACTACAGCATGTTTCTAATGGAGATTCTTACAACCTCATGAGGCATGTACAGTGTGTCACATTGTACTGTGTTCTCAGTTCACCTACCAGAATCCCATGGCAGGCACTCTATGGGGTAAAAACAATGTACATTGTACAGCTGATACTGCTAGCCATTCTAAGGAATCTGCTTGGAATACACCTATAGTAAAAGAAGTTCACCTTCTTTCCCCTTGATCCATTTTATCATCTTCAAGTATCTCATACAATCATTCCGGAACATACGAACTTATATATTTCATACGCATGTCCACTAAGTGTAAATGGCAACTTTATCTGCAGCTCTATTAAATAAACAGTAACTTATAACTCTGGAGGTAAGACCTATGTTGGACTTGGTGAGGCATGTGGGGGATTTTGTTATTTTCTTCATCCAAACCAAGACACTTCAGACAGTAAAAAAAAAAAGAAAAAAAGAAAAGAGAATGCTTTTAATAATTATGTAGGAACAAAAAGCATAAAATTAGAATGCTCCAATCTGATTGTGACTGCTCATCTCTGCTCTCCTCCAAATGAAGATGTGATGGGAAGGTGAACTCACACAGGATGCGAGTCCTCCCCAAATCTACTGGTACCTTCATCTTGGACTTACCTCCAGAACTGTGAGAAATAAATGCTTGCTTTAGCTCTTGGGTTTGCAGTCTTACTTCTCCTTATTTAGTTTGATTTTTATTTGCGGTCTCACCCTGGAGATCAGTTCACCAGGATCCTGGGAATTATTTACTACAATATAGTTCTCATCCCACTTCACTTTCATGTAGAGATATGAAAATTGACTGTTTTTTTAGTTCTTTCGAGGTTCCTCTTTTCCCCTGAATCAGATTTAATGAAAACCATAATAATTGGATGAAAATGCTGCCAGGTTATGGGAGAATGAAACAGTAACCCACTCCAGTATTCTTGCCAGCATGTGTGTGTGTGTGTACCTTTCCATGTGTGTGTGTGTGTGTGTGTGTCTTCCCTGATGGCTCAGTGGTGAAAAATCTGCCTGCAGTTCAAAAGACCCAGGTTCCATCCCTAGCTTGGAGGAAGGGCATGGCAACCCACTCCAGTATTCTTGCCTGGAGAATTCCATGGATGGAAGAGCCTGGTGGGCTGCAGTCCATGGGATCACACAGAGTCAGACACAACTGAAGTGACTAAGCAGCAGCAACAGCTGCCAGGTTGTGTTATGAAAGCACAAGCAACATAAAAGCCTCACACCTCCATATAACTAAGACAAACCTGAAATTCCATTCTGATCTTTCTCCTGGAAAACCATTTCTACTGTGAGGCCTCCTGGGGGCTTTCTCTCTTACCTATAAATTTACCAGGAGCATCATGTCTTAAGAATAAGTATTTCCCAAGCAGCTTTGGTTGACTTTTCCTAATCTGCACTACTATTCCAAATTCTTTGAATAAGTCTTTATGTTACATTTTAAGCTTGGCATTAGCGTTTTTGTTTTTGCATAATTTATAGCAACCCATGTGTTTAAATATCCCAGTGTATAGTGGCACTGGGGAGTCAAGTGCCCCTTTAATTACTGAGAATCAACCTTCCTGAAACTGCAGAGACTATTACAACCAAAATTCAGTGCCAGCCTGGAATGCTGTTACTAAAATGGAAAGATAATTCCCTAGTCTGTCAGCCTTATCGTCACTACTAAATTTCCTCCCAGTGAAAAAAGGTGTGATTCTCAAACCCAGCTGACTAGAGACTAACGATTGCCTTGAAAACCCAGATCTGGAGCCCATGGGGTCCCAGTCCTCCTAAGCTGATTACGTTGGTGTCTTTTAAGGTTCTGACATTAATTTAATTGTCTGCTGTGTGTAACCCCAGGAAAGAAGGGTAAAAATCCATTCAAATCCTCACTGTTAAATAAAACTCTCCAGGAAATTACTGGAAACTGAAGGGTTTGCAGAGGAAGGATCATCAGCATAGACCTCATTCAAAGTTGTTGCACCCCATTCCATTGATAAAATGAATACTTTTCTAGCTTCTCCACTGGGTAGCCCAGTTATCACGTTGGGTCGTAAAACACAGCCATTTTTATATGTTTTATTTCAAAATCATGTTTTGCAGCAGTCAGATCTGTAATGCATTCATACGTGGCTGCCTTTATTGGACTCAGTCAATGCCATCGATTTCCTTTAAATGCAGAGATTGCACAGTTCAGTTTTAATTGCAGATCTGGTTGCAAGGGCTGCCTCTTGGAGCCAGGCAGTTTTGGTTTTCCCCTAATAAATCACCTTTTACTGATGAACACTGGTTAGGTTAGACCTTTCTTGGTTAGCATTTTCTCATTAATGTCGGACACAGAGGTCGGTGATCTTTCTAGGGAAAAGCATAAACCAGTGGTTGACTGAGGAAGACATTTTTGTAAAACTCTGGACATCGAGGTTAGGTGTTTTGCTATGTCTTAAAAAAAGAGTTGAAGTGAAGGTTAAGCGAAGGTGCCCTGGGGCATCATTTTGAAAGGGTGTAACTGTGTTTGTGTTTGTTATATGAAGCCACTTGTCTTAAAGGAAGGGCCGTGAATGATTTCAGCTCATTAATAGAGACTGTCTTCTACCTCAGTGCCTTTCCTCATAGTTTACCATTGCCTTGCTTTGCATCATGCATGCATGCATAGTCACGTCCGACTCTTTGTAGTCCTGTAGACTGTATTCAGCCCAGCTCCTCTGTCCATGAACTTCCCAAAAATACTGGAGTGGGTTGCCATTTCCTCCTTCAGGGAGTCTTCCCAACCCAGGAACTGAACTCAGGTCTCCTGCATTGTCAGGTGGAGGCTTTACCACTGAGCCACCAGGGAAGCCTGCATTGCTTTACTTGAGTCTATTTGCCCTCTGACTTACTGGTTGATTGTCCTAAAGCCAAAACTAAGTGAGTTAGATACTGAGTTGTTAGTTGTGTGACCTTGGCAAGTTTCCTTTTCTGTATTCCTCATGAATCTTTTCAAAATAATCCTAAGTATTAATGCCTCCTTGAGCTTAACCAGGGTTAACTACAAGAATGCATTATAAAAGGCTTGGGTTGATGACTCCTAATAGGGAGGACATATAAATATTGTCCATTTAGTCCCTACGTCATGTTTGACTCTTTTGCAACTCCATGGGCTATGACCCAACAGCCATTTTATATGTTTTATTTCAAAATCATGTTTTGCAGCAGTCAGATCTGTAATGCATTCATACATGGCTGCCTTTATTGGACTCAGTCAATGCCATCGATTTCCTTTAAATGCAGAGATTGCACAGTTCAGTTTTAATTGCAGATCTGGTTGCAAGGGCTGCCTCTTGGAGCCAGGCAGTTTTGGTTTTCCCCTAATAAATCACCTTTTACTGATGAACACTGGTTAGGTTAGACCTTTCTTGGTTAGCATTTTCTCATTAATGTCGGACACAGAGGTCGGTGATCTTTCTAGGGAAAAGCATAAACCAGTGGTTGACTGAGGAAGACATTTTTGTAAAACTCTGGACATCGAGGTTAGGTGTTTTGCTATGTCTTAAAAAAAGAGTTGAAGTGAAGGTTAAGCGAAGGTGCCCTGGGGCATCATTTTGAAAGGGTGTAACTGTGTTTGTGTTTGTTATATGAAGCCACTTGTCTTAAAGGAAGGGCCGTGAATGATTTCAGCTCATTAATAGAGACTGTCTTCTACCTCAGTGCCTTTCCTCATAGTTTACCATTGCCTTGCTTTGCATCATGCATGCATGCATAGTCACGTCCGACTCTTTGTAGTCCTGTAGACTGTATTCAGCCCAGCTCCTCTGTCCATGAACTTCCCAAAAATACTGGAGTGGGTTGCCATTTCCTCCTTCAGGGAGTCTTCCCAACCCAGGAACTGAACTCAGGTCTCCTGCATTGTCAGGTGGAGGCTTTACCACTGAGCCACCAGGGAAGCCTGCATTGCTTTACTTGAGTCTATTTGCCCTCTGACTTACTGGTTGATTGTCCTAAAGCCAAAACTAAGTGAGTTAGATACTGAGTTGTTAGTTGTGTGACCTTGGCAAGTTTCCTTTTCTGTATTCCTCATGAATCTTTTCAAAATAATCCTAAGTATTAATGCCTCCTTGAGCTTAACCAGGGTTAACTACAAGAATGCATTATAAAAGGCTTGGGTTGATGACTCCTAATAGGGAGGACATATAAATATTGTCCATTTAGTCCCTACGTCATGTTTGACTCTTTTGCAACTCCATGGGCTATGACCCAACAGACTCACTCCTCTGTCCATGGGATTTTCCAGGGAAGAATACCAGAGTGGGTTGCCATTTCCTTCTTCAGGGTATCTTCCCAACTTAGGGATCGAATCCACATCTACTGGCTTGGCAGGTGGATTATTTACCACTGAGCCACCAGAGAAGCCCATACATATTAACTGTTATTATCACAGGGTGTCAGTAGAAAGAAGTGAAGTGACCTCTAGTTTCCATTCCTGTGTAGCCATCCTGGGTAGACCCTGTGTCTTGGGTGCAATCCTATATGTGTTATAAACAAGCCTTCCTTTAACTCTCAGACCAAGCCCACGAGGGAGGCACAGTTATTATTGTCTCATTTTATGGGTGATGAAACTGATGAGAATATTGTCTACAAAGAGAGAGAGCTGAGCACCATCCTAGGAGACCTCTTGGGAGAGGAAAGGTCAGGATGATGGGGATGCAGGAGGGAAGGGTGTGTAATGGCAGGTGAAGTCGGAGAAGAAGATTGGCTGGGGGTGGGTCTAGGAACAGGATTTCATCCTATAAGGCATCAGAGACCTTCAAGAAGGAAGGATCCAGCTTTGTTATCCAGGAAAATAACTCAGGCAGCAAGTTTGCCTGAAAGAAAGCTAAGATTTACCAGGGGTTGGTAAACTTCTTCTGTGAAGGGCCAGCCAGTAAATATTTTAGGTTTTGTGAGCCATCCAGGCTCTGTCTCAACAACTGACTTCTGTGGCAGCACAAAAGCAACCATAGACAATGATAAATGAATGGGTGTGCTCATGTTCCATTAAAACTTTATTTATGAAAAACTTTATTTATGAAGATAAGCAATGGTGCAGATTTGGTGAGTATGCCATACCTTACCAACCCTTAGTATTCAATAGAATGTTTAAGCATGATGATTAATTATGGTGATTAGCCTGAAATATTAAAGGAAACAAAAGATTTAAAGTTGTTCTTTATTCTTCACTCTTGGCAGAGATATGTTCATAAAGTAAATCTCACCTTGAGCTTAACCAGGGTTAACTACAAGAATGCATTATAAAAGGCTTGGGTTGATGACTCCTAATAGGGAGGACATATAAATATTGTCCATTTAGTCCCTACGTCATGTTTGACTCTTTTGCAACTCCATGGGCTATGACCCAACAGACTCACTCCTCTGTCCATGGGATTTTCCAGGGAAGAATACCAGAGTGGGTTGCCATTTCCTTCTTCAGGGTATCTTCCCAACTTAGGGATCGAATCCACATCTACTGGCTTGGCAGGTGGATTATTTACCACTGAGCCACCAGAGAAGCCCATACATATTAACTGTTATTATCACAGGGTGTCAGTAGAAAGAAGTGAAGTGACCTCTAGTTTCCATTCCTGTGTAGCCATCCTGGGTAGACCCTGTGTCTTGGGTGCAATCCTATATGTGTTATAAACAAGCCTTCCTTTAACTCTCAGACCAAGCCCACGAGGGAGGCACAGTTATTATTGTCTCATTTTATGGGTGATGAAACTGATGAGAATATTGTCTACAAAGAGAGAGAGCTGAGCACCATCCTAGGAGACCTCTTGGGAGAGGAAAGGTCAGGATGATGGGGATGCAGGAGGGAAGGGTGTGTAATGGCAGGTGAAGTCGGAGAAGAAGATTGGCTGGGGGTGGGTCTAGGAACAGGATTTCATCCTATAAGGCATCAGAGACCTTCAAGAAGGAAGGATCCAGCTTTGTTATCCAGGAAAATAACTCAGGCAGCAAGTTTGCCTGAAAGAAAGCTAAGATTTACCAGGGGTTGGTAAACTTCTTCTGTGAAGGGCCAGCCAGTAAATATTTTAGGTTTTGTGAGCCATCCAGGCTCTGTCTCAACAACTGACTTCTGTGGCAGCACAAAAGCAACCATAGACAATGATAAATGAATGGGTGTGCTCATGTTCCATTAAAACTTTATTTATGAAAAACTTTATTTATGAAGATAAGCAATGGTGCAGATTTGGTGAGTATGCCATACCTTACCAACCCTTAGTATTCCAATAGAATGTTTAAGCATGATGATTAATTATGGTGATTAGCCTGAAATATTAAAGGAAACAAAAGATTTAAAGTTGTTCTTTATTCTTCACTCTTGGCAGAGATATGTTCATAAAGTAAATCTCAAAATCTCTCAACTCTGGGTTAGATAAGAATATTTGGCAAGGCTGGCTCTTGACAGAGTTGCCAAGATGTTAGAATAATTTCTATCATTTTCCTTTTTATGTACCATCTCTTCTGATTTCTAAGTCTTCAGCACTGTGGAATTTCCCTAGGTGTGAGGTAGCTGAATTACATAGAGCAATGGATCTCTGAGTTTCTATGGAGGAGAGAAGGAGAAGAAAGAAGTCACCTCAAAGAGGGCTTGAGGTGACTTGTTGAGAAGCTATTTCCATATAGCTAACATGTTGTTTTATAGTATAGGCATGAGGAGACTTCATATGGCCTTTTGATAAAGATTCCAAGTAATAAGAGAACATTAATGGAACAGTTTGGTGTCATTTCAGGGGCTCCAAACAGCTCCAGGTACTGTACTCCTTTATGTCTCAGCACAGAAGAGAATTCAGTGAGAGGCAAAATGATAGATAAGAAGTGATTTATTAGAATAGGACACTTGTGAGGTGGACAAGGGGGTGCCATGCCTGAGAACTTACTGGGTTACAGTTTTATAATCAAAGGAAAAGTGGGGAGCAGGAGAAGTTCTTTACCTTTCTTGAGTAGACCTCACGCTTCCATCATCAGCTCCTCCTCCAGGTTTGGCAGGGGAGTTTTCCTGTCCCCTAGTGGTCAAGCTAGGTTCATAAATTATTGTTTTCCATGTGTACCGAGAGTGTGTCCTAGGGATTGTTAGCATACTGAGCCCACTGGGCAGAGTGTGGGGCTCATGCCACCATTGTTTTATTGTTTGGGGGCCTGTCTCTGGCTTTTGTTGCTGAGCAAGCCTGCTTGGTTTTGTGGCTAAGTCAAGCTGCTTTCTTGAGTAATCATTAACTTACAGGGTTCTCCCAGATTTTTTTCCTATCCACTGGGATAAACTATGTAATCACTGATTTTTGTTCCTTTACTCTGTCCCTATTATTAATGATCTGTCAGAGATCAGAGATCAGAGATATTCTCTTCTTACAGGCTAACAAATGGTCTGCCATGGTTTTCTGGATGTTGTTGAAGACACAAGACTCTTGGGTCAGAGACAATGGGCAGCGTAGTGCTCACGGCCATGGTATCAACATTTGTGCTGGTGTCTGGAGCTCTAATTCCCATGAAAGTGTTAGTTGCTAAGTTATGTCCAACTCTTTTCAGTCCCATGGTCTGTAGCCTGCCAGACTGCTCTGTTTATGGGATTTTTCCTGGCAAGAATATTGGAGTGGATTGCCATTTCCTTCTCCAGGGGATCTTCCTGACCCAGGTATTGAACCCAGGTCCCCTGCATTGCAAGTAGGTTCTTTACCATCTGAGCTACAAAGGGGAGCCCCTAGGGTAAGACAGAAAGGGCTGGGTGGTGCTGGCACAGGCATCCTACTGTGGGTTGTGTTATCAGGGAAGAATCCCAAATTCAAGAAACCCCACATCTTTTATAATGGGCAGTTATCTATCAGCTTTCCCAGATGGAGCCATTGTCTTTATTACTGTGGATAGTAAACAGACCTTCCTTTTGCTCTGTGTGAGGTGACAACCAGTCAGTTTTCCAAGACTGTTTGTTATGCAAAATTATTGAATGAATAGCCTGTTACAGAGGCAGGCAGTACCTCTTCTCACAAGCCAGGAAGACATACAAGAGACACCTAGAGAACCATCATCCCCCAACAGTAGGGTTCATAGTTTGCATTTTAATTATGTTCAAAACAGAAAGCAGAAAGCACTCTGCTGTAATGTATTTTCAGCAGTGATGAGCAAGCAGGTGACGTGCTCCTGTGAAGAACACCACCATCCTCTGAGTCCCTGCACAAGCCCCCTTCACGTTCACTTTGTCTGCTTTGACCTACGGCTGACTGTCTAGAGCCTGTCGGCTTGCTTTGGTGGTTAGAATTATTTTTATCGAGTTAAGGGCTGTTTTCACACATCCTAAGTTTGGAGAGAGACCTTTGTTGTAAACACTTTTGATGAATGATACCCTAACATGCCAAAGAGTTCCACCAAGAATGAATCATGTTTGAAGAATACGGTGTAACAAGTTGCAGGAAAATAGCCTTTCTTTTCAGATCTGGGTGTTAAACCATTACAGAGTTATCATGAGTTATTGGGACCTTTGGACATAAGGTAGTGGGCTGTTGTGTGGTCACCGTGATTCTGCAGTTCCAGTGACAGAGGCTGTATGCTTTTATCACAAGCCACTAACAAATCACGATTTCTAGGTGAGTGTAAAATATAGAACTCAATAAAATCAATTTTTCTTTTTTCTTTTTTGGAAAGATGAGATTCTCTTCAAGTTAGGGCAGTTCTCTCTTGATATTTTAACAGATTCTTGAGTTGGAAATAGCGATGAAGTACATGAACACATAGGATGAATTTAGTTATTTATTTTTATATCGTTATTGCCTATTATCAGGCATGGATGTATTTATTGGTATATGGAAGGTGCTCAATAACTGGTTGCTACAGTAGATATATTTTTGTTTGACTGTAAACAAGCATGTGTTAAGTTTCTGCCAAGTGCAAGTCATGTGCATGGGGTTTGGGAACATTACTTTGGGTGTGCATTCATGATGTCTGTTCATCTAATTAAGGAGTGTAGATCTATTGGTCCTCTTGCTCTTTCTTTCTTTTGCCCTGGCAGTGCACTGTGCTTTTGATTGTGTGAGATCCTGTAATCCTCCCAAGAGCCCTAGAGGGGTGGTTCTACCAGTATTATGGATATTTTACAGATGGAAAACTGGGGTGAACAGAGTTCATTGCTGACCAAGTTGCTACAACTTGTTAGAGGCAAAAGCTGGATTTAAATTCCACAGGCTGCCGCCACAGTTATTTTGCATGCATGCTAAGTTGCTACAGTTGTGTCTGACTCTTTACAGACCCTATGGATTGTAGATCACCAGGCTTCTCTGTCCATTGGGATTCTCCAGGCAAGAATACCAGAGTGGGTGGCCTTGCCCTCTTCCTTTCCACCCAAAGATCGAACCTGCATCTCTTAGGTCTCCTGATTGGCTGGAGGGTTCCTTACTACTAGTGCCACCATCCAGCTTCCCCATAGCTCAAGTTTTTACTTGAGCTCTAAAATGTGGTGTGTGAATGAAGCATATCCTTGCTCTCCCTTGAATATGGGATAATAGTAAAAGAAGTAAATTTTGGGTGTTAAACCATTACAGAGTTATCATGAGTTATTGGGACCTTTGGACATAAGGTAGTGGGCTGTTGTGTGGTCACCGTGATTCTGCAGTTCCAGTGACAGAGGCTGTATGTTTTTATCACAAGCCACTAACAAATCACGATTTCTAGGTGAGTGTAAAATATAGAACTCAATAAAATCAATTTTTCTTTTTTCTTTTTTGGAAAGATGAGATTCTCTTCAAGTTAGGGCAGTTCTCTCTTGATATTTTAACAGATTCTTGAGTTGGAAATAGCGATGAAGTACATGAACACATAGGATGAATTTAGTTATTTATTTTTATATCGTTATTGCCTATTATCAGGCATGGATGTATTTATTGGTATATGGAAGGTGCTCAATAACTGGTTGCTACAGTAGATATATTTTTGTTTGACTGTAAACAAGCATGTGTTAAGTTTCTGCCAAGTGCAAGTCATGTGCATGGGGTTTGGGAACATTACTTTGGGTGTGCATTCATGATGTCTGTTCATCTAATTAAGGAGTGTAGATCTATTGGTCCTCTTGCTCTTTCTTTCTTTTGCCCTGGCAGTGCACTGTGCTTTTGATTGTGTGAGATCCTGTAATCCTCCCAAGAGCCCTAGAGGGGTGGTTCTACCAGTATTATGGATATTTTACAGATGGAAAACTGGGGTGAACAGAGTTCATTGCTGACCAAGTTGCTACAACTTGTTAGAGGCAAAAGCTGGATTTAAATTCCACAGGCTGCCGCCACAGTTATTTTGCATGCATGCTAAGTTGCTACAGTTGTGTCTGACTCTTTACAGACCCTATGGATTGTAGATCACCAGGCTTCTCTGTCCATTGGGATTCTCCAGGCAAGAATACCAGAGTGGGTGGCCTTGCCCTCTTCCTTTCCACCCAAAGATCGAACCTGCATCTCTTAGGTCTCCTGATTGGCTGGAGGGTTCCTTACTACTAGTGCCACCATCCAGCTTCCCCATAGCTCAAGTTTTTACTTGAGCTCTAAAATGTGGTGTGTGAATGAAGCATATCCTTGCTCTCCCTTGAATATGGGATAATAGTAAAAGAAGTAAATTTTGTCACAATACGTCCCAACAGTGTTCAGGTTATTGGAATTGTCACAGGTGTGATGGCTGAAGGTATATACTTCCTTCATGAGAGCCTTCACTTTTTGTTTTCTCCGATTCTTCTTGTTGTTGTTGTTTGTTTTTTAATTGGAGGATAATTGCTTTACAATGTTGTGTTGATTTCTGTTATACAGCAACATGAATCAGTTGTAGTATACATATGTCCCCTCCCATAAAGGAAGGACTTGCAGAGGATGGGTATGAAAACAAAATGACAGATGTCTACTATGCAATGGCTGAATCCAGTGACCCCCTCCCGTGAGCTGTCTTTGTACAGTTGCATTCTATTTATAACCAGCAAAGCTATTTTTTCACTGACAGTATTATCACTCTATAAATTAAATTTATTTAGGTGAAAAACCACTATTGATTTACAAAGGGATGAGAAATGAATGGCAGGATATGGGTGCTATATTGCTGTGGATGGACATGAAGTGGTTCCCAGATATGGTAAAAATTGTAAACATAGTAGACCGATGTCCAGAATCCAGGCTGAACCGATTATTTCCAGACCCTTCAGTTCTTTGCACTCATAACTATTTGTTTGGAAAGACTTAGGTATCATGAGTCTTGGGCAATGTATCTCCATAATTCAGGGCATCACAAAGAACTGAGCACAGACAATTCATAAGCTGCAGAGATTTTAGCAAAACACTGTGGTTTCAGCATGTTTCCAGTGAGTTTTCTAGCCCATACTGTTTTAACACACACTCTTGGGACCTGGGTCCTATATCTCTAATAACTGACTGGGCATTTTTCAACTATATATCCCACAGTTACCTCACATTTAGGAGATAGAGAAATTTGTCATTATGATCCCCACCAATCTGTATCTTCTTTTGACTTCCCTGAAGTGTACCTTTGACTTTCAGGTGACACACACCTGCTGTGCCTGCAGCTTTAGAGGGTATCTGACATTCTTATCTCCATCACCTCCTAAATGTATCCAGTCATACATGAGGGTATTTAAAGCCAATCCAGCCCCCAAAGTTTTTACTTGAGCTCTAAAATGTGTGTGAATGAAGCATATCCTTGCTCTCCTTTGAATATGGGATAATAGTAAAAGAAGTAAATTTTGTCACAATACGTCCCAACAGTGTTCAGGTTATTGGAATTGTCACAGGTGTGATGGCTGAAGGTATATACTTCCTTCATGAGAGCCTTCACTTTTTGTTTTCTCCGATTCTTCTTGTTGTTGTTGTTTGTTTTTTAATTGGAGGATAATTGCTTTACAATGTTGTGTTGATTTCTGTTATACAGCAACATGAATCAGTTGTAGTATACATATGTCCCCTCCCATAAAGGAAGGACTTGCAGAGGATGGGTATGAAAACAAAATGACAGATGTCTACTATGCAATGGCTGAATCCAGTGCCCCTCTCCCCGTGAGCTGTCTTTGTACAGTTGCATTCTATTTATAACCAGCAAAGCTATTTTTTCACTGACAGTATTATCACTCTATAAATTAAATTTATTTAGGTGAAAAACCACTATTGATTTACAAAGGGATGAGAAATGAATGGCAGGATATGGGTGCTATATTGCTGTGGATGGACATGAAGTGGTTCCCAGATATGGTAAAAATTGTAAACATAGTAGACCGATGTCCAGAATCCAGGCTGAACCGATTATTTCCAGACCCTTCAGTTCTTTGCACTCATAACTATTTGTTTGGAAAGACTTAGGTATCATGAGTCTTGGGCAATGTATCTCCATAATTCAGGGCATCACAAAGAACTGAGCACAGACAATTCATAAGCTGCAGAGATTTTAGCAAAACACTGTGGTTTCAGCATGTTTCCAGTGAGTTTTCTAGCCCATACTGTTTTAACACACACTCTTGGGACCTGGGTCCTATATCTCTAATAACTGACTGGGCATTTTTCAACTATATATCCCACAGTTACCTCACATTTAGGAGATAGAGAAATTTGTCATTATGATCCCCACCAATCTGTATCTTCTTTTGACTTCCCTGAAGTGTACCTTTGACTTTCCAGGTGACACACACCTGCTGTGCCTGCAGCTTTAGAGGGTATCTGACATTCTTATCTCCATCACCTCCTAAATGTATCCAGTCACTACATCTTAATGACTTTTCCCCTAGAGAGTGTCTTGTCTCACTCTTTCCTTCCCACTGTTCTCATCATTTTCTAGGCTTCCACCTGCTCTTGTCTGACTGGGGTCTCCAACCCTTCCTTCCCATGATTCCAATGTACATATTTAGCCTAATTGCAGCTGTCTCTTGTCTCCTGATCATGCCAAGAAGTGACTGGTATGAAATTTAGTTCCTTTTATAGTTTCCAATAGGTCTACAAACCTTACAAAGCAAAAATGGTCTGAGTTGCAACAGGGTGCTTGCCATATAAGCACAGTTTCAGTCCAGTTCTCTTGTACAGCCTTCCAAACAAACTTCCACTTCCAGCTTACCTGTATGGAGACAGCATGGCCCCATATTGTTCTTTAAGCACATCAAGCTTAGGGCCTTCTCTTTTAATCCAAATTTCCTCCTTCTCCTCACTCCCTTAACTTCTTGATCTATACTCTTACTAATCACCAGAAGGCTTAGTATGAAAAGAACATTAGCCACAGGACTTCCCTGGTGGCCAAGTGGTTAAGACTTCACTTTCCAATGCAGGAGATGCAGGTTCAATCCCTGGTCAGGGAGCTAGGATCCCATATGACTCACAGCCAAAAAAACCAAAACCTAAAACAGAAGTGACATTTTAACAAATTCAGTAAAGATTTTAACAATGGCCCACATCAAACAAATGAAAAAATATTAGCTATGAACTCAAAATTGATAGGCAGTGTTCAAACTTTTCTCCTTCATCTCTGAGTTTCTGGAGTGTGTTAAGATGGAAAACTTGGAGTAGCTGAACATTTGAATTTCTTATTTATTTTCCTCCATCCCTTCCAAATTCATTTGCATTAGTATACATCTGTTAAGCAAACATGCCCAAGACCTTGGACCAGCTACAGCCCTAGGTAAGCAAGGTAGGAACAGTGAGGAACATCTGTTTGCCCCTAGCTAGTGAGATTTCCGAGGTTTAGTGTGGGGCACCAGCTGTCTTGCAAAGTCTGTATCTTCTTTTGACTTCCCTGAAGTGTACCTTTGACTTTCCAGGTGACACACACCTGCTGTGCCTGCAGCTTTAGAGGGTATCTGACATTCTTATCTCCATCACCTCCTAAATGTATCCAGTCACTACATCTTAATGACTTTTCCCCTAGAGAGTGTCTTGTCTCTCTCTTTCCTTCCCACTGTTCTCATCATTTTCTAGGCTTCCACCTGCTCTTGTCTGACTGGGGTCTCCAACCCTTCCTTCCCATGATTCCAATGTACATATTTAGCCTAATTGCAGCTGTCTCTTGTCTCCTGATCATGCCAAGAAGTGACTGGTATGAAATTTAGTTCCTTTTATAGTTTCCAATAGGTCTACAAACCTTACAAAGCAAAAATGGTCTGAGTTGCAACAGGGTGCTTGCCATATAAGCACAGTTTCAGTCCAGTTCTCTTGTACAGCCTTCCAAACAAACTTCCACTTCCAGCTTACCTGTATGGAGACAGCATGGCCCCATATTGTTCTTTAAGCACATCAAGCTTAGGGCCTTCTCTTTTAATCCAAATTTCCTCCTTCTCCTCACTCCCTTAACTTCTTGATCTATACTCTTACTAATCACCAGAAGGCTTAGTATGAAAAGAACATTAGCCACAGGACTTCCCTGGTGGCCAAGTGGTTAAGACTTCACTTTCCAATGCAGGAGATGCAGGTTCAATCCCTGGTCAGGGAGCTAGGATCCCATATGACTCACAGCCAAAAAAACCAAAACCTAAAACAGAAGTGACATTTTAACAAATTCAGTAAAGATTTTAACAATGGCCCACATCAAACAAATGAAAAAATATTAGCTATGAACTCAAAATTGATAGGCAGTGTTCAAACTTTTCTCCTTCATCTCTGAGTTTCTGGAGTGTGTTAAGATGGAAAACTTGGAGTAGCTGAACATTTGAATTTCTTATTTATTTTCCTCCATCCCTTCCAAATTCATTTGCATTAGTATACATCTGTTAAGCAAACATGCCCAAGACCTTGGACCAGCTACAGCCCTAGGTAAGCAAGGTAGGAACAGTGAGGAACATCTGTTTGCCCCTAGCTAGTGAGATTTCCGAGGTTTAGTGTGGGGCACCAGCTGTCTTGCAAAGTCCTGATTTGTCACTCATTATGGAAAGATGATAATGATCCAAAAATGACTAGAGTTGTCAAGGACAAAGTGAGAGAGGAGAACCGTTTGGACAAAGGGAAGAGATGGTACCAGTCTGTTTCTCAAAAAAGGGTTCCCTCCCCAATCCCCTCTCTACATCTCATTCCAATTCTGGGTTGACCTAGAAAACTTCCAGAATTGATATTGAAGTAGAGAGATAAAGAATGTCCTACTATTTGATAAACAAATGGGCTGTTTAATATTTTCTTTACTTCAGGACAAGAATGCCATCACCGCCACCTTGCCATAGTGATTGCTTTAAGTGTAGATACATGTCCCAAATCAGTCTATTGGAGTAGATCCAGAATGTCTCTGGAAACTATTGGGAAGGAAATTTACATCTTGACAGCAGTGTCAGCAAGTAAAGAATTCACCTGCAATGCAGGAGACACTGGAAATGCTGGTTCAATCTCAAGTGAAGATCCCCTGAGGAGGGCATGGCAACCCACTCCAGTATTTCTGCTGGGAGAATCCCATAGACAGAGGAGCCTGGCAGACTACAGTCCATAGGGCTTTTATCTAAGGATATTGGAAGGTCACTGGAGGATTATAAGCAAGGGAAGAACACTGTGAAAAATAGAAGAGCGAGAATGAACTGGTGGGGGCGGGGACAGGTGAGGAAGGCTCTGGCCTAGACCAGGCGAGAGGTGATAATGGTTCCCATAGGCTGGTGATGGTGCAGATGAAGGGAAGAGGATGGACTGGGGAGAAACTTTGGAGGTCAAACCAATAGGGTCAATGAGTAATGAATGTGGAGAATGGGTAGGGGACAATAGGGAGCCAGGGATGACACCCACATTGCTGTCTTCTGAATATTGGGTCCACTTACTAAGGTGGAGGAAGCTAGAGGAGAGATTTAGAAGAGAGATATCAGTTTTCATTTTGGACATATTATGTTTAAAATGCAGATGAGTCCTCAAAGTAAAGACATACGGGACATTGGTTTACTGAATCTAGAGCTACAGCCCTAGGTAAGCAAGGTAGGAACAGTGAGGAACATCTGTTTGCCCCTAGCTAGTGAGATTTCCGAGGTTTAGTGTGGGGCACCAGCTGTCTTGCAAAGTCCTGATTTGTCACTCATTATGGAAAGATGATAATGATCCAAAAATGACTAGAGTTGTCAAGGACAAAGTGAGAGAGGAGAACCGTTTGGACAAAGGGAAGAGATGGTACCAGTCTGTTTCTCAAAAAAGGGTTCCCTCCCCAATCCCCTCTCTACATCTCATTCCAATTCTGGGTTGACCTAGAAAACTTCCAGAATTGATATTGAAGTAGAGAGATAAAGAATGTCCTACTATTTGATAAACAAATGGGCTGTTTAATATTTTCTTTACTTCAGGACAAGAATGCCATCACCGCCACCTTGCCATAGTGATTGCTTTAAGTGTAGATACATGTCCCAAATCAGTCTATTGGAGTAGATCCAGAATGTCTCTGGAAACTATTGGGAAGGAAATTTACATCTTGACAGCAGTGTCAGCAAGTAAAGAATTCACCTGCAATGCAGGAGACACTGGAAATGCTGGTTCAATCTCAAGTGAAGATCCCCTGAGGAGGGCATGGCAACCCACTCCAGTATTTCTGCTGGGAGAATCCCATAGACAGAGGAGCCTGGCAGACTACAGTCCATAGGGCTTTTATCTAAGGATATTGGAAGGTCACTGGAGGATTATAAGCAAGGGAAGAACACTGTGAAAAATAGAAGAGCGAGAATGAACTGGTGGGGGCGGGGACAGGTGAGGAAGGCTCTGGCCTAGACCAGGCGAGAGGTGATAATGGTTCCCATAGGCTGGTGATGGTGCAGATGAAGGGAAGAGGATGGACTGGGGAGAAACTTTGGAGGTCAAACCAATAGGGTCAATGAGTAATGAATGTGGAGAATGGGTAGGGGACAATAGGGAGCCAGGGATGACACCCACATTGCTGTCTTCTGAATATTGGGTCCACTTACTAAGGTGGAGGAAGCTAGAGGAGAGATTTAGAAGAGAGATATCAGTTTTCATTTTGGACATATTATGTTTAAAATGCAGATGAGTCCTCAAAGTAAAGACATACGGGACATTGGTTTACTGAATCTAGAGCTCAGAAAAAAAGATATGGTATCTGAAAGCCCTGAGATTAGGCAAGAATCAGCCAGGGGATGGGATAAGCTGCTATGTGGGTTGGGCGATTGGAGGAAATCTGCAGTTATCTGCATGCAGTGAGTCCAGCAAAATTGTATTGTGGATGCAGTGCTCCATCTGCTAAGAATATTCCACCATTAATGTCAAACTTCAAGGACTCGATGCAGCCATGGATTGAAACTGGGTTAAAGTAGTAGATAAAAACCAGGAGAACTCATCAGTGTCATTGTGAATTTTTTTTCTTTTGAAGAGAAAAGAAAGTTGATGATAATTTCCCCAAAATATGCAACGATTGTGCCAAACCTGTTTTTCATGTAGCAAGATCATACAATTGAGTGATGATATGAGGGAAGATAATTGCACTGTGTATATGGGACAGAGCCAGTTAAAAACAAAACAAATAAATAAGTAAAATTTTTAAAGGAGAGGGGAAGAAAGGAGAAATTCAATCAATCAGCTTGTTTCTCACCCTTTTGTTTATATTTCAGGAAGTGGGTGAAGGTGTCTTTTTCCTATTTATTCCTGTTGTTTTAGCATCCAGTAGATCAAACAGGTTACTTTTACCTAGAAGCCATCTCAGGTTACTTTCAATTGCCTTAAGTGTTCCCTTACTATTAATTTGTAATCATGTTAGTAATCCACAACCAACTTTTCATTGTTAGAAATGAAAATGTAGCAGATATGGCTAGTTTCTTGACCTCTGTCCTCAGTTCAGTACTTAAACCATAGGTATTTTGTGTGTGTCTTTAAGCCTTTTTTTCAAGAGCATCCCCATGTGTCTTCATTGGAAAGAGACATGTATAGTCTTTGAAATGTATAGTGATTTTTTTTTTTTTTAATTTTTGATGTGGACAATTTTCAAAGGCCTGACTGAATTTGTTACAGTATTGCTTCTGTTTTTATGGTTTTTTTTTTTTTTTTTGGCAGGGTGGGGGGAGTTGGTCATGAGGCATGTGGGGTCTTAGCTCCCTGACCAGGACCACACCTGTGCCTCCTGCATTAGAATGTGAAGCGTCAACCACTGGACCACCAGGAAAGTCCTCCTGGTTTATTCTTTTGCACATATAATTGTCACTTTTTTTTTTTTTTTTTTTGCCCAAAATATATCTTACAGACCTTGCTATGTCAGGGCAGATTGAGTTATGTGACATTTTAAAGAATTGTTAGGTAGAATTTTCTCTTCTGGAGATGAGCTTTCCTCTGCGGTGCCTGTCTATTGGCAGATCTTTAGATTGTTTCTGACTCTGTTCATACAGACTGGCTGCTGGGAGCATCTTTGATGTGTCTCGTGTTCCATGTGACTCTTTGAGGAAGAATTTTCCAGTTAATACTGTTTCTAGGAAGAATCTGCAGATTCAGACTTAACAAAGATTTGCCAGACTCTTCCTTTGTTCTGGTCTTGGTGTTAGGTATATTAGGAGTATGTGTTGTTTTATCTAAATCCTCAGTCATTAGTGAGATGGGGTCAATAGTCATGTTAGGGTTGAGGGAGAGAAGATTTCAAAGGCTAAACAGTTGTCCCAAGGGGCAACAGTGAGTCATACTTGAAGCCAGGTGATTAGAACTAACCCAATGCACCATGCCACCTGCATGATGGTCTGACAACTGCTTATAGCGATGGAGGATAAAAGTCTTGGGAGCCATACTCCTTAGATTCTGAATTCAGATCCTTGCTCTTTCCTGAAGGATGGGGGCATGACACTTTCTTGTGTGACTTAATCTCTTACAGCTTTGGCTTCCTAACCTGGAAAGTGGAGCTCCGAATAGCCTGACCAGATGGTGTATGACCTGTGGATTATCATGGCGCCAACAACATGAATGAGCTTCAAAAGGTAAGAAGGGTCACATATGCAAAACTTTATCTTGTGATGGCATGAAAAACAATGTCCCTGATCTCCAGAGGATTAGACGCTCTACCAGCTATGATTCAGGACAGAATGGCCTCTAGGTCACCAGGCATCTATCTGACCAAAAGCCAAACACCTTTGTCTTGTATTATCCCTCAGTCCCAAACCCCTTCAGAATGGGTACTGCTTTAAATGTCTCTGGGCCTTTATGTTAGTTCAAAGAGATTTAAAGCAGAAACATTTGTTTTATTTTGGACCATATCAGAAACTAGGACATGGATTCCCTTTCCATGAATTTCTGGTGATTTGGAAAATAAATGTGGCATAAGAAATGGGGTGAGTGGGGAGCCTTCCAAAATAAGGAGTAGTTTTTAAGTACTTTTTGTGTGTTTAACAAAATATATTAAAACTTTACTTAAGGTACTAGCACTCAGGTTGTAAGATCCAAAAGACTCGCCTAAACTTTTAAAGAGCAAAAAGGTGATTTATTGTTTGTTGAAATGAATCATTCCAGTAAAGTTCAGCTTTGGGCATGGTTGGGTCCAAGGGCTCCAATGGTATTATTAGAACCCAATCTTCCTCCCTTAAGAGTTTTGGTCTGTGTTCCTCTGGTTGGCTTTTTTCTTCATTTGGTTTTTTTGTGTGTGTGATAGTATTTGTGTTCTGGCTGATGTTTTATTCTTTTAGTAATTTAAACTGAGTGTCCCTGTTACCCTTAAAAATAACATAACTGGAGTTGGGCCTTATTTGACTCGATTGCTCTGGATCAGGTAATGTGTCCATCCTTAAACTGGTTGACTGTGGTCGAGGGATAAGTTATTTTGATTGGCCAGACTGAGGTCAAGTGTCTATCCTTAAAGTGGGAGGTGCGTAGTCAATACCCATTCTAATCCCTTGGACTGAGACGAAGAGCCCTGAGAGAAGATCAGGGGAAGTGGGCATGAGTCTTGGGTTTGCAAAACTCTCAGATGCCTCTTATGAGTATCACATTTAGTTCACACAATAATTCCATAGAGTGGGCCTTGGTTAGATGAATAGACAGATGTTTTGAGTGGTTAATTCACTTGCTCAAGGCCACTCTGGTAGCAACTGGAGAAGCTGGGTTTTGAATCTCAATTTGACTGTATTCTTAATGGTTTAACTCTATCCCTGTTTTAGCATTACCGTCCTACCCCTTTTCTCCAGCCCCACACCATTCCCTACCCCCACATAGGGGGTGATCTGTGGTAACAGCTGCTGCTCCAATCCCATGAGCATCAGTGGTGCCTGGTTTCTCTGAATGGCACACAGAAAAGACCAGAGTGCAGTAGAACCTTATATGATGTTAGTTCAAAGAGATTTAAAGCAGAAACATTTGTTTTATTTTGGACCATATCAGAAACTAGGACATGGATTCCCTTTCCATGAATTTCTGGTGATTTGGAAAATAAATGTGGCATAAGAAATGGGGTGAGTGGGGAGCCTTCCAAAATAAGGAGTAGTTTTTAAGTACTTTTTGTGTGTTTAACAAAATATATTAAAACTTTACTTAAGGTACTAGCACTCAGGTTGTAAGATCCAAAAGACTCGCCTAAACTTTTAAAGAGCAAAAAGGTGATTTATTGTTTGTTGAAATGAATCATTCCAGTAAAGTTCAGCTTTGGGCATGGTTGGGTCCAAGGGCTCCAATGGTATTATTAGAACCCAATCTTCCTCCCTTAAGAGTTTTGGTCTGTGTTCCTCTGGTTGGCTTTTTTCTTCATTTGGTTTTTTTGTGTGTGTGATAGTATTTGTGTTCTGGCTGATGTTTTATTCTTTTAGTAATTTAAACTGAGTGTCCCTGTTACCCTTAAAAATAACATAACTGGAGTTGGGCCTTATTTGACTCGATTGCTCTGGATCAGGTAATGTGTCCATCCTTAAACTGGTTGACTGTGGTCGAGGGATAAGTTATTTTGATTGGCCAGACTGAGGTCAAGTGTCTATCCTTAAAGTGGGAGGTGCGTAGTCAATACCCATTCTAATCCCTTGGACTGAGACGAAGAGCCCTGAGAGAAGATCAGGGGAAGTGGGCATGAGTCTTGGGTTTGCAAAACTCTCAAATGCCTCTTATGAGTATCACATTTAGTTCACACAATAATTCCATAGAGTGGGCCTTGGTTAGATGAATAGACAGATGTTTTGAGTGGTTAATTCACTTGCTCAAGGCCACTCTGGTAGCAACTGGAGAAGCTGGGTTTTGAATCTCAATTTGACTGTATTCTTAATGGTTTAACTCTATCCCTGTTTTAGCATTACCGTCCTACCCCTTTTCTCCAGCCCCACACCATTCCCTACCCCCACATAGGGGGTGATCTGTGGTAACAGCTGCTGCTCCAATCCCATGAGCATCAGTGGTGCCTGGTTTCTCTGAATGGCACACAGAAAAGACCAGAGTGCAGTCATATTAAGGGAAATCTTAACTAAGCCAATACATGGAGCCTGCAGAGTCATTGGTCTTTCCAACTTCCCATCAAGTGACCTGCGCTCAAGGGTAAAAGGCCAGGAACTTTAACTCATAGGAAAGCTTGCCCTTGACACGCTTCCATGCTGGGATGTGAAAGCAAGTGTTGTTTATTTTGTGTAACTCCACAATTAGTAAAAATCAACATGTCTATGCGTGCATTCACTGTAGTAAACTATTAGGTAATTAACCTTAATGCCCTCTTCTCTGAATCACTAACTTAGTTTAGCTCTGGAGCTGTTGAGAATGTTTCTCAGGTGTCATAATATATGATCACACCATGACACAACTTAATATTATGTACAGTACAGTTTGAATAGAGTGGAAGGGATGTAGGATGGACACATTCCAAAAGAGGGAGGTGAAGAGCTCTGTGTACCCTTGAAGGAAAAATACAGACTTTCAGCTGGAACTGTGAAGTGGGGAGGAGAGGTGTGCTCTTCTAGCAATCTTGAATTCAGTCTGTCTGTCTTTCTGTGAGCAAGCTTCAGCCCTTACCACATCACACTCAGGCTGTTTTAATAGAGAGCTTCCGAATGGTCTTGGTCTCTCCTCTCCTCTATACCAGATTAACCTTCTTGAGGCCCAGGATTTAAAGCACAACCTGACTCATAAGTCTTTAGTGACTCCATCTTCCTAATAAACAACATGCAAGCACCTTCATGTAAATTTTTGCTTCTTTCTCAGCCTAGCTTTCAAACCACATTTTCGGTTATGGCACAACATGATGGCTTTGAGCCTCAGATCTCTGCTCTGCACACCCCTCCTGGGCAAGAGAAATATTTCAGAATTCTCCATTTATCTCCTCTTCTCAATCTTTCTCCTTCCTCACTTAATGCCTTTTATCTCATCATTGAATATGGATGATTTGGTGAAAAGAATAAAGATCTAGAAAAGGTTTGGAAAGTGAGGATTGATAGGAATTTGACTGTATTCTAGGTTTACTCTATCCCTGTTTTAGCATTACCGTCCTACCCCTTTCTCCAGCCCCACACCATTCCCTACCCCCACATAGGGGGTGATCTGTGGTAACAGCTGCTGCTCCAATCCCATGAGCATCAGTGGTGCCTGGTTTCTCTGAATGGCACACAGAAAAGACCAGAGTGCAGTCATATTAAGGGAAATCTTAACTAAGCCAATACATGGAGCCTGCAGAGTCATTGGTCTTTCCAACTTCCCATCAAGTGACCTGCGCTCAAGGGTAAAAGGCCAGGAACTTTAACTCATAGGAAAGCTTGCCCTTGACACGCTTCCATGCTGGGATGTGAAAGCAAGTGTTGTTTATTTTGTGTAACTCCACAATTAGTAAAAATCAACATGTCTATGCGTGCATTCACTGTAGTAAACTATTAGGTAATTAACCTTAATGCCCTCTTCTCTGAATCACTAACTTAGTTTAGCTCTGGAGCTGTTGAGAATGTTTCTCAGGTGTCATAATATATGATCACACCATGACACAACTTAATATTATGTACAGTACAGTTTGAATAGAGTGGAAGGGATGTAGGATGGACACATTCCAAAAGAGGGAGGTGAAGAGCTCTGTGTACCCTTGAAGGAAAAATACAGACTTTCAGCTGGAACTGTGAAGTGGGGAGGAGAGGTGTGCTCTTCTAGCAATCTTGAATTCAGTCTGTCTGTCTTTCTGTGAGCAAGCTTCAGCCCTTACCACATCACACTCAGGCTGTTTTAATAGAGAGCTTCCGAATGGTCTTGGTCTCTCCTCTCCTCTCTATACCAGATTAACCTTCTTGAGGCCCAGGATTTAAAGCACAACCTGACTCATAAGTCTTTAGTGACTCCATCTTCCTAATAAACAACATGCAAGCACCTTCATGTAAATTTTTGCTTCTTTCTCAGCCTAGCTTTCAAACCACATTTTCGGTTATGGCACAACATGATGGCTTTGAGCCTCAGATCTCTGCTCTGCACACCCCTCCTGGGCAAGAGAAATATTTCAGAATTCTCCATTTATCTCCTCTTCTCAATCTTTCTCCTTCCTCACTTAATGCCTTTTATCTCATCATTGAATATGGATGATTTGGTGAAAAGAATAAAGATCTAGAAAAGGTTTGGAAAGTGAGGATTGATAGGAATATGGCTTATATCTTGCAAATGTCCTTAATTAATGCCACCTTTTAAAATTATATAAACATTGTTTGTTGTTGCTACCACAACAATGGTGTTCATCTGTATGCATGCCCCTTTGAGTATTATTCTAGGTGAAACCTCAAGTAGTAGTTTTGATGGAACATAGAGCCTATAAATTTTAAATTTTAATCAATATTGTCAGGATGCTCTCCTGTCTTATCAGCAGCCTCTGAAGGAACATGCATGTCTATCATCTGCCAATGCTTTGTGTTTCAGACTTTGATGTCCCTTGCCACTCTGTTGGGTGTCATTGCTGTCTTGTTGTGGAAGGGATGAAGGAATGGTGCTTGAAGTGGTTTAGCTTCATCTGCAGTGTTTGAACTTTTATAAGCAGAATGAACTCATACATTACTTATGAAAGTAAAACTCCTTTTAAAAATATACTTTAAAATTATATCCAGGTGGTAGATGTTGGATGTTAACACTGGTCTTGGAGTGGGTTCCATCTGAGACAGTTTGCACCAGGATAGGGAGGGAGGGACCACATCAGAAATGAGTGAGTTAGGCTGAGACCAATTCTTGGTACAAAGACTGAAATTGGGGTCAGAGTCCTCCTGAACCAAGATTCTGAATCAATAGCAAAAAAAGATACCAAGTTGGAGAAGTCAAGAGAGGAAAGGAAAGTCTGAGAGCAAATCACCAGATCATCAACTCTAGCATTTGGTAAGAAATCATGGCAATAGGTGAGGAAAGGTGCAAGAGGGTTCGGACAAATTTGTATGCAATGGTGAGAAGGAAGCAGGAAAAATATATTGAAAGGTTCAAGTCTCCCTTTTGAGAGATGCCCTCACTTAAAGACACAGATTTCTACATTAAACAAGCAACATTGCTGATGTCTGAAGAATTGCTCATAATGTCTCTTTTCATTCCTTCTATAGAACTGGAACCAATTTGTAATTATACATTTATGTCTTCTCTTCTGGGCCTCATATGTCAAGTCTAGGGGCTGGAAAACCTTCTTGTAAAGGGCCATCGATCTAGTAAATAGCTTAGGCTCTGTGAGCGAGATGATCTCTAACTCAAGTAGTCAACCCTGCCACCAGCCGGGGAAAGCAGGTACAGGCAATACAAATGTGAATGGCTGGAATACAATAAAGTTTTATTTAAAAATTTATATGATGGCCAAATTTAGGGCATGGGCTGTGGTTTTCTGACCTATGGTCTTATCCCTCTTGTTATATAGGGATTAGTATGGTAGTATTCATCTCCTCTCTTGATTTGAGAATTGAGTGAAAACATGCAAGGAAACTACTGATGGGATAAAATTTTTTATGGCAAGACAAAAAATTTAAGCATGAAACTATTCTCTGCTCATTTGGACCCAGGGACTAATGCATCTGCTTCAATCAGACCTCCTTAGGAGATAGCCTTCCTTAATCTATTTTTTTAATTCTTGAAGTGGTTTAGCTTCATCTGCAGTGTTTGAACTTTTATAAGCAGAATGAACTCATACATTACTTATGAAAGTAAAACTCCTTTTAAAAATATACTTTAAAATTATATCCAGGTGGTAGATGTTGGATGTTAACACTGGTCTTGGAGTGGGTTCCATCTGAGACAGTTTGCACCAGGATAGGGAGGGAGGGACCACATCAGAAATGAGTGAGTTAGGCTGAGACCAATTCTTGGTACAAAGACTGAAATTGGGGTCAGAGTCCTCCTGAACCAAGATTCTGAATCAATAGCAAAAAAAGATACCAAGTTGGAGAAGTCAAGAGAGGAAAGGAAAGTCTGAGAGCAAATCACCAGATCATCAACTCTAGCATTTGGTAAGAAATCATGGCAATAGGTGAGGAAAGGTGCAAGAGGGTTCGGACAAATTTGTATGCAATGGTGAGAAGGAAGCAGGAAAAATATATTGAAAGGTTCAAGTCCCCCTTTTTGAGAGATGCCCTCACTTAAAGACACAGATTTCTACATTAAACAAGCAACATTGCTGATGTCTGAAGAATTGCTCATAATGTCTCTTTTCATTCCTTCTATAGAACTGGAACCAATTTGTAATTATACATTTATGTCTTCTCTTCTGGGCCTCATATGTCAAGTCTAGGGGCTGGAAAACCTTCTTGTAAAGGGCCATCGATCTAGTAAATAGCTTAGGCTCTGTGAGCGAGATGATCTCTAACTCAAGTAGTCAACCCTGCCACCAGCCGGGGAAAGCAGGTACAGGCAATACAAATGTGAATGGCTGGAATACAATAAAGTTTTATTTAAAAATTTATATGATGGCCAAATTTAGGGCATGGGCTGTGGTTTTCTGACCTATGGTCTTATCCCTCTTGTTATATAGGGATTAGTATGGTAGTATTCATCTCCTCTCTTGATTTGAGAATTGAGTGAAAACATGCAAGGAAACTACTGATGGGATAAAATTTTTTATGGCAAGACAAAAAATTTAAGCATGAAACTATTCTCTGCTCATTTGGACCCAGGGACTAATGCATCTGCTTCAATCAGACCTCCTTAGGAGATAGCCTTCCTTTTAATCTTGTAAGGGGTTAAGAAGACCCTTGACCCCCTACTCAAGTTGTAAGTGCAGAACTAGGTTGTATAAATTTTCAATACAGCACTTAATTAAGAACCTTTGTCTCAAAACTTATATAAAACTATGACCTCTAATGGGTGAAATTCTGAGCTTTCTGAAAGACTCTCTCTTGGTTATAATCCTCGGGTTGGCTGGAATAAAATTTCCGTTTATTTCTTAGGTTGAGTACGTTTTTTTATTTTCATTGACACTCTTTGGTTCAGTGTTTGGCAAATAGTTTCTTTCTATTTTCTTAATTGTTTAATAAGTATACATTTCATTATTATCGCTGTAATTATTTTCTAAACCTGTTTAACATATCTGCTGAAGATGTTGTTTGGATCTGGTTCCTTGTTATGATCTTGATTGGTGGGTCTCTCATTTTTAGAGGATTCTGAGCACTTAGAATTGTACCCTTGAAGTGCCCAAGTGATTTTAATAAGACTGAAAGTGAAAGTGTTAGTCATGTCTGACTCTTTGTGACCTCATAGGCCTGATATGCACCTATGTCCTTGGGATTTCCCAGGCAAGAATACTGGAGTGGGTTGCTATTCCATTCTCCAGGAGATCTTCCCAACCCAGAGACTGAACCCAGGTCACCTGCATTGCAGGTAGATTCTTTACTGTCTGAGTCATCAGGAAAGCCCCTAATAAAGACTGAACATATCCCTTAAGACAAAACTGAAACCATTCTTGTAAAGGGCCATCGATCTAGTAAATAGCTTAGGCTCTGTGAGCGAGATGATCTCTAACTCAAGTAGTCAACCCTGCCACCAGCCGGGGAAAGCAGGTACAGGCAATACAAATGTGAATGGCTGGAATACAATAAAGTTTTATTTAAAAATTTATATGATGGCCAAATTTAGGGCATGGGCTGTGGTTTTCTGACCTATGGTCTTATCCCTCTTGTTATATAGGGATTAGTATGGTAGTATTCATCTCCTCTCTTGATTTGAGAATTGAGTGAAAACATGCAAGGAAACTACTGATGGGATAAAATTTTTTATGGCAAGACAAAAAATTTAAGCATGAAACTATTCTCTGCTCATTTGGACCCAGGGACTAATGCATCTGCTTCAATCAGACCTCCTTAGAAGATAGCCTTCCTTTTAATCTTGTAAGGGGTTAAGAAGACCCTTGACCCCCTACTCAAGTTGTAAGTGCAGAACTAGGTTGTATAAATTTTCAATACAGCACTTAATTAAGAACCTTTGTCTCAAAACTTATATAAAACTATGACCTCTAATGGGTGAAATTCTGAGCTTTCTGAAAGACTCTCTCTTGGTTATAATCCTCGGGTTGGCTGGAATAAAATTTCCGTTTATTTCTTAGGTTGAGTACGTTTTTTTATTTTCATTGACACTCTTTGGTTCAGTGTTTGGCAAATAGTTTCTTTCTATTTTCTTAATTGTTTAATAAGTATACATTTCATTATTATCGCTGTAATTATTTTCTAAACCTGTTTAACATATCTGCTGAAGATGTTGTTTGGATCTGGTTCCTTGTTATGATCTTGATTGGTGGGTCTCTCATTTTTAGAGGATTCTGAGCACTTAGAATTGTACCCTTGAAGTGCCCAAGTGATTTTAATAAGACTGAAAGTGAAAGTGTTAGTCATGTCTGACTCTTTGTGACCTCATAGGCCTGATATGCACCTATGTCCTTGGGATTTCCCAGGCAAGAATACTGGAGTGGGTTGCTATTCCATTCTCCAGGAGATCTTCCCAACCCAGAGACTGAACCCAGGTCACCTGCATTGCAGGTAGATTCTTTACTGTCTGAGTCATCAGGAAAGCCCCTAATAAAGACTGAACATATCCCTTAAGACAAAACTGACAGAAGCACAGAGGTTGCTAATTGTTCTTGGCTAGGGACATTACCTGGCATTTGATCTTTAGATAGGTCTCACTGCAGTAAGTGGATTTCAGATTCAATTGGGAAGCTCAGTGATCTCATGGATGCATAATAAAGACATCACTTACCCAGAACACCCCTGAGGTTAGAGTGTCCTAGAAGTGATTAAAAGCTATTTCATTGAGTATTACTCTTCAAAGTGAATGACTGTTCTGATGAGTATGGCTGTTTGAACTGAACTACTTTGTAAGTGGTTATTTGATTTGCTGTTTTGATAAGTCTGATGAAGTGTGTTTGAACATTAGCAGAAATTTAGCAGACATTCTGATCTATTTGTACAATTACCCCTAAATTGTAGGAATTATCTGTTCATTAATACCATCATTTGCTGTTTGGGCTAAGGCATGTAGCGAATGCATTGTAATCAGGATGAAACTGGAAACAAATGAGCGGATTGGTTAATCATTATAAGTGAAGTTGCTCCAGAGTAGTTTTATACCATGTCAGGATGGAGAGAAACAGTTGAGGTTGACTGAGTACCATGCTTAAGTCTAATGACATTGGAGTGGCAAGCCTATATTTGCAATAGTTGATATCTTTTGAGAATACAGCTGAGTATCAGGACATTGACTCTAAAGAAGAGAAGTTGAGAAATTGTGTAAAAGGATGTAATCCTTCTTATGCAAGGAAATATCAGAATCCTTTTAATTCCAAAGTGAAAACTTGGGAAAATTTCCCCAGTTGGAGTTCTTCCCCAGAACAAAAGATTCAATATCTAGTTATGGTAGTGGTCAAGAGTTCAAGCTTCAAAGACCCAATTTTTTGGGCAGATATTTTTATTCATTTTTCAAACTTTTTATTTTGTATTGGAGTAAAGCCAATGAACAATTTTGCAGTAGTTTCAGGTGAACAGAGAAGGGACTCAGCCATATATATCTATATATCTATATATCTATCTATATATATATATATCTCCATTCTCCTCCAAATTCCCTCCCATCAGGCTGGCACACATAATATGAACAGAGTCCCCTGTGCTATACGGTAGGTCCTTGTTGGTTATCCATGTTCAATACATCAGTGTGTACATGACCTTCCCAGTCTCCCTAACTGTACCTTCACTGAAGCAGCCATAAGTTTGTTCTCTGTGAGCCTCTGTTTTGTAAGTAAGTTCATTTGTATCATTACTTTTTAGATTCCACATATAAGGAATGCCATACAATATTCAGAGACCCTGTTTGTATAATTACAAACTACCAATCAGCTGTAATGCTCTGGCATGCTATAGCCAATAGGAGTTGACAGATATAGGCTGGGAATTTAAGGCCACTCTTAATTGACTGAGTGACCTTAGGCCCCAAGTAAATAAGCATAAATGGAATGACCAGCTTTTCTTGGTTTGTGTCAGGCCTCTCTCGGTTTGAGCAATGAAAGTGCCATGTGCTGGGAACCTCTGAGTCCTAAGCTAAACCAGGACAGTTGGTTTTCCTATATGAAAATGAGGGTCCATACACAAAGGGTTGTTAAAGGAATAAATGATAATTGTGGCTTAGTGAGGGTCTTGCTTGGTGATGTTGGGTGGCTTACTAATCTCTCTGAACTTTTACTGCCTCATCTATAAGACATTAACATCTACTTTGCCATACAATTGTAAGGTCTGCAGATGGGGTATGAAGTAGGCCATTGGGCCATCCTTCGTGGCAGTGCTTGGGTTTCTCATTGCAGTGGTTTCTCTTGTAGCAAGGCATGGGCCCTTGGACTTGTGGGCTCACTAGCTGTGGCTCCCTGACTCTTGAGCACAGGCTCAATGGTTGTGGTGCAGGGACTTAGTTGCTCTACATGTGCAACATGTGGGATCTTCCCAGATCAGGCATCAAACCCTAATCTCCTGCATTGGTAGGGCAGATCTTTCCCACCGAGCCACCAGTGAAGCCCTTTTAAAGCACATGTTGGCTGAAATGTGTGCTTTTGACTGAATGACAAAAAGACTCATTCTAGGGTAAGGAATGACTGAGCAGAGATCAAAATTCATCTCAGCAGTGGCTGGCTCAAGCAAGAAGTTAAAACCCTGAGGATGGTATTTCAGATGGGGATCCAGCCAAGCTTACAGTAAAGCTATGGGAATGCTCACTGTTCAGTCGTGTCTGACTCTTTGTGGCTCCATGGACTGTAGCCCAACAGCCTCATTTCTCCATGGAATTCTCCAGGCAAGAATATTGGAGTGGGTTGCCATATCCTTCTCCAAGGGATCCTCCTGACCCAAGCATCAAACCCAGGTCTCCTGTGTTGCAGGCAAATTCTTTAGCATCTGAGCCACCTTGGAAGCCTTAGTAAAGCTATGCTTAAGGCTTTTTAAATGAATGAATGAATCAGTCAATCATTCTCTTTCCTGTGGCTAATTCAGATATGTCTCTTTCACTTGCAAATGGAGCAGTTCTGAATGATAGAAAGTTCTGGAATGGTGTTATAGCTTTGCCACATTCACAACTGTGTAACCTCCCCCCACAAGCAGTTCAGAACGTGTTTGAAAACTTTCTCAAGATCTGACAGTAGCTCAGTTTCTACTCGATGATCAGCCAACATTCTCCATCATCTTACTATAAATCTTTCACAATTTCAAACTTACATGCTCACAAAGTACTTTTTAATGGCAACCCAGGTATTCAATTGAAATCATTGTATGTGGTAATTAGTAATCTGCATGATAATTTCAGTTAATTTTAAATTTGAAACCCATCATGCAAAACGAGTCGGATCAGAGTGGAGCTCCCAACAAAAGAAATGAATCAGAGTGTGAGCGAGCTGCATGCAACCCTGGATATAAAAATGTGCCAATTTCTCAGGGAATAATCATTGTCTTGAGTTTTACTTGTAATTATAATTTAATTATGAGCCTACTTTTGCAACATTTTAAAAGTACATAGTTAGCATTTAAGTACTTTCTGTATAATTATCTGTTATTGAACCGGCTTATTATGGAGTGGTTGCTGCATAAATTACTATGCTTTGCGTAAAAATATTTTTTCACTTCAGGTTGACTTGAAACAAAATAAGATAAACTACTTGAATGGTATTTAGTGCCCACCGAGCCACCAGTGAAGCCCTTTTAAAGCACATGTTGGCTGAAATGTGTGCTTTTGACTGAATGACAAAAAGACTCATTCTAGGGTAAGGAATGACTGAGCAGAGATCAAAATTCATCTCAGCAGTGGCTGGCTCAAGCAAGAAGTTAAAACCCTGAGGATGGTATTTCAGATGGGGATCCAGCCAAGCTTACAGTAAAGCTATGGGAATGCTCACTGTTCAGTCGTGTCTGACTCTTTGTGGCTCCATGGACTGTAGCCCAACAGCCTCATTTCTCCATGGAATTCTCCAGGCAAGAATATTGGAGTGGGTTGCCATATCCTTCTCCAAGGGATCCTCCTGACCCAAGCATCAAACCCAGGTCTCCTGTGTTGCAGGCAAATTCTTTAGCATCTGAGCCACCTTGGAAGCCTTAGTAAAGCTATGCTTAAGGCTTTTTAAATGAATGAATGAATCAGTCAATCATTCTCTTTCCTGTGGCTAATTCAGATATGTCTCTTTCACTTGCAAATGGAGCAGTTCTGAATGATAGAAAGTTCTGGAATGGTGTTATAGCTTTGCCACATTCACAACTGTGTAACCTCCCCCCACAAGCAGTTCAGAACGTGTTTGAAAACTTTCTCAAGATCTGACAGTAGCTCAGTTTCTACTCGATGATCAGCCAACATTCTCCATCATCTTACTATAAATCTTTCACAATTTCAAACTTACATGCTCACAAAGTACTTTTTAATGGCAACCCAGGTATTCAATTGAAATCATTGTATGTGGTAATTAGTAATCTGCATGATAATTTCAGTTAATTTTAAATTTGAAACCCATCATGCAAAATGAGTCGGATCAGAGTGGAGCTCCCAACAAAAGAAATGAATCAGAGTGTGAGCGAGCTGCATGCAACCCTGGATATAAAAATGTGCCAATTTCTCAGGGAATAATCATTGTCTTGAGTTTTACTTGTAATTATAATTTAATTATGAGCCTACTTTTGCAACATTTTAAAAGTACATAGTTAGCATTTAAGTACTTTCTGTATAATTATCTGTTATTGAACCGGCTTATTATGGAGTGGTTGCTGCATAAATTACTATGCTTTGCGTAAAAATATTTTTTCACTTCAGGTTGACTTGAAACAAAATAAGATAAACTACTTGAATGGTATTTAGTGGCTGCTCTCTATTGCTTAGCTACTTTGAACTTGACTGTCTTCAAGACTGGAGTGTAGGTGAACTCTGGCTAACATCAGTAAAGATCATTTCCGGAAACCCAGGAAATTTTTCTTTTTTTGTTTCCTTTTTTCTCTAAGAATTTACTTCTTTCTTCATTGTTCCCATTGAGATATTCCTAGAGAATACTTGAAAATCCTGCTTCTAACACCTCCCTGGTCCCTTCAGCCTCATGGAAGAAAGAGTCAGTGAACATTTGATTAAGAGTCTACTATGAGGCTTCCCTGGTGGCTTAGTGGTAAAGAATTGGCCTGTCAAGGCAGAAGACAGAGGTTTAATCCCTGATCTGGGGAGCTTCCATGTACCATGGAACAGCTATTGACGCTCTGTTCTAGAGCCTAGGAACTGCAACTGCTGAAGCCTACTAGCCCTAGAACCAGTCCTCAGTAACAGGAGAAGCCACTGCAATGAGAAGCCTGCACGCTGCAATGGAGGGTAGCTACCACTCACTGCAACTAGAGAAAGCCCACGCAGCAACAAAGACCTCGCACAGCCAACAACAACAATAATAATAATGACGATGATGATAATAAAGACTCAATGGCTTTATGGATTTTACCATAAAAGCATAGTCATATTATAAAGAAAAAAGAGCCTATTGTGTCCTCAAAAGGCCTGATCTGGGCCCCAGTGGAATATGGGTAAGGAAGAGAATAAGCTCTGACCTTTGATCACTATCCTTACTTTTCTCATTCAAAGCTCCGGCCAACCCTGGGAAATGTAATAACTAGGTGTGTTCTAATCCTCCCCATTTTACAGACCAGGAAACTGAGGCACAGAGGTTGGCAACTTGCATGGCTGGGGGAGCTGGGCCAGGATCCAGATCTAAGTAGTGTATCTCCAGAGAACACATACCTAAGAGCTGTAGTGCCTCAGTCCAGGGGCTTCTTGGAAGATGCTGGGGCCACCACAGAGGCCACTACAAAGAGCGGAAGGCACTGAGTCCCTCAAAGGGGGAAGCAGTATCTCAGCTTGGCAGCTGAATGGCTTTCTAGTACCTGGATCCCAGAAAGGAACTGTGGGCTACATGGAGGAGTGTCTTGTTAGAGAACCTCTGGGCTCTGGACCTCACAGGCTATACCTCCTGCTCTCTGGAGCCAGCCAGGCAGGAGGTGGGATGCGTTTTGCAAATTGTTAGCACTGCAGGAAAAAGCAGGGTCAGCGGTGCTGCTGCCTGTATCTGCAGGCTCCATTTGTCAAAATCCCCAGGATTTGAGACTATGCCCAGGAATGGAACACTGAGACTGCTTTTTATTGTTAGATTTCATTTATTCAGGTCCGTAGATCAATTAAAATTAAATGCGTGTATAACATCAAAACATTGTCTTATAAATAATGATTGCCTCTTGAGTTCCAAAGAAAAGGGATGCTGTCTTTCAATTACGTTTAGGCCCATGTAATCTCTGCAGCCCCTTGGTGTTTGATTTAAAAGCCACAGAAATCGGGAAAGGAAATAAGCACTAGCATTTATCAGGTGCCTCCTGTATACTAGGCATCGAGATGGGTGCTGACCAGATATGAGCTTTCTGTGAACAGACACCCAAGGATGAACTTGTATTCCCATTTTGCAGGTGAGAACACTGAGGTTTAAGTGACTTGCCCAACTCATTGGTGGAGCTGCAATTCTCAGAGAGGGTGTCTGATTAGAGTGTGCTTCCTAATCAGTACTGAAGTAGAGAATTGTGCTCCTGCAGGTGTGCAGGCTGGGTCAGGATAGCACCTTGAGTCCCCGTCTTCTCAGAGACCTGCAGGGCTGCCCACATCTTGTTCTCCAAGGACCAGATGGGACTGAGACCAAACAAGAAGCCCCAGGCTGTTCGTTTATGGAATACTTATCAAGGGAAAGACACTTGGCAGATGAGCGAGCACAGCCTTAAAAACCCAAATATGTCAAGGAGGAAACATGCTTTAGGAGCTGGAAGACCTGGCGATGGATGGGAGGGGCCTAGATACCAAAGTGAGGAGGGGACAAAATCAAGGCAAGAAGCCAGATGGAAGGAATCCCGGGTCCAGATAGAGCAGTGGTGATGAAGTAGGGCATGTGCTATGTACCTCGAGGGCTCCCTGCTCTTTTCTCCTGTCCCCTGACACTAGTACCCTTCAGGGTCCAATTGAAAGTGCTACTCACCCTTGAAGGCTTTTCTGCTTTCCTTCATTCCTCTATTGTCTTCTAGAGACTCCAGTGCCGACCTTCAGTACTCTGTGTGCTCATGCTCAGGCACTCAGTTGTATCCAGCTCTTGTAACCCCATGGACTGTAGCCTGCAGGGTTCCTCTGTCCATGAGATTTTCCAGGCAAGATTACTGGAGTGGGTTGCCATTTCCTTCTCGAGGGGATCTTCCTGTCTCTTACATATTCGCATTTTCAGGCAGATCTTCTAATCCCCAGGATTTGAGATATTGCACTGAGACTGCTTTTTATTGTTAGATTTCATTTATTCAGGTCCGTAGATCAATTAAAATTAAATGCGTGTATAACATCAAAACATTGTCTTATAAATAATGATTGCCTCTTGAGTTCCAAAGAAAAGGGATGCTGTCTTTCAATTACGTTTAGGCCCATGTAATCTCTGCAGCCCCTTGGTGTTTGATTTAAAAGCCACAGAAATCGGGAAAGGAAATAAGCACTAGCATTTATCAGGTGCCTCCTGTATACTAGGCATCGAGATGGGTGCTGACCAGATATGAGCTTTCTGTGAACAGACACCCAAGGATGAACTTGTATTCCCATTTTGCAGGTGAGAACACTGAGGTTTAAGTGACTTGCCCAACTCATTGGTGGAGCTGCAATTCTCAGAGAGGGTGTCTGATTAGAGTGTGCTTCCTAATCAGTACTGAAGTAGAGAATTGTGCTCCTGCAGGTGTGCAGGCTGGGTCAGGATAGCACCTTGAGTCCCTGTCTTCTCAGAGACCTGCAGGGCTGCCCACATCTTGTTCTCCAAGGACCAGATGGGACTGAGACCAAACAAGAAGCCCCAGGCTGTTCGTTTATGGAATACTTATCAAGGGAAAGACACTTGGCAGATGAGCGAGCACAGCCTTAAAAACCCAAATATGTCAAGGAGGAAACATGCTTTAGGAGCTGGAAGACCTGGCGATGGATGGGAGGGGCCTAGATACCAAAGTGAGGAGGGGACAAAATCAAGGCAAGAAGCCAGATGGAAGGAATCCCGGGTCCAGATAGAGCAGTGGTGATGAAGTAGGGCATGTGCTATGTACCTCGAGGGCTCCCTGCTCTTTTCTCCTGTCCCCTGACACTAGTACCCTTCAGGGTCCAATTGAAAGTGCTACTCACCCTTGAAGGCTTTTCTGCTTTCCTTCATTCCTCTATTGTCTTCTAGAGACTCCAGTGCCGACCTTCAGTACTCTGTGTGCTCATGCTCAGGCACTCAGTTGTATCCAGCTCTTGTAACCCCATGGACTGTAGCCTGCAGGGTTCCTCTGTCCATGAGATTTTCCAGGCAAGATTACTGGAGTGGGTTGCCATTTCCTTCTCGAGGGGATCTTCCTGTCTCTTACATATTCTGCATTTCCAGGCAGATGCTTTACCACTGAACCACCTGGGAAGTCTACCTTGTCTAAACTATAAGTCCTTTCCAGGTGAGCAGTTTGACAAACACTCATTTCCACTTCCTTGTCTTGAACCACTGATAACCCAGATCCTTTGCTTTAAAAGAAGAATGAACTTGGAGTAATCAGTGTTAAAACTTGTGTGGTCATAATTGTGTCTGAGCTTTCCCAGGGGACACATGAATGGAAAACAAGTCTGTTCTGTTGCTTCTTCATTCATGTCTACCCAGTCCTAGTGAGGAGCTGCATATACAAATATTCAACAGAGGGTTGAATGCATGAGTTAATATCTTGCCCAGTTTGTTCATTACCTGTGACCTCCCACTAGAATGAAATATCCCTGAGAATAAGGTCTTGGTTTTCATTACCATTGCATACCCAGGGTGTTACACAGAGTACCCTGATATATGAAACTGACATACATAGGGTCTTCATAAATATGAGATGAATAAAAGAATCAATTATTCTTTTACTTCAGACATTGATCAGGCTGAAAAGTTTTAGTTTGTTTATACCACGAAGGGGCTCATTCCACAAAATTGCTTTAGGGGACAGTCTCACTAGCAAGAATGAAAATAAAATCCACATATCCACTAACTGAGCAAGGGATAAGCAAGTGTGGTTCATCCATACGATGGAATTACTATTCCGTTTCAAGGCAAGAAGCCAGATGGAAGGAAAATCCCGGGCCCCAGATAGAGCAGTGGTGATGAAGTAGGGCATGTGCTATGTACCTCGAGGGCTCCCTGCTCTTTTCTCCTGTCCCCTGACACTAGTACCCTTCAGGGTCCAATTGAAAGTGCTACTCACCCTTGAAGGCTTTTCTGCTTTCCTTCATTCCTCTATTGTCTTCTAGAGACTCCAGTGCCGACCTTCAGTACTCTGTGTGCTCATGCTCAGGCACTCAGTTGTATCCAGCTCTTGTAACCCCATGGACTGTAGCCTGCAGGGTTCCTCTGTCCATGAGATTTTCCAGGCAAGATTACTGGAGTGGGTTGCCATTTCCTTCTCGAGGGGATCTTCCTGTCTCTTACATATTCTGCATTTCCAGGCAGATGCTTTACCACTGAACCACCTGGGAAGTCTACCTTGTCTAAACTATAAGTCCTTTCCAGGTGAGCAGTTTGGCAAACACTCATTTCCACTTCCTTGTCTTGAACCACTGATAACCCAGATCCTTTGCTTTAAAAGAAGAATGAACTTGGAGTAATCAGTGTTAAAACTTGTGTGGTCATAATTGTGTCTGAGCTTTCCCAGGGGACACATGAATGGAAAACAAGTCTGTTCTGTTGCTTCTTCATTCATGTCTACCCAGTCCTAGTGAGGAGCTGCATATACAAATATTCAACAGAGGGTTGAATGCATGAGTTAATATCTTGCCCAGTTTGTTCATTACCTGTGACCTCCCACTAGAATGAAATATCCCTGAGAATAAGGTCTTGGTTTTCATTACCATTGCATACCCAGGGTGTTACACAGAGTACCCTGATATATGAAACTGACATACATAGGGTCTTCATAAATATGAGATGAATAAAAGAATCAATTATTCTTTTACTTCAGACATTGATCAGGCTGAAAAGTTTTAGTTTGTTTATACCACGAAGGGGCTCATTCCACAAAATTGCTTTAGGGGACAGTCTCACTAGCAAGAATGAAAATAAAATCCACATATCCACTAACTGAGCAAGGGATAAGCAAGTGTGGTTCATCCATACGATGGAATTACTATTCCGCTATAAAAAGGAAGTACTGATTCAGCTACAACATGGATGAACCTTGAAAATGTTATGCTAAATGATAGAAGTCAGACACAAAAGACCACATGCTGTATGTTTCCATTTATATAAAATGTCCAGAATTGGCAAATCTATACAGACAGAAATGAGATTAGTGGATTTCAGGGGATGGTGGGAGGGGAGAGAGGGAAATGAGGTTTTTTTTGAGGTGATAAAAATGTTTTGGAATTAGATAGGGCTGATGGATGTACAGCCTTGTGGATGCACTAAAAAACACTGAATTGTGTACTTTGAAAGGATGGATTTTATGATATGTGAATTACATTTTATTAAAGCTATTTTAAAAAAGAAGAAGACCCAAAGAGAAGATAATGCTTGATCTGAACCAGCAAAATTCTTTTTCCTGGGACTCTTCATGGGGGTCTCCTAAGAGTTCCCATGATAGTGCTCTGGAGAATAATACCCTTTGGTGTGAACCCTCCCTATGGCTGAAGAAACGTTAATGGCAGTCTTTGCTAATTGCTGATGGAATGAGTAAATGATGAGGGGCTTCCCTGGTCGTCCTGTGGTTAGGAATGCCCCTGCCAATGCAGGGGACATGTGTTCGATCCCTGGTTTGGGAAGACCCCACATGCCATGGGGAAATTTAGCCCATGAGCTGCAACTACTGAGCCTACATGCTGTACCTACTGAAGTTGGTGAGCCTAGAGCCAGTTCTCTGTAGCAAGAGAAGCCATCAGGATGAGAAGCCTGTGCACTGCCACTGGGGCACAGTTCCTGCCTGCTGCAACTAGAGGAAGCCTCTGCAGCAGCAGAGAACCAGCGTGGCCAGAAATAAACTATTAAAAATGTTTTTAAAAAGAGTAGATAAGGAGTAAGATTAGAGGATGAAAGCTCTGGATCACCTCTTGGATAATGATTCTAGAACTTTGGAAAACCTAGAACAAAAAAAAAAAAAGGGTCTTCATAAATATGAGATGAATAAAAGAATCAATTATTCTTTTACTTCAGACATTGATCAGGCTGAAAAGTTTTAGTTTGTTTATACCACGAAGGGCTCATTCCACAAAATTGCTTTAGGGACAGTCTCACTAGCAAGAATGAAAATAAAATCCACATATCCACTAACTGAGCAAGGGATAAGCAAGTGTGGTTCATCCATACGATGGAATTACTATTCCGCTATAAAAAGGAAGTACTGATTCAGCTACAACATGGATGAACCTTGAAAATGTTATGCTAAATGATAGAAGTCAGACACAAAAGACCACATGCTGTATGTTTCCATTTATATAAAATGTCCAGAATTGGCAAATCTATACAGACAGAAATGAGATTAGTGGATTTCAGGGGATGGTGGGAGGGGAGAGAGGGAAATGAGGTTTTTTTTGAGGTGATAAAAATGTTTTGGAATTAGATAGGGCTGATGGATGTACAGCCTTGTGGATGCACTAAAAAACACTGAATTGTGTACTTTGAAAGGATGGATTTTATGATATGTGAATTACATTTTATTAAAGCTATTTTAAAAAAGAAGAAGACCCAAAGAGAAGATAATGCTTGATCTGAACCAGCAAAATTCTTTTTCCTGGGACTCTTCATGGGGGTCTCCTAAGAGTTCCCATGATAGTGCTCTGGAGAATAATACCCTTTGGTGTGAACCCTCCCTATGGCTGAAGAAACGTTAATGGCAGTCTTTGCTAATTGCTGATGGAATGAGTAAATGATGAGGGGCTTCCTGGTCGTCCTGTGGTTAGGAATGCCCTGCCAATGCAGGGGACATGTGTTCGATCCCTGGTTTGGGAAGACCCCACATGCCATGGGGAAATTTAGCCCATGAGCTGCAACTACTGAGCCTACATGCTGTACCTACTGAAGTTGGTGAGCCTAGAGCCAGTTCTCTGTAGCAAGAGAAGCCATCAGGATGAGAAGCCTGTGCACTGCCACTGGGGCACAGTTCCTGCCTGCTGCAACTAGAGGAAGCCTCTGCAGCAGCAGAGAACCAGCGTGGCCAGAAATAAACTATTAAAAATGTTTTTAAAAAGAGTAGATAAGGAGTAAGATTAGAGGATGAAAGCTCTGGATCACCTCTTGGATAATGATTCTAGAACTTTGGAAAACCTAGAACTTGATTACAAAGTGGATATTTATTTTTGAAAACATAGGGTCAAACAATTAGTCCTCTTAATACCACCTTTATATACCCCTGAATTCTGTCCAGTTTTTTTTTCCAACTCAGAAATCCTCAACTACCAGGATAGTTTTGCCCTCTAGAGAATATTCATCAATTTCTAGAGATAGTTTTGGTTGTTATACCTTGGGGGAGGTGCTACCAACATCTAGTAGTTTTAGGCCAAGAAAGCTGCTAAATTTATCCTATAAGGTACAGGTCATTCCCCTGCAGCCACAAGAATGAAACTCTTATGCAAACATCAGTGTACCAAGGCTGAGAAACCCCACTATAAACCCACCACTAGCTTCTTGGTCCAGACTATCATTATCTCTCTCTCTCTCTTTTTTTTTTTTTTTTTTAATTTTGGCCTTTTTTTGTTTTGTTTTTTATTTATTTGGTTTCGTCCATCCTTACTCTTTGGCCTGTGTGGGCCTCCCGTCACAGTGGTCTCTCCTACTGCATAGCACCTGCTCTGGGCGCATGCACTCCAGAGCGCTGGCTTGCAATTGGACACACGAGTCTAGCTGCTCTGTGGCTCATGGGATCTTCCCAGGCCATGGATCAAACCAGTGCCTCCTGCACTGCAAGGCAGACTCTTCACCCACTGGACCACCAAGGAAGCCCCTCTATCATTATCTCTTAATAGAACTATTTCAGTAGTTTCCCAACAGATTAAGAAATCTCCAAACACAAATCTTACCATTTGTCATTGGCCACTGTAATTTTTCCCAATTGCTGGCATAACGACTTACCGTGAACTCTGTGGCTTTGGAGAACAGGAAGGCATTATCTTCTATTTATCTACCCACGTACTAGAGCATTTGAAAGATGACAACATGCAGTTTGAGGAAAGGCAGATGGTTAGTGGTAGAGCCTACATGCTGTACCTACTGAAGTTGGTGAGCCTAGAGCCAGTTCTCTGTAGCAAGAGAAGCCATCAGGATGAGAAGCCTGTGCACTGCCACTGGGGCACAGTTCCTGCCTGCTGCAACTAGAGGAAGCCTCTGCAGCAGCAGAGAACCAGCGTGGCCAGAAATAAACTATTAAAAATGTTTTTAAAAAGAGTAGATAAGGAGTAAGATTAGAGGATGAAAGCTCTGGATCACCTCTTGGATAATGATTCTAGAACTTTGGAAAACCTAGAACTTGATTACAAAGTGGATATTTATTTTTGAAAACATAGGGTCAAACAATTAGTCCTCTTAATACCACCTTTATATACCCCTGAATTCTGTCCAGTTTTTTTTTCCAACTCAGAAATCCTCAACTACCAGGATAGTTTTGCCCTCTAGAGAATATTCATCAATTTCTAGAGATAGTTTTGGTTGTTATACCTTGGGGGAGGTGCTACCAACATCTAGTAGTTTTAGGCCAAGAAAGCTGCTAAATTTATCCTATAAGGTACAGGTCATTCCCCTGCAGCCACAAGAATGAAACTCTTATGCAAACATCAGTGTACCAAGGCTGAGAAACCCCACTATAAACCCACCACTAGCTTCTTGGTCCAGACTATCATTATCTCTCTCTCTCTCTTTTTTTTTTAATTTTGGCCTTTTTTTTTGTTTTTTTTTATTTGGTTTCGTCCATCCTTACTCTTTGGCCTGTGTGGGCCTCCCGTCACAGTGGTCTCTCCTACTGCATAGCACCTGCTCTGGGCGCATGCACTCCAGAGCGCCGGCTTGCAATTGGACACACGAGTCTAGCTGCTCTGTGGCTCATGGGATCTTCCCAGGCCATGGATCAAACCAGTGCCTCCTGCACTGCAAGGCAGACTCTTCACCCACTGGACCACCAAGGAAGCCCCTCTATCATTATCTCTTAATAGAACTATTTCAGTAGTTTCCCAACAGATTAAGAAATCTCCAAACACAAATCTTACCATTTGTCATTGGCCACTGTAATTTTTCCCAATTGCTGGCATAACGACTTACCGTGAACTCTGTGGCTTTGGAGAACAGAAAGGCATTATCTTCTATTTATCTACCCACGTACTAGAGCATTTGAAAGATGACAACATGCAGTTTGAGGAAAGGCAGATGGTTAGTGGTCAGAAGGCCCAATTCTTCCTTGTCAGATGTGGATGAAGTGGGCACACGTGGCTCTCCCCACACCACCTGGGTAACTGCAGTAGATACCAGTGAAATCTGGAAACATGTTTAAAGTGTTCAGCTTCTTTGTATTTATTTACAGTGGTGTGGGTTTAAATGTGCAAGTCCTGACATTGCCTACATTTTTCAACTTTATGGCCAAGCAGGTTTCCTTGAAGATCGACATATAGAAGGATGACTATCCATTGGTGGTCTGAGAAAAGCTGAGGTTTTTTTGCTCCCTCCTACTGTTATTCTAAGAAGGAGAAAAGTTTTAGGCAAAGATAAATAGAAATTATCAAGTAACTTCAAATATATTACTCCCCAGATCTCCTGTCAGAGTAAATCAGAGATACTCACAACTAAGGATAATGAGATAATTAAAAACTAGTAAATAAAAATGTGAGGTGCTTTCTATCATTAAGCCCAGGACATGAATGTGATTATGAAATACTGACTCTGTATTTTGAAACGTCATATCAATTACACAAGGCACTTTTACAGATCTTCCAGAGAAATATTTACATAAAATGATACTTTTATACTCTAGGTAAAGTACAGAAGTATAGATTTAATCAAAACTGTAAATAAGACTAAAGGTATGCTGTAAGTGTGAAATACACAAGCATAAAAAATTTTAGCCAAATTTTAAATCAGTTTCACGCTGCATTATATGGGTTTCCCTATCACCTTCATATCCCTAAGTCCCCAACCTTCTCTTCCCCCACTTCAGCTTAATACTCTTTCACTGGCGAGAAGACATTTTGGAAAACAAACAGACCAACAACTATTATCTCTAATTATGTTTCTGTTTTTGGGGAGAGGAATGTCAGTTTAGAGAGTGCATTTCTGCCTACGTTCTGAATTATGTTTTTGGTTTCTTCCCGTTCCCAGTAGGCCACATAGGTCACTGAGGGAAATCAGGCTTGGGTGATGGGCTGAGGCTTGGGTTTGGATTCTACCTCCAACCGGGTGCTGTCAGAGCTCTGTCTCTGGACCAGTCATTTTCTCTGGGGCTGAGTTTCCTCGTTTGTAAAATGAGATTCATGGTAGCCACCTTTTGGGGCATGGTGAGGAGAGGTGAGGATGCAGGACAGTGCATTTAACTGTAGTCAGAAGGCCCATCCCGTCAGATGTGGATGAAGTGGGCACACGTGGCTCTCCCACACCACCTGGGTAACTGCAGTAGATACCAGTGAAATCTGGAAACATGTTTAAAGTGTTCAGCTTCTTTGTATTTATTTACAGTGGTGTGGGTTTAAATGTGCAAGTCCTGACATTGCCTACATTTTTCAACTTTATGGCCAAGCAGGTTTCCTTGAAGATCGACATATAGAAGGATGACTATCCATTGGTGGTCTGAGAAAAGCTGAGGTTTTTGCTCCCTCCTACTGTTATTCTAAGAAGGAGAAAAGTTTTAGGCAAAGATAAATAGAAATTATCAAGTAACTTCAAATATATTACTCCCCAGATCTCCTGTCAGAGTAAATCAGAGATACTCACAACTAAGGATAATGAGATAATTAAAAACTAGTAAATAAAAATGTGAGGTGCTTTCTATCATTAAGCCCAGGACATGAATGTGATTATGAAATACTGACTCTGTATTTTGAAACGTCATATCAATTACACAAGGCACTTTTACAGATCTTCCAGAGAAATATTTACATAAAATGATACTTTTATACTCTAGGTAAAGTACAGAAGTATAGATTTAATCAAAACTGTAAATAAGACTAAAGGTATGCTGTAAGTGTGAAATACACAAGCATAAAAAATTTTAGCCAAATTTTAAATCAGTTTCACGCTGCATTATATGGGTTTCCTTTCACCTTCATATCCCTAAGTCCCCAACCTTCTCTTCCCCCACTTCAGCTTAATACTCTTTCACTGGCGAGAAGACATTTTGGAAAACAAACAGACCAACAACTATTATCTCTAATTATGTTTCTGTTTTTGGGGAGAGGAATGTCAGTTTAGAGAGTGCATTTCTGCCTACGTTCTGAATTATGTTTTTGGTTTCTTCCCGTTCCCAGTAGGCCACATAGGTCACTGAGGGAAATCAGGCTTGGGTGATGGGCTGAGGCTTGGGTTTGGATTCTACCTCCAACCGGGTGCTGTCAGAGCTCTGTCTCTGGACCAGTCATTTTCTCTGGGGCTGAGTTTCCTCGTTTGTAAAATGAGATTCATGGTAGCCACCTTTTGGGGCATGGTGAGGAGAGGTGAGGATGCAGGACAGTCCATGGTACATCTTATGTTTCCAGTCATTTCACCTGTCATACCATTGTACCAATCTCACCTCTTCTCGCTTCTTGGGATGATTGAGAAACTGGCCCTTTTTCAACACTGTGACTGATAACAATGGATTGTATGTGAGGGACCTCCAATAACCAGGGTCATCATTGTGTCCCAATGATGAACTGATTTAATCAGTCCCTTCAGAATCAGCAGGGGGTTTTTGCATCATGATTGTAAGCTCTTCAAATCAAAATTTGAGGGGGTCTCCTTTTGCAAGATGTGCTTTTTCTGTTTCACCCAAGCAAGCTACACCAATAGGTAGAAGTCAGATGAAGCGTAAGAGGAAGAAGGGAGACTGGAAAAGTTTGGTTTGTGAGAAACACTATAATGGAATAACCAACTTGTCCTGGCTTTCCTGGGACTGTCCTGGTTTAGTACAGAACATTCCATACCCTGGAAATCCCTCAGTCCTGGCGAAAGCAACGTGGTCAGTCACCCTACACTATGGGCAGCAATTTAAATTCTGGGATAGGGAGTCAGAAATAGGAAGGTTCATGGTTCCATAGGCTGGGGTGGAAGTAGGGAGTGACTCTAAATAACCACAAGATTTCCTTTTAGGATGGTGGAAATGTTCTAAAATTAGATGGTGGTGATGGCTGACCACTCCATAAATACACTACAACTCTTCCATTTTTAAAAATGATTGTATTTATGTATTTATTTATGGTGACTCTGGGTCTTTGTTGCTGTGTATGGGCTTTGTCTGGTGGTGGAAAGCAGGGGCTATTCTCTAGTTGGGGTGCTTCTCATTGCAGTGGCTTCTCTGGTTGAAGAGCCCTGTGGTACACGGGCGCAGTTGCCCTGAGGCATGTGGGGCCCTTCTGGATTATGAATCGAACCCATGTCCTCTGTACTGGCAGAATGTCAACCACTAGACCACTAGGGAAATCTCACTTCAACTTGTACTCTTTAAACGGATGACTTTTATGATATGTCAATTATATTTCCATAAAACTGTTTAAAATCTGATTATGAAATTATATTTCCATTATAAAGCATTTGGTGTTTTGGATAGAAAAATAATACTCTGTCCACAAAATGCATTAAGAAGTTCAACTAAATAGCCCATCAAATTGGAAAAGATTTATTAAGGTTGACAAAACTTGGATTTGACAAGGATATGGGGAAACTGTCTCATGTTCAAATGGTCAAACATGTAAATACATAAAATCTTTAAATAGGATAGTTTTGTAACATGGACCACAATGCCACATAGACGCATGCTTTGACTCAGCAGTTTTATTTCCAGAGATGAATCCCAGGCAGATAATTGTCAAGTGTTCAGAGATATATGTGCAAAGATGTTCATCACAGATGGTTTGTAATAGAAACAATGGCTTATAATTAGAAGCAATCTAAATTTTCATTAGTGATGGATGGTTTAGATGAGTTATAACAAGTCCATATAATGAAACACTTTTACTATGACAGCAATGAGATGATAATATAAATCCATCCATACACCTGACTGTTCCAATCTGCCTAGGACAGTACTTGTTTTAGTACTGAAAGTCCCCATGTCCAGAAACACCCCTCAGCCTCAGGCAAATAGATGGATTGTTGGTGGTGTTTAGTTGCTAAGTCATGTCTGACTCTTCTGTGTTCCTGTGGACTATAGCCCCCCAGGCTCCTCTGTCCATGGAATTTCCCAGAATTTCTAAGAATATTGGAGTGGGTTACCATTTTCTTCTCCAGGGGATCTTCCTGACCCAGAAATCAAACCTGCAGCTCATGCCACATCTCTTGCATTGCAGCAAAGTTCTTTACCACTGAGCCAGCAGGGAAACCCAAATAGATGGATCGTTATCAGCAAACCTATAGAAAAATAGTCCATAAGATGACACCAAAAAGTTAATAGAAATTGTCTTGGGATGACGGGACTTCACTTCAGGTGAACATTATTTTGAATTGTGTTAGGGTTTTATTTGCATTTTTTAGTAAGTTATTTTAAATTTGATGAAAAAATTTAAAAAATTTGCATTAAAAAGAATCTCTGCTGACCCATTAACAAAATTATAGGCATATTAATTATGTTCTTTATTCATTTTATGTGATTTGACAGCCATTTGTGGGGCATGGGTCTATCAAAATAAATACCTATACGTACATCACACAAGTAAGTGAATTCAGGGAAATATTAATTTACAGTTTCCTAACTTTAGTGAATATTTCTGTAGAAACTCTAGTTTTCAGCTCCTAGATGGGGCAAGTGGGTGGAGGTCCTTCAGAGACTCGCTCTTTGACTGAGGGGCAGTGTATTTGGGAAAAATACTCAGAGGTTTGTTTCACTGGGCTGTTGTTTCGTCGCTAAATCACGTCCAACTCTTTTATTACCTTATGGACTACAGCCCATCAGGTTCCTCTGTCCATGAAATTTCCCAGGCAAGAATACCGGAGTGGGTTACCATTTCCTCCTCCAGGCAATCTTCATGACCCAGGGATGGAACCCAGGTTTCCTTGTATTGGCAGGCAGATTTGTTACCACTGAACCAGCCAGGGTGATGTGGCTTCAAATTCCTCTTTTGTTTCTTGCTTATTGAATATCCTTGGACAGATCTCTGAACCTCTCTGCCTTTGTTTCCTTATCTCTTAAGTGGATAACATAACATCTAGCCTCTAGGGTGTGGTACAGATTCCATGATGTGATGATATGTCTAAAGCTCCCCAGGAAGTGCCAGCCACCATCCTTAACTGCTCATTTCTGTTGCTTATCATCCTTCTTACGTTTCATTTTGTCTCAGTAACTGAAAACTTATTTGAAAGCATCAAAATCTTTATCATCCACATGTGTTTTAATACACATAAATCAGTAGGTGATATGACTTGTAAGAATAAAACCAGTTGTCAATCTGTAGACTTCATTTTTGCCATAACTTGGCTTACCTGGGTGGAGACAAGGCATGATAAAATAGTTTAAAAATATCTCAAATCATTGAAAGTCTGCTAGTTTTTGCACAAAGAAGACTTGTGTTAATAAAATATGACTCCAGTTCCTTAGAAATCTACACCAAGAAGCCTCTATGATTATATAAATCGTCTCTGCCTAGCTGCTTTTTTTTGCCCAAAAGCAAATATGGAGCTCAATTACAGAATTGGGGTACTAAACATCGAAATTACATGGTTGGCATCTGAGTAAGTTATTTTAAATTTGATGAAAAATTTAAAAATTTGCATTAAAAAGAATCTCTGCTGACCCATTAACAAAATTATAGGCATATTAATTATGTTCTTTATTCATTTTATGTGATTTGACAGCCATTTGTGGGGCATGGGTCTATCAAAATAAATACCTATCGTACATCACACAAGTAAGTGAATTCAGGGAAATATTAATTTACAGTTTCCTAACTTTAGTGAATATTTCTGTAGAAACTCTAGTTTTCAGCTCCTAGATGGGGCAAGTGGGTGGAGGTCCTTCAGAGACTCGCTCTTTGACTGAGGGCAGTGTATTTGGGAAAAATACTCAGAGGTTTGTTTCACTGGGCTGTTGTTTCGTCGCTAAATCACGTCCAACTCTTTTATTACCTTATGGACTACAGCCCATCAGGTTCCTCTGTCCATGAAATTTCCCAGGCAAGAATACCGGAGTGGGTTACCATTTCCTCCTCCAGGCAATCTTCATGACCCAGGGATGGAACCCAGGTTTCCTTGTATTGGCAGGCAGATTTGTTACCACTGAACCAGCCAGGGTGATGTGGCTTCAAATTCCTCTTTTGTTTCTTGCTTATTGAATATCCTTGGACAGATCTCTGAACCTCTCTGCCTTTGTTTCCTTATCTCTTAAGTGGATAACATAACATCTAGCCTCTAGGGTGTGGTACAGATTCCATGATGTGATGATATGTCTAAAGCTCCCCAGGAAGTGCCAGCCACCATCCTTAACTGCTCATTTCTGTTGCTTATCATCCTTCTTACGTTTCATTTTGTCTCAGTAACTGAAAACTTATTTGAAAGCATCAAAATCTTTATCATCCACATGTGTTTTAATACACATAAATCAGTAGGTGATATGACTTGTAAGAATAAAACCAGTTGTCAATCTGTAGACTTCATTTTTGCCATAACTTGGCTTACCTGGGTGGAGACAAGGCATGATAAAATAGTTTAAAAATATCTCAAATCATTGAAAGTCTGCTAGTTTTTGCACAAAGAAGACTTGTGTTAATAAAATATGACTCCAGTTCCTTAGAAATCTACACCAAGAAGCCTCTATGATTATATAAATCATCTCTGCCTAGCTGCTTTTTTTTGCCCAAAAGCAAATATGGAGCTCAATTACAGAATTGGGGTACTAAACATCGAAATTACATGGTTGGCATCTGCCACTCACAGGGAAAATAATAAACTATTCAAAGCTCCTCTGTGATTCTCAAGCTCTTTCTTGTCTTATAGGTTGTCCTGGCCATAGTTTAGGTCTCTGGGCCTAGTGTGTTTCATTCAGAGGTTCCTATTTCCAGACAAATCTGCAGTCATTTCTAAAGAGCTTTATTATTTTTGTTAAGTTTTCCAAATATAGTCATAAGTCACAGTTGGAAAACAAAAATTAATTCACTGATGATTTCATTCATCCAGAATCCTTTCATCTGTCTACCCTTCCATCCAGACAGCAATATTTATTATACCACAGTGATGCTATTCTTCCATTCATTTGGCCAGTTTTTATTAAGGGCCTTATGTATGTTTAGGATATTGTGTTTGTTGAGTGCTTAACAGAGGAGACAGTCATTGTGCTTAATCATATAGGGCTTAAGATCAAGAACAGAGGCATTAGCAAAACAGCCCCATACATGTTTATGCATATTCATGTATATAGTGGCAAGTCTGATGAATGCAGTGAAAGAAAGGCCAGGGAGTCATGAGCGCTTATAATTTTAATCAGGGGAAATGTACTTTCTTTCATTCACGGGAGCACAGAAGTCTTCCAAAGGGAGTAAAGACTGTGGTGAGGTCTAAAGAACAGGCAAGAGTTAATTAGGAAAAGAAAAGAGGAGCAAGTGTTAAGGGGAAAGGGTATGTGTGTCCTGTTCTGTGGTGGAGGGGCAGTGATGGGTAGGAGGGATTGAAAATCTTGAGTGGAGCAGAGAGAAGGCAGGTGCGGGGTGTGAAAGGCAGGCAGAGAGCTGGGAAGAGACCCTGTAGAGCATTGTAGACCATTTAAGAAGTTGGGATAAAATCTGTAAATGCACTATAGGGTTTTCAGCAGGGGCCTCTTTCAGATGAGGGAAGAACAGGCTAAAGAGCTTGTGTGTGGATGGATAGTTCAGTCACAAGGCTTTATCAACATCCTAAATGAGATGTTGGAGGCTTGAGCTGACGTGTTAAAACCGTGGGAAGTAATGGAGAAATATTTTATTCTAGGGTTCCGTAAGGTAGCTAGTGATGTAATTTGTAGACAAATGAACTGGCAAGTAAACATTGGATAGTGTGAAAGCAGGTTATGTGGTGGACATTTGAGATAGAAATTAGAGAAAATCAGAATCATTTTTTTGAGATTGGGAATGAAAATGGGCTGTGACAGAGATAATGAGGAGAAACTCAGAGGGCATTTCAGATTGGTGGAGCAAGTGAAAAAAGCTGAAGAGAAAAGAATTTGCATAGTTTGTAGAGAGGAAGCTGAGGAGGCAAAAGGAGAAAAAAAATTGCTGAGACCGATGGTACAGTGCAGCTGTGACTATCTTTCCAGACAAAGTGGTTAGTCCTGACTCGATTCCATGGCAGAAAACCGGCTCAAACTGGTTCAGGGCAAAAAGTAAATATATTTGCTGATTCGAATGAAAAAAGACATATGTAAATAACATCAGGTGAAGCTGGATCCAGGTGCTCAAACAATAGTGCCAAGACCTCATCTCTCTCTGTTTCTTGACTTTTATCTTTCTTCTATATTGGCTTTATTTATAGGAAGACTCCTTAGTCTTGGAAAAAAGACGATGTTGGCTGATCTAGGCTTACTTACCAATTAGACAATCTAGGTGGTAGTTTTAGTAAAGGTTGGAGATATTGTCTTATTGGCATAGCTGGTATCTCATGTCTATCACTGAATCAGTCACTGAGACCAGGATACAGGATATCCAATGCTCTGATTCTGGATCATACCTTTTTTTCTTTTCAGTTGAGAGTAGGGTCATTGACTTTCCCAAGTCAAAGCATTGAGAGAAGTTGGTGGGGTGTTTCCTTCACTGGAAAGTAGAATGCTTTTATGAGATGTAGAAACAACGTACACTGAGAAGGTGAATTAACTACCAAATAATGCAGACTTTATTATGTCACATGGTGCTAAAACGGGTAATTTGTTGAACTTTGGAGAAATGCCTTTATTTTAAGAGATTCCCTCTTGATGCAAGAGAAATGAATTATGATAATGTGATAATAACATACTTTAGTTTAAAACCATGAAGGAGGGTCTTCACTTTATGGAACAACTATATCTGCATTTTATCCTTTAGATTGATGATGAGGGACTTCCCTAGTGGCCTAGTGTCTAAGATTCAGCCTCCCAATGCAAGGGGCCCAGGTTCAATCCCTGGCCAGGGAAAGAGATCACATGTGCCCCAACTAGGGAGCCCACAGCTCAGCTAACACCCAGTGCCGCTAAATAAATCAGTAAATAGATTGATGACATTTCCTAAAAGCTAGAGAATCTTTTTTTTGGCCACTTTGATTAGTCTTTCATCTGTTCATTTGCACCCATCTTTGTTCTCTGACCTGTGTGGGCCTCCCTTCACAGTGGCCTCTGTCGCTGAAGACCACCGGCTCTGGGCGCATGCACTCCAGAGCTCCAGCTCAGTAGTTGGACACCCCAGTCCAGCCACTCTGCGGCATGTGGGATCTTCCCAGGCCAGGGATCTAACCAGCACCCCTTGCACTGCAAGGCAGTATCCTTACCCACTGGACCACGAGGGAAGCCCTAGAGAATCTTTAATTATCTGACTTAGGTTCCTAAAACTGGGGTCAAATACCAGATTCAGATCTATGCTCTCTTTTCAAAGTTGACATTACTTTGTTCATCTGGGTGTTGTCATAGGATTGGAAATTGAGTCATACCTGGAAGATGAACTAAAGCTTGAGTCATTCTTTCCCATTTTTCAGTAGAGGGAGATTAATATGGGTCTTTGATCATAATTCCAGTAAGGTATGTCCTTGACAATGATTCAAGAGAGATGTCTCATTTTAGAGCCCTATTATTCATAAGTTATGGTTTTCATTCACTTCTCTAAATTCTTTCATCTTTAAGCATACTTTTTTTTATGTTTAATTTTATGTTATTTTCATCTTATCTTGATTAAGCTTTGAAAGGCTTTTCTCAAGATCTTATTCTGGCTGATAATGAATTTTAAGGTATTCTTTCTTTGTTCATAATAGTTTTTGTTATTGTGTAATTAAAAACAAAATTAAAAGTTTTTACCCCTAATGCAGACTTTATTATGTCACATGGTGCTAAAGGTGGACAACTTAAGTTTGTCAAAAATAATTTGATATTTTAAACATACTTTAGTTTAAAACCATGAAGGAGGGTCTTCACTTTATGGAACAACTATATCTGCATTTTATCCTTTAGATTGATGATGAGGGACTTCCCTAGTGGCCTAGTGTCTAAGATTCAGCCTCCCAATGCAAGGGGCCCAGGTTCAATCCCTGGCCAGGGAAAGAGATCACATGTGCCCCAACTAGGGAGCCCACAGCTCAGCTAACACCCAGTGCCGCTAAATAAATCAGTAAATAGATTGATGACATTTCCTAAAAGCTAGAGAATCTTTTTTTTGGCCACTTTGATTAGTCTTTCATCTGTTCATTTGCACCCATCTTTGTTCTCTGACCTGTGTGGGCCTCCCTTCACAGTGGCCTCTGTCGCTGAAGACCACCGGCTCTGGGCGCATGCACTCCAGAGCTCCAGCTCAGTAGTTGGACACCCCAGTCCAGCCACTCTGCGGCATGTGGGATCTTCCCAGGCCAGGGATCTAACCAGCACCCCTTGCACTGCAAGGCAGTATCCTTACCCACTGGACCACGAGGGAAGCCCTAGAGAATCTTTAATTATCTGACTTAGGTTCCTAAAACTGGGGTCAAATACCAGATTCAGATCTATGCTCTCTTTTCAAAGTTGACATTACTTTGTTCATCTGGGTGTTGTCATAGGATTGGAAATTGAGTCATACCTGGAAGATGAACTAAAGCTTGAGTCATTCTTTCCCATTTTTCAGTAGAGGAGATTAATATGGGTCTTTGATCATAATTCCAGTAAGGTATGTCCTTGACAATGATTCAAGAGAGATGTCTCATTTTAGAGCCCTATTATTCATAAGTTATGGTTTTCATTCACTTCTCTAAATTCTTTCATCTTTAAGCATACTTTTTTTTATGTTTAATTTTATGTTATTTTCATCTTATCTTGATTAAGCTTTGAAAGGCTTTTCTCAAGATCTTATTCTGGCTGATAATGAATTTTAAGGTATTCTTTCTTTGTTCATAATAGTTTTTGTTATTGTGTAATTAAAAACAAAATTAAAAGTTTTTACCCCCTCACTTTTGCAAAGCCTATAATCCAGCTTCTAGGGACACAATTGGAGTGTCACCATCAGATGCGGAGCATAGAGCCTTCAAAATCTGTTGCAACTAAATTAAAACCTCAGTAAGAGGAAGTAAAGTAAATATCAAATCATTTCCCAGGAATGAATTTCATCATAAATGAATTCCCCCTCCTAAACAGCCTTATCTTTAGTCTTTTCAGGGTTCCAGAACAGATGGGTATAAGGATTATATTGTCCTCACCTAGCACAGCACTCACTACCATCATGTGGCTTGCAGGTCCCCACTGAGTAACACAGTGCCCCGTCTCAGGAAAAGCAGGATCTGAAAGGAAGCTATGCAAGCCCCAGGCCTCTTTCTGGACCCCTCCTCTCCACTTGCCAAAAGGGTTGTGTTAGGCAGAATTCTAAAGATCCCCCTGAGACTTCCATGTCCAGGTTATTCCATCAAACATTCATCTAGATACTTCTCTAGATACTAGAGATTTTGCCAATGTAATTAAGGCTCCCGAAGATATGGTGTCTCTTCTATCATTAAGTCTTTTCACTGGCTTGTGTCAGAACCGAGAGCCAGAGACATTCAGGAATCTTGGCACCAAGGTAATCCCATTTTGAAGATGGGGTCGGGGGACACATGCAAGGACCAGAAAGTACCACGTGGAAGATGAGAACTATTCCTATCTGACAATGAGGAAAGAGGACCTCAGTCCTCAAAACACAAGGAATTGAATTCTGCCAACAAGCTGAATGAACCTGAAAGCCGATTCTCCCCGCAAAATCTCCATGAGAGTTCAGCCCCGTCAAGACCCAGACCTCTGTCTGGTGAGACCCTAATCTGAGAACCCTGCTGAGCCTACGCAGACTTCTGACCTCCAGACCTACAGAACTGGGGGATGACAGGTGGATGTTGTGGTCAGCAGCTATATTTGTGACAATTTGTTGCACTGGCAAGAAAACTAATTCAGGAGTTTTCAAAGCAGAAACCTAAGGTCACACAGACATAATTAGACACTAAGAGCTTCTCAATACGACTGACCTGTTAAAGTTACATGAACCTAGGGTGCGACAGATGCTTCCTGCGTCTCAGTACCTGTTAGGCAAGGTTTTAAAATGCATTCTTTTTCAATGAGAAGATGAAAGAAGAATTAAAATCTAATAGTACTCTATTCAGAAAACCTCTCTAAATATTTTAGTGACAGTCTATAAGTTTAAGAGCAGCGTGGTAGGAAAAAGGAAATATGAACAGGAAATATAAACTATTGAATACAATTTCTGTGATGGTAGGGATATGTTCATCTAATTCTTTTTATATTCCCAGTGAGAAATGTTCACTGAAAACATGCAGCAAAGAGGGAGACATTTGTCAACGTCTGGAGACCTTTTGGTTACCTCTGCATGCAGGAGACCTTTGGTTGTTACTGGAATCTTGGTAGAGACCAGGGATGTCCAGTCATGCAGGACAGTGCCTCCCACCTCCTTGAACGCAGGCACATGGACAACAAAGGATTATCTAGCTAAAACTATCAACAGTGCCGAGGCTTAGAGAGCCTAAATTAGAACAGTTTATTTATAAGTGAGAGGGCTTCTTTTCCCCACTTACTTGTTATAGTCCTGGTTTTCACAGATACTATGTTCTTGATGGTATTCCGGAATAGTTAATCATCTGTCTCAATCTCAGTCTTTGAAATCCATCTGATTTCTTCCCCGTGCATTTACTAGGGCTTCCCAGGTGGTGCAGTGGTGAACGAAACTGCCTGCCTGTGCAGGAACCAAGGATGCAGGTTGGGAGGATCCCCTGGAGGAGGAAATGATAACCCACTCTGGCATTCTTGCCTGGAGAAGCCCATGGACAGAGGAGCCTGGGGGGCAATAGTCTATGGGGTTACAAAGAGTCTGACACGACTGAACACACAGCACATGTGCATTTACTTGGGTGCTTGGCTCCTTCTGTCCTTGGGCTCCTCCTGGCCCTGGGGCCTCATCACCATCTTTATCCCAGACCATTTGGGTCTCAGCCATTATCCTGAGTCCTGAGGAAATGCAACTCAACAAGCCACATTTTCTGGACGGGGTTCCTGGGCGACCTTGTTCAATGGAAGAAGAAACTAATTCAGGAGTTTTCAAAGCAGAAACCTAAGGTCACACAGACATAATTAGACACTAAGAGCTTCTCAATACGACTGACCTGTTAAAGTTACATGAACCTAGGGTGCGACAGATGCTTCCTGCGTCTCAGTACCTGTTAGGCAAGGTTTTAAAATGCATTCTTTTTCAATGAGAAGATGAAAGAAGAATTAAAATCTAATAGTACTCTATTCAGAAAACCTCTCTAAATATTTTAGTGACAGTCTATAAGTTTAAGAGCAGCGTGGTAGGAAAAAGGAAATATGAACAGGAAATATAAACTATTGAATACAATTTCTGTGATGGTAGGGATATGTTCATCTAATTCTTTTTATATTCCCAGTGAGAAATGTTCACTGAAAAACATGCAGCAAAGAGGGAGACATTTGTCAACGTCTGGAGACCTTTTTGGTTACCTCTGCATGCAGGAGACCTTTGGTTGTTACTGGAATCTTGGTAGAGACCAGGGATGTCCAGTCATGCAGGACAGTGCCTCCCACCTCCTTGAACGCAGGCACATGGACAACAAAGGATTATCTAGCTAAAACTATCAACAGTGCCGAGGCTTAGAGAGCCTAAATTAGAACAGTTTATTTATAAGTGAGAGGGGCTTCTTTTTCCCCACTTACTTGTTATAGTCCTGGTTTTCACAGATACTATGTTCTTGATGGTATTCCGGAATAGTTAATCATCTGTCTCAATCTCAGTCTTTGAAATCCATCTGATTTCTTCCCCGTGCATTTACTAGGGCTTCCCAGGTGGTGCAGTGGTGAACGAAACTGCCTGCCTGTGCAGGAACCAAGGATGCAGGTTGGGAGGATCCCCTGGAGGAGGAAATGATAACCCACTCTGGCATTCTTGCCTGGAGAAGCCCATGGACAGAGGAGCCTGGGGGGCAATAGTCTATGGGGTTACAAAGAGTCTGACACGACTGAACACACAGCACATGTGCATTTACTTGGGTGCTTGGCTCCTTCTGTCCTTGGGCTCCTCCTGGCCCTGGGGCCTCATCACCATCTTTATCCCAGACCATTTGGGTCTCAGCCATTATCCTGAGTCCTGAGGAAATGCAACTCAACAAGCCACATTTTCTGTCCTCAAAGAATCCTGGATAGCAAAGGAAATTGTCACACATTCAAGGAACTAGACAATGGTATTTTTCTCACTGCAGTAGACATACGAGTGAAAGGTGATGTTTTGAGGCTGGATAGTAGAAAATGAATGTGTTTCTAGGACAAATGCTTCACATTGTCTTTGTTGACAGACTCAAGTACAAAGAAATGATGTTAATTAGCTTATGTTGACCTAGAGGTTTCTGTTTTGCAGAGTGCTTTTAGCCACGTTCCCTCCTTTCATACACCAACAAACCCAGGCCAGGTAGGCCAAGTATTACTGATGACATTTCACGGATGAACAGAGAGAAACTCAGGGAAGTTATATGCTTTGCAAAGAGCTTACAGCTGCTGAATCATGGGGTGTGTGGGGAGGAGATGGTCCCTGAGAAGATGCCCACGCTGGCAACAATAGTTTTTTATCAATTGGTCTAGACATGTTTCAACATTTTAATAACCAGAATGACCAGTTATGGAGATTCTCTGGTGACTCAGTGGTAAGGAAACCACCTGCCAATGCAGGAGACACAAGTTTGATCCCTGGGTAGGGAAGATCCCCTGAAGAATAAAATGGCAGTCCACTCCAGGATTCTTGCCTGGGAAGTTTCATGGACATGGGGTTGGAAAGAATCAGACACAATTTAGCAACTAAACAACAACATGGTAAGTATACCAATCTGATTATCAGCCCAACTTCCAAATCAGGTATATTATTAGCCCATGATTCTAAACTCCATAAAGTTTATTAATCTTTTTTTTAGGTGGTGCAGTGGTGAACGAAACTGCCTGCCTGTGCAGGAACCAAGGATGCAGGTTGGGAGGATCCCTGGAGGAGGAAATGATAACCCACTCTGGCATTCTTGCCTGGAGAAGCCCATGGACAGAGGAGCCTGGGGGGCAATAGTCTATGGGGTTACAAAGAGTCTGACACGACTGAACACACAGCACATGTGCATTTACTTGGGTGCTTGGCTCCTTCTGTCCTTGGGCTCCTCCTGGCCCTGGGGCCTCATCACCATCTTTATCCCAGACCATTTGGGTCTCAGCCATTATCCTGAGTCCTGAGGAAATGCAACTCAACAAGCCACATTTTCTGTCCTCAAAGAATCCTGGATAGCAAAGGAAATTGTCACACATTCAAGGAACTAGACAATGGTATTTTTCTCACTGCAGTAGACATACGAGTGAAAGGTGATGTTTTGAGGCTGGATAGTAGAAAATGAATGTGTTTCTAGGACAAATGCTTCACATTGTCTTTGTTGACAGACTCAAGTACAAAGAAATGATGTTAATTAGCTTATGTTGACCTAGAGGTTTCTGTTTTGCAGAGTGCTTTTAGCCACGTTCCCTCCTTTCATACACCAACAAACCCAGGCCAGGTAGGCCAAGTATTACTGATGACATTTCACGGATGAACAGAGAGAAACTCAGGGAAGTTATATGCTTTGCAAAGAGCTTACAGCTGCTGAATCATGGGGTGTGTGGGGAGGAGATGGTCCCTGAGAAGATGCCCACGCTGGCAACAATAGTTTTTTATCAATTGGTCTAGACATGTTTCAACATTTTAATAACCAGAATGACCAGTTATGGAGATTCTCTGGTGACTCAGTGGTAAGGAAACCACCTGCCAATGCAGGAGACACAAGTTTGATCCCTGGGTAGGGAAGATCCCCTGAAGAATAAAATGGCAGTCCACTCCAGGATTCTTGCCTGGGAAGTTTCATGGACATGGGGTTGGAAAGAATCAGACACAATTTAGCAACTAAACAACAACATGGTAAGTATACCAATCTGATTATCAGCCCAACTTCCAAATCAGGTATATTATTAGCCCATGATTCTAAACTCCATAAAGTTTATTAATCTTTTTTAAAAAAATACCTTTCATAGTTAAAATTTACCTATGCACATGGTTCAAATATAAACAGTGCAATAGTATACAAAAAGGAAGGGAACTTTTTTTTCTCTTTCCCCAGAAAACCAGTCCCTCAATCCCTTCCCTATAGGCAATGACAGCTTCTTCTGTTATCATTTAGAAAATTTTGCATAAAACCTATAAACTGTTAGATACAAATGGGACTGTGCATTTCTCACGGGTCTACTCCTTGCATTTTCTGCTTAATATTAATATGACTTGGAAGCTCTCTGTATCATAATACATAGATTACTTCATTGTTTTTCATGGCTATAGAGGATTATCTTATAGGGACTATTTATCATATATTATATTATCAATATATTATATAACATTACATATTATGTCTACAATTGAATATATATTATATACATAAGTTATTCAAGGATATCTACTCATTTAAGAGTGCACAATTTATACATCCATATGCATAATGTGTAAATAAATATAAATTATTTGTTTATCCACAATAAAGCCATTAAATCAGGGATGGGAAAACTGTGGACCAAGAACTAAATCTACCCTCCCACCTAATTTTATGAGTAAAGTTTTAGTGAAACATGAACACACCTATTTCTTTATATAACAGCAGAGTTGAGTAGTAGTGATAGAGCCCATATTGCATGAAAAGATATATTTACCATCTGGGCTACTGCAGCAATATTTGGCTGTTGCATATGGTTTATTTATTGATTCAAAATTAATTAATAAATTAAAATTACTAATTACTTAAACTCTGTATGAATCAAAGTTTGTGTGGCTTGATTTTGGTTTAACTATTTTCATACTGGGGGACTGTTTTTAGTTTTCTACAAGAGATGCTGCAGTGAATATTCTTTTATGTAAGTTTATTGGCATAAAAGGGGTTGTGTCTATAGCATGAATACTTAGCAGTAGAATTTATGAAATCATCATTAAGTGCACTTTATATTTTTATAGATGTTGCCGCTATAATGCCCTCTGGTGGGCCGGCATTATTCTTCATTGACACAGTAGGACTTTAATAAAACACATGTTTATTCACATGACCAAGCACTGTTGACTGATCTTTGTTATTTTAAAATTATGAGTGTAGTGGATGTCTTTATGTTCCAATGTCATATTGTCCCCCTCTATAAACAACAGTTTAAAGCTTTTTCTCACTTTAACAAATTGAGATAAGTCTTCTAACTATTCTTTTTGCTCTGGTGAAGTTAGTATTTTGTCATATTTGTTTTAAGTACTTTGTTAGACATTTGTTTTGTTAATAAAAACAAAATAATTTGATTACTGAGATCTAGAACCCATTTCTTAGAAAGATTACTCTTATGTCAAGACTAGAAAGATCTTGTTTAGAAAGTAAGTTTCATTGTTTAAAATTTCATGTTTTCTTTTAGTGCTTTTAAGATTTCATTTCTTACTATTCATATCACTGATCCAACTTCCACTGGAGATGATTTTTGATGGAAGAAATGATGTCAAGTTTCAGTTTTAATTTACTTTATACTTAGAAAACTTTGCAGGAGTCCCAAATCTGTTCATTGGGTAATGTATCTTTCTCCCACTGATTTAAGATGAAAACTTTCTCATAAATTAAAATCTCCATCTGTATTTGTGTCTGGGTTTTCATTCAATTTTGTTCCATTAATCTTTTTCTCCATTCCTGTGTCAGGAATTGTGCTAAGCAATTTACATTCATTATCTCATTAAATTACTCTAATTTTATAATGTTTTATCTTTCAAGGCTAATCCTACCACCTACTTTGCCATTTCAGACTTTTTCCGGTAATTTTTGTGTCTTTAATTTTCCCTGAGACTTTAATTAACCTGTTTCTTTCTTAAAAAAAAATCTCAACCAGTCAATGAAATACACTTCTTGGGGTTTTAATAGGGATCACATTAAATTCATACCTTAGGGGAAATTTGATAGTTTTATAAAATTGACCTATCTTAGAAAAGAGTGGCAGGTATCTTTTTATTAATTGATTAATAAACTGTATTAATTTAGTGATACCTTTCATAGCCTAACAGTTATATATTATAGGTTTCTAAAGATCTCATATATTTCCTATTAAATTTATTTGCTTGGTGTTTGAAAATCTTTTTCCTTGCTTTGCAAACAAAGTCTGTCCTTCCTCTATACTTTTAGCTGTGTCTATTGATATATATTTTATATATCTGTGTACAAAATTATTATTAATATATCCACTATTCCTAAAACAATAAAAATAAAATTTAATTAGATGTCTTTTTTTATAATCTTTAGAACATCATAGATTTTGTAGCCAGTATTGTGGTTAGTAAACCCACATCTTAGGAAAGCAATTTCTTTTTGAAAATTAACAACTCAGAGTAGACAGCCAGTGCCTTGAGCTGTTCCTGCATACTAGATCCAGGAAAGATAAGTATTGATCAAGAAATGACAGCCCAATTGGCAAATGAAAAATGCCACCCATTCTAGGCCAACCAGTTCCTTGATTAAAAAACAAACAAGCAGGAGGCTTCCCAGGTGACCCAGGTGTTGAGAGTTCGCGTCCCAGAGTGGGAGGTATGCAGGTTCAATTCCTACTTGGGGAACTAGGAGCAAGTAAGAGTAACTAAGCTGCAGAGTAACTAAGTCCTTGCCCTGCAACTAGGGAAGCCAGTATACTACAACTACTGAGCCCCTGTACTCTAGAACCCATATCACTACTAGAAAGCCTGTGTGGCATAGCTAAGGAAAAGCCTGTGTGCCTCAAAAGTATAGATAAATAAAGCCAATGGCATTTTTTTTTTTTAAAGAAGCAAACAAAACCTTTAAAGCTACTCAGCAGCATTTAAAATGGTTTCCTCTTTGTCCACTTCATGAGGCCTCTTTGTAGTGGGAGTGCCGTGGGGAGCCAGAGATTGGGGTGAATTTTCTTTTCCACCTTTCTGCTCCAGGGGCCACTTTGTCTCTGGTGGCAGACTTCCAGAAGGAAGCATTCGTGGATACAAATGCCCCCGGCACCCAGTTTCAGCTTCTGCTAATAAGCAATTCCATCTCTCGTCCTTTTGAGGATGATGCCTTTGAAGTGCATGTTTTTTCTATTTTAAAACCTTAGGGAAATTTGATAGTTTTATAAAATTGACTAAAAGATCTCATATATTTCCTTATAGCCTAACAGTTATATATTATAGGTTTCTAAAGATCTCATATATTTCCTATTAAATTTATTTGCTTGGTGTTTGAAAATCTTTTTCCTTGCTTTGCAAACAAAGTCTGTCCTTCCTCTATACTTTTAGCTGTGTCTATTGATATATATTTTATATATCTGTGTACAAAATTATTATTAATATATCCACTATTCCTAAAACAATAAAAATAAAATTTAATTAGATGTCTTTTTTTATAATCTTTAGAACATCATAGATTTTGTAGCCAGTATTGTGGTTAGTAAACCCACATCTTAGGAAAGCAATTTCTTTTTGAAAATTAACAACTCAGAGTAGACAGCCAGTGCCTTGAGCTGTTCCTGCATACTAGATCCAGGAAAGATAAGTATTGATCAAGAAATGACAGCCCAATTGGCAAATGAAAAATGCCACCCATTCTAGGCCAACCAGTTCCTTGATTAAAAAACAAACAAGCAGGAGGCTTCCCAGGTGACCCAGGTGTTGAGAGTTCACGTCCCAGAGTGGGAGGTATGCAGGTTCAATTCCTACTTGGGGAACTAGGAGCAAGTAAGAGTAACTAAGCTGCAGAGTAACTAAGTCCTTGCCCTGCAACTAGGGAAGCCAGTATACTACAACTACTGAGCCCCTGTACTCTAGAACCCATATCACTACTAGAAAGCCTGTGTGGCATAGCTAAGGAAAAGCCTGTGTGCCTCAAAAGTATAGATAAATAAAGCCAATGGCATTTTTTTTTTTTAAAGAAGCAAACAAAACCTTTAAAGCTACTCAGCAGCATTTAAAATGGTTTCCTCTTTGTCCACTTCATGAGGCCTCTTTGTAGTGGGAGTGCCGTGGGGAGCCAGAGATTGGGGTGAATTTTCTTTTCCACCTTTCTGCTCCAGGGGCCACTTTGTCTCTGGTGGCAGACTTCCAGAAGGAAGCATTCGTGGATACAAATGCCCCCGGCACCCAGTTTCAGCTTCTGCTAATAAGCAATTCCATCTCTCGTCCTTTTGAGGATGATGCCTTTGAAGTGCATGTTTTTTTTCAAGATTGTTAATTGTGTCTGCCCTCCAGGGAGAGATGCCAGCAGCCAGGATCTACCTCCTGCTTCTCAGAGTAGAAGGAACCTCAAGGCTCTTGTAGAATAGGGGAGGCCTCTCTAGGGTTGGAGTGAGTGGCATACCCTTCTTTTTCTGGTTTTGAGGAAGGGAAAGCCATAAAAGTGCCCTCAGTACTGGTTGGCTGCTGTGTCATTTGGAGAGACCTCAAAATATGCCCGAGGACTGTGCCAGGTGCTACTCAACAAAGCCTTTGCATAGACCTAGTAGTCTTGAATTACAATTGTGCCTCCATTCTGTGTCTGGCTTCTAAACCTCCTAGCGGATCTTTTGATGTGGGTACATTTCCCCAGCTTGGAGATTTGGCTGGCAAACAGCATGGTTGGCGGGAGGGAGGCAGAGCATTGGCCCTTTGTGGAGCTGGCAGGGAATAGGGTAATGTACTCAGAACCCGCAGAGCCCAAAGTCACTTGAAAGAGACAATGATGGTCTCCAGATGAAGCTGGCAAAAAGATAAAAGGATGTAGGGCCTCAGTCTTGGCCACATTATTTGCTTTTAGTGGGTGATCCCAATAAACATTTAATCAGTTTTTAGTCTTGGAGATGAAAATCTCTCCTATCCACATGGAGGAAGATGTGAAAAGACATGGAAAAGGGCCAAGAGGAAGGGAAGGAGAGTAGAGGATGCACATTTCCAGGCTGCTATGGACTGAATGTTTGTGTCCTTCCAACACTGGCATGTTGAAATATGAATGCTGGATGTGATGGGATGTGAAGGTATATGAAAGTGATAAAGACATAGCCTTCATGAATGGATTTATGTTCATTCTTTTAAGATTTTTTTGATGTGGACCATTTTTTAAAGTCTTTGTGGAATTTATTACAATGTTGCTTCTGTTTGATGTTTTGGTTTTTCACTGTGAAGCATGTAGGATCCTACTTCCCCTACCAGGGACTGAACCCACACCCCCTGCATTGGAAGACAAAGTCTTAATCACTGGATCTCCAGGGAAGTCCTCAGGTTCCTGTTCTTATAAAAGGGCCCCCACAGAACTCTTTTCCTGCTCTAATCCATGAAGACAGAGCAGAACATGCCAGTAACAAACCAGAAGGAGGACTCTCAACTTGCTGAGGTTCTCATCTGGAGACTCCAACCTCAACCTCCAGAACTGGAAGAAAGATTTCTGTTGTTTACGTGCCACTCAGTCTGAGATATCTAAGTGCAGTGTCCTTAATCCTGAATTAAGACACAGGCCTTCTGTAGCTGTATTTTCCTGAACTTCTACTCTCGGGGAGTGAGTGGCATACCCTTCTTTTTCTGGTTTTGAGGAAGGGAAAGCCATAAAAGTGCCCTCAGTACTGGTTGGCTGCTGTGTCATTTGGAGAGACCTCAAAATATGCCCGAGGACTGTGCCAGGTGCTACTCAACAAAGCCTTTGCATAGACCTAGTAGTCTTGAATTACAATTGTGCCTCCATTCTGTGTCTGGCTTCTAAACCTCCTAGCGGATCTTTTGATGTGGGTACATTTCCCCAGCTTGGAGATTTGGCTGGCAAACAGCATGGTTGGCGGGAGGGAGGCAGAGCATTGGCCCTTTGTGGAGCTGGCAGGGAATAGGGTAATGTACTCAGAACCCGCAGAGCCCAAAGTCACTTGAAAGAGACAATGATGGTCTCCAGATGAAGCTGGCAAAAAGATAAAAGGATGTAGGGCCTCAGTCTTGGCCACATTATTTGCTTTTAGTGGGTGATCCCAATAAACATTTAATCAGTTTTTAGTCTTGGAGATGAAAATCTCTCCTATCCACATGGAGGAAGATGTGAAAAGACATGGAAAAGGGCCAAGAGGAAGGGAAGGAGAGTAGAGGATGCACATTTCCAGGCTGCTATGGACTGAATGTTTGTGTCCTTCCAACACTGGCATGTTGAAATATGAATGCTGGATGTGATGGGATGTGAAGGTATATGAAAGTGATAAAGACATAGCCTTCATGAATGGATTTATGTTCATTCTTTTAAGATTTTTTTGATGTGGACCATTTTTTAAAGTCTTTGTGGAATTTATTACAATGTTGCTTCTGTTTGATGTTTTGGTTTTTCACTGTGAAGCATGTAGGATCCTACTTCCCCTACCAGGGACTGAACCCACACCCCCTGCATTGGAAGACAAAGTCTTAATCACTGGATCTCCAGGGAAGTCCTCAGGTTCCTGTTCTTATAAAAGGGCCCCCACAGAACTCTTTTCCTGCTCTAATCCATGAAGACAGAGCAGAACATGCCAGTAACAAACCAGAAGGAGGACTCTCAACTTGCTGAGGTTCTCATCTGGAGACTCCAACCTCAACCTCCAGAACTGGAAGAAAGATTTCTGTTGTTTACGTGCCACTCAGTCTGAGATATCTAAGTGCAGTGTCCTTAATCCTGAATTAAGACACAGGCCTTCTGTAGCTGTATTTTCCATTCTTCTACTTCCCACAGGAATTCATGTTTTATAAACCTGGGAGCACAGAAATCTTTATTTGAGTACTTCTATTGATTGCAAGCTCAGTCTCTGCAAGGTCATCTCATCTCCAGATGAGTCAACAGTTGCATTCAACTGATTTTTGTTGAGTTCTCTTTGCAAACATTCTTTTCCCATGTGGGGAGTACCCCTGACTTACAGTCTGGGTTGTGGATGTTTGGAGGAGAAATCACAAGCCCTCCTAGGATCCTCTGCACCCATCCCTCCTACTAGGTTTTATTTATTTATTTATTTATTTATTTATTTATTTATTTATTTATTTATTTATTATTTTTGTACATGTATGTTCCCAGATCATTCATATGCATATCCCTTGACCCTCCCCCCACCCAGTTCCCCCCCTCCCATCCCTCCAGACCATGTGAAGGTTTGTGTTGTTGTTGTTGTTAATTTTATTTGTTTTTATTGTATTTTTGGCTGTGCTTGGTCTTCATTGCTGTGCATGGGCTGATTCTGTTGGCAGTGAGCAGGGGCTACCCTCTAGTTGCTATCCACAGGTTTCTCATTGCAGTGACTTCTCTTGTTGCAGAGCATGGACTGTAGGACTTTCGGGATTCACTAGTTGGGCCCGTAGTCTCAGAAGTTTCGGCTCCCAGGCTCTAAAGCACAGGCTCAGCAGTTGTAATGCATGAGCTTAGTTGCTTTGAGGCATGTGGGATCTTCCCAGACCAGGGATATCATCCATGTCACTTGCACTAGCAGCTGGATTCTTACCCACTGAGTCACTAGGGAAGCCCTGGTTTTTTCTTTTTATAAATAGAAAGCTGCATTTAAAAATCTGCAACTACTACTGGGCCATTTTATCATCTCTATGGTCCTGTATGTGCCTGCTATGTAAAAAAGAGGCATAGGGAAGTCCTCAGGTTCCTGTTCTTATAAAGGGCCCCCACAGAACTCTTTTCCTGCTCTAATCCATGAAGACAGAGCAGAACATGCCAGTAACAAACCAGAAGGAGGACTCTCAACTTGCTGAGGTTCTCATCTGGAGACTCCAACCTCAACCTCCAGAACTGGAAGAAAGATTTCTGTTGTTTACGTGCCACTCAGTCTGAGATATCTAAGTGCAGTGTCCTTAATCCTGAATTAAGACACAGGCCTTCTGTAGCTGTATTTTCCATTCTTCTACTTCCCACAGGAATTCATGTTTTATAAACCTGGGAGCACAGAAATCTTTATTTGAGTACTTCTATTGATTGCAAGCTCAGTCTCTGCAAGGTCATCTCATCTCCAGATGAGTCAACAGTTGCATTCAACTGTTTTTTGTTGAGTTCTCTTTGCAAACATTCTTTTCCCATGTGGGGAGTACCCCTGACTTACAGTCTGGGTTGTGGATGTTTGGAGGAGAAATCACAAGCCCTCCTAGGATCCTCTGCACCCATCCCTCCTACTAGGTTTTATTTATTTATTTATTTATTTATTTATTTATTTATTTATTTATTTATTTATTATTTTTGTACATGTATGTTCCCAGATCATTCATATGCATATCCCTTGACCCTCCCCCCACCCAGTTCCCCCCCTCCCATCCCTCCAGACCATGTGAAGGTTTGTGTTGTTGTTGTTGTTAATTTTATTTGTTTTTATTGTATTTTTGGCTGTGCTTGGTCTTCATTGCTGTGCATGGGCTGATTCTGTTGGCAGTGAGCAGGGGCTACCCTCTAGTTGCTATCCACAGGTTTCTCATTGCAGTGACTTCTCTTGTTGCAGAGCATGGACTGTAGGACTTTCGGGATTCACTAGTTGGGCCCGTAGTCTCAGAAGTTTCGGCTCCCAGGCTCTAAAGCACAGGCTCAGCAGTTGTAATGCATGAGCTTAGTTGCTTTGAGGCATGTGGGATCTTCCCAGACCAGGGATATCATCCATGTCACTTGCACTAGCAGCTGGATTCTTACCCACTGAGTCACTAGGGAAGCCCTGGTTTTTTCTTTTTATAAATAGAAAGCTGCATTTAAAAATCTGCAACTACTACTGGGCCATTTTATCATCTCTATGGTCCTGTATGTGCCTGCTATGTAAAAAAGAGGCATAGGGGGACTATTCAGGTTAATTTTATCATATTCTTTGCCCATATTTGGTAGCTCAGAAATGGGATGAAAGCAAGTAAATGATGAGGGTTCCTCATGGCTGTGAACTGGGCTCAAGAGGTTACTCATGGCAAGAGTTTTGGGCCTTGGAGAGCTTTAGGGTGGTTCTATCACTGGAAGTAGTTCACCAGGACTATTGGTTCCAAGCTTGGAGGGGCAGATTAGTCCTAACAGGGAAAGGCACTGGAAAACCTGCAAAGCTTTCAAGGTTCTAGAAGTCAAGATGTATTTAAAGAACAGCATCAACAGGGGTGAATGAATCAGAAAAGGGAAAGATAGGCAATTATGGACAGAATTATTTCAAATGTCGGGTCTCAGAGTTTGGGCAGTTGGCATTTTACAACATGGTAGCTTAAAGCATGAACTTTGCAGGCACTTGTAGCCGGGTTGGATTCCTGGGCTTGGAGTGACTTTTACATGACTGCTCCTCAGGTGGCTCAGTGGTAAAGAATCCACCTGCCAATGCAAGAGACATGGGTTCAATCCCAGGATCAGGAAGATCTCCCAAGAGAAGGAAATGACAACCTACTCCAGTACTCTTGCTGGGAAATTCTATGGACAGTGGAGCCTGGTGGGCTACAATCCATGGAGTCACAAAAGAGCTAGACATGACTGAAGGACTAAACAACAACAATAACAAGTAATCATGACTACTTATATTATCTGACTGTAGATCTTGAGTTGCATCATCATCCACATTGTTTTACAAGTACATTGTTGTTTGTTCTCAGTTTGAACTCAGTCTACTCAGTTGGAGATCCTTGGCTTGGGTTACAGCTTTTAAGAAATCAAGTGATACTGAACTTGGCAGGGCTCTTCCTGCTGCCTTGGGAGCTCTGCCTCCTCACCTTGTGTCAGCAAACTCCACTGGAGGAGTATAGTACTTCCCAAACCCAGAATGCATGTGCCTCACTTAACACCTTCCCTGTGGGCACAGAAACAATTCAGCCATATCTGGATGGATAGGCCCTAGAGAAAACCAAATGGGCTTAGAAATATTAGTGTAATTTATGCAACCAATGTTTTTATGTTCAGAGATAAAATTATAAATCTCTTTTACACATTCATATGCAAATGTGGAAAGGCTCCAGTACTCCTATAATGGATGAGAGTCCATAATGACTTGTGTCCTATTCAGGTTTAATGGAGGAGGGAGAAATAAACGCACACACAAAGCCAGAGCTTCTTTGGGTCTGATTACAGCACACAGAGGTAAAAGGTGTTGGTAGAAAACACATAGCTCTTAAAGCATATGCATCAAACAGAGTCTACTCCAAAGGTTTAATAGCAGGGTAATTATTTACAGTCAACAATTCTCAACTGTTAACGAGTTAACTCTCCTTGCTGACTAACAGGAAAGGCACTGGAAAACCTGCAAAGCTTTCAAGGTTCTAGAAGTCAAGATGTATTTAAAGAACAGCATCAACAGGGGTGAATGAATCAGAAAAGGGAAAGATAGGCAATTATGGACAGAATTATTTCAAATGTCGGGTCTCAGAGTTTGGGCAGTTGGCATTTTACAACATGGTAGCTTAAAGCATGAACTTTGCAGGCACTTGTAGCCGGGTTGGATTCCTGGGCTTGGAGTGACTTTTACATGACTGCTCCTCAGGTGGCTCAGTGGTAAAGAATCCACCTGCCAATGCAAGAGACATGGGTTCAATCCCAGGATCAGGAAGATCTCCCAAGAGAAGGAAATGACAACCTACTCCAGTACTCTTGCTGGGAAATTCTATGGACAGTGGAGCCTGGTGGGCTACAATCCATGGAGTCACAAAAGAGCTAGACATGACTGAAGGACTAAACAACAACAATAACAAGTAATCATGACTACTTATATTATCTGACTGTAGATCTTGAGTTGCATCATCATCCACATTGTTTTACAAGTACATTGTTGTTTGTTCTCAGTTTGAACTCAGTCTACTCAGTTGGAGATCCTTGGCTTGGGTTACAGCTTTTAAGAAATCAAGTGATACTGAACTTGGCAGGGCTCTTCCTGCTGCCTTGGGAGCTCTGCCTCCTCACCTTGTGTCAGCAAACTCCACTGGAGGAGTATAGTACTTCCCAAACCCAGAATGCATGTGCCTCACTTAACACCTTCCCTGTGGGCACAGAAACAATTCAGCCATATCTGGATGGATAGGCCCTAGAGAAAACCAAATGGGCTTAGAAATATTAGTGTAATTTATGCAACCAATGTTTTTATGTTCAGAGATAAAATTATAAATCTCTTTTACACATTCATATGCAAATGTGGAAAGGCTCCAGTACTCCTATAATGGATGAGAGTCCATAATGACTTGTGTCCTATTCAGGTTTAATGGAGGAGGGAGAAATAAACGCACACACAAAGCCAGAGCTTCTTTGGGTCTGATTACAGCACACAGAGGTAAAAGGTGTTGGTAGAAAACACATAGCTCTTAAAGCATATGCATCAAACAGAGTCTACTCCAAAGGTTTAATAGCAGGGTAATTATTTACAGTCAACAATTCTCAACTGTTAACGAGTTAACTCTCCTTGCTGACTCCTACCACTGAGTCATTTTCACTCCTTGACTTCATCAGTAGTGAGATGGGAAAATAGCACAAGATAATAACTTCAGCTTGCATTTTTGTTTCTGTATAGTATGTTTGTACATTTCAAATTACTCTCAGAGATCTTTCTTAATTATTTCTCTCAACAGTTTTTGTAATGAGTTAGTTTTTATATGATTACCAAGACTAAGAGGCTCACTCCTAGCTAGCAGGTGAAAGAAATGGGACTCCAAACTGGTCATTTAACTCTTAGAACTAGTCGGTCCTCTTTCAGTTTTTGATGACTGGGCAAAAGCTCAGGGCTCCAATTGTTGTCTCTAGCTTTCATTTTTGTGCACCTCTATGCTGGTTCTTTCTCTAGCAGACTCTCCCTCATGGGGGCAGGATGGCACCAATAACTCCAGGCTTGCATGCTAATTTTTCAATAAACTTACAGGTGGAAAAAGGTTCTTCTATCCCAGTAAAGATGAGTTAACTTCCCAGTAAAACTCATCTTTTGAGTCACATGCACATGTCTGAACCAATCAGAGAGGCTGGGAAAATGCATTGTTCTTACTGGACAGATAGCCTGCATCACACAGGTACCCCGGAGTGATAGCGGGAGAGAAAACTCCTCTCAATCTGGACTCTGTTGCCTAAGAGTTGGAGAGAAATGGTTCTTAGGGAACATTAGGAAGTTGTCATCAGAAAATGAGTGATACCAGGCAGGCAGATCACAGTGGTCCACAATACCAGATCAGTAAGTGGCGTGAAGTTTATCATCTCAAAGAAGCTGCAGAGAATTTTGGTCTAATCACCTGTGTGAAAGAGAACTAACTCATCAGTCCCAAAGTTTTCCTCTAGGCCCCGTCCCTGTTATTTTCTTACACTTCATGTGGAAAGGCTCCAGTACTCCTATAATGGATGAGAGTCCATAATGACTTGTGTCCTATTCAGGTTTAATGGAGGAGGGAGAAATAAACGCACACACAAAGCCAGAGCTTCTTTGGGTCTGATTACAGCACACAGAGGTAAAAGGTGTTGGTAGAAAACACATAGCTCTTAAAGCATATGCATCAAACAGAGTCTACTCCAAAGGTTTAATAGCAGGGTAATTATTTACAGTCAACAATTCTCAACTGTTAACGAGTTAACTCTCCTTGCTGACTCCTACCACTGAGTCATTTTCACTCCTTGACTTCATCAGTAGTGAGATGGGAAAATAGCACAAGATAATAACTTCAGCTTGCATTTTTGTTTCTGTATAGTATGTTTGTACATTTCAAATTACTCTCAGAGATCTTTCTTAATTATTTCTCTCAACAGTTTTTGTAATGAGTTAGTTTTTATATGATTACCAAGACTAAGAGGCTCACTCCTAGCTAGCAGGTGAAAGAAATGGGACTCCAAACTGGTCATTTAACTCTTAGAACTAGTCGGTCCTCTTTCAGTTTTTGATGACTGGGCAAAAGCTCAGGGCTCCAATTGTTGTCTCTAGCTTTCATTTTTGTGCACCTCTATGCTGGTTCTTTCTCTAGCAGACTCTCCCTCATGGGGGCAGGATGGCACCAATAACTCCAGGCTTGCATGCTAATTTTTCAATAAACTTACAGGTGGAAAAAGGTTCTTCTATCCCAGTAAAGATGAGTTAACTTCCCAGTAAAACTCATCTTTTGAGTCACATGCACATGTCTGAACCAATCAGAGAGGCTGGGAAAATGCATTGTTCTTACTGGACAGATAGCCTGCATCACACAGGTACCCCGGAGTGATAGCGGGAGAGAAAACTCCTCTCAATCTGGACTCTGTTGCCTAAGAGTTGGAGAGAAATGGTTCTTAGGGAACATTAGGAAGTTGTCATCAGAAAATGAGTGATACCAGGCAGGCAGATCACAGTGGTCCACAATACCAGATCAGTAAGTGGCGTGAAGTTTATCATCTCAAAGAAGCTGCAGAGAATTTTGGTCTAATCACCTGTGTGAAAGAGAACTAACTCATCAGTCCCAAAGTTTTCCTCTAGGCCCCGTCCCTGTTATTTTCTTACACTTCATATGGTTTTAAAGGTTAGTTTTTGAACAAATTGCATTTCTTCAGTAGTCATTGATTTTCCTATTTTGTTAATTGCTTACTGACTAGTATAATTTAGGTTCCCACAGGCTGACTATAAAGTCACCAAAATCAGACAGGTATTATATCATCACCAGTGGAATATTCTACTTCTATGTAAAGTTTCCAAAAAGATTTTTGAAGTATTGGAAGCAGTTCATATAATCCCATGATCTTTTAGGCATCTAGGAACCTACGCTTGGAATGTCTGGTCCAGATAACTTATTCACCTTGGAGACCTGCTGTTCCAGATGCTGACTCTACCACAAAACTCCTGTAACCTTATTCTTGCATAGTATTGGTGAAAAAGGTGATGAAAAGGAGGTTGAAAATAACAGTGTAGATATCATTTGGAAGACCTGACTTGATTTTAATTATCTAAGCCTTTCTTTGCTTGTTATAAATAATCGTGTAAATTGTTCAAATGGATCCTGAAAGTGAGCCCCTCGGGGAGAATAGTTAGGCTGCCTGGGGCTTAGGATTGCAGAGAGTGAGAGAGGAAAAGATATCGCTGTGGGTGGCAGCTTCTTTCTGGATAACTTTCATTCTTACCAGATGTCAGCAAATTTCATCCTACCTTGAAAACAGATCGGTGTCAACTCCCTCTTCTTGGATGGAGGCCCAAGTGATGGTAATTTTTTGCCTAAATGTTTGCAGTAATTTTACAACTCTCTCTGCTCCTCCATTTGTCCCATCTACATGTTTTCTCAACCTCACAACCAAAATGATCTTTGTAAAACACATCTAGAGACCCACCACTTCTCACTGCGTTGGTCCAAGTCATCATTACATCTCACCTAGATTTTTTTTTTTTAAATTTTGGCTGTGCCATGCAGCTTAGTGGAATCTTAGTTCCCTGACCAGGGATTGAATTTACGGCCATGGCAGTGAGAGCACCAAGTCCCAACCACTGGACAGCCAGGGAAGTTCCTCACCTGGTTTATTAGAAGAGTTTCCTAACTGTCCTCTCTGATCCTGCCTTTGGCCCAGCTCAGCAGCCATTAGAGTAATCCTTTAAAAATATACATTCCATTCTGTCATCTCTCTGTTTGAAAACCCTTTAATAATTCCCCATCAAGCTCAGGGTATGGATCAGGGCCGTCATGTCCACCAAATCTGACTGATCTGTATCCACCCTTCTGCCAGCCACCCCTGACTTTTCTACCCCAGCACTCCCCACCCCATGACTTGACTGCACATGCCAGCTGTGCTCCTGCCTCAAGGAATTTGCACCTGCTGGTTTGCTGCCTGAAATGTGTGTTCTCAGATGACCCGACCCTCCTTAGATCCTTGTCCAAATGTCAGATATTCAGTGAAGTTGTCTGTGGCCACCATATTTGTGCTCTAACAAATCACCATCAACTTAATAAGCTAAACAACACGAGGGCTTTCCTAGAGGTTCAGTGGTAAAGAACCTGCCTGCCAGTACAGGATACACTGATTTGATCCTGGGTTGGGAAGATCCACTGGAGAAGGGGATGGCTGCCCATTCCAATATTATTGTCTGGGAAATCCCACGGACTGGGGAGTCTGGTGGGCTGTAGTCCATGGGTTGGCATGATTTAGCGACTGAGCACCCAAGCATGCAAACAACACAAATTTGCTATCCTGCCATCCTGGAGGTCAGAGTCCAAAATGTTTTTCACTTGGATAAAATCAAGGTGTTGTCAGATCTTCATTTTTTCTGGAGATTCTTAGGGAAGGATCCATTTGCTTACCTTTTCCAGCTATTGAGGACGGCCCATTCCTTGGACCTCTTCCTGGCAGATAACAATCACATCAGTTCACCATCTGCCTCCATGGCCTCATTGACTTTGCCCCACTTTTATAAGGACACCTGTGATTATATAAGGCCCATCCATATAATCCAGGGATTTGAATTTACTTGATTTTTTTAAATTTTGGCTGTGCCATGCAGCTTAGTGGAATCTTAGTTCCCTGACCAGGGATTGAATTCTACCATGGCAGTCCCAACCACTGGACAGCCAGGGAAGTTCCTCACCTGGATTATTAGAAGAGTTTCCTAACTGTCCTCTCTGATTCTGCCTTTGTCCAGCTCAGCAGCCATTAGAGTAATCCTTTAAAAATATACATTCCATTCTGTCATCTCTCTGTTTGAAAACCCTTTAATAATTCCCCATCGAGCTCAGGGTATGGATCAGGGTCGTCATGTCCACCAAATCTGACTGATCTGTATCCACCCTTCTGCCAGCCACCCCTGACTTTTCTACCCCAGGACTCCCCACCCCATGACTTGACTGCACATGCCAGCTGTGCCCCTGCCTCAAGGAATTTGCACCTGCTGGTTCGCTGCCTGAAATGTGTGTTCTCAGATGACCCGACCCTCCTTAGATCCTTGTCCAAATGTCAGATATTCAGTGAAGTTGTCTGTGGCCACCATATTTGTGCTCTAACAAATCACCATCAACTTAATAAGCTAAACAACACAAGGGCTTTCTTGGAGGTTCAGTGGTAAAGAACCTGCCTGCCAGTACAGGATACACTGATTTGATCCTGGGTTGGGAAGATCCACTGGAGAAGGGGATGGCTGCCCATTTCAATATTATTGTCTGGGAAATCCTACAGACTGGGGAGTCTGGTGGGCTGTAGTCTATGGGTTGGCATGATTTAGCGACTGAGCACCCAAGCATGCAAACAACACAAATTTGCTATCCTGCCATCCTGGAGGTCAGAGTCCAAAATGTTTTTCACTTGGATAAAATCAAGGTGTTGGCAGATCTTCATTTTTTCTGGAGATTCTTAGGGAAGGATCCATTTGCTTACCTTTTCCAGCTACTGAGGACGGCCCATTCCTTGGACCTCTTCCTGGCAGATATCAACCACATCAGTTCACCATCTGCCTCCATGCCTCATTGCCTTTGCCCCACTTTTATAAGGACACCTGTGATTATATAAGGCCCATCCATATAATCCAGGGATATCTCCCAATCGCAAAAGTTTTAATCACATCTGCAAAATATTTTGTGCCATATCAGGTAACATGTTCACAGATTTATGGGATTAGGATGTGGGCATCTTTGGGGGACCTTTATTCTGCTCTCCACAGCCACTCTATGTAACTTAGCACCATGCAACATTCAGTCTTCTCCATCTGACATGGTTTTACTTATATGTCTATTTTGATGTTACTTGATAGTCTAGACTATCAATTAGCTTAGACAGTAAGCTACTTGAGGTCAAGGACTTGATCTGCTGTATCTTTAGGGCCTGGAATGGAGACTCACACGTAGCAAGCATTCAGTATTTTGTTTGAATAAATTATTCATCAGTATGTCATTCCCCCCAAAGATAAACCGTGTAAAAGGTAATGTCACAAGTGTCCTAAAGGCTGTCCAAAAGCAAAACTTCTAATGCCATTTCTCATTCAATAGTCTGCTTCCCTGCTTAGTACAGATGACAGGGAGGGAGAGAACTGGAGTCACATACCTGTGAGTGTTGTTTCTGCAGCCCTGCTGTGCACGGTTGGGCTCGGGGGTTCAGTACGGACCATCTGACACTTGTCTCATTATACTCTCCATCTGTGATATGATTCCTGTACTTGGGAGTGAAAATCAATTTTAAAAGGGCGATTTATTACTAGCTTTTGAGACAAAATCAGGGATTTGTATTTCATGATTATAATTAATACCTGCCTTAAATTGTTTTTTAATTGTTATATTTGCTCTGGGGAGAACAGACTATAATAGGATTTCTGAGTTTGGCCGTTGAAGGGTGTTATGAATTTGCAATCCTAGCAGCCAGTGATGAAAAATGGAAAAGTCGTTTTGAGCTTTCCAATCAAATTATATAAAACAGTTAAAAAGATTACTTTTTTCAAAATTTTTTTTCAAAAATTAAAAATATATAATTATAATTGTTGAATAAGTAATACATGTACATAGTGCAAAATTTAAAAGGCCAAAAGAGTATATTGTAGCCTCGCACCTAGTTCTAGTCCACAGAACTTTCTACAGTGATGGAAATATTCTGTTTTTGTGCTATCCAACGCAGTAACTACCGGTCACGTGAGACAGCTGAGCCCTTAGAATGTGGTTAGTACAACTAAAGAATTTTAAATAATTTTAATTTACAACTAAATATGGCTATAGTTTTAGATATAATGATTCTTCCTGCTAGTCTTTCATTTGCCAAACTACTTACGCTTCCAGGTTTTAGGTATTATTTCTTGACTACTGGTATTTGTACACATGACACATACTTTTAGGGGCTTCCCAGGTGGCTCAGTGGTAATGAATCTACTTGACGATACAGGAGACATAGTTTCATCCCTGGATCAGGAAGACCCCCTGGAGGAGGTCATGGCAACCCACTCCAGGATTTTTTTTTTTTTTTTCCACTCCTGGATTCTTGCTTGGAAAATTTCATGGACAGAGGAGCCTGGTGGGCTTCAGTGCACGGGGTCACAGTCAGATACAGCTTAGTGATTAAACAAGAGCAACACATTTTTACCTTAAAGAAAAGCTATTGTTTCTGAGGATTTGGGCTTGTTAGTTTTGTTCTCCACACTGTGATCTTGGTGCATGAAAAGCGAGTATTGCTAATCTGGTTCAACTGAGACGATGCTGCCCCTCTGATTGTCTCCATAAACTTAGCCTTTGCTCGTGGAAGGCCATCTACATGGAATAAAAGACTATGAAGCCTCAGATGATGGTCAGCTTCCTCAGTGTCATAGATCAGGAAATGGCATCCGTAATTTTTTTTTTTTCAGTATTTTTCCCTAATGCCTTCGTGAATCTTTCCTAAGAAAGTTTCCAAACCAAACCTGAAGCCAGACTCCTTAGGCTGTTTCACCATCACATGCATGATAATGATTTACTTTGTGGACGTGAATACAATGCTAATGACGTTTCATATGGATCTCCACTGAAGCAATGGATTTTTCCCGTGTCGCCAGGTTACACTTGTGAGTTCCTTCGGTGAGTAAGTTGGTTGGCAAGAATGCCGTTTGATAAGACTCCACAGAGGAACTGATCTCCCCTCATTTTTCTTGTGTAAATTTCTCCAGCTGTGTAGTAGTAGCTGAAGTTCTCTGAGAGGTCATTTGGAATGGGCTATAAACTTTTCTTTCTTTTGTGGGAAGTCTCAAAGACACTCTTCAAAAGTCAGTTGTATGGCAGTGCAGGAATGGTGAGACAATTTCCTTTGTGCCCTGATGAGCAGAGAGACCATTCCTCTGTATCTTTCATCTTTGGAAATGGTCACTAAAGATAAATTGCTCCCGATGGCCTTTTCTCCCTAATCTTTCTTTCCAGGAAGACGTCAGTCTCATCTTGCTGACTATTTGGATAAATGTTGAAGCCTGTGCAGTGAATATTGATTTTACAGACAACTTAATAGTTTTTGTAAGATGACATATGAAGACAAAGACAAAGCAAAGAGTGATAAGCACTGAAAATATCATGGTGTGAAAATAACAGTTGTTTTCATTTTCAGAACACCCTCCTGTATAGCTCATGTACACAAAGACACATAGAGAAGCATGTGGAGAATTTATGTGAACGAGGGCATCATACTTTATATATAGCTCTGTAAACTGAATTTTCTTTTAACAATTTTTTAAATATCTTCATTTGGTAATTTTTTTTTGTATTTTTATTTATTTATTTGCATCCATCTTTATTGTCTAGCCTGTGCGGGCCTCCCATTGCAGTGGCCTCTCTCGTTACAGAGCATTGGCTCTGGGTGCATGCACTCCAGAGTGCTGGCTTGTCATTGGACACACTGGTCCAGCAGCACTTGGTATCTTCCTGGGCCAGGGATCAAACCGGTGCCTCTTGCACTGCAAGGCAGACTCTGTAGCCACTGGACCACCAGGGAAGCCCCTGCAAACTGATTTTTTAAACTCAGCAATACAATGTGTATATTTCAAATGCTAAAATGAGTATGATAAGAACAAACACATTTATTAAGTATTTTTTTCATTCATTTAAGGTGTATGCATGTGCGCGTGCGCAACTGTCAGGTCTTAGGAGAAGCATGTTAAGTGCAGTATCTCAGGTGACTTGGACAATGACTCTCTGAGATGGTGACTTTGGGAAAGATGAAATAACCTGCCCAAGATACTGTAGCTAACAAATGGGAGGATGTGGACTTGAACCCTGGTCTGTCTGATACCAGTGTCTGTGACCTTGAACATTAGATTTTACTGTCTACATGATGATTTTTAATGACTGATTTGCAGTCCATTGTGTTATCTCACAATTTAGCATGACTGAATAAATAAAAATCATGATCACATTGGATTACCTAACTCTGGAGATAGGATTCCATCTAGAACAGCTGTTCCTTGGAGTCCAGTTCCTCTGCTTCATCTTAGTTGCCAAGTTTTTAAGTTTCTAAGTTTCTTGTTGCACCAAGAATTTGATAGAAATATTCTTATGATGATAAAAGAGAAAGGTTATCTTGAAGTGAGATAGGGTTTATCTATGCCACTGGCACTTGCCCTTACATCTATAGAAGGAAAGATAATACTGACAGTGATAATACTCTTAATGCAGTAACTTGTAATGCTCTATAGTCCCTGCCTCTGAGCATTCAAAACAGGCTTCCCAAATAAGAAATTGCCAACTCATCACTAAGAGATGAAGAGAGCTTCTTTGACATCAGACAGAGCTGTTAATCATCTGTTTTTCATTCTCTAGTAGTCCCCAATTGTTTCATTAGCTGACAGGAGAAAATGCCAGTTCATTTCTTATTAAAATACAGGGGCAGTGTGAAATGATACACTTTTACTCAGAGCACCTGTAATCCTGTTGTTTTATGGATAATCTCTCAGATGAAAACAAACTCTGTATGATCATGGTCCCTCCTACCAATCCTGGTAAATAATAGAAGAAAAAAAACTCCCACAGTGATCTCTCTACAAAACAATGGAAGATTTCACATTTTGTTTAGTATGTGAGGAAGATCTTGAGAATACAGTTACATTCAGATTATTGAATACTTGTCAACACTTCATTCCAACACGACAATAAAATAATTTCACTTTTAACTTGATATTTTATAGAACACCTATAATAATACCCAAAAATGCTTTGTCTATATTTTTACTTGTTTTACAATTGAAGGACAAGTTTATTGCATTTCATGTGAATTGAGCCAAAAAAACTATGGACCTTATGAAAGAATGAAAAGGATGTAACTGAATTTCAAAATAGGTCATACACTCCCATTGCCAAACTTTAAAATAGTTCAGGTCCATAAGAAAGAGAAAAGTGAGAGTTTATTTTTATGTATGCATTTTAGTTAAGGAATAAATTGAGCTCAATATGACTATAGTGGGTCTTGATTAAAAGCCTGAAGTTAAAATGCCCCGCCCCTTTCAGTGAAGAGAGGGTTCATACCTTTCCTTCTACCTGAATTCTAGTGCATCTTAGCTAAAGGTTTGAGGGCTGTTTGGATATAGACTTTGTAATGACTAAAGGTAGCAATGATTTGAAGTAAGTTTCTAAAGTTGTACTTAACTAATCATAATCAGTCATTTTCTTGGCGTTTCTTGTTGCACCAAGAATTTGATAGAAATATTCTTATGATGATAAAGAGAAAGGTTATCTTGAAGTGAGATAGGGTTTATCTATGCCACTGGCACTTGCCCTTACATCTATAGAAGGAAAGATAATACTGACAGTGATAATACTCTTAATGCAGTAACTTGTAATGCTCTATAGTCCCTGCCTCTGAGCATTCAAAACAGGCTTCCCAAATAAGAAATTGCCAACTCATCACTAAGAGATGAAGAGAGCTTCTTTGACATCAGACAGAGCTGTTAATCATCTGTTTTTCATTCTCTAGTAGTCCCCAATTGTTTCATTAGCTGACAGGAGAAAATGCCAGTTCATTTCTTATTAAAATACAGGGGCAGTGTGAAATGATACACTTTTACTCAGAGCACCTGTAATCCTGTTGTTTTATGGATAATCTCTCAGATGAAAACAAACTCTGTATGATCATGGTCCCCTCCCTACCAATCCTGGTAAATAATAGAAGAAAAAAAAATCCCACAGTGATCTCTCTACAAAACAATGGAAGATTTCACATTTTGTTTAGTATGTGAGGAAGATCTTGAGAATACAGTTACATTCAGATTATTGAATACTTGTCAACACTTCATTCCAACACGACAATAAAATAATTTCACTTTTAACTTGATATTTTATAGAACACCTATAATAATACCCAAAAATGCTTTGTCTATATTTTTACTTGTTTTACAATTGAAGGACAAGTTTATTGCATTTCATGTGAATTGAGCCAAAAAAACTATGGACCTTATGAAAGAATGAAAAGGATGTAACTGAATTTCAAAATAGGTCATACACTCCCATTGCCAAACTTTAAAATAGTTCAGGTCCATAAGAAAGAGAAAAGTGAGAGTTTATTTTTATGTATGCATTTTAGTTAAGGAATAAATTGAGCTCAATATGACTATAGTGGGTCTTGATTAAAAGCCTGAAGTTAAAATGCCCCGCCCCTTTCAGTGAAGAGAGGGTTCATACCTTTCCTTCTACCTGAATTCTAGTGCATCTTAGCTAAAGGTTTGAGGGCTGTTTGGATATAGACTTTGTAATGACTAAAGGTAGCAATGATTTGAAGTAAGTTTCTAAAGTTGTACTTAACTAATCATAATCAGTCATTTTCTTGGCGTTTTCTTGCTCTGCTTTTCTCCTGCAAACCTCTTCTCTGATCATTTTTCCTTTCTCCTGAGATTTGTTAGATAAAAACAAACCCAACAGGAAATAGATTCAGATGTGAATCACCGATGACTTTTTCCCACCTAAAATTCTCTAGGGCCTGCAACAATTACTCTGGTGTTTCCTTTGTCACTTAGAACCTGAAATGTTACCAATTTTAGAAAGGCAAGCAGGCAGCTGACAGGCAGGAATCTTGGAAGACTCTGATGAACCTAGTCTTGCTGTTTGCTGATGTCGTTGTTGCTGTTTTTAATTTTCACAGGCTGGGACACCCACATGCAAAATGTTCTTGTCTTGCAAGAGCTGATGTTTGATAAACCAGCTCTAGACTCCTGAAATTCAGCTACATCCCCTTAATTATGGCTAATATATATATTTTTTTACTTAGGACTTCATAAAGGGATAAAAAGGATGTGTTGAAAAGACACAAAGGATGTGCTGGTGTAATCAGTGTGCTCTATGCCATTTAGTACAAAGTTGCTTGTATGAGTGCATATACGCACATATGAAGACACACATTTCTTTCACCCTATAAGGGCTAGAATACCTATATGTTAAGAGATACTGTATATCTAATTGTATCTCAGTGAAGAGATGATGCACACTGATTCAATTCTAAAAGTATAAATTAGGGTGTATCTATCTATCTATCTATCTATACATCTGCATCATTTAGATTAAGATCAGAGATTAGATCTTGTTCCTCATTATTTCAATAGAACTTAGAAAAGTGCCTGGTACATAATAGGTATAGCATAAATATTTGTTGATTATATACATGAATGGCTAGAGCATGGTTTTCCTATAAACTATCAACTGTCTTTAACTATTGTGCTGTACTCATTTGCTTTTACATCTATACTCATTTACCTATACATTCAATATTTTTGGTCTTCCCTGATGGCACAGATGGTAAAGAATCCGCCTGCAATGTGGGAGATCTGGGTTCGATCCCTGGGTTGGGAAGATCCCCTGGAGAAGGGAAAGGCCACCCACTCCAGTATTCTTGCCATGGCTCATCCACGGGCGGCAAAGAGTCAGACATGACTGACCGACTTTCACTGAATACGATAACTTGTAATTCTTTATATCTGAGTATGAGATAGTTAGATAGCATTACTGACTCAATGGATATGAACCTGAGCAAACTCCAGGAGATAGCAGAGGACCGAGGAGCTTAGTGTGCTATAGTTCATAGGGTGGCAAAGAGTGAAGACTTAGTGAGCAAACAACATTGTCCAAACTATTTTGCTTAACTGCTTTTCCTTTGTTTCTGCATTTTATCACTTCTTTAATTAGTAACTGCTTGAGTCCGCTCTTTGGAAAGCCTAGGAGATCAAAGTCTTTTTCTGCAAACAAAAGCCAGGGAACGTAGAGGAGCCTTTGTACCCTGGAGGGCCATGCAGGCTCCTGCTTGATCTTAATCCCTGCTTTTCTTTGATACTCTGCATTCCTGAGGGGAACAAGAGCAGGACAAGAAAGCAATACAATTTTAGTTAGGTTAATCACAAACTCAGCAGGGAAACTCAGTTTTAAGGGGACTCAGTTTCACCTTTACTCATTAAGGTAAAAAAATGAAAATATTATTTCTAACAAGAGTGCATATACGCACATATGAAGACACACATTTCTTTCACCCTATAAGGGCTAGAATACCTATATGTTAAGAGATACTGTATATCTAATTGTATCTCAGTGAAGAGATGATGCACACTGATTCAATTCTAAAAGTATAAATTAGGGTGTATCTATCTATCTATCTATCTATACATCTGCATCATTTAGATTAAGATCAGAGATTAGATCTTGTTCCTCATTATTTCAATAGAACTTAGAAAAGTGCCTGGTACATAATAGGTATAGCATAAATATTTGTTGATTATATACATGAATGGCTAGAGCATGGTTTTCCTATAAACTATCAACTGTCTTTAACTATTGTGCTGTACTCATTTGCTTTTACATCTATACTCATTTACCTATACATTCAATATTTTTGGTCTTCCCTGATGGCACAGATGGTAAAGAATCCGCCTGCAATGTGGGAGATCTGGGTTCGATCCCTGGGTTGGGAAGATCCCCTGGAGAAGGGAAAGGCCACCCACTCCAGTATTCTTGCCATGGCTCATCCACGGGCGGCAAAGAGTCAGACATGACTGACCGACTTTCACTGAATACGATAACTTGTAATTCTTTATATCTGAGTATGAGATAGTTAGATAGCATTACTGACTCAATGGATATGAACCTGAGCAAACTCCAGGAGATAGCAGAGGACCGAGGAGCTTAGTGTGCTATAGTTCATAGGGTGGCAAAGAGTGAAGACTTAGTGAGCAAACAACATTGTCCAAACTATTTTGCTTAACTGCTTTTCCTTTGTTTCTGCATTTTATCACTTCTTTAATTAGTAACTGCTTGAGTCCGCTCTTTGGAAAGCCTAGGAGATCAAAGTCTTTTTCTGCAAACAAAAGCCAGGGAACGTAGAGGAGCCTTTGTACCCTGGAGGGCCATGCAGGCTCCTGCTTGATCTTAATCCCTGCTTTTCTTTGATACTCTGCATTCCTGAGGGGAACAAGAGCAGGACAAGAAAGCAATACAATTTTAGTTAGGTTAATCACAAACTCAGCAGGGAAACTCAGTTTTAAGGGGACTCAGTTTCACCTTTACTCATTAAGGTAAAAAAATGAAAATATTATTTCTAACAATTGATTGCATGTGTATGCTGGCAAAAGGTTTATGAAAGGAAATGACATGTGTAATATTTTAAAGTGCCCTTTTCTGTGTGATATCTCAATATCAAATAATTTTTCTCTTGCACATTACCAATATTTGCCACTAGCATTTACACACACACACACATATGGAACTTGGCTTCCCAGATGGTGCTAATGGTAAAGAACCTGCCCTCCAAATGCAGATGACATAAGGGATGTGGGTTTGATTCCTGGGTTGGGAAGATCCCCTGGAGAAGGAAATGGCAGCTCACTCCAGTATTCTTGCCTGGAAAGGCTCGTGGACAGAGGAGTACCACATGTGCTCATGTGCTCCTTCAATTGTGTCTGACTCTTTGCGACCCCATGGACTGTAGCCCACGAAGCTCCTCTGTCCAGGGATGCTGCAGGCAAGAATCCTGGCATGGGTTGCCATGCCCTCCTCCAGGGGATCTTCTAGATCTAGAGGTTGAACCTTGTCTCTTGCATCTCCTGCCTTGGCAGGCAGGCTTCCCCAGGTGGCACAGTCGTAAAGAATCCACTTGCCAATTCAGGAGACACAAGTAATGCAGGTTTGATCCTGGGGTCAGGAAGATTACCGGGAATAGGAAATGGAAATCCTCTCCAGAATTTTTACCTGGAAAATTCCACGGACAGAGAAGCCTGGCAGGTTACAGTCTAGGGGGTAACAATGAGTCAAACACAACAGAGCAACATATATATTTTTCTAGTTCTTTTCTAGTGTAGGTTATTACAAGATACTGAATATAGTTCCCTTTGCTATGCAGTAAGTCCTTGTTGTTTATCTGTTTTATGTATAGTGGTGCATATCTGTTAATCCCATACTCCTAGTTTTATCTCTCCCCTCAATGGCCCTTTGATAATCATAAGTTTGTTTTCTGTTTGTGAGTCTCTGTTTTACAAATAAGTTCATTTGCATAAAAAGTGTGTAATTCCTGAGGGAAAGCAGGACAAAGTACAATTTTAGTTAGGTTAATCACAAACTCAGCAGGAAACTCAGTTTTAAGGGACTCAGTTTCACCTTTACTCATTAAGGTAAAAAAATGAAAATATTATTTCTAACAATTGATTGCATGTGTATGCTGGCAAAAGGTTTATGAAAGGAAATGACATGTGTAATATTTTAAAGTGCCCTTTTCTGTGTGATATCTCAATATCAAATAATTTTTCTCTTGCACATTACCAATATTTGCCACTAGCATTTACACACACACACACATATGGAACTTGGCTTCCCAGATGGTGCTAATGGTAAAGAACCTGCCCTCCAAATGCAGATGACATAAGGGATGTGGGTTTGATTCCTGGGTTGGGAAGATCCCCTGGAGAAGGAAATGGCAGCTCACTCCAGTATTCTTGCCTGGAAAGGCTCGTGGACAGAGGAGTACCACATGTGCTCATGTGCTCCTTCAATTGTGTCTGACTCTTTGCGACCCCATGGACTGTAGCCCACGAAGCTCCTCTGTCCAGGGATGCTGCAGGCAAGAATCCTGGCATGGGTTGCCATGCCCTCCTCCAGGGGATCTTCTAGATCTAGAGGTTGAACCTTGTCTCTTGCATCTCCTGCCTTGGCAGGCAGGCTTCCCCAGGTGGCACAGTCGTAAAGAATCCACTTGCCAATTCAGGAGACACAAGTAATGCAGGTTTGATCCTGGGGTCAGGAAGATTACCGGGAATAGGAAATGGAAATCCTCTCCAGAATTTTTACCTGGAAAATTCCACGGACAGAGAAGCCTGGCAGGTTACAGTCTAGGGGGTAACAATGAGTCAAACACAACAGAGCAACATATATATTTTTCTAGTTCTTTTCTAGTGTAGGTTATTACAAGATACTGAATATAGTTCCCTTTGCTATGCAGTAAGTCCTTGTTGTTTATCTGTTTTATGTATAGTGGTGCATATCTGTTAATCCCATACTCCTAGTTTTATCTCTCCCCTCAATGGCCCTTTGATAATCATAAGTTTGTTTTCTGTTTGTGAGTCTCTGTTTTACAAATAAGTTCATTTGCATTATCTTTTTAGATTCCACGTGTGAGTGATAGCTTATAATATTTGTCTTTCTCTGTCTGGCTTACTCTACTCAGTATGGTAATCTCTAGGTCCATCCAAACTGCTGCAAATGGCATGATTTCATTCTTTTTTAAGGTTAAGAAACATTCCACTGTGTGTATGTCCCGTGTCTTCTTTATCCATCCATCAGTTGTTGGATACTTAAGTTGCTTCCCTGTCTTGCCTATTGTAAATAGTGCTGCTATGAAGCACCTATGTCCATGTGCATGTGTATTTTGGGATAATCTTTTGGGATTAGAGTTGTTCATCTTTTCCATATATGTGCCGAGGAGTTGGATTGCAGATCACATGGTAGCTCTATTTTTACTTTTTTAAGGCATCACCACACTGTTTTCCATAATGGCCGCACCAATTTATACCTGGGGGTGTAATCCTCATGGGCCAGGAATTTTCTGCTCTGCCCCCATGAGGCCATCTGTCAGTGGTCCCTCTTTATCCCTTTTCCTCACCCAGAGAACGAAGAGGCAGTCTGCATGATGAAACCTGGGTGGTCCCTTCTCCAAAGAAAGAGGATGTCCTGGCTCCAAATAATCCCATCTTTCTTTTGCTCACATCATGGCCCTTGCCTCACTCTCCTTTCTATAAGAAGCTCCATGTTGGGCCACTTCTCAGAGCACCCTTGTATTCACTAGATGGCATGCTGCCTGACTCATGAATCATTGAATAAAACCCGTTAGATCTTCAGATTTACTCAGCTGAATTTTGTTTCTTAATAATGTTTCTCTCCCTCTCCTCTTTGCTCAAGGGGATATTTTCCTACAGTTGGTGTGTTATTCACGGTTCCAGCTTCTGGCTGGAAATCTCTCTCTCCATGGTTTCCGCATCCCCAGGGCAGTCCCTGCTGTGGTTCTGATTTTCGCCTGATGGTTCTAGCGTCTGAGTTATGGTAATACCACTTCCTCCTCTGGTTTCTCCAGGCCCTTGGGTGTATGTCGCTGCTGTTGAAAACCTCTAGATTATTTTCGATGTTTGTCTTCTTACCTCAGCAATCTTTCAGGTACATAGTATGTTCCATAGACCCTTTGGTCTCTACCCCTATTTAGGTGGCATTAGCATCTAGTTATGGCAAGCAGAATGTCTCCAGACATTGTCAAAGCCCCTCTCATCTTATAATAGTTTGATTTTTTTCTCTGTCTGGCTTACTCTACTCAGTATGGTAATCTCTAGGTCCATCAAACTGCTGCAAATGGCATGATTTCATTCTTTTTTAAGGTTAAGAAACATTCCACTGTGTGTATGTCCCGTGTCTTCTTTATCCATCCATCAGTTGTTGGATACTTAAGTTGCTTCCCTGTCTTGCCTATTGTAAATAGTGCTGCTATGAAGCACCTATGTCCATGTGCATGTGTATTTTGGGATAATCTTTTGGGATTAGAGTTGTTCATCTTTTCCATATATGTGCCGAGGAGTTGGATTGCAGATCACATGGTAGCTCTATTTTTACTTTTTTAAGGCATCACCACACTGTTTTCCATAATGGCCGCACCAATTTATACCTGGGGGTGTAATCCTCATGGGCCAGGAATTTTCTGCTCTGCCCCCATGAGGCCATCTGTCAGTGGTCCCTCTTTATCCCTTTTCCCTCACCCAGAGAACGAAGAGGCAGTCTGCATGATGAAACCTGGGTGGTCCCTTCTCCAAAGAAAGAGGATGTCCTGGCTCCAAATAATCCCATCTTTCTTTTGCTCACATCATGGCCCTTGCCTCACTCTCCTTTCTATAAGAAGCTCCATGTTGGGCCACTTCTCAGAGCACCCTTGTATTCACTAGATGGCATGCTGCCTGACTCATGAATCATTGAATAAAACCCGTTAGATCTTCAGATTTACTCAGCTGAATTTTGTTTCTTAATAATGTTTCTCTCCCTCTCCTCTTTGCTCAAGGGGATATTTTCCTACAGTTGGTGTGTTATTCACGGTTCCAGCTTCTGGCTGGAAATCTCTCTCTCCATGGTTTCCGCATCCCCAGGGCAGTCCCTGCTGTGGTTCTGATTTTCGCCTGATGGTTCTAGCGTCTGAGTTATGGTAATACCACTTCCTCCTCTGGTTTCTCCAGGCCCTTGGGTGTATGTCGCTGCTGTTGAAAACCTCTAGATTATTTTCGATGTTTGTCTTCTTACCTCAGCAATCTTTCAGGTACATAGTATGTTCCATAGACCCTTTGGTCTCTACCCCTATTTAGGTGGCATTAGCATCTAGTTATGGCAAGCAGAATGTCTCCAGACATTGTCAAACGTCCCTGGGGACAAAGCCATCCCAGTTGACCACCACTTCCTGAGAAAAATCTTACTGCACATTTTATCACAGTCCTAAATTATAACATACATGAGTAAACAAGCCATCATCAGCAAGAATCAGCAGAATGATACCCTCAATTCATTTAGATAATGGAATTATTGAAAAAAGATGATAAAACCATATTTAAAGACATTTTAAGAAAAAAAATGAAGGCAGGAACAAGATATTCTCCAGAAAGATCAGCTGATGATGTTGATCATCATAATTAGGAGGAGGAAGTGGAGGAGAGTTTGAGACATGAGGATTAGAAAAATGCATGGAAAATTAAGCACAGAGGAAGTGTGGAGGAGGACGGTAATACCAGCTGAGACTTTCAAAGATTGACAAAGAGCACACACTTTCTCACTGACTTCTTAGAACGTTTAAAAACAGGTCTATGAATGTGGTGAAGTTAACTCAGTACTATCACGATTATACTGTACTGTTTAATGTAAATATGTGTTATTGTAAGGATTTATACAATTTTAGCACTTTAGGAGATATGGCTTTGCTTCAGGGCATGTGGCTTTGAAAATATTTTCTTCCTTCTTTTCTTCTCTTCTCCTTTACTCTTGTCTTGCTCCCTTTCTTGTCTGTAGCAGTGAAAGACTTTAAGTTTATCATTGGGAAGAGTCCACCTCAAAGCTACAAGGTCCCATTAAAATTACTCTCACTTTCTTTTTTAAATCTACTCTGATTTTTTTTTGTTATTTTTTTCCTTTTCCTCATCATGCCTCTTTTTCATTTATATTTATTTTCATCCATCTTTTTATTCTTTGGCATGTGTGGGCCTCCCATTACAGTGGTCTCTCTTGTTGCAGAGCACCGGCTTTGGGTACATGCGTTCTAGAGCACTGGCTTCTAATTTGACACACCGGTCCAGCTACTCCGAGGCATGTGGGATCTTCCTGGGCCAGGGATCGAACTAGTGCCCTTGAACTACAAGACAGACTCTTTCCCCAATAGACCACCAAGGAGCTCTACTCTCACAATTTTACCATGATATATGTCCTGGGACGAAAGTGCATTTTTCATTTATGGCAAGCAGAATGTCTCCAGACATTGTCAAACGTCCCTGGGGACAAAGCCATCCCAGTTGACCACCACTTCCTGAGAAAAATCTTACTGCACATTTTATCACAGTCCTAAATTATAACATACATGAGTAAACAAGCCATCATCAGCAAGAATCAGCAGAATGATACCCTCAATTCATTTAGATAATGGAATTATTGAAAAAAGATGATAAAACCATATTTAAAGACATTTTAAGAAAAAAAATGAAGGCAGGAACAAGATATTCTCCAGAAAGATCAGCTGATGATGTTGATCATCATAATTAGGAGGAGGAAGTGGAGGAGAGTTTGAGACATGAGGATTAGAAAAATGCATGGAAAATTAAGCACAGAGGAAGTGTGGAGGAGGGCGGTAATACCAGCTGAGACTTTCAAAGATTGACAAAGAGCACACACTTTCTCACTGACTTCTTAGAACGTTTAAAAACAGGTCTATGAATGTGGTGAAGTTAACTCAGTACTATCACGATTATACTGTACTGTTTAATGTAAATATGTGTTATTGTAAGGATTTATACAATTTTAGCACTTTAGGAGATATGGCTTTGCTTCAGGGCATGTGGCTTTGAAAAATATTTTCTTCCTTCTTTTCTTCTCTTCTCCTTTACTCTTGTCTTGCTCCCTTTCTTGTCTGTAGCAGTGAAAGACTTTAAGTTTATCATTGGGAAGAGTCCACCTCAAAGCTACAAGGTCCCATTAAAATTACTCTCACTTTCTTTTTTAAATCTACTCTGACTTTTTTTTGTTATTTTTTTCCTTTTCCTCATCATGCCTCTTTTTCATTTATATTTATTTTCATCCATCTTTTTATTCTTTGGCATGTGTGGGCCTCCCATTACAGTGGTCTCTCTTGTTGCAGAGCACCGGCTTTGGGTACATGCGTTCTAGAGCACTGGCTTCTAATTTGACACACCGGTCCAGCTACTCCGAGGCATGTGGGATCTTCCTGGGCCAGGGATCGAACTAGTGCCCTTGAACTACAAGACAGACTCTTTCCCCAATAGACCACCAAGGAAGCTCTACTCTCACAATTTTACCATGATATATGTCCTGGGACTTCCAGGTACCCCATATATCCCACAGTCCTTGTGTCTCTTACCATAGGACTTCTTATTTAATTTGTGATGGCTGATATGCTTATTGGATAAACAAATAGTGATTGTTTCTGAAATACAAAATTAAATCCATTATGTGACATCTTCTGGGCAGTGTATGACAAAAGAAATTTAATTCCAGTCTTTCTAGAGTGTCTGGCTCTGAATGACTGAAGATAAAAACAAGAACAGTGTCAGACAGGGCCCCACGTAGGTCCATTGTTTTACTACATTTAGCTGTGCAGAGTGCAGATGAAATGAATTTATATATTTAAGAGAATTATGTTATTATTTCCAGGAAATAAGTAGATAAGAATCATATAGTATCTGAAGGGGTTCAGGATGAGCACCCCCAAAATATGCCACTTCAGCATGTGAATTGCTTTGACCTGAAGACATCCAAGGTTCAGAAGAGTCAAGGAGAGCTTTCTTCCTCTCTTTTAACAACCTAAGAGAATTTAAATGGGTGTGTGTAGAGGCTGTGGAGGTGGCTGTATCTGAGGGAAAGCTATTAACAGAGATAACTTTATCCCAGTGACCTATCTGTATGGCAGGGCAAACATTTAATTACCAAACATCTGTTCTTACTATCCTGCAAATTACCCTCCTCCCCTCGAAGCTCCAGGCTCCATCCCATTCCTTAGATCAGGGTGGCATGTAAACATCAATTGCCTGACTCATCCTAGGGTCTCATATTGTATGGGGCTCCCTGATGTACAGAGTTAAATTTGTGTTTCTTTTGTTAATCTGTCTTTTGGAGATTTTCCTGGTCATCCAGTGGCTAAGACTCCAAGCTTCCAATGAAGGGGCCACGGGTTCGATCTCTGGTCAGGGAACTAAATCTTAAAAGCTGCAACTAAAAGACCTTATGTGCTGCAATGAAAATGCCATGTGCTACAATGAAGATATGGTACATCCAATAAAATTAGTAAGCCTTTCTAGAAACACACCGGTCCGAGGCATGTGGGATCTTCCTGGGCCAGGGATCGAACTAGTGCCCTTGAACTACAAGACAGACTCTTTCCCCAATAGACCACCAAGGAAGCTCTACTCTCACAATTTTACCATGATATATGTCCTGGGACTTCCAGGTACCCCATATATCCCACAGTCCTTGTGTCTCTTACCATAGGACTTCTTATTTAATTTGTGATGGCTGATATGCTTATTGGATAAACAAATAGTGATTGTTTCTGAAATACAAAATTAAATCCATTATGTGACATCTTCTGGGCAGTGTATGACAAAAGAAATTTAATTCCAGTCTTTCTAGAGTGTCTGGCTCTGAATGACTGAAGATAAAAACAAGAACAGTGTCAGACAGGGCCCCACGTAGGTCCATTGTTTTACTACATTTAGCTGTGCAGAGTGCAGATGAAATGAATTTATATATTTAAGAGAATTATGTTATTATTTCCAGGAAATAAGTAGATAAGAATCATATAGTATCTGAAGGGGTTCAGGATGAGCACCCCCAAAATATGCCACTTCAGCATGTGAATTGCTTTGACCTGAAGACATCCAAGGTTCAGAAGAGTCAAGGAGAGCTTTCTTCCTCTCTTTTAACAACCTAAGAGAATTTAAATGGGTGTGTGTAGAGGCTGTGGAGGTGGCTGTATCTGAGGGAAAGCTATTAACAGAGATAACTTTATCCCAGTGACCTATCTGTATGGCAGGGCAAACATTTAATTACCAAACATCTGTTCTTACTATCCTGCAAATTACCCTCCTCCCCTCGAAGCTCCAGGCTCCATCCCATTCCTTAGATCAGGGTGGCATGTAAACATCAATTGCCTGACTCATCCTAGGGTCTCATATTGTATGGGGCTCCCTGATGTACAGAGTTAAATTTGTGTTTCTTTTGTTAATCTGTCTTTTGGAGATTTTCCTGGTCATCCAGTGGCTAAGACTCCAAGCTTCCAATGAAGGGGCCACGGGTTCGATCTCTGGTCAGGGAACTAAATCTTAAAAGCTGCAACTAAAAGACCTTATGTGCTGCAATGAAAATGCCATGTGCTACAATGAAGATATGGTACATCCAAATAAATAAATATAAGTAAAAAAAAGTCCTTCATGAATCTATTAGACCAGCCAAAGAACCTAGAAGGGAAGTAGGAAAATTTTCTCTCCACAACAACCCACAGTCCTGTACTTCAAAAGATGTGGGTGAATGAGAAAAGGGCCTGCAGATACACCAAACTAAACTCTGATACAGTAGAGTTTCTGTTGTAAAAGAACACATAGGTCATCTACACTTTCAAGTGAAGAACAACATAGAGAATCAGAGGAAAAGTCCTTTTAAGACAGATTGGCTACAAAAATAGAGGAAGATGTGGGGAATAAGATTTGTGTTTTCAAGCAATACATTGAATAGTGCATTTACACAGTTGGAATAAGCAGTGAGAAAAGATAAATTCCACCCAGCAAAGTCTGCCTGGGAATCTAAGTAAAGACTGAATTTGGGGCTTCCCCTGGTGGTCCAGTGGGTAAGGACACCACCTTGAAGTGCAAGGGGTGCCGGTTCGAGCCCTGGCCTGGGAAGATCCCACGTGCTGCGGAGCGGTTGGACTGATGTGTCCAATTACTGAGCCAGAGCTCTGGAGCACGTGCGCCCAGAGCTGGCGCTCTACAATGACAGATGCCACCGCGATGGGAGGCCCACAGGAGCCAAAAGAACAAAGACGGATGAACATAGAGAAATGAAAGACCAATAGAAGTGGCCCGCCTGCTCCCCTCCCTCCCCAACCCGACTCCTGCCCAAAATAAATAAATAAATAAATCTTTAAAAAAAAAAGACTGAATTTGATGGAGATGAAAAACTGCAAACGGGTACTACAAAAGGGAGAGTTGGTCTCCAAGAAGGAACATCAAGAAATTTATCCATAATTCTGAATAGAAGAAAGAGTTAAAAATGATGAGTGGGGAACTTCCTTGGTGGTCCCATGGTTAGAGTTCATATGGATGTGTAGGGAACATAGGTTTGATCCCTTTTCAGGAACTAAGATCCAACATGCTTTGAAGCAACTAAGCTCATGAGTCATACCTAGAGTTGTTGGGCTGCAACAATGATCCTGCCTGAGGCAACCAAAACCTGACAAGGTCAAATAAAGAAATGAAAATTAAAGAAAAAAAGATGAGTGAGCAAAATGAGAGGATAGTTCCAGAAATCCTATAAAACGATACTTATGGGGAAAAAAAACAACACTGGTATAGTGAGTATAAGTATCAGAATATAAAAGAAGCAAACCTCACTAAGCTTAAAAAAACAAATCATCAAATCTACAATTCAAAAGAAATCAATGCCTATTATGCTGAAATGAATGAGACCATGTAGACAAATATTAATAAAATATTTGAATTTCAAGGGTAAAGAAATAATATTTCAAGATCAAAGACTTTGAAATAAACTGGTTACCCAAAGTGAAGTCCATTAAATAAATTGAAGACTTTGGACAAAGCAAGAGATAAAAATTTAGGAGGACAAGAATAAAGATCTTCTTAGACAACAGTTTATCTTTCTGAATGCTTTATAAAAAAAAAAAATTGATGCTGTACTTTTACAAAAACATTTATTTGACTGCCCTGGGTCTTAGTTGTGATATGTGAGATCTTTCCTTACATCTCTCAGACTTATCTCTACTGGAGGCATGCAGGCTCAGTAGTTGGGGGCATGCAGGGCTTAGTTACCCTGAGGCACATGAGATATTAGTTCTGTAACCAAGAGACTGACCCTGGCTGGATTCCCTGCCTTAGAAGAGGGAAATCCTGATTGATTTTTAAAAAATTTATTATTAAGAAAGAAGATGAGACATTGTTGAACTAGTTGATAAATAATTTTTAAAATACTTTTAAGAACAAAAGCATGTATAGCCTTGTGCATAATATTGTTCTTGTTCAGTTGCTAAATCACGTTCAACTCTTTGCAATCTCATGGACTGCAGTGTGGCAGACTCCTTTGTCTTTCACTATTTCCCGAAGTTTTCTCAAATTCATGTCCATTGAGTCAGTGATGTTAATCGTCTCATCCTCTACTGCCCACTTCTCCTTTTGCTTTCCATCTTTGTCAGCATCAGGGTCTTTTCCAGTGAGTCAGCTCTTCACATTAGGTGATCAAAGCATTGGTGCTTCAGCTTCCACATCAGTCCTTCCAATGAATATTCAGGGTTGATTTCCTTTAGGACTGACCAATTTGATCTCTTTGCAGACCAAGGGACTCTCAAGAGTCTTCTCCAACACCACATACACACACACACACACACATATATATATTTGCATATCATTTTCATAGACTGATTCTGAGAAAGGGCAATTCTGAATCGAAGGGTGAATTGGTGTGTATTCCTGCTGTGTATTGCCAGATTCCTTTCTGTAGGGACTGACTCAATTACAATCTCACCATCAGTAAGTGGAAGAGCCTCTCTCCAGAGCTTTACCAACAGAATGTATTCCCAACTTATGAATTTCTACCTGATAGGTAAAAAGTGGGTAGTAGTGTAACAAAGGAGCTCATTATCATGAGCAAACTTGACCTTTCATCCCCGAGACCTTTAACGGTCCTTAGTGTTCTTTTCAGTGAACTATGTATTTTTATCTTAGTACAACTTTACAGAAAATTAGGTAGATTCTGTTGTTTGCAGAATGACAGTAAATTTGTCTAACTGGAAAATTTCAAATTACCTGAAACTATTAAAAGAATTAGCATTATTTCATTAAAAGGATTACATATAAAGTAATTACACATAAATTGGTATCTGTATATATAACAAGCATATGTAATAAAATATTAAATGTGCGGTAAAATGTGCACTTGCCAAAACAAGACAAAGCAAAACCTAAAAGAAAGATGTACTTTTTTTTAAAGTTGTGCTTGTGGGATCTTTTTTGTGTGTGACTTGTGGGATATTAGTCCCCTGACCAGATCAGAGATTGGACGCGTACCTCTAGAAGTGGAAGCCTGGGGTCCTAACCATTGGAATGCCAGGGAATTCCCAGAAAGGTGTACTTTTAAAGGAAATGGAAAAATTTATGGAGACATACATATTTAACTATGGTACATATGGTACATGTGGTAAATATTAGTTTTCTAAAGGTGTGTCATCTTCTCAGATTAATTTGCAGCTGTAAATGATTTTTTTTAAAGATTTATTTATTTTACATTTGGGGCGAGGGTCGGGTTGGGGAGGGAGGGGGAGTGGGCGGGCCACTTCTATTGGTTTTTTATTTCTCTATTTTCATCCGTCTTTGTTCTTTGGCTCTTATGGGCCTCCCATCGCGGTGGCGTCTGTTGTTGCAGAGCACCGGCTCTGGGCGCATGCGCTCCAGAGCTCCAGCGCGGTAATTGGACACATGGGTCCAGCCACTCCGGGGCACGTGGGATCTTCCCAGGCCAGGGATCGAACCGGTGCCCCTTGCACTGCAAGGCGGTGTCCTTACCCACTGGACCACCAGGGGAAGCCCAGCTGTCAATGATTTTAATCAAAACCCCAAGGGAATTCATTTTTTCCCCTTTTAGTTGACTAAGTAAAATCTCACGTTCATTGGAAAGAATAAGTGATGCAGAAGCTTGATGAGACTCTTTTTTTTGTTTTGTTTTGTTAAAAAGAAGCATAGTTAGGTGGGACTTTGTTAGCAGTGATCTAAATGCTTATAAAATGACAGCAGTTTACACCCAGTTCGTGTGAACCAAGAAGATCTGTGGAGATGAATGGATAGGGTAAAAAATTGGAGAAATAGATCTAAATATTAGATATGTGATGAACAGACCATTTCCAACCAGGGGACAATTTGGGATGGTGGATGCCGTGCTCTTTTCAGTTGTATTTAAAATTTCTTCTTCTCGAAAGTAGAAAAGCAGTCGTAATCATCAGACTGGACCCATCTCTGGATCCACGTAGAATTTAGGTGTTGAAACATGCTGCTTTCTTTTGTTGTTGTTGTTCATAAATGATACTTCTTCAACTTTCAGCCTTTATTTCTTTTGAATATAGAAAATTTAAGCTTTCCAAATTAAAGGAACTTAGTCTCTCCTGGTGTACAGTCTGCATACATAGGATTCTTACCTTCTCTCTAGAATGATCTGAGGTCAGGGTTGTGTGTAGAAGGGCTGTGGATATACAGGTGTGTGTGTCACCTGGTCTCTGGGGAAAGGCCTGTGGCCCCTGTCAGAACTCTCTCTTCACATCCAGCTTCCACATCTCAGCTCCTCACACTGGACCCACCTCCTATAGTACCTATTGTCCTTTTGTGCTTCTCTGCCTCTCTAGTCAAAGCTGAACCATCTAAAGTATCCACTCACCATAGCTCTCATCTAACTTCCCCACTCCCTCTCCTCGCTCTCCATCCATCCATGGGCATTAGAAACATGTAGATGTTCTACTCTGCAAGCAGGGACTGGAAACCACGGCCTTCTGGCCGTAATTGTTACCTGGAATGATGTTTATAGTTTTCAATGGTTGAAGATTCAAAGAATAATATTTATGATATACAAATATATGAAATTACAGTGCCATAAATTTGAAATTCAAATGTCAAATAATAAAGTAATTGGAACATAACCAAACCCATTGGTTTACTTGTCATCCATGGCTCCTTTTCTGTGAGAAGGACAGTGTTGAATAGCCATAGACAGTGTACAACTTGCAAAGTCTGAACTCTTTACTATTTGGCCTTTTGCAGAATGGCTCAGTGGTGGGACTTTGTTAGCAGTGATCTAAATGCTTATAAAATGACAGCAGTTTACACCCAGTTCGTGTGAACCAAGAAGATCTGTGGAGATGAATGGATAGGGTAAAAAATTGGAGAAATAGATCTAAATATTAGATATGTGATGAACAGACCATTTCCAACCAGGGGACAATTTGGGATGGTGGATGCCGTGCTCTTTTCAGTTGTATTTAAAATTTCTTCTTCTCGAAAGTAGAAAAGCAGTCGTAATCATCAGACTGGACCCATCTCTGGATCCACGTAGAATTTAGGTGTTGAAACATGCTGCTTTCTTTTGTTGTTGTTGTTCATAAATGATACTTCTTCAACTTTCAGCCTTTATTTCTTTTGAATATAGAAAATTTAAGCTTTCCAAATTAAAGGAACTTAGTCTCTCCTGGTGTACAGTCTGCATACATAGGATTCTTACCTTCTCTCTAGAATGATCTGAGGTCAGGGTTGTGTGTAGAAGGGCTGTGGATATACAGGTGTGTGTGTCACCTGGTCTCTGGGGAAAGGCCTGTGGCCCCTGTCAGAACTCTCTCTTCACATCCAGCTTCCACATCTCAGCTCCTCACACTGGACCCACCTCCTATAGTACCTATTGTCCTTTTGTGCTTCTCTGCCTCTCTAGTCAAAGCTGAACCATCTAAAGTATCCACTCACCATAGCTCTCATCTAACTTCCCCACTCCCTCTCCTCGCTCTCCATCCATCCATGGGCATTAGAAACATGTAGATGTTCTACTCTGCAAGCAGGGACTGGAAACCACGGCCTTCTGGCCGTAATTGTTGCCTGGAATGATGTTTATAGTTTTCAATGGTTGAAGATTCAAAGAATAATATTTATGATATACAAATATATGAAATTACAGTGCCATAAATTTGAAATTCAAATGTCAAATAATAAAGTAATTGGAACATAACCAAACCCATTGGTTTACTTGTCATCCATGGCTCCTTTTCTGTGAGAAGGACAGTGTTGAATAGCCATAGACAGTGTACAACTTGCAAAGTCTGAACTCTTTACTATTTGGCCTTTTGCAGAATGGCTCAGTGGTAAAGAATCCATCTGCAGTGCAGGAGACATGGATCCAATCCCTGGGTTGGGAAGATTCCCGGGAGAAGGAAATGGAAACCCACTCCAGAATTCCTGCCTGAGAAATTCCATGGACAGAGGAGCCTGGCAAGCTACAGTCCAGGGGGTCTAAAAGAGTGGGATGTGACTTAGTGACTAAACAATAATGAAACAAAGAAAAAGTGTGACAGCTCTTGGTCCACAAGGCTGTGTGGACTCAGACTATTTGCTGTTAGCTTCTCCCATAACCACTGCAGTTCTGCCACTCAGTGCCTAGGTGAATGAGAGCAGAGAGCTCGTGAAGGGTTCTTTAGGCTTCCTGAGTTCTTTTAACAAATGGGAAAAGAAGCCAAACTTCTCTGCTTTGTCAAACTTCTCTGCAATTTCTGTCATCCTCCTGCCAAGGCTGTGGTCTGGTTGGGATACAAGATATGTGCATATGGTAGGGACTCACATCCACCTGGACCATTGATGTAGGTCCCTACCATATGGACCATATCCAGTGTGAATCCACCTCAATCCCCGACTCCAGCCCAGGAAGGGTTGTCATTTCTATGCTGTGTGGTGGAAAGATTCTATTATCTGTTACAAACCTGGCTTTGAGATACCGCTAAATCCTTTGAAATTTCTTTTAAAAAGAGAAAGAAAAAGAAAGAAATCTTTTCTATGGCTCAGTTCTTGTCATCAAAGGACAAAGTTTTTCCATACTTCATTTTTGTTAAGTTCTTTTATGTCCCGTCTTTTTGGGGAAAATCTCCATTCTAGGACCAGTTTTAATAGTGGGCGTGTGCTACTCACTCAGTCATGTCTGACTCTTTGCAACCCCAGGGACTGTAGCCTACCAGGCTTCTCTGTACATGGAGCTCTCCAGACAGGAATACTGAAATGGGTAGCCATTCCCTGCTCCAGGAATCTTCCTGACCCAGGGATCGAACTCAGGTCTCCTACATGGCAGGTTGGATTCTTTACCATCTGAGCCAGCAGAGAAGCTCTTTAATAGTGGGATGGCCTTCAAATTAAAAACGATGTTAAACAAAGGAAATAAACACATACACACATTCTTATATTCTTATAAAAGTGAAAAATTGAAGTCAAATGTGAAAAGATGGGCATAGTTAGTAAAAAATGTAGATTTATGTAGTAGATACTATACGTACAGCAGAACTGTGTTTCTCAAAATAAATGATGATTTCCAGTTGTAAGATAAATTAGCACTAGGTACGTATTGTGCAATTAATGTTGCTGTATGGTAGGCTTCCCTGGTGGCCCACTGGTAAAGAATTCACCTGCCAATGCAGGGGACACAAGTTCAATGATAAATTAGCACTAGGTCGTATTGGCTCTGGGTCCAAGGCTGTGGACTCAGACTATTTGCTGTTAGCTTCTCCCATAACCACTGCAGTTCTGCCACTCAGTGCCTAGGTGAATGAGAGCAGAGAGCTCGTGAAGGGTTCTTTAGGCTTCCTGAGTTCTTTTAACAAATGGGAAAAGAAGCCAAACTTCTCTGCTTTGTCAAACTTCTCTGCAATTTCTGTCATCCTCCTGCCAAGGCTGTGGTCTGGTTGGGATACAAGATATGTGCATATGGTAGGGACTCACATCCACCTGGACCATTGATGTAGGTCCCTACCATATGGACCATATCCAGTGTGAATCCACCTCAATCCCTGACTCCAGCCCAGGAAGGGTTGTCATTTCTATGCTGTGTGGTGGAAAGATTCTATTATCTGTTACAAACCTGGCTTTGAGATACCGCTAAATCCTTTGAAATTTCTTTTAAAAAGAGAAAGAAAAAGAAAGAAATCTTTTCTATGGCTCAGTTCTTGTCATCAAAGGACAAAGTTTTTCCATACTTCATTTTTGTTAAGTTCTTTTATGTCCCGTCTTTTTGGGGAAAATCTCCATTCTAGGACCAGTTTTAATAGTGGGCGTGTGCTACTCACTCAGTCATGTCTGACTCTTTGCAACCCCAGGGACTGTAGCCTACCAGGCTTCTCTGTACATGGAGCTCTCCAGACAGGAATACTGAAATGGGTAGCCATTCCCTGCTCCAGGAATCTTCCTGACCCAGGGATCGAACTCAGGTCTCCTACATGGCAGGTTGGATTCTTTACCATCTGAGCCAGCAGAGAAGCTCTTTAATAGTGGGATGGCCTTCAAATTAAAAACGATGTTAAACAAAGGAAATAAACACATACACACATTCTTATATTCTTATAAAAGTGAAAAATTGAAGTCAAATGTGAAAAGATGGGCATAGTTAGTAAAAAATGTAGATTTATGTAGTAGATACTATACGTACAGCAGAACTGTGTTTCTCAAAATAAATGATGATTTCCAGTTGTAAGATAAATTAGCACTAGGTACGTATTGTGCAATTAATGTTGCTGTATGGTAGGCTTCCCTGGTGGCCCACTGGTAAAGAATTCACCTGCCAATGCAGGGGACACAAGTTCAATGACCTGGTCTGGGAAGATTACACATGCTGAATCTAGAGATTAGCCCTTGCTTTCCACAACTAGAGAAAGGGTGTGCACAGCAACAAAGACCTAGCACAGTCATAAATAAATAAATGACATTGTTCTATGTTATATATGAAAGCTGAGAGCAAATCCTAAGATTTCCCATCACAAAGAAAAAAATTTTCTATTTAATTTTGTATCTACCTGAGATGATAGATGTTCACTTACTGTGAACACCGTTTCATGGTACAGGTAAATCAAATCACTATGCTGTATACCTTAAACTTAAACAATTCTGTATGTCAATTATATCCCAGTAAAACTGGAGGGAAAAAAAATGGATGATGGTATAGGAAGATGTCCGTGACATCATTTGAATTTACTTTTTAAAAGAGTGTAAAAGTTTATGTGTAAAATTTTAAGTATAAAACTGGGTGTTACCCAGATTCATAAACATGCATTTACACAGAGAAGGAAATTAACTGTTTGCAGTGTATTAATACTTTCTTTTTCTAACTTGATATGTTTTCTCTAGTTTCTATTTTTGCTTCCTTCAAAAGTATAATTTTCAGTAGTAAAGTATAAATTAGCTTTTTCATGAAAAGCATTATTTAAAACAAATTAGAGCTCTCTTTATAGGAGAGATGGGCTGTAGAACCTTTTAGCTCACACTGCCGTCCTAGGAGTCCTCACTAATAGTAATAATAATAATAATAAGCCTTTTATTATTTATGGTAAGCGCTTGATTCACCCACACACTTTGCTCTTTTTAAGTAGAAGTCTTTTTTCATCAACCTCACAAGTTGTTAGTATTGTAATTATAGTATTTATACATGTATAAATGAATATGCAATTTTTTTTGTGAAAATTGAAGTCAAATGTGAAAAGATGGGCATAGTTAGTAAAAAATGTAGATTTATGTAGTAGATACTATACGTACAGCAGAACTGTGTTTCTCAAAATAAATGATGATTTCCAGTTGTAAGATAAATTAGCACTAGGTACGTATTGTGCAATTAATGTTGCTGTATGGTAGGCTTCCCTGGTGGCCCACTGGTAAAGAATTCACCTGCCAATGCAGGGGACACAAGTTCAATGACCTGGTCTGGGAAGATTACACATGCTGAATCTAGAGATTAGCCCTTGCTTTCCACAACTAGAGAAAGGGTGTGCACAGCAACAAAGACCTAGCACAGTCATAAATAAATAAATGACATTGTTCTATGTTATATATGAAAGCTGAGAGCAAATCCTAAGATTTCCCATCACAAAGAAAAAAATTTTCTATTTAATTTTGTATCTACCTGAGATGATAGATGTTCACTTACTGTGAACACCGTTTCATGGTACAGGTAAATCAAATCACTATGCTGTATACCTTAAACTTAAACAATTCTGTATGTCAATTATATCCCAGTAAAACTGGAGGGAAAAAATGGATGATGGTATAGGAAGATGTCCGTGACATCATTTGAATTTACTTTTTAAAAGAGTGTAAAAGTTTATGTGTAAAATTTTAAGTATAAAACTGGGTGTTACCCAGATTCATAAACATGCATTTACACAGAGAAGGAAATTAACTGTTTGCAGTGTATTAATACTTTCTTTTTCTAACTTGATATGTTTTCTCTAGTTTCTATTTTTGCTTCCTTCAAAAGTATAATTTTCAGTAGTAAAGTATAAATTAGCTTTTTCATGAAAAGCATTATTTAAAACAAATTAGAGCTCTCTTTATAGGAGAGATGGGCTGTAGAACCTTTTAGCTCACACTGCCGTCCTAGGAGTCCTCACTAATAGTAATAATAATAATAATAAGCCTTTTATTATTTATGGTAAGCGCTTGATTCACCCACACACTTTGCTCTTTTTAAGTAGAAGTCTTTTTTCATCAACCTCACAAGTTGTTAGTATTGTAATTATAGTATTTATACATGTATAAATGAATATGCTGAGATATCTGATTGTATTTTGATCTGTAAATGCACCACCTCATTTATTGTAAGTTCAGATTATTGGTAGGCAATTAACCGTAGGCCCCAAATATCATTACGTACCATGTAGAGCTAAATATCTACAACCCATGTTTGCTGACAACTCACGTTATTAAGTACTTCAGTCTGACAACAACTCTGGTAGAAAACCATGTGTACATTTTCAGTTTCTTCTTGGATTCCTCCTTACTGATCAGTGGATCTCAACCCTGGTTTCATAACAAACTCACCTGGGAACTTCAGACAAAACAAATATCTAGACATCATGTTCGACCAATGGGTTCAGAATCTTGGGACAGAGCCTTCATTTGGCATTTGTTTTTATTAATCAACCCCCACCCCCCCACCCCAAGTGATTTCATCCAAGATTGAGAGCCTCCTGTTTGCATAAATATATGGATGGCCCATGATATGAGATTGGATAAAAGGAAATGATGAAGGGTTGTTTGAGGAGTTCTGTGGGAACCCAAGATAATAGTTCTTTATTAGGATATCTTTTTAAGTCTCATGCATGAGAAGTGAAGCTTTGAACAACTATCAGTTGATTCTGGAGTCCCTTGTACTGAAAGTAGATCAAACCAATCAATTTTAAAGGAAATCAACCCTGAATATTCATTAGAAGGACAGATGCTGAAACTCCAATACTTTGGCCACCTGATTCGAAAAACCAACTCATTGGAAAAGACCCTGAGGCTGGAAAGACAGAAGGCAACAGTGAAGATGGCAACAGAGGATGAGATGGTTAGATAGTATCACCAACTCCATGGACATGAGTCTGAACAAACTCTGGGAAATAGTGGAGGGAAGTGGAGCCTGGCTTGCTACAGTTCATGGGTCACTAAGAGCCAGACATGACTCAGTGACTAAACAACAAGAAAGCAGTTAGTAAGAGTGGTGAGCGTGGTGAGGAGCATCTCTGATGGAGACAAATGCCTGTGGGAAGATTTATAAATGAAAGAAACTGAGAATTCCACTGAGATAGGAGAAGATGATGTCTAGGGAGTTTAGGCAGTGGACAGATCAACATGTGAGTTATGTTATGGCATCAACTTTTATCCACATGGCCATGGGAAGCTGCTGAAATATCTTAAATAGGAGAATCCAGTAATTAATTTTTTAAGAGATTACCCCAATGGCAGTATGGAGAACAAGTTTGATGGAAAGAAGAATAGAATTCCCAAGACCAGTTAGGAGGCTATGGCACAGCAAGTGAGAGATGACAATAGCTTGATTACGGAGCTGATAGTATAGATGGAGAGAAGAAAACAGATTAGCAAATTATTTCCAAAATGATTTTCAGGTCAAGATTTTCATTTCTTTCCCCTTATTGATTATTATAAAATACTGACTATAGTTCCCTATAGAGTAGGTCCTTGTCAGTTATTTGTTTTATATACAGGAGTATGTATCTGTTAATCCAAAACTCTTGATTTATTCTGCTCTCCCACCTTTCCCCTTTGGTAACTGTAAGTTTGTTTTCTATGTCTGTGGCTCATTACTGTTTTGTAAATGAGTTCATTTGTAATTTTGTTTTATATATTCCACATCCCCAGAAACTAACCCAATATTGTAAATCAACTATACTTCAATAAATAATAAAATAAAGAAGATTTTCATTTCTGAGCGATTCTCTGCCCATGTAGAGCAAACAGGGGCTAGACTAATAAATTTCATTTGACCGATTCATAGCCAAAAACATCAAGACAGGGGCCTGCATGACCCACTCAAGGCCATGGAGTGACTGTAGCCAAGGAAGATGCAAACAGGCTGGCAAAAGTACATCAAGGAATCACCCTCTTCCTGCCACTGGCCAGCACTATAAATATCTTGCTGTCATGTTATTCAATTCATTTTCCTTCATAACCTCAAATGTGTTTGATTTAAAGTCTTGTCTTAAGTAAAATATATGTCTCTCCTCTTTCTCTAAAGCGCATGGTGTACTGCAGCTGTTTACTATTTCCAAGGTAATACTGTAAGGTTATTCACCAAGTAGTTCAGAAGAAATTGATTCCTTTGTTTTACTATTTTTTTGGTGAGCAATTCAAAAAATTCTAGTTGGCTTCTTTATCTTTCATTTTATTTCTGTATTCAAGACTCTCCCTGGCATGTGTGCTCAGTCGTGTCCATCTCTTTGCCACCCCATGGACTGTGTAGCCCACCAGGCTCCTTTGTCCATGGAATTCTCCAGGCAAGAATACTGGAGTGAGTTGTCATTTTCTTCTCCAGGGCATCTTCCCAACCCAAAGACTGAACCCATGCCTCCTGCATCCCCTGCATTGCAGCAGATTCTTTATGGCTGAGCTAAAAGCACTTTCATATGTGAATATTGGGGTAGTTGATCTAAGAGTTATATATCGGTACCATAAATCAGATGTTATAAATTGATGGCAAAGAGGACCCATCTTACTAAGGTCAAGTCACTTGATTACTTGGATGTACTTAATAACTATATGAGTGTAGACAAGTCAATTAACTGATTTGGGGCCTGAATTTCATCTGCAAAATGGAACCTCTGCTGTGAAGACTAGTTCAGATGATGCCTGTAAAGTTGCATAGAATTTTACATAATGTCTAGGTCATTAATAGTGTCTCCAAAAGGTTAATTATTATTATCTTAAAAAGTAGTAGAAGATGGAAGAGAGAAGAGGTTTTGAGGCAAATTCTATTAATAATTAGGCAAGTGACTTGGTCTAAAATCTTATCCATGGTGTGGAAGAATGCTTCAGTTTGAAGAAAACATTTTTCCTAAGACATGTATTAGGGGAGAATTGTGGTTGTTCAGTCACTAAGTCATGTCTGACTCTTTGGGACTCCATGCACTGTAGCATGCTTGGGTCCTCTGTCCTCAGTTATCTCCTGGAGTTTGCTCAGATTTATGCTGACTGAGTTGGTGATGCTTATCTCACCATCTCATCCTCTGCCACCCTCTTCTCCTTTTGTCTTTCCCAGTATCAGGGTCTTTTCCTTAAGTCGACTCTTTGCATCAGGTGTTCAAAGTATTGGAGCTTCAGCATCGGTCCTTCTAATGAATAATCAGGGTTGGTTTCCTTTAGGATTGACTGGTTTGATCTCCTTGCAGTCCAAAGAACTCTCAAGAGTCTTCACCAGTACCACAATTTGAATGTCTTTGGTTAAATGGAATGAGCCCAACTTTGGCACCAGGAAATGTTTCTTGTTGCTTTTATGTCTTCTGAAAGTACATTGGCCTCTATGATTGGGAATCACCAGGAGCTCTTCTGGCACTAGAGGCAATATATAGTTCTCAATTTGCAAATGCTTGACATTTACTTGTTTGGAAAGTGGAACAAGCCATTGGGTCATTTTGTGCTGTAACAAACTCACAAAGAGACTCAGCAGGGATTAGAATACAGTTATCATTCATCACGTCACTGATGCATATCCTCAGCAAAAGAGCTTAGGATTTTATTGCTTTTGTGCTCCTTGATAGAGCTAGGCAGAAATTACTAATGTTTTTCCTGGTGTGTTTTTACTTTCCCCCTTCATTTGTTTCCTGATCTTTTTTGTTGTTTCATTACACAGTTGGGTCCTACTGCTTGCAACCCTGGGGACTGAAGCACACCAGGTTTCCCTGTCCTTCACCATCTCCAGGAGTTTGCTCAAACTCATCTTGGGTCTTATAAATCTGTATCCTTTCATTTTCTTCTGTCTTTTTTCCCCTTTGTATGTCTTTCTTTCCCTCATTGTATTTATGCCACTCAGCCTCTTTCTCTCATTACTCAGAGCTGTCCTTATATTTACCAGCATTTGATTTTATTTTACCCAGGAATCTGAAGCCCTTGTTCAGGACAATAAAACAGTAAGTAAAGCTTCCTTTTCTCTGTGAATGGCTGAAATTTATTGCAGAAAATTTCCACTTTATTAAGCTGACAGATTTTCCTTGAAGGCATACTACCCTGTGAAATTCTAAATTTGATTTAAAGGTCAGAGGAAAAGCCTGGCACCTACAATCTGCCTTTGAATTGTTTTTGTAACACTAAATAGAGTTTACAAGGAGGGGAAATTGCAAATGGTCAGCAGAAGGCATGCCAGTCATAGCTTTTCTGAATAGACTCTTTGCCTTTAACCAAGTTAAGAGATGAAAGAACTACTAGATTAGTGTGATCTTGCAGAACGTGGGAAACTTCAGGTTCAATTAGGTGTCAGAATGGTGAACCACTCTGTGAGAAGAGAAAGCACTATCTCTTTGAAAGCTGGTGGCGTGGGGCAAAGGATAGGAATCCTGAATCACAGTTATCACTGACAAGGGCATTTTCATGTATATTAATAAAGTAATGACTCTAAAAGGATACACATATTTAACATCAACTCTATTTTCTCTTGCTCCTTAGACATAATAGTTCAGATTGGTACTGGTGATGGGCATAGGAACCTATTTCCAAATGGTTTTATTACCATTGCTAGAATATATTACTTTCTTACATAAAATTATCTGGTATGAAATCAGACTGTACTTTCTAGCAGTAAGGAAGTTTAATGGAATTTTCAAATTTACTCTGTTAAATTCTTAAAATGTATGAAACTTTAGTTATCTGATAATGGAGTCTTGGGTAATGGTGAGAGAGAGAGAGGGAAACACACACAAACTCCTAAATGTGTGCACATGGGACTTACCAGAATCAGGAATAAGGCTAAAATAGTAATGAAAAATCTAACCCCATAAGTAACACAACTTTGTAAATCAGTTAAAATCTAATAAAAAATTTAAAAGAGAAATTCCCTAAATTGGAAAAAAAAACCCTAACACAATTTTACTAGCTCCAGAACAACTGACTTGCATCTATACCACCTTCTGATGAAGAGGTTGTTTGAGGTTAAAATTGTGCCATGGTAAAACCCACTGGACCTAGGTTTCTGTATTTGATTATTTGGGGAGAGGGTCTTTTCCTGAAAATGAAATGCCAGTTTCAAAAGAGAGGAACAATGCTGAGCTTCCAGATACATATTGTCATAAAGTTACAGCATCCTGACTGTGAGGCAAATGAGGGACCTTTTTTCTTGCTTTCTGATGGGGGTTGTGCTGCTCAGTTGGAAAGCATACTCCAGGGGGAGCTGAGTAAGTGTCCTAGGAGCAAGCTTCTGCAGTGTTCCTCCCTCCTGCGAGGAGTCCAGCATCTTCTGAGTTTGCTGACAAAATACATTTAAATTCTTTTACTTTTGGAAACAAGATGGAGAAAACTTGGTCTGATTCTGGAATTTTCTATAGATATATTTTTAATGTAAGTATACAATTAACATGGGAAACTTCAGGTTCAATTAGGTGTCAGAATGGTGAACCACTCTGTGAGAAGAGAAAGCACTATCTCTTTGAAAGCTGGTGGCGTGGGGCAAAGGATAGGAATCCTGAATCACAGTTATCACTGACAAGGGCATTTTCATGTATATTAATAAAGTAATGACTCTAAAAGGATACACATATTTAACATCAACTCTATTTTCTCTTGCTCCTTAGACATAATAGTTCAGATTGGTACTGGTGATGGGCATAGGAACCTATTTCCAAATGGTTTTATTACCATTGCTAGAATATATTACTTTCTTACATAAAATTATCTGGTATGAAATCAGACTGTACTTTCTAGCAGTAAGGAAGTTTAATGGAATTTTCAAATTTACTCTGTTAAATTCTTAAAATGTATGAAACTTTAGTTATCTGATAATGGAGTCTTGGGTAATGGTGAGAGAGAGAGAGGGAAAACACACACACAAACTCCTAAATGTGTGCACATGGGACTTACCAGAATCAGGAATAAGGCTAAAATAGTAATGAAAAATCTAACCCCATAAGTAACACAACTTTGTAAATCAGTTAAAATCTAATAAAAAATTTAAAAGAGAAATTCCCTAAATTGGAAAAAAAAACCCTAACACAATTTTACTAGCTCCAGAACAACTGACTTGCATCTATACCACCTTCTGATGAAGAGGTTGTTTGAGGTTAAAATTGTGCCATGGTAAAACCCACTGGACCTAGGTTTCTGTATTTGATTATTTGGGGAGAGGGTCTTTTCCTGAAAATGAAATGCCAGTTTCAAAAGAGAGGAACAATGCTGAGCTTCCAGATACATATTGTCATAAAGTTACAGCATCCTGACTGTGAGGCAAATGAGGGACCTTTTTTCTTGCTTTCTGATGGGGGTTGTGCTGCTCAGTTGGAAAGCATACTCCAGGGGGAGCTGAGTAAGTGTCCTAGGAGCAAGCTTCTGCAGTGTTCCTCCCTCCTGCGAGGAGTCCAGCATCTTCTGAGTTTGCTGACAAAATACATTTAAATTCTTTTTACTTTTGGAAACAAGATGGAGAAAACTTGGTCTGATTCTGGAATTTTCTATAGATATATTTTTAATGTAAGTATACAATTAACATGGGCAACATATTTATGTCTTTATGACAATACATTCATGAAACAAAATCACTCCAGGAGATTTCTTTTTTATATTTACTAGTTTGGAAGGATGGCCACCCTAAACTAGTAGCTCAAGAATGAGATCCAAGAAGTCTAACTGGAATTTTCAAGCAGTTCACCCATTTATTGAGATTATGTGTGAACAACTCATTACTGTATTTTAGAGCCCATTTAGGAATAATTCATGATATAAACACAGTAAAATAATACCAGCTACTAGAAATATGTGATAATTTGTATGTTTTTACAACAAAACCCACAAGGTTGCTGATTCTATTATCCACAATTTACATTAGGAGGTAGTGAAACTGGGAAATTTTAAATGATTTACCCAAGAATTTACCCAGGTAGCAAAGAACAAATCTAGAATTAGAAAGCATGTATTCAGTTCAGTGCAGTCACTCAGTCATGCCCAACTCTTTTGCGACCCCATGGACTGCAGCATGCCAGACTTCCTTGTCCTTCACCATCTTCTAGAACTTGCTCAAACTCATGTGCATTCACTCAGTGATGCCATCCAAACATGTTAGCCTCTGTCAACCCCTTCTCCTCATGGTACTACTTCACAGTACTATCAGTATATCAGTATACTATTTCAGAGTACTATGCCCTTGTACTACTTCACTGGACTACATTATGGTACAACTTCAGAGTAATACTTCAAGGTGCTCCTTGTGCTACTTCACAGTACTATATGACAGTGCTATGTCACCAAACTACTTCAAGGTACTACATTATAATGCTCTGTACAGAGTAGTCCTTCTTGGTTCTGCTTTGTGGTAGTACTTCATGGTAGTATTTTAAAATATTATTTCACAGCAGTATTTTAGGGAAATATGTTACCACTTTATTGTGGCATAATTTGGAAATTTATCTATAATGATTCAATGTTGTTAAAAGATAATGTTCCAAAAAAAAGTCTAAAAAATCACACATTCAGAGGGGTAAAGGAATGTTGCAATGAATGTGTAAATGGAGCCAAAACCAACTTCTTACCCTTCCAGGGAAGTGAGTCAAGTGAGCTTGTGCTAGAAAGGACAGAATTTGTATGTGTATGGACAAGAATGATGTTTCTTTGCTTCAATTATCTATAATTCACAGAGCTGGAAAACAGAATAGAAAACCCTATGGTCAGGACAAGGCATAGGTTTCCACTGAACCATGAATTTACTGTTTACTCTTGGAACATGATAGTATAAATTCTTGTCATCTCAGACAATAGCTCAGGGGCTTCCCAGGTGGCTCAGTGGTAAAGAATATGCCTGCGAGTGGGAAGGTGCCCTGGGGAAGTAAATGGCAACTCGCTTCAATTTTCTTGCCTGGGAAATCCCATGGACAGAGAAGCTTGGTGGACGACAGTCCATGGGGTTTCAAAGAGTCCGACATAACAATTAAACAACATACAGAAAAAAATTAAAAAAACAAACAAGGACAATAGCTCAGTTCTTCAAATTCTTCTAATGTAAATTTTCCAGGTCATTGAAATCAAAGGGACTCACATCCATTATTTACACATTTTACTTTGTTGGTGTAGACTTGACAAAATCCATGCTGTGCAATGCGAAAACCTTTAGAAGGAGATGGGTGGGAGAGTGGGAGGAGTTTTATTTAACTATTTCTGATTTTTTGGTTATTCACTCAGTGATGCCATCCAAACATGTTAGCCTCTGTCAACCCCTTCTCCTCATGGTACTACTTCACAGTACTATCAGTATATCAGTATACTATTTCAGAGTACTATGCCCTTGTACTACTTCACTGGACTACATTATGGTACAACTTCAGAGTAATACTTCAAGGTGCTCCTTGTGCTACTTCACAGTACTATATGACAGTGCTATGTCACCAAACTACTTCAAGGTACTACATTATAATGCTCTGTACAGAGTAGTCCTTCTTGGTTCTGCTTTGTGGTAGTACTTCATGGTAGTATTTTAAAATATTATTTCACAGCAGTATTTTAGGGAAATATGTTACCACTTTATTGTGGCATAATTTGGAAATTTATCTATAATGATTCAATGTTGTTAAAAGATAATGTTCCAAAAAAAAGTCTAAAAAATCACACATTCAGAGGGGTAAAGGAATGTTGCAATGAATGTGTAAATGGAGCCAAAACCAACTTCTTACCCTTCCAGGGAAGTGAGTCAAGTGAGCTTGTGCTAGAAAGGACAGAATTTGTATGTGTATGGACAAGAATGATGTTTCTTTGCTTCAATTATCTATAATTCACAGAGCTGGAAAACAGAATAGAAAACCCTATGGTCAGGACAAGGCATAGGTTTCCACTGAACCATGAATTTACTGTTTACTCTTGGAACATGATAGTATAAATTCTTGTCATCTCAGACAATAGCTCAGGGGCTTCCCAGGTGGCTCAGTGGTAAAGAATATGCCTGCGAGTGGGAAGGTGCCCTGGGGAAGTAAATGGCAACTCGCTTCAATTTTCTTGCCTGGGAAATCCCATGGACAGAGAAGCTTGGTGGACGACAGTCCATGGGGTTTCAAAGAGTCCGACATAACAATTAAACAACATACAGAAAAAAATTAAAAAAACAAACAAGGACAATAGCTCAGTTCTTCAAATTCTTCTAATGTAAATTTTCCAGGTCATTGAAATCAAAGGGACTCACATCCATTATTTACACATTTTACTTTGTTGGTGTAGACTTGACAAAATCCATGCTGTGCAATGACTTGACCAAAGCCATTTCAGAAGGAGATGGGTGGGAGAGTGGGGAGGAGTTTTATATTAATTCTCTGACTTTCATAGATAGGTTTTCTTGGTTTATGAAATTGCAAGATAATTTTCCTAAATGCCAGTCTTGCACATTCAAGCTGGGAATGAAATTCAAGCTGTGTTTTTTTCTGCTCCTTATACTCCATCATTGCTTGTAATAAAGAGCCTGCAAATTTGTCAGTCAAGTTCTGACAGTAAAATCTTTATTACTGGTGATGATGTAAGAGGCAAAAGAAACACAGCTTGAGTTTTAGATCCCAGGTTGAATACAGAAAGCTGATGTCTAGGGGGAAAAAAAATATCTAACACCAAACAAATTTGATCATCAATGCAAGAAACATGTGGAACCCAACAAGGTCAATTTAATAGTCATGGAACCAACCATGACCTCTGTTAATTGTTATTAGGAATATGATGAAATTAGTGTAGGGGTTAAAGAGTACAGAAAAAAAAAAAAACTGGCAAAAAAAGAAAATTAAAGCAACAGCTAGGTATACAAGTCAGCTTTAGTGTATGGCTGCAGGGGAAAATTGATAAAGCAATTTCTCACAAAATCTATAAAGTTCTACCAAATAGCTCTGTGATAAGAATTGCAGAAGAAACAAACAGACTATTGAGAGTTGGATGATTGTTTTAATTAAAATTTAGCCAGGTCCAAATGGTGGTTAATTACCACAGGTCTTGATCAAAGTTATCTCAGACAATAGCTCAGGGGCTTCCCAGGTGGCTCAGTGGTAAAGAATATGCCTGCGAGTGGGAAGGTGCCCTGGGGAAGTAAATGGCAACTCGCTTCAATTTTCTTGCCTGGGAAATCCCATGGACAGAGAAGCTTGGTGGACGACAGTCCATGGGGTTTCAAAGAGTCCGACATAACAATTAAACAACATACAGAAAAATTAAAAACAAACAAGGACAATAGCTCAGTTCTTCAAATTCTTCTAATGTAAATTTTCCAGGTCATTGAAATCAAAGGGACTCACATCCATTATTTACACATTTTACTTTGTTGGTGTAGACTTGACAAAATCCATGCTGTGCAATGACTTGACCAAAGCCATTTCAGAAGGAGATGGGTGGGAGAGTGGGGAGGAGTTTTATATTAATTCTCTGACTTTCATAGATAGGTTTTCTTGGTTTATGAAATTGCAAGATAATTTTCCTAAATGCCAGTCTTGCACATTCAAGCTGGGAATGAAATTCAAGCTGTGTTTTTTTCTGCTCCTTATACTCCATCATTGCTTGTAATAAAGAGCCTGCAAATTTGTCAGTCAAGTTCTGACAGTAAAATCTTTATTACTGGTGATGATGTAAGAGGCAAAAGAAACACAGCTTGAGTTTTAGATCCCAGGTTGAATACAGAAAGCTGATGTCTAGGGGAAAAATAATATCTAACACCAAACAAATTTGATCATCAATGCAAGAAACATGTGGAACCCAACAAGGTCAATTTAATAGTCATGGAACCAACCATGACCTCTGTTAATTGTTATTAGGAATATGATGAAATTAGTGTAGGGGTTAAAGAGTACAGAAAAAAAAAAAAACTGGCAAAAAAAGAAAATTAAAGCAACAGCTAGGTATACAAGTCAGCTTTAGTGTATGGCTGCAGGGGAAAATTGATAAAGCAATTTCTCACAAAATCTATAAAGTTCTACCAAATAGCTCTGTGATAAGAATTGCAGAAGAAACAAACAGACTATTGAGAGTTGGATGATTGTTTTAATTAAAATTTAGCCAGGTCCAAATGGTGGTTAATTACCACAGGTCTTGATCAAGTAGCATTAAAGCAAGGACTAAATTGGGAAGCAAAACAAAACCACACAATATTAAAAAAAAAATTAAAACACACTTTAGATCTTCAGCAAAAATAAGTGTTTGCTATGCTATTAATATTCTGTGTTAAACTGTAGACTGATAGAGATCAGGAATTTTCGCCTTTTCTCACACATCACCACAGTCTGGCTAAAGGACTCTTATCCAGACCCTACTGTACTAGTATTTTTGGTTCTTTCATTGCTGCATGGTTCAGAGATGAAGATGCCTCATTTTCTTTTACCCCCTTTTTGTTGAGTTTTGCTGAAATATATTTCTGTTGCTTGCAACCAAATATTTTGACTAATACATATCACAATTATTAGAATAATTATGGGATTTGGGTCCTCAATTTGCTGATCTCTCTATATCTGAAAGCCAGCAAGAGTGTCCAGCAAGAAACTGAGAAAAGAGATAGAATGGAAGGATAAACATGGGAAGAGAGAGAAGAAAGGGGTTAGAAGGAGGGGGATCAGCTTCATGCCCTTCAAACTTAAATGAGATACCACAATTTGTTTTTCTATTATCAACTCATTTGAATTTTTCTTTCTTTGGTAGAGTCCATTGACTTCTCTCTTTTTTTTTTTTCTTTTTAAATAATTTAATTACTTTATTTATTTTTGACTGTGTTGGGTCTTCATTGCTGCATGGGCTTTTCTCTAGTTGTGGCAAGTAGGAGGTACTCATTTTGGTGACTTTTCTTGTGGAGTGTGGGCTGTAGGGCACCTGGGTTCCATAGTTGTGGCTCCCAGGCTCTAGAGCACCAGCTCAATAGTTGTGGCACACAGGCTTAGTTGTTCCATGGCACGTGCAATCTTCCCAGATCAGGGATTAAACCAACGTCTTCTGCATTGACAGGCACATTCTCAGCCACTGATCCACCAGGGAAACCCCTGATCTTCTCTTTATTAATGTAGGGTATTCAGTATGGAGTTCAGGGAAATGGTCCAAAAGCCTTATCAAGTTGACTTACAGAACTATCTTTGCAGTGTTTGCCTTAACCTGACATCAGGCAGTCTCACTGCCCTTGGCATGGTGCCTTCACACTTGTAGTAGGCCTTGTGTAAATGTTTTTGATGGCTGTGAGGATAAAGTGAATGTATAAATATTTGCAAGGATATGGCCCATGCAGCTGACACCTTGAAGGAAATTACCTTCAAGGCAGTGATTTCATGAGTAGTGGGGGAGACAGAGGTGGCTCAGTAGTAAATAACCTGCCTGCCAATACAGGAGACTCAGGTTGGATTTCTGGGTTGAAAAGACCTTCTTGAGAAGGAAATGGCAACCCATTCCTTTATACTTTCCTGGAAAGTTCTCTGGACAGAGGAGCCTAGTGGTCTGTAGTCCACAGGGTTGTCAAGAGTTGGACACCACTAAGTGCCTGAACCACACATGCACACACATGAGGAACAAACTTTTAATATGGTCCCATCCTTGCCTCCTGGTGTTCTCGAGCTGCGTGATCTTCTTTCTAAAAGTGTAGGTGGGGACATGTGAATTGTTTCTAATCCATACAATACAGCGGAGGTGATGAAAATGTGCATGATTGTATTACAAGGCATCTGTCATGCTGGAGGTTATAAGGTGCCTGTCATGTGGAGTCTCTCTCTTGCCAACTGAGAGAAAATGAGCAGTCATGCTGGGGACTTCATGTGACAAGGGACTGTGCGCAACCTCTAGGAGCTAAAGGCAGCTTCCAGCTAATGGCTGGCAAGTAACAATGTCTTTCAGTCCTACAGCCATAAGGAAGTTAACTCTGAGTGATTTTGGAGGCCGATTTTTCCCAGGTAAGTCTCACGTGGTACCCGGCCCCAGGTGACTCCTGAATGACAGCCGTGTATGAACCTGAGCAGACAACACAGCTAAGCTTTGCACAAACTCCTGACACAATGAGTTATTATAAGCTGCTAGGTTCCTGATGTATTGTTGTTTAGCAAAAGATAATTAAAACACAAGGCTTGTGTCCTAGGCAAAAGCCTGGATTTGGAAAGCCATTGTTACGGATAGAATCTGCCTTTGTCCTTTCAAAAAAAATTGAAGTAATAGTTGATTTATAATATTATATTCATTTCAGGTGTACAGTAAAGTGATTCATACATACATATATATGTAGAGTCTTTTCCATTAGAGGTTATTACAAGATATTGAAATAGTTCCATGTGCTATATTGTAAATCCTTGTTATTTATCTATTGTAATACAGTGGTGTGTATCTGTTAATCTCATACTTCTAATTTATCTCTCCCACTTTTGCCCTTTGATACTTGTGTCCTTGGACAAATTATCCAACTAAAACTTAGTTTTCTAAGTGTTGCAAAGTGAGGTTTCTCAACCTTGGCACTTGACATTTGGACCTAGGAGGCTGTCTAGGGCTTCGTAGGATACTGAACAGCATCCCTGGCTTCTATCTGCAAAATGTCAGTTGTTCCCACCCCATTTGTGACAATGAAAAATGCCTCCAGACACTGCTAAATGCCCTGGAAGGGAAGAAAACTACACCCTGTCAAGAACCATTGGTATAAAGGTTAGTGGGAATGGTAATAGTAATTAATACTTTGGGCTTGTTGGAATTTTTTTTAGAAGATTTATTTATTTTGGTTGTGCTGGGTGTTTGTTGCCCCACCCTGGCTTTCTCTAGTTGTAGTAAACAGGGGCTTCTCTTCATTGCAGTGTGTAGGCTTCTCACTGTGGTGGCTTCTCTTGTTTTGTACCATAAGCACTCTGGTTAGGCTTCAGTAGTTGAAGCTCTTGGGCTCTAGAGCACAGGCTCAGCAGTTGTGGCACATGGGCTCAGCTGCTCCACTGCATGGTGGGATCTTCTGGAAACAGGGATCGAATCTGTGTCTCCTTGCTTTTAGGCCGATTTTTCCCAGGTAAGTCTCACGTGGTACCCGGCCCCAGGTGACTCCTGAATGACAGCCGTGTATGAACCTGAGCAGACAACACAGCTAAGCTTTGCACAAACTCCTGACACAATGAGTTATTATAAGCTGCTAGGTTCCTGATGTATTGTTGTTTAGCAAAAGATAATTAAAACACAAGGCTTGTGTCCTAGGCAAAAGCCTGGATTTGGAAAGCCATTGTTACGGATAGAATCTGCCTTTGTCCTTTCAAAAAAAATTGAAGTAATAGTTGATTTATAATATTATATTCATTTCAGGTGTACAGTAAAGTGATTCATACATACATATATATGTAGAGTCTTTTCCATTAGAGGTTATTACAAGATATTGAAATAGTTCCATGTGCTATATTGTAAATCCTTGTTATTTATCTATTGTAATACAGTGGTGTGTATCTGTTAATCTCATACTTCTAATTTATCTCTCCCACTTTTGCCCTTTGATACTTGTGTCCTTGGACAAATTATCCAACTAAAACTTAGTTTTCTAAGTGTTGCAAAGTGAGGTTTCTCAACCTTGGCACTTGACATTTGGACCTAGGAGGCTGTCTAGGGCTTCGTAGGATACTGAACAGCATCCCTGGCTTCTATCTGCAAAATGTCAGTTGTTCCCACCCCATTTGTGACAATGAAAAATGCCTCCAGACACTGCTAAATGCCCTGGAAGGGAAGAAAACTACACCCTGTCAAGAACCATTGGTATAAAGGTTAGTGGGAATGGTAATAGTAATTAATACTTTGGGCTTGTTGGAATTTTTTTTAGAAGATTTATTTATTTTGGTTGTGCTGGGTGTTTGTTGCCCCACCCTGGCTTTCTCTAGTTGTAGTAAACAGGGGCTTCTCTTCATTGCAGTGTGTAGGCTTCTCACTGTGGTGGCTTCTCTTGTTTTGTACCATAAGCACTCTGGTTAGGCTTCAGTAGTTGAAGCTCTTGGGCTCTAGAGCACAGGCTCAGCAGTTGTGGCACATGGGCTCAGCTGCTCCACTGCATGGTGGGATCTTCTGGAAACAGGGATCGAATCTGTGTCTCCTTGCATTGCAAGGTGGATTCTTAACCCCTGGACTACCAGGGAAGCCTCTTGTTGGAAATTTTAAATCAGATACTTGAACAAAGACTGATAACCTTCAAAATAAGAACTTAAAATATGACATCTATGAGACTGTAATGAATTTCACTTTTTTTCTCTCTCCCTTTTTTCTTGCATTTTGATTCTCTTAGTTGCAGCCACAAACACAAGGTGGGTTTCAGCTGGCACCAAATCTTCCAAGAAGGGGGCAGTGTTGCTTAGCATGAGATGGGAACAAAACATGAACACCTGAGGCAAGAGGAGGGAGACAGGGAGGCGGGGGAGAGAAGGACAGAGAGAGGGAGAGAGGGAGGGAGGCAGGGAGGTTAAGACTGGAGAGGAAGCTCAGAACCCTGTGCTGGAGGACACCTGCTTCCTGAAGCTTCTTTCTTCACCAGAGTTTGCTCAGTTGTATTTGGAAGTTGCATCAGGATGAGAAAATCACATGGGGATCAGCCCAATGTAGGGGGAGACTCTGGCTTCCAGGGATCCCCCGGGCTGTGGCTTGGGCCTGGTACTCTCCAGCCTAGATCCTGAGGGTTGAGGACGCCAGGCAACACCTGAATTGCACTGTTGTTATCATCCTCATTGTCATTACCCTTTGGTATGACTACACGTGAGGACAGGTGCCTGCTGGCATGCCTTCCTTAAATCCAGACACGTTAAACCTCTTCCGCGCTGAACACAGCAGCTTTGCAATTTCATCACTTGCAAAAGCAAGTGAAGGAGCACCTTGGGCCTCTTGGTAATTAGTTTAAACTAGAGCATCACGGGCCAAAAATAATAAAAAGAGAATCTCCCGTCTCTTTATTAAGCTTGGTTCTAGTGACTGGCCACAGTTGAAACCAGTCAAAAAAGATGGAAAGTTCCCTGAAGGAAAAGCACAGAGAAAGCAGAAAAAAAGTGCTCTTACTAACGAGTGATAAAATAGTTCAGTACATGTCCTCTATTGACTTCCTTTCATTTTCACCTTTTCTCTTTTTTTTCCCTTTGTCTTCTGGTCCATCCCTAACCTCTTCACCTTGCACAATATTTTTTTTTAAAAAACATTTATTTATCTATTTATTCTGATGGGGGTGGGCGGGCCACTTCCACTGGTCTTTCATTTGTCTAGTTTCATCCATCTTTGTTCTTTGGCCCGTGTGGGCCTCGCATCGCGGTGGCATCTGTTGTCGCAGAGCACCGGCTCTGGGCGCATGCGCTCCAGAGCTCCAGCTCGGTAATTGGACACATGGGTCCAGCTGCTCCGCAGCACGTGGGATCTTCCCAGGCCAGGGATCGAACTGGCGCCCGTTGCACTGCAAGGCGGTGTCCTTACCCACTGGACCACCAGGGAAGCCCCCTGCACAATATTTGACCCTCTAAACAGGGTCCAAAATGCAAGCATGTGGGTCCACAGAATTGATAACTGAAGGCTAGTTTCAAGACTGTGTTTATAGCAGGGCCTCCAGGAGATGAAACAGTCACAGCTCCTAGTTGCATGGTATTTCTTGCATGTGGATTCTCTTCTAAATGCTGCCCTTGTATGAACTTATTTAATTTCATGACAGTTCTTTTTTTGTGGGGAGGGGGATACTTCTATTGGTCTTTCATTTATCTATTTTCATCCATTTTTGTTCTTTGGCCTGTGTGGGCCTCCCATCGCAGTGGCCTTTGTTGTCGCAGAACACCGGCTCTGGGCGCATGCGCTCTAGAGCTCCGGCTCCGTAATTGGACACATTGGTCCAGCCGCTCTGCAGCACATGGGATCTTCCCAGGCCAGGGATCGAACCGGTGCCCCTTGCACTGTAGGGCCGTGTCCTTACCCACTTGACCATCAGGGAAGCCCTTCATGACAGTTCTGTTCTGTAAGTATGAGGCTTATGCCTCTTACAGGTAATAATGAGACTTCCTATTAACACCTATAACAATGGCAAGCTCTGGTCTAAGGACTCTTGTCCAACTCTTTGCGACACTATGGACTGTAGCACATCCAGTTCCCCTGTCCTTCCCTACTGGAGTTTGCTCAGATTTAGGTTCATTGAGTCAGTGATGCTGTCTAACCATCTCATCCTTTGTCACTTCTTTCTCCTCTTGCCTTCAGTCTTTCCCAGCATCAGAGTCTTTTCCAATAATTCAGCTCTTCACATCAGGTGGCCAAAATATTGGAGCTTCAGCTTCAACATCAGTCTTTTCAATGAACATTCCTGGTTGATTTCCTTTAGGACTGACTGGCTTATTCTACCCCTATTATCTCAATTTAATCCTCAGGTAGCAATGCTCTGAAGTTATTAGCCCATTTTAAAGCTAAGGAAACTGAGACAAAGAGAAATAAAAGTGGTTTATCACAATTTCTCAGGCAACCTGGTCGCAGTACATTTGCTTACTGCTACATTAACTCTCCCGTCTGGCAGATTGTTCTCTGCAAATCTGGAAACTATTAGATATGTCTAGAGCTAACTCAGCACAAATAAGAAGTGGAGTATGTGTGTATGTTTCCAAGGAATGAAAGATGAATACCCATTTATTTTGAAGTGTATCTCCATGCCCAATAGAATTGCTTATAGTAAACTTTTGCATACTGTAGGGGTAGATCTTGACGTTTGTTTCTGGTAATAAAATGCTGCAATGATAAATACTGTGAGATCAGTCACAAGCCAGGAGATAAACATCCCTGTTTAGATATTGACAAAAGAGTGTGACTGCTAGAAGCAAGCTTCTATTTCAACCTCGTCTAATTAAGCCCAGAATGTGTGTAAGATCATTAGCATAGAGTTTTCGAAACTTGGGTTTGAGCTACACTTTGGCAGCTTGTGACACTCGAAGACAATTCTGTGATATTTGTATTGTTAAATGCAATCTCAAGCAGCATCTGTAAAACGAGACAATAAATAGCTCATGTGTTTTGCCAGAGGCAGCGGGGACCACTTTGCACAGGTAGTAAAATCACAAAAGTTGCAGATACATCTGAGAACAGCGGTGGTGTCAGATGGAAGGAATTCATACCTGAATGAGCAATTAGCATCCAGCTTATCTGTGAGGAGATGACATATGTGCCTCCACTTTCTTCTGAAGAAGTAGATTTCCACCCCCACCCTCATTTCTAAAGATCTATCTTAGTCAAGGATTCCAAACTTTTGTGTGTGTATGTGTGTGCGTGTGCATGCTTAGTTGTTTCTGGCTCTTTGCACCCTATGGACTGTACCCTTCTCCTCTTGCCTTCAGTCTTTCCCAGCATCAGAGTCTTTTCCAATAATTCAGCTCTTCACATCAGGTGGCCAAAATATTGGAGCTTCAGCTTCAACATCAGTCTTTTCAATGAACATTCCTGGTTGATTTCCTTTAGGACTGACTGGCTTATTCTACCCCTATTATCTCAATTTAATCCTCAGGTAGCAATGCTCTGAAGTTATTAGCCCATTTTAAAGCTAAGGAAACTGAGACAAAGAGAAATAAAAGTGGTTTATCACAATTTCTCAGGCAACCTGGTCGCAGTACATTTGCTTACTGCTACATTAACTCTCCCGTCTGGCAGATTGTTCTCTGCAAATCTGGAAACTATTAGATATGTCTAGAGCTAACTCAGCACAAATAAGAAGTGGAGTATGTGTGTATTTTTCCCAAGGAATGAAAGATGAATACCCATTTATTTTGAAGTGTATCTCCATGCCCAATAGAATTGCTTATAGTAAACTTTTGCATACTGTAGGGGTAGATCTTGACGTTTGTTTCTGGTAATAAAATGCTGCAATGATAAATACTGTGAGATCAGTCACAAGCCAGGAGATAAACATCCCTGTTTAGATATTGACAAAAGAGTGTGACTGCTAGAAGCAAGCTTCTATTTCAACCTCGTCTAATTAAGCCCAGAATGTGTGTAAGATCATTAGCATAGAGTTTTCGAAACTTGGGTTTGAGCTACACTTTGGCAGCTTGTGACACTCGAAGACAATTCTGTGATATTTGTATTGTTAAATGCAATCTCAAGCAGCATCTGTAAAACGAGACAATAAATAGCTCATGTGTTTTGCCAGAGGCAGCGGGCACCACTTTGCACAGGTAGTAAAATCACAAAAGTTGCAGATACATCTGAGAACAGCGGTGGTGTCAGATGGAAGGAATTCATACCTGAATGAGCAATTAGCATCCAGCTTATCTGTGAGGAGATGACATATGTGCCTCCACTTTCTTCTGAAGAAGTAGATTTCCACCCCCACCCTCATTTCTAAAGATCTATCTTAGTCAAGGATTCCAAACTTTTGTGTGTGTATGTGTGTGTGCGCGTGTGCATGCTTAGTTGTTTCTGGCTCTTTGCGACCCTATGGACTGTACCCTGCCAGGCTTCTCTGTCCATGGGATTTCCCAGGCAAGAATACTGGAGTGGGTTATCATTTCATCCTCCAGAGGATCTTCCCGATCCAAGGATCAAACCTGAGTTTTCTGCATTGGCAGGTAGGTTCTTTACCACTGAGCCTCCATTGTGTAGCCTATGGTGATATCTAATCTTTAGTCATTTGTCTATGGGGATACCAGGAAGCCAGTTTCTCTCTATCTTTTGATAGAAATTCTGAATGAAAAAAGCAAAGTTAATTTCTGAAAAAAAAAAAAAAAAGATGGCTCTTTGAATAGACGTGTGTGATCTGCCTTTTCTAGTCCTACAGATGTATATACTCTGCAGAAGGGTCTCATGGCTCCTAGCAGGCTTCATTTTGGTGATAGTCATGGTCATCCCATCAGCTTCCCAACGGGAAGAGAAGGGGATATAGTGATGGCTGAGGGTATGAAGGACCCTGGGTCTTCCTCCACCAGTGGGAGGAAGGGAGAAGAGCTTTGCCAGATAATGCTGAGTCCACTGCAAGAGGGAAGGGTGGGAGAGAGGTCTTCCAGTGGATGTGGCAGATGTACTCTTTCTACCTCCACCAATACAACACATATGTGCATTCACAGTCTACACTAGAACACAAAATGAGAAAGAGAGGAGGGAGAGTGAAACCGTGTGACTTAGATTAGACTTGAACCCAATGACCAGGACTTAAACACAGCCAAAAATCCATGCTCCTCTGACTGAGGTTGCCTGGCTTCACCACTCAATGAAGCTGAAGATCTTGATGTTTCATTGCAGAAAGAATTCAGTGAGAAACAAAGTGATAGGCAAAAAGTTCATCTGTTCAGAGAGAAGCACTCCTTAAATAGAGTGTAGGCCATCTTAGAAGGAGAAAGCAGCTTCAAAATATGGTATGGTTAGCTTTAATGGGCTGAATGATTTCTTAGGTTTATTCCAACTATTTGAGGAAGGGGGAGAGATTTACAGGAATTGGGCCGCTGCCCACTTTTTGGTCTTTGGTGGTTGGCCTTGGGAACTGTCAAAGTGCTAGTGGGTGTGTCCTTTAGCTTGCTGATGTGTGGATTCTGAGACTCAAGGTCCAGAGGAAACCAACTTGTCTAGAGGAAAGCATCTTGGATTTGCTTAGTTCTGATGAGTTTCTGTTGTGTCTTCAGGCCATGTTATTCTCTCAACAGGTTGTGCCCTGCCCCCTCCCCTCCAGTTTCAAGAGCATATTCATTCTTGGAACTCAGTGTGAACTCTGGACACCACCCTAGGGCCTTGGTGATGGCTTCTTTGTACACAGAAGCAGACCCATCCAAGTGTCCTTAGGCTTCACAGTCACAATTTGTTTTAGAGGCTGAACTATTTAAAATCTGAGAATTCTTCCTGCTAGTTTAAGCTCCATGAGTGTTGTCTCCTTCGCCTAGTCCTCAGGACCAACTGGATCTTTAGTGAGTGAATCCCCGTTATCGCTATCCTCTAGCCCAGGCAGGAATCCCCTTTCCCCTTCAACCCAGTGCAATTTGGACAAGCCTCCTGCTGTCCACATGCTGACATCTTAGGCTATGCTGTACTAATTAATTTAGCTGTTGCTTCCTTCTCTGACTTTCAAGTTTCTAGAGGGCAGGAGTCATATTTCATTCAACTTTGCTTTGCGGAGTGTCCATCATGATACATGCATATGTCTGGTGAAGGGATGGATGGCCAGATAAACTCAGAAGATGATGAATATTGAATGAAGAGTTTGAATAAAGTGAATATTCAGTAATAGCTGGCTTTTGAAAGGAATATTTTTCAGCCCAAATGCCTGATTACACTAATCAAATTAGGGGAAAATCAGCATATGATTTTGCAAGCTTGCATTTCATTACAGCAACATTGGTTAACCACTGCCAATGGTTACCAAGGGGCGGGGTTGTAATGGGTTAGGAATTTAAGATTTAGAACAAATAGCTAAGGATTCAAATCCAATTTCCAGCACCTAACTAGCCTTGTGACCATGGCCTAGTTATCAAACCCTCCTGTGTCTCCATTTCCTTATCTGTAAAAGCAGACTGAGAAATACTGACCTCTCTGGGGTATTGTTACCATGAAATGGAAAGATTGCATGCAGAATGGTTACACAGTTAGTAATCAATAGATTACTGTGTAATAGGCAGAATGTAGGGTGCCATGGCCAAGGCGAGCTTAGGACTGAGTTCTGTTTGAAGGGTGCTGATGAATTAGCAAGAAATTCCCTCAGTCCATGCTGGGGAAGTGCCACCCTGTGTTCTGTTTAATAAATTAATTTTATGGCCTGAATTTTGAGTAAGTGCATGCAACTCTCATTTGTTAGCATTCATAGTGTTGTCCACAGCTCTAACATTTCAAAAACATCAAAGCATTTTAGCACATGCTGATTTTCTGTGTAAATACATATACATAAATAAAGCTTTGGTGGTAATTATCACTAGCAATATTTTCCAGTTATTATGAATTTTTCAGAAAGGGTCATCAGACTTGTTTAAAAAGAAGCATGCCAAGAACAGCTCATGTTTTTCTTATGGAATTTATGACCAAAGTCAGGCATCGGGATCCTTATTTATTTGCACTTTGCATGCCATAGGAGGCCCAGAACATGCTTGTTAATTTATTTTCCTAGCTAGAAACAAGTATAAAACAACTGAATTATGGCAGTGGTGGCATAATCATATGACACTAGCAGAAAATTCATCTGGGATCAACTATTTGGGACATTCAGAAAACTACTAGTCAGCCCCATGGTTTTCAGTATTGCCTGACCTACGGTCAGCCAACTCCTCTGGTAGCTTTGGGAGATCAGAAAGGCTGGACTGAGTCCAAAAATGATGATATAAAAATGATTTGGATCTGGATTGAATAAAAATATAATCAGAGAGACAGTCAGAATTTCTAAATTCTCACTTTGGCTTTTTTACTTCAAAAACTGTATGACTTCTAGGCCTCAGATTCTTCAACATCTACCTTGGCCAAATAGGCCATTCTGAATTTAGGGTCCGTGAATTCATCAACAGGATTGTGAACTCCCTATAATTCTGTGTGTAGACATGCATCTTTCTGGGATGAAAATGTAATGATTTCATCACATTCTCCAAGGGGTTCGTGAATACAACATAATCAGTAATAACTCCTCAGACCAGTCCTTGAGATTTCCTCCTAGATCCAAGTGTGTCTGATATTCTCAAAGTTGCAACTAAAGCCTAATAGTATAGTAATATAAAAATCTATAAAGCTTTCTTTTTTGTAAAGTAATACCTTACTTCCAATTAAATTATTTTTTTCACCTTCCCTGAAATAGGCAAAGAGCTAAAGGGGTCCTATTCAAGGCTCTCTTAGGACTGAGTTCTGTTTGAAGGGTGCTGATGAATTAGCAAGAAATCCCCAGTCCATGCTGGGAAGTGCCACCCTGTGTTTTGTTTAATAAATTAATTTTATGGCCTGAATTTTGAGTAAGTGCATGCAACTCTCATTTGTTAGCATTCATAGTGTTGTCCACAGCTCTAACATTTCAAAAACATCAAAGCATTTTAGCACATGCTGATTTTCTGTGTAAATACATATACATAAATAAAGCTTTGGTGGTAATTATCACTAGCAATATTTTCCAGTTATTATGAATTTTTCAGAAAGGGTCATCAGACTTGTTTAAAAAGAAGCATGCCAAGAACAGCTCATGTTTTTCTTATGGAATTTATGACCAAAGTCAGGCATCGGGATCCTTATTTATTTGCACTTTGCATGCCATAGGAGGCCCAGAACATGCTTGTTAATTTATTTTCCTAGCTAGAAACAAGTATAAAACAACTGAATTATGGCAGTGGTGGCATAATCATATGACACTAGCAGAAAATTCATCTGGGATCAACTATTTGGGACATTCAGAAAACTACTAGTCAGCCCCATGGTTTTCAGTATTGCCTGACCTACGGTCAGCCAACTCCTCTGGTAGCTTTGGGAGATCAGAAAGGCTGGACTGAGTCCAAAAATGATGATATAAAAATGATTTGGATCTGGATTGAATAAAAATATAATCAGAGAGACAGTCAGAATTTCTAAATTCTCACTTTGGCTTTTTGACTTCAAAAACTGTATGACTTCTAGGCCTCAGATTCTTCAACATCTACCTTGGCCAAATAGGCCATTCTGAATTTAGGGTCCGTGAATTCATCAACAGGATTGTGAACTCCCTATAATTCTGTGTGTAGACATGCATCTTTCTGGGATGAAAATGTAATGATTTCATCACATTCTCCAAGGGGTTCGTGAATACAACATAATCAGTAATAACTCCTCAGACCAGTCCTTGAGATTTCCTCCTAGATCCAAGTGTGTCTGATATTCTCAAAGTTGCAACTAAAGCCTAATAGTATAGTAATATAAAAATCTATAAAGCTTTCTTTTTTGTAAAGTAATACCTTACTTCCAATTAAATTATTTTTTTCACCTTCCCTGAAATAGGCAAAGAGCTAAAGGGGTCCTATTCAAGGCTCTCTTGATCTAGAACTTCTATCTCATACTGAATTTTTATCAGTCATGATATTGGTAGTTATACATTGGTATTGTTATTGTTGTTTAGTTGGTAAGTCATGTCTGACTCTTTGTGACCCCATGGACAGTAGTCTGCCAGACTCTTCTGTCCATGGCATTCTCCAGGCAAGAACACTGGAGCAGATTGCCATTTCCTCCTTCAGGGAATTTTCCCGACCCAGGGATCAAACCGTGGTCTCTTGTCAGAAGATTCTTTGCTGTCTGATTCACTAGGGAAGCCCTATTTTGGTTATTGTCACTTTGGCTGCAAATATCAGAAACCCAACTCAAATCAACTTAAATGATAAGGAAATGTATTGTTTCACTTAACAGTGATTCTGGTGTTAGAGAGGCCTTCAAGGTCGTGAACTCATTTCTTGTCACTGCTCCATTTTGCCGTATTCCATTCTGAATTGATTTTCATGCTGTCAGCAAGATAGTTGCCAAAATATAAGGCATTACATCTAGACAAACAAGGGCTAGGAGATGCGAGACTGCTTTTCCCTTTTTGAGTCCTTCTTATAAGCAAGAAAATTTTTCTCTGAAGCATTTCAAGAGATGCTACTTCATGTCTTATTAGTCAATGCCAATTCCTAAGTGAGTCTTGGATGAGGCACCCTGATTCCAATGAAGCTCACCCAGAAGGCTGAGTGTTATCATCTTCCTTTGAAGCCTCGGGTTACAGGAAGGAGAAAGTGCAATCATTCAGTCATGTCTGACTCTTTATGACTGTAGCCCACCAGGCTTCTTTGTCCATGGGATTCTCAGGCAAGAATACTGGAATGGGTTGTCATTCCCTTCTCCAACAGGGAGGAGAGGTGGACCTTGAACAGAGTCAGGCCACTTATCAGGAAGGGAGAAGAGGAGGAGATGCTTAGGAGACAACCCACAATTTCTACCTCAGAAAGTCAGTGTAAAAGGACATTGCTATCTGCAAGATACTTGAACAGTAATAGGTAATATTGTCTTTCCCATCTCCATGACCAAGACTAACAACATGGGCATGGGTAGTTGCCTGGAGTGTGTCTCCATACCTTCCCCTGTACTTTGTGTTTTTTTTTTTAAACCACAGCAAGATCTTTGTTGACCCACCTCCTAGAGTAATGAAAGTAAAAACAAAAATAAACAAATGAGATCTAATTAAACTTAAAAGCTTTTACACAATAAAGGAAACTATAAACAAAGCAAAAAGACAGCCCTCAGAGTGGGAGAAAATATTTGCTAATGGAGCAACGGACAAAGGGTTAACCTCCAAAATATACAAACAGCTCATGGAGCTCAATAGCAAAAAACCAAATGACCCAATCAAAAAATGGGCAGAAGACCTCAATAGACAGCTCTCCAAGGAACATGTACAGATGGCCGAGAGGCACATGAAAAGATGCTCGGCATCACTAATTATTAGAGAAATGCAAATCCAAACCACAATGAGGTAGCGTCTCATATGGGTCAGAGTGGTCATCATCAAAAAACCTCTGTATTTTAATCTGAAAGTATGTGCAACATAATAATGCTGATCACTGAGCTTTAAAATATCAGAGTGTGTTTTAAACCACTGAAATCTCCCCCACTCTTGAGACTTTGTTCTCCACTAGCACTTAGCATGGACATAAACTCTAATATCAGACATATTCAGTCTCTCATGGTGCTATGCAAAGTTAGGTTTGTAGAAGAATTATCAGAGAATAATGGTGATTGGACCCTGAAGGTTGTTTCATTCCCTCGGGTTACAGGAAGGAGAAATGCAATCATTCAGTCATGTCTGACTCTTTATGACTGTAGCCCACCAGGCTTCTTTGTCCATGGGATTCTCAGGCAAGAATACTGGAATGGGTTGTCATTCCCTTCTCCAACAGGGAGGAGAGGTGGACCTTGAACAGAGTCAGGCCACTTATCAGGAAGGGAGAAGAGGAGGAGATGCTTAGGAGACAACCCACAATTTCTACCTCAGAAAGTCAGTGTAAAAGGACATTGCTATCTGCAAGATACTTGAACAGTAATAGGTAATATTGTCTTTCCCATCTCCATGACCAAGACTAACAACATGGGCATGGGTAGTTGCCTGGAGTGTGTCTCCATACCTTCCCCTGTACTTTGTGTTTTTTTTAAACCACAGCAAGATCTTTGTTGACCCACCTCCTAGAGTAATGAAAGTAAAAACAAAAATAAACAAATGAGATCTAATTAAACTTAAAAGCTTTTACACAATAAAGGAAACTATAAACAAAGCAAAAAGACAGCCCTCAGAGTGGGAGAAAATATTTGCTAATGGAGCAACGGACAAAGGGTTAACCTCCAAAATATACAAACAGCTCATGGAGCTCAATAGCAAAAAACCAAATGACCCAATCAAAAAATGGGCAGAAGACCTCAATAGACAGCTCTCCAAGGAACATGTACAGATGGCCGAGAGGCACATGAAAAGATGCTCGGCATCACTAATTATTAGAGAAATGCAAATCCAAACCACAATGAGGTAGCGTCTCATATGGGTCAGAGTGGTCATCATCAAAAAACCTCTGTATTTTAATCTGAAAGTATGTGCAACATAATAATGCTGATCACTGAGCTTTAAAATATCAGAGTGTGTTTTAAACCACTGAAATCTCCCCCACTCTTGAGACTTTGTTCTCCACTAGCACTTAGCATGGACATAAACTCTAATATCAGACATATTCAGTCTCTCATGGTGCTATGCAAAGTTAGGTTTGTAGAAGAATTATCAGAGAATAATGGTGATTGGACACTAATTGTCCTTTCAGTTAAATAACAAATTGCAAAGGCTTCTGAACTAATTCAAATAGAGTTTCGGCATCTTCATTGCATGGAGGGAGAGAGAGGGAGAGAGAGAGAGAGAGAGAGAGAGAAAGCCCCGCCACATCAATCTTCTGGTTTTCCTATTGATTAACATTAATTGCTTAAAACTCCAATGCCAGCAATATCTTACTGATTTATGGCTTATGAAAGTTATTGACATATGTGGAGATGCAATAAGGAATCTTTCATAGGCATGACTACAATAGATTGCTATAGGGATTATCTAATTATTGAGTAAGCACTAGTGATGAACTCTAGCAGTAAAAATATCATGTGCTCACCAGGGAGCTGTGGGACTAAAATAATGACTAACTCTGACAACGTAAATTGGCTTTTATTTTCCTTCCCTTTTAAGTAGAAATTCTTACTCATGTTCTTTTGGTAGGTAAGAATGGATGAGTTGAACAACTGTTACCCTACCCTTTACCCAGCTTTCCTTCTTTTAAATCTTTTTACTTTCTAATTGAATTCTTGTTGTTTCCTTTTCCTTATTTTCTGAAGAATTCTCTTGTAGGCATCCAATAATAGAAATGACAGAAAAAAGCTTCAATTTAAAGGCACAATGCCTTTACATTTTTTGTATTCATTGATAGATATTTTGAGCACTGCCTAGACCAGGACCTTGTCAATTATACTGTCATCAAGACCCAGTAGATCTGGAATATAACCCCTTCTCCATGATAAGTCCACCCAGAGGGAATATCTAGTGTGGTTTCTGTCTTTCTCGCTAGTTCCTGATTATATTCTAGGTGTTGTTTTTCCCCTCCTTTCAGGTAAGGAAACAAAGTTAGAATGGGAAATACAGCTGATGGATGGAGAGCATGTTTAAGCTAAGGCAGTTTGACTAACATTAAATTCCAGTGGACATGAATCTGAGCAAACTCTGGAAGATAGTGAAGGACAGGGAAGCCCAGAGTTGCAAAGAATTAGACACAAGTTAGCAACTGAACAACAAACTCCTTTTTTCTCATTGCTTTTTGGAATCTTCAAAGTCTGAGTTGAACTGGACTAGAGGAAACATTTTGTCCTATGTCTCATTTTGCAGAAAGAAGCCAGAATTTCAGAGAAGTGAAGTACTTGGCCAAATATGTCACATTCAGAGAGTTGTGTTTTCATTCATTCATTTCATGGAACACAGGCTTATCCAGTATTTCCTATCCCAGGCATCAGCAACACACTAAGGAAACAACCAGGCAAGTCACTACCCTTACAGAGTTAAGAAATTTATAAGGAAAGACGTAGACAACAGATAAAGAAATGATAAAGGTTCGAGAGAGAGTGTGTTAAGTGCTTCGATGTGGGGAGACTGCACATTTGAGTAGAGTGGGCTGTGTAGAGCTCACTGAGAAGGTGGCATATAAATCAAGACTTAAAGTTGCTGATGAGATGAACCAAGAGGCTGTCTTGGGGAAAAAGATGCCAGGGAGAGCAGGGAGTAAGGGCTGGGAGTTCACTCTCTGATGGACAGCCATGCAAACTTGAGCTGAAAAGCAGGAAGCTGTGAACTGTATTTACAAAATTTCCATATATGTATCATTTTAACTTATTCGAATAGCCATTTTTCTTTTTTTTGAATTCTTGTTGTTTCCTTTTCCTTATTTTCTGAAGAATTCTCTTGTAGGCATCCAATAATAGAAATGACAGAAAAAAGCTTCAATTTAAAGGCACAATGCCTTTACATTTTTTGTATTCATTGATAGATATTTTGAGCACTGCCTAGACCAGGACCTTGTCAATTATACTGTCATCAAGACCCAGTAGATCTGGAATATAACCCCTTCTCCATGATAAGTCCACCCAGAGGGAATATCTAGTGTGGTTTCTGTCTTTCTCGCTAGTTCCTGATTATATTCTAGGTGTTGTTTTTCCCCTCCTTTCAGGTAAGGAAACAAAGTTAGAATGGGAAATACAGCTGATGGATGGAGAGCATGTTTAAGCTAAGGCAGTTTGACTAACATTAAATTCCAGTGGACATGAATCTGAGCAAACTCTGGAAGATAGTGAAGGACAGGGAAGCCCAGAGTTGCAAAGAATTAGACACAAGTTAGCAACTGAACAACAAACTCCTTTTTTCTCATTGCTTTTTGGAATCTTCAAAGTCTGAGTTGAACTGGACTAGAGGAAACATTTTGTCCTATGTCTCATTTTGCAGAAAGAAGCCAGAATTTCAGAGAAGTGAAGTACTTGGCCAAATATGTCACATTCAGAGAGTTGTGTTTTCATTCATTCATTTCATGGAACACAGGCTTATCCAGTATTTCCTATCCCAGGCATCAGCAACACACTAAGGAAACAACCAGGCAAGTCACTACCCTTACAGAGTTAAGAAATTTATAAGGAAAGACGTAGACAACAGATAAAGAAATGATAAAGGTTCGAGAGAGAGTGTGTTAAGTGCTTCGATGTGGGGAGACTGCACATTTGAGTAGAGTGGGCTGTGTAGAGCTCACTGAGAAGGTGGCATATAAATCAAGACTTAAAGTTGCTGATGAGATGAACCAAGAGGCTGTCTTGGGGAAAAAGATGCCAGGGAGAGCAGGGAGTAAGGGCTGGGAGTTCACTCTCTGATGGACAGCCATGCAAACTTGAGCTGAAAAGCAGGAAGCTGTGAACTGTATTTACAAAATTTCCATATATGTATCATTTTAACTTATTTGAATAGCCATTTTTGTCCCAAACTCTAATTTGTCTGCAGAGTTCCTGATCTATATACCCAATTGCTTTCAAGACATCATTAGGAATTTCTGATTTATCACAGCTAAATCTGAACTCTGATTTCCCACTAAACTCTTCCCTAGATACCCACTTCTTAGTTAATGGCAACTTTCCCCTTTCCATGGCTCAGACCCCAACCTTAAGAGTGTTCTTTATTCTAGCCTCCCTGACCTCTACCCTACTTCTCATAGACAATCCATCAGCTGACTGCATCGACTCTACATTTAGAATGAGTTGAAATCCCACTGCTTGCCATACGCACATCTCCCATCCTGCCAAATTCATCCGTCTTCTGGACTATTCTCACTATCATCTAACACCACCTCCCCCAACACCCGATTCTATTTTGCCCACCCACAGTCTAATTCTCATCATAGTAGCTAGAGCAAAACTTTTGAAACATAAGTCAGGTTACATCATTACTCTGCTTAAAATCCTCCACTTGCTTCTTATTTCAGACAAAACATAATATATTCACCGTGTTCAGTAGAGCCCTGCATGACCCTATTCTATGCCATTTCTCTGACCACACATTGTACCAATCTCCTTTGTGTGAATGCTTCTTTAGTCACACTTATCTTCTCACTGTTCCTTAAACACACTTGGCACAGCTCTTACTTAGGTCTTTTGTTTTCATCATTTCCTTTGCCCAAAACACCCTTCTCCTATGTATGCCACCCACTTGTTTGTTATATTTTATGTTACTAACAGGAGAATAAAAGCATTTACATTAAAGAGAGAGAGAGAGAGAGACAGGAATAAAAGGAAAAAATAAAAAAGAAGAGAGAGATGCTGAATGAACCAAACAATATTCCTCTCCACTGACTTTTTTCTGCAGATTGTTATTCCTCCATCTGATTCAGAGAAGGGGCAATTTAGAGAGTTAAAACGGCTCAGACCCTCAGAAGCAGGAATTGTTCTGTGATCCGAAGCCACAGTCCTTGGACATTTGTCCCCTGGTGTTTTTCTCCCTTAGATGACTCTGCAAACATCCGCTAAACTCCCATTCATCAGCTATCAATTCGCATGCTCGTGTTTTCTCCTGAGGTTCACACAAATCCATTTTATGAATTCACCCACACGACTCAGTGGCCAAAATTACTTATGCAGAGGTCCCAAGGTCTGCTGTAGCTGATGAGCCTGAAATTCAGACTCCTGGCCCAGAGTCGAGCAGCGAGGGGAACTGAAGTGTCAGAGACCAAGGAAAATTAGCCAGGGCTCACCGTCTGCACGGCACTTGGGGGGAATTCTAAAACACAGAAAAGATCCCTGACCTCAGTGCTCTGTCAGTTCAAATTGTTCCTTTTCTCAGTGGAGAGGAGATTATCAGTTGAATACAGTTTATTTTCCTTTTTGTCTGAACCAGCTGTTATGAGAGTAGATGTCTCCACCATGTTTTAAATAGGAAGAAATGGGTGTTATTTACTTCCCTGCTATCATTTAATGTCTGAGTGGTTGGGTTCCTTCCAAGTTGCAAGCCTTCTAGCTTATCATAAAGTATACCTTGCCCTTCATCCCACCTAAAACATGTGTATAAATTGAAGACTCCTCTGTTTATCAGGCTTTGAGCATTGCTCAGGCAACAGATACTAATTTAGTATCTCTAATACCGTATCTTCGAGTGTGATGAAGATAAAAAAAAAAAAAACGCTTTTCATGATCACACTGAAAACAACGATTAGCTCTGGTGCTGACTGTTTTCATTTCTTAAGACAATTCTTGTCAACTAGGGCTAGCCACAATATCAAGTAGCAGTTTATAGAGAGGCATGGAAAGAATCCTCCTTTCTAAGTGAGTTTAATAAATCATTGTGCACTAACAGTGATATTTAGGCAGATTAATTTGAATTGCTTTCTCCTCTGGCTACATTTCACAACACTCAGTATTTATCTTTTGAAGGTTTCCCAATCATCCTGAAGAGATGGATTAATCTGACTTAGTTTCACAGGCATAAATGTAAAAGCAGAAATATAAATTGGAGTCTAATGACCACGCTTTGAACCACTTCATGTACAGTACTCTGAAGACTACTGAAACTAATATTGTCTATGTCAGATGGGGCTTGACTCTAAGCCTTACTGATTTTTTTTTTTTTTGCTGCTGATTGTTTTTAAAAGTGAGGAGGTTGAATCAGTGGATGTGGCATGTATTATAGCATGTTGTCACAGTGAAATGATAATCTGGGTGAAATTATTTAACTAGTGAAAATGTGAAAGTGTTAGTTGCTCAGTCATGCCAACTATTTGTGACTCTATGGACTATAGTCCACTAGTCTCCTCTGTCCATGAGATTCTTTGGGCAAGAATACTGGAGTGGGTTTCCATTCCCTTCTCGAGGGGATCTTCTTGACCTAGGGATGGAACCCGGGTCTCTGCATGGTAAGCAGATTCTTTACCAAATGATTTTAACTAGTACTTGGCATAATTTTTTTTTTTTAAAGATTTATTTATTTATTTATTTTGGGCAGAGGTCAGGTTGGGGAGGGAGGGGAGCAGGCGGGCCATTTCTATTGGTCTTTCATTTCTCTATTTTCATCCGTCTTTGTTCTTTGGCTCCTGCGGGCCTCCCATCGCGGTGGTGTCTGTTGTCACACAGAACGCGCTCTGGGCACATGCGCTCCAGAGCTCTGGCTCGGTGATTGGACACATCAGTCCAGCCGCTCCGTGGCACGTGGGATGTTCCCAGGCCAGGGATCGAACTGGCGCCCCTTGCACTGCAAGGCGGTGTCCTTACCCACTGAACCACCAGGGGAAGCCCTACTTGGCATAATTTAAAAGAGAAAGATTAAAAATTCATGCCACAGCGATCCTCTTACACTGTTGAACTCTAAGAACAATAATCTTCCATAATCGTCTTTCATTTTTTTACTCTCAGGAGGTAGTGGCAATCTTGTTTGGCACACTGAAGAGTTCTGTGATCTAAAAATCAGTGTGTGTGTGTATGCTTCATTGTGTCCAACTCTTTGTGACCCCATAAACTATAGCCTTCCAAGTTCTGTCCATGGAATTTTCCAGGCAAGAATATAGGAGTGGATTGCCATTTCCTTCTCTGCTAAAGATCAGTGTTCATATAATATTATCCTAGAGAGTTAGGCTTCTCGAATGATATTAGTTTGTGGACTGAATGGATTGATTGCATTGCTTGGCGACATCCTTCTGTCTCCATTTTTCAAACAGTACCCATCTTTTTCTCCAGGAATCCATTCTTTATTCTTCGTCCTGCAATTTGGAGTGGGGGAAAGCTGACCCCTCCTCAGTCCCAGGAGTGCAGCTCTGTCTCTGAGATGTTTGTGGTTGGCTCAGACACTGATGTTTCCTAATATGGGTAGAGCAGTGGGCAACGAGGACTCTTGGGGCCTTTGGGAGAGAGACTTTCTCTTTTTCTAGAAGGGCTACTAGGCGTAACACGTTCACTCTTGCTACCAGTTAATCAGTAAGTGCTGAGCCCAGTTTGCTCTGTGAGCTTCCTGGGTGACTCAGTGATAAAGAATCCACCTGCCAGTGCAGGAGACATAGGAGATGTGGGTTTAATCCCTGGGTAGGGAAGATTCCCTGGAGGAGGAAATGGTAACCCATTGCAATATCCTTGGCTGGGAAAAACCATGAACAGAGGGGCCACGGGATACAGTCCATGGGTCACAAAGAGCTGAGCATCACTGAGTGACTGAGCACACACCTGTACAAGCCTGGGGAGCAGTTGGTGATTTTCAAAAAGAGCAGCAATGGGGCAAAGCAGGCACAAGAGATAGCTGAGTAGAGACCACAAAGGGAAGAGGGATCCTTGGTGACTGAAGTCTCAATTGAAAGCTCTCTAGTTAGTTCCAATAAAAGTTTTTAAAAAGTGGGGGAAACAATTAAATTCTTCTTTAGGTAAGGAATTACCCCTTCCCTGCAATATTTTAAATTTGGATAGAATGCATAAATATTTGAGTTACACACAAATCTCCTGTAAGCTGCCAATGATTTACAAGGACTCTTTTTTTTGAATGAATATCTTGCTTACGGAACCCTACCCATTTTTGCAAATGTCAAGTGCTATGGGGAAACTGATGGGCATGGTGGTCTTTAATCCTGTTTGTTGAGTACACCTTGCTCCATTTTCTGAGCATGTGGTAGGAGTTTTCCTGTAGCTGAGTGAGAGCATTGACTGATTCTCGCCATTGACTTGCAGGTTGAAGTGGTATGTGCCACATTTGGGATAAGTATTTATGTGCCAGTGTGAAGTTTTATGTGCTCTCTTAAATTCTTTGTCAGGGAGGCATGGAAGTGGCTACATCATCCAACTGGGCCTTGAGTGGCAGGTATGAGCACACCTTCCTGCTCACCCAGAGTGCCACGGCAGTTGTCATAAGCTATGGTGCCTTGGGGATTCTTTGTGACTGCAGTGATCCTAGCCCACCTGGACCAGGAACCTTAAAAAATTTAGAATCAGGGACCTTACACAGCACCCAGAATGTGTAAGTGCTTGATAAATGTGCGCTGAATTGAATCAAGAGCTGGAGAAGTCTGCACGTGTGCAGGGCTGACTCCCAAGGCAACTGGATTCTCAGTCAGAGAAGACGGGGAACAGGATGTCTGATTTTTCTCTTCCTAAAGTTTCTTCATCTGCTTAGCCAACTGTTATCATCAATTATAAAGTTCAGATGATTAGAGGGAACATATGTTGTTTTGTAGCCACACAGCATCCATTCTCTTTGCCTTGGCAGCAGTATGGAGATTTCTTTGGGAGAACACCCCTCTCTATTCTCAGCACATTTGACTGTAGCAAGGCTGACTTCACCTTTGGGACTGGTATGGACAGGGGAGTCAAATTCAAGTGGATCGGTGAAACCCAACCTCCCTAAGCACTATCATTGGTCTGGGGTGGACTTGACCCTTGCTGGTTCTTTGAGAATCAGATGCTGGACTGTGGATGACATTTCAGGGAAAAGAGACTCTTTTGCTTGTGGACTTGAACCCTAGAGGACCTAGTACTTAGAGCTTCTGGCAGGTATCCTTCATCATGGGAAGCTTGCGAGGCCAATCTGGAGGAAAGCACTGCCAAGGAGTGGAGTGAGCTGCACCCTGGCAGCATCTTCTGAGCGCTTAGAATCAGTCTTCCCTAGATGCTCCACAAGCCAGTGACCTCCCTTTACTTTTGGGTCGGTTTGGATTGTATTTTCAGTGAATTATAACTGGCACCAATGCAGGAGATGTGACTTCAATCCCTGGATCGGGAAGATCCCCTGAAACAGAGATGCTTCTTACTTCCTCGAAAAAAGGAAGGGCTGGGGGTATAACCGCCCTGCAGTGTCTGTGTCTTTCCATTTTTAGATATGCATACCGAGCAGTGGTCCAGGAGCTAATGAGTTTAAATCTGAAATCCTTATTGCTTTGAAGCCAGAACTGGGGCAGGTCAGCCAACAGCTTTTATTTGCACTGATCATAATAATTGCGGCTACTATTTATTGGGTGCTTAATCTGTGCAAAATTCTATTTCTAGTGCTCTATGTTCAGACACTGTGCTGGGGTTTCCTTGCTCCATTTCACTCAATCATCTTAGCAAGTTGATGAGCTGGAACTACTCTTGTCCCCGTCTTATGTAGAAAGAAACCGAGGCTAACTTGCTGAGAGTAATAGTGGGCAACACTCTTTCTAAACTAGTAGGCACAGGATGGCAACTTCTCGAAAAAATTTTTCTCTTCCTAAAGTTTCTTCATCTGCTTAGCCAACTGTTATCATCAATTATAAAGTTCAGATGATTAGAGGGAACATATGTTGTTTTGTAGCCACACAGCATCCATTCTCTTTGCCTTGGCAGCAGTATGGAGATTTCTTTGGGAGAACACCCCTCTCTATTCTCAGCACATTTGACTGTAGCAAGGCTGACTTCACCTTTGGGACTGGTATGGACAGGGGAGTCAAATTCAAGTGGATCGGTGAAACCCAACCTCCCTAAGCACTATCATTGGTCTGGGGTGGACTTGACCCTTGCTGGTTCTTTGAGAATCAGATGCTGGACTGTGGATGACATTTCAGGGAAAAGAGACTCTTTTGCTTGTGGACTTGAACCCTAGAGGACCTAGTACTTAGAGCTTCTGGCAGGTATCCTTCATCATGGGAAGCTTGCGAGGCCAATCTGGAGGAAAGCACTGCCAAGGAGTGGAGTGAGCTGCACCCTGGCAGCATCTTCTGAGCGCTTAGAATCAGTCTTCCCTAGATGCTCCACAAGCCAGTGACCTCCCTTTACTTTTGGGTCGGTTTGGATTGTATTTTCAGTGAATTATAACTGGCACCAATGCAGGAGATGTGACTTCAATCCCTGGATCGGGAAGATCCCTGAAACAGAGATGCTTCTTACTTCCTCGAAAAAAGGAAGGGCTGGGGGTATAACCGCCCTGCAGTGTCTGTGTCTTTCCATTTTTAGATATGCATACCGAGCAGTGGTCCAGGAGCTAATGAGTTTAAATCTGAAATCCTTATTGCTTTGAAGCCAGAACTGGGGCAGGTCAGCCAACAGCTTTTATTTGCACTGATCATAATAATTGCGGCTACTATTTATTGGGTGCTTAATCTGTGCAAAATTCTATTTCTAGTGCTCTATGTTCAGACACTGTGCTGGGGTTTCCTTGCTCCATTTCACTCAATCATCTTAGCAAGTTGATGAGCTGGAACTACTCTTGTCCCCGTCTTATGTAGAAAGAAACCGAGGCTAACTTGCTGAGAGTAATAGTGGGCAACACTCTTTCTAAACTAGTAGGCACAGTTTTAAACACTTCATGTCTTTTATTAGGAGGCAAGTACTAGTATTATTTTCATTTAACAGATGAAGAACTTGACACCCTGATTGGAGGTAGTTGCTTAGGGCCACACAACCAGTGAGGGCTGAGCTGGCCTGTGATGGGGGTCCAAGATCCAGACTGAGAGTCATTTGACTTAAAACTCATAAATAGTAGGTTCTACTGACATAAAACAAAAAGAAACAAAAAAAACGCACCATAGTCTTTTCACTTGCAGCAACATTGGTGGACCTAGAGATTGTCATACTGAGTGAAGTAAGTCAGAGAAAGAGAAATATCATATGACACCCCTTTTATATAGAATCTAAAAAGAAATCATACAAATGCATTTACAAAACAGAGACTCCAAGACTTAAAAAATGAGTTTATGGTTGCTGGCAAGGGGCAGGATGGGGAAGGGATATCTAGGGAGGCTGGGATGGACATGTACACACTGCTATATTTAAAATTGATAATCAACAAGGACCTACTGTATAGCACAAGCAACTCTGCTCAACATGATATAGCAGCTTGGATGGGAGGGAAGTTTGGACGAAAATGGATACATGTTTAGGTATGCCTGAGTTCCTATCCTGTTCACTGGAAACTATCACAACATTGTTAATAAGCTACACCCCAATACAAAATAAAAAATTTAACCCACAAACAAGCAAAAACAGGCTTTTAATTTTGATGTAATTTTAGATGTACAGAAAATTAGGAAGGATAGTAGAAAGACTGCCTGAATTCCCTCACCCAGTTTACATTTCTTGTGTCTCATGGCCATGGCACATTTTTGAAAACTCAGGCATCAGCATTGGTGCATTACCATTAACTAAGCTTGCCAATTTGTTTGCATTTTGCCCACTTTCCCCCTGAGCCCTCCATTCCAGGGTCCTATCCAGGATACCCTATTGCATTTGGCTCTGCTGCCTTTTTGAGACTTATTTTCATGCTGAGATCTTTGTTTAGAAGTAATATATGAAATGTTTGCTCTTGATTTTTTCCTAGTTGAAGAAACAAAATTGGATTTTTTTAAAAAATTTTGAGTACTGGTATGTTGTGTGCTCAGTCACTTAATCATCTCTGATTCTTTGTGACCCCATGGACTGTAGCCTGCCAGGCTCCTCTCTCCACAGAATTTTTGAGGCAAGAATACTGGAGAGGATGTCCATTTCTCTTTTTAGTGGATCTTCTTGATCCAAGGATCAAACCCTTGTCTCTTGAGTCTCCTGCATTGCAGGCAGATTCTTTCCCACAGAGCCCCTAGGGCAGCCCATAACAAATGGGCTTAATTGAAAAAAAATTCAATTTAATGGAAAAAATGTCAACCATCTATATATACTGTATTTATTTGTTTATCCTGCAGCCTATCCAGTATTAATGCATTTGTTGCTGAATTTCAGCAAGGCATAATTCTCTTGGACTTGTCACATGTGAGAAATGGGCCTGAATGAGCCTCCAAATATTCTCTCTAAGAACGTTACTCTGACACAACATTCTCATCTGTATCATGGCCCAGGGTCAATCCCAGATATGTCCCCAGAACTATGGCCTTGGAATCTGCATTTTAAACAGGCTCAGAAAGTGACTGGGTCCATACTGATGTTTGAGATCTACTGACTGGACCTCACGTGTGCAGGAGACATTCCTGAGACAAGAGTCTCAAACTAAAACTTGAATAAACACACAACCTGACACCACTGCTGTGCTTAATCACACTTCTTTATTCTTCATACTAGCATAATTGATGTAAACCCCACTTTATTGTTATATCTGGAGGAGGGAAGTGGGAGGAAAAAAAATTTAAAGACATGCAGGCTGCCTGAATGTGGGGTGACCTAATCCACCTTCCTTGGACTGCTTCTGAGGATTTCTGTGCCTCAAACAGCACAAATATCTCTCCACTCTGTGTGGGCTGCTAATATTTATGAGTCAGCCACCAGCTCTGATGCTCAGTCAATGCAACAATCATCTAGTTGACCACTGGAGGAAAAATGAGTTGAGTCAGACCCTAAAGCTTTGTTGAAATTCCATCCTTTATTAAAAAAAGAAAAACCAACAGATTTTTCAAAAGTAATTATAACTAGGTAACATTTTAGAATCAAATTCATGAAGAAGAAATAAATCCACTATATTTAAGATAAATATTCTCTATAAAGTATACAAATCCATCTTATATATACCTATACCTGGGCTTACCAGGTGGTGCAATGGTAAAGAATACACCTGCCAGTACAGAAGACACAAGAGATGTGGGCTCGATCCCTGAGTTGGGAAGATCCCCTGGAGGAGACAATGGCAACCCACTCCAGTATTCTTGCCTGGGAAATGCCATGGATGTAGGTGTCTGGCAGGCTACAGTCCCTGGGGTCACAGAGTCAGAACTAAGTGAATACACACATACATGTATCTATATACATATTGCTTATCTGTATGTGTGTATATACAGTTACATTAAGCGCCTAGAAACTATTACCTCCTATAAGCCTCATGGTGGTCTTTTGAGATAGGTTTATCTTATGAGCCCTGTTTGCAGGTGTGTGTGTGTCTCAAACTCAGGGAAAGAGAGGCACTGGCTTAAGCTCAGCTGACTGGTGAGTCACAAATGTGATGTGAAGCCAGGTGTAGGCTCTAGAGTCTATGCTCACAGATGTGGTGTATGTACATCCCTGTCACAGAATGTATGACAGCATCTGGGCTCGTGAACATCAGAGAGATTAAACTCTAGACTCTGGCCATGACCCTCCCCAGCCACACAGGACTGCTTGTTTGTGCCAGCTGTCATGCGGCCAGTCATCAGAAATACAAAGGTTGTGGTACTTCCCTAACAAGAGCAGATGAACTGAAAAATGGAATTATCCATGGCTGGTAACTAATAATGAATATAATAAGGTTAGGGCTGCTTCTGCGTCTCTATGAATGAAAGAGAACTTGGCGAGGCGGAATGCTACAAGAAAGCTGAACAGAATGACCAAGGCGAAAACTCATGATGAAAGTAGCTTGTCTCTGTGTGACTTTCTACTCGCCTCTGCATCTCCCACTCTGAGCCTTATTACATGCTCAGATTTCTCAGTCCAAATCTTCATAGAAGTGTGGTTCCTAATATTTATGAGTCAGCCACCAGCTCTGATGCTCAGTCAATGCAACAATCATCTAGTTGACCACTGGAGGAAAAATGAGTTGAGTCAGACCCTAAAGCTTTGTTGAAATTCCATCCTTTATTAAAAAAAGAAAAACCAACAGATTTTTCAAAAGTAATTATAACTAGGTAACATTTTAGAATCAAATTCATGAAGAAGAAATAAATCCACTATATTTAAGATAAATATTCTCTATAAAGTATACAAATCCATCTTATATATACCTATACCTGGGCTTACCAGGTGGTGCAATGGTAAAGAATACACCTGCCAGTACAGAAGACACAAGAGATGTGGGCTCGATCCCTGAGTTGGGAAGATCCCCTGGAGGAGACAATGGCAACCCACTCCAGTATTCTTGCCTGGGAAATGCCATGGATGTAGGTGTCTGGCAGGCTACAGTCCCTGGGGTCACAGAGTCAGAACTAAGTGAATACACACATACATGTATCTATATACATATTGCTTATCTGTATGTGTGTATATACAGTTACATTAAGCGCCTAGAAACTATTACCTCCTATAAGCCTCATGGTGGTCTTTTGAGATAGGTTTATCTTATGAGCCCTGTTTGCAGGTGTGTGTGTGTCTCAAACTCAGGGAAAGAGAGGCACTGGCTTAAGCTCAGCTGACTGGTGAGTCACAAATGTGATGTGAAGCCAGGTGTAGGCTCTAGAGTCTATGCTCACAGATGTGGTGTATGTACATCCCTGTCACAGAATGTATGACAGCATCTGGGCTCGTGAACATCAGAGAGATTAAACTCTAGACTCTGGCCATGACCCTCCCCAGCCACACAGGACTGCTTGTTTGTGCCAGCTGTCATGTGGCCAGTCATCAGAAATACAAAGGTTGTGGTACTTCCCTAACAAGAGCAGATGAACTAAAAAATGGAATTATCCATGGCTGGTAACTAATAATGAATATAATAAGGTTAGGGCTGCTTCTGCGTCTCTATGAATGAAAGAGAACTTGGCGAGGCGGAATGCTACAAGAAAGCTGAACAGAATGACCAAGGCGAAAACTCATGATGAAAGTAGCTTGTCTCTGTGTGACTTTCTACTCGCCTCTGCATCTCCCACTCTGAGCCTTATTACATGCTCAGATTTCTCAGTCCAAATCTTCATAGAAGTGTGGTTCCTGCCAAAGAACCTGGTTTTTGTTCTGCTTGCTAATAGGTATCCTTCTCAATGAAATGGAAATAGGACTTGTTTTCATTTTATCTAATGCTTCTTCCTTCTTTAAAGGCATACTAAGATATGGCCATACACATTGAATAAAATATCTGTGGCTGTATAAACAAGACCCTAATGAGAGTTCTGGCTGATGTGAGGAACACATCACCTGCAAAACTAATGTGAGTGTCTCCTGGGCTTTCACTCACCTTGGTTGATTTACATGGGCTGCATGCCACATTTTATCCTGATGGCCCTCGCTCTCCTAAGGTACAGGTGCTAGAGAGGCATTAATGGATGGTACCTCTGCCTGCCAGCCTTACCCCTGCTGTACCAAGTACCATTACTGTAAGAAGTGGCATCATTCATTTCCTCCTAGGAAGCTTGTCGAAAAGCAACCGGTAATATTTTCTAATCTGTTGAGCTCTGCTCTGCCTGGCTTCTTCTTAAGGGAATTTTCCTTGACACATTTGAATGAATTTATGAGCAGGAAAAATATTTTAATATCCTGATGAAAAATAAAACTGTAAACAATGTTTCATTACCACCCAAAGGATATGAAACATTAAATGGGTGGAAATAATTATCATTAGGTGTGTGAAAGACATTTGAAATCTTCTTAAAGTCACCTTTTTTCCCAAAAAAATCTATAATTAAAATACATGATTTTTGTAGACAAATGATATTATGCAGAAAATTTAAAGAACTTTATTTCACCAAATAGTTATGATAACACAGACACAGGGGACTTGTGTTTTAATGTGTTTTTATTTCTGGGTGGAAATTGCTTTTTTAAAAAAAATGAACTGTGCAGTGTTCGAACCCTCTTCACGTTTAAATTTTTTTTCAAAATTTACTCTTTGGAGTATAGCTGCTTTACGTTGTTGTGTTTGTTTCTACTGTACAGCAAAATGAATCAACTATACACACACACACACACACACACACACACACACACACGTATCCCTTCTCTTCTGGATTTCCTTCCTGTTCAGGTCACCACATGAAGAGGAGCTCCCTGTGCCATACAGGGGGAGCTTATTGGTCATCTATTTTATGCATTTTATCCATAGTGAGTATGTGTCAATTCCAGTCTCCTAGTTCCTCTCACCCTCACCTGCTCAACCCAAGCGGCAAATCCGTGGTATCTGTATATTTGTCCTCTATGTTTGTGTCTCTGTTTCTGCTTGGCAGGTAAGATCCTCTATACCATTTTTCTAGATTCCACATATATGTATTAATACATGATATTTGTTTTGTTTTTCTCACTTCACTCTGTATGACACTCTAGGCCCATCCACATTCTACAAATGACCTAGTTCTGTTTGTTTTGATGGCTCGAGTAACATTCCACTGCATATATGTGGCAGTATTCTTTATCCATTCCCCTGTTGATGGACATTTAGGTTGTTTCCATGTCCTGGCTATTATAAAAGAGTGTTGCTGTGAACAATGGGGTTGCATGTATCTTTTTGAACTATGGTTTTGTCTGGGTGTATGTCCAGGAGTGGGATTTGCAGGGTCATATGATGAACTCTCTTCACACGTTTGAAAATTTCAGTTGCCAGATTTGGGCTTTTCCTTCACTTCTGCAGCTGACTTGCAGAGCCATGATGCAGTCTTGTCTGATTGGGTGAAGCTTCCTGCTTTGAACTGCCAGCCACGAAGGGAAGGAGTGGGGACTCCAGAGAATTTCTGGTGGTGGCACCTGGCAGCCGCACTAGCATTGTCCCCTGCTGGAGTACATGGCTTTTCCAGGAACACAGAGGGGCTGCTCAAGTGGAGGGGGACCAGGTGGAGCTCAGTGCTGCTGCCACTACCTTGCGAGTTTTGCCTGGGCCTGAGAATTAAGGGGATGTAAGACAGATGAACAGGAGAAAAGCATGCATAAGTATTTAATAGGCATTTTTCATGACACAGGAGCCCTCCTGCAGAAATGAGGATCCAATGACCAGTTAGTGCTGGATAATATACCTCTGTGTTGAACAGAGTGTTAACATTATTGAAATTGTGACCAAAGGAACTTGGGCCAGAGTGGTTAATGGCTGAAAAAGGACCAGGAAGATAAGGGTTAGTTTAACCAGGTCTGTGTGTACTGGCTTTTCTTGGCCTGGACTCCCTGCCCCCGGGGATGAGATGTTACTTTCCTCCTATCTCTTGCTTTTAGAAGGGGTAGGGGAAGGAGCACCCTTCTTGCACCTGCTGTGTTTTCCCTTTAGCTCAAAATAATCCTTATGCAAAAATGGTGCATTCTTGGGTGGCATATTCTGCCACACTTCACCATCTTTGTCATTATGTGTCCCCAGACGAACTGACTCTGTGGTATGGCAGCTTTGCTTTGGTTCTCATTCCTGCTTCTCCCTCTTTGTCTTAACTTGGCCTCCGTACAGAGTATTATGGCTAAGGTGGCTCCCACAACACACATTTATCTTTCAGTTCTGGAGGCTGGTGAGTCCATGGTCATGGTGCTGGCAGATTTGATGTCTGGTGAGAGCTCACTTTTTTATTCATAGAGGACTATCTCCTTGTTGTGTCCTGGTGAAGGGAGCTCTCTGTGGTCTTTTTCAAATAAGGGACTGATCCTGTTCATGAGGACTCTGCTCTCATGAGCTAATTGTTTCTCCAAGGGCCCACCTCTAAATGCCATCACTTTTGGAATTAGGTTTCAGCACATGAATATGGAAGACTTCATAGCACCTGGTTCTGCCTCTTTTCCCAGCCTGATTCTAGCAACCCTCCTAAAAAATTTTCTGTGCTTCTCAATAACTTTTGAATCACCATTGTGTGCTCAGTCATGCCCAACTCTTTGTGACACCATGGACTGTAGCCCACCAAGCTCCTCTGTCCATGGGATTCTGCAGGTAAGAATACTGAAGTGAGTTGCTATTTCTTCTTCTAGGGGATCTTCCTGACCCAGGGATTGAACCAGAGTCTCTTGCATCTCCTGTAATAGCAGGGAGGTTCTTTATCACTGAGCCACCTGGGAAGAGCCTTTGAATAGATATATTTTTTTCTACTTTAATCAGCCAGTCAATTTCTATTGCTTGCAACCAGGAACCTGGATGGAATTTTTTTAATATACCTCTGTGTTGAACAGAGTGTTAACATTATTGAAATTGTGACCAAAGGAACTTGGGCCAGAGTGGTTAATGGCTGAAAAAGGACCAGAAGATAAGGGTTAGTTTAACCAGGTCTGTGTGTACTGGCTTTTCTTGGCCTGGACTCCCTGCCCCCGGGGATGAGATGTTACTTTCCTCCTATCTCTTGCTTTTAGAAGGGGTAGGGGAAGGAGCACCCTTCTTGCACCTGCTGTGTTTTCCCTTTAGCTCAAAATAATCCTTATGCAAAAATGGTGCATTCTTGGGTGGCATATTCTGCCACACTTCACCATCTTTGTCATTATGTGTCCCCAGACGAACTGACTCTGTGGTATGGCAGCTTTGCTTTGGTTCTCATTCCTGCTTCTCCCTCTTTGTCTTAACTTGGCCTCCTACAGAGTATTATGGCTAAGGTGGCTCCCACAACACACATTTATCTTTCAGTTCTGGAGGCTGGTGAGTCCATGGTCATGGTGCTGGCAGATTTGATGTCTGGTGAGAGCTCACTTTTTTATTCATAGAGGACTATCTCCTTGTTGTGTCCTGGTGAAGGGAGCTCTCTGTGGTCTTTTTCAAATAAGGGACTGATCCTGTTCATGAGGACTCTGCTCTCATGAGCTAATTGTTTCTCCAAGGGCCCACCTCTAAATGCCATCACTTTTGGAATTAGGTTTCAGCACATGAATATGGAAGACTTCATAGCACCTGGTTCTGCCTCTTTTCCCAGCCTGATTCTAGCAACCCTCCTAAAAATTCTCTGTGCTTCTCAATAACTTTTGAATCACCATTGTGTGCTCAGTCATGCCCAACTCTTTGTGACACCATGGACTGTAGCCCACCAAGCTCCTCTGTCCATGGGATTCTGCAGGTAAGAATACTGAAGTGAGTTGCTATTTCTTCTTCTAGGGGATCTTCCTGACCCAGGGATTGAACCAGAGTCTCTTGCATCTCCTGTAATAGCAGGGAGGTTCTTTATCACTGAGCCACCTGGGAAGAGCCTTTGAATAGATATATTTTTTTCTACTTTAATCAGCCAGTCAATTTCTATTGCTTGCAACCAGGAACCTGGATGGATACATTTCTAGTTTCTTCATATTTACATATAGCTGAGTTTCTCTTCTTAACTTGCAAATTAAAAAATTTTGCAAGCATTCATTTTGTCTGTTTGGTAATCCAAACTGGATCATGTTTTGATCTTCTCTGTACCAGCTGCTTCTAGTTCAATACATAAAGTGCCCTATAGGATTGTTTGAAAAGTGAATTAAACATTCTTTGAAATCCTCCTTTACTTCTTTTAAGGCACCAGAGATTGATCCCCTCTGGATTACTTGAGGTTTTTCATAGACCTGAATATTTGTATCTGGTGACTCTTGGCTTATGACAGCTTATGACTTTCCACTGTCCACATAATATATTATTCTGGTTTAGGGTTGTTAGGTTTCACAAATATAATGCTGATAGTCACTTCAGTTGTGTCTGACTCTGTGTGACCCCATGGACTGCTACTTGTCAAGCTCTGCTGTCCATGGACTTGTAGCCTGCCAGGCTCCTGTGTCCCTGGGATTTCCCAGGCAAGAAGACTGGGGTTAAAATTGAATTTCAGATAAACAATGAGTCATTTTTATTAATAGTATAAGTATGTTCCAAATATGGACTTCCTGGATGCTTAGTGGTAAAGAATCTGCCTGCTAATGTGGGAGATGGGGGTTTGATCCCTGGGTCAGGAGGATCCTCTGGAAAAAGAGATGGCAACCCACTCCTGCATTCTTGCCTGGAGAATTCCATGGACAGAGGAGCCTGGTGGGCTATAGTCCATAGAGTCACAAAGAGCTGGACATGACTTAGCCCTAAACAATAACATATGTCCCTAATATTGCACAGGACATACTTGTGCAATTTTGTCTGGCTGGTCTCATGCTGGTTGTGACCTGCAGCCTCATGGGAGGCAGTCTCTCCATGGGTAGAGTGTACTATAGAGAATTTGTGTGGGAATCACTTCTTCCTTCTTACATTCTTCCTTTTTTCAACTTGATTCCAGCTGTGTAATCTGTGGCAGAAATTCCTTCTTAAAAAATTATTAATTCATTCATTAAGTTTATTTTTTGGCTGTGCTGGGTCTTCATTGCTATGTATGGACTTTCTCTAGTTGCAGTGAATGGGAGCTACAGTGCTTGGGCTTCTTCTTGCAGTGGCTTCTCTTGTCTAGCACAGGGTTCAGAACACTCGAGCTTCAGTAGTTGCAGCATGTCCCTTGCCTTGAAAGGCAGATTCTTAATCAGTGGATTGCCAAGGTAGCCCTTGGAAGAAATTCCTTCAAGTTTCTGGTACAGGGATAAAATTCTTTCTGTTTTCTTAGACTGTGGACAGGCAGATTACTTGGAAGTCCAAATTATCCAATACTTGAATGTTTCATGAGATACATATCATATGTGTACACACACACACACACACACACATGCTGACTTCTCATTTAACCTTCAGATATTTACATGGTAGATGTTTCCCCATTTTATGATACATTTAGAAGTTTCCACCTTGGATTGTATCAATGGTGCCTCAACTGCAAACTCAGTTTAGTAATCAGGTCTTTGTTATTGTTCAGTCTCTGTTGTATCTGATTCTTCGTGACCCCAAAGACTGTCTCACTCCATCTTCCAGAGTTTGCCCAAATTTATGTCCATCTTATCGGTGATGCCATCCAACCATATCATTCTCTGATACCCTCTTTTCCTTCTGCCCTCAATCTTTCCCAGCATCAGGGTCTTTTCCAGTCAGCTGGCTATTCTCATCAGGTGACAAAAATATTGGAGCTTCAACATCAGCAGTAGTCCTTCTAATGAATATTCAGGATTCATTTTCTTTAAGATCGACTGGTTTGATCTCCTTGCCATCCAAAGGATTCTCAAGAGTCTTCCCTGGTACCACAGTTCAGTTACCTGACCCCTTTGTCCACCCATATGCCTGGCACTGAATAAGTGCAAATCCAAGCCCCATTTCAGTAATATTGCTGTTGCCAATATTCCAACAGGTGCCAAAAATAAAGAAACCCAGCCTCCATTTGCAAATGCTTGGCAATTTCCTTTGATTTACAAAATTAAGTATAAGTCATGTCCTTTGGAAAGTTTGTTACTAGTTCGTTTTTTTTTTTTTTTGGACATGTTCTGCCATTCTGAGAGGGAAAAAAATATGTGACTGAGAGTAACTCTTACAGACAAATGGAGTACATTCTTTGTTTATTTTAAAAAGTCAATAAAATATATTCTTTTTCAGAAATTCATTTCTGTCATTTGAATAACTTCTAGCTACTGAGCAGAAATTCCAAAAGCCTGCAGGGTGCTGGGTGCCTCTCTGACCTAGGCAAGAATGTTGGTATTTCTGTTTTTCTTGGAAGTGCTACTTGAGGGCTTTCAGTGGAGCTACTAGAAGATTTGAAGAGTTATTTATGTTTGATTATTTCTGAGAATTTTGTTTGGGTGTATACAGAAAGAAAGCAGTCAAGGGAGAACAAATCCTTTATTTTTTGTCACCAAAAAGCAGAAAAGCGAGTTTCCAGTAAAGTAAGTACAGGTGAAAAATTCTGTAACCACCTAAGTATTCAAATCCAGGAAAGTTTAATCACAGCAATTCTAGAACAAATGTTCAGGATCAGCCATTTTAAGAAATACATCGACAGGTTAAAAGAGTTAGACTTCCCTGGTGGCTCAGTGGTGAAGAATCTGCCTGCCAATGTGGAAGACTTGGGTTTTATCCCCGGTATAGGAAGATCCCACATGCCACAGACCAACTAAGCCCTTGTGCTAGTGCTAAGAAAAAGAAAAAAAAACGAGGGCAGAATGAGATGAAAATGGTCTGCTCCCTGTTGCGCCTCCCTGAGGGTACAGTAGGGGTTGACCATGGCCATGGCTAGCTTCCTATTCACATCTAGGTTAACAATGTCTGCTCTCATCACCACCAAGTTTGTTTAGAGTTAGATTGTGTCCTGAAGAAACTTACTTTTCAGATTCTCTTGAATCTTGAGGTAAACATGGGAGAAAATGATCAACAAAGAGATGTCAATGTATGGCTTCCCTGATGGCCCAGTGGGTAGAGAGTCTGCCTTGCAGTGTAAGGGACACCAATTCGATCCCTGGACCAGGAAGATCCCATGTGCTGTGAAGCAGCTGGACTGGTGTGTCCAATTAGAAGGCAGCACTCTGGAGCCATGTGCCCAGAGCTGGTGCTTTGCAGCAAGAGAGGCCACTGCAATGGGAGACCCACATAGACCAAAAGAATGAAGATGGATGAAAATAAATAAATAAAAAATCAATAAAGGAGGCCAAAAATTAAATATAAATATATATATATATATATATATATATATATATTTTTTTTTTTTTTTCTTTTTTAAAAGATGTCAACATAAATCCTTGGGGAGGGTCTTTCTTCCCAAAGGGAAAGACAGACCCATCAGGATGTTTTCATTGTCCACAGCCTTTCCCATGATCTAGGATAAGAAGTGATGGGAGCAGCAAGGTGGATGCTGGAGTGACGTGTTAGAAGGAGCCTGGATTCTAAGAGATCCTTGAGCTAGGATGATGAACCTGGCCATCTTCCTACAGAAATAACAAATCTCTATTTCTTTGTTCCATCGTTACTCTAGGATTTTGGTTTCTTTATGCCTCTGATTTGCCTTGAATCTTCTGACTTTTCTCTCTGCTCACCAATTGAGAAGAGCCTCAGGGCTGCTGTGAGTGGATAAGGTCCACTTGGAAATCTCCCTTTTGCTGTAGAGTGTCACTCAGTCTCTGTAGGAATGTGTCATCATATTTGCAGGTTCCAGCTACACGCCAGAGGGAGTGATTACACAAGGGCGAGGGTCCTGGGGTGGGGTCTTTATAAGAATTCTGCCTACCACATAAACTGGGGAGGGGGGGGAGGGGACATTGCCAGTTAGACTACAGAATGATGCAGTTTTTAACATGGTCAATTGTATGATGTATCCCCATATCAGCGATTTTATAATGTGAAAATGTATGCATTTTAATATCAGTGAAAGATATTTATTACCCATATTATTGATCTTTGATTTATAATGTAAGATAATTTGAGCAGTAGGGGTTGACCATGGCCATGAGTTTCTGTCTTGAGAGTTAGATTGTGTCCTAAAACTTTTTGGGAGAAAAGGGAAATCAACAAAGAGATGTCAATGTATGGCTTCCCTGATGGCCCAGTGGGTAGAGAGTCTGCCTTGCAGTGTAAGGGACACCAATTCGATCCCTGGACCAGGAAGATCCCATGTGCTGTGAAGCAGCTGGACTGGTGTGTCCAATTAGAAGGCAGCACTCTGGAGCCATGTGCCCAGAGCTGGTGCTTTGCAGCAAGAGAGGCCACTGCAATGGGAGACCCACATAGACCAAAAGAATGAAGATGGATGAAAATAAATAAATAAAAAATCAATAAAGGAGGCCAAAAATTAAATATAAATATATATATATATATATATATATATATATATATATTTTTTTTTTTTTTTTCTTTTTTAAAAGATGTCAACATAAATCCTTGGGGAGGGTCTTTCTTCCCAAAGGGAAAGACAGACCCATCAGGATGTTTTCATTGTCCACAGCCTTTCCCATGATCTAGGATAAGAAGTGATGGGAGCAGCAAGGTGGATGCTGGAGTGACGTGTTAGAAGGAGCCTGGATTCTAAGAGATCCTTGAGCTAGGATGATGAACCTGGCCATCTTCCTACAGAAATAACAAATCTCTATTTCTTTGTTCCATCGTTACTCTAGGATTTTGGTTTCTTTATGCCTCTGATTTGCCTTGAATCTTCTGACTTTTCTCTCTGCTCACCAATTGAGAAGAGCCTCAGGGCTGCTGTGAGTGGATAAGGTCCACTTGGAAATCTCCCTTTTGCTGTAGAGTGTCACTCAGTCTCTGTAGGAATGTGTCATCATATTTGCAGGTTCCAGCTACACGCCAGAGGGAGTGATTACACAAGGGCGAGGGTCCTGGGGTGGGGTCTTTATAAGAATTCTGCCTACCACATAAACTGGGGAGGGGGGGGACATTGCCAGTTAGACTACAGAATGATGCAGTTTTTAACATGGTCAATTGTATGATGTATCCCCATATCAGCGATTTTATAATGTGAAAATGTATGCATTTTAATATCAGTGAAAGATATTTATTACCCATATTATTGATCTATAATAATTTGAGGCAGTTGAGACTCAGAAAGCAACTTATTTAAAGACAGAACACTGATCAGAATTTGAACCCAGCCACTAATGCTAGAGCCTTGTACTTCATTTGTGATGCCAGACTGCCAGCCTGAAAAACCAGATAACAGGCAGCATCTCATTGTGTGGGCTAAAGTCATAGGGAGAGAACAGTCATGCCGCTGTTTCCCCTTACCTCTTCCCTTCCCTTCCTTTGCTCCTCTCTCAGTGCCTCTCAGCCAAGATCCAGCAAGGGGTCTCCATGTAGGGATGTTTCTTATATTGTGTGTATGTCCATCCATACATATCTGCGGCTACCATCAACTTGTGAGTCCCTTGAAGTTGGAGATCAGCCTTGATTCAACCCTGCTTCTTCCTCGGTTCTTGGTACTGTCTCTTACAGTAAAATGTTTTCAGTATGTCTTAGTTGAATTGGAACAGGAATCTGCCTGTTGACTGGGATAGCTAATGTGATAAACTAATTGCTCATAATGAGTGAAAATGGCTTAACATGCCATTTGTTTTAGTTAGCATTTTTGCATTTACATAAAAGACTCCTGCCATTAGGAAAATTTCAGGGGATCTGAGTGATGGGGATTAGAGAATTTTTGAGAAAGGCATCTTTGGTAACCATTATGTCACATAGGTGGGGCTTCCGGGTGGCTCAGTAGTAAAAAGAAATCTGTCTGCTAATGCAGGAGATGTGGGTTCAGTCCCTGGGTCAGGAAGATCCCCTGGAGCAGGAGATGGCAACCTACTCCAATATTCTTGCCAGGGAAATTCCCCTGGTCAGAGTGTCACTCAGTCTCTGTAGGAATGTGTCATCATATTTGCAGGTTCCAGCTACACGCCAGAGGAGTGATTACACAAGGGCGAGGGTCCTGGGGTGGGGTCTTTATAAGAATTCTGCCTACCACATAAACTGGGGAGGGGGGGGACATTGCCAGTTAGACTACAGAATGATGCAGTTTTTAACATGGTCAATTGTATGATGTATCCCCATATCAGCGATTTTATAATGTGAAAATGTATGCATTTTAATATCAGTGAAAGATATTTATTACCCATATTATTGATCTATAATAATTTGAGGCAGTTGAGACTCAGAAAGCAACTTATTTAAAGACAGAACACTGATCAGAATTTGAACCCAGCCACTAATGCTAGAGCCTTGTACTTCATTTGTGATGCCAGACTGCCAGCCTGAAAAACCAGATAACAGGCAGCATCTCATTGTGTGGGCTAAAGTCATAGGGAGAGAACAGTCATGCCGCTGTTTCCCCTTACCTCTTCCCTTCCCTTCCTTTGCTCCTCTCTCAGTGCCTCTCAGCCAAGATCCAGCAAGGGGTCTCCATGTAGGGATGTTTCTTATATTGTGTGTATGTCCATCCATACATATCTGCGGCTACCATCAACTTGTGAGTCCCTTGAAGTTGGAGATCAGCCTTGATTCAACCCTGCTTCTTCCTCGGTTCTTGGTACTGTCTCTTACAGTAAAATGTTTTCAGTATGTCTTAGTTGAATTGGAACAGGAATCTGCCTGTTGACTGGGATAGCTAATGTGATAAACTAATTGCTCATAATGAGTGAAAATGGCTTAACATGCCATTTGTTTTAGTTAGCATTTTTGCATTTACATAAAAGACTCCTGCCATTAGGAAAATTTCAGGGGATCTGAGTGATGGGGATTAGAGAATTTTTGAGAAAGGCATCTTTGGTAACCATTATGTCACATAGGTGGGGCTTCCGGGTGGCTCAGTAGTAAAAAGAAATCTGTCTGCTAATGCAGGAGATGTGGGTTCAGTCCCTGGGTCAGGAAGATCCCCTGGAGCAGGAGATGGCAACCTACTCCAATATTCTTGCCAGGGAAATTCCATGGACAGGGTAGCTGGCAGACTACAGTTCACGGTGTCCCTAAGAGTCAAACATAACTAAGTGACTGGCATGTGTGTGTGCATGCACACACACACACACACACACAAATAAATGTCTGTCTAGGCCATAACACATGGCCTGAATAGAAAAATGGGAAATATGGAAAGCTTTCATTTTCTGGGTGTTTACCACATGCCATGCATGGTGCAAAGCATTTTATATATGCATTAGCTTGCTTTGATAAATCATTAGAATACTCCTGTAGAGTCAGTATCATGATTCCCTTTTATACTGAGGAGGAAATAAAAGCAGAGTCAAGATAGATGATTCTCACCAAAGTCACACTCGGCTAATAAGGAACACTGTCAGCATTTGAACCCAGTCTGTGTAGCTTCACATCCTCTCAAGTAGCCCCTGTACTTCCTGCTTCCCCAGAGGTGGCAGGGTGCCTCTGCTGTGCTCTGTGGTTGAGGGGTTGAATGGCAATACTGCTGTTATGGGGAGAACGTGATAAATACAGACACAGTGCCTGCTGGTTGCAAGCACAGTGGTCTCCTGACCATGCAGGACCTACTGGAAAAATGCCCAAAGCAAGAGGCAACAAAGCCAGCTGGGGAGCCCAGGTGGACTGTCATCCAGACAGAACAAAGGTCCGACAGGACAGATTTAGACTGTTTGTGCCAAGGAAAGAATTGGAAGCTGTATTTTCTTTCTGGATGGGTTGCAGTAAATGTAAGGACCCTCTTGCCTTCTCCCTGTAGCCTGGCCTTCTGTTTAGATGACAAGGGGCAATTTGCAGGTTTCTTTTTTCCGATCAGAATCTGATTTTCAGGTTTATAAAATATGCTTAGAAATGGAAGAGTGGGCCTTTTTTAGACATTAGGAAAATTTCAGGGATCTGAGTGATGGGGATTAGAGAATTTTTGAGAAAGGCATCTTTGGTAACCATTATGTCACATAGGTGGGGCTTCCGGGTGGCTCAGTAGTAAAAAGAAATCTGTCTGCTAATGCAGGAGATGTGGGTTCAGTCCCTGGGTCAGGAAGATCCCCTGGAGCAGGAGATGGCAACCTACTCCAATATTCTTGCCAGGGAAATTCCATGGACAGGGTAGCTGGCAGACTACAGTTCACGGTGTCCCTAAGAGTCAAACATAACTAAGTGACTGGCATGTGTGTGTGCATGCACACACACACACACACACACACAAATAAATGTCTGTCTAGGCCATAACACATGGCCTGAATAGAAAAATGGGAAATATGGAAAGCTTTCATTTTCTGGGTGTTTACCACATGCCATGCATGGTGCAAAGCATTTTATATATGCATTAGCTTGCTTTGATAAATCATTAGAATACTCCTGTAGAGTCAGTATCATGATTCCCTTTTATACTGAGGAGGAAATAAAAGCAGAGTCAAGATAGATGATTCTCACCAAAGTCACACTCGGCTAATAAGGAACACTGTCAGCATTTGAACCCAGTCTGTGTAGCTTCACATCCTCTCAAGTAGCCCCTGTACTTCCTGCTTCCCCAGAGGTGGCAGGGTGCCTCTGCTGTGCTCTGTGGTTGAGGGGTTGAATGGCAATACTGCTGTTATGTGGAGAACGTGATCAATACAGACACAGTGCCTGCTGGTTGCAAGCACAGTGGTCTCCTGACCATGCAGGACCTACTGGAAAAATGCCCAAAGCAAGAGGCAACAAAGCCAGCTGGGGAGCCCAGGTGGACTGTCATCCAGACAGAACAAAGGTCCGACAGGACAGATTTAGACTGTTTGTGCCAAGGAAAGAATTGGAAGCTGTATTTTCTTTCTGGATGGGTTGCAGTAAATGTAAGGACCCTCTTGCCTTCTCCCTGTAGCCTGGCCTTCTGTTTAGATGACAAGGGGCAATTTGCAGGTTTCTTTTTTCCGATCAGAATCTGATTTTCAGGTTTATAAAATATGCTTAGAAATGGAAGAGTGGGCCATTTTCTTTTCATTTCTTAAAAGCAAATAATTAAAAGCATTATATAGTATTTGTCCTTGGCATTCAGGGAAGTCTGTGAGGGGATGAGTCTGGAAATTAAGACTTTATCTTAAACCCTGAATATTTAAATATACTTTAATTTTCTAAAGAGATGGATTTTTTTTTTTTTATGTGGCAAAGTTCTATATTGTGGTTCTCAGTTTAACCTGTTGTTGCTGCATTCATCAGTTATTCTTTTGAGTGATCTGAAAAGGTGTTAACATACCAACTAGCCACACTGGGAAAGAGTGATGGCTTGGAATATGTGTTGACAAATGTTTGCCCAAGGCGAGGCACTTCTTGAAAGGAAGCTGCACTTTAATTAAAAGCTATGCCTTTTAGATCTCGATGTTTGATTGTTCGGCTTTAATGAAAGTTTAGATAAAGGGATTTGTTAATTATATATCTGTCTCCCAATGTGGTCGTTTTCCATTTGCTTTTGTTATCGTGGCTTTTTCCAATTTCACTTAACTGATTAGGACATATCAAATATTCCAAGTTATTAAGGGCTCTTGCAGCAGACCCTTAGTAATTAGTAAAAATACCCTACTAATTAATGCAGCTATGTGACCTCAAAACTGAAGTGTTTGCAGTTGTGTGGCGAGACGGTTTCTAAGTAAAAGTGGGGAAAATGTATCATTGTTCAGCACCATTAGCCTGATGCATTTTGATTTCAGAGAAGTAGAATAAATTTCTGGTTCAACAGAGGTTCAGTTGTTAGCAAAGTACTAAACGCTGGACAGTTAAACATAAAGTAGCATGATATCACACATAACAGCCATGGATTTTGGCTGGGGAGCCCAGGTGGACTGTCATCCAGACAGAACAAAGGTCCGACAGGACAGATTTAGACTGTTTGTGCCAAGGAAAGAATTGGAAGCTGTATTTTCTTTCTGGATGGGTTGCAGTAAATGTAAGGACCCTCTTGCCTTCTCCCTGTAGCCTGGCCTTCTGTTTAGATGACAAGGGGCAATTTGCAGGTTTCTTTTTTCCGATCAGAATCTGATTTTCAGGTTTATAAAATATGCTTAGAAATGGAAGAGTGGGCCATTTTCTTTTCATTTCTTAAAAGCAAATAATTAAAAGCATTATATAGTATTTGTCCTTGGCATTCAGGGAAGTCTGTGAGGGGATGAGTCTGGAAATTAAGACTTTATCTTAAACCCTGAATATTTAAATATACTTTAATTTTCTAAAGAGATGGATTTTTTTTTTATGTGGCAAAGTTCTATATTGTGGTTCTCAGTTTAACCTGTTGTTGCTGCATTCATCAGTTATTCTTTTGAGTGATCTGAAAAGGTGTTAACATACCAACTAGCCACACTGGGAAAGAGTGATGGCTTGGAATATGTGTTGACAAATGTTTGCCCAAGGCGAGGCACTTCTTGAAAGGAAGCTGCACTTTAATTAAAAGCTATGCCTTTTAGATCTCGATGTTTGATTGTTCGGCTTTAATGAAAGTTTAGATAAAGGGATTTGTTAATTATATATCTGTCTCCCAATGTGGTCGTTTTCCATTTGCTTTTGTTATCGTGGCTTTTTCCAATTTCACTTAACTGATTAGGACATATCAAATATTCCAAGTTATTAAGGGCTCTTGCAGCAGACCCTTAGTAATTAGTAAAAATACCCTACTAATTAATGCAGCTATGTGACCTCAAAACTGAAGTGTTTGCAGTTGTGTGGCGAGACGGTTTCTAAGTAAAAGTGGGGAAAATGTATCATTGTTCAGCACCATTAGCCTGATGCATTTTGATTTCAGAGAAGTAGAATAAATTTCTGGTTCAACAGAGGTTCAGTTGTTAGCAAAGTACTAAACGCTGGACAGTTAAACATAAAGTAGCATGATATCACACATAACAGCCATGGGAATTTTGGTTATATTTTTTGAAATACATTGGACTTTTCAAATAATAAAATCAATATTTGATGTTGTTCAGTCTCTAAGTCATGTCTGACTCTTTACCACCCCATGGGCTGCAGAACAGCAGGCTCCCCACGACCTCCTGGAGTCTGCTCATGTTCATCTCCATTGGGTCGGTGATGCTATCTAACCTTCTCTTCCTCTGCCAGCCCCTTTTCTTTGGCCAACACTTTCCCAGCATCAGGGTCTTTTCCAATAAGTCATCTCTTCGCATCAGGTGGCCAAAGTATTGGAGCTTCAGCTTCAGCATCATTCCTACCAGTGAATATTCAGGGTTGATTTCCTTTAAGATTGACTGGTTTGATTTCCTTGCAGTCAAAGGACTCTTAAGAGCCTTCTCCAGCACCACAATTCAAAAATATCAATCTCTGGCACTCAGCCTTCTTTATGGTTCAATTCTCACATCCACACATGACTACTGGAAAAACCACAGCTTTGGCTAGACAGACCTTTGTTAGAAAAATGATGTCTCTGCTTTTTAATATGCTGTCTAGGTTTGTCATAGCTTTTCTTCCAGGGAGCAAGCATCTTTTAATTTCACAGCTGCAATCACCGTTCACAGTTATTGTGGAGCCCAAGAAAATAAAATCTGTCTCTGCTTCCATTTTTTCTCTCCTATTTCCCATTAAGTGATGGGACTGAAGGCCAAGATCTTAGTTTTTTGAATGTTGAGTTTTTCACTCTCCTTCATCCTCATCCAGAGGCTATTTACATCCTCTTCACTTTCTGCCATTAAAATGGTATCATTAAAATGCACATTTGAGGTTATTGGTGTTTTTCCTGGCAATCTTCATTTTGGCTTGTATTTCATCCAGCCCAGCACAATAGAATATTAAAATTAATATATAGAAAAATACAGAAAATAAAAATAACAGAAAATATCTTAATACATATCATCTGTAATATCATATCTCAACTTTGATTGCTTTTTAAAATTTAACTATACTTTTCCATATGTATCTTTGTCTAGATGCACATATATTGATATGTAATCAGATATATTAAAGGGGCTCACAGTCACATGTACATAATGCTATAATACATATTTGTATATTTCATTTTAGATTGTGCTACTACTTAGTTGTTTTCTTATTTTCTATCCTTTCTAAAGCACTGCTGCTAACTACCAGTGATGATTCTTGGGTACCAAATAACAAAAACCTGACTAATGTAACCAAAACCAGAATTCATTTGGATGGTTCCTGGATGCTCAGAGGGTTGAAGAAACTATATTTAGAAAGGATAGGAACTTACAAAGTTCACTTTTTGGAAGTTTTTCTGAATATGATGGTTACAAGCTAGCTAGAGATGTGAGACAGAAAGAGGTAGGGGAATAAATGGAATTTCACTCTTACAGGATAGTCTGTGACTAAAGTCATGGTAGAGAGAATGATGGTGGGGTGAGTCAGGGTGGCATGGGCAAAGTACTGTATTGACAGGAAGTTCTGATGGGTAGAGGATGGAATTTGGGTGACCACTGGGGCCTGATAAGTGATGTAAGTGGATACGGCTGTGTGGAGTATAAGTGTAAGACCATATGCCCCGTCTGCATTGGGCAGTCCTGACTCAACTCTCAGTTGTTTTGCTGTGGGAACATGAGCTCAGTGTTTCTAGAGAGTTTTTCCAGGAAAGCTGAAAATCTGAATTTTGTATGCTCTCTTCTAATCTGTGAATGCTACAGACAAAGTATAAATTTTTCATTTTGCATGATGAATAAAACATTACTGACCAGACAAATTTGGCTTCTGAAATGAGGTTTTAGAGGCCCTTAACGTCAAAGGGGGCCTCCCGGGTGAATCAGCGGTAAAGAATACGCCTGCCAATGCAGGAGACTTGTGTTCACTCCCTCGGTTGGGAGGATGCCCTGAAGAAGGGCATGGCAACCCACTCCAGTATTCTTGCCTGGGGAAATCCCATTGAAAAAGGAGCCTGGTGGGCTACAGTCCATGGGGACACAACTGAATGTCTAATCAGCAACAGAAATTGGCTTTTGACACTGAGGAGGAAAGATCTGGTAGAACTGACACCAAACATAGCTTGGTCCTGCATTGTCAACAACGCCCCAGTTTCCTTCTGTCTCCCATTTCCTCCCATGCTGTCTGGTTCATCCTATGCCTGATTCTCTTTATGGTCCCCAAACAACTGTCACCCACAGTACTTCCTCACTGGAATGTCACTGTCCCAGCGAACGTTCTGAAACTCCCTTTGTTTGGATCTGCTTAGGTCACAGGACTGCCCTTTACCAATGACTGTAGCCAAAAGAATGGGAGGAACTGATTGGTTTAGCTAATTCATGTACCCTGCCCTTAGAGATGAATGGACTTAGTTACCTGGAGACCCTGGAAACTATAGACAGAACTGAGAGAGGCCAGATGCAGGAAAGGTTACAAACATAAGTTCATTGCAGGGCCCTTCAAAGTGTGATTTAGACCAACGGTTCTCAAACATGGGCATCAGAATCACCTACAGGGCTTCTTAGTGTCCAGAATTCTGTTCACATCCCCAGAGATTCTGATTCAGTAGACCTGCGATGGGACCTGAGAATTTTTATTTCTTATGAGCTCCCCAAATGACTCTGAGGCCACCAGTCTAGAAACAGCAGTGTGACAGTCACTAAGTTAAAGTCAAACTAAACAAACTGAAGACAAGCAAAGATTGTCCCTGAAAGAGTTCTGGAATTATTTAGAAGTCGTAATCTTTAGTTGTGTTTCAGACATGATTTTGATCTTTTTTCCAGGAAAGCTTCTGAATTTTGTATGCTCTCTTCTAATCTGTGAATGCTACAGACAAAGTATAAATTTTTCATTTTGCATGATGAATAAAACATTACTGACCAGACAAATTTGGCTTCTGAAATGAGGTTTTAGAGGCCCTTAACGTCAAAGGGGGCCTCCCGGGTGAATCAGCGGTAAAGAATACGCCTGCCAATGCAGGAGACTTGTGTTCACTCCTCGGTTGGGAGGATGCCCTGAAGAAGGGCATGGCAACCCACTCCAGTATTCTTGCCTGGGGAAATCCCATTGAAAAAGGAGCCTGGTGGGCTACAGTCCATGGGGACACAACTGAATGTCTAATCAGCAACAGAAATTGGCTTTTGACACTGAGGAGGAAAGATCTGGTAGAACTGACACCAAACATAGCTTGGTCCTGCATTGTCAACAACGCCCCAGTTTCCTTCTGTCTCCCATTTCCTCCCATGCTGTCTGGTTCATCCTATGCCTGATTCTCTTTATGGTCCCCAAACAACTGTCACCCACAGTACTTCCTCACTGGAATGTCACTGTCCCAGCGAACGTTCTGAAACTCCCTTTGTTTGGATCTGCTTAGGTCACAGGACTGCCCTTTACCAATGACTGTACCCAAAAAGAATGGGAGGAACTGATTGGTTTAGCTAATTCATGTACCCTGCCCTTAGAGATGAATGGACTTAGTTACCTGGAGACCCTGGAAACTATAGACAGAACTGAGAGAGGCCAGATGCAGGAAAGGTTACAAACATAAGTTCATTGCAGGGCCCTTCAAAGTGTGATTTAGACCAACGGTTCTCAAACATGGGCATCAGAATCACCTACAGGGCTTCTTAGTGTCCAGAATTCTGTTCACATCCCCAGAGATTCTGATTCAGTAGACCTGCGATGGGACCTGAGAATTTTTATTTCTTATGAGCTCCCCAAATGACTCTGAGGCCACCAGTCTAGAAACAGCAGTGTGACAGTCACTAAGTTAAAGTCAAACTAAACAAACTGAAGACAAGCAAAGATTGTCCCTGAAAGAGTTCTGGAATTATTTAGAAGTCGTAATCTTTAGTTGTGTTTCAGACATGATTTTGATCTTGTTTTGTTTCCAAGGTATGTAAAGTCATCTGACCCAGGGGAGAAAGAGATGACTTGACTTGTTCAAGATCTGATAGGTGCTTTGTGGCCAAACTCAGAGTCATTCTCTCTTTTCACTTCATCATACTGTCTTCACAGAATGGACAACGGGGAGCCATTCCAGGGCTTTTTTTGCAGGAAGCATCCTGAAAGGAGCATGGTGTTAGAGAAACAAAACAGATGTTTGGAGTGTAAATGCAGCAGTTTAGGTGCTTCCTCCTGCAGCCAAGCTTTAGATGGAAATGGGATGCGTACCCTATCTCTGAGATGCAGCTTTTCTCTTATGGGCAAAAATGGTGCCCTTGGGCTGCTAGAGATGTGTTCAACTGCCTTGTCATAAACACCAAGGAGACAGCAGAGGTTGAATGTCCTGCTTCTGAGTAGAAGTTGAGGCTAAAACAGGGGACTTTAGAGAGATATTGATTCCAAGGTAGATGTTCACCTTTCACCAAGGTGAGTCTTAAAGGAAAAAAAAAAAGATTTGTCTTTGAGAGCCACCCTTTAATAAGGCAGACCATCTGCTTCCCTGATTTAAAAGATCTTTCCTCAGAACTCTTGGGAAAGCACGTCTCTCACTTGCTCAGCTTGGGCTTCCCATGGTTTAGGAACTGCCCGGGAGAGAATCCTCCAGTACCACCTTCCACACTCCCTCAGCCACTTGACAGCACTTCTCTGCTCTGAATTAATACTCAGAGTAGAATCCTTATTGCTAAAAGCCCCAGTGGCAAATTCATGGTTGCCTGCTTCTGTCTGTTGCTACAGAAAAATCATTGCCCATCAGGTAACAAATTCTTCCTTCCCTCCTTTTCTTTTTCTCCCTTTCCTTTCTCCTTTCCTCTCTCCTTCCTTCTTTTCCTCCTTCTCCTTTCCTCTCTCCATTCCTTCCTCCCTCCCTCCCTTCTTTCCTTCCTTCCTTCCTTCATGCATTCAGCAAACTTCCTTGAGCAATGGATGTTGCAAGGGGATAGAGGGATGCCTAAAGCAGAACTGCCAGCCTCAGAGTGCTCTTGGTTTCTTAGAGAACATTAAACTTGATCCTCGATACTTAGAATGCAAGGCAAGAGTGCTGATATGAAGCAAATCCCAATGCTGTGTAAACCATGTCTCCTTCACTCATCATTACAGGTTTCCATTTGGTCTTCCGTTAGTTCAGCCTGTAGTTATTGAGCACTAGTCTATTGAGTGCTGGAGATGCCCTTGTGAACAGGACCAAAAATATCTGTTGGGAGGAGGTGAGAAAATAAACAGTGAGCAAGACTTGCAGATCCTGAGAAGTGGTATAAACAGAATAGATTCACAGATGCCTTGAGTGCAGTGAGCATGGAAGATTTTTCTGAGGAGATAGCATGTGAGTTAAGGCCTGAAGACCAGGCCTGCCAGTATTTGATGTTCAGGCAGGCAGTGGAAATAGCAAATGCATAATTCCCTGGGACAGATGTGTTGGCAAGTTTAAGGGACCGAGGGACATTCCACATGGCTGGAGAATCATGAACTTTGGGGTAGAATGGATGATACAGGGGCAGACTGACAAAAGCAGAGGCTAGGCCAGTGACTCTTATACACCTTGAAAAAGGGCTTAGATTTTATTCTAAGGCATTAGAGAATTTTGAGCCACAAAAGTAACTCTAGCCAAGTCTATTAGCAAGGCTCGTGTGTCCTGAGACCCTCCAAATACTATTATGCCAACATAACTACGTATGTGTTCAGTTATACCAGTTGAATTGGTCATGTTCTTTTATATAAACAGGGTATGACTGCTGGCTCCTTCTCGCAGTCAGACCTACTTTCATTTCATTCTATTTAAGAGAGGTTACAGAATGCTTATCCCAGAAGAATTTTTAAGAGAACTGATTTGGGCCATTGGCAGTTTTATTTGATGCTCGGGTTTTAGATTGTGTTGACTTCTCTGGGCATTAGATGGTCATGCCAGTTTTCCAATGAAAACAGAAAATTTAAAATTGCCTTGAATTACCTCTTTTGTTTATTAACAGAGGCTTTCTTCATGCCTTCCTAGTTCACCTGGATTCTGCAAGTATGACTTAAATTTTTCCAATGCTATCATTAAAACTAACTCCTTCAAGTTCCACTTTCCTGTCTCATTAGATAATTGTTTGACCCTTAGTGCCAGTGGGCTAAATACCCCTTATCCTAACAATATATTACTACTTGGTTTGAATTATTTGGTTTCATGATAAAGGAAGTGTCCAGCTCTTTGAAATCCCATGAACTGCAGCCCACCAGATTTCCCTATATTCCCATAGCAAGCAGGAAAATAAGCTAGTTAGAAATGTCCCAATAAATGTGAAAGTATTCCCCCTTTGTGGACAACTGTTCTTTGTTGGTCTCTTTTATTTTTTATACTACAAGCAAAAAAGAGAGAGAGAGAGAGACAGAGAGCCTGCTGATTATACTGTATGGACCAGAATTTGCAGGGTGTATCTTCATGAGCATGAGGTCTCCACACGTCTGCCCAATGTAAGCAGGAGTTTGGTGGGGTTCCTCCAGTGCCCTGAGGAGTGTTCACTGCCTAAATTCCATATCTTGTCCAACTGTGAGCTCCAACTTAAATCCTCATGCAAAATAATTGCTGAATGAAAGTGGTGTTTGCACCAATCCCTCTTTAAATGCAAGTAAAATACAGTCTATAAAATTATGGAGGCAGCATTGATTAAGAAGTGATAGCAGAGACTGGCAGTAATGAAGGCAGGGAACAGCTGATGTTTGGAGACTTGCCAGGTTCGTGGAATTAATTTTGCTCAGAAACCAGCAGGATATCCTGGGTGGCTTGCAAACTGAGTGGGGCCTTTTCCTTCCCAGACGGGCTGGGACTTGGTCTGGTTTTTGAATGGAGGAGTTTACCGCCACCCACTTTTGCCCAGCCCTTCTAAAGCAACCTTAGTTTTGTATGGACAGAGTCCAGGCAAGGTTACTTTTCTTCCTGTCCATGGGGTGACATATGGAAGGAGAAATGCGTCCAGTTACTAGCAGCTCTCTGTATTATCATCACTCAGATGTAAAATGTGTGAATGTAGGTTCTTCTCTCAGTCCTCACATGTTAACATGAACAGGGAGTAGTTTTAAAAATGAATAGAAATGCTCATGGCATGTAAGAAACTGATAGGACCTATCAGTTCAGGGCTGAGCATGTTATTAAATCGTAGACCTGTTTATATGAACTACTTGGCTGTTATTACAAACAAAACTAATAAGAGGGGTTTGTGTAAAAATCAGTGGGTGATTTTTCTAGAGAAAAGAATATTTGTACAACTTCAATGTATCGCCCCACAGATTACTTTGACTAAGGGGCAACAGATAATTTTAAAGCTGCATCTTCCAGAAATGGCCTCATTCGTGTGATCAAAGTTCAACAAATATCATATATTAATGCTGTGGGTCTCGAAAAATGGCACTGATGAACCTATTTTCAGGGCAGGAAAAGAGATGCAAACATAGAGAACAGACAGGGTGGGAAGGAGAGGGTAGAATGAATTGAGAGAGTAGCATTGGCATTTATACCCGACCATGTATAAAACAGTTTGCTAGTGGGAAGCTGCTGTGTAGTATAGGGAGCTTAGATCCCTGCTTTTGTGATAACCTAGAAGGGTGGGATGGGGTGGAGAGGAAGGCACAACAGTGAGAGATATATGTGTACTTACGGCTGATTCTCTTTAATGTACAGCAGAAACTAACAACATTGTAAACAATTATACTCCAGTTAAAACAAAATGAGAATTGAAAGCCTCAGTAACAACAACAGAAAAAGAGTTCAAAAGTGTATCCTGAGAATGACACATGATCACTGAGATAAACCTGAATCTCATCATGAGGAAACAATCAGACAGATTTAAGTTGAGGGGTAGTGTGCAAAACCACTGTCCCATGTCCTTTAAAAGATGTCAGGCTGTTTCAGACACTAAAGAAACAAGATAGTTCAATGCAGTCCATGACCCTGGGCTGAATCCTAGATAAGAAGAAAAAACGGTACAAAGTATGCTATTGAGACAATTAGTGAAATTTGAATATGGATTGTCAGACAATAGTATTACATCAAGATTAATTTTCTGAATTCAGTAATTGAATTTAGATTAGGTCAGATAATATCCTTTTTGTCAGGAGATAAAAATGTATTTAGGATTACCAAAATTTTCAGCAAAAAAGCAATTGCAATATACACATATTTCATGTGCATATTATATATGTGCTCACACACAATAATGCAGAGAAAACAAATGTGACAAAATTAGTGATATAGGTGAGCATTATATGGGATTCGTTTTCATGTACTGGTTTTGCAACTTTCTTATAGGTTTACATTTTTCAAAATGCAAAGTTCCAAAAGAAGCAAAGGAGAAGGGGGAAGGAGGAGAGGAGGAAGAAAGGCAGGGTCTTGGAGACATCTGAGCCCATCTAGAAACTCCTGAGTGAGTGCTGAAACCTCCCCCAGCTGTCCTCAGAGACCTTACCCTGGGCTGGATGATACTGCTGGCTATTTGTTATGTTCACATCACCTATGAAAAGTGAAAGTCACTCAGTCGTGTCCAACTCTTTGCAACCCCGTGGACTGTAGTTCACTTCAGCCTACCAGGCTCCTCAGTGCATGAGATTTTCCAGGCACAAATACAAGAGTGGGTAGCATTCCCTTCTCCAAAGGATCTTCGTGACCCAAGGATCAAACCAACATCTCCTGCATTGCAGGAAGATTCTTTACCATCTGAGACACTAAGGAAGCTCTCACATCACCTGTATTTTCCTTTAACTCTGTTGAGATAAAAGTGTAGATAGGAAGGACATTCATCTGTCTTCTTGGGACTTGAGGAAGCTTTGTGTGTAGAGAAACAAAGCAAGCTGCTGCTTCACTTGATTTTTCCCCATTCAGTCTAGACTTCATTCATAATACCTCAAATGCCCTTGTAAGGAATTTAGATTCTCTTGGAAACATCTCATTGGCTGCCTTTCTCTTAAAATATATCTGTTTAATGTTACTGGGTCCAATTTACTAGTCAACCAAGTAAGTAATCAACTTGTTAACCAACTAACTAGGTTTGTCTGTTTTATTCTTTTCATGATGGCCAAAGTCTACCTTCCTGTCTTCCTAAACTAGTCTTTGATTTATGAGAGAAGCATTCTCCCCACCTTGCCAAAAAAAAAAAAAAAAAAAACAGGATTTCTTCTTGTGTGAAGAAACACAAAATCCCTATTTTTAAAAATATGAAAAGAAAGTTACCTTTATTTATTTTATGGCATTCCTACTGGAAAATTGGGGTGGGGATGGGAGAGAAAACAGTGGCAAAAGTGGTCACAGAGAGAGAAAGCATTTTCCTGCTCTAGGAATTTCTGAAGGTCTGAGAAGGAAGGGAGAGGTGATTATTCAGTGAATGTGTGAGTCTTTAGTTGTGTCCAACTCTTTGTGACCCTATGAACTGCATCATGCCAGGCTTCCCTGTTCTTCTCTATCTCCTGGAGTTTGTTCCAGGTCCTTTGAGTCTGTGATGCCAGCATCAGAGTCTTTAATACTAATTCAGAAAATTGTTTTAAAAATTAAATGAGATAATGTATCTTTAATGCTTAGCACACTGTGTGCTTGATAAGTATTACTGTTATTCCAATTCAGAATCTAGTGGATATATTTTTTAAAGATTCAACCCAGAAAGACATGCCAGTTAAAATGATTGTTATCAAATAAGTATTTCTGGTAAGTCTATGACTCTCTCCCCTCTTTTGCTGTATACAGCCTCACAGATTGAACATTACTTGTTCCAAGGGGCTCTGGTCACACAGAAGATGATATACTCAAGGTGATGCACAGGATTGGGGTTCTCATTCCTTGTTAATCTATGAACACCAGTCTTTAAAAGGAAAAGCCTATGGTGAGATTAGGAACAAGTACTCTAGTGGATTTTAGATTAATTTTCTTGGACATTAATAAAAAGAGAAAATGATGACTATAGAAGTAACTGGTTTAAATACTTTCACATTATTTCCAATATTAGATAGGAGTCATCATTTTGATTGCTTAATTAAGAAGAACATGTATCTGATTGAGGGGGCTTAATAAATTTCAGAATCTGACTTGAAGTCATGTTGCAAATAGAAGGCATTTATTGAATGATTCAGATGGTCAGATTTGGAGGGAATGAGTAAGTGGCCCCTTGATCCACATTGCTCTCTTGTTATTCTGTCTTGGATTTCTAAGCTAATCTATTAGGGTTATTGAAGAGGAAAATTCATCCGGACAAACCTAGATGGGAAAGGGGTAAAATGATAACATGTCAAAGAAAGTGAGCATCTACTTATTTATCAGATAACAGCGAGTACCATTTAATCTCTCATGCATTACGATAGATAGATCAAAGTTTGGGGGCAAGTAAAAGAGGATAAATAACAACAGGACAGTTTTATGAAGTTAAACCTGGATCACATGCATTCTCTATCTTCCAGACATGCACTAGAGGCTTTGCAACCAAATTGCTGTTTTAGTCCCACTTCAGGGGGAATGATTAGCATATTTACTGGGTAATGATGAGCTATCAAATTATCAACCACTGGTCAGAAACATGTTACATGCCAGTCCCTTGGTGAATAGCCTACAGCCAAACAGATGGCTCTTGGCTCCAGAGTACCAAAAGGCTTTTGGAAGGCTCTGTCTTTACCCTCTGACCTAGAGCAGTTGGAAATAAGCATCTGGGAAGAAAAACAACCTTAGAAAAGGGAAATCAATTTGCATAAACAAGATGGACTTCTTGTTCGAGAGAATTAGGGAAAAAGCAAAATCATTGGAACTGTATTATTAATAGTAGGTCATCTGATGCAGAAAAAATATCCCATAATTCTAAGGTGTAGATTTGTGTTTCAGTATTTGACATGACAATATATAGTGTTAAACATTTGAAGTCAGATAATCTTGGGCTTCAGTATCATAAGTAACTACCCCAAAACTCAAGGTGAACAAGGTCACTGTTAATCTATGAACACCAGTCTTTAAAAGGAAAAGCCTATGGTGAGATTAGGAACAAGTACTCTAGTGGATTTTAGATTAATTTTCTTGGACATTAATAAAAAGAGAAAATGATGACTATAGAAGTAACTGGTTTAAATACTTTCACATTATTTCCAATATTAGATAGGAGTCATCATTTTGATTGCTTAATTAAGAAGAACATGTATCTGATTGAGGGGGCTTAATAAATTTCAGAATCTGACTTGAAGTCATGTTGCAAATAGAAGGCATTTATTGAATGATTCAGATGGTCAGATTTGGAGGGAATGAGTAAGTGGCCCCTTGATCCACATTGCTCTCTTGTTATTCTGTCTTGGATTTCTAAGCTAATCTATTAGGGTTATTGAAGAGGAAAATTCATCCGGACAAACCTAGATGGGAAAGGGGTAAAATGATAACATGTCAAAGAAAGTGAGCATCTACTTATTTATCAGATAACAGCGAGTACCATTTAATCTCTCATGCATTACGATAGATAGATCAAAGTTTGGGGGCAAGTAAAAGAGGATAAATAACAACAGGACAGTTTTATGAAGTTAAACCTGGATCACATGCATTCTCTATCTTCCAGACATGCACTAGAGGCTTTGCAACCAAATTGCTGTTTTAGTCCCACTTCAGGGGGAATGATTAGCATATTTACTGGGTAATGATGAGCTATCAAATTATCAACCACTGGTCAGAAACATGTTACATGCCAGTCCCTTGGTGAATAGCCTACAGCCAAACAGATGGCTCTTGGCTCCAGAGTACCAAAAGGCTTTTGGAAGGCTCTGTCTTTACCCTCTGACCTAGAGCAGTTGGAAATAAGCATCTGGGAAGAAAAACAACCTTAGAAAAGGGAAATCAATTTGCATAAACAAGATGGACTTCTTGTTCGAGAGAATTAGGGAAAAAGCAAAATCATTGGAACTGTATTATTAATAGTAGGTCATCTGATGCAGAAAAAATATCCCATAATTCTAAGGTGTAGATTTGTGTTTCAGTATTTGACATGACAATATATAGTGTTAAACATTTGAAGTCAGATAATCTTGGGCTTCAGTATCATAAGTAACTACCCCAAAACTTAGTGGCTTAAAACAAAGAGCATTAATTATTGCTTGCAAGTCTATAGAGTTGCTGCTGGTTATTCTCATCTGCCTCAGCTGTTCTCTGCCTGGCTCTTTCTTGCTCCTGCAGTCTGTGGGCACATCACTTGGCTCTGGCTCTCTGGAATGACCTCACCTGGAGGCTCCTCCCATGCCTCTCTCATTTTCCAGCAGGCTGCCCTTGACTTGTTCATATGGCATTTTTAGGGATCTGAGAGAACAGAAGCTTGCAAAGTCTTCTGAGGTTGAGGCTGGGAACTGGTACATTGCCATTTCTGTTGAATTTAGTTGACCAACATAAGTTGCAAGGCCCTTGAAAGAAATAGAGGAATAAAACCTGCCTTTTGACTGGAGGAGCTACAAGGTTACATTGAAAAGTGCATGGCTTGAAAAAAAAAAAAAAAGGCACGACTTTAGGGAGAATTGTTGCCAGTTTTGTAAATAATATACTGTATCTACTTCTCAGCTACAGGTCCTTGGATAACTAATCTTTATCTTCCCTGCATGGAAAATATAGAGAAAGGTATTGTTGTGAAGATTAAGTCATATAATGAATGCAAAGAGATTAGCTCATTACTTGGGAACACAGTAAGCTCTCGTGTTATTAACACTCTATACTACTATTTTTACCAAACATCAAATTATTGGTAAAGACAGATAACGTCTTCTGCTAGGGTTATTGTTTGCCCTGCACTAGGTGAAGCTGCACAGTCACTTAAAATAGTTCCAATAATCTAGAATTATTTGCAGGCCATTGTTGTTCCCTCTGTTCTGAGACCGTTGAGATTCTTTCTGTTTATCAGAACAATGCTCATACATAGTAGATACTTAATAAATATTGATTGAACAAATGAGTGAATGTCCTTACCTGAAGGAACATGGGTGTTTAATTTGCACTGGTCTCTGACATCTATTTTATGGTGCCTGTTCCTTGTGTATCTCACAACCACAAGTTTGTACACATTAACCGCATAATTTATATTTGCTAAATTAAGTTTTTACCCTCCATCCATAGAGTTTTCTCTGCCCCCCAAATGACACCCACAAATATGCATACACTATACCCCAAGATGCAATCCTACTTTTCACATCCAGTTTTCTGTCCACAGAGTGTGAAACCTTTGGGCTTTCTTAACAAAGTTAGTGACAACACTTAAAATTTTGCCAGAACTTATTGTTTAATCTATATGTATTGTCCAGGAAAAATGAAGGGACTCTCTCTCTCATATGTGTGTGTGTATATACATATATATCTATACATCTACATGCATGCAAAATTTACATGCATACATTATTCATATATATATAATATATTATTTTTCCATCTAATTATATCTGATTGGATTTGTTCAGGCATCTATTTTTAAATTAAAAATTAAATTTCATTTAAAAATTGTGTAATTTATTTTCTATCAAGGAACTCTTTTGGGTATTTAGTTTCCTACTGGGGCTTTTCTTTAAGATGACTGTTTGAAATAATGTTCAGAGGACTTTAGTCATTGCAAAACCACGTGGACTGAAAAGAGAACAAACACGATGAAGGAACTGGGGATGTTTAACTTGTTTTAGCAAAGACCTTGAGGAGGTTTTTGCTGATTTCTAGTGTTGAAGAGTATCCCTGCCCAGAAGGGGGTCAGTGCTATTCTGTAGGATGTCAAGAGAAGCTCTGGGCCACTGGGTAAAAATGACAGGAGGCAGGTTTGAGCACTCAATGAGAAATTCCTCCTCCTCTTCTTTCTCAGGATTATCTGAAATGCAATTAGAGTGCTTTGGAGAGGTAAGGAGTTCATTACAGATGGAGATATTTAAGTAGAGACTCAGTTCAGTTCAGTCACTCAGTTGTGTCTGACTCTTCGTAACCCCATGGACGATGGTTGCAAACATTAGAGGATGGTCTGTAGGAATACTCTGGGCTTCCCAGGTGGTTCAGTGGTAAGGACTATTCCTCAGTGCAGGAGGTGCAAGAGATACGGACTCCATCACTGGACCGGAAAGATACCCTGGAATAGGAAAAGGCAACTTGCTCTAGCATTCTTGCCTGGGAAATCCCATGGGCAGAAGAACCTGGTAGAGTCCATGGGGTCACAAAGGATCAGATACAACTGACTGACTGAGCATGCACACAAGCAATACATTGTTGTGGGTCAGAGTAGATGCTTCCTGAAATGTTACAATTCTAATATCAGACCCGGCTCATGGATCCTTTCTCTTGTCACTGTGAACTAGTTTATTGTGGATAAATCTCTGATATTTTCCCAGCTTTATTTAAAAATCTTAGCACTATCCAAATCATTCATTTCAACAATTCTGCAACAATGCTTCCTAATTTTTGTGAGCTATTACAATTAAAAGCTTATGTGTCCCCCTGTTTGGTTTGCTTACACTCAAAACAATTTGTGCTAATTTCAGTTCTCATGAAGCACAGACTGTTAACTTCCAGTGCCAGACAAGAGCAACACTTTGGTCTTCTCTTAATCTGCTGTGTACTTATTTACTGCTGCAATATGTAAATTTATATTTGGGGTCCAAAGAGACCTTGGGGCAGAGAACTTTGTTTATATGAACTCATTTACTGAGAAATGAGTTTGATCAGTGTTTCAACACCACAGGCCTAGAAGGTAAAATGTAAGATGAAGTTAACTAGATACCAAGATAATCCATCAAATTAATGCACTGTGCATCCAACTTCAAATATATTTAATAATACAGTAGCAGGGCACAGTTACATAAATATCAACAGATCAATGTGTGGGGAAAAGTCATATTTTAATGTAGAAAGTTTATCTTTTTTTTAAAAGGTTTGTGTCTCTAATTTTAATGACCAGATTTTGTGTTTGTTTGTCTGTCTTCCCAGTACTCTGAAATCTTTGAGGAATTGTTGGCTCTTTTGTTCTTTTTGATGAAAAGTATTGTTCTCTTTCAGTCACTGGTTATAACTTCCAAGCTGAAAGCAGGTCAACCCTGTGATTTAAAGGAAACAAACAAAAATGTTCATACAATACAGTGCCAGAGGAAAATGTCTCAGATCTGTAATTGCCATCAACTGAGCGGTCCTGTGGCTGTTTTCTAAAGTGTCACCCAAGAACTGAGGGCTTCCCAGGTGGCACAGTGGCAAAGAATCTGCTTGCAGAGATACAGGTTCAATCCCTGATCCAGGAAGATCCCTTGGAGTAAGAAATGGCATCTCTCTCTAGTATTCATGCCTAGAAAATTCCATAGACAGAGGAGCCTGGTGGGACTGCAAAGAGTCAGACATAACTGAGTGGCTGAGCATGCACACACACACCCAGAGACTGAGTCAGACCTTCTGGATTCATTTCATAGTTCTGATCTAATACAAAGATCAGGAAGGTGAGGGTGAGAGTTACATCAAAGGGGGGTCTGGGGATTGAAGATTTGACTATCCCCTTTTTGTATTTTTCCCTGCAACAATGCTTCCTAATTTTGTGAGCTATTACAATTAAAAGCTTATGTGTCCCCTGTTTGGTTTGCTTACACTCAAAACAATTTGTGCTAATTTCAGTTCTCATGAAGCACAGACTGTTAACTTCCAGTGCCAGACAAGAGCAACACTTTGGTCTTCTCTTAATCTGCTGTGTACTTATTTACTGCTGCAATATGTAAATTTATATTTGGGGTCCAAAGAGACCTTGGGGCAGAGAACTTTGTTTATATGAACTCATTTACTGAGAAATGAGTTTGATCAGTGTTTCAACACCACAGGCCTAGAAGGTAAAATGTAAGATGAAGTTAACTAGATACCAAGATAATCCATCAAATTAATGCACTGTGCATCCAACTTCAAATATATTTAATAATACAGTAGCAGGGCACAGTTACATAAATATCAACAGATCAATGTGTGGGGAAAAGTCATATTTTAATGTAGAAAGTTTATCTTTTTTTTAAAAGGTTTGTGTCTCTAATTTTAATGACCAGATTTTGTGTTTGTTTGTCTGTCTTCCCAGTACTCTGAAATCTTTGAGGAATTGTTGGCTCTTTTGTTCTTTTTGATGAAAAGTATTGTTCTCTTTCAGTCACTGGTTATAACTTCCAAGCTGAAAGCAGGTCAACCCTGTGATTTAAAGGAAACAAAAAAAAATGTTCATACAATACAGTGCCAGAGGAAAATGTCTCAGATCTGTAATTGCCATCAACTGAGCGGTCCTGTGGCTGTTTTCTAAAGTGTCACCCAAGAACTGAGGGCTTCCCAGGTGGCACAGTGGCAAAGAATCTGCTTGCAGAGATACAGGTTCAATCCCTGATCCAGGAAGATCCCTTGGAGTAAGAAATGGCATCTCTCTCTAGTATTCATGCCTAGAAAATTCCATAGACAGAGGAGCCTGGTGGGACTGCAAAGAGTCAGACATAACTGAGTGGCTGAGCATGCACACACACACCCAGAGACTGAGTCAGACCTTCTGGATTCATTTCATAGTTCTGATCTAATACAAAGATCAGGAAGGTGAGGGTGAGAGTTACATCAGAGGACACAGGGGGCAGGTCTGGGGATTGAAGATTTGTGTACCTTTTCCCTTTTAAGTAGAAAATATGAAAACATCATGAGACTCTTCCACAATCCATATAGAGCAAGGAGAATCATCTTAAAATTCACTTTCAATGTGTAACATTTCCTAAAATGTTCCAATTCTCAATGTTTATACTCTGAATATCAGACCATGAGTTTTACTGAATTGATCAGAATTATGGATTTACTCTGAAATATTCAGGCTCTATTTCAAGCTCAGAATGACTTTTGGACATAAGAATCCATGTGTACTTTCTTGTATGGGGGACAGAATTTAGCACAGAAGGTTGCTTATTTTTGATCCCTTCATTTATTTGGGAGAATATTATAAACATTTCTTTTTTATGAGTGATTTTAAAAGCTCAGATAATAATTTAATAGATTTTTGTTTTACAACTCAGAATTGACCATTGTTAAGAATTTATGATATTATTTCATCTTTTTTTCTAGAAATAAAACATTTCAGACAAATTTGAAGTTCCTTTTGATACCAATTCAGCCCCACGTTTCTCTTCATTTCCTAAGTAGTAACCATAATTATGGGCTTCCCAGGTGGCTTGGTGGTAAAGAATCCACCTGCCAATGCAGGAGACATGGGTTCAATATCTGGGAAGATTCCCTGGAGAAAGAAATGGCAACCCACTCCAGTATTCTTGCCAGGGAAATACCATGGACAGAAGTGCCTGGAAGGCTACTGTCCAAGGGGTTGAAAAAAAGTAGGACATGACTTAGCAACTAAGCAACAATAGCCACTAAATGTCTTTAGCGGCTGCCATTGACTAGTTCATCAGAGTAGCCCTCTCTCTGTGCGTACAAACAAGCACTTGATAGACCTAAGTTCAGTTTTCTTACCTTCAACAGGATGTAGATGAGTTAGGAAATCATTAATTTCCTCTCTAGATATGATGATCCATGACAGTGTGCCTCATTAGGATCCAGGCTCTCCCCTGCCCTCGCTTCCTCCCTCCCCTCTTCTCCTCTCCTCCCTGTCCCCCTTGCCTTCTCCTCCATACCCATGGCTTGAGTTGCCAGCTACGTGGTGAAGACAATCAGATTCAAGACAACCAGCTTCATAGTATTTCAATGAGAAGGTGGTTCCCTCTGGGTTGCAATGGAGAACAGAGGCTCTGGCATTGTTCCCAGTGGACCAGCACTATGTTTATCACATAGCAGGTGGTTAATGAAACAGTCTGAAATAGATGAATCTTAGATAATGAAAGGGTACAATTAAAAGAGGTGCTGTAAGATTTTATAATGCTCTTGACTTGTAGCCTAATAGTTCTTTTGAACTATTAAAAGTGGCTATTGGGTCAATATACAAGATACAAAATTCTTATGGGTCTGGTCTCTCTCTGTTTTTCTTCAGGTCTCTTATTTGCTAGATTTTTTTTAAAAATTACTTTTGTCAGGTCTTCAACTAAACTGGTTAGTAGAAAATATCCCAAGTTTTTCTTCTCTGGGCAAAATTGATTTCTTTTTCTGTGTGTGTGTGTGTGTGTGCACGTGTGTGTGTGTGTGTGAAGAGAGATATTTTTCCAACTTTGAGGCATTCTGAGAATGACTAGAATTTAAATTTGAGTAGATCTGACCTATGGTGATACCCAAAGCACAATAAAAACTGTTTTCTGTAGCTCTGGAAAAATGGGTTCTGTCTGGCTTCACTGTACAGCACACTTGAACATCTGAATGCACAATTGACCAGAGCTTGGTGGACTGATGCATTCCTCTCCCTGAATGCCTGATGTATTACTAGTCCTTTCTGAATTACTTTGTGGGGTAACAAAGGATGTTATTTATTATCTTCAGGGGAAAATAGTGGGAGGAAGGCTGACATTTCTTCCGAGTTTAAGAGGTAAAGTAGTTGAGGTGGATATTTGTGTGTTTGTTTTGATTTAATTTCTTTAATTGACTTATTTATATGTACTTGTTATTTTATTTGCTGCCTAAATTCCATTGATCCTTCTTCTGCTTGTAGACCCAGTTTTGTCATGGGAAAACCAGTCTTTCTAGTTAATGAGGTTTAGTTGGGATTGACTGCCTTCTCAGCTCCAGGGATGGTCATGGCACTTGGGTGCATCATTTCTTCCTCCTTTTCCTAGGGATTAGTTTAGATTTGGGCATGTGAAACTCAGGACAGCTCCTCAAAATGTGTCATGAGAGAAGGTCTTTTTGTTCTGAGGGTCTTAAATCTCAGCACTCATAGATCTGTGTTTGGTGACAGCCATTTAGCTTCAGATGAAGTCCGAGGATGAGGATGGCCTGGAGGAGGGCCTAGATGCCACAGCACCAAGGTCCTGGTGACATCGTTTGACCCAGTAGATCCAGAGACACGGTGAGCCACTTAAAATCCTGTACTTATCAGTGATGTCAATAAAGAAATCCCCTGTTAGTTTAGGCAAATTTGAAAAGTGTTTTTTGTCATTTGCAATCCAAAGCACTGAAACAGATCTGCTACATTTCTCAGAGATTTGTAAAACAATAAATGTATTCTAACTAGGTTCTCTAGTATCTAGAGAAGATGGGTTCCTGAAAAATCTAGAATCTAGAGTCTAGATGATCTCATGATAAGGATTGCAAGAAGTAATAGAGAGTTAGAAATTAGCCTATAAATCCAGAGAACATAGAAATTGGAGAGATGAAAAACTGAGACTTGAGCTTATCTTTCTTTGATATTAGTTAGAAAATCTTGATCAATGGTTTGCCCTGAGAGTTTCTGACTGTGTATATAGTCCTAGTAACTAGAAACCATCCTCTCTTGTTTCGGTGGGCCGAAGTTATGTAAGTTATGAAGGTTAAGTTATGAAGGAAAGACCTGAATAGGCCTAACCATTTGCCTCTGTGAGAGAAAGTTCCCGAAAATTTAAACACATGATAAATAAGAGTCCTATTCATCAACAAGACTCATAGTGATGGAATGGCTATAAAAATGGAAGCTATTTAGGGAAAGATATACTGTTAGTAGAATGAGATTTGAAAAGCATTAAACACTGGATCATTTTCTTTACAAAAACATCCTGTCTCCATTTCTATCTCCTTGGAACATTAAACACAAATGAGTCCAAGCGAAATATTAAGTCTTTTGATGATTTATGGTTAATAGTAAATTCAGAGAAAAACACACCAATTTGAGGCATGATTGTTATTAAGGGGCAGTCAGTGCCTCTGTCTTTTGCAATCAGCATGTTCACTCATATTCTCTCTTTTGCATATTCACAGTCATGGCCATTTTAGAGGCAATATACATAACTGGATTTTTTATTATTATTATTTCTTCACCATGGTGTCTTCTGGTTGGAAAAATTCCATAGTTTAATATTTTCCCCAGCAGACATGTTTTAAGACTTGATTTTACTTTCAGAGAAAAGATATGAGATGGTGCTCATGCAAATGAGAAACAAGTCTGGGATGCTGTGTTATCGAGATCTGGCCCCCAGCAGAGTTTTCTTTTACTGTTTCCCCCTGTGCCATTTAACAGGCACATTTGTATTCTGCAGCTATTTTGTCATGGTGGTTTCCTTTGTCCATCACTTCTCTCAACAGATGGGAAAGCATTTCCTATCTTTTTGTCCATCCTGTCTCAGCAAAAATGCACTATTTGTACCAAGTTAACAAAACCTTATTTACAAACTATGGTAGGACTGAAAACTGCTAAAACTGAAAAGCGTCTGGTGGCATTCTTCGACAGATTGAATCATTTGAGGAAGACAGAAAGCTTATCAGATCCCTGTTCCAGACACACACATTGAAATCACCCTGTGATTCGGATTCTTTTCATTTGGACTCTTTTACTCTGCTTCTGCTCTGGTGGTGAAGAATGGGAAAAAACAATCCCAAATAACCACCAAACAAATATCCTTTCCCCACACATCCAAAGCAACATAGAAAGTTTAAAAATTATCTGAACAGACACTCCATAGACAGTCAATATGAGTAACTCAAGTGAGGCCCCACTAATTAACCTGAGGTCAACTCCCTTGCCACAGGTGAAGCACCTAGTTCAAAACATTCCTAACAATTCCTATTGAGCTTATTAGAATGGTACCAGTGGTTATGTGAGAATATACCTTGGCTTGGGAATAAATTGAGGAATTAACCATAGAAGCACAACAACCATATGAAGTCTTTTTTGGGGACACTTTAACATTTTATTTTTTTAAAGTGAAAAAAAAAGCTATATAAAAAAATCAGGGCTTCCCTGGTGGTCCAGTGGGTAAGGACACCGCCTTGCAGTGCAAGGGGCGCTGGTTCGAGCCCTGGCCTGGGAAGATCCCACGTGCCACAGAGTGGCTGGACCGATGTGTCCAATTACCAAGCCGGAGCTCTGGAGCGCATGCGCCCAGAGCCGGTGCTCTGCAACAACAGAGGCCACTGCGATGGGAGACCCAAACGGACCAAAGAACAAAGATGGATGAAAAATAGACAAATGAAAGACCAATAGAAGCGGCTCCCCTGCCCCCCATCCCCACTCCACCCCCCCAAAAAATAAATAAATGTCTAAATAAAAAAAAATCACGCTACAAAATGAAAAAAAATTCTGCAAACATCAAACTCAGAACAGAGATATTTTCTATGGATTGATGAAACAGCATACTTCAGAGTTTTGTGTAAGTTAACAATCCACTTCAGTATTTTCAGATAAATCCTTTGATTTACAACCAAGAAGGTAACAACATTTTTGAAGGGAGAAATTAGTGATCCTTAGTATAGGAAAGAAATAATTTGCTAAGTAAATGAAAGTGAAAGTGTTAGTCACTCAGTTGTGTCTGACTCTTGCAATCCCATGGACAGTAACCCGCCAGGCTTCTCCATCCATGGAATTCGCCAGGCAAGAATGTTGGAGTGGAGAGCCATTTTATTCTCCAAGAGATCTTCCTGACTCAGGGATTGAACCTGTGTCTCTTGCTTTGGAGGCAGATTCTTTACCATCTGAGCCACTAAATGGACAAATTATATTTATTTATTTACAGAAAATGTCCCAGCTGCCTCCTCAAATAACGTATTCTCAGTTCAGCCCCCAAAGGATCTCTTATTTCACATTCCTAGACCATGATCTTCTTCTCATTAGAAACCTTTCAAGGTTGAGATTTTAAAATGCTGTTGTATGACTCCTCAGGGGCAGGGACTCTAATTGTCTTGCTCACCATTGAACCCCCAGAGTCTAATGCTACTTAATACACATAGACACAGAAACCTTTATGAAGTGAAAAAAAAGAAAAGCGTTCCACTGAATATTATTTCTTGTGTGGTTTCAAGCGGAATCTAACTGTTAAACAGTAAGGAATTGATTTAAATATTTTGGCACATCCATAATAATGAGATGGCATGAAGCCCTCCAAATTGATGTTTTTAGAGAAGTTTTAGGAATATTGGCATAGAGACATAGTATAGAAGAGAAAAACAGGACTAAGTCTGATCACCTTTGAATAACTATTCCAAGAGATTTACACAATTATTTCCCCTTTATCTCTTTCCTTTTCTGTTACTTCAATTAATTGCTTTAGAATAATTTCTGTTGCTTTTCACACTGCTCAGATAGGAAGCTAATCCCGCAGATATGTGAAAGGGGGGCTTAAAAACCCTTTGTGAAACTCTAACTCCTGTATCAGGCTTGGCCCTAAGCATTGTTTGACTTGCGATGTGTCACATACCTCATATAGACAAAGAATTCCCCTAGGATTCCTCCAGCTACTTAATTTCCGTGTAAGACATCTCAGAATTCCAAAAAAGCACAACTTGTGACAAAGGGTTCTAGTCTATGGGGGCAAACCAGAATTAACCATACATGTGCTTTACTGATGAGCAAATTTAATGGTAATATATTTATAGACTCTATAACTGGAGCTAATTGAAGGATAAGTTGTGTTGTTGTACAGTAGACTACTGCTTCTCAAACCATGTACCAGGCAACACTAATTCCCAGATATACTTATCTAGTGGTCCAAAGAGAAAGGGTTTTCTTCTCCACTAGACTTGGAAAATTCCATGTACTAAGTCTCCTTGAAATCTACAAATTGCATTTGCATATTAAAGGTTCAGAAAAGTCTCTCAGCCAGTGAAAAAAAAAAGAAAAAAAAGGAAGAAAAACTGATTAACATCACTCATAATTAAACATAAACATTTATTTGGACTAGATAATATTGTTCTTTAGGTATAGGGCATGGCAACCCACTCCAGTATTCTTGCCTGGAGAATCCCTTGGACAGAGGTGCCTGGCGAGCTACAGTCCATAGGGTTACAAAGAGTTAGACATGACTGAAGTGACTTAGCATGCATGCTTTAAAGACTCCATAGCACTGCCAACCAGTTTCTCTTGATAGCAACATCACTACATCACTATATCTTTGTCTTTCTGAAAGATAAAGACCCAATACCTTCTTGAAGCTTCCAGTTTCTGGAATATCATCATAACATATCACCTTCTTCATAAATCTCATAAAATATACTTTTTAAACTGTTACAACATACAAATTGAGTGAAAAGTGAAAAGTGTTAGTCACTTAGTTGGGTCCAACTCTTTGTGACTCCACTGACTATAGCTCTCCATGCTCTTCTGTCCATGAGATTTCACAGGCAAGAATACTGAAGTGGGTTGCCATTCCCTTCTCCAGGGAATCTTCCCAACCCAGAGAATGAACCTGGGTCTCCTGCATGGCAGACAGATTCCTTATGATCTGAGCCACCAGTATTCTTCCCTGGAGAATTGTCTGCAGACAAAAATTTTTAGATGGTAATACCTCATTTTAGGATTCCTCCAGCTACTTAATTTCCGTGTAAGACATCTCAGAATTCCAAAAAAGCACAACTTGTGACAAAGGGTTCTAGTCTATGGGGGCAAACCAGAATTAACCATACATGTGCTTTACTGATGAGCAAATTTAATGGTAATATATTTATAGACTCTATAACTGGAGCTAATTGAAGGATAAGTTGTGTTGTTGTACAGTAGACTACTGCTTCTCAAACCATGTACCAGGCAACACTAATTCCCAGATATACTTATCTAGTGGTCCAAAGAGAAAGGGTTTTCTTCTCCACTAGACTTGGAAAATTCCATGTACTAAGTCTCCTTGAAATCTACAAATTGCATTTGCATATTAAAGGTTCAGAAAAGTCTCTCAGCCAGTGAAAAAAAAAAGAAAAAAAAGGAAGAAAAACTGATTAACATCACTCATAATTAAACATAAACATTTATTTGGACTAGATAATATTGTTCTTTAGGTATAGGGCATGGCAACCCACTCCAGTATTCTTGCCTGGAGAATCCCTTGGACAGAGGTGCCTGGCGAGCTACAGTCCATAGGGTTACAAAGAGTTAGACATGACTGAAGTGACTTAGCATGCATGCTTTAAAGACTCCATAGCACTGCCAACCAGTTTCTCTTGATAGCAACATCACTACATCACTATATCTTTGTCTTTCTGAAAGATAAAGACCCAATACCTTCTTGAAGCTTCCAGTTTCTGGAATATCATCATAACATATCACCTTCTTCATAAATCTCATAAAATATACTTTTTAAACTGTTACAACATACAAATTGAGTGAAAAGTGAAAAGTGTTAGTCACTTAGTTGGGTCCAACTCTTTGTGACTCCACTGACTATAGCTCTCCATGCTCTTCTGTCCATGAGATTTCACAGGCAAGAATACTGAAGTGGGTTGCCATTCCCTTCTCCAGGGAATCTTCCCAACCCAGAGAATGAACCTGGGTCTCCTGCATGGCAGACAGATTCCTTATGATCTGAGCCACCAGTATTCTTCCCTGGAGAATTGTCTGCAGAATTCCAGGGACAGAAGAGCCTGGTGGGCTACAGTCCACGGGGCCACACAGAGGCAGACATGACTGAGCAACTAACAAATTGAGTACAATATAGCAAAGCATGGTTGAACCTGTACTCCCTCAGATTGGTGGGGCTTTGTCCTTTGCTAAGGAACATATTCCCACCCTCTATGGAGTAGTGTTAGCAATGACACATTTCAAATTAATAAATGAGCAAAATTATAAATTACCAAATATGGTGAACCTAATGTGGGTATTTCAGACCACTGTGGAAGGGGTGGTTTAATGCTGTGGGTTTTGGGAGTATCTATATATAAGATGGCTTTAGGTACTATGCTGCTTAACTTTTCTAAATTGTTTTAATCACCTTAAACTATCTTGTGTACAGATATCACACTTGTGTTAACACTGCATATTTTAATAAGTATTAGTAAAAAACACCACCAGTAAGTATACCAAACTTGTGACTTTTCAGATGCTAGTGCTTAGAATAAAGCTAAAGGATGTCTAGGTTTTAGAAATGAGTTGATTTAAAGAAAAACATGATCATTATTAATTGCAGGAGTGCATTTGTGCTCAGTCACGTCTGAGTATGACCCTGTGGACAGTAGCCCACCAGGCTCCTCTGTCCATGAGATTTCCCAGGCATGAATACTGGAATGGGGTTTCTATTCCCTCCTCCAAGGGGTCTTCTTAACCCAGGGATTGAATGTACACCTCCTACATTGGCAAATTGTACCACCTGGGAAGCCCCCTAGCATGAGTAATGCATGGCAAAATCTCTAAAGGGCTATGAGAATGACAGCATAGGGAGCCTCTGAATTAGTGATCAGTTTCCCATGCCAAATGGGAAGTGGTTAGACTAGTGGTTTTTAAACTGAACTGTGCTTTGGAATCATTTGAGAAGCTTTTAAAAATATCAGTGGAATCTCCTTCCTGGACCAATTAACTATGAACCTCTAGATGTGGTGTCAGTCACTTATTCATGTCTGACTTTTTTTTTTTTTTTTAAATAATTATTTTTATTTTACTTTTTGCTTTTATAGAGTTTGTTGTTTATGGATATGTACAATCCTAGATTAGTCATGTGTATATCCCCTGTCTCCTTCCCCCCACCCCCCTTCCAGTCCCCCACGCCCCTCCAGGCCATTGTACAGCAAAAAAAAAATAACTCATTTACTGACTGTGTTAGGCTCTCAGCTAAATGTTATGGCAAATGTAGGCAAATGGGAACTGGTAATCTAGTTGTAGATGGCAGTCTGGTTGGGTGGATATAACCAGTTCACACAAACTGAACAGAATAGTGAAGAGTTTAAGGGTGTGTACATAACTTAGTGCTATACTTCCCAAACACAGGAGGCTTGGCACACACAGGTTGTAATTTTGTAGTTGCTACTCTTTGTGAGAGGTACAGAAAGTCAATGGCATGACCCTTTGAAAGGATTTTTGTGTTGGAGCGAGTCCCTTAATCTAGTGGTGGGTCTATAGTCTGACCTCTTGGGGCTGTTCGGAAATCCAAATTATTCACATAGTAGTTGTATAAATGCCAATTCTCTTCCAAGGTGCTTGCATTTACTCTACACATGCTGTGTCCCAAAGCTTGGAGATATGGAAAACAGCATGGTCTCTGTTCTGGAGGAGCACCAGCAAGTGGGAAAACTGAAGTCTTCAGCCGTCAGTGGTCCCCAGTTCTGCTGTAAGAGTTGCTCAGGGCATTGCACTCAAGAGAGAGTGAGGGCAGTTGACCATGCTGGAAAGGTCTGGGGCGGCTTTCCACAGGGAGTGACGTCTGAGCGGAAACCAAGAGGTGAATGAGTCAGGGTGAGCCTGGGTAAAGTATAAGGCTGAAGGTGAAAGGCAAGGTTTCAAGAAGAAACAACTGCATTACAGAAGCCCAGAGCACCGTCACAGGCTCTCAGTATCTGTAAGAAAATAAGCTCAATTCCTGTGCTAGACCCAGGCTCTGTGTATGCCTTTTGTGTGCTGTACCCTGAACATCCAGCAGCCTGAGAGGTGGGGAATCTGGGTCACCCTGTTGATTGATGGAACCAGTGCCAACAGGTCCTTGAAAAATTGGAGCAACGCTGGATGTGGTGGCAGTCACTTATTAATGTCTGGATTTTTTTTTTTTTTTTAAATAATTATTTTTATTTTACTTTTTGCTTTTACAGAGTTTGTTGTTTATGGATATGTACAATCCTAGATTAGTCATGTGTATATCCCCTGTCTCCTTCCCCACCCCTTCCAGTCCCCCCACGCCCCCCTCCAGGCCATTGTACAGCAAAAAAAAAATAACTCATTTACTGACTGTGTTAGGCTCTCAGCTAAATGTTATGGCAAATGTAGGCAAATGGGAACTGGTAATCTAGTTGTAGATGGCAGTCTGGTTGGGTGGATATAACCAGTTCACACAAACTGAACAGAATAGTGAAGAGTTTAAGGGTGTGTACATAACTTAGTGCTATACTTCCCAAACACAGGAGGCTTGGCACACACAGGTTGTAATTTTGTAGTTGCTACTCTTTGTGAGAGGTACAGAAAGTCAATGGCATGACCCTTTGAAAGGATTTTTGTGTTGGAGCGAGTCCCTTAATCTAGTGGTGGGTCTATAGTCTGACCTCTTGGGGCTGTTCGGAAATCCAAATTATTCACATAGTAGTTGTATAAATGCCAATTCTCTTCCAAGGTGCTTGCATTTACTCTACACATGCTGTGTCCCAAAGCTTGGAGATATGGAAAACAGCATGGTCTCTGTTCTGGAGGAGCACCAGCAAGTGGGAAAACTGAAGTCTTCAGCCGTCAGTGGTCCCCAGTTCTGCTGTAAGAGTTGCTCAGGGCATTGCACTCAAGAGAGAGTGAGGGCAGTTGACCATGCTGGAAAGGTCTGGGGCGGCTTTCCACAGGGAGTGACGTCTGAGCGGAAACCAAGAGGTGAATGAGTCAGGGTGAGCCTGGGTAAAGTATAAGGCTGAAGGTGAAAGGCAAGGTTTCAAGAAGAAACAACTGCATTACAGAAGCCCAGAGCACCGTCACAGGCTCTCAGTATCTGTAAGAAAATAAGCTCAATTCCTGTGCTAGACCCAGGCTCTGTGTATGCCTTTTGTGTGCTGTACCCTGAACATCCAGCAGCCTGAGAGGTGGGGAATCTGGGTCACCCTGTTGATTGATGGAACCAGTGCCAACAGGTCCTTGAAAAATTGGAGCAAACGCGTTAGGAGTAATCTTCCCAATGAAGTTAAAAACTGGGAGTTGATTGTGAGGGGAATTTGTGGCATCTCCTTGTGATGCCTGTTAGGACATGATAGATTGTAATGGACCTGGGAGGGTTTCAACCACCTAATTCTCACTTTGTCAACAGAGCCGACCTCATTGTATCATAGAAATAAGGCATAAAGGGCAGTTTATCCTGGCTTACACTTCACCTCCAGACACACATCCTACGTCTCCTGGTCAGCCAAGGTTTTCTCCACCCCATGTGTCCTTCCCAGCCCTGACTCCCCGCTTCTGTTCAAGTCATCCCCCTTTATAGCACCGACTTGTTATAAAGAGCTCATGTTTTCTGAATTCTCTTTGGGAAAGCTGTTCTTTTCCTGTTTGGTAGCATATTCAGTGCTGAGTCCCCAGATGCTCACAAGCACACACACACCCACACACAGGCACACACCCACATGTATTCCTTTTAGTATAGGTCTGAATGAAAGTGTAAGTGGTTCAGATAAGTATTAAGAGAATGGTAGTGTAGATGGTGCACAGGTATTTTGGTCACCGTGAATGACTAATATTGGGGAAATATTTTGATAAACAAAATATACATTCTTGGAATCTGGTCCTAAAGCTCAGTGTTTAAATCTGTGTCATGCATTAATGAAATCTACAGCATTGGCTTTTGGTTTGGGGACCCCTAATTTATTTTTATTGTTTTTATTTTTAAAAGCTTTTTTGTTGTTGATATGGACAATTTTCAAAGTCTCCACTGAATTTGCCATGTTACTGCCTCTGCTCTATCCCTTGTTTTTTGGCTTTGAGGCATGTGGGATCCTAGCCCCTGATCAGGGATTGAACCTGCACCCCCTGAAACTGGAAGTTGAAGCCTCAACCCTGCACAGCCAAGAAGTCCCCTTGAACATTTCCAAAGACAAAGAACAGAGTGTCTAGAATACTTCACAGGGTGTAAATATTCTCTCCTTCCTGTCTCCCCTACAACATTTTGAGGGACCCTGAACATCCAGGCCTGGGGGAATCTGGGTCACCCTGTTGATTGATGGAACCAGTGCCAACAGGTCCTTGAAAAATTGGAGCAAACGCGTTAGGAGTAATCTTCCCAATGAAGTTAAAAACTGGGAGTTGATTGTGAGGGGAATTTGTGGCATCTCCTTGTGATGCCTGTTAGGACATGATAGATTGTAATGGACCTGGGAGGGTTTCAACCACCTAATTCTCACTTTGTCAACAGAGCCGACCTCATTGTATCATAGAAATAAGGCATAAAGGGCAGTTTATCCTGGCTTACACTTCACCTCCAGACACACATCCTACGTCTCCTGGTCAGCCAAGGTTTTCTCCACCCCATGTGTCCTTCCCAGCCCTGACTCCCCGCTTCTGTTCAAGTCATCCCCCTTTATAGCACCGACTTGTTATAAAGAGCTCATGTTTTCTGAATTCTCTTTGGGAAAGCTGTTCTTTTCCTGTTTGGTAGCATATTCAGTGCTGAGTCCCCAGATGCTCACAAGCACACACACACCCACACACAGGCACACACCCACATGTATTCCTTTTAGTATAGGTCTGAATGAAAGTGTAAGTGGTTCAGATAAGTATTAAGAGAATGGTAGTGTAGATGGTGCACAGGTATTTTGGTCACCGTGAATGACTAATATTGGGGAAATATTTTGATAAACAAAATATACATTCTTGGAATCTGGTCCTAAAGCTCAGTGTTTAAATCTGTGTCATGCATTAATGAAATCTACAGCATTGGCTTTTGGTTTGGGGACCCCTAATTTATTTTTATTGTTTTTATTTTTAAAAGCTTTTTTGTTGTTGATATGGACAATTTTCAAAGTCTCCACTGAATTTGCCATGTTACTGCCTCTGCTCTATCCCTTGTTTTTTGGCTTTGAGGCATGTGGGATCCTAGCTCCCTGATCAGGGATTGAACCTGCACCCCCTGAAACTGGAAGTTGAAGCCTCAACCCTGCACAGCCAAGAAGTCCCCTTGAACATTTCCAAAGACAAAGAACAGAGTGTCTAGAATACTTCACAGGGTGTAAATATTCGCTCCTTCCTGTCTCCCCTACAACATTTTGAGGGTTTCTCCTTCAGTGAGATCTGGATCTCGCCTTTAGTATGTATCCACCATCACCCAGTGCACTGTTTTTGCCTGAATTTTTACTGAGCCTTTTTTTTTTTTCCATTCCAGTTCTCAGCTCATTTCATTTTCAAAATTATCCAGCAAAGAGACAAATTACTTGATTTTTGAGGACTGTTTCTGGGTGTGCAGTCAGCATTACGACAAAGGAGACCACAGCCTCATTTTTCCATTTTCAGTTGTTGTGTTTACCATGAGGGTGTTAAGATATTTTTATTGCAGGCTTGGTGTGAAAATAAAGCTTGCAGAATAAAACTTACTGGCTGTGGGATGTGCCTTATGCCTCATAGACCCCAGAAGTTATGAGGTTTAGTTAATAGCAAAAATACAATTTCCTACTGAAACCTATTTTTAACAAAATTCTAAAATCCAGGCTTTTTTTTATTTTTAATTTCACCATGAATCTCTGTTCCAGGATTCAGTCCAAGTAGCGCCTGGCATTTAGTTGTTACGTCTCCTGTGTTCTCTCTGGTTTGTGACAGTGTCTCAGTTTTTCTTCATTTTTCATGATCCATGAGAGCCTTGAGGAGTATGGGCTTATGTCACAGTCCTCCAGTCTGAGCCTTTCTGATGATTTTATGATTTGACCGAGCTCATAGATTTGGAGGAAGAAAAGTAAAAGATGAGTGTCCTTCTTGGTACATCAAATGAGGTTTTGCGTGTCACCCACAAGTCATCTCTGGTGATGCTGACCTTTATTACTTGCAGAAGGTGGCATCTGCCAGGTTTCTCCAATGTGGTTACTATTCTTACATTTCCATACTCCATAATCTACTCTTTGCCAACAGTCACTAAGTCTAGTCCACTCTCAAGAGGGGAGGAGTAGAAACTCTGTGACTTGGAGGTAGAAATATCTACAGATACTAACACAGTGCTTCTGTAAGGAAATTTTATAAGCTTGTTTTAAAAAAACAAAATCTACCTGTGGCTTCCCTGGTGGTTCAGTGGGTGGAGAGTCCACCTTGCAGTGTAAGGGACACTGCCTCGATCCCTGGCCCAGGAGGATCCCACGTGCCATTGAGTGACTGGACCAGTGTGTCCAGCTGTGGGCTGGCACTCTGGAACATGTGCATCTAGAGCTGGTGTTCAGCAGTGAGAGAGGCCACTACAGTGGGAGGCCCACACAGGCCAAAGAATAAAAAGATGGATGAAAATAAATATAAATAAAAGAGGCATGATGGGGAAAAGAAAAAATATATTAAAAAAACAACTGCCTGTTTTGGGGTAGTTTGGCTTTATCCATCAACCCTCAGCCATATAGTAAAATTTATACCTAATGGGGACTTTTTTGTGTATTGATGTATCTGTATTATTTTTTTATTTTTAAGATTTATTTTTCAGTGGAGGATAATTGCTTTACAATGTTGTGTTGGTTTCTGCTGTACACCATGGATCAGTTCTAAGTATATATACATCCCCTCTGGCCCCTGTGATTTGAAGTATTTATGTAAAAAAATACCTTTGAGTCCAATCTGTAAAATAGAAAGACCAGCCTCAAACCATGAATCTCTGTTCCAGGATTCAGTCCAAGTAGCGCCTGGCATTTAGTTGTTACGTCTCCTGTGTTCTCTCTGGTTTGTGACAGTGTCTCAGTTTTTCTTCATTTTTCATGATCCATGAGAGCCTTGAGGAGTATGGGCTTATGTCACAGTCCTCCAGTCTGAGCCTTTCTGATGATTTTATGATTTGACCGAGCTCATAGATTTGGAGGAAGAAAAGTAAAAGATGAGTGTCCTTCTTGGTACATCAAATGAGGTTTTGCGTGTCACCCACAAGTCATCTCTGGTGATGCTGACCTTTATTACTTGCAGAAGGTGGCATCTGCCAGGTTTCTCCAATGTGGTTACTATTCTTACATTTCCATACTCCATAATCTACTCTTTGCCAACAGTCACTAAGTCTAGTCCACTCTCAAGAGGGGAGGAGAAAACTCTGTGACTTGGAGGTAGAAATATCTACAGATACTAACACAGTGCTTCTGTAAGGAAATTTTATAAGCTTGTTTTAAAAAAACAAAATCTACCTGTGGCTTCCCTGGTGGTTCAGTGGGTGGAGAGTCCACCTTGCAGTGTAAGGGACACTGCCTCGATCCCTGGCCCAGGAGGATCCCACGTGCCATTGAGTGACTGGACCAGTGTGTCCAGCTGTGGGCTGGCACTCTGGAACATGTGCATCTAGAGCTGGTGTTCAGCAGTGAGAGAGGCCACTACAGTGGGAGGCCCACACAGGCCAAAGAATAAAAAGATGGATGAAAATAAATATAAATAAAAGAGGCATGATGGGGAAAAGAAAAAATATATTAAAAAAACAACTGCCTGTTTTGGGGTAGTTTGGCTTTATCCATCAACCCTCAGCCATATAGTAAAATTTATACCTAATGGGGACTTTTTTGTGTATTGATGTATCTGTATTATTTTTTTATTTTTAAGATTTATTTTTCAGTGGAGGATAATTGCTTTACAATGTTGTGTTGGTTTCTGCTGTACACCATGGATCAGTTCTAAGTATATATACATCCCCTCTGGCCCCTGTGATTTGAAGTATTTATGTAAAAAAATACCTTTGAGATGTGTTCCTAATTTTCATCTGTAAAATAGAAAGACCAGCCTCAAACACTATCTTTCTGTTTTCTTTTGAAAAAAAAAAAAATCCCCATATGAAAATGTTTGAAGATGCATAGTCCTGCAGGGATTTAGCCAAAAAAAACAAAAGATGGATTGCTGACAAGTCTAGAAAACATTTCTGCTGATATTCATGGAGCATTTTCTGAGAGCACATGAATTAATTATATAATTTCTTCAGTGCTGTTTGTAGATCAGCTGCAGTGGTTTCCAACTCCTGTTACTCGGTTCAAGAGGATGGGAAGTTATTCCAGAGACAATCTCTGGAACCGTAAACACTTACTATTATGACTTACATTGTAACACTTAGCTTCCACAAAGGCATAGCTGGTCTAAATCATTTAAAAACATTAGTTAGTCAGAAAAGAAAAACTTACTGAATACCTAGAGCACGATGGGCCTGGAGATACGCTGAAAAATGTACCTATCCTCATGAATAGATGCCGGTAGATTGTTGCTTCAAAAATATTTATTTGGAAATGGCAAGTTGAAAAGATATATGACTTTTCAATGTCATCATTGGCTTTTTCCTCTTTGCTAAGAGAAACTGGAATGCCGAAAGGTCCGTGCCTGAATTTAACCTGGTGCTTCTTTTAAGAAATCAGAGGCCCAGATATATCCCAGAGAGCTTCAATGGGAACCAAACAAACCAGGAGTTGAACTCGCTTCTCTTACGTCTCCTGTATTGAAAGATGGTTCTTTACTACTAGTGCTAGCTGGGATGCCCGGTATTTAGCTTATGAGCACATAAATTAGAAACATGGGCAATATTCAGTTGTTCTTGATTTTTTTTCACTGTAATTAGTTTTTTCACGTAACTTTATCAGGCAGATTCCAAATTCCTGAAAGGAAGATCAGAACATTTGGGGCAAAGATGATCATTAAACCACTCACAAATCTGATTACAATTGTAAGCGCAGAAGCCAATGTCGAGGTTTTTTATTTTTAAGATTTATTTTTCAGTGGAGGATAATTGCTTTACAATGTTGTGTTGGTTTCTGCTGTACACCATGGATCAGTTCTAAGTATATATACATCCCCTCTGGCCCCTGTGATTTGAAGTATTTATGTAAAAAAATACCTTTGAGATGTGTTCCTAATTTTCATCTGTAAAATAGAAAGACCAGCCTCAAACACTATCTTTCTGTTTTCTTTTGAAAAAAAAAAAAATCCCCATATGAAAATGTTTGAAGATGCATAGTCCTGCAGGGATTTAGCCAAAAAAAACAAAAGATGGATTGCTGACAAGTCTAGAAAACATTTCTGCTGATATTCATGGAGCATTTTCTGAGAGCACATGAATTAATTATATAATTTCTTCAGTGCTGTTTGTAGATCAGCTGCAGTGGTTTCCAACTCCTGTTACTCGGTTCAAGAGGATGGGAAGTTATTCCAGAGACAATCTCTGGAACCGTAAACACTTACTATTATGACTTACATTGTAACACTTAGCTTCCACAAAGGCATAGCTGGTCTAAATCATTTAAAAACATTAGTTAGTCAGAAAAGAAAAACTTACTGAATACCTAGAGCACGATGGGCCTGGAGATACGCTGAAAAATGTACCTATCCTCATGAATAGATGCCGGTAGATTGTTGCTTCAAAAATATTTATTTGGAAATGGCAAGTTGAAAAGATATATGACTTTTCAATGTCATCATTGGCTTTTTCCTCTTTGCTAAGAGAAACTGGAATGCCGAAAGGTCCGTGCCTGAATTTAACCTGGTGCTTCTTTTAAGAAATCAGAGGCCCAGATATATCCCAGAGAGCTTCAATGGGAACCAAACAAACCAGGAGTTGAACTCGCTTCTCTTACGTCTCCTGTATTGAAAGATGGTTCTTTACTACTAGTGCTAGCTGGGATGCCCGGTATTTAGCTTATGAGCACATAAATTAGAAACATGGGCAATATTCAGTTGTTCTTGATTTTTTTTCACTGTAATTAGTTTTTTTTCACGTAACTTTATCAGGCAGATTCCAAATTCCTGAAAGGAAGATCAGAACATTTGGGGCAAAGATGATCATTAAACCACTCACAAATCTGATTACAATTGTAAGCGCAGAAGCCAATGTCGAGGTCTGGTTCCCCCTAAAGACATAATAAAATGAGCCAACACAGTTGATAAAGGGATCTTATCACGGGGGGGGGGAGGGGGGAAACTGATGATTTCAGTCTAAACTCCTAATAATAAAACTAGTGCCAAATTTTTTCTTCTTCTAATGGATCGTTAATTATAAAACATATCTTCTGTTTAAGGAATTTTTTATTTTAGAGAGGAAAAAATACAACAGAAACACATTAAATATAGCACATTGATTATCAAATGTAACTTACTTTTGAAAATATTTTAAAACTTAAGTACTGATGTGTACACAGTGTGTACACAGTGCTATATTTAAAATGGATAACAACAATGTCCTACACTTCCCAGGTGGTGCTAGTGGTAAAGAACTCACCAGCCAGAGCAGGAAACCTAAGAGATGTGGGTTTGATTCCTAGGTCAGGAAGATCTCCTGCAGTAGGAAATGGCAACCCACTCCAGTATTCTCACCTGGAAAATTCCATAGACAAAGGAGCCTGTGGGCTATAGTCCTTGGGGCTGCAAAGGGTTGGCCATGACTGAGTGACTGAACCCAGAACACAACAAGGACCTACTTTATAGCAACAACAATAACATTAAAAATGGATAACCAATAAGGATTTACTGTATATCACAGTGACCTCTGCTTAATATTATGTAGCCACCTAAATGGGAAAAATTTTGAAGATGAATAGATACATGTATATATAGAACAGAATCACTTCGCTGTATGCCTGATACTATCATAGCATTGTTCATCAACTATACTCCAATTTTAAAAAGTTTTTAAAAACATAAGTAATGAAGAAAAAATAGTTTCAAAAAAGATAGTAACCAAGAACAAAATCCTTAGAGAGGCTGACCAGGTGTGTAGTGAGTTACTTGGCTCTCTCACTGCCTCCCCTGGAAAATCTAGGTGACTAAGGGCTGTTTCCATCCTTGGTGTACAAATGAGCAAGCGGGGTCTGACGCCAGGAGCAGCAGAGTCAAAGCTAGGAAGGCTTGCTTACATAAATTAACTTCCCCTTGCCAGCTCACACAGAAAGTCAGCAGAAGGAGAGTCAATGCAGATTCCTTTTGTCTCAGTGCAGAAGTTTGTGACACATCTGCCTTCTAACAAGTCCCTGCCATGGCAAGCAGTTTCCAAAGAGATAAAACTTGAAAAGAAAAAAAGAAAATTAGCAACTAGCTGTCCCGTGTTTCCCAACAAACCTTGGTTCAAACCAAAGTTCTCAGTGTTCTGTTTTTGATCTGCCAAATTAAATGTCTTTGTGAAATGTTAATCACAGCCATTCATGTCATAAAACCCCACCTGCTACAAAGCTTCCACATCCCTTAATAAGATCTCTGAGGTGGGGAGTGAATGAGGATGGTTCACGTGTACAGTCTCCCTGTGTTTTTAAACAACAGTAGTTTTATGCAATTTAGGTAGAGGGAAACATCAAAGTAACTAGTTGTAATAAAAAAATATATGGTAGATAAGGGTAGGGAGAGACAGGAAAAAAAAGTAAGTAAAAAAATAAGACGAAGGGAACTATTTTTTCATTTGTTTGTTTATTTGTTTTGTTTTTAAATATGGCCTCTACTAGAAAGCCTTATCTTAAGACTGGGGAGAAAATGGTTGTGCCCTCATTTAAAATATACAAAAAAGGAGAAAACTCAAGTAACCATGACTGAGTGACTGAACCCAGAACACAACAAGGACCTACTTTATAGCAACAACAATAACATTAAAATGGATAACCAATAAGGATTTACTGTATATCACAGTGACCTCTGCTTAATATTATGTAGCCACCTAAATGGGAAAAATTTTGAAGATGAATAGATACATGTATATATAGAACAGAATCACTTCGCTGTATGCCTGATACTATCATAGCATTGTTCATCAACTATACTCCAATTTTAAAAAGTTTTTAAAAACATAAGTAATGAAGAAAAAATAGTTTCAAAAAAGATAGTAACCAAGAACAAAATCCTTAGAGAGGCTGACCAGGTGTGTAGTGAGTTACTTGGCTCTCTCACTGCCTCCCCTGGAAAATCTAGGTGACTAAGGGCTGTTTCCATCCTTGGTGTACAAATGAGCAAGCCGGGGTCTGACGCCGCGGAGCAGCAGAGTCAAAGCTAGGAAGGCTTGCTTACATAAATTAACTTCCCCTTGCCAGCTCACACAGAAAGTCAGCAGAAGGAGAGTCAATGCAGATTCCTTTTGTCTCAGTGCAGAAGTTTGTGACACATCTGCCTTCTAACAAGTCCCTGCCATGGCAAGCAGTTTCCAAAGAGATAAAACTTGAAAAGAAAAAAAGAAAATTAGCAACTAGCTGTCCCGTGTTTCCCAACAAACCTTGGTTCAAACCAAAGTTCTCAGTGTTCTGTTTTTGATCTGCCAAATTAAATGTCTTTGTGAAATGTTAATCACAGCCATTCATGTCATAAAACCCCACCTGCTACAAAGCTTCCACATCCCTTAATAAGATCTCTGAGGTGGGGAGTGAATGAGGATGGTTCACGTGTACAGTCTCCCTGTGTTTTTAAACAACAGTAGTTTTATGCAATTTAGGTAGAGGGAAACATCAAAGTAACTAGTTGTAATAAAAAAATATATGGTAGATAAGGGTAGGGAGAGACAGGAAAAAAAAGTAAGTAAAAAAATAAGACGAAGGGAACTATTTTTTCATTTGTTTGTTTATTTGTTTTGTTTTTAAATATGGCCTCTACTAGAAAGCCTTATCTTAAGACTGGGGAGAAAATGGTTGTGCCCTCATTTAAAATATACATAGGAGAAAACTCAAGTAATGACTGCATTTAAACACATTCAGAGCATACAAAACAGGCAAGATGTATCGTGTTTTGCCTATGGTAAAGTTCAGATGAATCAGGACATGAAAAATGGTTTTTATTTTCTACTGTAAAGTGCCATCCAGAAGTAGGGGATTATTTTCATGATGGCTATCAATTTCGACCCCAGTGGCCAGGACAAATTCAGTATGCATTTCAATGAAATGCGGTGCATATGTATTCTTACATACATTGAGCATACATTACATTACATTACATACATATACTGAGCATTACAGCACAGAAAATAGCCAGTGGCATGGCTTGGTGATCTCCATCACTCAGCTATTGTTGTTTCGTGTCCAAATCTCCTCACTAGAGATGTCCTAAACTCCCAGCTGTGATTCTAGTTGTCAGAGAGGAAATGAATGAACGCCTGGATCAGTAGAAAACAGACTGGATGCTTTATTGCCCTTTGCCCTTGTGGTTCCTACTGTTAATACAGGAGATGACAAGGTAATATTCCAACACTGAGTCTTGGAATTCTTATTAGAATGTGATCACCAGGCTTGCTTTCCTATATAGCCCGGAATAGAATTACTAAGCGCCCCCTAAATATCGGTGCAATGAATGAACCCATGCATATCTGGAAAAACTTGTATGATCCAAGCGCCTTCATCAAAGGCAACATTTAAAAGAAGGCAGCTTGGCTCTTGATTAAGGAAAGGGGTTAACGAATTTGAATTCTGACACAGAATTTGTGTGTGTGATGTTTGAAAGGTGTGGTGTGTGTGTGTCTGTCTCTCTCCCTCTGACTTCCTCTTCCTTTTGTTCTCCTCATAGTGAAAAAAATTACATTAGTCATATTCCTCAGCTGATGATGTATTATGATCAGTGGTCCTTACAAGGCTTTTCTTTTGTTATTTAACTAGCCGTTCGTTCATTCCTCATTTCCTCTCTGTGGTTCCCTAGCACTCCACTGCTCAACTCCTGGGCAGCCATTCAAAGGTGTTTAATTTGAATCATTTTGTTTACATGTGTCCTTTCAAAACTAGTATTGTTAAACATGGCTGCATTTTTACTTGGTATTCATAGATGTGAGGTAGCCCTATATCAAATATAAGTGGCTAATATATAATAAGACAGGACGATCAATATAGTTCTTTTTTTCTGACTTAACCTTTGCTTCTTCTACACTAGGGATTTATATTCCATTTATGTTGCTTTCTTACATTCACATTTTACATTTTATCTCTGCCAGTGATGGACACACAGATCAATCCTTAACCTCCTGCAGTGAAAATCATTATGCGTGTCCCCTCCGGACCCATGTGAGAATTTCTGCCACCCTATGCCTGGGAGCTGAATTGCTGGTACATCCCTAGGCATGTAGCAAGTGACCCTTGAGCCATATATCGGTAAATGACATGGATCCTTCCACCTGTTCTTCCTGCAGCCAAGTAACAACCTATAGAGAATAGTGCCTGTGGCCACTCTCAGCCTGGCAGAGGTGCCAGGATCTGATTCTCAAACTTTCCTGAGCATCAAGGTCACTCAAAGGAACTTGTTAAAGAGGCTGGGGGACCCCAACCCCAGAATTTCTCATTTAGTAGCTGAGATGGAGCCTGGAAACATGCATTTCCAACAAATGCATTCACAGCTGCTGCTGGTTCCGGGTTTCTTGTCTGAGAGCTACTGGGTCAGGGCAGCTTGGTTTTCCTTGATTAAAGGAAAGGGTGTAACCCATGCATATCTGGAAAAACTTGTATGATCCAAGCGCCTTCATCAAAGGCAACATTTAAAAGAAGGCAGCTTGGCTCTTGATTAAGGAAAGGGGTTAACAAATTTGAATTCTGACACAGAATTTGTGTGTGTGATGTTTGAAAGGTGTGGTGTGTGTGTGTCTGTCTCTCTCCCTCTGACTTCCTCTTCCTTTTGTTCTCCTCATAGTGAAAAAAATTACATTAGTCATATTCCTCAGCTGATGATGTATTATGATCAGTGGTCCTTACAAGGCTTTTCTTTTGTTATTTAACTAGCCGTTCGTTCATTCCTCATTTCCTCTCTGTGGTTCCCTAGCACTCCACTGCTCAACTCCTGGGCAGCCATTCAAAGGTGTTTAATTTGAATCATTTTGTTTACATGTGTCCTTTCAAAACTAGTATTGTTAAACATGGCTGCATTTTTACTTGGTATTCATAGATGTGAGGTAGCCCTATATCAAATATAAGTGGCTAATATATAATAAGACAGGACGATCAATATAGTTCTTTTTTTCTGACTTAACCTTTGCTTCTTCTACACTAGGGATTTATATTCCATTTATGTTGCTTTCTTACATTCACATTTTACATTTTATCTTTGCCAGTGATGGACACACAGATCAATCCTTAACCTCCTGCAGTGAAAATCATTATGCGTGTCCCCTCCGGACCCATGTGAGAATTTCTGCCACCCTATGCCTGGGAGCTGAATTGCTGGTACATCCCTAGGCATGTAGCAAGTGACCCTTGAGCCATATATCGGTAAATGACATGGATCCTTCCACCTGTTCTTCCTGCAGCCAAGTAACAACCTATAGAGAATAGTGCCTGTGGCCACTCTCAGCCTGGCAGAGGTGCCAGGATCTGATTCTCAAACTTTCCTGAGCATCAAGGTCACTCAAAGGAACTTGTTAAAGAGGCTGGGGGACCCCAACCCCAGAATTTCTCATTTAGTAGCTGAGATGGAGCCTGGAAACATGCATTTCCAACAAATGCATTCACAGCTGCTGCTGGTTCCGGGTTTCTTGTCTGAGAGCCTCTGCTGTAGACTGGGGTCAGGAGGAGAGGTGGGCTGTCGTATATACAGTTGATGACCACTCAGTGCCAATTGGTGGCAGAAGCAGCACATCTTTAGGGCATCAGCAAAATAAGGGGCACAAACTTGAGAGCATTTCAAGGACTAGATATCCTAAACTTTCAGAAATTGCATTTAACTAATGATCTAGGGAAAACCTTCCTTTGCTTTCATTTATTTAATTTTTTTCTCTTTCTTTTTAAGTATGAAAGTAATTTAAAAAGACTTGGAAAATATTGAGCAAGGTTACATATAGTTCCACTATATATTACATTTTTTCAGTAGGCAAATTGAGATTTTTAGTTGGAGTTTCAAGATCAAACTCTCAAAAAATAATGGAACGACTATACAGAGAAGTAGCAGGACACAGAAGACCTAAAAACACTGTGAACCAATTCAACATAATTAAGATTTTTACAGTTTTCACACAGCAGTAAGATGCATCTTCTGTTTTTTTCTTTCTTTTTTTTTGGTTTCCTTTTATTTAGTCTTCCTTTCTCCTTTCTCCCTCCCTTCCCTTCTTACATCAAGGACCTTCATCTTCATTATTTGCCATCACACCTGCTCTGACGCATTTGAGACTGAGTGGAGTACCTTTCCAGCAATGCTCTTTGGTTCAGAAACATACCAAATCAAAAGGGCTGATTGTGGATATGGATGACTGTACATTTTCCCCATGACAATTATGAATCTGTCCATCATTTTTGTATCGCTTTTGGATTACTAGCTCTAGTGCCTCTTAGCTAGACAGGGCATGCCTTTGAGCATCACTCGTAGTGCTTAGGCCATTGTGAATGTGACTGTTTGCCATCTATTGGTCATTATTTCTAAGGTGAGGAACTTGTAATCTGATCTGATTTAAATCAGAAGTTTTCCAGTAATTTGGCAATATGCACCACTTGACTGGAATTTCTTGGTTATTGTCTCTCCTTCAGTGTATGAACTCAGACATTTTCCTTCTGAATTGAATCACTGTATTCCCACTACTGATCTCCCTTCTTTCATACACTTATTAGATCATAAGACAACTATTAGCAGGTGAGGCAGATGGATTTTCTTTCTCTTCAACATACTTCATTGTCTTTTGCACAGCGTTAGCAGGATGATTCCTGAAGAAATGGAATCCTCACGTGCTTAGAGTCTCAACACCCTGTTTGACACACAGTGAGTGCCCACTCAGTGCTTCTTGAATGAATAAGTAGGCAGATGAATAGATGATAAATACCAATTAATTGCTGTTTTTTCGCTTGGTTGGCAAGTCTTTTTTTAATTAATTTTTTTAAATTGAAGGATAATAGCTTTACAGAGTTTTGTGGTTTACTGCCAAACATCAACATGAATCAACTGTCGGTATACATACACACTCCCTTTTGAGCTTCCCTCCTGTTTCTCTCCCTATGCCACCCACTAGGTTGTTACAGAGCCCAGGTTTGAATTCTCTTAGTCTTATAGCAAATTGCTATTGCTTATCTGTTTTACATATGGTAATGTAAATTTCCATGTTACTCTTTCCATACAGGTTGAAGAGTCTTGTATTAGAATATTACTATTAATTATTTTACAATTTGTAATTAAAATAACCATCTGTTGCTTCCTAGCTTGGGACTCAGGGAGCTAGTACACTGTAGGCACACTGAGACTTTTTCAGTATAAGTGTCTAGCTAAACTTACAGGATAGTGCATGAAAATAAACCCAGCTCTAGTGAATTCCCCAATAAATGCCTGAAATCTCTTTTATAAGTAGGTGGCCGATAAACAAATGTATCTGAAAAGAATTTCACTCATTCACAATAGTTAAAAATTAGGTATCACGCATACCAATTATGGGCAAAAGGGCTGATTAGTGACTGACTTTTCCCATGACAATTATGAATCTGTCCATCATTTGTATCGCTTTTGGATTACTAGCTCTAGTGCCTCTTAGCTAGACAGGGCATGCCTTTGAGCATCACTCGTAGTGCTTAGGCCATTGTGAATGTGACTGTTTGCCATCTATTGGTCATTATTTCTAAGGTGAGGAACTTGTAATCTGATCTGATTTAAATCAGAAGTTTTCCAGTAATTTGGCAATATGCACCACTTGACTGGAATTTCTTGGTTATTGTCTCTCCTTCAGTGTATGAACTCAGACATTTTCCTTCTGAATTGAATCACTGTATTCCCACTACTGATCTCCCTTCTTTCATACACTTATTAGATCATAAGACAACTATTAGCAGGTGAGGCAGATGGATTTTCTTTCTCTTCAACATACTTCATTGTCTTTTGCACAGCGTTAGCAGGATGATTCCTGAAGAAATGGAATCCTCACGTGCTTAGAGTCTCAACACCCTGTTTGACACACAGTGAGTGCCCACTCAGTGCTTCTTGAATGAATAAGTAGGCAGATGAATAGATGATAAATACCAATTAATTGCTGTTTTTCGCTTGGTTGGCAAGTCTTTTTTTAATTAATTTTTTTAAATTGAAGGATAATAGCTTTACAGAGTTTTGTGGTTTACTGCCAAACATCAACATGAATCAACTGTCGGTATACATACACACTCCCTTTTGAGCTTCCCTCCTGTTTCTCTCCCTATGCCACCCACTAGGTTGTTACAGAGCCCAGGTTTGAATTCCCTTAGTCTTATAGCAAATTGCTATTGCTTATCTGTTTTACATATGGTAATGTAAGTTTCCATGTTACTCTTTCCATACAGGTTGAAGAGTCTTGTATTAGAATATTACTATTAATTATTTTACAATTTGTAATTAAAATAACCATCTGTTGCTTCCTAGCTTGGGACTCAGGGAGCTAGTACACTGTAGGCACACTGAGACTTTTTTTCAGTATAAGTGTCTAGCTAAACTTACAGGATAGTGCATGAAAATAAACCCAGCTCTAGTGAATTCCCCAATAAATGCCTGAAATCTCTTTTATAAGTAGGTGGCCGATAAACAAATGTATCTGAAAAGAATTTCACTCATTTACAATAGTTAAAAATTAGGTACTCAGTTTTAAGTTACTTTTCTCATTATGACAATGTTATTATTAACTTTGTTTTCTCATTAATAGTTTTATGTTCCATGTAGTATTTTCCAGTTTTCCCTTGATAATTTTTATTTTGGCTGTGATTATAAAAAGCAATCAAAGCTCATTGTAGAAAATGGAAGAAAAAAAGAGAAAGAACAATATAAAAGAAAAATACCTCCACCATCCAGATAAAACTATTGTTAATTTCTTGGTAAACTTTCTTTATGGAGCCCGATACCTGGCCTGGGAAGACCCCCTGGAGAAGGAAATTGCAACCCACTCCAGTTTCTTGCCAGGTGAATCCCGTGGACAGAGGAGCCTAGAGGGCAATAGCTCATGGGGTCATAAAACAGTCAGACACAACTTAGCCACTAAAACAACCACACTCAAGGTAAGGACCCAGAATGGTTGTGTTCATTTTTATGTAGTCTTTTTTTTTATATATATATATAGAAGATGCTTAAAATACATCGGATGCATGGACAGAAACCCATATTTTTTCTGCACAGATGGCAGAATACCATGAGAGGTTTATATTCACATGGGAACTCTCTGAATTTAGAGGGTATATTACACATAAGGAGCAATGAATAAGTAGATTAAAGGAAATACTTTCCAGCAAGAGGAATTGATATGCCCTCACTTTCCCAACTCTCCAGCCCCTCTCAGTTTCCTTCCAAGCACAGAAGAGGAAAATAAGTGAACCCCAGCTCTCTATTGATAGCTAACCATTGGTGTTTGTGGACCTGGGTTCCATTCCTTATATAATGTAAATTTCCATGTTACTCTTTCCATACAGGTTGAAGAGTCTTGTATTAGAATATTACTATTAATTATTTTACAATTTGTAATTAAAATAACCATCTGTTGCTTCCTAGCTTGGGACTCAGGGAGCTAGTACACTGTAGGCACACTGAGACTTTTTCAGTATAAGTGTCTAGCTAAACTTACAGGATAGTGCATGAAAATAAACCCAGCTCTAGTGAATTCCCCAATAAATGCCTGAAATCTCTTTTATAAGTAGGTGGCCGATAAACAAATGTATCTGAAAAGAATTTCACTCATTTACAATAGTTAAAAATTAGGTACTCAGTTTTAAGTTACTTTTCTCATTATGACAATGTTATTATTAACTTTGTTTTCTCATTAATAGTTTTATGTTCCATGTAGTATTTTCCAGTTTTCCCTTGATAATTTTTATTTTGGCTGTGATTATAAAAAGCAATCAAAGCTCATTGTAGAAAATGGAAGAAAAAAAGAGAAAGAACAATATAAAAGAAAAATACCTCCACCATCCAGATAAAACTATTGTTAATTTCTTGGTAAACTTTCTTTATGGAGCCCGATACCTGGCCTGGGAAGACCCCCTGGAGAAGGAAATTGCAACCCACTCCAGTTTCTTGCCAGGTGAATCCCGTGGACAGAGGAGCCTAGAGGGCAATAGCTCATGGGGTCATAAAACAGTCAGACACAACTTAGCCACTAAAACAACCACACTCAAGGTAAGGACCCAGAATGGTTGTGTTCATTTTTATGTAGTCTTTTTATATATATATATATAGAAGATGCTTAAAATACATCGGATGCATGGACAGAAACCCATATTTTTTCTGCACAGATGGCAGAATACCATGAGAGGTTTATATTCACATGGGAACTCTCTGAATTTAGAGGGTATATTACACATAAGGAGCAATGAATAAGTAGATTAAAGGAAATACTTTCCAGCAAGAGGAATTGATATGCCCTCACTTTCCCAACTCTCCAGCCCCTCTCAGTTTCCTTCCAAGCACAGAAGAGGAAAATAAGTGAACCCCAGCTCTCTATTGATAGCTAACCATTGGTGTTTGTGGACCTGGGTTCCATTCCTTATATACTGGGGTCATCACAGGTTGGGCATATGCTCTTGAGAATCTCTGGTTGGTATAGACTTTCTATGGTGTAACTCAAATCAGTACTACCCTTTTTATTTAATTTCTTTCTCATCCTGGAACAAGTAGGGAGCCTGGTGTGATGGCTTCAGTGTGGGATGTTTGATATGTGTTCATTCTCTCAGTTGTGTCTGATGCTTTGTGACCCCATGGACTGTAGCCTGCCAGGTTCCTCTTTCCATGGGATTTCTCAGGCAAAAATACTGGAGTAGGCTGCCATTTCATTCTACAGGGGATTTTCCAGGCCCAGAGATCAAACCTGTATCTCCTGCACCTCCTGCATTGAAGGCAGATTCTTTACCACTGAGCCACTGGGGAAGTCCCCCAGTGTGGGATATCCCTCCTTAAAGATGCATAGAAAAAATGCATTCTAAAAATAGAAAAACATGCATTTTCAACATTATCAGTTTCTCTCTCCTTTACCCTCTCTTTTTAAAAAATGTGCTTGTACCTAAGCTTCAAAGTCACCTTACAGATAAATTTACTTACCAGCAATTGGTTGCATGTCTCTGGCTAACTTTATCTACTCCATTCCTTTGATGCTTCAGTATTTAAATACCTTCTTATGCGTAAGGAACAAATCCACTCTAGTTCTTTATTGGGAGTTACATGTTAATAAAATCTTCAACCAAATGTAAATGCAAATGCTATCACTATAATTGTTTTGATGGAACTATACATGGTGCTATGAGACTATTTAATAAGACAAGGAAGGTAGAAAAGATCCAGCAGAAGGAAGAGTATACAAAGACCCTGAGACATTGGAGAATGAAAAGCCTTTTCAGGCAAAGCACAGAGGGAAGGACAGGGTTATTGTAATTTGTCTTTTATGATGTGTAACTTACCACTAACAATGGATTAAAGGAAATACTTTCCAGCAAGAGGAATTGATATGCCCTCACTTTCCCAACTCTCCAGCCCCTCTCAGTTTCCTTCCAAGCACAGAAGAGGAAAATAAGTGAACCCCAGCTCTCTATTGATAGCTAACCATTGGTGTTTGTGGACCTGGGTTCCATTCCTTATATACTGGGGTCATCACAGGTTGGGCATATGCTCTTGAGAATCTCTGGTTGGTATAGACTTTCTATGGTGTAACTCAAATCAGTACTACCCTTTTTATTTAATTTCTTTCTCATCCTGGAACAAGTAGGGAGCCTGGTGTGATGGCTTCAGTGTGGGATGTTTGATATGTGTTCATTCTCTCAGTTGTGTCTGATGCTTTGTGACCCCATGGACTGTAGCCTGCCAGGTTCCTCTTTCCATGGGATTTCTCAGGCAAAAATACTGGAGTAGGCTGCCATTTCATTCTACAGGGGATTTTCCAGGCCCAGAGATCAAACCTGTATCTCCTGCACCTCCTGCATTGAAGGCAGATTCTTTACCACTGAGCCACTGGGGAAGTCCCCCAGTGTGGGATATCCCTCCTTAAAGATGCATAGAAAAAATGCATTCTAAAAATAGAAAAACATGCATTTTCAACATTATCAGTTTCTCTCTCCTTTACCCCTCTCTTTTTAAAAAATGTGCTTGTACCTAAGCTTCAAAGTCACCTTACAGATAAATTTACTTACCAGCAATTGGTTGCATGTCTCTGGCTAACTTTATCTACTCCATTCCTTTGATGCTTCAGTATTTAAATACCTTCTTATGCGTAAGGAACAAATCCACCCTAGTTCTTTATTGGGAGTTACATGTTAATAAAATCTTCAACCAAATGTAAATGCAAATGCTATCACTATAATTGTTTTGATGGAACTATACATGGTGCTATGAGACTATTTAATAAGACAAGGAAGGTAGAAAAGATCCAGCAGAAGGAAGAGTATACAAAGACCCTGAGACATTGGAGAATGAAAAGCCTTTTCAGGCAAAGCACAGAGGGAAGGACAGGGTTATTGTAATTTGTCTTTTATGATGTGTAACTTACCACTAACAATGGATTAAAAGGACACCCATGTTTTAAATTTTACAGTTTCTGTGAGTCAGGGCTTCCCAGTTGGTGGCACTGGTGGTAAAGAGCACACCTGTTAGTGCTCGAGATATAAGAGACACAGGTTCGATCTCTAGACCAGGAAGATCCCTCGGAGAAGGGAATGGCAACCTACTCTAGTACTCTTGCCTGGAGAATCCCATGGACAGAGGAGATTGGTGGTCTGCAGTCCTTGTGGTTCCAAAGAGTTGCACTCAGCTGGAGTGCCTTAGCATATATGCACAATTCAGGAGTCTGTGTACCTTAGGTGGGCCTTCTGCTCAGCCTCTTATTAGGCTGAAAACAAGATGTTGACTGTGGTTCCATTCTCATCTCAGGCTCAGGGTCCTCTCCAAACCCCCTGGTTGGTGGAAGAGTTTATTTCCTTGTGGTTGTAGGACTGATGCACGAAGCTCTTAAGAGGCTGCCAGGTGTTCCTTTCTCGTGCCTTCTTCACAACATGGATGTTTTCTGCTCTGAGGCCAACACAAGACAGCCTGTTGCTTTCAGTCTCTGACCACTGGACCCCTCCTAGGATAACCTTTCTTTTGATTAATGTAAAATCAATCAGTTAGAGTTTTTAATTATATCTATAAAGTCCTTTCACTTTTGCCAGGCCAATCAAGGGAGTGATATCATGTCACTTTCACAGAGAGGAATGAATAAGAGCATAACTTGTTGGATGGTTGGATGGTATCATCTTTTCAATGGACATGCTTTTAAGCAAACTCTGGGAGTTAGTGAGGGACAGGGAAGCATGGTGTGCTACAGTCCTTGGGGTCCCAAACAGTCAGATGTGACTAAGCGACTGAACAACAAGAACATAACTTCTTGGAAATCATCTTAGACTTCTGCCCTCCTAAGATATTTGTAGCTTTACTTGCTGGGTCCCAGGTATGTCCATCTCTGAGCATTAATTTTCCTGCCTAAATGAGAAAACAGTATTGTAGAGTATTCCTAAGACCCTGCCAGCATGAACATTCAAGGAGCTTACTGAATGTTGGCTTCGTGGCTTGATAGTAATGCTTTCCCATAAGTGGAGAAGGAAAAACAAATCCTCAGATCAGCCGCTACTAAGAAATAGCCTTGTAAATAATTAAATAAATTCTGTGGATTCAATGGGTGGTTTTTACAGTGACCATAAGTCCATCATTGAGGATATAAGACTTGTGCTTTTATCTAGATTTGGAGCATCTGTAAATTTACCTTTTCAAGATAAAATTCTTGTTTTAATAGGGCACATTCAAGTGTTCTTTTTATCTCACAGCTCATTCTAAAAATAAAAACACGTGAGCAAATCTTTTCATTGTTTTACAAAAATTGAAATGGATGCTTTGCTGAGTAATTTTTAATAAGAGCAACAGCATAATTAGTAGGAACCCCAGTTGATAAAGTATCTGTTTAATTTAAGCAATGGGTATTTTACTTTTAAAATAATCAGATTAAAGTTAAATAGAGTTCTTGGAATTATTTCTATGTGTAATTTAGGGTTCTATAAAATAAGAAAACAGGGTATTCAAGCATTTATAATAGAATCCTGGGGAGATTGCCCAAATCTAGTTGCTGCATCACAGGATGAGATATCGACCCCTGAGTTTTTTTCCCATTCTGTTTTTAGCCATTTGAATCAATGACAGTGTAAAACAGAGCAAGGCAGGGCACGGTCCAGGAGGGTAAGGATGATTTGTAGTAGGTTATAGAAACTTACCTGAGGCAAATTGGTCAATTAAAAAAAAGAGGTATTTGTTGGTAGTTTTCAATAGTTAGAGATAGGAAACAGCTATAAGTCTTCCTTGTACCTTTGCTACAGGTGGTATATTAAAGTGAAAGCTGAGACTTCCCCAGTGGTCCAATGGTCCAAACTCTGTGTTTCCAATGCAGGAGGCACGAAGTCAATCTTGATTAGGGAACCAAGACCCTGTAAGCCCTGTGGCATGGACAATAAATAAATAAAATGAAATAACTAAAAGCTATTTCAGTCTGAATATGTGTCTATATTATTAGAAAGTAGACACAAAATCAGACCTCTAATTTGCCCCATAAACTCGGCCAAGTCCCATCTCTCTTTCCTGGACCTGTTTCTCATCCTTGGCACTGCTGACATGGTGGATGGGTTATTTTCTGTTGGGTTGGGGGAAGCTGTCCTGTGCAGGTTAGGATGTTTATCATCTTCCCTGGCCTTTACCTACCAGTTGCTACCCCAAGCCAGAACAACCAAAAAATGCTGTAGGTATTAATAGTAAGATGTCAATGGATACCTGCAGGAGGAATAAATAATTATGGAGGATATAGAAGGACTATCTGGGCTTCAGGGGAGGCTCAGTGTGGACAATTATGCTCAATGGTGCTGTGATTTAGATGACCAAAATCATATTTCTCACATATTTGAACTCTGTCCACACTTTCTGGCTTACAGCTCCTAGGACCGTTGAAATTTCCTAAGTGATAAGAACAATGGGAACATCTTTTGTTATAATAGTCAGACCTCCATAACCACAGATTCTATACCTGCCTGTTTTCCATCTTTGGACTCAGTCAAAATTTCCATCCATAGTTGACTGAATCTGAGGATATGGAGGACTTGCTGTATTCATGGTACTTTTTATTTAAGGGATTTGAGCATCTGTGGAGTTTGGTATCTTTGGGTTCTCCTGAAACCAACCTCCTCCCCGACCCAGGGACAACCGTGTTTGATCTCTTGTCTTCAGTTCCTGAATCACTTCAGAGTATAGGTGAAGTGCTTGTCTTGTTACTCAAAACAAGCCCCTTTCTACCACATCTGGGTATCTGTTAATGAGGCAACTTTTGGAATGCACTCCAGGATAGGAGCTGGTTACCAGGGGAACAAAGTCTGAATAAAGAATTGGAACTTTCAGTCACTTCTCCTGATTTCTGGGGAGGGGAGAGGAACTGGACAATGAGATCTTCAATCATGTTTATGTAGGGAAGCCTCCATAACAGCCAAAGGGAGGAGGTTCAGAGAGCTTCCAAGTTGGGGAACCAAACCTCTGTCATGGTACAGTCAGAAAGGGCCCTGAGCTCCACTGGGGCAGAGGCTCCTTTGTTTGGAACCTCACTGCATATATCTCTTCATCTGGCTGTTGAATAGTATCTTTCAATTTTCCTTTGTAACAAACTGGTCATCTCATGAGTAAGTGGGTTTCCTGAGTTCTGTGAGCCATTGTAGCAAATTAATCAAACCTGAGGACAGGAGTGTGGGCACCTCTGATTTATAGCCAGTAAGTTAGCGGCACAGGGAGCAAACTAGGCTTACATTTGGCATCTGATGTAGAGGGTGGTCTTAGTGCGACCCAGCCTTTTATCTGTGGAAACTGAGGATGTCTCTGGGAAGATACTGAATTGAGCTGTAGGTATTAATAGTAAGATGTCAATGGATACCTGCAGGAGGAATAAATAATTATGGAGGATATAGAAGGACTATCTGGGCTTCAGGGGAGGCTCAGTGTGGACAATTATGCTCAATGGTGCTGTGATTTAGATGACCAAAATCATATTTCTCACATATTTGAACTCTGTCCACACTTTCTGGCTTACAGCTCCTAGGACCGTTGAAATTTCCTAAGTGATAAGAACAATGGGAACATCTTTTGTTATAATAGTCAGACCTCCATAACCACAGATTCTATACCTGCCTGTTTTCCATCTTTGGACTCAGTCAAAATTTCCATCCATAGTTGACTGAATCTGAGGATATGGAGGACTTGCTGTATTCATGGTACTTTTTATTTAAGGGATTTGAGCATCTGTGGAGTTTGGTATCTTTGGGGTCTCCTGAAACCAACCTCCTCCCCGACCCAGGGACAACCGTGTTTGATCTCTTGTCTTCAGTTCCTGAATCACTTCAGAGTATAGGTGAAGCGCTTGTCTTGTTACTCAAAACAAGCCCCTTTCTACCACATCTGGGTATCTGTTAATGAGGCAACTTTTGGAATGCACTCCAGGATAGGAGCTGGTTACCAGGGGAACAAAGTCTGAATAAAGAATTGGAACTTTCAGTCACTTCTCCTGATTTCTGGGGAGGGGAGAGGAACTGGACAATGAGATCTTCAATCATGTTTATGTAGGGAAGCCTCCATAACAGCCAAAGGGAGGAGGTTCAGAGAGCTTCCAAGTTGGGGAACCAAACCTCTGTCATGGTACAGTCAGAAAGGGCCCTGAGCTCCACTGGGGCAGAGGCTCCTTTGTTTGGAACCTCACTGCATATATCTCTTCATCTGGCTGTTGAATAGTATCTTTCAATTTTCCTTTGTAACAAACTGGTCATCTCATGAGTAAGTGGGTTTCCTGAGTTCTGTGAGCCATTGTAGCAAATTAATCAAACCTGAGGACAGGAGTGTGGGCACCTCTGATTTATAGCCAGTAAGTTAGCGGCACAGGGAGCAAACTAGGCTTACATTTGGCATCTGATGTAGAGGGTGGTCTTAGTGCGACCCAGCCTTTTATCTGTGGAAACTGAGGATGTCTCTGGGAAGATACTGAATTGAGCTGAATTCTCAGACACATAAGAGTAGCTTGTTGGTGTGGGGAAGCCTGCACACACATGTACACATACATTAGCTGTGGGTCTAGGAACCCCAAAGATGCTCAAATATAGAGGCTCTACATGTATGAATTGAAAACCCAGCAGCTATGAAGCAGATGGTCCTGGTGAATGACCATCTGAGACAAATGAATATTCTTGTGCTCTTTGAGTGTGCGCACAGCAATTCGAGGGGCTCAATCAAGTGTCTGTTCTGTATTCTTGTATCAGGATTCCAAAGGCTCTTCATTTCTCAAGTCTACATTCCTTGATAGTTTGTATTCATGTGCAATAAATTTTCAAAGGGACCCAGGTCTTAAGCACTCTCTCCAGGAAAAATACTGCCTAAAATGACTCCTGTCGTACTCAGTGTTTTCTGAGCAGTTTTTCGAGTTCTTTTGCAAATTAGTGCAGGGAATCTGTGGGTATCTGGGCACAGCATCTGAAGACAACCTCAGTTGGGTTGGATTCTGGGGATGCTAAAAGCCAACTGATCCTCAGTATCCTGTTCTGAAGGTGTTCACAGGTGGCACTTGTTCTTCATAAATACTGTGGATGCTGATGATCAAATGTCACTCAACAACTATGCTGCAAAAAGCCCATCAGTGATGTATTAGCTTCATTCTATTTTTGTTGTTGACACTTCTTTTTAAAAAAATTAAAAATATATACACACAATCAAAGGGCATAACATTGTCACTAATCTCTTTCATGGGATAAATGAATAGTCACTGCTTGTCTCTCTTGACATTTAAGAAACTGACCAATTAAGTAGATGGATATGGTCAAGACAGTTAATTAACATGAACAGACAGGTATAGATTTCAGTGTACATACAAGACAAATAAGTTGCCAAAAAGGGCAATCTGGGGGCTTCCCTAGTGAATTTTAATCAAACCTGAGGACCGGAGTGTGGGCCCCTCTGATGTATAGCCAGTAAGTTAGCGGCACAGGGAGCAAACTAGGCTTACATTTGGCATCTGATGTAGAGGGTGGTCTTAGTGCGACCCAGCCTTTTATCTGTGGAAACTGAGGATGTCTCTGGGAAGATACTGAATTGAGCTGAATTCTCAGACACATAAGAGTAGCTTGTTGGTGTGGGGAAGCCTGCACACACATGTACACATACATTAGCTGTGGGTCTAGGAACCCCAAAGATGCTCAAATATAGAGGCTCTACATGTATGAATTGAAAACCCAGCAGCTATGAAGCAGATGGTCCTGGTGAATGACCATCTGAGACAAATGAATATTCTTGTGCTCTTTGAGTGTGCGCACAGCAATTCGAGGGCTCAATCAAGTGTCTGTTCTGTATTCTTGTATCAGGATTCCAAAGGCTCTTCATTTCTCAAGTCTACATTCCTTGATAGTTTGTATTCATGTGCAATAAATTTTCAAAGGGACCCAGGTCTTAAGCACTCTCTCCAGGAAAAATACTGCCTAAAATGACTCCTGTCGTACTCAGTGTTTTCTGAGCAGTTTTTCGAGTTCTTTTGCAAATTAGTGCAGGGAATCTGTGGGTATCTGGGCACAGCATCTGAAGACAACCTCAGTTGGGTTGGATTCTGGGGATGCTAAAAGCCAACTGATCCTCAGTATCCTGTTCTGAAGGTGTTCACAGGTGGCACTTGTTCTTCATAAATACTGTGGATGCTGATGATCAAATGTCACTCAACAACTATGCTGCAAAAAGCCCATCAGTGATGTATTAGCTTCATTCTATTTTTGTTGTTGACACTTCTTTTTAAAAAAATTAAAAATATATACACACAATCAAAGGGCATAACATTGTCACTAATCTCTTTCATGGGATAAATGAATAGTCACTGCTTGTCTCTCTTGACATTTAAGAAACTGACCAATTAAGTAGATGGATATGGTCAAGACAGTTAATTAACATGAACAGACAGGTATAGATTTCAGTGTACATACAAGACAAATAAGTTGCCAAAAAGGGCAATCTGGGGGGCTTCCCTAGTGATCCAGTGGGTAAGGACACCGCCTTGCAGTGCAAGGGGAGCCAGTTCGATCCCTGGCCTGGGAAGATCCCATGTGCTACGGAGCAGCTGCACTGATGTGTCCAATTACCGAGCTGGAGCTCTGGGGCACGTGTGCCCAGAGCCGGTGCTCTGTGACAACAGAGGCCACTGTGATGGGAGGCCCACACGGGCCAAAGAACAAAGATGGATGAAAAATAGATAAATGAAAGACCAATAAAAAAAAAAAAGTGGCCCGCCTGCCCCCCCTCAACCCGCCCCCGCCAACCCGCCCCCCATCAAAAAAAAAAGGCAATCTGTTGCGGTTCTGCATAGGTCCAGTGATGCAGGCCTTTCCCTGTGCTACTCTAGGACTCAAATGACTGTTCTCAAGTGCCTCACGCTCCCATACATACCTGCCATAATCCTCTAAAATCGAAAGGAACAGAGGATGCCAAAGACTTTTAGGGCAGTGTGGGATGGTGTGGGCATTAGCAGTGGCTCAAAGATGAGAAGTTTCCTGAGTGTGCAGGGCGCAGTAACCAAATGGTCATCATTAAACTAAACATCCTGCAGTGGAGTAGTGGGCAGTTCTATTGTGAGGATAAATTGGGTTCAAATTAGAGAATTCTTGAAAGCCAGAGTGAGGAGTTCATATTTAATTTTATATGCACTAGGAAGTCATTTTGGGGACAGAACTGTCAGCTGAACAACCCTCGAGGACAAATAATCAGGCAGAAAACTTTGCATTGTGAGAAGGGAAGGAAGCCAGAGCTATGCTAAAATTTGAGCTCCAGTGATGCACAGACTTAAGAAGGAAGGTGTGATTTCACTTCTTGGAAGACTTTATCTGGTTCTTTTTCCTTGTGGTGTGTGTATCTGTGTGTGTAATGGACCTCAAACCAGCTGCTCTGCAGGTTTTAAGCATAATTAACCTCACTGCATTCAGATCTCTAAGTGTGTTATAGTCTAGACCTTAAGCCAAGGCACAAATAAACCCAATTAGGCCAGTAATAGCTTTGGATTAAATTGTATTAACTACTAAAAGAACATAAATTTATACATAGTCAGCATGTTTAACCCTTGTTGTAGTGAACACACCAAAACACTAACTGGATATTAAAACCCGTGAGAAAACAAATCTGCATAATACCATCAGATTGCTTTTACTTTGAGACTGGGAGAGGTTGCAAGCAGTAAAGTTATCATAGGAACAAAATGCGCCAAAGCCATTTCATATCAGCACATGAGAATCAGGGAAAAACCAATTTCTTGATTTGGTGGCAATAGCAACATGTCTTGTAATAAACTGTAATTGAAATAAGAAACTAATACATGTCCACTTTTGTCTCTCCAAGAGAAAGAACAATGGAATGTGGAACTAGATGCTTTACATGTGGGATAATCATGTTACAAGCAGAGTGAGTCAGATTTTAAAGGAAAAAAAAAGAAATGAGAATATTTTCCACATTTGCTTATTTTTTTCATAGTCGTAGCTTCTGTTCTGAAGCTACTTCTAGAAGGAGAGGAACTTAATAAAATGTCTACTGTATTTGTTGTCATCATCATTATCACAATGACCATGTATGTTTGAGTGTTTTTCTCATGTTCTTTGTTGTAAGAATTATAGTGAAATATAAAGTACATGGTTCAAATATAAATATGAATTTATACATGGAAGAATCACTAATAATACAAGATAGCATGGTATAAATATTAAGCATCTTCTATAGATAGCATGTGTATTTCAAGAAAAATGGATGATATATTTTCTCAACAGAACTCCATAGAAATGGTGACCACAGACCATAGGCAACAATATCATTTCCAGAGGTCAACATTCAGCATGTTTTAAGAAAACATCCAGCTCTGATGTATGAGGGTGATTCAAGATCTAAGTTAAGAAGTTTAATTAGTGCTTTTCATAATAGACTATGTTTTCTTTGGGGGCAAGAGGCAGTGCAGAGTGTTGCTTTGATATTAGGCTGTCTTTCTCAAGAGTCCTGTGTTGTATGACTCTCAGCAACTGGCTTAATTTTTCTGAACACTGATTTCCTCTTTCATACACTAGGAATAAAAATGGTTCTATCCAGGTCTATCTCATGAACTTTTTTGTAATACATAATGAGATAGTGACAAATAAGCAAAGTGTCTAGCAATTAGTAAAAAGTCAATAAATTTGTAATCACCATCAGAAGAAGAATTAGTTTAAGTTAAACTTTGTCAGGTGTTAAAAGGTTGGGAAGAGATTTCGTCTGTATAGAGTAATATCCAGTTAGGACATATTTGGGCTCAGATGTCACATGTTCATGGACACTTAGATTTGTCCAGTTTTGTACAAGGACAAATAATGGCGAAATAAATATGTTTATAGATATCTTAATGCAGCACAAGGCATATTTCTGTAGGGCAGTTTCATGACATAAAAAGTGGGGGGCCATTATGTTAGTTTCTTTTATTTTCTTTTGTTTTAGGTGCAGATGAGAAACTCTGCCTAAATTAGTTTAAATTAAAATATTTGTCTATATTCTTGCATCAGTTATCACACTGCTAAAAACTGAGGCTTTAACATAATTTGCTGATTTGAGTAAATGAGTTATTTTTCCTTATTAAAATAGATTTCCTGTTTCTCGTGTAATTCCTTTCTCAGTTGAACTTTACAATCAATCTCTCAAGTTCTAAAAAACATACCTTTAGAGGCTTTATGGGAGTGTTATTGAATGAATATTGGTAAAATTAATTATTAATTTTGGAAGAATGCATAGATTTGCAGTATTGGACTTTTTCATCTTAAGCTTTCTTCAGTAAAGCCTTATGGTTTCTTCTTAACTTAGGCTTGTTTTTCTTTAATTCTCTTTAAATAAAACTGCAAGATAGCATGTTTTCAAGAAAAATTATTTCAACAGAACTCCATAGAAATGGTGACCACAGACCATAGGCAACAATATCATTTCCAGAGGTCAACATTCAGCATGTTTTAAGAAAACATCCAGCTCTGATGTATGAGGGTGATTCAAGATCTAAGTTAAGAAGTTTAATTAGTGCTTTTCATAATAGACTATGTTTTCTTTGGGGGCAAGAGGCAGTGCAGAGTGTTGCTTTGATATTAGGCTGTCTTTCTCAAGAGTCCTGTGTTGTATGACTCTCAGCAACTGGCTTAATTTTTCTGAACACTGATTTCCTCTTTCATACACTAGGAATAAAAATGGTTCTATCCAGGTCTATCTCATGAACTTTTTTGTAATACATAATGAGATAGTGACAAATAAGCAAAGTGTCTAGCAATTAGTAAAAAGTCAATAAATTTGTAATCACCATCAGAAGAAGAATTAGTTTAAGTTAAACTTTGTCAGGTGTTAAAAGGTTGGGAAGAGATTTCGTCTGTATAGAGTAATATCCAGTTAGGACATATTTGGGCTCAGATGTCACATGTTCATGGACACTTAGATTTGTCCAGTTTTGTACAAGGACAAATAATGGCGAAATAAATATGTTTATAGATATCTTAATGCAGCACAAGGCATATTTCTGTAGGGCAGTTTCATGACATAAAAAGTGGGGGGCCATTATGTTAGTTTCTTTTATTTTCTTTTGTTTTAGGTGCAGATGAGAAACTCTGCCTAAATTAGTTTAAATTAAAATATTTGTCTATATTCTTGCATCAGTTATCACACTGCTAAAAACTGAGGCTTTAACATAATTTGCTGATTTGAGTAAATGAGTTATTTTTCCTTATTAAAATAGATTTCCTGTTTCTCGTGTAATTCCTTTCTCAGTTGAACTTTACAATCAATCTCTCAAGTTCTAAAAAACATACCTTTAGAGGCTTTATGGGAGTGTTATTGAATGAATATTGGTAAAATTAATTATTAATTTTGGAAGAATGCATAGATTTGCAGTATTGGACTTTTTCATCTTAAGCTTTCTTCAGTAAAGCCTTATGGTTTCTTCTTAACTTAGGCTTGAATTTTTAAATTAAGCTTATTCCTAGATATTTGACATGCAAATATAATCTCCATATAAAATTTAACTGAAAAAAAATTTCATTGATTAAAAAGAGTTTACAGGAAAGATTTATTTTTAAAATGTATCAACCTTTAAATCAAAACAATATAAAACAATAAATATACCAAACATGAAATTTGCAATGTCTAAGAATATTGTGATCAATATCTCATTTAATCTTCACAGATATTTTCCCAGATATAATTACTTCTAATTTCATATTTTACCTAAAAAATGTAAAACTTAAAGAAAGTGACAAATGCCCAGTCACACAGCCAGTGGCTAGGGTGTGGAGCATGTTTTCAATCTCTGCTCTCTACCGTCTTCTTTTTTAAATTTAATTTTATTATTTTTAAAAACTATTGAAGTATAATTAACTCACAGTATTGTGTTTATTTATTTACTTATAATTTTGGGATGTACTCTGTGGCATGTGGGATCTCAGATACCCGACCAGGGAGTGAACCTGCAACTCCTCCATTGAAAGGTGAAGTCTTCATCACTGGACCACCAGGGAAGTCCCTATCTTTTTTTATTTAGGACATAAAGATCATTTCTAAGAAATTCAACTAGATTACTATCCATTCACTGATATTTTCTAATAAACTAGTAATTCATTCTTAAAGACGGTTAGTTTGATCATCTATTTTTATCAACCATCAAATTTTTATCAATTTTTTTCCACTCTTGAGAAAATCTTTGTTCTGGGGCATGGGCAGGAATCAGCACATTCCTGCAGACCACAGGTTAAGTGTGAATTACTAGACATTGACTTAGCTGCCGTTTCAAAATTCTTTAGCTAAAAATATCTTTTCTCCTAAACCCATCGTTCCTGCCGGAAGCGTTGGTTCTATTCAAAGTAAAAAGTGTTTCTACGCAGGAAACAGGATGAAGTTTATGGAGGAGAGAGTTTATGGTAGGTAACAGTGCGTGGAATTTTATAGGAAACAGGCAGAATGCTCAGAAAACACTTTATCTTTACAAAGAATTAGTTACAGCAATCCTGTGAACAAAACCACAGTTGCTTTGGCTGATGCAGTTTTCAGAGGTGCTCTGTGTGATCCTAAGTTTTGTATTTCATGTAGAGTCACTATTTGACCTATCTGAACCATCTGCTTTTTCCTTGCGTTCAACTGAAGGTTTTAAAAGACTCCTGAGTCTCATCTCAGGTCTGAACTCAGGATCTCTGGGAGATGACTCCCATGCTAATGTTTAAAACCCCCTGACTTTTGAATTGTTAGCTCAACTTAGATTAAAAAACCCATGTGGCACTTAACAGCCACTTAGAGAGTTCTCAACTTCTCTTGGTAATGTTTAATTAAACATCTTTTTTTTTTTCCTGAAAAATATACCACCCCTTTGTCAACTTTATAAAAATTTATTATGCATGGATTAAGGTACAAGATTCTAAAACTAGAGCGATTTCTACCACTTGACAAACAGAATGTAGAGCTTTAACAGGTTTTGTAGCAAATAATGAAAAAAAATTATGCCTTGATTTTCTTGCTACAAGAGGAGATATCCTGCCTTCAGAACTTTTACATTGGGGAAATTCTGCAGAGGGAAGCCCAGTCTGAGACTAGCCCTGGACCAGTGCAAAAGGCCTTGGTTTACACGGTTTTACTAAAAATTCTGAGATGAATAATCATGGACAACAAATGCCTTTTCTGATCTTAGTTATAGAATGACTTCAAGGGCCTTTCTTGGAGGTCCAGTGGGTAAGACTTCACCTTCTGATGCAAAGGGGTACAGGTTCAACTCCTGGTGGAGAAGCTAAGATCTCACATGCCTCATGGCCAAAAAGTCAGAACATAATACAGAAACAATACTATAACAAATTCAACAAAGAAAATGGTCCATATAGAAAAAAATCTTAAAAATAAAATTACTTTACAATTTGAGAGAAACCAACTGGGGACTGGTGATTTAGCATCACTCCCTTAAAGTGGCCAATAAGGTTGTTAGGGACATGGCTGCCATAACAAAATTATACAGCGATTGTGCATTTGAATCACTCATGCCCTTGTTAGAAAGGCTCTGATCTGTTTGGATTTACTCATTAAACAGGTGCTAGTTTAAATTCCCCCACTGTCACTCAGATCTGTTCGGTTCTTTCCAGATCTGTGGCTCTTACTCTATCTAAAGGCCATCGGTTGGGAACATCCAGCTAATCTCTCTATGCAACACACTCTGTCCTGCACCCACTCTGGAACCCATGGGGACATTTTCAGCTTTTATCACTTTTCCTATGAACCATCTGCTTTTTCCTTGCGTTCAACTGAAGGTTTTAAAGACTCCTGAGTCTCATCTCAGGTCTGAACTCAGGATCTCTGGGAGATGACTCCCATGCTAATGTTTAAAACCCCCTGACTTTTGAATTGTTAGCTCAACTTAGATTAAAAAACCCATGTGGCACTTAACAGCCACTTAGAGAGTTCTCAACTTCTCTTGGTAATGTTTAATTAAACATCTTTTTTTTTTTCCTGAAAAATATACCACCCCTTTGTCAACTTTATAAAAATTTATTATGCATGGATTAAGGTACAAGATTCTAAAACTAGAGCGATTTCTACCACTTGACAAACAGAATGTAGAGCTTTAACAGGTTTTGTAGCAAATAATGAAAAAAAATTATGCCTTGATTTTCTTGCTACAAGAGGAGATATCCTGCCTTCAGAACTTTTACATTGGGGAAATTCTGCAGAGGGAAGCCCAGTCTGAGACTAGCCCTGGACCAGTGCAAAAGGCCTTGGTTTACACGGTTTTACTAAAAATTCTGAGATGAATAATCATGGACAACAAATGCCTTTTCTGATCTTAGTTATAGAATGACTTCATGGGCCTTTCTTGGAGGTCCAGTGGGTAAGACTTCACCTTCTGATGCAAAGGGGTACAGGTTCAACTCCTGGTGGAGAAGCTAAGATCTCACATGCCTCATGGCCAAAAAGTCAGAACATAATACAGAAACAATACTATAACAAATTCAACAAAGAAAATGGTCCATATAGAAAAAAATCTTAAAAATAAAATTACTTTACAATTTGAGAGAAACCAACTGGGGACTGGTGATTTAGCATCACTCCCTTAAAGTGGCCAATAAGGTTGTTAGGGACATGGCTGCCATAACAAAATTATACAGCGATTGTGCATTTGAATCACTCATGCCCTTGTTAGAAAGGCTCTGATCTGTTTGGATTTACTCATTAAACAGGTGCTAGTTTAAATTCCCCCACTGTCACTCAGATCTGTTCGGTTCTTTCCAGATCTGTGGCTCTTACTCTATCTAAAGGCCATCGTGGCTCATCTCACCAGGTCATGAACATCCAGCTAATCTCTCTTCTATGCAACACACTCTGTCCTGCACCCACTCTGGAACCCATCACCAAACGGCAGCCAGAACGATCTTTTCAAAAGACAGCCTTTTTCAATGCCGTGCATCAAATAGATGAACAACAAGGACCCATTGTATAGCACAGGGAACTATACTCACGATCTTGTAATAATGTTTAATGGAAAAGAATCTGAAAAATAATAGATTATATGTACATATATATATATATATACACACACACACACACACACACACACACACACACACACACACACATATATATATATATATATATATATATATATATATATATATGGGCTTCCCTGATAGCTCAGTGGGTAAAGCATCTGCCTGTAATGTAGGAAACATGGAAGATGTGGGTTCGATCCCTGGAGGATGTGGGAAGATCCCCTGTAGTAGGAAATGGCAACCCACTCCCGTAGTCTTGGCTGCAAGTTCCATTGGCAAAAGAGCCTGCAGGACTACAGTGGATGGGGTCGCAAAGAATCAGACTTGACTGGGCACATGGTGCTTGCGTGTGTGTCTGTGCGCACATGCACACACACACAAATATGTAAAACTGAATCACTTTGTTGTACACCTGAAAAACTGTAAATCAACTATAATTTTTTAGAAGTCGTTTTTGGTGAATTTTTTTTTTTTTTTTTTACCTTTAAGTCATCATTTGTTTTCATCTGTCTTTATTCTTTGTCTTGTGTGGGCCTCACATTGCAGCAGCTTCTCTCATTACAGAGCACCGGCTATGGGCATGTGCGCTCCAGAGCGCTGACTCCTAATTGGACACACTGGCCCAACCGTTCCTCAGCAAGTGGGATCTTCCCGGGCCGGGGATTGAACTGGTCCTCCTTGCACTGCAAGGCAAACTCTTTACCCACTGGACCACCAGGGAAGTCCTGATGAACTATTTTTTAAATCAAAACTACAAAATTAGTGGCCAATAAGGTTGTTAGGGACATGGCTGCCATAACAAAATTATACAGCGATTGTGCATTTGAATCACTCATGCCCTTGTTAGAAAGGCTCTGATCTGTTTGGATTTACTCATTAAACAGGTGCTAGTTTAAATTCCCCCACTGTCACTCAGATCTGTTCGGTTCTTTCCAGATCTGTGGCTCTTACTCTATCTAAAGGCCATCGTGGCTCATCTCACCAGGTCATGAACATCCAGCTAATCTCTCTTCTATGCAACACACTCTGTCCTGCACCCACTCTGGAACCCATCACCAAACGGCAGCCAGAACGATCTTTTCAAAAGACAGCCTTTTTCAATGCCGTGCATCAAATAGATGAACAACAAGGACCCATTGTATAGCACAGGGAACTATACTCACGATCTTGTAATAATGTTTAATGGAAAAGAATCTGAAAAATAATAGATTATATGTACATATATATATATACACACACACACACACACACACACACACACACACACACACACACACACACATATATATATATATATATATATATATATATATATATATATGGGCTTCCCTGATAGCTCAGTGGGTAAAGCATCTGCCTGTAATGTAGGAAACATGGAAGATGTGGGTTCGATCCCTGGAGGATGTGGGAAGATCCCCTGTAGTAGGAAATGGCAACCCACTCCCGTAGTCTTGGCTGCAAGTTCCATTGGCAAAAGAGCCTGCAGGACTACAGTGGATGGGGTCGCAAAGAATCAGACTTGACTGGGCACATGGTGCTTGCGTGTGTGTCTGTGCGCACATGCACACACACACAAATATGTAAAACTGAATCACTTTGTTGTACACCTGAAAAACTGTAAATCAACTATAATTTTTTAGAAGTCGTTTTTGGTGAATTTTTTTTTTTTTTTTTTTTACCTTTAAGTCATCATTTGTTTTCATCTGTCTTTATTCTTTGTCTTGTGTGGGCCTCACATTGCAGCAGCTTCTCTCATTACAGAGCACCGGCTATGGGCATGTGCGCTCCAGAGCGCTGACTCCTAATTGGACACACTGGCCCAACCGTTCCTCAGCAAGTGGGATCTTCCCGGGCCGGGGATTGAACTGGTCCTCCTTGCACTGCAAGGCAAACTCTTTACCCACTGGACCACCAGGGAAGTCCTGATGAACTATTTTTTAAATCAAAATATAGGTGCTGTACAAAATTAGTTACAGGTGCACAATATAGATTCACAATAAAGTTATGCCCTATTTACAGTTATTAGAAAATATTAGCTGTATTCCCTGTGCTGTATACTATATTCTTATAGCTTGTTTTATATCTAATAGGGCAAAACAGTGACAAAGGAGTAAGAGATTCAAAAGACAGCCTTTGGAAACTCCTTCAGGATTTCCTATCTAGGCCAAAGATCAGAATCCTTAATCTGATTTATAAATCATTGCTTGGACTGGCAGTTCAATAGTTTTATTTTTCAATGTAAATACCGCGCCTCTCACTTCTTAACCCAATTGACTTGTGGTCATACTTCCGATCTTCACCTGAAAATCACTTTTTCCGAGAAGCCCGAGACAGAGGCTGACTCTTTCATCGTGTGCTATCAGACACATTATTTTCTTGCAGTGCCTTAATATCAACCTGTATTTTAATACTTATTCAAGTGACAGTTTTTATTAGTAGCAGTCGTGTGTGCTACTCTGTAAGTCAACATCAGTTTTAAAATATTGTATCTATGGGGAATAATGGGCACATGCATATGTATGGCTGAGTCCCTTCACCTTTCAACTGAAATGATCACAAGATTGTTAATCAGCTATATCCCAGTACAAAATGAAAAGTTAAAAAAAAAATTTATTCTGACACCTGTCCATTTAAATCTCTCAGTATACATTGGGCAAATGAATAAATAAATCTTCTACTCAAATAAAAATATATTTTCTCTCAAAGATCATTTTCTTAGGAAAAAAAAAAGAGTTTAACTCAGCTGAACTTCAATTAATCTGGATCCTTACATTAATTTCCACATATAAAATATCTTTCATCATATTTACTTATAAAGATAAGGATTCATGTAATTTCACCTCCAAAGGGCTGAGTTGATCATTTGTTTTCTTGCTTTAACAATGGCAGGGGTGGTAGTATTTCTAACTTGGAGTGTTTGATGTACCTCCTTTGTGATTGAAAAAATCAGAACACTTATTGACTTCTAATGTTTTCCTGCTCACTCTTATTGTTCTCTTTCTTGGAAGCAAAACACTGCCTGTTTTATTACTTAATGCAAGGGCTCATTGCAAGCTAATATTGAATAAACATTTTACCTATCCATTTGCTATCACTGGCACATTTCTGATGTGCACTTTAGTCCCACACGTGGCCAGAATACAAGTCCTAGACTCCCTGGCAAGGCAGATCTGTGGCCATCAGTGACAAACCAGGCTGTTTCATCCTCTGTCTGACTCTGGACACACAGAGACATAGAAAAGCTGTTGTGTGGCCCTTGGCATAACTGCTAGCAAAGGCAGAAACATCCTGGCCTGGGGGATTTTTTTTGGAATAAAATACATGCACAAATTGAGAACTGCTCTTACATGTTGATTTTTCTGCCCAGTCTAGTCCATGGAGCACAGACTCAAACATGGGAGAGACTGCCAAAAGCACAGATCCTACATAGACCTGAAGATCTGGTCCCTAGTTTGCAAATTAATTACTGCACTGTCAGGCACTGCAGTCATCTGAAACATGGAACTGGGATTTTGTTGTTGAGGATTTCCTGTTTTTTTTTTTCATTTTTTTTTCCGTCTCTGTCAGAAAAATATTATACTGGATTGAGTTAAACAGGCAAGGAAGACTATTCAAGACTGTCCTATTTCTGTTTTGCAAATAAATTCATCTATACTATTTTTCTGGATTCATTAATATATGATATTTGTTTTACCCTTTCTGACTCACTTCACCCTGTATGATAGTCCATCCACATCTCTGCAAATGGCACAATTTCGTTCCTGACAAAATGAAAAGTTAAAAAATTTATTCTGACACCTGTCCATTTAAATCTCTCAGTATACATTGGGCAAATGAATAAATAAATCTTCTACTCAAATAAAAATATATTTTCTCTCAAAGATCATTTTCTTAGGAAAAAAAAAAGAGTTTAACTCAGCTGAACTTCAATTAATCTGGATCCTTACATTAATTTCCACATATAAAATATCTTTCATCATATTTACTTATAAAGATAAGGATTCATGTAATTTCACCTCCAAAGGGCTGAGTTGATCATTTGTTTTCTTGCTTTAACAATGGCAGGGGTGGTAGTATTTCTAACTTGGAGTGTTTGATGTACCTCCTTTGTGATTGAAAAAATCAGAACACTTATTGACTTCTAATGTTTTCCTGCTCACTCTTATTGTTCTCTTTCTTGGAAGCAAAACACTGCCTGTTTTATTACTTAATGCAAGGGCTCATTGCAAGCTAATATTGAATAAACATTTTACCTATCCATTTGCTATCACTGGCACATTTCTGATGTGCACTTTAGTCCCACACGTGGCCAGAATACAAGTCCTAGACTCCCTGGCAAGGCAGATCTGTGGCCATCAGTGACAAACCAGGCTGTTTCATCCTCTGTCTGACTCTGGACACACAGAGACATAGAAAAGCTGTTGTGTGGCCCTTGGCATAACTGCTAGCAAAGGCAGAAACATCCTGGCCTGGGGGATTTTTTTTGGAATAAAATACATGCACAAATTGAGAACTGCTCTTACATGTTGATTTTTCTGCCCAGTCTAGTCCATGGAGCACAGACTCAAACATGGGAGAGACTGCCAAAAGCACAGATCCTACATAGACCTGAAGATCTGGTCCCTAGTTTGCAAATTAATTACTGCACTGTCAGGCACTGCAGTCATCTGAAACATGGAACTGGGATTTTGTTGTTGAGGATTTCCTGTTTTTTTTTTTCATTTTTTTTTCCGTCTCTGTCAGAAAAATATTATACTGGATTGAGTTAAACAGGCAAGGAAGACTATTCAAGACTGTCCTATTTCTGTTTTGCAAATAAATTCATCTATACTATTTTTCTGGATTCATTAATATATGATATTTGTTTTACCCTTTCTGACTCACTTCACCCTGTATGATAGTCCATCCACATCTCTGCAAATGGCACAATTTCGTTCCTGTTTATGGCCAACCTAGGTATAAAATAGATAACTAATGAGAACTGACTGTACAGCACAGGGAACTCTATTTGGTACACAGTGGTGACCTAAATTGGAAAGAAATCCAAAAGCAAATGGACATATGTATCATGTGGCTGATTCACTCTGCTATAGAGCAGAAACAAACACAGCATTGTAAAGAAACTATGTTCAGTTGCTAAGTGGTGTCCAGCTCTCTGGGACACCATGGACTGTAGCCTGCCAGGCTCCTCTGTCCATGGGATTTCCCAGGCAAGAATACTGGAGTGGGTTGCCATTTTCTCCTCCAGGGGAATCTTCCCAACCCAGGGACTGAAACTGTCTCCCATATCACAGGTGGATTCTTTACCACTGAGCCACCAGGGAAGCCCCAGATACACCTATGAGAGGAATTATGCAATATGGAGTCTTCTATGACTGGCTTATTCTACTCAGTCTATTTCTTGATAACCATACTTTAAAGGAGTGGCTCCCAGATTCTTAAAAAATTAATTCCTTGCTGTAAACCAGCAAGAGGCTGGGAGAAGATTGCTGTCTCAAAAAGACAGAAAGATTTATAAGTTTTCTCAAGTAAATGTTCTAAGAAAAGGGTGGTTTTGATTGGGGTGGGTAAGAGAGGCACTATGCTCACAAAGAAACCTGTCAAAAGTAGAGTCAAGCCGAGGGGAATGTGAGAGACTGTGTTGAAAGGGGAGGGTGGGACGAATTGGGAGAGTAGTATTGACATACACACACTACCATGCGTAAAACAGAAGCTAGTGGAATCTGCTGTATAGCCCAGTGCTCTGTGATGACCTTGAGGGGTGGGATAGGAGTGGGGTGGGAAGGAGGCTTTCAAAGGGGAGGGTAGATATATAGTTGTTCACTTCATTGTACAGTGGAAACTAGCACAACTTTGCAAAGTAATTAGAGTCCAACTAATAAAAAAAGAAACTAACACAGAAAAAAAGAGAGAGATGTTAACCTCCATCCTTCTCTCCTTCCTTTCTTTCTTTCCATTTTGAATCTCAGTAGTATTTGTTATAATTAGACCTTATCAAAACACAATTTTTTAAAAATTATTTTATTTTTGGATGCACTGGGTTCTCGTTGCTGCATAAGCGCTTTCTCTAGTTGCAGCAAGCAGGAGCTACCCTTTGTTGTTGTGCATGGGCTTCTCATCGTGATGGCTTCTCTTGTGATGGAGCACGGGCTTTAGGCCTGGGGTCTCCATAGTTGTGGCACACAGCTTAGATGCTCTGAAGCATGTGGGATCTCCCCGGTCCAGGGATGGAACCTGTGTCCCCAGCATCAGCAGGTGTATTCCCATCCATTGTATTATCAGAAAACATGGTAGACAATTTCATGTTATTTATTTTTTCTTAGTTTTACTGAGATATAATTAACCTGTAACACTATGCAAGTTTAAGGGACAAAAGCAATGATTTGATAAATGGATATATTGTGACATGACCACCACAGTAAATTAGTGAATAACCATCACTTCACCATATTTGCAGTTTTTTCCTTGTGACAAGAACTTTAAAGATCTGCTCTCTTAGCAGCTTTTAAACATACAGCACCGTGTTGTTAATTATAATACCATGCTGTACGTTGCATCCCCAGAACTTATGTATATTATAACTGGAAGTTTGTGCCTTTTGACCTCCTTCACCCATTTCTTTCAACCCCCACCCCCACCTTTGGCAACCACCAACCTGTTCTGTTTCTGTGGGTGGGTTTTTTTGAAAGTCACATCTTAAAGGATAATTTTTAAAAGATAAAATCATGATTTTCATACTGATATAAAAAGGTATGTGTGTTAAAAATTTTATTGAGCTTAGTAATTAAATGAGGGAGCCAGGCAGATGGTATAACTGATTCAAAGAAAACTAGAAATACCAGACATTTATAGATCCTTAGATGGTGGTACAAATGGAGGTGACACCAGCCTTTTCTGCAGTGGGTGGAAGGTCAATCGGACCTTTACTGGACAGGATCTGCATTTCTGTACTTAATTGTTATTTTGTACTGCTAGCGGTTCTCTCCCATTTTCAGAGTTCTGAATAATTGCTATAGACTTAGGTAACCCGTATGAGTTTGCTCAAGACATTACATTGTTTTCCACTGAAGCACAATTTTTTTCCCTGTAGGTCTTCACTACTATGACACCTATTTCTCTTCATTCTTCTTGAACATCTTTTCGCACTCACATATTGAGTTGAGTACACATTATGAATCAGGTGTACTGAGAAGGGGGCAGACCCATGAAGGAAGTCTTCTGCCATCTGAACTGCTAAACCAGGTTCAGATATGCTCACTAGTAACTCAGCTTTGAGGAAGATCAATGTCTGATAAAATACAGGGGACCTAATGAAAAACTCTGGGTTCTTCTTAAAATGATTTCTTACCCTTATGAGTAATCCAAAGGGATCCCCAAAGAAGGTGGCAGCTTGTCAATGGCTGGCTCCCCAAATATCACCAGAGCAGACTGTTGATAAAACAAACTGAATTAACTGCTTACCCTGGTAAGAAAGAACACCATCTTCCAAACTTTGGCAGTGACACAGACAGGGGAAGGAAAGGTCAGAATGGATTCCTTAGCACTCTGCTCTTACCATCTTGAATATCTTAATAATTTTGAACAAAGCATCCCATATTTTTTTTTTTTTTTTGCACTGAGTCCTGCCAATGCTGTAACCAGCCCTATGACTGTGCATTGTGTTCCTGATGTGGCAGCATGTTATGAAATTACAGATGAGGGGCTCATTAAATTTTTCTGAGAGGGAAAGGGTGATAGAGATAGTTAATACTGTGAACCAGAGCTTAGTTAGCAGAGTGAGTAAACATCCATAAGGCAGAGAAAAGGAATTCCTGGGTGAAGGGCACAGGACAGTGGAGGGGGCCCAAAAGCTATCCATTAAGTTTAGAAATGACAGGTTCTTTGTGTAAGTTCTGTGTACCAAGGGCAGTGCTGAATCTTAGAGGGAGTAAGCCAGATTCCAAAGGACTTGGAATACTTGAAAATAAGTGGTTTGGAGTCTATTCTTTGGGCACAGGGGAAAAGCTTAAATGTCATCTGAGAAGAGCACCGACAGGCTGAGAAGCAGATTTTGGACAGCCACTCAAAATTGGTTGAATTGAGATTTTGAAGGGTAATATTGTAGTTCAAGCATGGCGAAAAATGTATATGCAAATTTTATTCAATCTTGTCATTTTTATGTGAAAAGAACACAAATGGTTTTCACAATTACTCTCTGGGGATGATGCTAATGTAGACACCCCCAAAGGAGGAAGCCATAGACTTGTTGAGAGCTGTGTTCAGAGTTCAAAGTACCAGAATTAGCCTCAAGAACCCAAAAGGAAAATCCAGACATACAGGCCACTATATCGAAGTCACAATCATTGTAAACCGAATGTGTGACTACAAAGGGGAAAGACACAGCTGTGACAAGGTATTTTATTGAGCTATTAGCTTATGTCTCTTCTCTCTTTATCTTCCTCTTTCTGCTGATTTGTTTGCAGCAGGCAACCAGGTGTTAAAGGATGATTTTCCCAAAAAGCGAAAATCATGACTTCCATACAGATATAAAATGAACACCTGCCAAAGATTTTACTTAACTCATTAATGAGAGAAACAGTAAGATTTTACAACTGCTTGAAAGGAAAATTCAAGGTATGCTACTTTTATAGATTACAAATGCTGAAATAAATTTACAAATAGGTGAAAACTGGATTTTTCTACAGTGGGGTAGAGGTTTTTCCTCTACTCTGTGTTTGCATGTATAGACAAACAGTGTTTGCATTATGTTAGCTTGTATTTGTGCAGTTATATAATAACCTAGTCAAAAAAAAAAAACCAAAAACCAACCAACCAACTCTGGACTTCCCTGGTGGTCCAGTGGCTAAGACTCCAAGTTCCCAGTGCAGGGAGTCAGATTATATCACTGGTCAGGGAATTTGATCCCATGTGCCACAACGAAAAGTTTACATGCTGCAACTAAAGGTCCCACATGTCACAACTAAGATCAGGTATAGCCAAATAAATAAGTAAAAATAAATATTTTTAAAAGTACACCCTCATAGAATAAAATAATCCCTGGAGTGGTCCCAGCATTCCATTGGAAGGACACATAGTCATTTCTTTTACACATTCCAATGTCTTTATTTTTTCCATACAAGAGGGCTTTTTGTGCCCCGTTGCCTCAGTGGAAGCTTATGTTTCAGAGGATCAAGCCATCTTCCTTTCTTCTACACAGTTAAACATTAACTCTTCAATGAGTTTATACTTGGAGGCTAGTAAGAGTAGAGAAGGATGAGGAGGAATTCTGCAATGCAGCCAGGAAAGCAAAGCTGTTTAGAACTTGGTGGTGGAGCCTTGTGTAGACATTGAGGCCTCTGGGGAGATGGGAAATGCCTTTACTGGGTCAGGAGGGTGGGAAACTGGAAGGTGGAAGCCCTGATTACCTTGAGGGGACAGGCAATTGGGGACGGGGCATCGAGCCATAACTCTATTGACTGATGACCAGAAAGGTCATGAAATTCATCATCCAAACCAGAAGACACCTAAAGATGAAAGGGAACAGGGTACCATTAGCTTATGTCTCTTCTCTCTTTATCTTCCTCTTTCTGCTGATTTGTTTGCAGCAGGCAACCAGGTGTTAAAGGATGATTTTCCCAAAAAGCGAAAATCATGACTTCCATACAGATATAAAATGAACACCTGCCAAAGATTTTACTTAACTCATTAATGAGAGAAACAGTAAGATTTTACAACTGCTTGAAAGGAAAATTCAAGGTATGCTACTTTTATAGATTACAAATGCTGAAATAAATTTACAAATAGGTGAAAACTGGATTTTTCTACAGTGGGGTAGAGGTTTTTCCTCTACTCTGTGTTTGCATGTATAGACAAACAGTGTTTGCATTATGTTAGCTTGTATTTGTGCAGTTATATAATAACCTAGTCAAAAAAAAAAAACCAAAAACCAACCAACCAACTCTGGACTTCCCTGGTGGTCCAGTGGCTAAGAGTCGAAGTTCCCAGTGCAGGGAGTCAGATTATATCACTGGTCAGGGAATTTGATCCCATGTGCCACAACGAAAAGTTTACATGCTGCAACTAAAGGTCCCACATGTCACAACTAAGATCAGGTATAGCCAAATAAATAAGTAAAAATAAATATTTTTAAAAGTACACCCTCATAGAATAAAATAATCCCTGGAGTGGTCCCAGCATTCCATTGGAAGGACACATAGTCATTTCTTTTACACATTCCAATGTCTTTATTTTTCCATACAAGAGGGTTTTTTGTGCCCCGTTGCCTCAGTGGAAGCTTATGTTTCAGAGGATCAAGCCATCTTCCTTTCTTCTACACAGTTAAACATTAACTCTTCAATGAGTTTATACTTGGAGGCTAGTAAGAGTAGAGAAGGATGAGGAGGAATTCTGCAATGCAGCCAGGAAAGCAAAGCTGTTTAGAACTTGGTGGTGGAGCCTTGTGTAGACATTGAGGCCTCTGGGGAGATGGGAAATGCCTTTACTGGGTCAGGAGGGTGGGAAACTGGAAGGTGGAAGCCCTGATTACCTTGAGGGGACAGGCAATTGGGGACGGGGCATCGAGCCATAACTCTATTGACTGATGACCAGAAAGGTCATGAAATTCATCATCCAAACCAGAAGACACCTAAAGATGAAAGGGAATACCAGGGTACCTGGAAAATCTTCATGATACTTCAGCCCTGTGAATGGTCCAGGACATTTGCATGTCCCTGAAACAGGAAGAGCATATCTAAGTTGACAATACCAGACAGCCTTCATTCCCTGAAAAGGAATTTCATGATAACTTCCCTCATGTGCTGGTTTCAGAAGGTCGTGAGCAAGCTTGAATGGTCATAAATAAAACTGTTTCAAGGAGATGTTTGGGTTGGCTGCTGACAGACTTGAATATTTATGGAACAAGAAGGTAAATTAATTCTGAAAGAGTGCGTTTTTTAAAGAGATTATGTCATAGTCACGAAAGAAATAACCTTTGTTCCTGGAGATGGCTGTGAGGAATTTTAAGTGGTTGAAGTATCTGAGTCATCTTGGTTGGAAGAGGGCACAGTTGAAGTAGATTCTCTGTAATCCTCAGTGGTATCTGCCTTACTGATGAGAAGCCCTTGGTTACACCCAGAGGTAACCCTGCATACAAATGGGAGGCCGGTTCCTTCCAGGATAAACCACAATTTCCTGTCTTTTAAGGGATGCTTCTCTTTACTTTCCTAAGTTAGTCAGTGTGTGTGTTAGTCACTCAGTCGTGTTCAACTCTTTGGGGCCCCATGGAGTGTAGCCTACCAGGTTCCTCAGTCCATGGAATTTTCCAGGCAAGAATACTAGAGTGGGTAGCCATTCCCTTCAAACCCATGTTTCCTTCATTGCAGGCAGATTCTTTACTGTTGAGCCAGAATTCATTCCTCTTTGCTAAACCTCAGAACACATGAAACACAACGAACTGTCTTATTATTCACCTTTGAACCTTTCTGTCACTGCACCCTGCACAGAGTTTAAGGAGCTAGTAAGAGTAGAGAAGGATGAGGAGGAATTCTGCAATGCAGCCAGGAAAGCAAAGCTGTTTAGAACTTGGTGGTGGAGCCTTGTAGACATTGAGGCCTCTGGGGAGATGGGAAATGCCTTTACTGGGTCAGGAGGGTGGGAAACTGGAAGGTGGAAGCCCTGATTACCTTGAGGGGACAGGCAATTGGGGACGGGGCATCGAGCCATAACTCTATTGACTGATGACCAGAAAGGTCATGAAATTCATCATCCAAACCAGAAGACACCTAAAGATGAAAGGGAATACCAGGGTACCTGGAAAATCTTCATGATACTTCAGCCCTGTGAATGGTCCAGGACATTTGCATGTCCCTGAAACAGGAAGAGCATATCTAAGTTGACAATACCAGACAGCCTTCATTCCCTGAAAAGGAATTTCATGATAACTTCCCTCATGTGCTGGTTTCAGAAGGTCGTGAGCAAGCTTGAATGGTCATAAATAAAACTGTTTCAAGGAGATGTTTGGGTTGGCTGCTGACAGACTTGAATATTTATGGAACAAGAAGGTAAATTAATTCTGAAAGAGTGCGTTTTTTAAAGAGATTATGTCATAGTCACGAAAGAAATAACCTTTGTTCCTGGAGATGGCTGTGAGGAATTTTAAGTGGTTGAAGTATCTGAGTCATCTTGGTTGGAAGAGGGCACAGTTGAAGTAGATTCTCTGTAATCCTCAGTGGTATCTGCCTTACTGATGAGAAGCCCTTGGTTACACCCAGAGGTAACCCTGCATACAAATGGGAGGCCGGTTCCTTCCAGGATAAACCACAATTTCCTGTCTTTTAAGGGATGCTTCTCTTTACTTTCCTAAGTTAGTCAGTGTGTGTGTTAGTCACTCAGTCGTGTTCAACTCTTTGGGGCCCCATGGAGTGTAGCCTACCAGGTTCCTCAGTCCATGGAATTTTCCAGGCAAGAATACTAGAGTGGGTAGCCATTCCCTTCAAACCCATGTTTCCTTCATTGCAGGCAGATTCTTTACTGTTGAGCCAGAATTCATTCCTCTTTGCTAAACCTCAGAACACATGAAACACAACGAACTGTCTTATTATTCACCTTTGAACCTTTCTGTCACTGCACCCTGCACACCAACAGTACATTTTGAGATCTGGGCTTTTAAAAATGAGTCTTGTGTGACTAAAATTGTATCACCAGCTGTTGCCTCTCCCTGTGTCCCCCCTCCCCCCATTATATTAGGGGAACTCCTAGAGGGTGACATACAAAGACTGTAGCCAACCCCAGCATTTGGTTCAAAAAAAACCAAAGAACTGTAATAATTCTTATCTATCTGAATTGTGCAGTGAAATGTCTGATGTGAAGTGAAGATGCAGGGCCATATCCCCAAACATAGGGATCGAGGGCTGGGTTCTTACCAATGTGAGTTCCTTGGTAGACTGGTGAAATCAAACAATACCCTCTTATAATAAGAATTTTAAGTGTATACCATAGAGTTACAAATAAAAATTGATCATCTTAAAACATATTATAAAAATATTTATCACTGCATTCATAATATGCTGACATTTATTTTACTAAAACACTAAAAATAATACCTAGTAATGGGACTACTATCTGTTATAATTTAAAAATAGTGATGAAAGGAAAAGATGTTTTGAGATATCTGCAAGATCTATATTATGATTTTGAACATAGCAGTGATTTCCTTTGGACATGGAGTCGGGTGCCTTTATTTTACTGTGGTTTGTTGCCCACATTCCTAACTGCAAGACATGATAAATTTAAGTCAGTGATAATGATGAATAAAAAAGGTATGGGTGTGGTTTTTTTTTTTTTTTTTTCTTTTTGCATGTGAGTTTACAGATTCCTTGGATTCTATCTTTGAACTCCTTCTGAGGTCTTGTTTAATCATTAAGTCAACTATGAATCTTTGTGACCCCATGGACTGTAGCAGGCAATGCTTCCCTGTCCCTCACTGTCTTCCAGAACTTGCTCAAACTCATGTCCATTGAGTCAGTGATACCATCCTACCATCTCATCCTGTGTCACCCTCTTCTCCTCCTGCTCTCAATCTTTCCCAGCATCAAGGTCTGAAAATTTCAGTGAGTCGACTCTTCCCATCAGGTGACCAAATTATTGGAGCTTCAGCTTTAACATCAAGTCCTTCCAATGAATATTCAGTATTGATTTCCTTTAGGATTTACTGGTTTGATCTCCTTGCTGTATAAGAGACTCTGAAGAGTCTTCTCCAACACCACAGTTTGAAAGTATCAATTCTTTGGTGCTTAGCCTTCCTTATGGTTCAGCTCTCACAGCTGTATGTATAGATCTACAATTGAGAATCTCCTCCTATGGGGGCACTTTCCCCACCTCTGTCCTCATAGATTGTTAGTGACCATCTATAAACTGATTTATCCACACTACCAGCTAGCATCTGCAAGGGGTTGATAATCCCCTTTTCAAATCCACTGTAGCTTGTGAGTAAAACTCTGCCTGTGGTATGGACTCCAAGCACTGGGGAGAGGGCTCACCCTGGGCCCACATGCCCTTAAATCTTTCTCTCCTACTCCTTCACCTTCTGCTCTTAGTCTCCTCCTGGGAATCTGAAGCCTTTATTCACTTTCCTGTACGGCAAAGAGCCTTGAATTATGTAATACTGGACTGTTTGCAACACTAAAAATAATACCTAGTAATGGGACTACTATCTGTTATAATTTAAAAATAGTGATGAAAGGAAAAGATGTTTTGAGATATCTGCAAGATCTATATTATGATTTTGAACATAGCAGTGATTTCCTTTGGACATGGAGTCGGGTGCCTTTATTTTACTGTGGTTTGTTGCCCACATTCCTAACTGCAAGACATGATAAATTTAAGTCAGTGATAATGATGAATAAAAAAGGTATGGGTGTGGTTTTTTTTTTTTTTTTTTGCATGTGAGTTTACAGATTCCTTGGATTCTATCTTTGAACTCCTTCTGAGGTCTTGTTTAATCATTAAGTCAACTATGAATCTTTGTGACCCCATGGACTGTAGCAGGCAATGCTTCCCTGTCCCTCACTGTCTTCCAGAACTTGCTCAAACTCATGTCCATTGAGTCAGTGATACCATCCTACCATCTCATCCTGTGTCACCCTCTTCTCCTCCTGCTCTCAATCTTTCCCAGCATCAAGGTCTGAAAATTTCAGTGAGTCAACTCTTCCCATCAGGTGACCAAATTATTGGAGCTTCAGCTTTAACATCTATCCTTCCAATGAATATTCAGGGTTGATTTCCTTCAGCATTGACTGGTTTGAACTCCTTGCCATCCAAGGGACTCTCAAGAGTCTTCTCCAACACCACAGTTTGAAAGTATCAATTCTTTGGTGCTTAGCCTTCCTTATGGTTCAGCTCTCACAGCTGTATGTATAGATCTACAATTGAGAATCTCCTCCTATGGGGGCACTTTCCCCACCTCTGTCCTCATAGATTGTTAGTGACCATCTATAAACTGATTTATCCACACTACCAGCTAGCATCTGCAAGGGGTTGATAATCCCCTTTTCAAATCCACTGTAGCTTGTGAGTAAAACTCTGCCTGTGGTATGGACTCCAAGCACTGGGGAGAGGGCTCACCCTGGGCCCACATGCCCTTAAATCTTTCTCTCCTACTCCTTCACCTTCTGCTCTTAGTCTCCTCCTGGGAATCTGAAGCCTTTATTCACTTTCCTGTACGGCAAAGAGCCTTGAATTATGTAATACTGGACTGTTTGCACTTTGTCTTTAAAACAGTTTATTGGTTGTGAATTCCACAGCAATATTGATATTCCACATGAGAGGCAGAAAGGCAGTCAGAGGCCATAGAGGTGGTGATGCCCAGGAGAACTCTGAAACAAAGGCAGCAATTGTGCCCAGTCCTGTGTTCAGTTGTTTTTTTTTTTTTTTTAATTTAATTAATTTATTTATTTTTGACTCTGCTGGGTCTTCATTGCTATGTGGTTTTTTCTTTAGTTGCTGTGAGCAGGGACTATGCTCTTGTTGTGATATGTGGGTTTCTTATTGCACTGGCGGCTCTTGTTTCAGAGCACAGGCTCTAGGCCTGTGGGCTTCAGTAGTTGTGGCTCAGAGGCTGAACAGTGCAGGCTCAGCAGTTGTGCCTCCTCTGCTCTACGGAATGTGGGATCTTCCTGGATCAGGCATCAAACCCACGTCCTTTGAATTGGCAGGCAGATTCTTACTCACTGTGCCAACAGAGAAATCTCAATAGTAAATAATCTTAGAATTCTAGAATAATGTAATTGGAGGCAACCTTACTTATGATTTTACTTGCCGATGAAGTTTATCTCCAAAAGATAAGACCCATTCCCACTGCACCCATGAATTTGTTTAAAACAAACAAAAGTGAACTGAGTTTTTGAGAAATCAGAGCAATTCAAAATCTTACTCTAGTTGCTACTGCATTAGATAGAGTGTCTCCTGATGAATTTGAAGAAGGTATTGTTAGCCCTGGAATTTGGCACCTTTCGCTCCACACTGTATAGATCTACAATTGAGAATCTCCTCATAGTCCTCATAGATTGTTAGTGACCATCTATAAACTGATTTATCCACACTACCAGCTAGCATCTGCAAGGGGTTGATAATCCCCTTTTCAAATCCACTGTAGCTTGTGAGTAAAACTCTGCCTGTGGTATGGACTCCAAGCACTGGGGAGAGGGCTCACCCTGGGCCCACATGCCCTTAAATCTTTCTCTCCTACTCCTTCACCTTCTGCTCTTAGTCTCCTCCTGGGAATCTGAAGCCTTTATTCACTTTCCTGTACGGCAAAGAGCCTTGAATTATGTAATACTGGACTGTTTGCACTTTGTCTTTAAAACAGTTTATTGGTTGTGAATTCCACAGCAATATTGATATTCCACATGAGAGGCAGAAAGGCAGTCAGAGGCCATAGAGGTGGTGATGCCCAGGAGAACTCTGAAACAAAGGCAGCAATTGTGCCCAGTCCTGTGTTCAGTTGTTTTTTTTTTTTTTTTAATTTAATTAATTTATTTATTTTTGACTCTGCTGGGTCTTCATTGCTATGTGGTTTTTTCTTTAGTTGCTGTGAGCAGGGACTATGCTCTTGTTGTGATATGTGGGTTTCTTATTGCACTGGCGGCTCTTGTTTCAGAGCACAGGCTCTAGGCCTGTGGGCTTCAGTAGTTGTGGCTCAGAGGCTGAACAGTGCAGGCTCAGCAGTTGTGCCTCCTCTGCTCTACGGAATGTGGGATCTTCCTGGATCAGGCATCAAACCCACGTCCTTTGAATTGGCAGGCAGATTCTTACTCACTGTGCCAACAGAGAAATCTCAATAGTAAATAATCTTAGAATTCTAGAATAATGTAATTGGAGGCAACCTTACTTATGATTTTACTTGCCGATGAAGTTTATCTCCAAAAGATAAGACCCATTCCCACTGCACCCATGAATTTGTTTAAAACAAAAAAAAGTGAACTGAGTTTTTGAGAAATCAGAGCAATTCAAAATCTTACTCTAGTTGCTACTGCATTAGATAGAGTGTCTCCTGATGAATTTGAAGAAGGTATTGTTAGCCCTGGAATTTGGATGTAAAATCATAAGTCATTTCCCTGGCTTTTCTCTAAAGTTGAAGGAAGACAACTGACAGGTTTCAGGAAGATTGTTTGATTAGTCTTCAATGTAAAAGATTATTATTATACTTTCCTTTTATCTGAGAAATGGCTTCAAACAGGATGCTTCTCCGGTGCTGGAAGAATTCTTGCTGACACACTCAGAAAGGCCAGGCAAGCAACTTGCTAGTATAATTGGCAAAGATATTACCTCTCAACCCACTTAATATAATTAAATCTGATTATGAATACTCCCTTCCACGGATTAGAAATACTCCCTTCCTAGTTTCCTTGAAAGGTTAAAAACACGATGGTGTGGAGTGGAGATTTCATTTTCCCATGTTGACCACAGTTAGAAATGATAATCTATTGACCCCCTATATCCAACATGTTTTATTCAAATATCCATTCTTTCCCCCTCCTCCAATGTATTTAGCTTCTCACCAGAGAACTATAATCAAGATTAACCCAAATGAATGTGTTCCAAAACAGAACCACATTTTCATGTTAAAGCCCCACATTCTTTCTCTGGGCTTCTCTGGTAGCTCAGATGGTAAAGAGTCTACATGCAATGAGTTCCATCTCTGGGTCAGGAAGATTCTCTGGAGAAGGGAATGCCTAACCACTCCAGTATTCTTGCCTGGAGAATTCCATGGACAGAGGAGCCTGGAAGGCTACGGTCCATGGGGTCACAAAGAGTCTAACAATGACTGAGCAACTAACACTTTCACTTTCTTTCTCTATTGCTTTTATCATCCTATGGTCTTAACATATAAATTCATTTGATTCTAATAAACAAATAACAAGAGGTGATTAAATTCATTGGGAAACTTAGGCATTCTGCTTACATTCTGTAAAAGTAAGCAGAAAGGGAGAAAAGAGCAGAGCAACAATTAAGCTGTCAAGACAACATTTTCCTGACTTCCTTCCACCCTTTCCCCTGTTCTTCCTCCTTTAATCCCAGAGATGTGTCTGCTTTTCTTGACTATGAAGTAGATGGAATCATCTTTACGGTCTTAAACAATAATTGCCCGTCGTAGAGAAAGAGCCCATGTCCTCACAGGGACTCAGGGTTCATTACTGATATCTAACTTTCTTTTCCTCTGGTTTTTGTTTAAACGTTCTGCCTTCTGAGTCCTTTTCACTCCCCTCACTGGCCTTCTCTCTCTTCCTATGACATGCCAGTCAGCTTCCTATTCAAATGCCATTGCTTAGGACTTTCCTGCTGATCCAGTGGTTAAGAATCTGCCTTCCAATGCAGGGGATGTGGGTTTGCTCTCTGGCTGGGGAACTAAAATCCCTCGTGTTGTAGGGGCAATTAATCCCACTTATCCATAAAAGACACTGCTTTATTCTTCCTGAAATGCTTCTGTCCAAATGGTTTGCTCTTCCCTTTTTTGCTTCTCTACTTCGTTTTCTATCTCCTCCAAAGATAAAAGGAAGCAGGTTGACCACAGCTTATTTCTGTCCTCATTTGCAATGGATAGCCCCTAGATTAGTTTATAATTCCATATTCTGTGAAAGCCATGCAAAATAGAAACAAGTTAATATTTAGGTTTATTGATGATTACCTCTTCTACCATCATCATGAGATTAACTTTTAACTTCACAATAAGCCCTAACATAAACAAAATAAATAACTGGAAAATAAATTTTGGTAAAACTCTTAATAAACTACATGACCCTCTAACAAAATTAAGGAAAAACATTGCCCTTGATTTATATGATAATTGTATTCCTGGAAAATCCCCTATTATGAGAACTATCCCCAGATACATTACTTCTATGTAATCAGTGTCATTGTTGTTGTTTGACTTTAAGTTGTGTCCAACTCCTTGTGACACTTTGGACTGTAGCCCACAAGGCTCCTCTGTCCATGGGATTGCCTAGACAAGAACACTGGAGTGGATTGTCCTTTCCTTCTCTCGGGGATCTTCTCAACCCAGGGATTAATCCCACATCTCCTGCATTGGTAGGCAGATTCTGGATTCTTTACCATTGAGCCATCACAGAAGCCCATATATTCAGTGGGGGTCTTTCAAAAGTCATGTGGATATGAAATGTCCTAATTTTTAGGTTAGGACTGTCTGGTATTTCAGAGAATTTCAAGTATCCTTGACCTACCTACTCACTGAATGCTAACAGTGCCCTAGATATTGCAACAATAAAAATTTCCCTACAATTTCCAAAAGGTCCCAGTCCCTCCAGGAGATAGCATTACCTGTACTGACAGCCATTGCTCTGAAGGAACTTAGGTAGTGTTCCTTCCCTGACTTTATGGCCAAGGAAAGCACAGTAGTTCCATGTGCCTTCTTTCAAAGGTATGGGTTGTGAGGAAGCTAAGTTCTTGCCCTTTTTAACTGATGCAGATTGAGATGAATGTGTACCTCTGTGCAGACACATTACCAGAATCACCTATGCTTTTTCTGATGACCACTTAGGCTTTATGAATGTGATTTTCTCCATGTGAGATTTAGGGAGAAAAAAAAGATAAGGGATAAAAGGCAAAAGCAATCTTCTTTTGCTACATATGTCTTAGACCCATTATGGTAAGATATGTGAAAGTGTAAATTTACATGAAGGTCTAAGTAATCTCAAACAAGGTGAGAAAATTTACTCCTAACAGGCAAGGTATAATCTCCCTTAAAGGGACCTTGAGGTAGACTTATTTAGCTGTACATTTAGGTTACTTTGCTGTCAAGGGAAACCAGAGGAAAATTTGAAGGCAAATGTTACCCTGAAATGCACACACAGCTGCATGCAAATATCTAGGGCACAATTTTGTTTTAGTTAAGTGGAAGACCTTCATCATTCTTGCAAAGTTTTAGCTCCTGGTAATAAACAAGTTTCTTTTTTAATGATCAGATTCTCCTTCTTTAGTCTTTCCATTTTTTTCGGTTAGTTTCCCACACACTCCCCCCGCCAAACCCCCGACATTCTTGGCTATTGAATCCTTATTTTTCAGGAAGGCTGAAGATGAATGATTCTCTACAACTGTAACAAGCTATTACTTCTGGATGCCCTAGACTCTTCATCTATAATATAGGTGAGGAAGTTTGAACTAGACTCTCTAATGGCCCTTCCAGCTCAAGATCACAGGTTTCAGCGACCATAATTCTAGCTGAATTAATAGCAAGGATATTCTTCTAAAAAATGGGCTAAGTGACTGATTTTTCCAGTAGGAAATTAGGTGACCCCACACATTCAAATGACTTTTCTGCCATGTTGTGTTTATCTCAGTTTAGTCTCACATCTCTGCAGTGTACTCTGGGTTTGGATCTCAGACAGATTCCTCAGTAGCTGTGTGACCTTGAGGTGGTTACTGAGCATCTCACAGCCTCAGTTTCTTCCATTGTGAAACAGGGATAATATTAATCTCTATAGAGATCTTATGAGGAGAACACACCTCTACACATATTAGCTGCTCACCACCATCCCTAGCATATGGCAGGGCTCCCATTTTTTTAAAAAAAAAATTTAAATAGTTTTTAAAGACGTATTTATTATTTTTGGCTAGGCTGGTCTTCGTTGCTGTGCATGGGCTTTCTCTGGTTGCAGTGAATGGAAGCTACTCTTATTTCAGTGCCCAGGTTCTAGGATGCGCAAGCTTCTGTAGTTGTGGCACATGGGCTTAGTTGCTGCATGGCATACGGAATATTCCCAGACCAGGGATCCATCCCATATCCCTTGCATTGACAGGTGTTTTATCAGCCCCTGGACCACCAGGGAAGCCCTTGACTTGTTACATGTGTTCCTAGTTCCCAGCATGTGGGGGTCCTTTGGTCAATACTCACTGAACTGAATGAGGTCGTTTCCATCCTGGCCATGTCTCCACACTCTCTTTTTTTTTTTTTTTCCTATTTCCAAAACTTGAGGTGAAACATTATTTGTAATGAATTTCTGAAATCATAATGAATCTGGCAGTGCCTGGTCTCTCCAAATACTGTGGAGCCTCTTCCCAGCCTGTCATTTGCGGCTCTGTGGTGCTTCCACTCACACATTCCAGGAGTCACCCCGCATGACAGCTTTACAGCAGAGTCCTCTAACCAAATACTTTTTGGAGTCTCATTCATTCCGGTTCTGTGGTCTAATTACTATACTTCTGGATGCCCTAGACTCTTCATCTATAATATAGGTGAGGAAGTTTGAACTAGACTCTCTAATGGCCCTTCCAGCTCAAGATCACAGGTTTCAGCGACCATAATTCTAGCTGAATTAATAGCAAGGATATTCTTCTAAAAAATGGGCTAAGTGACTGATTTTTCCAGTAGGAAATTAGGTGACCCCACACATTCAAATGACTTTTCTGCCATGTTGTGTTTATCTCAGTTTAGTCTCACATCTCTGCAGTGTACTCTGGGTTTGGATCTCAGACAGATTCCTCAGTAGCTGTGTGACCTTGAGGTGGTTACTGAGCATCTCACAGCCTCAGTTTCTTCCATTGTGAAACAGGGATAATATTAATCTCTATAGAGATCTTATGAGGAGAACACACCTCTACACATATTAGCTGCTCACCACCATCCCTAGCATATGGCAGGGCTCCCATTTTTTTAAAAAAAAAATTTAAATAGTTTTTAAAGACGTATTTATTATTTTTGGCTAGGCTGGTCTTCGTTGCTGTGCATGGGCTTTCTCTGGTTGCAGTGAATGGAAGCTACTCTTATTTCAGTGCCCAGGTTCTAGGATCCCAAGCTTCTGTAGTTGTGGCACACGGGCTTAGTTGCTGCATGGCATACGGAATATTCCCAGACCAGGGATCCATCCCATATCCCTTGCATTGACAGGTGTTTTATCAGCCCCTGGACCACCAGGGAAGCCCTTGACTTGTTACATGTGTTCCTAGTTCCCAGCATGTGGGGGTCCTTTGGTCAATACTCACTGAACTGAATGAGGTCGTTTCCATCCTGGCCATGTCTCCACACTCTCTTTTTTTTTTTTTTTCCTATTTCCAAAACTTGAGGTGAAACATTATTTGTAATGAATTTCTGAAATCATAATGAATCTGGCAGTGCCTGGTCTCTCCAAATACTGTGGAGCCTCTTCCCAGCCTGTCATTTGCGGCTCTGTGGTGCTTCCACTCACACATTCCAGGAGTCACCCCCCGCATGACAGCTTTACAGCAGAGTCATTCCACTTCACTGACAACCTTGAGAGAGGGGTGCGCAGGGTTCCTATTATAATGTAACAAATGAAGATCCGAGTCGTCTCATTCATATCAACTATATGGATGTTTCAACCCTGGGAGGATTTTATTTTTCCATTATAAAAATGATAAGTGTTATGGACTTTAGTTTCCCTTACATTGCAAAAGTTCTGCCATATCCTTCAAATGCTAAAGGCGACTGTCTTTCTTCCTTCCCAGAACAAGTACATTCGTCCTTACAGGAATTTCACATGTGAATCTGCCACGGCAGGCCAACACTGGAGCTGTAGACTGTTTTGTCAAAATTCATATATGAAAGCCTAGCCCTCTCTGGATGGTATCAGGAGGGTGGAACCCCTGCCCTCATCAATGAAGTACCCTTAGAAAAGGGATCCTGGAGTGCTTCCTGCCTCTTCTGCCATGTGAGGACATGGCAAAAAGATGTTGGTCTGTGAACCAGGAGGTTGGCCCCCATGAGGCTCCATACCTGCCCAAACCTTGATCTTGGGCTTCCCAGCCTGTGAAAAATGTTTGTGTTTAGAGCCACCCAGTCTATGGTGTTCTCTTACAGCTACCAGAACGGACTAAGGCAGCCAGAATGAAGGGAAGGGACCACCAAAAAACCACAGTAATCCAGATAAATCATAGTTTATAAAATATTTTTAAAAATGTATTTGACTATACCAGGTCTTAGTTGTGGCATGTGAACTCTTAGTTGTGGCATGTGGGATCTAGTTCTCAGGCCAGGGATAGAACCCAGGCCTCCTGCCTTGGGAGCACAGAGTCTTAACTACCGGACTACCAGGGAGGGAGTTTATATTATTATTAAAATAATATTTTAATGCAATATTTTTAAAAGTCAAAATTAATTTAAAATTTCATGATGGAACTTCCCTGATGGTACAATGGATAAGAATTTGCCTATGCAGGGAACATTGGTTGAATCCCTGGTCTGGAGGAACCCCCATTCTGTGGGCAATTAAACCAGCTGATGAGCCACAACTACCAAAGCCCACATGCCCAGTTCTCCACAACAAAAAGCACTGCAAGGAGAAGGACATGCACTACAATGAAGAGCAGCTGCTCCTTGCTACAACTAGAGAAAGCCCATGCAGCAACAAAGACCCAGTGAAACCAAAAAAAAAAAGAAAATCCCGCAATGAGTGAAAAATCAAAATTGTAAAGAAAGGTTGGGTCAGAAATAGTTTTAAGGTGAGGCATGATTAAAAGTGGTTAATAATAATGATTGTACATTTTAAAAGTTATATTTTGTTCATCATGGACATTTTGGTATGAATTTTGATTGAAAAATATTGCACTATAATGTGTTATACCTGGATAACTGAATGTTTGACATTCCATCTCCCACCATTAGATTCTGTGTCTGAGGATTATATTTTTTTCCTCTCATGTTAGTTTTTGCCCTGAAAGAGAGGGTCATCCAATCCTCTTCACATCATGTACAGAAAACTTCCTTTGCTTGTTTTTCAGCCATTAAAAAAAGAAAAACTGTAGGAATCATTCTTCAGTCATCAAATCTTACGGTCTGTGAACCAGGAGGTTGGCCCCCATGAGGCTCCATACATGCCCAAACCTTGATCTTGGGCTTCCCAGCCTGTGAAAAATGTTTGTGTTTAGAGCCACCCAGTCTATGGTGTTCTCTTACAGCTACCAGAACGGACTAAGGCAGCCAGAATGAAGGGAAGGGACCACCAAAAAACCACAGTAATCCAGATAAATCATAGTTTATAAAATATTTTTAAAAATGTATTTGACTATACCAGGTCTTAGTTGTGGCATGTGAACTCTTAGTTGTGGCATGTGGGATCTAGTTCTCAGGCCAGGGATAGAACCCAGGCCTCCTGCCTTGGGAGCACAGAGTCTTAACTACCGGACTACCAGGGAGGGAGTTTATATTATTATTAAAATAATATTTTAATGCAATATTTTTAAAAGTCAAAATTAATTTAAAATTTCATGATGGAACTTCCCTGATGGTACAATGGATAAGAATTTGCCTATGCAGGGAACATTGGTTGAATCCCTGGTCTGGAGGAACCCCCATTCTGTGGGCAATTAAACCAGCTGATGAGCCACAACTACCAAAGCCCACATGCCCAGTTCTCCACAACAAAAAGCACTGCAAGGAGAAGGACATGCACTACAATGAAGAGCAGCTGCTCCTTGCTACAACTAGAGAAAGCCCATGCAGCAACAAAGACCCAGTGAAACCAAAAAAAAAAAGAAAATCCCGCAATGAGTGAAAAATCAAAATTGTAAAGAAAGGTTGGGTCAGAAATAGTTTTAAGGTGAGGCATGATTAAAAGTGGTTAATAATAATGATTGTACATTTTAAAAGTTATATTTTGTTCATCATGGACATTTTGGTATGAATTTTGATTGAAAAATATTGCACTATAATGTGTTATACCTGGATAACTGAATGTTTGACATTCCATCTCCCACCATTAGATTCTGTGTCTGAGGATTATATTTTTTTCCTCTCATGTTAGTTTTTGCCCTGAAAGAGAGGGTCATCCAATCCTCTTCACATCATGTACAGAAAACTTCCTTTGCTTGTTTTTCAGCCATTAAAAAAAGAAAAAAGAAAAACTGTAGGAATCATTCTTCAGTCTTACTCAAAGATAGGAGGCAGCAGTATTTGACCTGTGGGCCATAGTCATTGGCTGACCTCTGCTCTAGGTCAAAGCCAAAATGCCCTGTTGCTCTTAACCCTGAGACACTCTGAGAATGTCTTTCAGCAAAATGTTTTAAAGAATCTTCTAGAAGGTAATTTAACAATGTGTTCAGTTTCTTAGATGAGAGTCACAATTTTTATAAAGAGATGGAGAGACAGTGGATCGAAGAGAAACACAGATTTGTTGTTCTAAAATAGCTAGGTTGCATTAGGTACTCCCTCTGTGTCTTCTAACATTTTGTATTTATCTGTGTTGAACATTTAAATTGCCTGTAGTTACATCTGTTTTTTTGTCTGGACTGACAGTTCTATGAGAGCAGAGATTCTGTCTGTCTTGTACCCTTGACTCCCAGGACAAATTTGGTGCAAAGCAAGGTTACGATGAATAATGAATGCATAAACACATATTTACACCCAAAGAAATATAGTGGAAATTTCTGTATTTCAGGCTCACCAACAAATACTATGTTTGTCAACACAAGCATGGCAGCGATTTATGGAGATATTAATCCACTAGGAAAAAATAACATTGTTTCATTCTTCAGAGGAAAGATAGTCTAACATCAGTAGACAGTAATAAAATACTCTTTTGTCTGATGTAACTTATTAACTACCCACCATAAAATCAAAAATAAAAAGAGACTTAAATGGTTATGTCTTACTTTTAAATGGACAAAATATTTATGGACTTTCAAAATAAACCAAGAATCTCAAAGTATAAATGCACCAATGGGCTGGTTTTTGACAGAAATCAGTCACTTTGTTAACAGAAGGAAACTTCTTGAGTCCGGTAATTCAACTTTAAGATCAATGTTGTCCAATTATTGAGTAATAAATACTCCCAGAGCAGCATTATACAAGCACTGTGTTTTTTGTTTTTTTTTTGTTTGTTTGTTTTTAGGGTTGAAGGGAGATGAGATGGCAATTTACTGATCAGATAAGACTATGGGGTGGGTGATAAATTTCTGTAGATGCCAGCAACACTGAATGCCACTCAGAAATGATTCTGATATTTTGTGAAAGTTGCTCAGTCATGTCCGACTCTTTGTGACCCCATGGATGACCCATGGAATTCTCTGGGCAAGAATATTGGAGTGGGTAGCTGTTTCATTCTCCAGGGGTCTTCCCAACCCAGGGAGAGACCCTAGGTCTCCAACGTTGCAGGCGGATTCTTTACTGTCTGGACCACTGGTATTGTATCTATATATTAAAAGCGAAATTGCAAAGTACCAGCATCTTATCAGTACAAAGGCCACCTCAGGGAATCCTCATTCCAATTTAGGTAAAATTCTAAGGTCAGTACAGAAGGCAGAAATCATCTGCAGAGTTAACTATCTGTGAAAATCTCTTTAAAAGGGCATCCTATCAGAAACTGACATACATTAGGTCAATGATTCGATCTGGCCACTTTTGTTCTTGGGTAGGAAGAGATCTGTTTTTCTGGGTAAGTATCCCACAAAGTAGTTGGCTTGTGTTTTTAGACAATGTGGAAAAGGGAATTCTGCATCTTTAACCCCAGCTACTCTGATGGTTATACCATGAAAGGCAGTGGAAAAGGGAGATGGAAGAAGAAATAGCAAATCTGTGTTTCTCATATCATTATTATGCTGGAATGATTTACTCACTGGTTGGATGGAGGAGGCAGTTGCTTTCAGTATTGCAGGCATAGCCGATGCCCCGGAATTGACCTCCACTCTGCCACCTTGCTGGATTAACTCCCCAGTTCCCTCTGTAATGTATCCTGATTCCTTCTGCCTCCATGATCAAAACTCCTAGCTGGTAGGCTAATCTCTAGTTTCCCTGCACACTTCTATTTCAGTTTGGTGCTTAACAAGTGTTTGCTTTGTTGTCTTAAATCTGTTTATGGTAATTGTACTTGCTATTATAATTATACCATTTACTTAAGTATTCTATAAACTGATAAATTAGAAGTGTGAAAAGAGAGTTATCTCTATGAGAACTAAATTAAACAGTTTGAAAAAAATTGATAAAGGCAATTAGCTAAAAAAGATGCTATCAAATTTGATGTGAAAGAGACAAATGTTAAGACAGTGAAAATGTCATTCAAATCTAGTAATCTGAACTCTAAGTACATTAAAAGTTTCTTTGAAGTCTTGCAGTATTTTAAAGAACCTGCCATTTATTTAGCTAAGCTCTGTCAGTAGCATAGGATTGGCCAGCTTGCAGTTGTCATCCTCTGTGACAAAAGAAGAAAGGGGCAAAGGCTCAGAGACCATTCCCTGCACCCCTGGGTAGCTTCGTTGGAGGATACCATGGCTGCCAGTGGTACTGGAGGTTATACGAATGGCACCCTCTGAGTTGAGCAGTGCATACCCTGAGTAACTGTAGGCAATGCTCCTGCTGATGCTTACCCAAGGGACTTCTCTGGAACTCAAAACAGAGGTTAGTAATCAATCATTGGTACCTGGTGCTGGAAAGAATGTAGCAAAGCAGACCACTCCCATACAACACTGATGGGAGGAGAAGTTGTTAAGTTCTTAAGGAGTACAAAAATTAAACATTATATACACTTTGAGCAAGATTTTCTTCTAGGAGGTTATTTTTTCATTTTATTTTTGACTACCCTGGGTCTTCATTGCTGTGTGTGGGTTTTCTCCAGTTGTGGAGAGTGAGAGCTTGCTTCTCATTGTGGTGGCTTCTCCTGTGGGGGAACACAGGGTTTGCAGGCTTCCTTAGTTGCTGTACATTAGTTCAGTAGTTGAGGCTCATAGGCTTAGTTGCCTTGTGACATTGGGGTCTTCTTGGACTAGGGATAGAAACCAGCATCCCTTGCATTACAAGGTGAATTCTTACCCAGTGGACCACAAGGGAAGCCCTAGTAGGTTAGTTTTAAGCAATTCGTGGGACTTCCCTGGTTGTCCAGTGGTTAAGACTGTACACGTTCACTGCAGGGGGCATGTGTTAAATTCTTGGTCAAGGAAGTAAGATCCTACAAGCTGAATGGCAGGCCAACATGCCCCTCCCTGCCAAAAAAACACCAATTATTCATGTGCATGGAGATACGTGTTCAAATGTTTCTGTTATAGCAGCAGAGAAAAATCTAAACGTCCCTCTTCTCCTCCTCCATTCCTTTGTTATTTGAGCACAACCAAAATAGTGCAATTTATGGAAATTCAGGCTGGAAGAGACACACAATGACCCTGACCTCAGGGAGCATACCTTCCCATGAGGTCTCAGATTAACAGCTAACAGATGCACAAATAAATATGTATCACAATGTCAAAAAGTCAGTAAGGCCATGGAGACATTATTTATGATTCATTATGGAATGCTATTAAGTCATTACAAAAGAATGACATAATCAATTTTTACTGGTACAAAAAATTATCAAAAGTTTTCAATTCTTTTTCTGAAAAGAAATCACACTGTAGTGCAATGTGAATCGTAAGATCACAGCCATATAACAGTATGTGTTTATGGACATATAGATGACTCTAACTTTACAGAAAACATCTGAAAGAGTATGCATCTAAATAGATATGAGTTATGTCTGGGGTAAGTGTCTTAGTGCCGGGAGAGGGCAAATATATATGTATATGTGAGGTGGGGTTGGGGAGTAAGAACAAGGGGAGGGTTAATAGTTTGTTTTGCCTTATTGCATCTTCCCATTCTACTTTTGTGTTCAAAAATAAGAAACCTACAAACACTAATCAAGGCTTCTCGAAAGCTGATAAGGGAGAAGGACAGTGAAGAAAGTTGCTCTGCTGTCCTGATGGAGGACTGAAAACCTGTCTAGCCTTTCTAGAAGGCAATATCCACAGCTTTAAAAGCTCAGCTTTTTGAAGTAGCAATTTGACATCTAGGAATTTAGCTAGAGAAGTAACCCATAGTGTGGAAAAAAATTTAAACAGAAGAATGCCCATTTTAGGTTTGCTTAACATTTTTTTTTTTAATTTTAAAAGTGATGTCCACCAGTGGGGAAATGACTAAATAGATTATGACAGTTCCCAAAGGATAAAATATTATGCAATTCAAAATATTCTTTTGGGGACTGTGAACCATACAAATGATCACAATATGGCAATTTGTGAGGAAAACTGCAGAAAACAAAAATGGACCACATGGCATAATCCAACACGTAATGAAAATAGAATCTGCTTGCCAGTGCAAGAGACACAAGAGATGCAAATTTGATCCCTGGGTCAGGAAGATTCCCTGGAGGAGGAAAATGTCAACCTTGTCCATTGTTTGTACCTGAAAAATTCCATGGGCTGTAATCCGAGGGGTTGCAAAGAGTCAGAAATGACTGAGTGACTGAACAAACATACATGTAACTACCTATGCACTTATGCATCTATGTATGTATATATCTATCCATTAATCCATCCATATACCTAACAAAAATCTTGAATGGAAACCAAAATTTGGTGGGACTTTGGAGAAGGGAATGCCAACCCACTTTAGTATTCTTGCCTGGAGAATCCCATGGACAGAGGAGCCTGGCAGGCTACAGTCCATGGGGTCACAAAGAGTTAGACATGACTTAAACGACTAACACACACACTTCCCTTGTTGTCTGTCATTGAGAATCTGCCTTCCAACACAGGGGACTCTGGCTCAATCTCTGGTGGAAGAACTACAGTCCTGCATGCCAAGGGGCAATTAAGCCCATGAGCCTCATCTTGAGAGTCCATGTGCTCTCGTGCCCAAGGGTGACAATAGAAGCCCATGTGCCACAGTGAAGATCCACCACAGCCAATAAATAAATAAAAGCAAATTTGCCTTATTGCATCTTCCCATTCTACTTTTGTGTTCAAAAATAAGAAACCTACAAACACTAATCAAGGCTTCTCGAAAGCTGATAAGGGAGAAGGACAGTGAAGAAAGTTGCTCTGCTGTCCTGATGGAGGACTGAAAACCTGTCTAGCCTTTCTAGAAGGCAATATCCACAGCTTTAAAAGCTCAGCTTTTTGAAGTAGCAATTTGACATCTAGGAATTTAGCTAGAGAAGTAACCCATAGTGTGGAAAAAAATTTAAACAGAAGAATGCCCATTTTAGGTTTGCTTAACATTTTTTTTTTTAATTTTAAAAGTGATGTCCACCAGTGGGGAAATGACTAAATAGATTATGACAGTTCCCAAAGGATAAAATATTATGCAATTCAAAATATTCTTTTGGGGACTGTGAACCATACAAATGATCACAATATGGCAATTTGTGAGGAAAACTGCAGAAAACAAAAATGGACCACATGGCATAATCCAACACGTAATGAAAATAGAATCTGCTTGCCAGTGCAAGAGACACAAGAGATGCAAATTTGATCCCTGGGTCAGGAAGATTCCCTGGAGGAGGAAAATGTCAACCTTGTCCATTGTTTGTACCTGAAAAATTCCATGGGCTGTAATCCGAGGGGTTGCAAAGAGTCAGAAATGACTGAGTGACTGAACAAACATACATGTAACTACCTATGCACTTATGCATCTATGTATGTATATATCTATCCATTAATCCATCCATATACCTAACAAAAATCTTGAATGGAAACCAAAATTTGGTGGGACTTTGGAGAAGGGAATGCCAACCCACTTTAGTATTCTTGCCTGGAGAATCCCATGGACAGAGGAGCCTGGCAGGCTACAGTCCATGGGGTCACAAAGAGTTAGACATGACTTAAACGACTAACACACACACTTCCCTTGTTGTCTGTCATTGAGAATCTGCCTTCCAACACAGGGGACTCTGGCTCAATCTCTGGTGGAAGAACTACAGTCCTGCATGCCAAGGGGCAATTAAGCCCATGAGCCTCATCTTGAGAGTCCATGTGCTCTCGTGCCCAAGGGTGACAATAGAAGCCCATGTGCCACAGTGAAGATCCACCACAGCCAATAAATAAATAAAAGCAAATTGTTTAAACAAAGAAAAGAAAATAAAAAATTTAAAAATAAATTTTGTAAAATTTTCTAGGTGTCTGCAATGCAAAAGTGTTATTTTTATGAACACACATACACATAGAGATACTAGTTCACTTCAGTTCAGTCACTCAGGCATGTCTGACTCTTTGTGATCCATGGACTGTAGCACGCCAGGCTTTCCTGTCCTTCACCATCTCCCGGAGCTTGCTCAAACTCATGTTCATTAAGTTGGTGATGCCATCCAGCCATCTCATCCTCTGTTCTCTTCTTCTCCTTCTGCCTTCTATTTTCCCCAGCATCAGGATCTTTTCCTATGAGTCATCTCTTCACATCAGGTGACCAAAATATTAGAGCTCCAGCTTCAGCATCAGTCCTTCCATTGAATAGTCAGGGTTAATTTTCTTTGGGATTGACTGGTTTGATCTCCTTGAAGTCTCTATACTAATCTTATTTATCTCCTGGCCATCTAGAGATACTAGGTATCTTACTACAGATATCAAACACAAGAACCCATGTGTGGCAATTGTTATCATCATCTCTTCTCCTTTTTGGATTGCCAACTCAAAAGGTTATTAATTCTAAGGAAAATGTACTATTATGACAGTTATTATGAATTAGGTTTCAATAATGTAAAATGACTGTCTTTATAGGGAACAATGTGGGCAATGTTATATGGTTCAACATATTAGTGAAATGAAATCAGTCAACCTCTCCAGACTCTCATTGGTTCTTTCCTTTTTTTCTAAAAATTAACTACTTGTTTAAATTGAAGGATAATTGTTTTACAATGTTGTGCTGATTTCAGCCATACAACAATGTGAGAAAGTCATAACTACACATATATCCCCTCCCTCTTAAGCCTCCCTCATACTCACTCCATTCCACTTCTCTAGGTCATCACAAAGTCCTTGGCTGAGTTCCTGCATGCCAAGGGGCAATTAAGCCCATGAGCCTCATCTTGAGAGTCCATGTGCTCTCGTGCCCAAGGGTGACAATAGAAGCCCATGTGCCACAGTGAAGATCCACCACAGCCAATAAATAAATAAAAGCAAATTGTTTAAACAAAGAAAAGAAAATAAAAAATTTAAAAATAAATTTTGTAAAATTTTCTAGGTGTCTGCAATGCAAAAGTGTTATTTTTATGAACACACATACACATAGAGATACTAGTTCACTTCAGTTCAGTCACTCAGGCATGTCTGACTCTTTGTGATCCATGGACTGTAGCACGCCAGGCTTTCCTGTCCTTCACCATCTCCCGGAGCTTGCTCAAACTCATGTTCATTAAGTTGGTGATGCCATCCAGCCATCTCATCCTCTGTTCTCTTCTTCTCCTTCTGCCTTCTATTTTCCCCAGCATCAGGATCTTTTCCTATGAGTCATCTCTTCACATCAGGTGACCAAAATATTAGAGCTCCAGCTTCAGCATCAGTCCTTCCATTGAATAGTCAGGGTTAATTTTCTTTGGGATTGACTGGTTTGATCTCCTTGAAGTCTCTATACTAATCTTATTTATCTCCTGGCCATCTAGAGATACTAGGTATCTTACTACAGATATCAAACACAAGAACCCATGTGTGGCAATTGTTATCATCATCTCTTCTCCTTTTTGGATTGCCAACTCAAAAGGTTATTAATTCTAAGGAAAATGTACTATTATGACAGTTATTATGAATTAGGTTTCAATAATGTAAAATGACTGTCTTTATAGGGAACAATGTGGGCAATGTTATATGGTTCAACATATTAGTGAAATGAAATCAGTCAACCTCTCCAGACTCTCATTGGTTCTTTCCTTTTTTTCTAAAAATTAACTACTTGTTTAAATTGAAGGATAATTGTTTTACAATGTTGTGCTGATTTCAGCCATACAACAATGTGAGAAAGTCATAACTACACATATATCCCCTCCCTCTTAAGCCTCCCTCATACTCACTCCATTCCACTTCTCTAGGTCATCACAAAGTCCTTGGCTGAGTTCCCTGTGCTATACAGCAGCTTCCCACCCGCTCTCTAGTTTACATGAGGTAGTGTATATATGTCAGTGCTACTCTCCCAATTCGTCCTTCCCATGCTGTGTATACAGGTCCATTCTCCACCTCTTCATCTCTATCCCCGTCCTGCAAATAGGTTCATCAGTACCATTTTTCTAGGTTTCACGTATATGTATTAATATACAGTATTTATTTTTCTCTTTCTGACTTCACTTTGGAACTGGAAAAAGATATTGCATGCAAGTGAAAATCAGAAGAAAGCTGGAATGGCAATATTCATATCTTATTCTTTCTATCAAAAAGCTATTCTTTCTGGGAAAGTTTGTGATGAAAGTGGCAGCCTGCTTTGTCATTGTGAGATGAGGCTTTTATCAGTCACACTGAGAAGCGCCCCAAGCTTGTTTTGTTTTTTTTTTTTTTCACTGTACGGTCACTGTTGTGAAATTCTTAATAATATTTGTACAAGAGGCCCCATGTTTTCATTAGTACCGTGCCCCACAAATTCTATCATCATCCTAGATAGGAAAGTTCCTGAGAGCAATGGGCTGTGATCTCAAGTATGCATGTAAAGAAGATAGTATTTTTGGAAATCCTAAGGGAGCAGTCAGATAGAATTGCTCTCATTTTCTAAGTCATAAACCTAGGCACATTAACACCAGCCTCTGTGTCACTGGGGACACCTCAGGGGTTGTAGTAGGTGTCTATGTGTAGGAGGTAATGGAAATCTTCACTGAGTTCTTCTAGCTTAAAAATTAAAAAAAAAAAAAAGAAATGATAAAGTTATATAACTCCCTAAGGTCCACATGAGCACATGGAGTCCTCATTATTGTATTTGTAAGATTTCCCTATGCCATTTTGGAAGAAAAGGCATTTCTCCTTACTTGCTTTTGGAATGAAACTGGCAGGAAAAAAAAGTAGCTCCAACCTGCATGTCTCCCCCAAAGAGCTTCCCAGGTGGTGCTAATGGTAAAGAATCCACCTGCCAATTTAGGAATTCAGGAAATATGGGTTTGATCCCTGGGTCAACTATATCTCCTGGAGAAGGAAATGGCAACCCATTCCAGTATTCTTTCCTAAGAATTTCACGGACAGAGGAGCCTGGCAGGCTACAGTCCATGGAGTTGCCAAGAACCAGATATGACTGAGTACCCACCACACCCAAATGCAGCAACTATGATGTCTGTGAGGTTGGGTTCCTGCCTTATTAAAACTATGCTCTCCACTTTAAACCAACATAATAAGTCAACTAGACCTCAATTAAAAAAACAAAACCAAAAACCTGTGTTCTCAGAAGGAACTCAATTCCACTTCTATTTCCTGTAGAATGAGCCCCTTACTCAATTGCAGGAAAGAGAAAGATACAGAGGATAGAACTTAAGTATCAGCCACACTCTCCCAGACACTTGTGTGTCAGGCCATCACAATTTTGAAGAGCTGAATTCTGTCCCTCACTCTAAGATAACAAAGTTTACATAAGAAATTTTCTTAGGAGGCACAGATCAGTCTTGAGTGAGTCCTTGCTTATATGTGATCATCTCCATATCTTTTTATCTTTGAAACCCCATGGACTATAGCCCACCAGGCTCCTCTGTCCATGGAACTCTCCAGGCAAGATTACTGGAGTGGGTTGTCATTCCCTTCTCTAAGGGATCTTCCCCACCCAGGGATCCAACCTGGGTCTACTGCATTGGCAGGCATTCTTTACCATCTGAGTCACCAGGGAAGCCCATCATTTATATAGATCTTTCAAAGCAAGTGATATTCTGTTACCTAGTATAGTCTCATGTGGACTTTGTCTCTGAAAAACTTCAATGCTTTGGCCTAATATCTGCGCACTGAAGAACATATCTCAGGTAAATAATTAGTAATCTTCAGGAACATTTAACTATAAGAGCACTATTTCAGGGTCGCTTAAAATTCTTTTTAAAATAATGCCCAGCAATGAGGAAATGGCTTTTTATTTATTTTTTAAAAAGATTTGTTTATTTGTTTTTGGCCACACTGGATCTTCGTTACTGTAGGGACTCTTCCCTCATTGTAGCAAGTAGAGCTCCTCTCTAGCTGTGGTACTAGGACTTCTCATTATGATGGCTTCTCTTGTTGTGGAGCACAGGATATAGGCAGGGTTGCAGGCCTCAGTAGTTGTGGCGCATGGGTTCAGTAATTGTGGCACAGGACTTAGCTGTCCCCCAGCACGTGGAATCTTCCAGACCAGGGATTGAACCTGCGTCCCCTGTTTTGGCAGGCAGATTCTTAACCACCAGGGAAGCACAGAATGACATTTTAAATCATGGTCGTTCCAGATAATGAACAGTTGTGCAGCCACATGAAATCTATTGATAAAAAATTATAATGAAGGCTTCTCTGGTGGTTCAGTGGATAAGAATCTGCCTGCCAAAGCAAGGGACATAGGTTCCATCCCTGGCCCAGGAAGAATCCACATGCCACAGTGCAACAAAGTCCATGCACCACTACTGAACCTGGGCTCTTGGGCCCATGAGCCACAAATACTGAGCCTGCGTGCCACAACTATTGAAGCCCATGTGCCTAGAGCCTGTGCTTCCGCAACAAGAGAAGCCACTGCAATGAGAAGCCCATGCACTGCAATGAAGTATAGCCCCCACTTGCCACAACTAGAGAAAGCCTTTGTGAAAGCAATGCAGACTCAGTGCAGTAAAAAGAAAAAAAAATAGTAACAATGACTTGAGATAGAATGATAGCTCAACATATTAATCTGCTTATTGCTTATATTTAATTACCCACAATCACACTGCAGGAAAAACAGCCAAAGAATCCAAAAATCTAACAAGGCGATAAAGATATGGATCTGTGCTTGGAGAGGCAGTTTCTCTTTTCTCAGAGGCCAGCAGATGGAAAGACTTTAGATGGCTAGGAGACACAAGTTCTATAGAAGCTGGATACCTGGGCAGACCGTCTGTCCTATAACAGGAAGAAGAAGGCAAGAATATTGTGTGAGATGCGGGGAGGGGAGTGGAGACTATGTTACTAGTATTAGCCATCACTTGAAAAGCTGTCATTCAACAGCTTGTGTGTTCTCAGGGGAGAAGACCAGGGAGATGGACTGATGGAAAGAGGATGAGAAGAGAGGAATCTTGCTATTCTGGACAAGGCAGAACTTTGTAGAATTAGCAGGAAAGATCTACAAATTATGATGGCAGCGGATGAATCACCTAGTAAAAACCTTTTGAAACTATATATACAATATGTACAATATATATACAATATGTTTTGAGATTTATTCTTTCATTCAATAACTATTTCACAAGCACCTGTTATTTGCCAGGCACCCTGCTAGGCACCAACTGTGCACAGTCGAGCATGGTAGGTTTCTGCCCCCAGGAGACTGTGCATGCTCATGAAGGAAAACTCAGGCCAGAGCAAACAGGACACAACAGGAGAGCATGATTGTATAACACTGGGATCATGTTTTTCTGGATAGAAATATAATGCCATTAATATGTATGGTTTCATGAAGAATTTTGTGTTTTGCCTGTCTAGCACATAAGTCAGTCTTCAAGAAATGCCTGGAAAGGGGAGTGATGGATGGCTTCTGATTTTATTTCTTTCAAAAATTAATTCTGAAACTTGGGGAAAGGATTGTCTTATCAAGTGTCTGATTGTGCAGTTTTCAGTGATGATATATTGATATCTGGTGTGTTGAAGTCAGTTTTGAGATGTATTACCAATAATTAATTAGTAATTGGTATAGAGTACTGAGGGATTCCCTGATGACTCAGATGGTAAAGAATCCATCTGCAATGCAGGGGACCTGGGTTGGATGCTTTGGGTCAGGAAGATCCCCTGGAGAAGGGAATGGCTACCCACTCCAGTATTCTTGCCTGGAAAATTCTATGGACAAAGGGGTTTGGTGAGCTACAGTCTATGGGTTTGCAAAGAGTCAGACACGACTGAGTGACTAACACTTTCATTTTTCACATAGAGTACCAAAACTTGTAAGAATCAATAAAAAATGTAGTAAATCATATTCAAGTAAAATAATGGCTTGCATCATGATACCTAGGAGAGGAAAGACTTGACTTAGAATCAGAGAGATGGAAGTTGTCATAAAACTTACATTCAATTTGGAGAAAGAAATGGCAGTCTACTCCAGTATTCTTGCTTGGAAATCCCACAGGCAGAAGAGCCTGATGGGCTTCAAGTCCATGAGGTCACCAAGAGTTGGACATAACTTAATGAGTGAGCAAGAGTCTTATATCCAATTTTATCTCTGACTCAATACACTGTTATGGTGCTTTCATTTGTCTGAATTTTCTTTTTTCAAAATAGATACATCTATGAGAGTTAGTTCAATTCAGTTCAGTTGCTCAGTCGTGTCGGATTCTTTGTGACCCCCGTGGACTGCAGCACGCCAGGCTTCCCTGTCCTTTACCATTTCCCAGAGCTTACTCAATCTCATGTTCATTGACCTAGTGATGCCATCCAATCATCTCGTCCTCTGTTGTCTCCCTCTCCTTTTGCTTAGGTTTCTGCCCCAGGAGACTGTGCATGCTCATGAAGGAAAACTCAGGCCAGAGCAAACAGGACACAACAGGAGAGCATGATTGTATAACACTGGGATCATGTTTTTCTGGATAGAAATATAATGCCATTAATATGTATGGTTTCATGAAGAATTTTGTGTTTTGCCTGTCTAGCACATAAGTCAGTCTTCAAGAAATGCCTGGAAAGGGGAGTGATGGATGGCTTCTGATTTTATTTCTTTCAAAAATTAATTCTGAAACTTGGGGAAAGGATTGTCTTATCAAGTGTCTGATTGTGCAGTTTTCAGTGATGATATATTGATATCTGGTGTGTTGAAGTCAGTTTTGAGATGTATTACCAATAATTAATTAGTAATTGGTATAGAGTACTGAGGGATTCCCTGATGACTCAGATGGTAAAGAATCCATCTGCAATGCAGGGGACCTGGGTTGGATGCTTTGGGTCAGGAAGATCCCCTGGAGAAGGGAATGGCTACCCACTCCAGTATTCTTGCCTGGAAAATTCTATGGACAAAGGGGTTTGGTGAGCTACAGTCTATGGGTTTGCAAAGAGTCAGACACGACTGAGTGACTAACACTTTCATTTTTCACATAGAGTACCAAAACTTGTAAGAATCAATAAAAAATGTAGTAAATCATATTCAAGTAAAATAATGGCTTGCATCATGATACCTAGGAGAGGAAAGACTTGACTTAGAATCAGAGAGATGGAAGTTGTCATAAAACTTACATTCAATTTGGAGAAAGAAATGGCAGTCTACTCCAGTATTCTTGCTTGGAAATCCCACAGGCAGAAGAGCCTGATGGGCTTCAAGTCCATGAGGTCACCAAGAGTTGGACATAACTTAATGAGTGAGCAAGAGTCTTATATCCAATTTTATCTCTGACTCAATACACTGTTATGGTGCTTTCATTTGTCTGAATTTTCTTTTTTCAAAATAGATACATCTATGAGAGTTAGTTCAATTCAGTTCAGTTGCTCAGTCGTGTCGGATTCTTTGTGACCCCCGTGGACTGCAGCACGCCAGGCTTCCCTGTCCTTTACCATTTCCCAGAGCTTACTCAATCTCATGTTCATTGACCTAGTGATGCCATCCAATCATCTCGTCCTCTGTTGTCTCCCTCTCCTTTTGCTTATATTTTCCCCAACGTCAGGATCTCTTCACATCAGGTGGCCAAAGTATTGGAGTTTCAGCTTCTGCATCATTCCTTCCAAAGACTATTCAGGGTTGAGTTCCTTTAGGATTGACTGGTTTGATCTCCTTGCAGAGAGTTATTAGATTGCTTAATATTTATTTTGTGACTGGTAAAGCTTCATCTTAAAACCATTGTTTTTGTTTTAGTCTGAACAATTATTGATATAAAAATCCCATCAGGAACCATTCATTTCCAGTTTTACATACAGGCAACCAAATTTTTAACTCAGGGATATCAAACGGATCCATATAGGGTTACATGTGTGGTCTGAAATGAAATGGTCTGCGTGTTAGATAATGATGGGGAGGAGCTGTGGTGCATTGCAGGATGTGTGCCATCTTTGAGACAATTCATCAAGAAAGTTGGGTGTAGAAAATAAATGAAAATTTCTAGTCATTTTTGGCTCACCATCTCTCTTTAAATGCCACCATCATCGATCCTGATTCTGATACCTTCTCTTCCATTTATACAGTTCTCATCAGTGGAATAAAGTTTTACTTTTCCATAAAATATTTATATCCATGAACCAGAATACACAACTGACAATCTATAATAATCAGGGGAATCTTTAGCCCTGTTACAGCAAAAGTCCTGGAGGTAGAATTCTCCAGAGGGTAAGCGAGCCTAAGTTCCCAGAAGTTTTGAGGACTCTTTAAGTTTCTTGAGCTTGGGAGTCTCAAGGAGGTAACCTGTTGTTTCCATAAATGAAAACTTTTGATTCTCATTGGTAGAGATTCTTATGCTAATTAACTTAAGCAGAAGAGAGAAGATTGGTTTTAAGTACTATATGTAATTAAAACATCTCAGGTTAGACTTGGTTTGTGGTGAGTCAAAAATGTGGGGGAAGGAGCAGGTCTCTCCACTTTTGTCTGTGTTCCCTTCCATGTGGATTTCATGCTCAGGTTCTACTAATGGCAAGACTGATGTCTAGAAACCCTTAACCTACAAGATTCCAACTTTAAGTCTAGGGGAAAAGAATGTGTGCTTCAATAATTTTCTCAACAAACTTGTGCCTGAATCTCTGACTCAGGCTCTGCTTTATGGAATCAAGACAAAGAGAGTAAGGAAGGAAAAAAATCCCAAACTGTGTCTGGGAGAAGAGGTTCTCTTTATATGATCTCAGAGGGCAGAAGACAATGGTCTCCATTTTCTGAATGCCAATGCAGGAGACACAAGAGATGTGGGTTTCATCCCTGAGTCAGGAAGATACCCTGGAGTAGGACATGGCAACCCGCTTCAGTACTCTTGTTGGAAAATTACATGGACAGAGGAACCTGTCAGGCTACAGTCCATGGGGTCACTAAGAGTTGGACACAACTGAGCACACACTTGGGTGACATGTGATTCAGTATTTTGGGGAGAGTGGAGACCTGGGTTTTAGGGCCTTTGGAATTGTTCTTTGCTTTAAGTGAGTTAGAGGTACTTTGAATGGAAGCTTAAGGATTAGGTAATGCTGCATCATTTGATATGACTACTAGAAAAAACAGAGTGAGTAGAAATTTTACGACTGAAAAATTCATCTAAATTTTATGTATTTTGGAGGTGACCTCTTTGAAGCTTTCTGGCTCTCTGATTTCATATACCAAATACCAGGAATGAAAGAGGAAGGGTTATAATTTAAGGCCACAGTATAAACACAGTTGATTGCAAAGAACAATAAATTGCCATCAGAAATCAATACATTATTTCCCAAAGCTTGTCTGGGGAGAATCATTCCATCTTCACAGACACAGTGAATGTTTGCTAGATTTATAGCTGTTTGCTGGGGGTCTATACAGCATCATATTTGCATTGGTAGAGATTCTTATGCTAATTAACTTAAGCAGAAGAGAAGATACTATATGTAATTAAAACATCTCAGGTTAGACTTGGTTTGTGGTGAGTCAAAAATGTGGGGGAAGGAGCAGGTCTCTCCACTTTTGTCTGTGTTCCCTTCCATGTGGATTTCATGCTCAGGTTCTACTAATGGCAAGACTGATGTCTAGAAACCCTTAACCTACAAGATTCCAACTTTAAGTCTAGGGGAAAAGAATGTGTGCTTCAATAATTTTCTCAACAAACTTGTGCCTGAATCTCTGACTCAGGCTCTGCTTTATGGAATCAAGACAAAGAGAGTAAGGAAGGAAAAAAATCCCAAACTGTGTCTGGGAGAAGAGGTTCTCTTTATATGATCTCAGAGGGCAGAAGACAATGGTCTCCATTTTCTGAATGCCAATGCAGGAGACACAAGAGATGTGGGTTTCATCCCTGAGTCAGGAAGATACCCTGGAGTAGGACATGGCAACCCGCTTCAGTACTCTTGTTGGAAAATTACATGGACAGAGGAACCTGTCAGGCTACAGTCCATGGGGTCACTAAGAGTTGGACACAACTGAGCACACACTTGGGTGACATGTGATTCAGTATTTTGGGGAGAGTGGAGACCTGGGTTTTAGGGCCTTTGGAATTGTTCTTTGCTTTAAGTGAGTTAGAGGTACTTTGAATGGAAGCTTAAGGATTAGGTAATGCTGCATCATTTGATATGACTACTAGAAAAAACAGAGTGAGTAGAAATTTTACGACTGAAAAATTCATCTAAATTTTATGTATTTTGGAGGTGACCTCTTTGAAGCTTTCTGGCTCTCTGATTTCATATACCAAATACCAGGAATGAAAGAGGAAGGGTTATAATTTAAGGCCACAGTATAAACACAGTTGATTGCAAAGAACAATAAATTGCCATCAGAAATCAATACATTATTTCCCAAAGCTTGTCTGGGGAGAATCATTCCATCTTCACAGACACAGTGAATGTTTGCTAGATTTATAGCTGTTTGCTGGGGGTTTATACAGCATCATATTTCCATTGGATCCATGAGGAAGCGAAGCTTGGTCATTCAGCCTCCCTTTAGGGAGTGCAAACAGCAGAGAGATTTCAGAGAAGACGTATCAAGAGCTATAAAGGAGTGATCTTTTCCACATACAATTAATTGGTGAATTAAAGAAAAGGTTCCTGGGACAATTCATTTAATTGTTCATTTGTTAATGCTTTATTTGTACATAGGGACCTGGATTAGAAAAATTTATTAATGCAAAATAATATTTAAAATTTGGGTAGTCGATATATGATACTTAGTTGTGTATATTTAAAAGGACAATTTAACATGCATCAGGACACTGAAAATATAAAATACATTGATTGTAGTTGCAGAATGAACCAAACCCTAAATTATAGTTTATGGAGCAGGAAAGTAAAATTTGAAGAGTGTGGTTTCAGGCACCAATAGTTTGAAGGAGTAATATGCTAAAGAATGAATTTTTCACCCTAAAATCCTTATTTAAAGGTATTGAAAACTCTAAATAGTAAAATCTGATAGAGTTGCAGTTCACTAATTTGAAGTTCATAATGATGTGACTTAGAATAACATTGACTTGTGCTTTTTATTCAAAGAAAATTAGCTATTCTATGTAAAATCATTTTCCCAGGGAGCATCTTATCTATTTATTAAAGGACTTGACAGTATGGAAATTTCATTTCATTGAAATTGCTTTGTAATTTACCTGGACCCCAATTAGTACAAAATTGTGATGTTTGACTATCCTTCACTTTATACCACAAGAACGCCTAGTTCAGAATTTAAATATACTATTCCTTTTCATGAAATAGTTTTATAAAGTTAGAGGTACTTTGATGAGCTTAGGATGCTGCATCATTTGATATGACTACTAAAAAAAGAGGAAGGGTTCATCTAAATTTTATGTATTTTGGAGGTGCCCTCTTTGAAGCTATCTGGCCCTCTGATTACATATACCAAATACCAGGAATGAAAGAGGAAGGGTTATAATTTAAGGCCACAGTATAAACACAGTTGATTGCAAAGAACAATAAATTGCCATCAGAAATCAATACATTATTTCCCAAAGCTTGTCTGGGGAGAATCATTCCATCTTCACAGACACAGTGAATGTTTGCTAGATTTATAGCTGTTTGCTGGGGGTTTATACAGCATCATATTTCCATTGGATCCATGAGGAAGCGAAGCTTGGTCATTCAGCCTCCCTTTAGGGAGTGCAAACAGCAGAGAGATTTCAGAGAAGACGTATCAAGAGCTATAAAGGAGTGATCTTTTCCACATACAATTAATTGGTGAATTAAAGAAAAGGTTCCTGGGACAATTCATTTAATTGTTCATTTGTTAATGCTTTATTTGTACATAGGGACCTGGATTAGAAAAATTTATTAATGCAAAATAATATTTAAAATTTGGGTAGTCGATATATGATACTTAGTTGTGTATATTTAAAAGGACAATTTAACATGCATCAGGACACTGAAAATATAAAATACATTGATTGTAGTTGCAGAATGAACCAAACCCTAAATTATAGTTTATGGAGCAGGAAAGTAAAATTTGAAGAGTGTGGTTTCAGGCACCAATAGTTTGAAGGAGTAATATGCTAAAGAATGAATTTTTCACCCTAAAATCCTTATTTAAAGGTATTGAAAACTCTAAATAGTAAAATCTGATAGAGTTGCAGTTCACTAATTTGAAGTTCATAATGATGTGACTTAGAATAACATTGACTTGTGCTTTTTATTCAAAGAAAATTAGCTATTCTATGTAAAATCATTTTCCCAGGGAGCATCTTATCTATTTATTAAAGGACTTGACAGTATGGAAATTTCATTTCATTGAAATTGCTTTGTAATTTACCTGGACCCCAATTAGTACAAAATTGTGATGTTTGACTATCCTTCACTTTATACCACAAGAACGCCTAGTTCAGAATTTAAATATACTATTCCTTTTCATGAAATAGTTTTATAAAGTTAGATCTTTTCCTCCTTTAGAGATCCTTCTTTTAATTTTTTACCATAAGTAATAATGTAATGTCATTATTATTTATGGTATAAGCATTCACCTTTCTGGATAAACCACTCCGGCTCTTATTATTTGTGTCCTGAAATAGGCTCATTTGATGAATTGAAATCATAAACTGTCTTAGCTGTATGTATAAATTAAGTGGAGCCATTAAAGTGTTAGCTGGCCATTTTCAACCAATACTGTGGAGAGGCTTAGGCATGCTCAAAGTCTTCTATTAGACAAAATAATCAACATCCCAGGTGAAGGCATAGCAAGGTGCATTTCTAAGACAGATTTGAATAAAAACAAACACATTCAAAGGGTAACTTTCCAGACCAAAACTTCCCGTCTGAATGCACAAAGCAGAGAGGATTGCTCCATTTGCCACTCTCTCCATCCAGAGCATAAAATGCCACTCTCAGGACAGGAGTCAGAGAAAATGGGGATTTTCTCATTGTCCCAGGAACCTTGTCTGACCTAGCAGGACTTCTGCTGAATAACCATAAGACTTCCGAAATGATCTAGTCTGTAAGATCAGTCCGAGAAGATGCTCATCCTGGCATGGCTCACTCCAAGCAAGTCCAGTTACTAGAGCCAGAGCAGTTAGGGGAGGATGAAGAGAAAAGTGCTTTATATTCTGTTTCTATTAAAAAGCACCATGGGTGCAAGGCACGCTGATTTTAATCAGTCTCCCACACGTTGTGAGGACCTTGGTAAGCCTAGCAGGTTCCAAAAGCTGTAAGTTTCCGTTAGACATGGTATAACCTAGGGCCACCATCTCAGAAGACAGAGTCACAGTATTTAACAGTCCACAAATTCTTCTGTTTATCTGCATCTCCTCCACTTACTCTACAGTTGCCCTTCAGCTTGAAATTACTGATCTGTAAGATAAGCCAACATTTGGTCATTTATTCACCAAATATTTATCGTCCTATATCAGGCATTGTGACTAGGCACTGGAGATGAAGAAATTAATGTGGTAGACAGAATCCTTCTTGTTAGAGAACTCATATTTCTGGGTGGGCAAGTGCGACTACCACACACAAGTCTTTCAAATAAAAATCCAGAACTATAAATACTATCACAGATAAAGCAGGGTAAGGTTTTGCTGTGATGTGCTTGACAGAGTAGATGTTTCAGTTAAGAAATCAGAAAGCATTTTTTGTGTATTAATATTTCACCTTTCAAAGCATTCCATCGAAAGGTAGATTTATTTTGGTTAAGTAGGAGTATAAGTCAGGGTTCTCCAGAGAAACAGAACCAATGGGATGTAGATATAGGTGTAGATACACAGGGTGGTTCCAGAGAGAACAGGTTAAAGTGTTAGCTGGCCATTTTCAACCAATACTGTGGAGAGGCTTAGGCATGCTCAAAGTCTTCTATTAGACAAAATAATCAACATCCCAGGTGAAGGCATAGCAAGGTGCATTTCTAAGACAGATTTGAAAACAAACAAACACATTCAAAGGGTAACTTTCCAGACCAAAACTTCCCGTCTGAATGCACAAAGCAGAGAGGATTGCTCCATTTGCCACTCTCTCCATCCAGAGCATAAAATGCCACTCTCAGGACAGGAGTCAGAGAAAATGGGGATTTTCTCATTGTCCCAGGAACCTTGTCTGACCTAGCAGGACTTCTGCTGAATAACCATAAGACTTCCGAAATGATCTAGTCTGTAAGATCAGTCCGAGAAGATGCTCATCCTGGCATGGCTCACTCCAAGCAAGTCCAGTTACTAGAGCCAGAGCAGTTAGGGGAGGATGAAGAGAAAAGTGCTTTATATTCTGTTTCTATTAAAAAGCACCATGGGTGCAAGGCACGCTGATTTTAATCAGTCTCCCACACGTTGTGAGGACCTTGGTAAGCCTAGCAGGTTCCAAAAGCTGTAAGTTTCCGTTAGACATGGTATAACCTAGGGCCACCATCTCAGAAGACAGAGTCACAGTATTTAACAGTCCACAAATTCTTCTGTTTATCTGCATCTCCTCCACTTACTCTACAGTTGCCCTTCAGCTTGAAATTACTGATCTGTAAGATAAGCCAACATTTGGTCATTTATTCACCAAATATTTATCGTCCTATATCAGGCATTGTGACTAGGCACTGGAGATGAAGAAATTAATGTGGTAGACAGAATCCTTCTTGTTAGAGAACTCATATTTCTGGGTGGGCAAGTGCGACTACCACACACAAGTCTTTCAAATAAAAATCCAGAACTATAAATACTATCACAGATAAAGCAGGGTAAGGTTTTGCTGTGATGTGCTTGACAGAGTAGATGTTTCAGTTAAGAAATCAGAAAGCATTTTTTGTGTATTAATATTTCACCTTTCAAAGCATTCCATCGAAAGGTAGATTTATTTTGGTTAAGTAGGAGTATAAGTCAGGGTTCTCCAGAGAAACAGAACCAATGGGATGTAGATATAGGTGTAGATACACAGGGTGGTTCAGACGGTAGAGAATCTGCCTGCAATGCAGGAGACCTGAGCTCGATCCCTGGGTAGAAAAGATCCCCTGGAGAAGGAAATGGCAACCCACTCCAGTATGCTTGTCTAGAGAATCCCATGGACAGAGTTGTCTGGGGGGCCACAGTCCATGGGGTTACAAAGAGTCAGACATGACTGACACTTTCATAGATATATAGACTCTTGAGAATCCCTTGAACTGCAAGATCAAACCAGTCAATCCTAAAGGAAATCAACACTGAATATTCATTGGAAAGACTGATCCTGAAGCTCCAATACTTTGGCCATCTGATTAGAAGAGCAACTCCCTGGAAAAGATCCTTATGGCTGGAAAGATCAAAGGCAAAAGAAGAGGGTGGCAGAGGATGAGTTGGTTAGATAGCATCACCGACTCAATGGACACGTATTTGAGCTAACTCAGGGAGATAGTGAAGGATAGGGAAGCATGCCCTGCTTCAGTTCATGGGGTTGCAAAGAGTTGGACATGATTTAGCAACTGAACAACAACATAAAGCAATAGATATAAATGTATACATAAGAGGAGATTTATGATAGCAATTGGCTCGTGCACTTTTGGCAACTGAGATGCTCCACAATCTGCTATCTGCAAACTGGAGACCTAGTGGTATAATTCATTCCAAGTCCAAAGTCCTAAGAGCCAGACTACTGTAAGATAAGCCAACATTTGGTCATTTATTCACCAAATATTTATCGTCCTATATCAGGCATTGTGACTAGGCACTGGAGATGAAGAAATTAATGTGGTAGACAGAATCCTTCTTGTTAGAGAACTCATATTTCTGGGTGGGCAAGTGCGACTACCACACACAAGTCTTTCAAATAAAAATCCAGAACTATAAATACTATCACAGATAAAGCAGGGTAAGGTTTTGCTGTGATGTGCTTGACAGAGTAGATGTTTCAGTTAAGAAATCAGAAAGCATTTTTTGTGTATTAATATTTCACCTTTCAAAGCATTCCATCGAAAGGTAGATTTATTTTGGTTAAGTAGGAGTATAAGTCAGGGTTCTCCAGAGAAACAGAACCAATGGGATGTAGATATAGGTGTAGATACACAGGGTGGTTCAGACGGTAGAGAATCTGCCTGCAATGCAGGAGACCTGAGCTCGATCCCTGGGTAGAAAAGATCCCCTGGAGAAGGAAATGGCAACCCACTCCAGTATGCTTGTCTAGAGAATCCCATGGACAGAGTTGTCTGGGGGGCCACAGTCCATGGGGTTACAAAGAGTCAGACATGACTGACACTTTCATAGATATATAGACTCTTGAGAATCCCTTGAACTGCAAGATCAAACCAGTCAATCCTAAAGGAAATCAACACTGAATATTCATTGGAAAGACTGATCCTGAAGCTCCAATACTTTGGCCATCTGATTAGAAGAGCAACTCCCTGGAAAAGATCCTTATGGCTGGAAAGATCAAAGGCAAAAGAAGAGGGTGGCAGAGGATGAGTTGGTTAGATAGCATCACCGACTCAATGGACACGTATTTGAGCTAACTCAGGGAGATAGTGAAGGATAGGGAAGCATGCCCTGCTTCAGTTCATGGGGTTGCAAAGAGTTGGACATGATTTAGCAACTGAACAACAACATAAAGCAATAGATATAAATGTATACATAAGAGGAGATTTATGATAGCAATTGGCTCGTGCACTTTTGGCAACTGAGATGCTCCACAATCTGCTATCTGCAAACTGGAGACCTAGTGGTATAATTCATTCCAAGTCCAAAGTCCTAAGAGCCAGCAGACTACTGGTTTAAGTCTTGGCATCTGAAGGTCTGAGAAGAGGAGCTGCCATATCATGGCATGTCCATGACATCCCAGCTGAAGAAGAGGGAGAGAATTTGTCCTTCCCTCACCTTTCTGTTGCACTGAGGCACACAATGAATTGGATGATGGTGCCCACATTGGTGAGAGTGTCTCTTCACTCCATTTGCCAACTCAAATGCTCATCATTTCCAGGCATATGCTCACAGATTCACTCAGAAACGATGTTTTTCCAACTGTCTGAGTATCCCCTTAGGACAGTCAAGTTGACACAGAAAAGGAACTGTAACAACTGTAACAACTGTAACAGAGTTCATCTTTATTTCAGCTTGTTGGTTATATCAACATCCTGCGTATATGTGTATAAATGTTGAGTATTTGGGGTAAGCCGAAAGACCCTTGAGTTTAAAGCCTGAATTTGTACAGTTTTGCCATTCCCTTTGAAAAAGAACATATCTCATCAATTGCATGTTAGAAGGGGAAGAGTAGATGCCTGACTCTGTAGTCAGACCTGTGGTGTGGAGTCCTTTTGTGAGAGGTGGGGTACCCACAGCACACACATTACTATTGGAGGTGTGCCCCTGTCTCCTGAAATCAGCAGAATTCTTGTTGATTTTAAAGGTGTTCTATGGAGATAAGGTTGCACACCCACTGACAGGTCAGTGCCTGAGAGATTGTACATCAGCAGACTTTCTCCTTAAATATGCACTTTTAACTTGCAAGTCTTTCAAACAATACGGTTGTCAATAATTTAGGAAATAATCTCAAACTTAAATTATACTTTTTCACTGTGACTCAATGGACACGTATTGGGTGAGATAGTGAAGGATAGGGAGGCATGCCCTGCTTCAGTTCATGGGGTTGCAAAGAGTTGGACATGATTTAGCAACTGAACAACAACATAAAGCAATAGATATAAATGTATACATAAGAGGAGATTTATGATAGCAATTGGCTCGTGCACTTTTGGCAACTGAGATGCTCCACAATCTGCTATCTGCAAACTGGAGACCTAGTGGTATAATTCATTCCAAGTCCAAAGTCCTAAGAGCCAGCAGACTACTGGTTTAAGTCTTGGCATCTGAAGGTCTGAGAAGAGGAGCTGCCATATCATGGCATGTCCATGACATCCCAGCTGAAGAAGGGGGAGAGAATTTGTCCTTCCCTCACCTTTCTGTTGCACTGAGGCACACAATGAATTGGATGATGGTGCCCACATTGGTGAGAGTGTCTCTTCACTCCATTTGCCAACTCAAATGCTCATCATTTCCAGGCATATGCTCACAGATTCACTCAGAAACGATGTTTTTCCAACTGTCTGAGTATCCCCTTAGGACAGTCAAGTTGACACAGAAAAGGAACTGTAACAACTGTAACAACTGTAACAGAGTTCATCTTTATTTCAGCTTGTTGGTTATATCAACATCCTGCGTATATGTGTATAAATGTTGAGTATTTGGGGTAAGCCGAAAGACCCTTGAGTTTAAAGCCTGAATTTGTACAGTTTTGCCATTCCTTTGAAAAAGAACATATCTCATCAATTGCATGTTAGAAGGGGAAGAGTAGATGCCTGACTCTGTAGTCAGACCTGTGGTGTGGAGTCCTTTTGTGAGAGGTGGGGTACCCACAGCACACACATTACTATTGGAGGTGTGCCCCTGTCTCCTGAAATCAGCAGAATTCTTGTTGATTTTAAAGGTGTTCTATGGAGATAAGGTTGCACACCCACTGACAGGTCAGTGCCTGAGAGATTGTACATCAGCAGACTTTCTCCTTAAATATGCACTTTTAACTTGCAAGTCTTTCAAACAATACGGTTGTCAATAATTTAGGAAATAATCTCAAATGTCTTAAAACTTTCATAGCACTTTGGGTTTGCAACCTGGTAATGTTTTACATCCTGGATGCTTCTACAAATCAAAATATTTATTATGGAGTCAAGTACATACACACAGCTCTTCTAGAAAAGGGGGAGGGGCAAGGACAAATGTAAATAAATATTTGCACAATAAAAATGTTTTAATGAGAAAATCTTTTTGCAATGAGGATAGAATGGATGTCCAACTTGGAACATAAAACTGAGTAACCTTCATCTCATTTGCCTGGTTTTTGATGAGATCTTGAAGACTAGTTTGACCACAGTTAGATAAGACCTGAAAGTAAGGAAGGTGTGACTGGCTTATTACTGAGAAGGGTGCCCTGCCCTTCAGAGATGCTTAATAAACTTGTGTTAAATTGGTACCTCCCTGACTTATGGGGATATTGGTATAACCTTGAAAACAAGTGTTCTTCTTCCAGTCAGGAGGAATTCACAAATATCCTGTTTAAGTTACAGCTCATGTATGTCAGGAATTATTAACAAAATATATGGAAATGCATGGAATATTTATGCTGATACTGATGGATTATTATAAGTTTTTATTATACCAGTGGTTCTTAACTCTGTCCAAACCAATGTTATTTTTATAGCAAATATTTAATACTATATCTTTATGAATTAAAGTTCATAGGTAATATGACCTACATACCATATAATTTTTAATATAATGTCATAATTATAAGTGAGAAGAGAACACCACCCTGTTTTATAGTAATAATAATATTACATGCATTTTAATATAGGATCATTTAATCCTGCTCATGCTAGAAGACAAAATGTTAAATATTCACACATAAATATAGAACTGTCTATTTAGATATATTTACACAACTAATATAGGTTTCCTGTGTTGGTGGTTGGAAAATACTGAGGTATTCCAAAACAATGAATGAATGAGTCAGTTATGAACCAAAACTATTACCCAAAGTAAAGGCTTATATCAATTTACACAGATATTGTGCTTCTGGAAAATCAAGTGGTTAAAACTGTGAAAGAGATATTTTAGATTTGTCTGTGAAGGGCAGTTAGATTCTAGGTTTGTAAAATTATAAACGTTTGCCACCTTCATGGACACCCAAGGGAACATTTCAAAATCACTCAGAATATAGGAGCATCCTTTTCCTTTGAGACAGAAAAGTCTGGTATCCTTGGACTCCATTTTCCAAATTGTAGTCATGCTCACCTACCCCCCCACTCACTGTGACAACCAAAGGAAATGTCCTTTCATATTTCCTAAATGTTCCCTCCGAGGCTGTACGGAGCCCTTTGAGACCCACTGAATTATGTCACAAAGGTGAGAGGGTGATTGTAAATCTCTCCTCTGGCTTATCCCTTATCTTGTGATGTTTTTGTCATTCTTTCCCAAGTTCCTGGTAATTTTTGAGATGTAACAACATGTGTCAATCTCACCATCACTTATAACTAGCTGGTTGATTGCATAGTTTTCCTGTTCCCTAGTTATTTAAAATGGAAATGAGTAGAAATAAAATGAACCTTTCATTTTAAAAAGTAGTTCTGCTTTACATGACTATATAGAACCGGAAAAAAACAAACCAAAAAAACTTATTTCTACACAGAGGGGACAAGTAATCGCGCAGAAGACTAAGAAAAATCAACAGCAGGACTTTTTTCATCTTTAAATGTGAAGAAGACAGTGTAACAGTAATAGAAGTATCCAAAAAGGAGAAAAAAGATGGTTGTTGGGTTCAACTAGTTTTGAATGGCTCCAAGCATTGAGAAATGGGAGCCTAAATGTGGTTTTGATAACTGTAGTATTTCAGATTTTAGGGAACACTCACAAAAAGTGGCTAGAAGGTTAAATTACTTCTATCCTTGGGTGTCTGGGTTGTAATGTTAAGGATTTTAGGTAATTTCCTCATAAAACTCAATTGACCATAAAACACCAGTTGACCAAAATATTAAAGCCTTTGTGGGGGAGCCTAAATAAAAATTAACAGAGTGATTCAATTAAGTTTAATAAATACTTACTGAAGGTTTAGCATATGTCAAACACTGGGAAGAACTAAGACTGGTGAACCTCCTCCAGAAGCTGCATGCATCGTTTTCTACAGTCTTCTCAGTAACTCCCTACAAGAATATTTCATCCCCACTTTATAGATGAGAGCACTGAGGTTCAGCTGGAGAAGGAAATGGCAGCCCTCTCCAGTATTCTTGCCTGGAGAATGCTATGGACAGAAGAGCCTGGGGGGATACTGTCCATGGGATTGCAGAGAGTCTCACAGGTCTTAGTGACTACACAACAACAACTGAGTTTAAGCAAAGGTCAGAGAAGCAATCCTAGAAGTTAGGATTTGCACGTCCATCTGTTTCATCCTTAGGGAGGAGAGTGTATCAGTCAGGTACTAGGTCCTAGACTAGGAAAGGTGCATGCTCTATTTCCCTTATTCCTCCAAAAATAAAATGATAAAGTTGGTGACCATTTCTCTAATTTTAAAACTGAGTCAGTGAAGGTGCAGAAAGCTAAGTGACTTGGTTCTGATCACACCATAACTGAACAGTGTAAGACATCCGTTGGACTTACTTGATTTCAGAGGGCTTGTTCTTTCTATTGTGGTCTCCTATGCTTGGTAGCAGCATCTCACCTTTTCATTTCTCTGCATGTCATGATTCTTTCTTGAATGTGTGCCCAGTCATGTCTGATGCTTTATGACCCCATGGACTAAGAGCCCGACATGACTATATAGAACCGGAAAAACAAACCAAAAAAACTTATTTCTACACAGAGGGGACAAGTAATCGCGCAGAAGACTAAGAAAAATCAACAGCAGGACTTTTTTCATCTTTAAATGTGAAGAAGACAGTGTAACAGTAATAGAAGTATCCAAAAAGAGAAAAAGATGGTTGTTGGGTTCAACTAGTTTTGAATGGCTCCAAGCATTGAGAAATGGGAGCCTAAATGTGGTTTTGATAACTGTAGTATTTCAGATTTTAGGGAACACTCACAAAAAGTGGCTAGAAGGTTAAATTACTTCTATCCTTGGGTGTCTGGGTTGTAATGTTAAGGATTTTAGGTAATTTCCTCATAAAACTCAATTGACCATAAAACACCAGTTGACCAAAATATTAAAGCCTTTGTGGGGGAGCCTAAATAAAAATTAACAGAGTGATTCAATTAAGTTTAATAAATACTTACTGAAGGTTTAGCATATGTCAAACACTGGGAAGAACTAAGACTGGTGAACCTCCTCCAGAAGCTGCATGCATCGTTTTATACAGTCTTCTCAGTAACTCCCTACAAGAATATTTCATCCCCACTTTATAGATGAGAGCACTGAGGTTCAGCTGGAGAAGGAAATGGCAGCCCTCTCCAGTATTCTTGCCTGGAGAATGCTATGGACAGAAGAGCCTGGGGGGATACTGTCCATGGGATTGCAGAGAGTCTCACAGGTCTTAGTGACTACACAACAACAACTGAGTTTAAGCAAAGGTCAGAGAAGCAATCCTAGAAGTTAGGATTTGCACGTCCATCTGTTTCATCCTTAGGGAGGAGAGTGTATCAGTCAGGTACTAGGTCCTAGACTAGGAAAGGTGCATGCTCTATTTCCCTTATTCCTCCAAAAATAAAATGATAAAGTTGGTGACCATTTCTCTAATTTTAAAACTGAGTCAGTGAAGGTGCAGAAAGCTAAGTGACTTGGTTCTGATCACACCATAACTGAACAGTGTAAGACATCCGGTTGGACTGACATGATTTCAGAGGACTTGTTCTTTCTATTGTGGTCTCCTATGCTTGGTAGCAGCATCTCACCTTTTCATTTCTCTGCATGTCATGATTCTTTCTTGAATGTGTGCCCAGTCATGTCTGATGCTTTATGACCCCATGGACTAGAGCCCGACAGGCTCCTCTTTCCATGGAATTCTCCAGGCAAGAATACCGGAGTGTGGGCTTCCCCTGATGGTCCAGTGGGTAAGGACACCGCCTTGCAGTGCAAGGGGCGCCGGTTCGATCCCTGGCCTGGGAAGATCCCACGTGCCGCGGAGCGGCTGGACTGATGTGTCCAATCACTCAGCCGGAGCTCTGGAGCACATGTGCCCAGAGCCGGTGCTCTGCAACGACAGACACCACCGTGATGGGAGGCCCACAGGAGCCAAAGAACGAAGACGAATGAAAATAGATAAATGGAAGACCAAAGGAAGTGGCCCGCCCACTCCCCTTCCTCCACAACCTGACCCCCACCCAAAGTGAATAAATAAATAAATCTTTAAAAAAAAAGTAATAAGAGAAAGCACAAAGGAAAGATTAAAAGATAAAAACATAAAATTTAAAGAATACTGGAGTGGGTTGCCATTTCTTTCTTCAGGGCATCTTCCAAGACCAAGATCAAAGCTTGTGTCTCCTGCATTGCAGGAGGACTCTTTTCGGCTTTAGCTATTGATAAATACATACTTTATATTTTATACATTTTATATTATATATTTCATAATACAATATAAAATGAAGGTATTCAGTTTATCTTCAAACGGGTGGCATTTTCTTGACGAGGGCTTAACTAAGTGCTCCATCTTAAATAAAATAAAGCCAAGGTCCTCTAAGCTGCTGGTCAAAGCAAAGAATTAGAAGTTAGGATTTGCACGTCCATCTGTTTCATCCTTAGGGAGGAGAGTGTATCAGTCGGGTACTAGGTCCTAGACTAGGAAAGGTGCATGCTCTATTTCCCTTATTCCTCCAAAAATAAAATGATAAAGTTGGTGACCATTTCTCTAATTTTAAAACTGAGTCAGTGAAGGTGCAGAAAGCTAAGTGACTTGGTTCTGATCACACCATAACTGAACAGTGTAAGACATCCGGTTGGACTGACATGATTTCAGAGGACTTGTTCTTTCTATTGTGGTCTCCTATGCTTGGTAGCAGCATCTCACCTTTTCATTTCTCTGCATGTCATGATTCTTTCTTGAATGTGTGCCCAGTCATGTCTGATGCTTTATGACCCCATGGACTAGAGCCCGACAGGCTCCTCTTTCCATGGAATTCTCCAGGCAAGAATACCGGAGTGTGGGCTTCCCCTGATGGTCCAGTGGGTAAGGACACTGCCTTGCAGTGCAAGGGGCGCCGGTTCGAGCCCTGGCCTGGGAAGACCCCACGTGCCGCAGAGCGGCTGGACTGATGTGTCCAATCACTCAGCCGGAGCTCCGGAGCACATGTGCCCAGAGCCGGTGCTCTGCAACGACAGACACCACCGTGATGGGAGGCCCACAGGAGCCAAAGAACGAAGACGAATGAAAATAGAGAAATGGAAGACCAAAGGAAGTGGCCCGCCCACTCCCCTTCCTCCCCAACCTGACCCCCACCCAAAGTGAATAAATAAATAAATCTTTAAAAAAAAAAAAGTAATAAGAGAAAGCACAAAGGAAAGATTAAAAGATAAAAACATAAAATTTAAAGAATACTGGAGTGGGTTGCCATTTCTTTCTTCAGGGCATCTTCCAAGACCAAGATCAAAGCTTGTGTCTCCTGCATTGCAGGAGGACTCTTTTCGGCTTTAGCTATTGATAAATACATACTTTATATTTTATACATTTTATATTATATATTTCATAATACAATATAAAATGAAGGTATTCAGTTTATCTTCAAACGGGTGGCATTTTCTTGACGAACGAGGGCTTAACTAAGTGCTCCATCTTAAATAAAATAAAGCCAAGGTCCTCTAAGCTGCTGGTCAAAGCTAATACCTCTTAAAATCCCTCTTGCATTTTATTTCATGACCCTCTAATGATTATTGGAATGTCTGCCACAGGGCATCATTGTTCGAGGACTCTCTTATTTAACTTCCTAAATTAAACAGACCCCTGTGGTCCAGATCTACATCATTTTTTCCCCTAAATCACTGGCTGTAGCATCCTGCATACAGTAGGTGCTCAACAGCCTGCTGCCATGGACCAGTTTGGTTGCTGTGTTAGCAGTCACTACAGCTGTGAATGCCATGAATGAACGTCACGAATGAAATGTCAGTTCATTTCCAGACTCCACCAATTCCTTATGTTAAGCAACATGGATCCACTTAAAGTGTGTCATACAGAGTGAAGTAAGTCAGACAGAGAAAGAGAAATATTGTATGACACCCCTTCTTTGCAGAGTCTAAAAAGAAATGATTCAAATGAACTTACTTACAAAACAGAGAGACTCACAGAGAGAATGAACTTATGGTTGCTGAGGAGGGATAGTTAGGGTATTTGGGATGGATATGTACACATTGCTATATTTAAAATGGATAACCAACAAGAACCTATTGTATAGCACAAGAAACTCTGCTCGGTGTGATATGGCAGCCTGTATGGGAGGGGGTGTTGGGGGAGGATGGATACATGCATCTGTCTAGCTGAGTCCCTTTGCTGTTGACTTGAAACTATCACAGCATTGTTAATCAACCATGCCCCAATACAAAATAAAAAGTTTAAAGTTTGAAAGAAAAAGAATTTTCTATCCTAATTTCAATTCTAGAATTTTTCTGATTCTAGTATCACGTGGAGGTCATAGAGAATGGAAAAGAATCAGTTTTGGAAGCAGATTACCAGAGCTCTGCCACTTAACAGTGCACACTTGGCTGATTGCCTCTTTATGCTTCTCTCTCCTCGTATGTAGAACACAGATAACAATGGTACTCTACCTGCATGTGCTGTGAGGATGAAATGCGGTTTATCACACTTGAAGTGTTTAGCACTGTGCCCCACCAATGGTACAGCTACAAGTATCATGTAAAAGAAATTAATAGAAGAAAGGCTAGACCTTGAATCATGTGTCAATTTTGTCTACAAATGACATAGAGCAGGGGTCCCAAACCATGGCTGATGATCTGAGGTGGAGCTGATGTAATAATAATAGAAATGAAGTGCACCATAAATGTAATATGCTTGAATCATCCTGAAACCATCTGCTGACCCAGTCAGTGGAAAACTGTCTTCCAGGAAACCAGTGCCTAGTGAAACCAGTGCCTAGTGCCAAAAACATTGGGGATGGCTGAATAGAGGGAGGAGAGAAATTTAGTATGAAGGTGTATGTATCACACACACAGGTGACTAAAGTATATAATAAGCATTTTAGACTAAGAGAGGGCAGGATGTTTTGGAAAGAATGAGGGGATGGGAGTGAAGAGACTTGAGAGTACAGAATATAAAGTGTAATCAGAGAATAATGTGTATTAAATTTGACCACATGTCAGGCCCTGACCTGAGACCTTTACCCTCACGGCCCTTTCTTCTTTCAAAAACACTGTACGAACTGGTTCAGTTTTCCATTTACAGCTTCTCCTCTGGATTTAATTGAGACTATTATTGTCCTTGGGCTTTCCTGGTGGTTCAGACAGTAAAGAATATGCTTGCAATGCAGGAGACCAGGGTTCCATTCTGGGGTTGAAAAGACACCCTGGAGCAGGAAATGGCAACCCACTCCAGTATTCTTGTGTGGGAAATCCCATGGACAGAGGATCTTGGCAGGCTATAGTCCATGGGGTTGCGAAGAATTGGACATGAGTGACAGACTTTCACACATACACACACACATACTATTGCCCTCCTGGAGCATGGAGCTTAAGAATTCAGGTTCACTCATGCATTTATCACCCTGTCTGATATGTTTCTCCAGATTCATGTTCTACTAGCCTCCTTCCCTGGCCGCATGCAATGAGGCCTATTACCTAAAGCCATTTTGAAATGAATATAAAATGGTTGATGCAAAGAGTGTTTAGCACTGTGCCCCACCAATGGTACAGCTACAAGTATCATGTAAAAGAAATTAATAGAAGAAAGGCTAGACCTTGAATCATGTGTCAATTTTGTCTACAAATGACATAGAGCAGGGGTCCCAAACCATGGCTGATGATCTGAGGTGGAGCTGATGTAATAATAATAGAAATGAAGTGCACCATAAATGTAATATGCTTGAATCATCCTGAAACCATCTGCTGACCCAGTCAGTGGAAAACTGTCTTCCAGGAAACCAGTGCCTAGTGAAACCAGTGCCTAGTGCCAAAAACATTGGGGATGGCTGAATAGAGGGAGGAGAGAAATTTAGTATGAAGGTGTATGTATCACACACACAGGTGACTAAAGTATATAATAAGCATTTTAGACTAAGAGAGGGCAGGATGTTTTGGAAAGAATGAGGGGATGGGAGTGAAGAGACTTGAGAGTACAGAATATAAAGTGTAATCAGAGAATAATGTGTATTAAATTTGACCACATGTCAGGCCCTGACCTGAGACCTTTACCCTCACGGCCCTTTCTTCTTTCAAAAACACTGTACGAACTGGTTCAGTTTTCCATTTACAGCTTCTCCTCTGGATTTAATTGAGACTATTATTGTCCTTGGGCTTTCCTGGTGGTTCAGACAGTAAAGAATATGCTTGCAATGCAGGAGACCAGGGTTCCATTCTGGGGTTGAAAAGACACCCTGGAGCAGGAAATGGCAACCCACTCCAGTATTCTTGTGTGGGAAATCCCATGGACAGAGGATCTTGGCAGGCTATAGTCCATGGGGTTGCGAAGAATTGGACATGAGTGACAGACTTTCACACATACACACACACATACTATTGCCCTCCTGGAGCATGGAGCTTAAGAATTCAGGTTCACTCATGCATTTATCACCCTGTCTGATATGTTTCTCCAGATTCATGTTCTACTAGCCTCCTTCCCTGGCCGCATGCAATGAGGCCTATTACCTAAAGCCATTTTGAAATGAATATAAAAATGGTTGATGCAAAGGGTGTTTGCATTGCATGAGGGCTAAGTCTCTTCAGTCGTGTTGAACTCTTTGTGGCCCCATGGACTGTAGCCCATCAGGCTCCTCTGTCCATGGGATTCTCTACGCTAGAATCCTGGGGTGGGTTTCCATTTCCTACCCTAGAAAAGTTTTCCTGATTCAGAGATTGAACCAACATCTCGTATGGCTCCTGCATTGGCAGTCACGTTCTTTACCACTAGATCCACCTGGGAAGACCCCAAAGATGCTTAGGACTATGTTGTTACTATTCATCAATAGTTAACTTATATCCAACTCTTTGTGACCCCCTAGATTATAGCATGCCAGCCTCTTCTGTCCTTCACTATCTCCCAGAGTTTTCTCAGATTCATGTCCATGAAGTCAGTGATGCTATCTAATCATCTCAGATAACCATCTGCTATCTGCCCCCTCCCGCTTTCCTTTTGCCTTCAATCTCTCCCAGCATCAGGGTCTTTTCCAATGAGTTGGTTCTTCTCATCAGGTGGCCAAAGTATTGAAGCTTCAGCTTCAGCATCAGTCCTTCCAATGAGTAGTCAGGGTTGATTTCTTTTAGGATTGACTGGTTTGATCTCTTTGCAGTTCAAGGGACTCTCAAAAGTCTCCAGCACCATAATTTGAAAGCGTCAGTTCTTTGGTGCTTAGTCTTTACAGTCTAACTCTCACATCTGCACATGACTACTGGAAAAAACACAGCTTTGACTATACAGACCTTTGTCATCAAAGTGATGTCTCTGCTTTTTAATACGCTGTCTAGTTTTAATAGCACCCAGTTGAAGGCCTTCAATGTCTACCTGTAGACCCAACCTACTCTGGACTTCCTTTTCCTCATGACAGTGTAACCTGATGACTCAGATCTGTTTGGAAATTTTTTCTTTAGAATTTAAGCAGAAAGATGGGGCTAATAGATAACATTGCAAAATGCTGGGTAATTTTGTGAATTGAGAGCAGTATAATGAAAACTATTTAGTAAATACTTGAAAAGATGTGTGGAATGCATCTAAGGTGTGTTAAGATAGTTGTTTGATTATGATGGTAATTTGTGAGATTGATTTTTGGAAGGAATCTTCACCATCTAGTCAGCATTAATTTGTGAGTATTCAGATACAGAGTACAGATAGGGAGAGAGGAAGAATGTGGGTGGCACAGAAGACTCCCACATGGGATGAATGTTCAACTTGACTGAGAAAGGCAGTGATCTTTAATGTCAGATAAAAGTCAAGGATTATCGCTCATTTTTGTTAAGCAAAAATACAACATGAGAAGAATCTCTTTTTAGTTATTTCATTTCTTCCCAAGGATAGATTCAAGTGATGCAAATAAAAAAAAATTTTCTTTCACTCAGGTTAGATAGAAATCATTTCATTTCCACAAGTTAATAAAAATCCTGATTTCACTGTGTAATATTGGGCATTCTAGTCTGTATCTTTCCAATATACTGTTGAGCTTGAGAAGACTTGCATGTGAACCTTCTCTGTTTCTCCCTGTGACCTGGCTCTGCCATCTATATGAGCTCCCTGTGCTACAGAAAAGGTAGAATTTCCTTCTTCTTTTGGACAGTTGTGGTTAATAGGCTCTACTTTTAAACTGAAGAAGTTAGCAGGCAAAAGAGATTTCAGAAATGTCTAACTACCTAATGAATGACACTGAGATCCCTGAAAGGTTATTGATGAAAAGACTGCAGATGACTAGATATTTGAGGACAGAATTTTAACTGAACCTTATATACTTCTTTATTTGAAGATGTAAGGGGTGAATGCAATATTACAAAGAGTTTTTATCTGGTAGAAAGTAATAAATAATAAATGTGAAAGAATTGGAAAGAGAATTTGCATTTATCAGGACTATTCAGTGTAATGAGCCATTGTTATCATTCTTATTATGAGAAGCTCACATTTCTAATTTTGGAATTTGTGTGTTTTCAACACTATTTTTTCTGTTCTTTCAGAATCTACACAGCATAGATATGGTATATTGAGGGGCATTTGAAAACTTTCTATGCAAAATGCTGGGTAATTTTGTGAATTGAGAGCAGTATAATGAAAACTATTTAGTAAATACTTGAAAAGATGTGTGGAATGCATCTAAGGTGTGTTAAGATAGTTGTTTGATTATGATGGTAATTTGTGAGATTGATTTTTGGAAGGAATCTTCACCATCTAGTCAGCATTAATTTGTGAGTATTCAGATACAGAGTACAGATAGGGAGAGAGGAAGAATGTGGGTGGCACAGAAGACTCCCACATGGGATGAATGTTCAACTTGACTGAGAAAGGCAGTGATCTTTAATGTCAGATAAAAGTCAAGGATTATCGCTCATTTTTGTTAAGCAAAAATACAACATGAGAAGAATCTCTTTTTAGTTATTTCATTTCTTCCCAAGGATAGATTCAAGTGATGCAAATAAAAAAAAATTTTCTTTCACTCAGGTTAGATAGAAATCATTTCATTTCCACAAGTTAATAAAAATCCTGATTTCACTGTGTAATATTGGGCATTCTAGTCTGTATCTTTCCAATATACTGTTGAGCTTGAGAAGACTTGCATGTGAACCTTCTCTGTTTCTCCCTTTGACCTGTCTTTGCCATCTATATGAGCCCCCTGTGCTACAGAGAAGGTAGAATTTCCTTCTTCTTTTGGACAGTTGTGGTTAATAGGCTCTACTTTTAAACTGAAGAAGTTAGCAGGCAAAAGAGATTTCAGAAATGTCTAACTACCTAATGAATGACACTGAGATCCCTGAAAGGTTATTGATGAAAAGACTGCAGATGACTAGATATTTGAGGACAGAATTTTAACTGAACCTTATATACTTCTTTATTTGAAGATGTAAGGGGTGAATGCAATATTACAAAGAGTTTTTATCTGGTAGAAAGTAATAAATAATAAATGTGAAAGAATTGGAAAGAGAATTTGCATTTATCAGGACTATTCAGTGTAATGAGCCATTGTTATCATTCTTATTATGAGAAGCTCACATTTCTAATTTTGGAATTTGTGTGTTTTCAACACTATTTTTTCTGTTCTTTCAGAATCTACACAGCATAGATATGGTATAATGAGGGGGCATTTGAAAACTTTCTATGGAAGGAAGCTGTTTCCTTTGTAAATATATTTATAAAACTTTACCAGCCTTTAACTAGAATTAAACGGTTAACATACACATGCACATACAATATTGCTTCTGTTTTATGTTTTGCTTTTCTGGCTGCGAGGCATGTGGGATCTTAGCTTCCTAACCATGGGTCCAACCTGTACCTCCTGAACTAGAAGGTGAAGCCTTAATCACTGGATCATGAGGGAAATCCCTAGCCTTTCTCTTTCTCTGTTTAAAATTGTTAACATTTCCTCAAACCAATCAATGTCCTTCTACAGCATGACTTTGAACAAATACTTGTTAATATCATATGGCTGTGCCATATTTACTTAACCTAATGTCATTGTTCAAGAGGGGCATTCCCAGCTCTGATAAACACCACTATCATGATTGTTCTAGTAAATACATATTTGAAGCACATTTCTATTCCCATAGGATACATTTATAGCAGTGCCGTTTCTAGATTAAAATATATGAACATCATGAGAGGTTTAATATAGATGAGTCATATGCCCAAATATAAGAAAACAGGCAGAAATGTGTGGCTTATTGGCTGATGGCACAAGTCTGAATGTGGCCAAGTACTGCTCTGCAGTGTTGAAGCCACATCTGATGACAGAACACTGGACACTGGGGGCTTTCCTCCCACGCAGGGAACATGAATAGAGGCGGTTAAGAGTGCCATGGGGAGATAAGAGTGAAGAAAACGATAGCCAGTAGACAAGTGTTTGCACTGATGCTGCAAACACAGATTGGCAAAGTCTTAAAGAAAATAAATGTTTCCGCCCCCACCGCCTATTGATGGCTGGAGAGGATATGGTGAGCAGGTGAAGAAATACTGGTGCAGATAAAAAAAAAAACACCTACTGGTAAAAAGACTGGAAGTCAGATTCTTAAACTTCGTGCATTTTACGGGTTGAAGACCATTCAACTTAGAAAAAGGAAATTGTTTCTCTTACATAACTATTTCATAGCCATTCTTTCATTTCCTCACCTGTCCCTTTTTTTTTTAAATATACCTTTTTTTTTTTGGTAGAGCGAAAAGGATGTGACCCCTTTAAGTGAATTTTGGAGCTAATTAAAGGCCATATGTCAACTGTGGTAGCTAAATGGACATGATAGAAAATCTGATAGCTAGATTGGAAACCCCCTGGAGGGTCCAATGTATATCAGTGGAGGTTAATGCAGAACTGTCTATTTGGCTGATGCCCAGTACCTATTTAATATTAATAAAACAAATTCCATTGTTTTTAACTTTGAGGAGGAAAAGCTGTGCTCAGGGAGCCTTAGTTTCACATCCTGTAACTAAAATTAGGATTCTGAAGAATATTGTTCTTCTCTGAAATGATGGAAATTCAAATTCTCCCTGTTAGGTTTATGCTGGATTTAGGAAATGCAAAGGTGATACTTCAGGAGAGGAGGTTAAGATTAGCAGGGAAAAAAAAAATCAAACAGAGGGTATTTAAATACCATACTACGAGTGAGTAATATATTCAGTCTTGTAAGAAGGCTTGCAAGATCTAAAGGAATAAGCAGAACTGAGGATAAAAAGGAATTTAAAGCTGGGGAGGCGGTTTGGAGGCTTCAGTGATTAAAGGGTACCATTCATAGCCGTAACAACATGAGGCAAATAGCTTATACTCTGTGCTGGCTCTTAGATGAATTCATTCAATATTTCGCATTTCTTTAAGAGGATGTAAGAAAATCATTTACTCTGAACTGAGTAGGAGACATTGCATTTCAAAACGAAGCTCTTAGCGCTCCAGTTCTAGGAAGGGAGGGCTCTCTGTCTCTGTGATGCTTTATCTAACTTTATTTTCTCACCTGCATCTAAATTCTGGATCCCTCCAGGGAGAGCTTTCAGATTTCCACTAGGGGCTGTTCATGCTGCCAGACCTTAACTAAAGTGTAGAGAGTTGTGGCTCCAGGACTTTTCATGACGCTCTGGTTATTAGAAAAAATGTATTTGTTTATTTTTGGCTGCACTGGGTCTTTGTTACTGTATGAGGACTTTCTCTAGTTGTGGTGAGTGGAGACTACCCTCTAGTTGCGGTTCATGGCTTCTCATTGTGGTGACTTCTCTTGTTGCAGAGCATGGGTTTTAGGCACATGGGCTTAATTGCCTTCGCCATGTGGAATCTCTCCAAACAAGCAATTTGAACCCGTGTACCCTGCATTGATAGGTGGATTGTTAATCTTTGACCCATCAGAAAAGGAGGAGAGAGTGGGGAGAAGGACACAGAGTATGCAAAGTTGCAAAGGGGCTTCATTTCCTAAAGTTTCTGAGTTAGGTAGACCTGAGCTTAACCATCAGTTCCTTTTTGTAGGTCAACTCTAGTCGTAGGGAAGTTCTGAAGCTCTATGAGCTTTATTCCTTACCAGAGAACAGTGTGCATTACAGATTGAATTCTGAATTAAAAATAACTGTATGGGCTTCCCTGGTGGTCCAGTGGGTAAGGACACCGCCTTGCAGTGCAAGGGGTGCCAGTTTGATCCCTGGCCTGGGAAGATACCACATGCAGCGGAGCAGCTGGACCAATGTGTCCCAAGTACTCAACTGGAGCTCTGGAGCGTATGCACCCAGAGCCGGTGCTCTGCAGCGAGAGAGACCACTGTGATAGGAAGTTCACACAGGCCAAAGAAACAAAGACAGAAATAAATGAAAGACCAGTAGAAGTGGCCAAAAAATAAAGAAAAAAAAATAACTGTATGCAATGACTTTTATAGAGTTTGACACATTATAAACATTTAGGAAGTGGTAGTTTAAAACCAAAGTAATAGTTATAGAATAGGAGCTGCTTAATTATCAATTATCATATTATTTAGCATGCTAAGAAGTATAACTTTTCACTTTTGTTTTTACATTTAGCAAGGAAATAGACAATAGTAGAGAGAATCCCGTATTAAACTTACAAGACTGGATCTCTCACATAACCTGAGGCAAGGCTTTAAACTTTCCTGGCCTTAGGGTTCCTGTATTAGTTTCTTGTTGCTGCTTTAACAAATGGCCACAAACTTAGTGTCTAAAAACAATGATCATTTATTGTCTGACAGTTCTGTAGTTCAGAAGTCTGACACAGATCTCATCAGGCAAAAAATCAAGGGGAGAATCACTTCCTTAGCTCTTCCAGCTTCTAGAGCCCACATTCCTTGTTGTCTCGTTCTTCCTCTGTCTTCAAAGCCAGCACCTGCTGGTTTGAGCCTTTATATATAGTATGTATGTGTGTGTGTGTGTATATATATACACACATTCATACATATATTTATGGATATACATATATATTTATATATTATACATATATAAAGGTCTATGGTTTTTTGGAGTACTGTTACATTTTGGGGTTTCATTTTAAATCTTTTAAAAAATATTTATTTGGCATTATTTGTTTATCTTGGCCAGGTCTCAGTTGTAATACTCAGGATCTTTGATCTTCATTGTGGCATGCAGGATCTTTCGCTGCAGTGTGAAACTCAGTTGCAGCATACAAGATCTAGTTCCCTGCACTGGGAGTGCAGAGTCGTAGCCACTGGACCAGCAGGGAAGCCCCTGGTTAAATTCTTTTCCATCACTTTATTTTAACCTGGTCTTCTGCCTTCCTTTTCCACTTTTAAGCATCCTTGTGATTACACTAGGCCCACTTGGATAATCTGGGGGATCATCTCTCCATCTCAGGGTCTACTGGTTAGCAACCTTAATTCTGTCTACAACTGTCTTTTGTCTTGTAAGGTTCACATTTTCTGGGAATTAGGACATGGGTATTTTGGGTTGACTGTTATTCTGCTTGCTATATTTATGAGATGACTGGACAGCATCCCCAATGTGATGGACATAAACTTGGGCCAACTCCAGGAGATGGTGAGGGACAGGGAGGCCTGGTATGCTGCAGTCCATGGGGTCGCAAAGAGTTGGACATGACTGGGTGACTGAATAACAACAACAAAAACAGCAGAATTTATTTTAAATGAAAACATATAAATTTCCATTCATTCGCTAATCTTATATAAGAAAGGATTTTCTCTTTGAGTATTTGAGTCCTGCATCTTTATTACATAAACCATACCTTTAACATGTATTGATATTTCTCAGTTATGTTTTGAATTAAGAAGAAATTAAAAAGACTGTATTGTGAAGCAGTGTATGTAGACTATTTTAAGATATTTTAATGATTTTTTCATTTTATGTGATTTTTTTCACTCAAGCCTCCTTTAATTCCCTTTCCATTTGCCAAATATTTCAATTTAAGTTTCATTGAAAAATTATTTTTCACTAATATTCACAAATTTATATAGCATGTATATGCTTCCAATGACAGGAACAAATAGCATAAGCAATTATAACTGATCTTGGTTAGTGCACAATTTACCCATTGGAAGCACAGGTGTGCAGGCAAATAGGAGACCCAGGGACAAGTAAGCATCCGTCACAATGATACACTGAAGCACTGGAGATTGCTAAGTTCGTTAAGTGGAGATTGATTAAAAGAGCTTCAATTATAACAGAAACTAATGTTATTGAAGGCTTATTGTATGTCAGGCACCCTGTGATATGTTTTGTTGTTTAGTTGCTAAGTCACTAAGTCTTTTTTGCAATCCCATGGACTGTCGCTTGCCAGACTTCTCTGTCCTTGGGATTTTCCAGGCAAGAATACTGGAGTAGCTTGCCATTCCCTCCTCTAGTAGACCACATTTTGTCAAAACACTGTACTAGGACCCATCCGTCTTGGGTGCCCCTGCACAACATGGCTCATAGCTTCATTGAGCTATGCAAGTCCCTTCTTCATGATATGCCTGTGATCCATGAAGGGGGCTCTGAACATAAAGACAAAAGAGAAAAAGATGAGACAAGCAGAGGAGGCAGGCAGACAAGAAACCCCCAAGGGCTTTCCTGCTCTACTGAAAGCGGCATCTCTTGACCATGTGACCCATTTGATCTTTGTCCAAGGGTGTGTTGACTCCTTCCTCTCTCATTCACATCACCCTTTTCTCTCTTCTCACAGTAGAAACATAGGCTCTAGGAGCAGGACCATTGTCTGTCTCAGTGCTTCAGCACCCATTTCCAGAAAAACATCTGTTTTTTGGTAAGCAGTTATACTTTTTTGAATTAAGAAGAAATTAAAAAGACTGTATTGTGAAGCAGTGTATGTAGCCTATTTTAAGATTTTTTTATGATTTTTTCTTTTTATGTGATTTTTTTCACTCAAGCCTCCTTTAATTCCCTTTCCATTTGCCAAATATTTCAATTTAAGTTTCATTGAAAAATTATTTTTCACTAATATTCACAAATTTATATAGCATGTATATGCTTCCAATGACAGGAACAAATAGCATAAGCAATTATAACTGATCTTGGTTAGTGCACAATTTACCCATTGGAAGCACAGGTGTGCAGGCAAATAGGAGACCCAGGGACAAGTAAGCATCCGTCACAATGATACACTGAAGCACTGGAGATTGCTAAGTTCGTTAAGTGGAGATTGATTAAAAGAGCTTCAATTATAACAGAAACTAATGTTATTGAAGGCTTATTGTATGTCAGGCACCCTGTGATATGTTTTGTTGTTTAGTTGCTAAGTCACTAAGTCTTTTTTGCAATCCCATGGACTGTCGCTGCAGACTTCTCTGTCCTTGGGATTTTCCAGGCAAGAATACTGGAGTAGCTTGCCATTCCCTCCTCTAGTAGACCACATTTTGTCAAAACACTGTACTAGGACCCATCCGTCTTGGGTGCCCCTGCACAACATGGCTCATAGCTTCATTGAGCTATGCAAGTCCCTTCTTCATGATATGCCTGTGATCCATGAAGGGGGCTCTGAACATAAAGACAAAAGAGAAAAAGATGAGACAAGCAGAGGAGGCAGGCAGACAAGAAACCCCCAAGGGCTTTCCTGCTCTACTGAAAGCGGCATCTCTTGACCATGTGACCCATTTGATCTTTGTCCAAGGGTGTGTTGACTCCTTCCTCTCTCATTCACATCACCCTTTTCTCTCTTCTCACAGTAGAAACATAGGCTCTAGGAGCAGGACCATTGTCTGTCTCAGTGCTTCAGCACCCATTTCCAGAAAAACATCTGTTTTTTGGTAAGCAGTTATACTTTTTTTTGAATGAATGAGAAAAAAATATGAATATATAAATTACTGAATGAAGATTTACTGGTTAGGAGCAGCCTTGACAAAAGAGGGCAAAGAATGGTGATGTTTTAACATAATAAAAGTGAAGTGAGTGACACAGGAGGAGGGGAGTTTTCTCTTTTGCTTCTATCATGATTTTGAAGGTCAGTATGAAGATCATGTCAACTTGAAAAAGGTGGACATTTCTCCTTTCAACATATCATCACTAAATGCAGTTTAAAGGAGACTGTCTATTTCCTGGTTTGGCATGGCTAAAATCTCTTGGAGTTGAAGGGACAAAACTCATATATCCTCAGAGCAATTTTCTAGCTGTGGGATTTGGGATCAATCACCCAAACCTGTCTGTGTAATGAGGTTGGTAATGCTTTTGTCTCCTGTTGTGAAATCAGAAAATTAAGTCTCCTTTTTCAGAAAGGAAATGTGAAATAGATCTCTATTTCTGTCTTACCTCTATCTCCATTCTGTCTGTTCTGGCCCAGGCTTGATGAAAGGAATCATACGTTAGGCAAGGGATTTTGCAAAAAGAAGAAACAGTCTTATGGACCTAAAAATATCTTTTTCTTCAGGTGCTATGATGTGCTGCATTTTTCTCTATAAACAAGACAGAGAAGGACAGAGAATATTTAAAACTTATTAATGAAATATGGTGCAATGATTTCAGGGAAACTTACATTTGATTATGGTCAGTACTTTTTCGTAAATTAGATAATCTTCTCATGTTTTCTCAGATTCAATGGAAAGAAGACAAATCTTTTCACCCATCAAACTCTTAGACTGTACAGACTTTCTTAACTTTAATGTAGGACACCAGCCTTTATCCCCAAGACTTGTATTAACTCTATTAAAGTTACAGATTTAGAGAAAATGTGTCATAAAACTGTGTGTGACGTGTTCATAAAGTTTGTCTTATCACTTGTATTAACTATAAGTAGAGTTCCAAGTTCCTCCTCCCCTCAACTCCACCTTTTAAAAAAAAAATTTTATTTTTAAATTTCTTTCTAAATAGGCTGAGTCTTCATTGCTGCTTGGACTTTTCTCTAGTTGTGGAAAGCAGGGGTACTCTTCATTGCAGGGGATGGGCTTCTCATTGTGGTGGTTTCTCTTGTTGTGAAGCATGTGCTTTAGGGTGTGTGGGCTTCAGGAGTTGCGGCACATAAGTCAATAGTTGCGGCTCCCAGGCTCTAGAGCACAGGCTCAATAGTTGTGGTTCATGGGCTTAGTTGCTCCACAGCATGTGGGATGTTCCTGTCCCAGGATCGAACCTGTGTCTTCTGCACCGGCAGGTGGATTCTTTACCACTGAGACACCAAGGAAGTCCTCTTTTCACCACCTTTTAAAAAATCTATAGTGAAGGAGAAAGCACTTCAGCTTGTGTTTAAACAGTAACTCTCAAGTGTCATTAAAAAACCCCAAATTGCCAGAAACCTTTGGTCTAGGTTAGCTTATAGGCTTGTTGTGAAAACCAAATGAAAGAATGGCTTCCAAAAACTCTCTTAAAACTATAAACTGAAAATATACGTAAGATATTGGGTGATGTAGGTGGACTGAGCTTGGACAAACGCTAACATCCAAGGTCTCTGAAATAAATCAAGGCCCTTTTCATCTGTCATTTCATGGCTTCCTTATAACAGCCATTAGAGATTAAGCCTTTTGAAATGTCCTTACTGTGAGGGAGATGATGACGTAAATTCCTACTTCATGCAAAGTTCAAAATAATGTGTAAGTAATACACTTATGAATGAATGTCCTACAAATTTTCTGTTTTCCCCCACAATTATTATTTAGACTTTTAATATTGTAAAATATCCATTTCTTATTCCTCATCCCCCAGATGAATGATTCTGACTTTGCTGGTGCCCCAATCATGTACTTAATTTGCCTACTGGGGACTCCAGCCATGGATTTATGTCATCTTCTAGACAGTGTAAATTAAGTAGTAAAATCCATCCACAACTCAATTCTAACTAACTTAATCTAACATTTTTTTTTTCCAAAAGAGTTTGGACATCTTCTAAGATTGATCTTTTCATGGTCCTAAATTTGGCTAAGTGAACCATTAAAGAAAGAGACAAATGGAGCCACGTAACAAATTAAGACATGCCTTAGGCACCAACACACGTCTCTTTAAGTCCCATCTGCCGAGCTCAGGTTTCTTAGGTGCAGTGCAGCAGAAGGCGGGTGGGCACTTTTCTATTTTCCTCTCCTTGCAGATCATGCCTTTCCTGTTTGAAAACATGGTATTGGGATCCACTGACCAAGGAGCAGCTGGAACACTCACACAGTTCTTATGGTGCAGACCTTGTGCACAGACCTCATCTGGGGGCACATTCCCTTGATGTATTTTTCTTTCCTTCTCCTACACCTGTTCTCAGGAGGGTCCATGCACATGGTCTTTGCAGCCCCGGCCTGGCAGTGAGTAGAAATGACAGGGGTTGGAGGATTATTTTCAGAAAGATCCAGGGAGAAGAAGCACTGTCGTGTCTGTGGGTAATAAAGAACCTGTAAGGGTCCTGTTTCTGGAGCACAGGTGCGGCTAGAGCATTCAAGCCTCATCTTGAATTTGTTCAGCACCTGCACGTGCAAAGCAATCAACTTTTCTCTCAAATCTGAGCTTGACATACTGGGAGATGCGTGTTTCCTTCCCTATAAAATAAGCATGCTGGACTTTATCCTCTGAAGTCTCCTCCAGCTCTAGCACCTATGAGATTCGCATTCCTGGTAAATCTCTCCCCCTTTTCTCCTCCGTTTCAGGAAGGAAATATCTATTCACTGCTCACTGGACATGCAGCTCCAAACAGATTCAGGGTGTCTTTTAAGATAGAGTTTGTTGTCTACCTTTTGAAATTTTCTGTTTTCCCTTCACAAATTATTATTTAAAAACTTTTTTTAATTTTTTGTTTAAAAATATCCATTTCTTATTCCTCATCCCCCAGATGAATGATTCTGACTTTGCTGGTGCCCCAATCATGTACTTAATTTGCCTACTGGGGACTCCAGCCATGGATTTATGTCATCTTCTAGACAGTGTAAATTAAGTAGTAAAATCCATCCACAACTCAATTCTAACTAACTTAATCTAACATTTTTTTTTTCCAAAAGAGTTTGGACATCTTCTAAGATTGATCTTTTCATGGTCCTAAATTTGGCTAAGTGAACCATTAAAGAAAGAGACAAATGGAGCCACGTAACAAATTAAGACATGCCTTAGGCACCAACACACGTCTCTTTAAGTCCCATCTGCCGAGCTCAGGTTTCTTAGGTGCAGTGCAGCAGAAGGCGGGTGGGCACTTTTCTATTTTCCTCTCCTTGCAGATCATGCCTTTCCTGTTTGAAAACATGGTATTGGGATCCACTGACCAAGGAGCAGCTGGAACACTCACACAGTTCTTATGGTGCAGACCTTGTGCACAGACCTCATCTGGGGGCACATTCCCTTGATGTATTTTTCTTTCCTTCTCCTACACCTGTTCTCAGGAGGGTCCATGCACATGGTCTTTGCAGCCCCGGCCTGGCAGTGAGTAGAAATGACAGGGGTTGGAGGATTATTTTCAGAAAGATCCAGGGAGAAGAAGCACTGTCGTGTCTGTGGGTAATAAAGAACCTGTAAGGGTCCTGTTTCTGGAGCACAGGTGCGGCTAGAGCATTCAAGCCTCATCTTGAATTTGTTCAGCACCTGCACGTGCAAAGCAATCAACTTTTCTCTCAAATCTGAGCTTGACATACTGGGAGATGCGTGTTTCCTTCCCTATAAAATAAGCATGCTGGACTTTATCCTCTGAAGTCTCCTCCAGCTCTAGCACCTATGAGATTCGCATTCCTGGTAAATCTCTCCCCCTTTTCTCCTCCGTTTCAGGAAGGAAATATCTATTCACTGCTCACTGGACATGCAGCTCCAAACAGATTCAGGGGTGTCTTTTAAGATAGAGTTTGTTGTCTAGTTGCTAAGTGTGCCTGACTCTTTTGTGACCCCCAGTGACTTTTCCTGCCAGGCTCCTCTGTCTACGGGTTTTTCCAGGTGGAAATACTAGAGTGGGTTGCATTTCCTCCTCCACAGGATCTTCCCAACCCAGGGATCGAACCTGAGTCTCCTGCATTGGCAGGTGGATTCTTTACCACAGAGCCACTAGGGAAGCCCAGGATACAGGTTAAAGGACGTTATTTCCGAGCTCCTATGATACCAGTGGCTTCCCCATATGGTTACTGACCAGGATTCTTGGCCTCCACAGTCAAAAGAAATTGACAAGAGGCCAGACAAGAAATTCAGGCAAGGCTTTAATTGCACCCCATGCCCCACCCCGATGGCAGCAGAGGGAAGGAGGATAAACAACAGCTTCCCTTGCTTGCTCCCTGAGGGGGTTGGGCATGTTTATTGCTTTTATGAGGTGTGAGTAGAGTGTGTCCAGGAGTTGGGCTGGACGGGAGAGGTGGCTTAGGTGGTTTTTGAGGAAGCACAGCCACTGATGGTGGTGTGCGTGCAGGAGGCACGTGCAACATGCCCCCCTTTTACTCCCAACGTTCTGCTTTTGTTCCAGGCTCTTCCAAATGGCAGCTGGATTTGTTTGGTCTCTTTGTATCTTTTGTCCAGAATTTGCCCCAACTGTGCATGCAGTTTCTTTGTGTTTTCTTAGCTCAAACGTGCAACAGATGTACAAGCTTCGGCAGTGAGTAGAAATGACAGGGGTTGGAGGATTATTTTCAGAAAGATCCAGGGAGAAGAAGCACTGTCGTGTCTGTGGGTAATAAAGAACCTGTAAGGGTCCTGTTTCTGGAGCACAGGTGCGGCTAGAGCATTCAAGCCTCATCTTGAATTTGTTCAGCACCTGCACGTGCAAAGCAATCAACTTTTCTCTCAAATCTGAGCTTGACATACTGGGAGATGCGTGTTTCCTTCCCTATAAAATAAGCATGCTGGACTTTATCCTCTGAAGTCTCCTCCAGCTCTAGCACCTATGAGATTCGCATTCCTGGTAAATCTCTCCCCGTTTTCTCCTCCGTTTCAGGAAGGAAATATCTATTCACTGCTCACTGGACATGCAGCTCCAAACAGATTCAGGGGTGTCTTTTAAGATAGAGTTTGTTGTCTAGTTGCTAAGTGTGCCTGACTCTTTTGTGACCCCCAGTGACTTTTCCTGCCAGGCTCCTCTGTCTACGGGATTTTCCAGGTGGAAATACTAGAGTGGGTTGCATTTCCTCCTCCACAGGATCTTCCCAACCCAGGGATCGAACCTGAGTCTCCTGCATTGGCAGGTGGATTCTTTACCACAGAGCCACTAGGGAAGCCCAGGATACAGGTTAAAGGACGTTATTTCCGAGCTCCTATGATACCAGTGGCTTCCCCATATGGTTACTGACCAGGATTCTTGGCCTCCACAGTCAAAAGAAATTGACAAGAGGCCAGACAAGAAATTCAGGCAAGGCTTTAATTGCACCCCATGCCCCACCCCGATGGCAGCAGAGGGAAGGAGGATAAACAACAGCTTCCCTTGCTTGCTCCCTGAGGGGGTTGGGCATGTTTATTGCTTTTATGAGGTGTGAGTAGAGTGTGTCCAGGAGTTGGGCTGGACGGGAGAGGTGGCTTAGGTGGTTTTTGAGGAAGCACAGCCACTGATGGTGGTGTGCGTGCAGGAGGCACGTGCAACATGCCCCCCTTTTACTCCCAACGTTCTGCTTTTGTTCCAGGCTCTTCCAAATGGCAGCTGGATTTGTTTGGTCTCTTTGTATCTTTTGTCCAGAATTTGCCCCAACTGTGCATGCAGTTTCTTTGTGTTTTCTTAGCTCATGAGGAGTGGAATGTCCAGATGTAAGCATTGCAGCACTGCAGCAAAGGGTCCCTGGTCCCAGTCTGTCCCTATGTCACCATGGTTGACAGAGAAGCCAATGTCTCACCTGCGTCTGCGTGCATGGCTGGACATGGTCCCTGCTCACTTGGGGACCTCAGCTCTGCTCCTTTTCCCTGAGCTTAGAAGACTTCTTGCCCCTTTAACAAGCTGACATGTTCCAGGCAAGATCCCTGTCCTTGTGTCTCTCTCTATGCAGATGACCAAGAGGGATGAGAAAGGTGGAAGGTGGGAGAAAGGTTCATGACATTTGGGCATATGTACACCTATGACTAATTCATGTTGATGTATGGCAGAAATGTAGCCACTATCATAAAGCAATTATCCCTGAATTAAAAGTAAATACATTTTAAGCAGGGCAGTAAAATGGATAAACAGACATAGAGGACAGACTTATGGACAGTTGAGGGGAGGGAGGAGTGGGTGAGATACATGGAAACGGTAGCATAAAAACTTACATTACCATCTGTAAAGTAGATAACCAATGGATAGAGACCCCTGAGTCATACTGCACATTTCCACTGGCTATCTACTTTACACTCAGTAGTGTATATGCATCCATGCCACTCTCTCCATTCGTCTCATTCTCTCCTTCCTATTCCCTGCCCATGTCCATAAGCCTGTTCTCTATGCCAAATAAGCATTAAAAAAAATTCTCTGCATCTCTTTCACTGCCAGAGAATCAGAGCAGAAGTCATGCAAGGACTCAGCCTTGGGTCATCAGTTAAAGCACCTAAAGCTCATAGGGGACTAAAAGAGTTTTTCTTTTCATTTTTCAAATCATACCCTTAAACCCTGAACAATTAAGAAAATCCCTTCAATATGTTCAGATTAATAAAGCAAATATTTTACAAGCTGATTTTCTTTCTTGAGTATTAGAATGAGCAATTCAGAGCCATGTGAACCCTACTGGCTTTATTGAAATATTAAAATACATAAATAATTTATTTGGAGAGACTCATAGAAGATATGAAATCTTCAGAACATTACATGTATAAATTATATATACTGTGTGATTCAAGAAGTTTAATGTGTCAGAAAGTATCCATGTCACCCTCCCATGCTCAGCCCAGCCTGTTTGAGGGGAGGGAGGTTAAAATGAAGATGGAGAAAGGAAATTTGAATTCCAGACTACAAGTTTTCCAAAGGCCAGAACGAACTCTTGTCCTCAAATCAGCCAAATATGTCACTTCGGAAAAAAGATGCATGTGTATGGAGAGGCCCTGATGAAAATACTCAAGCTAGATTGGGTCCTATTCTCTTAATCTCAACCCCATGCAGTTCCTTTGTAACAACTGTAATACTTGAAATTCCTCCTTTAATGCTTTTTTCCCTCTAGACTTGAAGCTTAAAGAAGACACTGGCTCCCTGGCTACTTGCCAGGAGTCAGAGCTGTGTGATTTGGGGCTTGGCACTCAACCTCTCTGTGCCCCCAGGATTCTCATCTATAAATTGGAGACAGTAAAAGTAGTTAACGCCTAGGATTGTGATGAGGAATACACATGTCAATGCAAGGGACACACTTAAAAGGGTGCAGACTTCCTAAGACTCAAAGTTTTAGCTGGTATTATTTTGTTTCTTTATTTATATATGTGTGTGTGTATATGTATATGTATATAGATAGACAGATAGATAAATAATTTTGTTTATTTTCCCTGGTAGCTCAGACAGTAAAGAATCTGCCTGCAATTCAGGAGACCAGTTTTGATCCCTGGATTAGGAAGATCTCCTGGAGAAGGAAATGGCAACCCATCCTAGTATTCTTGTCTGGAGAATTCCATGGACAGAGGAGCCTGGTGGACCCCAGTCCATGGGGTCACAAAGAGTTGTACGTGACTGACTAACACACATTTTGGCTCCTCTGGGTCTTTGTTGCTATGTGCAGGCTTTCTCTAGTGGCCATGAGCAGAGGCTCTTCTCTAGTTGCAGTGTCTGAGCTTCTCACTGCAATGAGCAGGGCTTCTCTTGTAGAACAAGAGCTCTAGGGCACGTGGGGTTAGTAGTTGGAATTTCCAGGCTCTAGAGCATAGGCTCAAAAAGTTGTGGTGTTGCAGAAATCAAAACTGTCAAGAAACCCAGCACCACACTCGGAGGGTTGGAGAACTCAGGTTTATTACGCTGGTCCTAGGGGAGCTAACGCTCAAAAATTCTGAGCCTTGGGCTCAGGGTGAGTTCTTTTATACTATAGGATTTACATATGCAAGTACAGTTGGTGACTCTGATTGGGTCATTAAAATCTGCAGCTACAGAGCACTGGAGTTACTTGTTAGGGGTTACAGGTCAACAGTCTTTAAATAAAGACTCATAGAGACAGGAACAGAGCAATCTCGGCTTATTAGAACCTCTTGTAGCTCCAAATGGTCTCCATAGGCATACCTCATGGGGGCGAGAAGAATGTTTTAGTGAATCATTATTGAACAAGAGTCTCAGTTTCCTTCTTCATTCCACCTCTTGATGCCCTGAAAATCCTATAAAGCATCACTTTCCTGATCTTTTTGGTCTACTGGTTGAGAACCTCACAGAGCCAAGAATGTGTGGCGGTAATTCTATGTGTAGCTGCCTCGGCCAAATTTGAGATTACCCTTATGTAAAAGGCAAGGCAAAAGGAGGCAGATTCCAAAGAGGAGTACGACTACTCCCACCCAGGTGTTGAGCCCTCCTAGGTAAGAAAACCATTCCCCAAATAGCTCTCCGGCATTCTATTCCTTCTTTTAGGGAAGTTTGGGGCTGATTGTATATAGCATAGTGGACTCTGGCTTTGGGCCTGATGCCAGCGGGTCTGGTCTAGTTATTTAGGTTTTTACCTGTGTAATTACTTCTTTAACTGATTCCTGTCTAGCTTGATCCTAAATTCTTTCCCCATCCGACATACCAAAATGGGTTTGGCGGGTCCAGCAAGTCATTTTTCCTAGTCTGCCATAAGAGATAAGACCAACCACAGTCTTACTTTCTCTCCCGACATCAGGCTTGGAGCAAGGGTAGTTGCTGTGTTTGCCCCATGTCAAGTGGCCATGAGCAGAGGCTCTTCTCTAGTTGCAGTGTCTGTCTCACTGCAATGAGCAGGGCTTCTCTTGTAGAACAAGAGCTCTAGGGCACGTGGGGTTAGTAGTTGGAATTTCCAGGCTCTAGAGCATAGGCTCAAAAAGTTGTGGTGTTGCAGAAATCAAAACTGTCAAGAAACCCAGCACCACACTCGGAGGGTTGGAGAACTCAGGTTTATTACGCTGGTCCTAGGGGAGCTAACGCTCAAAAATTCTGAGCCTTGGGCTCAGGGTGAGTTCTTTTATACTATAGGATTTACATATGCAAGTACAGTTGGTGACTCTGATTGGGTCATTAAAATCTGCAGCTACAGAGCACTGGAGTTACTTGTTAGGGGTTACAGGTCAACAGTCTTTAAATAAAGACTCATAGAGACAGGAACAGAGCAATCTCGGCTTATTAGAACCTCTTGTAGCTCCAAATGGTCTCCATAGGCATACCTCATGGGGGCGAGAAGAATGTTTTAGTGAATCATTATTGAACAAGAGTCTCAGTTTCCTTCTTCATTCCACCTCTTGATGCCCTGAAAATCCTATAAAGCATCACTTTCCTGATCTTTTTGGTCTACTGGTTGAGAACCTCACAGAGCCAAGAATGTGTGGCGGTAATTCTATGTGTAGCTGCCTCGGCCAAATTTGAGATTACCCTTATGTAAAAGGCAAGGCAAAAGGAGGCAGATTCCAAAGAGGAGTACGACTACTCCCACCCAGGTGTTGAGCCCTCCTAGGTAAGAAAACCATTCCCCAAATAGCTCTCCGGCATTCTATTCCTTCTTTTAGGGAAGTTTGGGGCTGATTGTATATAGCATAGTGGACTCTGGCTTTGGGCCTGATGCCAGCGGGTCTGGTCTAGTTATTTAGGTTTTTACCTGTGTAATTACTTCTTTAACTGATTCCTGTCTAGCTTGATCCTAAATTCTTTCCCCATCCGACATACCAAAATGGGTTTGGCGGGTCCAGCAAGTCATTTTTCCTAGTCTGCCATAAGAGATAAGACCAACCACAGTCTTACTTATAATTCTCTCTTTAGGACCTTGGAGTGCATCAGGCTTGGAGCAAGGGTAGGGGTAACATGTTGACCCAACGTAATCAGGTCTCCTGGCAGAGGTTAGCTAATGCAGACTTGAGGGTCTGATTTATGCACTCAACTTTCCCTGAGCTTTGTGGCCTGAAGATTAATAAAAATAGAAAAGCCGTTGAGAATCTAACTAGGAGAACCAGGACCAGACATTTGTCTGTGATGTCAGTGCTTTTACAGGTATGAGAGGATGTAAGAATTTGGGCTCATAAAAATCTTTACCTGAAAACATCTGACTATCTGAAAGTCTGTTTTTCCAGTTTTCCCCTTATTTCTGATCTATCCACCTGAACTCCTTTCAGGGGGTGTTGAAAGTCAACAGCTTGCAGTGGTCATGATTTAATCTTTATAGAGACAACTGGCAACTGCCAACTGAAAGGGCCCCTTCATAGCCACATATTTGATCATGTTTTGGGGGCATATCATGGCCATTTTGGCCCACCAGGCTAGGAAGACTGATTCCTAGGTCTAGTGAAGATTTCTTTGATAGGCTACTCAGTGTGTATTACTAGACAGGCCCCGTGAATAGCAAAAGTCTTTGGACCATACCTGTCTTACTAGCCATTGACCCAGGAAAGTATTCCTTCCTGTTACATCGTCCCATGTCTAGAGTTACACTATTCAATCACTGATCACACATTGAGTTATACATATGATCAACTGCTTCAAATCTAGTCATCATTACTTTCATTAAAGGCTCAGTCATAACACTTTATAATACAAGAAACAATCATCTTGTAAAACAGGCAAAATACAAATTGTACAGTTAGTAAATATTTCAGTCATGAGTTTACCACCCCAAACCAGTTGTTTTTTTTCTTCTTTTTTCCCCTAAAGATCATCAAAACTAGGGAATGGCTCACTTAAGGCAGAAATCTGATTTTTCATACAGGTCATCAAATATGTTGCATTAAAGAGTTTATCACATATGAAAATATAACACTCAGCTTGAATTATAGCACAGATAAACTCCATGAGACGCTACATGGTGTCAAGGGCCTTGCAGTTGTGTAACACTGCCTTTCTCATCATAGTGATCTCAGAATTTAATAGGCTAATAGCCCCATTACTATCATTTAAAGTTTATGAAAATTGTTAAGGTTTTGATATGGTCAATTACATTCTCTAATCCCATCGAAGGCACAAAGAATAGCTGTTAAGTTGTCACATCAGTGGAATACAGATCTTTTGACCGATTGGACTCATGCCAGTGGTAGACTGGTTGTGGTAACCCCTAATTTGTTAACACATATGACCTTAAACTCATGGGAATCTCAGGCCACACCTTTGCATCCATCCATGTAGATGTCAAGGCCATAAATTAGTGCCAGAAATTCACTGAGTTCTATACCAACCACTCTTTCTAAGGTTAGTTATAGGCATAGTTCATAAAGTAACCATCTTAGTTTCCTAATATTGCTAGGTTAATCATTTTTAGTATGACTTAATTGTTCCCAACATAGAGGAACTTTTTAAACTGAAATGACCATAGCCTGTGTTAACCATAATATAGATCCATCTCATAATTGTGGGAGTTTTCCCTTTAAGTGATGAGAGGTTACAGGTGTTTGTTTGTTTTTTTTTTTTTAAGACTTAGCTCATCACTCTGACTGAGTTTAAATGGCCCTAAAAGAACAGGTTCAGAACAGGCATCTTTAATTGGCCAGGTAAGAGGATCCCCTCTGGTAATATCAGGAATAGACAGAGCGGGATGAACTCTCTTCTAAAACAAATGTCCTAGGGAGTATCCAATCAGAGCCCTGGAAGGGAGAAATCCACGAAGGTAACCTATACGTACTAGACACAGGTAATTAGACAACAGTTGGATTGAGTTTTAAACTAGCATAGAATTGTGCACATGACAGAAAACATTTACCTGATATGTAAAAGTCCAAGAGATCAATAAAATATTACAAAAGATCACATAAATCAGGTCCACCATCTTGGGCAAGCTGTCTACTTCTGATGTCATCTTCTTCTCATCCTAGTGTAGTGCTGTTTCCTCTGTTTTAGCATTGTTTTAAGGTGAGTTTGAAGTCAGCAGGCCTCTCTATAGACCAGTCCAGCACAAGGAACTTAGGGAGTAAGAATTAATCCACGAGTCGATTGTCCTTCAATTTCATTGTGCATGCGTTAGTTAAGAGTTCCTGATAAAAAGGTCCTTCCATCCAGGCTGGAGACAGTTCCTTACATTATGTATTTTCCTAGTCTTGGTTGCAGGTTGTGAGGCATCTTAACTTCATTCAAAGAGAGGTTACTGAGATAAGCTTCAGAAACAGACTGTCCTTCAATAATTCAATTAAACTTTACATGAATATACCCTAGCAGTAAAGGACTAACCAGAAAATGAGTCTTAGTAGATACACATCTCCGTTAACAAACTGAGATTTAACATTCATTGAAATATCATTTTCTCCCTAAAATCACCCACATTCTTATCAAAGATAACCAAATTAAGATTTGTTTTTGATACAGGTCTGGTTTCAATAATCTTGACCTGATTATTTATATAACCATAATTGATTGTAGACCTTTTCGTCTTGCTGAAACTTGCTGAAGTCTCAGAATGAACTCTTAAAATAAAACTTTCCAGGGCTAGGAAATTTAGGCTAAAGGCTTATCACAGATTTCACCTAACAGATCTAAGTGAATTCTTTCCCTCTCAAGTTCCCCAAAATTCCTTGAGACTTCTATATCTGTCAGTGAGATAACTTTCCTAGCTTATCTGGTAAAGTTACTGGAAATTAAGAGTGTCCAGTCTCTGGAGGAGTCAGAGAGAGAGAAAAGATAAATGTTTCAATTCATTTATAAAGTATAATTTACCAAATTACTATTAAGTCATAATTAGTTTTAAGGTGGGGGTTTTTCCTTCACCTGGAAAATACAAATTTAAACCAGTAATTTTTCAGATAGAAACCATAAAGGCTATAAACATATTTACCAGTTCATTCAATCCTTTTGCCAACCTTTGTGAAGTCATCAGGAATCCTTTAATTTCTTACCCAGTTCAGAGATTGGTATTTATCCAAAAGTCCTTTTTATAGATCTTCTTGAAGAGGAAGCATTTTGTGAAACTTGGTTAGTGCTATGACAGTATTTTAAGACAGTAACTAGAAATACAACTGATAACATTTTACCCGAACATATCATAATTTAAGGAACTCCATATAGTTTCTACGATATCTACATTAGTAAAATTTAACCAGAGACTTATTACTCACTTGACAATATGTCCCATGTAATTCAACATACAAAATTAACGTAATTAGTGTAATGTCTCTGGGATATATAAGGGGCCCTCTGAAACACCACAAAGTCAGCTAGAACTCAAAAATGCTTCATTAGAAAAATTTAGGAAGTTTCGTCAACAAATATCAAAATGATTTAGAACACTCAGTCAGACAGAATTATAGGTCATTGTGAAACAATAGCTATTCACATAGCCAAAGTAACAATAAAGGATTTCAGAGGTAAATATAGATTAGATATTTTGAGATAAATAAACTTGTCTATTATCAAAGGCAGTTCAACATCTAAAGAGTGTCCTCTTAACCAAAAAAGAAAAGCCAAACTCAAGTTTTTGTACCAGATTACTTTTAAATTCATTTAAATGTAAACAATTACATTTATTTTAAACACAGTCCTCCTAAACATGTATAAACCTTTTTCTCAGGAGCCACTTTCCACAAACCTTCTTATCACTTTATGTACTCATTCCTTTGTTCTCTCATCTTGAAACAGTCATCTGTAAGTCAGATCTACTTCCTTTTCCCTTCATAAAATGCAATTCCATTCCTCATACCTTTTTACTGAAAACATACATCCTACTTTCCTTAAGCAACCGAGAACTGACCTTTATATTAGCATTCTAAGTTGTGAACGTAAATATCAGTGATAATTTCTACAAACATTTATAGAGAACATTTCAGGATGTCACCAAACATTATTCATTAATAGTCCCAAATCTATTTAGTTTCTCTGTAAGAGGAAATTAGTGTTCAGTAATGAATGTTTCAAAACTTTATTTGGATATAACTCAGCTACTCAATAGACTTTCATAATTTAGTTTAGCACAGCCCTTAGACATTCAAGTTACCCCAGTCTGGAGAGACTATTTTAGACAGACACTCCTAAGGCATAATTATTCTTAATAGAGTTTATCTAATAGCTCATATCTCATTTACATTTTTTATAAGTTTCTTCACTTGAGTTACTTTTCTTGCTGACAAACTTGTAACAGATATAATAAAATTTAACTTATATCAAGCCTAGGCACAATGAAAATATTCTGCGTAATGTTAATGACTCTTAGACATGTCTGTATTAGATCAACAAATAAACATTAATACCAAGTATTTAATATTGAATATTTCCTAGTTCATGTGAGCCTGAAATTCATTTAGGTCTAATTTCTCTTGTATATAAAATTGTTTGATTTGTAAGCACTTAATTATCATCAGGCCAGTTCACTTAGAGCTCATTTACAAACTGATCTCAGCAGTCAGCAATACTATCCAAAACAACAGAGACACACACTGAGACATACATATATCCAAATAGACACAGCAAAAGATCCTACAGCTTTGTTTTCCAAACTTAGCTATGAATCAGATATCAAAATATAAAAGTCACTAACTGTAAATAACAGTAGGAAAAAGAAAATTTTAAAAAAGATCTCCTTCCCCTCTTTTTTTCCCGTCAGGAATTACAGGTAGTCTTGATAAGATAAGTGATCCAAAGAGCTCTGGTCTCAAGGCATAGGAGGCGTTACTTCTTCAGAGCAAGAATTCTTGAAGAGATAATTGTATTTTCTACAGTCATAGTTTTATAACCAAAAGCCAGACCAGAAAGTGCTCAAATTGGCCCTAATAACAAGGGCAGATTGGTCCCAGCAGGGACTGACCCTCTGGTAAAGCAGCAGTCTCAGTTTGATCAGAAGAATCTGAAGGAGTAACAGAATTTTCAGGGGTGGGGGAAACTTGGGATGACTGGTCTCTTCAAGGACCCTTGAGATAGTGGATGTAGTGTGCATACTCCTCTCCTAAATCAAAGGCCTAGAATCCTGGGAAATCAGGGTCTATGGAAAAAGGTGGCACAGAAAGCCTCGTAATGAGAACCTAAAAGTGCACAGGGGCACTGCAGAGTGTGCCACTCTACACAGACTGTCTCAGGGGATCTGTGGAAGGGTAAGTACAGATCTTAGACATTTTCAAGTTACCCCAGTCTGGAGAGACTATTTTAGACAGACACTCCTAAGGCATAATTATTCTTAATAGAGTTTATCTAATAGCTCATATCTCATTTACATTTTTTATAAGTTTCTTCACTTGAGTTACTTTTCTTGCTGACAAACTTGTAACAGATATAATAAAATTTAACTTATATCAAGCCTAGGCACAATGAAAATATTCTGCGTAATGTTAATGACTCTTAGACATGTCTGTATTAGATCAACAAATAAACATTAATACCAAGTATTTAATATTGAATATTTCCTAGTTCATGTGAGCCTGAAATTCATTTAGGTCTAATTTCTCTTGTATATAAAATTGTTTGATTTGTAAGCACTTAATTATCATCAGGCCAGTTCACTTAGAGCTCATTTACAAACTGATCTCAGCAGTCAGCAATACTATCCAAAACAACAGAGACACACACTGAGACATACATATATCCAAATAGACACAGCAAAAGATCCTACAGCTTTGTTTTCCAAACTTAGCTATGAATCAGATATCAAAATATAAAAGTCACTAACTGTAAATAACAGTAGGAAAAAGAAAATTTTAAAAAAGATCTCCTTCCCCTCTTTTTTTCCCGTCAGGAATTACAGGTAGTCTTGATAAGATAAGTGATCCAAAGAGCTCTGGTCTCAAGGCATAGGAGGCGTTACTTCTTCAGAGCAAGAATTCTTGAAGAGATAATTGTATTTTCTACAGTCATAGTTTTATAACCAAAAGCCAGACCAGAAAGTGCTCAAATTGGCCCTAATAACAAGGGCAGATTGGTCCCAGCAGGGACTGACCCTCTGGTAAAGCAGCAGTCTCAGTTTGATCAGAAGAATCTGAAGGAGTAACAGAATTTTCAGGGGTGGGGGAAACTTGGGATGACTGGTCTCTTCAAGGACCCTTGAGATAGTGGATGTAGTGTGCATACTCCTCTCCTAAATCAAAGGCCTAGAATCCTGGGGAAATCAGGGGTCTATGGAAAAAAGGTGGCACAGAAAGCCTCGTAATGAGAACCCAAAAGTGCACAGGGGCACTGCAGAGTGTGCCACATTACACAGACTGGCTCAGGGGGTCTGTGGAAGGGTAAGTACAGATCTATCCAGCAGAAGAGACAAGTCTTCTGGGAAAAGCCTGATTTCTCAGTAAGTCAGCTCAAAGAGTCAGCTGATGGAAGGGGAGAGAGTGAGCCTTAAAATTTTTAAGAAAATAATTTTGGTGGAGGGCTTTAGGGCAAGAGGGCCATTTGAACATGAACGATTTCTAAACTGGATCAGTAACCCAACACGTTGCCCTCCCTGTGTTTCCCTCCCTGTGTCGGTGGTGCAAGGACAAACAAGGGTGGGTGCCCCCTCATAGAGGAGATCATTCAGATGTCCGCCTGGCCGCCTCCCCGGAGGGAACGTAGGACGCCTCTTAGCCATAGTGGGTTACACCAAGTCCAGAGCCACCCTAGACCCTATGAGGTCACCACGGAACCACAGGTTAGGGCCCACTTGGACTCTGTAGCCACAAAGGCCATGGAGCCACATAATCGCCCTGAACCGAGGACGAACCAGGGTGCTCACTCACTCACATACTCAGACCAGAGTTTATCACAGTGCCTCCCCCCTCCAGGAAGGTCCCTCACTGGTGGCCTTCTTACTGAAGACCGTAGGAGGTGATCAAGCTTCCGTCTGGAGACGGGACCTGACTGGGTTCTGTGCCCCGGGGCCCTACCTTATTCTGTGACTGCTCCTAGTGAGTTGATCCATCCTTCCAGTGAGTCTGGGCAGGGAATGGCAGTTCAGAGAGTCGTAGGACCTGTCCCAAAGAGAAACAGGAAAACCATTAGGTGGTGCGTGTCCCTGTTGGCCCTGTTTTCTTCCCTAACCCAGCTGAGCCACCGGTCTGATGGCTCAAGGGGTTGGCCTGGTTGGAATCTTGCTGGGGCCTCCAGAAATGTTGCAGAAATCTAACTGTCAAGAAACTAAGCACCACATTCAGAGGGTTGGAGAACTCAAGTTTATTACAACAGCAGTCCCAGATGAGCTAACGCTCAAAGCTTCTGGGCCCCAGGCTCAGAGTGAGCTCTTCTTTTATAGGATTTACATATGCTGGTACAGTTGGTGATTCCTGATTGGGTACATTAAAATCTGAGGCTACAAAGCATGGGAGTTAGTTGTTAGGGCTTAAAGGCAAACAATCTTTAAACAAAGACCCATAGAGGCAGGAATGGAGCATTGCAGGCTTATCAGAACATCTTACAGTTACCAGTAGTTCGATACCACAGGCATTCCTCATGGGGGCAAGAAGAACTTTATAGTTAATCAGTACTGATTAATATGAATATGAGTCTCAGTTTCCTTCTTTAGTGGCACGTGGGCTGTGTGGCATGTGGGATCTTCCTGGACCAGGGATGAACCTGTGTCTCCTGCATTGACAGGTGGATTCTTTACCACTGGACCACTAAAGAGGCCCAGTCGTTTTATTTTCAATAGAATGTAGGTTGCTTGGGAGAAGGAACTTCATAAATTTTGTCTGCTGATGATTTCCGGGTGCCTAAAAACGGCTTTAGACGTTGCTGACATCTCATTAATAATTACCGAAAAACAAATTTAGCCACAAAGGCCATGGAGCCACATAATCGCCCTGAACCGAGGACGAACCAGGGTGCTCACTCACTCACATACTCAGACCAGAGTTTATCACAGTGCCTCCCCTCCAGGAAGGTCCTCACTGGTGGCCTTCTTACTGAAGACCGTGGGAGGTGATCAAGCTTCCGCCTGGAGACGGGACCTGACTGGGTTCTGTGCCCCGGGGCCCTACCTTATTCTGTGACTGCTCCTAGTGAGTTGATCCATCCTTCCAGTGAGTCTGGGCAGGGAATGGCAGTTCAGAGAGTCGTAGGACCTGTCCCAAAGAGAAACAGGAAAACCATTAGGTGGTGCGTGTCCCTGTTGGCCCTGTTTTCTTCCCTAACCCAGCTGAGCCACCGGTCTGATGGCTCAAGGGGTTGGCCTGGTTGGAATCTTGCTGGGGCCTCCAGAAATGTTGCAGAAATCTAACTGTCAAGAAACTAAGCACCACATTCAGAGGGTTGGAGAACTCAAGTTTATTACAACAGCAGTCCCAGATGAGCTAACGCTCAAAGCTTCTGGGCCCCAGGCTCAGAGTGAGCTCTTCTTTTATAGGATTTACATATGCTGGTACAGTTGGTGATTCCTGATTGGGTACATTAAAATCTGAGGCTACAAAGCATGGGAGTTAGTTGTTAGGGCTTAAAGGCAAACAATCTTTAAACAAAGACCCATAGAGGCAGGAATGGAGCATTGCAGGCTTATCAGAACATCTTACAGTTACCAGTAGTTCGATACCACAGGCATTCCTCATGGGGGCAAGAAGAACTTTATAGTTAATCAGTACTGATTAATATGAATATGAGTCTCAGTTTCCTTCTTTAGTGGCACGTGGGCTGTGTGGCATGTGGGATCTTCCTGGACCAGGGATGAACCTGTGTCTCCTGCATTGACAGGTGGATTCTTTACCACTGGACCACTAAAGAGGCCCAGTCGTTTTATTTTCAATAGAATGTAGGTTGCTTGGGAGAAGGAACTTCATAAATTTTGTCTGCTGATGATTTCCGGGTGCCTAAAAACGGCTTTAGACGTTGCTGACATCTCATTAATAATTCCCGAACAAATTAATTACTAAATTAATATTTTAGATCCTTAATAATTAGATTTTAATGTTTGGCTGCCTGATGGGAACTCAGTACACAAACACACACACCTTTATTTTCATGATTCTCAGTATAAAGCTTTTTAAAGTTTTTTTTTTTTTTTTTTAAGATTTATTTATTTATTTATTTTGGGCGGGGGTCGGGTTGGGGAGGGAGGGGAGCAGGCAGGCCACTTCTATTGGTCTTTTGTTTCTCTATGTTCATCCGTCTTTGTTCTTTGGCTCCTGTGGGCCTCCCATCGCGGCGGCGTCTGTTGTCGCAGAGCGCCGGCTCTGGGCGCATGTGCTCCAGAGCTCCGGCTCCGTGATTGGACACATCAGTCCAGCCGCTCCGCGGCACGTGGGATCTTCCCAGGCCAGGGCGCGAACCGGCGCCCCTTGCACTGCAAGGCGGTGTCCTTACCCACTGGACCACCAGGGGAAGCCCTTTTTAAAGTTTTTAAACATCTACTTTTATTATTTATTTATTTTCATCCATCTGTATTCTTTGGTGTGTGTGGGCCTCCCATTGCAGTGGCCTCTCTCATTGCAGAGAGCTGACTATGGGCACATGCACTCCAGAGTGCTGGTCATAACTGGACACACTGGCCCAGCCTCTCCACAGCACATGGGATCCTCCTGGGCCAGGGATCGAACTGGTGCCCCCTGCATGGCAAGGTGGACTCTCTACTGGGGAAGCCTAGTATAAACTTTTGATTAATTACTTTGACCAGCTATTGGGAGGACAAGCAAATAGCATTGTAAATGAAAGTTGGATCTAGCTGCTTGCCGCTCAAAAGCCATTAAAGAGTCCAGGTTGGTAGAAAGGAAATTTTGCTTTATTTTGGATGCCAGCAACTGGGATGGGGGATAGACCCCTGTCCAAAGGCCAACCCTCTTCCCTGCTCCTCCCACCTCCCCACTTCCTAGCTGATAGTCTGTGGGAAAGATCTTTTGTAGTCAGAGGGAGGAACAGGGCTACATGCAGAAACAGTCAACTCTGGCAGTCATTTTGAAATTGATCTTTGGTGGTCTGGACAGCATCGTCTTGATTGTCTTAGGTACAGTTAATCTTCAGTTACAGTTAATCTTCAGTTCCAGGGTTGGTTTTTTTCCAATTTCTTCGAGGCCAATTCTTGGAATTCTGGCAGCTTATGTCATGGCTATGGTCCTCTATTCGTGTAGTTAAGTTCTTCCACCTGGTGGAGTTTCAGGATCTATAAGACAGCTCCCAGGCTGGCTGGCTCAGAGTATTATCTACAGCCCTTGAGAAGAAGGTCCTTGACTATGCTTAATGACTGTATTATTATTTAGGCTCCTTTGACTGTTTTCCTTTGTTTCTGTATTTTCTTACTTCTCTGATTAAACATTCTTTGGCTGGAGTTTTTCTACAAAAAGAAAAGACAGAAGGCAGGCTGAGGACATGAGTGGGGGTGGGGCGGGGAGGACCACAAGGTTCTGCTCTGGCCCAGGGTGAGACACCTTCCAGGCAGCAGACATCTGGGAATGTGGATCATTTGCCTTCCTTGCTTAGCTGTCTTTGAACTCTGCCTCTGGCCAGCTCCCCAGATGTTCCCTCCTGGTCTGAATCAAAGCTGGAGCTTGCTTTCAATTTGCAAAGGGGCAGTGCAACTTATCCTCACGAGCGTTGAAACAGAGAAGTAAATAGCCCCTCACCTTAAATGCCAATTTATTGTTCCCACTCTGTCACGCTTGATTAAAGTACAGAGTTCGCCTCCAAGGCTGAAATTAGCTTTTCATTTTGACTGACTGCCATCCAGGTCTGAAAAATAGCAGCTCGTTTGTTTCAATATTTACCGCATCCATTCAGAAGAGGTTTACATTATGGCCAATTAGGACTTAATTGTTACCCATAACTCAAACATCTGAGGGCTGTTTGCAGAGTAAAAGCCATCATTCTCTTTTTACTATCCTGACTTCCACAACCCCTTCGACCCTGGGACACAGAGCAGACGAATTTCTCTTCCTTAAGATGGACTTGGTGGAGAATGTAAGAGTCCTTTTGGTGCTTAGCTCCAGGAAGTGACTGAAGGCAAGTATTAATTGTTCAGTTTAATGCAAGGTGGTTAAGTTCTGAGTCTGTCTTCTGTCATCTTCACCTCCCTATCCTGCATTTCCTAATATTCTCCTGGCAAAAACTTTGATTTGATTTTAGAGATGTTCTCTGTGGCTTAGTTGGTGGCACTACCTTCCTAGCTGCGCCTCCAGCTTCTTTCATTGGCCCCAACAGCATATTCTCAATTTTGCAATGCGGAGCAGTCCTTTTCAGATAGATCAGATCATGTGATATATCTGTTACAAAGCCCACATTGCCTGCTTGTCTAGCTCAGGATTATGATGTCTGTGTAGTGGCTCCCAGGACCCTACATGCAACCCCCTGCCCCACCATTTGCACATGACATCCCCTTCCTCTTTCCTCACATATGCGAGCCATTTTATATATTTATGTGTATGTTGTCTGTCTCCTCCTTAAAGATGTAAATTCCAGGAAGACAGGGACAGGTTTGTTAATGTAGCACAGTGTTGCTCTTATTTTTGGCTTTCTTTCTGTTATTGCTGTCAACTTTTTAAAAATAGTTGCAACTTAAAAGTTGAGAGTTGGGCTTCCCTGGTGGTCCAGTGGGTAAGGACACCACCTTGCAGTGCAAGGGTGCCAGTTTCATCCCTGGCCTGGGAAGATCCCACGTGCCACGGAGAGGCTTGGAGCCAGAGCTCTGGAGCTTGTTCAGCAAGGCTTATCCTCACGAGCGTTGAAACAGAGAAGTAAATAGCCCTCACCTTAAATGCCAATTTATTGTTCCCACTCTGTCACGCTTGATTAAAGTACAGAGTTCGCCTCAAGGCTGAAATTAGCTTTTCATTTTGACTGACTGCCATCCAGGTCTGAAAAATAGCAGCTCGTTTGTTTCAATATTTACCGCAACCATTCAGAAGAGGTTTACATTATGGCCAATTAGGACTTAATTGTTACCCATAACTCAAACATCTGAGGGCTGTTTGCAGAGTAAAAGCCATCATTCTCTTTTTACTATCCTGACTTCCACAACCCCTTCGACCCTGGGACACAGAGCAGACGAATTTCTCTTCCTTAAGATGGACTTGGTGGAGAATGTAAGAGTCCTTTTGGTGCTTAGCTCCAGGAAGTGACTGAAGGCAAGTATTAATTGTTCAGTTTAATGCAAGGTGGTTAAGTTCTGAGTCTGTCTTCTGTCATCTTCACCTCCCTATCCTGCATTTCCTAATATTCTCCTGGCAAAAACTTTGATTTGATTTTAGAGATGTTCTCTGTGGCTTAGTTGGTGGCACTACCTTCCTAGCTGCGCCTCCAGCTTCTTTCATTGGCCCCAACAGCATATTCTCAATTTTGCAATGCGGAGCAGTCCTTTTCAGATAGATCAGATCATGTGATATATCTGTTACAAAGCCCACATTGCCTGCTTGTCTAGCTCAGGATTATGATGTCTGTGTAGTGGCTCCCAGGACCCTACATGCAACCCCCTGCCCCACCATTTGCACATGACATCCCCTTCCTCTTTCCTCACATATGCGAGCCATTTTATATATTTATGTGTATGTTGTCTGTCTCCTCCTTAAAGATGTAAATTCCAGGAAGACAGGGACAGGTTTGTTAATGTAGCACAGTGTTGCTCTTATTTTTGGCTTTCTTTCTGTTATTGCTGTCAACTTTTTAAAAATAGTTGCAACTTAAAAGTTGAGAGTTGGGCTTCCCTGGTGGTCCAGTGGGTAAGGACACCACCTTGCAGTGCAAGGGGTGCCAGTTTCATCCCTGGCCTGGGAAGATCCCACGTGCCACGGAGAGGCTGGACCGATATGTCCGATTACCTATTACTGAGCCAGAGCTCTGGAGCACACGTGCCCAGACCCGGTGCTCTGCAGCTAGAGAGACCACTGTAATGGGAGGCCCACACAGGCCAAAGAACAAAGATAAATAAATGAAAGATCAATAGAAGCAGCCAAAAAAAGAAAAAAAGAGTTGAGAGTTGTGGTTTACTTGGTGGGAATTTTTAAGACTTCAAGTCCAAGAGCTAGCATCTCAAGAGACTTTGAGAAAATGGCTCTGAGGTGGCGGGGTACGCGTAGGGAGTCAGGCAATATAGAAGTTTGGACAAAGGCAGATAATCTGAGTATCAAAAGTCTTTTTGTGAATTGAAACCAGATATCTCAAGGAAATGAGTGCTTTTCTATTTATGGGGAGATGCTAGAGTCTGGGCTCACTGAAATCATTCCTTTCATATGCATCTCGGCTATCTGGAGCTTCATCTGTGGTGACCTTAGGGAGTGGCTGGAGCCTAGTGACTGCCAGACCACAGGTGGGGTTCTCCTTCCTGAGTGCCCTGGAGGGCTGGACTCACCGGTGCCTGAGACAGCCTTGTTTATTGACAAGGCAGAAAGTATCCCATTTCTCAAGGGCCCATCTACCGCTGCCTCCAGGTACCAGGTCCAGGTCCTCTGGAGTCCCATTGCTGCCCCTGGGCTTCCCAGCACCTCTTAGCAGCCTCCTTCTCCTCCCAGTGCTTCAGGTGGCAAACTCACCTGCTTTTTATTAGTATCATCTCACACCCTCTGTTTCCTTCAGTGAGTATCCTAGTGAACTGGTTCACTTGAAGGTATGAGAGGACTGTCCAGGTAAAAAGTTTTTCTTCTATCCAAGCACATAGTGAATTGATGGAATTTTAGGATGGAGTTTAATGTGTCTAAGTTTTCTCTTTGGAGTAGATGATTGAGAAAGAGGCAATGATGAACTGATCAAGGAGAAAACTGCTCAGGAGGGTTCCTTTACCTCCCCAGGAGATGGCCCACAAATACCAGGGCCCAGAGACTCATTTCTTTTGACTGGCCCTGTGTTTGAAAGAAAAAAGAGCCAATGTTGAAAAAATCAGAGATTTCCTGCAGTTCCTGAAAAACTGGACAGTATGGCAAATTTACTCCTGGTCCCACCGTCTCAGATTGAGGCCTATTTTCTGGTTCCTTTGGAGCAGGCCTGACTTCTCCATTTATCAGTCTCCAGTGGGACCGCTTTGCTCATTTATACGGACCTGTGGTCATGTGAGTGACCAACAGTCTTCAAGCCTCAATTTAATGTGTCCCAGACTGTTTGTGGGTGAGCTGGAATCTCTCTTCTCAGTCTAAGGAAATGTGCCCCAATTTGGGGCTGGCCTGAGTAGATACTCATGTTCCTTCAATGAGCATTGTTGGCTTGTCTCTAAGTGAATGTGGTGAAGCTTCATTTCTTCCTTTTCTGATACTCTTGAAACCACTCACTCTGGGGCATTTTTAGTTTTTGACTTTTTATTTTATATTGGGGCATAGCCGATTAATAATGTTGTGATTATTTCAGGTAGACTGCAAAGGGACTCAGCCATACGTATGCATATCTCCATTCAAGCTACTGGTAAAGAGAACCCACCTGTCTATGCTGGAGATAGAAGATGCGTGGGTTTGATCCCTGGGTCAGGAAGATTCCCTTTGAGGAGGAAATGGTAACCCGCTCCAGTATTCAGGCCTGGAGAATCCCATGGACAGAGCCTGGCAGGCTACAGTCTATGGGGTAGCAAAGAGTTGGTTATGACCGAACCCACTTAGCATGCAGTGCATTCTCCCCCAGTCACCCTTCCCATCCAGGCTGACTCTGTGGCATTTAATAAAAATAAAGAGTTAAAATGTACTTTAAATAATAAAAATTACCATTGCCTAGGTCCAACCTCAGAACAGTTGAATAGAAACCCCTGGGATCTGGGGCTCAGTCTTGATCATTCTTTAAGCTCAGGCAACTCTAAATGTGCACCAGGGTTGAGACCCAGTGTGGAGATGCTCTTGGTTGGTTCCTATTGCCAGGTGGAGGGTAGAGTGTTTTTCACTTAGGTTGTCCTGGATGGACTTGGCTCAAGGTCAAAGCCTAAGGTGACTCCTGTGACCAAGAGGAAGCAGGTACGGCCCCCACACTGGGCACTTCCCAGGGTGATCCTGGGACCCTGTGATGGACTTAAGTTTCCTCTGCCTGCTTTTGTCTTTGTTGAACAATAAATGGATGTAAAACATAAGGAGCAAGAGAGAAAATTGATAAGCATGGCCATTTCCTGACCAGAAGTCACTCTTCTTTGTCGAAGGGGGTCCTCAGAGAGCATCACTTTGGGGCATCACTATTTTTGCATTTGATTCTGGACGGAGTTCGGAAGCCTTTATTTAGAGCTCCATCTTGCTATCACTCACCAAAGTTTACCAGTCATTGAACACTGTGATTCTTTTTTTGCTGAGTTGAAATTTATAGCGTCCTCCAAAAGGATGCCAGACTGTCAGTCCTTCTAGCATGTGTGAATGTGTGAAGTTTATTCTTCCTTTTCTGATACTCTTGAAACCACTCACTCTGGGGCATTTTAGTTTTGACTTTTTATTTTATATTGGGGCATAGCCGATTAATAATGTTGTGATTATTTGAGGTAGACTGCAAAGGGACTCAGCCACGTATGCATATCTCCATTCAAGCTACTGGTAAAGAGAACCCACCTGTCTATGCTGGAGATAGAAGATGCGTGGGTTTGATCCCTGGGTCAGGAAGATTCCCTTTGAGGAGGAAATGGTAACCCGCTCCAGTATTCAGGCCTGGAGAATCCCATGGACAGAGCCTGGCAGGCTACAGTCTATGGGGTAGCAAAGAGTTGGTTATGACCGAACCCACTTAGCATGCAGTGCATTCTCCCCCAGTCACCCTTCCCATCCAGGCTGACTCTGTGGCATTTAATAAAAATAAAGAGTTAAAATGTACTTTAAATAATAAAAATTACCATTGCCTAGGTCCAACCTCAGAACAGTTGAATAGAAACCCCTGGGATCTGGGGCTCAGTCTTGATCATTCTTTAAGCTCAGGCAACTCTAAATGTGCACCAGGGTTGAGACCCAGTGTGGAGATGCTCTTGGTTGGTTCCTATTGCCAGGTGGAGGGTAGAGTGTTTTTCACTTAGGTTGTCCTGGATGGACTTGGCTCAAGGTCAAAGCCTAAGGTGACTCCTGTGACCAAGAGGAAGCAGGTACGGCCCCCACACTGGGCACTTCCCCAGGGGTGATCCTGGGACCCTGTGATGGACTTAAGTTTCCTCTGCCTGCTTTTGTCTTTGTTGAACAATAAATGGATGTAAAACATAAGGAGCAAGAGAGAAAATTGATAAGCATGGCCATTTCCTGACCAGAAGTCACTCTTCTTTGTCGAAGGGGGTCCTCAGAGAGCATCACTTTGGGGCATCACTATTTTTGCATTTGATTCTGGACGGAGTTCGGAAGCCTTTATTTAGAGCTCCATCTTGCTATCACTCACCAAAGTTTACCAGTCATTGAACACTGTGATTCTTTTTTTGCTGAGTTGAAATTTATAGCGTCCTCCAAAAAGGATGCCAGACTGTCAGATATGTGCCTGAAAATGTAGTTAGAGATGAGTCTGCTCTGCCTCAGGACCAGGAGAGAAATGGCTAATCTCCAGGGACCTGCGAGGTCGTGGGGACATCCACGAGGTGTGCCCATCTGGCCTTCCATCTCAAGCAGGTCATTTATTGCAGGTGAATTTCAGAAAGCTCGCCTCCCAAAGTTGTTGTCACTGCTTTGAAGTGCTTCAGCTTGCTCTGGGGCCACGGAGGAGAAGACTTTCAAATACCTTTATGTGAACAGATTTTTCCAGGGGACCACAATTCACAGAAAAGCCTAGTTACAGACCGAGCCTGGAGCGCGATCAATGGGACAAGGTGGAGAAAAGTTACCTCTATTTAATTAGCTGTGGGCTGGTGACGAATGGTGGGAGCAGCTGCGAATGTGGCCCGGCTGCTTAATTTCAGACTGTTTTATGTTCGGGCATCACTCTTGTCTCCCAAACTTTGTCAAGATCGTTTTACCAAGAGCACTTGCTGGAAAAGCTTTTTTGGAGAAAAAGGCAGATAACGTATTCTGTCAGGCAGTAAAGCAGCCACTCAGAGACAGCACTTCGATTATATTCTTTGAAAGGAAGAAGGAATTGGGTTTTAACCACTATCTCCAATTCCCTCACCTGAGGGGCGGAATTATAAAAGAACTCTGTGTCCCCTCATTATTGCTGCATATTCAGACAACACTAAATTAAAAATATGTTACTTGTCAAAAATGGCTCATTAATTTAAAGAGTTTAATACAAATAAATGACCTAATTAAAAAATATATGTTTCATCAGAGCATGCACTTTGTGGTTTGTTAGCACAGAGAGTAGTCTCCTGGGCAGGTTATCTGATTTGACCTGAGATGTTCTCATGATGGTTTAGGCAATGCATTGGTTTCTTCTTCTTCTTCTTTATTCTTTATTGAATTTGTTAGAGTATTGTTTCTGTTTTATGATTCTGGGTTTTTGACCAAAAGGCATGTGGGATCTCAGCCCCCAGACCAGGGCTTGAACCTGCATCCCTTGCATTAGAATGCCAAATTCCAACCATTGGACCACCAGGGAAGTCCCTATTGGTTTCTTTGAGTAAAACAGGTGAACTTGAGAAGTGTTTCAAATGGAGACTGCCTCCACCATCCCCAAGGCATTATTAAAGAGCTTTTCTGGTCAATGGGAAAAGCTTTTGAATAATTTTCTGAATTTATTTGTGTGCCCAATATACTAGTATAGAACCCCATGAAGAGAAGATACAAATACGAATACATTTTAATCCAAATAAATCATATTTGGTCATTACTAAAGAGTGCTAGTGAGCAGAGAGGCTATAAAGTTGAGTGACATCATTTGGTGTCAAGAAGATCCTAATTGAGTGGAAGAGAGAAATGTAATGAACATTTTTGTTTTGGTGTATTTACCTGGTACCCTTTCTGGAACCTCTGCTTCCATGAATTGGAGGCTCCCCTGTGGCTCAGATAGTAAAGACTCAGTCTGCAATGCAGGAGACCTGTGTTCATGCATCACTGGGTCAGGAAGATCCTCTGGAGAAGGGAATGGAAACCTACTCCAGTATTTTTGCTTGGAGAATTCTACCGACAGAGGAGCCTGGCAGGCTACAGTCCAGTGACTGAAAAGAATCAGACATGACTGAGTGACTAAGATAAACACACACACACACATACACACTGTAAGAAAAGTGTAAAAGACAGACAGAGAAGACTAACGGGATGGCGGGGAGGATTACGTTTATACATATTGGGCTTAGGCAGGAGCCTCCAAAAGGGATCTGGCCACAACAGACATGACCAGGAAAGAGAGACAAGCAGGGGGACAGTGACGGGGCAGGGGGTGAGGGGGGTTCAGGGTGAGGAGTCCAAGAAGGAGGGAGAAAGGGAGAGAGAGAGGCCAGGTTGGCCAAGAGGCCAGAAGACTAAAAGCACGTTACAGCTGAGAGTGGGGGTTAAGTATCTGGGTGTGGCCAGGGGAGGGACTGGTGCTGATGTGAGTCTGCAGGTAGGAAAGCTTTGTGTCTGAACAGGTTAGTGGCAAGAAGAAACTGAGGCGGGGGGGTGGGGGCAGGGCTGTGGGCTGACTCCGCTCCTGGCAGATTTTCAGCTCCAACATTCCAGACTCCAAAGAAGTACAGAAACAGGGCCGAAGTTGTCATAACGTTGCAGATTTTCAACTCCTCTTGGCCTCTGGGCCTGTCTGGCCCCTCTCTCCCCCATTCTCCGCGGACCCTTCTTCCTGGATCTCCCTCTTGGACCACTCGCCCTGACCCCCCCTTGCTCTCCTCCTGCTTGTCTCTCCTGATCGTGCCTGGGTAGCCAGATCCCTAGTGGCAGCTCCTACCTAAGCCCAATATGAATCCACCTGATCCTCCCTGCCATCCCTCATCTTCTTCTCTCTCTTTTACACTTTTCTTAAACATGCACACACACATTTCATCTTCCCCTCAAAATTCAAACAGTTCAGAGTAGTCCTCTTGGCAGATGATGTGCTTACAGTCTAAACCTAGGAAACATGTTGTTGTACCAGAAGGCATTGCTCACATGCCCACATTCACCACCGGGCTCAGCAAAGTTCATCACACACCAGAGTCTCAGAAAATAGTTACTGGGGATGAATAAGGAACTCAATCCTGTTTCAGGAAATTGTTATCAAATTGGAGAACCCAATGGAGAAAGTCCTGTTAAAGCCACAGGTGAAAGGACCCTACCTCTGAGGATTCATCTCAGTGATCCAGGACCCAGGGACATTAAGGGCCGTGCTTTAGGTTTGGATTTAGCAGAAGAACTTGATGGAAAAGCATAGAGCAAAGACATGAGAATGATTTATAACTGTGACTCCGCAGTGGCCTGAAAAACAGTCTGGCACTCTGAGTTTGCAGCGTAACACATAGGTTCGAAAGTGAAAGTCCAGTTGTGTCCGACTCTTTTGTGACCAGATGGACTGTAGCCCATCAGGCTCTTCCGTCTGTGGAATTTTCCAGGCAAGAATACTGGAGTAGGTTTCCAATCCCTTCTCCAGGGGATCTTTCCAAACCACGGACACAGTCTGGGTCTCCTGCATTGCAGGCAGATTCTTTACCATCGGAGCCACCTTGAAAGCCCAAATTCATAGGTTTGGGGAAGCTATTTTCTGATACCCATACAGCAAAGGAGATGGAGGGTCTCAGTGGCTCCTTCTACTTGCTCTGACCTTCTGTGACTTGGCGGTCCTAAGAAATGCGTCTACCCTCCCTGGCTGTAATTTCTGCACTGACAACACAGAAGCATTGCTGTAGCCCCTCACTTCCCTTAGACAATGGTTCTTAGCATATTGATGGGAAAACACCTCCTCAAATGTGGTCGTTTTGTCTTAGAACTTGAGCCCAGTTCTCATTCCTTCATCTGTGGAATGATGCTGTTGGGTGGACCTCTGCTTATCAAAGGATAGCATGTGAATCAGATAATTCTAGCTGAGAAGAGTATGCACTCTCAAACCTGAATTATATTCAAGAACACTGATGCTCTTTTAAATTATTTTTGCATCTTTTTGAATAATTAAAGGATCACTTTGGATTTATGTGGCTGTAATATTTTTACCACAGGTAATTATCCCTTTTTTAAAAAACGAGGGATAGCTTCGAGTTTTTATGTATTTATTTATTTATGGCTATGCTAGGTCTTCATTGCTGTGGGGGGCCTACTCTCTTGTTGTGGTGTGTGGGCTTCTCATTGTGGTAATTTCTCTTGTTGTGGAGCACAGGCTTTGGAGCACACAGACTCAGTAGTTGTGGCACACAGGCTTAGTTGCCTTGAAGCAAATTTGGGTTTGGAATTTTCCCAGACCGGATTAACCATGTCCACTGCATTGGTTGGCAGATTCTTAACCACTGAACCATCGGGGAAAAATTGGAAAAGCTAGAAACTGAGTTTTGACTCCGCAGTGGCCTGAAAACAGTCTGGCACTCTGAGTTTGCAGCGTAACACATAGGTTCGAAAGTGAAAGTCCAGTTGTGTCCGACTCTTTTGTGACCAGATGGACTGTAGCCCATCAGGCTCTTCCGTCTGTGGAATTTTCCAGGCAAGAATACTGGAGTAGGTTTCCAATCCCTTCTCCAGGGGATCTTTCCAAACCACGGACACAGTCTGGGTCTCCTGCATTGCAGGCAGATTCTTTACCATCGGAGCCACCTTGAAAGCCCAAATTCATAGGTTTGGGGAAGCTATTTTCTGATACCCATACAGCAAAGGAGATGGAGGGTCTCAGTGGCTCCTTCTACTTGCTCTGACCTTCTGTGACTTGGCGGTCCTAAGAAATGCGTCTACCCTCCCTGGCTGTAATTTCTGCACTGACAACACAGAAGCATTGCTGTAGCCCCTCACTTCCCTTAGACAATGGTTCTTAGCATATTGATGGGAAAACACCTCCTCAAATGTGGTCGTTTTGTCTTAGAACTTGAGCCCAGTTCTCATTCCTTCATCTGTGGAATGATGCTGTTGGGTGGACCTCTGCTTATCAAAGGATAGCATGTGAATCAGATAATTCTAGCTGAGAAGAGTATGCACTCTCAAACCTGAATTATATTCAAGAACACTGATGCTCTTTTAAATTATTTTTGCATCTTTTTGAATAATTAAAGGATCACTTTGGATTTATGTGGCTGTAATATTTTTACCACAGGTAATTATCCCTTTTTTAAAAAACGAGGGATAGCTTCGAGTTTTTATGTATTTATTTATTTATGGCTATGCTAGGTCTTCATTGCTGTGGGGGGCCTACTCTCTTGTTGTGGTGTGTGGGCTTCTCATTGTGGTAATTTCTCTTGTTGTGGAGCACAGGCTTTGGAGCACACAGACTCAGTAGTTGTGGCACACAGGCTTAGTTGCCTTGAAGCATGTGGAATTTTCCCAGACCAGGATTGAACCCATGTCCACTGCATTGGTTGGCAGATTCTTAACCACTGAACCATCAGGGAAGTCCAAGTTTTGGGTTTTATAATATTTTGGGTTTTCAAATTTTTAGGAACTTTCAATAGATAACTGCCATTCCCCCCTATTAGATAGGCCTTCCAGGTGGCTCAGTGGTAAAGAATCTACCTGCCAGTGCAAGATATGCAGGGGTCATGGGTTTGATTGCTGGATTGGGAAGATCCCATGGAGAAGGAAATGGCAACCTACTCTAGTATTCTTGTCTAGGAAATCCCATGAACAAAGGAGCCTGGCAAGATACCATCCATGGGGTTGCAAAAGAGTCAGACATGACTTAGCAACTGAGCAACAACAAATACACAGGCCATCCATTTAAGTCCCTGAAAGAGAGTCTGGTTGTGTGGCTGAGATGACAGATTATGGGCTAAATAATTCTGCAGAGCATCCTTGGTTGGAGAAAGCACTCAAGAGGATGAGAGTACACTTATGGAACAAAAATAAATCATATATTTCTATGAGGTAGATCTTATTCTGACCTGGTATTGGGGATATTATTGCTTCTTGTCACTAAGAGAATTGTACAGACTGAATCAGTGGCTCCTAAAATGAGTCCACGTATAAAGCAAAAGTAACACTTTCATGCAGGATGAGAAAACATGATAAACTTCTTATAACACTGAACATATTTTAACTTTAAATCATAATAATTTATTTTGTGTTTTTTTCCCCCTTTATTAGTAAAAATGTTTTCTTCCATAAAATGGTGATAATAATCGATGGTAAGATGTTATTGTTTTGTTGAGTGTTTTCGTGTCCTTCTTGGATGAATCAGAAAGTTGACACTATTGTGTCAGTCTCAATCAATATTTCAAAATGGTGTGAAAAATCCTAAATATCAGGAACTACAGGATCAAATTTTTAAAATGTTAGTAAAATAGGTTACATGTTTTTATTAAATAGGCTCACATCAGGAATATAGCATATTTTTAAAAAAATTTGTAACTTTTTATTTTGTGTTGGGTTATAACCAATTAACAATGTTGTGATAGTTTCAGGTTAACAGTGAAGGGGCTCAGTCATATCTATGTACATGTATTCATTCTTCCCCAAACTCCCCTCCCATTCAGGCAGCCACATAACATGGAGCAGGCTTCCCTGTGCTTTATAGGTCCTCATTGGTTAAGTATTTTAAATACAGCCGTGTGGACACGTCCATCCCAAGATCCCTAACTGTCCCTCTTCCCTGGCAACCATAAAGGAACATTGCATATTAAGGATTTGTGAGCCACTCAGGGAAAGCTGGTCTTGATAAAACCTAATTGTATATTAGCACATCTGTTGAGAGAAAGAAGAAAGAAGAATCAAAGTCATATGGAAGGAGGACAAGGGTACTGGACTGTGTTCCTTCTATTTATAAACTTTTATTCCTTTCATCCAAAACTAAGCTTTTGGATACTTACGACTTCTGTTTGTTCCTAACTCATGTATTCTGCTTCACGTTATGGGCTAAATAATTCTGCAGAGCATCCTTGGTTGGAGAAAGCACTCAAGAGGATGAGAGTACACTTATGGAACAAAAATAAATCATATATTTCTATGAGGTAGATCTTATTCTGACCTGGTATTGGGGATATTATTGCTTCTTGTCACTAAGAGAATTGTACAGACTGAATCAGTGGCTCCTAAAATGAGTCCACGTATAAAGCAAAAGTAACACTTTCATGCAGGATGAGAAAACATGATAAACTTCTTATAACACTGAACATATTTTAACTTTAAATCATAATAATTTATTTTGTGTTTTTTTCCCCCTTTATTAGTAAAAATGTTTTCTTCCATAAAATGGTGATAATAATCGATGGTAAGATGTTATTGTTTTGTTGAGTGTTTTCGTGTCCTTCTTGGATGAATCAGAAAGTTGACACTATTGTGTCAGTCTCAATCAATATTTCAAAATGGTGTGAAAAATCCTAAATATCAGGAACTACAGGATCAAATTTTTAAAATGTTAGTAAAATAGGTTACATGTTTTTATTAAATAGGCTCACATCAGGAATATAGCATATTTTTAAAAAAATTTGTAACTTTTTATTTTGTATTGGGTTATATCCAATTAACAATGTTGTGATAGTTTCAGGTTAACAGTGAAGGGGCTCAGTCATATCTATGTACATGTATTCATTCTTCCCCAAACTCCCCTCCCATTCAGGCAGCCACATAACATGGAGCAGGCTTCCCTGTGCTTTATAGGTCCTCATTGGTTAAGTATTTTAAATACAGCCGTGTGGACACGTCCATCCCAAGATCCCTAACTGTCCCTCTTCCCTGGCAACCATAAAGGAACATTGCATATTAAGGATTTGTGAGCCACTCAGGGAAAGCTGGTCTTGATAAAACCTAATTGTATATTAGCACATCTGTTGAGAGAAAGAAGAAAGAAGAATCAAAGTCATATGGAAGGAGGACAAGGGTACTGGACTGTGTTCCTTCTATTTATAAACTTTTTATTCCTTTCATCCAAAACTAAGCTTTTGGATACTTACGACTTCTGTTTGTTCCTAACTCATGTATTCTGCTTCACGTTATGAAGTGGCCTTTTCTCCAGTGCTACTTTTATTGCTTTGTTTTAGTAAACAAGAATATACTTTTCAAAGGTTTCTTTCAAAGGTCTCTGGATGGGTTTTCTATGGCTGTTTAGCAAATTATCTTCAAACTTAGCAGCTTAAAACAGTACGTTTATTACCTTGCAGTTTCTGTGGATCAGGCAGGCTGGGCTGGGTCCCTCACAGGGTTTCAGTCAGTGTATCAGCCAGGGCTGGGGTTTCATCTGAGGTCTCAGCTGGTGAAAGATACATTTCCAGGACTCCTCACTAGTTACTGGCAATATTCATTTCCTTGTGAGTTGTTGGACAGAGCGCATGGCATTCTTCCTGGGTAGTGACTGGACATCACCATCAGTTCCTTGTGGGCTTTTCCATTGTGACAGCTATCCTCCTTAGGGACAAGAAAGTCTGTCAGCAAAGAGAAAGTTACTATCTTGTGTAACCTAATCACAGAAGTGAGCTCCCATTGCCTTTGCTGCATCCTATTAGAGCAATGGTAAAGAGTCTACCTGCCAATGCAGGTGATGCAAGAGACACAGGTTCAATCCCTGGGTCAGGAAGATTCCCTGGAGGAGGAAATGGCAACCCACTCCAGTATTCTTGCTTTGAAAATCCCACGGACAGAAATGCCTGGTGGGATATGTCCGTTGGGTCACAAAGAGTCAGACATGACTGAGCATGCATGCAGGAATCTAAGACCCCACAAGCTGCACAGCACAACACAGCATTAGTTAGAGGCAAGTCATGGGTCCCCCACACTACAGAAAGGGCAGTGATACAAGAGTGTGAATACCAGGATGTGAAGATCATTGTGGTTCATCTTCAAAGTCTGAGTACCACTCTTGGACTCACCTTCTTAATCCTGTCTTTCTTAAAACTTTCACTACTGCTCCCTACACGAGAGGTGGATGTGTGGGTCAACGTCATATCAAAATGAGTCTCATCTGTAATCAATTTACCATGTTTTCTAATAACACTGTCATAACATGTTCACAACATCAATTCATTAAGAGAAGATTTTAAGACTGTGACATTCAAGCAAATACATGCTGAACTGAACTGATGACTGAACTGGTCATGCCTTTCACTATTGTATTCTTTCTACCATCACAGGTTTATCAAGGACTTGCCACACAGTAATAGCATCTTTGGTTCTTTTACCCACTAAATCCCTTTAAAAAAATAAATGTGCATTTCAGAATACTGCCTTGATCTTCTCTACTTTGTGACAGTTGAGCTAAGGGCTATTTAAGAAGTGGTCATGAAGCAAGTTCCACACCAATCTGCTATAAATTATTAGGACAGCATGTCAAATCTTGGGATCATAGACTTTTATGTAGGTGCGTTAATTCTATGAATGTTGCTTGTGTTAGATGAAAGGAGCACAGAATTTTAATGCAAGTGGGTCAATGTGATCTTCCAAAGAGAACACTGCCACTCAAGGATAATTAATTTGCTGGTATAAAAAAAGAAAGGTTAGTTAAACAAGTTAAACAACACTGCAAGATATAATTTGTGAATTCTGGACTCTGATAATTACACAATTAGAACGCATGTCTCCCTGTCACAAGAGCGTTTTCTGTAATTTTTGCTCTGTACTTCAGTTTTTTCTAGGGATTAATTCAGGAATCAGGACACTGCAAGTGTTGAACATAGAGAAAATGTTGTGAAATAGCCATGGATTTGATTTACCATTTCTTCTGTGGCAGAACATGTGGTTTATTTTGTCCATGCAAGGAAATCATTTAATTTAACAGCACAATAAACGTTTAGAAAAACATTAATATTTGATCACAAAGTTGTATTATTATAATAATATCATTTCTTTTCGAAATACATTGACTGTTGCCTCTTGTGAAATTACTGTTTTGAGAACAAAAGGAGGGATACATTCTCAGCATATGTCCTAAACTAGAAAGCAGATATTAGTCATATTTAAGAGTTTGAGAGGTAAAGCTAAAACAAACAAAAGAACCTTTGGTTATTTAGAACTTTGAAACAATTAATGTACTTTTTATTATTTATTTTTAAAATTTATTAATTTCTGTTTGCCTTTGCTGGGTTTTTGTTGCTATGCACAGACTTTCTCTAGTTGCAGTGAGCACAGCCTACTCTTTAAGAGGAGACTACTCTCTAGTTGCTGTGTGTGGGCTTCTCATTCCAGTGGCTTCTCTTATTGGGGAGCACAGGCTCTAGATGTGTGGGCTTCAGTCATTCTGGCACAGAGGCCTCTCATCACGGTGGCTTCTCTTGTTGAGGACCATGGTTCTCTAGGGTACACAAGCTTCAGTAGTGGTGACACACAGGCTCAGTGGTTGGGGCTTGTGGGCTCCACAGCAGGTGCTCAGTAGTTGTGGTATATGGGCTTTGTTGCTCCTCCTCAAGTAGGATCTTCCTGGACCAGGGATTGAACCTGTTCCCAAGTATTGGCAGATGGATTCTTATCTATTACACCACCAGTGAAGTCCCTGACATCCTTTTTCTTTATAGCATCTTAAATGAATTTGCTTTAGTATTGCTTCTGTTGCTTTGTTCTGTTGTTTTTTTCTTTTGGCTGCAAGACATGTGGAATCTCAGCTCCCCGTGCAGTAATCAAGCCCATACCTCCTGCATTGGAAGGTGACCATTGGAAGGTGACCATTTTAACCATTGGACTGTCAGGGAAATTCCATTAATGTACTTTCATAATGAACAACTGTTTGAATGGAACTTGTTTGGATAGTATCATCAACTCAGTGGACATGAGTTTAAGCAAACTCCAGGAAATAGTGAAGGACAATGGAGCCTGGCATGCTGTTGTCATGGGATCCCAAAGAGTGAGACGTAACTTAGCCACTGAACATCATAATGAAAAAAATGTTCATTCATCAATTTTGTTCAATATTTTAGTCATTGAACTTAAGTCACTCAAACCAGTTGTGTGAGTTGAAAGTGATTTTGAGTTGACTAAGTAGAAATTTTTTAATCAATTTCTTTGAATAAAATGCTCTTTTTTCGAAATACATTGACTGTTGCCTCTTGTGAAATTACTGTTTTGAGAACAAAAGGAGGGATACATTCTCAGCATATGTCCTAAACTAGAAAGCAGATATTAGTCATATTTAAGAGTTTGAGAGGTAAAGCTAAAACAAACAAAAGAACCTTTGGTTATTTAGAACTTTGAAACAATTAATGTACTTTTTATTATTTATTTTTAAAATTTATTAATTTCTGTTTGCCTTTGCTGGGTTTTTGTTGCTATGCACAGACTTTCTCTAGTTGCAGTGAGCACAGCCTACTCTTTAAGAGGAGACTACTCTCTAGTTGCTGTGTGTGGGCTTCTCATTCCAGTGGCTTCTCTTATTGGGGAGCACAGGCTCTAGATGTGTGGGCTTCAGTCATTCTGGCACAGAGGCCTCTCATCACGGTGGCTTCTCTTGTTGAGGACCATGGTTCTCTAGGGTACACAAGCTTCAGTAGTGGTGACACACAGGCTCAGTGGTTGGGGCTTGTGGGCTCCACAGCAGGTGCTCAGTAGTTGTGGTATATGGGCTTTGTTGCTCCTCCTCAAGTAGGATCTTCCTGGACCAGGGATTGAACCTGTTCCCAAGTATTGGCAGATGGATTCTTATCTATTACACCACCAGTGAAGTCCCTGACATCCTTTTTCTTTATAGCATCTTAAATGAATTTGCTTTAGTATTGCTTCTGTTGCTTTGTTCTGTTGTTTTTTTCTTTTGGCTGCAAGACATGTGGAATCTCAGCTCCCCGTGCAGTAATCAAGCCCATACCTCCTGCATTGGAAGGTGACCATTGGAAGGTGACCATTTTAACCATTGGACTGTCAGGGAAATTCCATTAATGTACTTTCATAATGAACAACTGTTTGAATGGAACTTGTTTGGATAGTATCATCAACTCAGTGGACATGAGTTTAAGCAAACTCCAGGAAATAGTGAAGGACAATGGAGCCTGGCATGCTGTTGTCATGGGATCCCAAAGAGTGAGACGTAACTTAGCCACTGAACATCATAATGAAAAAAATGTTCATTCATCAATTTTGTTCAATATTTTAGTCATTGAACTTAAGTCACTCAAACCAGTTGTGTGAGTTGAAAGTGATTTTGAGTTGACTAAGTAGATCTATCAATTTCTAACATGTAACTAATGAATTTTGGAAAAACCATTTTGAATAAAATGCTCTATATTAGATTTTAATCTATTCTTTATATTTCCCTTGTGCAGTGGTTCATAAACTACTTATGTAAGAATAAATGCCATAATTGATCAGAAATCTTGGTAAAAAAGTCTTTAAAAAGAATTCTTATTTTTGGATTGGGATGTAGCCAATTAACAATGCTGTGATTTATCAGGTGAACAAAGGGACTCAGCCATACATATACATGCATCCATTCTCTGCCAAACTCTCCTCCCATCCAGGCTGCTACATAATAACATTGAGCAGAGTTCCGTGTCCTATACAGTAGGTCTTTGTTGGTTATCCATTTAAAATATAGGTGTATGTAACTGTCCATCTCAAACTCCATAACTATCCCTTCCCTCCCATACCCGTTGCCCTCACTGGGCAACCATAAGTCCCTTTTTTAAGTAGGTGTCTCTTTCTGTTTGCAGGTACATTCGTTTCTATCATTTCTTTTTAGATTGTATGACACTCTAGGTCCATCCATGTTGCTGCAAATGGCCTTATTTCATTCTTCTTAATGGCTGAGTAATATTCCATTGTGTATATGTACCACATCTTCTGTATCCATCCCTCTGTTGATGGACATTTAGGTTGCTTCCATGTCTTGACTATTGTAAACTGTGGTACAATGAATATTGGGGTATATGTATCCTTTAGGATCATGTTTTTCTCTAGATATATACCCAGAAATGGGCCTGCAGGGTCATATGGTTGTAATTTTCCTTATTTTTAGTGGCTGTACCAATTTACATTCCCAAATCAACTCAGTGGACATGAGTTTAAGCAAACCAGGAAATAGTGAAGGACAATGGAGCCTGGCATGCTGTTGTCATGGGATCCCAAAGAGTGAGACGTAACTTAGCCACTGAACATCATAATGAAAAAAATGTTCATTCATCAATTTTGTTCAATATTTTAGTCATTGAACTTAAGTCACTCAAACCAGTTGTGTGAGTTGAAAGTGATTTTGAGTTGACTAAGTAGATCTATCAATTTCTAACATGTAACTAATGAATTTTGGAAAAACCATTTTGAATAAAATGCTCTATATTAGATTTTAATCTATTCTTTATATTTCCCTTGTGCAGTGGTTCATAAACTACTTATGTAAGAATAAATGCCATAATTGATCAGAAATCTTGGTAAAAAAGTCTTTAAAAAGAATTCTTATTTTTGGATTGGGATGTAGCCAATTAACAATGCTGTGATTTATCAGGTGAACAAAGGGACTCAGCCATACATATACATGCATCCATTCTCTGCCAAACTCTCCTCCCATCCAGGCTGCTACATAATAACATTGAGCAGAGTTCCGTGTCCTATACAGTAGGTCTTTGTTGGTTATCCATTTAAAATATAGGTGTATGTAACTGTCCATCTCAAACTCCATAACTATCCCTTCCCTCCCATACCCGTTGCCCTCACTGGGCAACCATAAGTCCCTTTTTTAAGTAGGTGTCTCTTTCTGTTTGCAGGTACATTCGTTTCTATCATTTCTTTTTAGATTGTATGACACTCTAGGTCCATCCATGTTGCTGCAAATGGCCTTATTTCATTCTTCTTAATGGCTGAGTAATATTCCATTGTGTATATGTACCACATCTTCTGTATCCATCCCTCTGTTGATGGACATTTAGGTTGCTTCCATGTCTTGACTATTGTAAACTGTGGTACAATGAATATTGGGGTATATGTATCCTTTAGGATCATGTTTTTCTCTAGATATATACCCAGAAATGGGCCTGCAGGGTCATATGGTTGCTCTATTTATAGTTTAAGGAACCTTGATACTGTTCTTCATAGTGGCTGTACCAATTTACATTCCCACCAACAGTGTAGGAGGATTCCCTTCTCTCCACACCTTCTCCAGCATTTTTTGCTTGCAGATGTTTTTTGATGATGGCCATTCTGACTGGTGTGAGGTGATGTCTCTTTGTAGTTTTGATTTGCACATCTCTAATAATCAGTGATGTTTCACGTGCCTCTTGGAAGCTGTATGTCTTCTTTGGAGAGATGTCCATTTAGGTCTTCTGCCCATTTGTTGATTGGGTTGTTTGTTTTGATGATGTTAAGCATCACATGAGCTGCTTGTAAATTTTGGAGACTAATCCCTTGTCGGTCATATCATTTGCAAATATTTTCTCCCAGTCTGTGGGTTGTCTTTTCATTTTGTTTACTGGGGAAACTAACCTTAAACTGAAAGATCTCCTTAGTTCAAACTCACCATCAAAGATGGTGTCTTTTTAAAAATATATTTATTTGGCTGCATTAAGTCTTAGCTGCAACACATGGGATATTTTGATACAGCTCATGGGTTCTCTAGTTGTGGTGCATAGGCTCAGTAGTTGTGGCACCCAGACTTAGTAGCTGTGTGGCATGTGGGATCTTAGTTCCCCAACCAAGGGTCAAACCCGCATCCCTTGCCTTGGAAGGTGAATTCTGAACCACTGGATTACCAGGGAAGTCCCAGGAAAAGACATTTTGGTTTCAAATTGTGTTGTGAAAAACTATTACTCCAAGGCATTTATCAAAGATTCTATGCTAATCATCCAGTATATTCCAGACTTTGGTTCAAACACTTAGGAAACACTGGAAAACAATATAGCCAAGAGTGTCTTTTTGCAGGTACATTCGTTTCTATCATTTCTTTTTAGATTGTATGACACTCTAGGTCCATCCATGTTGCTGCAAATGGCCTTATTTCATTCTTCTTAATGGCTGAGTAATATTCCATTGTGTATATGTACCACATCTTCTGTATCCATCCCTCTGTTGATGGACATTTAGGTTGCTTCCATGTCTTGACTATTGTAAACTGTGGTACAATGAATATTGGGGTATATGTATCCTTTAGGATCATGTTTTTCTCTAGATATATACCCAGAAATGGGCCTGCAGGGTCATATGGTTGCTCTATTTATAGTTTAAGGAACCTTGATACTGTTCTTCATAGTGGCTGTACCAATTTACATTCCCACCAACAGTGTAGGAGGATTCCCTTCTCTCCACACCTTCTCCAGCATTTTTTGCTTGCAGATGTTTTTTGATGATGGCCATTCTGACTGGTGTGAGGTGATGTCTCTTTGTAGTTTTGATTTGCACATCTCTAATAATCAGTGATGTTTCACGTGCCTCTTGGAAGCTGTATGTCTTCTTTGGAGAGATGTCCATTTAGGTCTTCTGCCCATTTGTTGATTGGGTTGTTTGTTTTGATGATGTTAAGCATCACATGAGCTGCTTGTAAATTTTGGAGACTAATCCCTTGTCGGTCACATCATTTGCAAATATTTTCTCCCAGTCTGTGGGTTGTCTTTTCATTTTGTTTACTGGGGAAACTAACCTTAAACTGAAAGATCTCCTTAGTTCAAACTCACCATCAAAGATGGTGTCTTTTTAAAAATATATTTATTTGGCTGCATTAAGTCTTAGCTGCAACACATGGGATATTTTGATACAGCTCATGGGTTCTCTAGTTGTGGTGCATAGGCTCAGTAGTTGTGGCACCCAGACTTAGTAGCTGTGTGGCATGTGGGATCTTAGTTCCCCAACCAAGGGTCAAACCCGCATCCCTTGCCTTGGAAGGTGAATTCTGAACCACTGGATTACCAGGGAAGTCCCAGGAAAAGACATTTTGGTTTCAAATTGTGTTGTGAAAAACTATTACTCCAAGGCATTTATCAAAGATTCTATGCTAATCATCCAGTATATTCCAGACTTTGGTTCAAACACTTAGGAAACACTGGAAAACAATATAGCCAAGAGCTCCTGTCTTCAGGGAGTGACACTCTGAAGAAGAAAATAGACTATAAATGTAACAAATTAGTAAGTTGTATGTTTTTTCTTAAAGAGGTGATAGCCTACTTGAGCAAAAAGAAACATTTGTGCATAGTAAAGGGACTTATCAGTGTCAAGGGGGTAAGCCCTGACTGCTATATTAAATATGATCAGGGTGAGCCTCATTGAGGACCTGCTGTTTGAACAAAGCACATCCTTAGGGAGGTAATGGAGCAAGCTGAGAAGATGGCTATTTGGGATAGAACATTTCAGCAAAGGGAGAGGCGAGGGCAAGAGTTTCAAGTGCAAAGATCATTGTGAAGGGGCTTATTTCTATTATATTGCGTCTAATGGCCAAGATGGAACTACAGTGTAATGACCGAGGATTTTAGAGAGCTTTAGGGCAATTTAAACTGGAATGTTCATCATTCAGTCCTATTCACTGGCAAGGTCAGAGAGTCGGGGTTGAATTTGTACTGAATCCATGTACTTAGCACATGCGAGGAATTTTAACGAATCTGAAAAAGAATTTGACATCACCTTTGCCCTCAAGGTGACTAGATGAGCTTTTGTGAAATAAAAATTGAGTAACATGACATTGCTTAAGCAGAGAGGTATGAATAAGGAAGGAGAGGATTAGAAATATATCTTGTCAGGAAGGAGTCTTGCAAGAGAGAGAAATTAACCTGGGTATTCAGTGAATGATGCAACTGTGAATTCAGGTGGGAGGTGGTGATGCTTTCCATCCTTACCACACTCACCTGCTTTCGTATAAATTGCAGGGCTGGGTACTGTGGCAGCCAGGCCCCAGGGGGTCCCCCCGTGTTCCCAGCGTCTGAGTGTTCACACCTTGTGTAGGGTCACCTCCTACATTATAGAATCCAGGGGAAATGGTGGTATGAGTTTCCCAGGTGGCATTAGCAGTAAAGAACACACCTGCCAAGGCAGGAGGCATGAGATGTGGATTCCATTCCTGAGTCAGGAAAATCCCCTAGAGGAGGGCACAGCAACCCACTCTAGTACTCTTACCTAAAGAATCCCATGGACAGAGGAGCCTGGTGGGCTACAGTCCATAGCATCCCATGACTAGTGACTGAGCACACACAAGCACACATAATCATATGCCACATTTGAAAGTATGCTAGAGGATACTCTGTGGCTTCTCTCTTCCTCTTGCCCCACCCCTGCAGTTCAGTGCCTCTCTGACTGCTTGTTCAAGCTAAGAGATGCATATGTGAACCATGTTGGAGGCTGATTTCCCGATCCCTAGGTTAAGCCTTTGGGTGACTACAGCCCCGGCTGACAACTTGGCTGCAATTTCCTTAGAGACTCCAAGCCAGAACCACCCATCTCTGCTGCTCGTGGAGACCTGACCCTCAGAAACTGCATGACTCAAATGTGTTTTCGTTTTAAGTCACTAAGTTTGGGATAAATACCTACTACTAGACCAAGTATGGATTTTGCAGGTGGCGCTAGTGGTAAAGAATCCACCTGACAATGCAGAATATATAAGAGAGGTGGGTTTGACCCCTGAGTCGGTAAGATTCTCTGGAGGAGGGCATAGGCAATGCACTCCAGTATTCCTGTCAGGAGAATTCCATGGATAGAGGAGCTTGGCGGGCTACAGTCCATGGCGTCGCAAAGAGAGTCTAACAGGGCTGTAGCAACTTAGCATACATACACGCAGACCAAGTACATCTTGACTTTAAAATAAAACTGACCAGAAAAATCAGAATTTCCTCTTCCTAAAACTGAAGGCACAAGGAAAACTTGAGTAGTAACTAGAAAAACACTCTTGGCTGCTAAGATTTGTTGTGAAGCTAATGCAACTGCCATCCGTCTAAGCCAGGATGTCAGTGACCGCCTGTGGGAAATTGCTTTAAAACAATGCAGATGAGTCAGTAAAACTGAAGAACATTCAGGATTCTTCTGGTTCTCATAAACTTCTCCAGGTTAACAACACCAATACATACCAGTAAAACAATAACAGCTCAATAATAACGACCATTTATTTAGAATGTTGTATGAATAATACACTGTCTTATTTCATCCTCAAATAATTCTATGACAAAAGTGCTATTGCTCTTCTTATTTATGTGAGAGAGGCAAACAAAATTCTGTGCAGTGCCTCTGAAACTGAAATTCATCTTCGAAATACTCCCTGAAAAAGCAGATTTGACTCTCTCCCGTTTGCAAGTGAAAAAAAAATACTGAGTCACAGAGAAGTCATTTTAAAGGCAATTTAAATAAATATCTCAAGGATGTATTTATTTAATAAGCTGCTGAGCTCAAATCTGAATCCAAGAGTCTATACAATCCAGAATCTATAGAGTTGCAAATCGCACTTTCTTTTCATTATATCGTATGTAGCAAAAGCAACTGATCATTGATAAAAATGATGTATGTTTATTGGAATAAACATACATCAGATAAAAAACAAGCACAATTCTAAGACCATGGTGACACCTGCCTTACGTCAGTTGTTTCTATGCAGGTATATGATCTTGGGGCCCAGAGACTTATGGGATAAAAATATTTTGATGATTCCTCTCCTTGCTCTCATTTCTAGGGATTCTGGCATTTGGGATGGGGTATGAAAGATCAAGAATTTTTCTCAAAATGACAGAAAATGGATCATTTGCATGGGGAATGCCAGCTGGGGAGAAGGGAACATACGCTTACATTCAGAAAAAGTTTCACAGGATGTAAAAAGAAACCATCTGCTTTTTCTTTTTGTTCTTGTTTAAGAACAGCTTGTGTTTGCAACTCACAATTTAAAACATGGTAATAACCTACAGGACTTTGTGAAGCATGAATCGTGTGGCTTTTTTGTTCTTCCTCATTTTCCCTTGCTTATTTTTTTCAACTCTGTTTGCAGAAAGCAGAATGCAAAGAAGATATTTGCATGTTGCAACATGGATAATAAGATTCTTCTGATCAAGACCTGAGTCTGCCCTTTGCAGTGTGTTTCCTGGGCTTTCCTGGATCCTGTGATGAAATCCAGACAATACAAATCAAAGCCACGCTCAACTTTGCTGTAAGAAACACCCTAGGTTAAGACCATGGCTCCATATACCTCCTGCTCATCCTCAGCAGGGAAACATTCCTGCAACCCAGCTTTATCTGCAATAGCACCTGGTAAGGACTTGCAAATAGTTTTTGAAAAAATAAGACAGTATTATATGTTTACTATTCTCATTAGCCATTCCTCTCGATAGCTTTGATGTGCGCCTCCATTCCCTCCTGAAATTTTCTTAATGACTCCAACTTCACCACTACTGAAAACCTGAAAACCATTGCAAGAGCTTACCTTTTATAGAAAGAAAGATGGAAGGGCTAGTAGAGGCTCCAATGAAAAGGGCCTTAAATGTCTTTGGGGCTCAGCAATCAGAGGATATTTCAAAGTGGTTAAGATCAGTTAGACTTTCTGAGTGGTAATCATGGACCCTCCAACTTACTTGCTCTGTGACCTTAAGCAAGCTACTTAACCTCTCTGAATCTTAGTTCTTTTATCTACAATGTGGAAATTATAACATTACCCACCTGCAAAGCAACTGATCATTGATAAAAATGATGTATGTTTATTGGAATAAACATACATCAGATAAAAAACAAGCACAATTCTAAGACCATGGTGACACCTGCCTTACGTCAGTTGTTTCTATGCAGGTATATGATCTTGGGGCCCAGAGACTTATGGGATAAAAATATTTTGATGATTCCTCTCCTTGCTCTCATTTCTAGGATTCTGGCATTTGGGATGGGGTATGAAAGATCAAGAATTTTTCTCAAAATGACAGAAAATGGATCATTTGCATGGGGAATGCCAGCTGGGGAGAAGGGAACATACGCTTACATTCAGAAAAAGTTTCACAGGATGTAAAAAGAAACCATCTGCTTTTTCTTTTTGTTCTTGTTTAAGAACAGCTTGTGTTTGCAACTCACAATTTAAAACATGGTAATAACCTACAGGACTTTGTGAAGCATGAATCGTGTGGCTTTTTTGTTCTTCCTCATTTTCCCTTGCTTATTTTTTTCAACTCTGTTTGCAGAAAGCAGAATGCAAAGAAGATATTTGCATGTTGCAACATGGATAATAAGATTCTTCTGATCAAGACCTGAGTCTGCCCTTTGCAGTGTGTTTCCTGGGCTTTCCTGGATCCTGTGATGAAATCCAGACAATACAAATCAAAGCCACGCTCAACTTTGCTGTAAGAAACACCCTAGGTTAAGACCATGGCTCCATATACCTCCTGCTCATCCTCAGCAGGGAAACATTCCTGAAACCCAGCTTTATCTGCAATAGCACCTGGTAAGGACTTGCAAATAGTTTTTGAAAAAAATAAGACAGTATTATATGTTTACTATTCTCATTAGCCATTCCTCTCGATAGCTTTGATGTGCGCCTCCATTCCCTCCTGAAATTTTCTTAATGACTCCAACTTCACCACTACTGAAAACCTGAAAACCATTGCAAGAGCTTACCTTTTATAGAAAGAAAGATGGAAGGGCTAGTAGAGGCTCCAATGAAAAGGGCCTTAAATGTCTTTGGGGCTCAGCAATCAGAGGATATTTCAAAGTGGTTAAGATCAGTTAGACTTTCTGAGTGGTAATCATGGACCCTCCAACTTACTTGCTCTGTGACCTTAAGCAAGCTACTTAACCTCTCTGAATCTTAGTTCTTTTATCTACAATGTGGAAATTATAACATTACCCACCTGCAAAGGTAGTCATGAAAGTTCAGTGAGTTACTTAGAACATGGCCAGGATGGTATGTTAAATACAGGAAACTCTAGTGAAAGAACCAGGACCCCATGGCAGAAAATGCCCCGAAATGAATCACACCCTATCATGGGTTCCTGCAGTATATAACACTCGCATACAAAGACACACAGGGATGGGATATACAGAGATTTAAAAATATGTGCATGTATATATGAAAGTGAAAGTGTTAGTCACTGAGTCATGTCCGTCTCTTTGTGGTCCCATGGACTATAACCCACCAGATTCTTTTGTCTACGGAATTCTTCAGGCAGGAATACTGGAGTGGGTTGCCATTTCCTTCTCTAGGCGATCGTCCCAACCCGGAGATCAAACCTGGGTCTCCTGCCTTGCAGGTAGATTCTTTACTGTCTGAGCCTCCATGGAAGCCCACATAGATATATGTAAAATTATACTTACATTTATTCAATATCTCTCAAATAAGAATAACTAAGTCTACCCCAGAGTTTTTTAGCCTCTACCCCTCCTGAGATTTTGAGCCAGATAAATCCCTGTTGCGGAGCCTGTCTTATGCACTGGATAACAGTGGCCTCTCCCTCTGTTCTTATGATAACCAGAAATATCTCCAGATATTGTCAAATGTGCCCTGGGAATCAGAATTGCCTCAGTTCAGTCAGTTCAGTTCAGTGTCTGACTCTTAGTGACCCATGGACTACAGCACACCAGGCTTCCCTGTCTTTCACCATCTCCTGGAATTGGCTCAAATTCATGTCCGTTGACTCAGTGATGCCATCCAACCATCTTGTCCTCTATCAGATATGCCCTGGGAGTCAGAATCACCTCATTTATCACCAACTTAATTGATCTTGCCCAAGATTAAAACTGTGAATATATGTGACCCTATTTTGTTGTTGTTGTTATTTAAATGTTTTAGCCACACTGTGAAGCATGCAGGAGCTTGTTGCTCAACCAGGGATTGGGACTGTGTCCCCTGCAGTGGCAGCTCAGAGTATTCACCAGTGAACTGTTAGAGGAATTCTTGACCCTAGGTTCTGATGAGGAAAAAGCAAGAGATACACAAGGACATCAAAGTAGGAAGATGTCTCCTGTTCCTGTTTGTATCAAGCCTTCAAGGAACAAATTCAAACTTCACTCTAGTAAGTGCTGATGTGCTAAATTTACTTGAAAGGAATCACCGCAGACTCATTAAGCACTCAATTTCCTGTCTCTTTATATGAACTTCCTTTAAATTAAGATGTTATCTTTTTTTAAGAGCATATATGTAGACTTTATTTTTATTTGATTTGGACTGTGCTGGGTCTTTGTTGCTTTGGTCAGGCTTTTATCTAGCTGCCATGATGGGGGGCTATTCTTTGTTGCAGTACTCGGCTTGTCGTTGTGGTGGCTTCTCTTGTGGATCCCAGGCTCCAGGTTGCATGGTCTTCAGTAGTTGTGACTCAAAGCCTCTAGAGCACTGGCGAAGTAGTCATAGTGTATGTGCTTAGTTGCTTAGTGGCAGGTGGAATCTTCCTTTGCCAGGGGTTGAACATCTGTCCTCAGCCCTGGTAGGTGATTCTTTACCACTGTGCCACCAGGGAAGCCCAAGAATGTTATCTTCTTACTAGGTGGTAGATGAGGGTCTTCCCAGGTGGCACTAGTGATAAAGAATCCACCTGACAATCCAGGAGATGTAAGAAAAATGGGTTCTATTCCTGGGTTGAGAAGAGCCTCTGGAGGAGGCTATGGCAACCCATTCCAGTATTCTTATCTGGAAAATCCCATGGACAGAAGAGCCTGGCAGGGCACATGGGGTCACAAAGAATCGGACATGACTGAAGTGACTTAGGTCATAGGTGGTAGGTGGCAGATGGCATATCTCAGGCACATCTTTTAGACTAGTGAGTTTTCTTTAGAACTGGACATTTCTAGGGAAAAAATGCAAGGTTATTAACTATTTTTGGAGTGATTTTGAACTTTTTAATGTTTTGCCATTGCATTTTTTTGAAAGCAACAGCAAAACTGTTATCATCATTCATTAGCCTTTTCCAGAGGTTTTAAAAAATTAATTATCAAGGTGGCATTCATCAAATAGTTTGCATGATTTCTGTTTATGTACATCTTCCCAAGTATCTAATTGACTCATCAAAGTCAAGAGTTACAGATGCAAAATTGTATTTCCTTTTGTTTCTCAATATTTAAATGAATCATTTTATGCAATGTAAACAACGAACATAATTGCAGTCAGGATGATCTGATGTTTTCATATGTGACTTAGTCTCTCAGCTGCAAAAGCTTAGCAGCAATAGATGAAGTAACACATAGGATATAATGAGAAAGAAAGACATGGCTATGCATGGGAACAGGTCATTCTTTGTTCAAGCTAGGCTGCTGGTATGGAAGCAGGCAGACCCACTGGTAGGATGTTGCCTAGGGTCACTGAGTTGGAGAACCAGCACCATGTTTGTGGCTTGGAGGTAAGAGCCAGGATGGGCTGGTGCTACTCTGGGCAGAAACTAGAAAACAGACTCCATGGGTTGATGCCAGGGGCTAAGACTTTCAGAAAGTTGAAGAAGACCTAGGGAAATATAAGACTTCAGACTCAGCCTTGAAATAAAAAACAAAATCCTCCTAACTCAGTGGCTGGATGTGGAATATCCTGTTTCTCTCCACAGATGTGGAGTCTCAAATTCCCATTAAAAGACTTGTGCAATTGTAGACTAAGGATTCAGTAAAGAAACAAACAGAAGTTTGTGTGTGTGACAGAGAGACATCACAGATAAACACTGAAAAATATTTCAATCTATTCCATTCAAAGATATTATATGCATGTCCAGTAAGTGCAAATGTGCTAAGTTAGAACAGTTTGCAAATCAAGCACATAAAGTAATCTAGTGCCAAGGAAGCTACAAAATAAACAATAAGAACAATTTCCTCTGGAAAACACTTTAAGGCAACAATTGGTCCTTAAGTATGTAGCATGCATGGTTTACAGTGCTTCACATCAATGGAGCTTATGTTTTTACTACATGTTGAAGAAACTCAGAGACATAAGTACAGAAACTGAATCCATAAGGAGCTATAAATCCATAAGAAACTAGAAAACAAAAATAAGCATCAATGAAATAAAAACATGGAAATCAAATAGAAATCTTAGTAATGAGAAGTATCATCATTTAAATACGGCATTCATTAAACAGCTGAACTATAGAAAAGGCGTTGTCAAAAACATTTGGTTGATATAAAATTAAGATTCTATAACACAGAAGAAAACTATGAAAGACCAGTAAGGTTTCATGAAGACTGAGAGGTTCCAATGATATATAACGTTAACGGGTATATTTTTTAAAAAGATGAATCTATAATTTTCGTAAGGTTCAAAATGAACACAAGTGAAACATCAGATCTGGCTCATTATTAATGAGGAGATCTGTAAGATGTTACAGCTGGTTTGAAGAAGTCAAAGAAGGATACACTTACACTGAGTTAAAGAAATGTTGAAATTAATTTACAAATAGACGATGCAAAAGAGATTTTTCGCATTCAGTGCTAAGATTCATGCTTGAGTGAACTGAACCTCCCTGGGTCAGAATTTTCATATCTCTGGATGTTCTGTTTTGGGGGTGGCAAATTATGCTCTGACACAGAGTTTGTCTTTGCCAACAGCTTATTTAACATAAACTTAGTGAGATTTGTAAGAATTTCACAAACTAATAGCAGATAGAATAAAATCTCTTAATAAGCCAACAGAGAAACAACATACTTCAAACAAATGATACATGATTACCTTTTGTTCCAGGCAAGGGAGAATGAAAGGAAAAAAGTCCATATTGAGTCTGAGGTGCACCTCTGTAGGAGATGGCACAGAGATGGAGGGTTTGACCAACCACGAACTAGCATGGCAGCTGCCAATGCAGAAAGGAAGGCCCTTGTTGCTAGAACTTGTGCTAAAAGGGCACGCTGGGTGGGCTACTCAAAATGCTAAGGAAGCTACAAAATAAACAATAAGAACAATTTCCTCTGGAAAACACTTTAAGGCAACAATTGGTCCTTAAGTATGTAGCATGCATGGTTTACAGTGCTTCACATCAATGGAGCTTATGTTTTTACTACATGTTGAAGAAACTCAGAGACATAAGTACAGAAACTGAATCCATAAGGAGCTATAAATCCATAAGAAACTAGAAAACAAAAATAAGCATCAATGAAATAAAAACATGGAAATCAAATAGAAATCTTAGTAATGAGAAGTATCATCATTTAAATACGGCATTCATTAAACAGCTGAACTATAGAAAAGGCGTTGTCAAAAACATTTGGTTGATATAAAATTAAGATTCTATAACACAGAAGAAAACTATGAAAGACCAGTAAGGTTTCATGAAGACTGAGAGGTTCCAATGATATATAACGTTAACGGGTATATTTTTTAAAAAGATGAATCTATAATTTTCGTAAGGTTCAAAATGAACACAAGTGAAACATCAGATCTGGCTCATTATTAATGAGGAGATCTGTAAGATGTTACAGCTGGTTTGAAGAAGTCAAAGAAGGATACACTTACACTGAGTTAAAGAAATGTTGAAATTAATTTACAAATAGACGATGCAAAAGAGATTTTTCGCATTCAGTGCTAAGATTCATGCTTGAGTGAACTGAACCTCCCTGGGTCAGAATTTTCATATCTCTGGATGTTCTGTTTTGGGGGTGGCAAATTATGCTCTGACACAGAGTTTGTCTTTGCCAACAGCTTATTTAACATAAACTTAGTGAGATTTGTAAGAATTTCACAAACTAATAGCAGATAGAATAAAATCTCTTAATAAGCCAACAGAGAAACAACATACTTCAAACAAATGATACATGATTACCTTTTGTTCCAGGCAAGGGAGAATGAAAGGAAAAAAGTCCATATTGAGTCTGAGGTGCACCTCTGTAGGAGATGGCACAGAGATGGAGGGTTTGACCAACCACGAACTAGCATGGCAGCTGCCAATGCAGAAAGGAAGGCCCCTTGTTGCTAGAACTTGGCTGCTAGGGAAACAAGGCGCCACGCTGGGTGGGCTACTCTGAGAGTTATCACTTAAGGGGCCATTGCAAAGCCATTGCCTATGAGGCCTCCTTCTTGAGGCAGGTACAGAGGTTCCTTTTCTTCCTGAAGCCACTGCCTGGTCTAACATCACTGCCTGCCAAAAGGAACCTGGCCATGACAGGAGCAAGTGTCTGAGGGCTACATCAAGGGCAATTTTTGCCAAGACTCAAGCTCTCAGATACTCCTCACGAACTGCCAGTATTTATTTTCTAACGCTCCCTTTAGCACAGCTGCATCTCCATGTGTTCTTATCAAGAAGCCTCCAGCAACTAGGCTACTTATCAACCATCCTGACAAAACACACCTTTTTTTTTTGTTGTTGTTAATAGAGGCACTGGAAGTGGGCAGGAGAGTACCATCCTAGATTTTTTTGTAATGGGATTTTTTTTTTATTTATTTGGCTGTCCTGGGTCTTAGCTCCAGCATGTGGGATATAGTTCCCTGACCAGGGATCGAACCCAGGCCCCCTGCATTATAACACAGAGCTTTAATCACTGGACCACTAGAGAAGTCCCTCACTTAAATCAACTTTACTTCAATCGACTTTATTTCAAAGAACAACTTCTTATTTGGTTTTGTTTGTTTTTGTCATAAACAAGTGGGTTTGAAATTGTATGAAACCAATACATCAGGGACAAGAAATCTTTCCTATCTCTGTTACTTAAAGTTTGTAGAGTTGTGCTGCGTTCAGTCACTCGGTTGTGTTCAACTCTGCAGTCTCATGGATTGTAGCCTGCCAGGCTCCTCTGTCCATGAGATTTCTCAGGCAAGAATACTGGAGTGGGTTGCTATTTACTTTTCCAGGAGATCTTCCCAACCCAAGGATCGAACCTGTGTCTCTTGAGTCTCCTGCATTAGCAGGTGGGTTCTTTACTACTCACACCACCTGGACCTGATGTAGCATTGTTAAGCAGCTCAAAGGCAAATAAAGACAAGAACCAGACAGCGCAGGAGAGTACAGTCAAAGTCAGGCATTGGCACACTGCAGTCCTGGGCAAAATGCAGCCTCCAGTTTCACTGGAACATGGCCCACCACTGTCTGCCTGTTGTCTATGGCAGATTGTATGCTGAGTGGTAGGGTTGGGTAGAGGTGACAGAGATCATAGGACCTGCAGAGCCTCTGACACAGTTACTATTTCGACCTTTACAGAAAAAGTTAATCCACTCCTCTTCTAAACAGGCCATAGTGTTCCACTGAAGAATATTTTCTCAACATGAATGATAGAATTCTTGAAAATGATGGAGAAAGTGGCAAAGAAACAACCAATTTACACAAAAATTAACATTTTCCCCTAGAATTGAAGCAGGACATGAGTTCTTAAATCAATATTTCACTCTGAGAACAAGCAGATAGACAATAAGATTCAACACGACTCGTCATCAGGCTTCCCTGGTGACTCAGTGGTAAATCCACCTGCAATGCAAGAGACACAGGGTTCGATCCCTGATTAAGGAAGATCCCCTGGAGAAGGAAATGGCAACCCACTCCAGTATTCTTGCCTGGAGAATCCTATGGACGGAGGAGCCTGGAGGACAACAGTCCACAGGGTTGCAAAGAGTCAGACATAACTCAGCAACTAGACAGCAGCATCGGACACATCATAGAAAAAATGTCAACATTAACAGAGGCAGGAAAGAAAATTAACAGAAGAGAGTGTGGTGAAGGTAAAAAACTATTCAATGAGAGAGAATAAATCCTGCATCAGAACTGTAATGGAATAGTATTTTACATGTATTACATATATGATCTGTATAATTATTCCAGGAGCAGACATTGGTCTTTAGCAACGAAGAAATTGAGATCAAAGTCACACAGCTAGTAAACAGCAGAGCCAAGGCTGAAACCCCAGTTTTCTGGCATCAGAAACTCAGATTTGGCCACTCTGCTCTGCTATTTGTTATTATGAAAAAATAGATTTCTTTTAAGTGTGAGAAACACATGATCCTCAGTCAAGAAACATAGGATAAGGAGGAGTCAACTTGCTGATCAAGGTATAGAGAGACGTTGCAGCCAAGAAACAGCATATACAAAGATTTCAAAACTTCTCAGCAGGAAAAAAGGGGTACAGTCAAAGTCAGGCATTGGCACACTGCAGTCCTGGGCAAAATGCAGCCTCCAGTTTCACTGGAACATGGCCCACCACTGTCTGCCTGTTGTCTATGGCAGATTGTATGCTGAGTGGTAGGGTTGGGTAGAGGTGACAGAGATCATAGGACCTGCAGAGCCTCTGACACAGTTACTATTTCGACCTTTACAGAAAAAGTTAATCCACTCCTCTTCTAAACAGGCCATAGTGTTCCACTGAAGAATATTTTCTCAACATGAATGATAGAATTCTTGAAAATGATGGAGAAAGTGGTAAAGAAACAACCAATTTACACAAAAATTAACATTTTCCCCTAGAATTGAAGCAGGACATGAGTTCTTAAATCAATATTTCACTCTGAGAACAAGCAGATAGATAATAAGATTCAACACGACTCGTCATCAGGCTTCCCTGGTGACTCAGTGGTAAATCCACCTGCAATGCAAGAGACACAGGGTTCGATCCCTGATTAAGGAAGATCCCCTGGAGAAGGAAATGGCAACCCACTCCAGTATTCTTGCCTGGAGAATCCTATGGACGGAGGAGCCTGGAGGACAACAGTCCACAGGGTTGCAAAGAGTCAGACATAACTCAGCAACTAGACAGCAGCATCGGACACATCATAGAAAAAATGTCAACATTAACAGAGGCAGGAAAGAAAATTAACAGAAGAGAGTGTGGTGAAGGTAAAAAACTATTCAATGAGAGAGAATAAATCCTGCATCAGAACTGTAATGGAATAGTATTTTACATGTATTACATATATGATCTGTATAATTATTCCAGGAGCAGACATTGGTCTTTAGCAACGAAGAAATTGAGATCAAAGTCACACAGCTAGTAAACAGCAGAGCCAAGGCTGAAACCCCAGTTTTCTGGCATCAGAAACTCAGATTTGGCCACTCTGCTCTGCTATTTGTTATTATGAAAAAATAGATTTCTTTTAAGTGTGAGAAACACATGATCCTCAGTCAAGAAACATAGGATAAGGAGGAGTCAACTTGCTGATCAAGTTATAGAGAGACTTTGCAGCCAAGAAACAGCATATGCAAAGACTTCTGGCTGGAGGGGCCTGTCAAAATCAAAACACTGGAGAAAGAGTTGCAGCTGGAGAATGGAAGAGTGCAGTGGATGGGGCTACGGGCTAGGTGGGCTTTGCAGGCTTTCAGGTTGTGCTAAAGAGTATATTCACAATATTCTAAGAGTAATGAAAAGATATTGAAGTCTTAAAAACAGAGGGGTAGGTGACTTGATCTAATTTGCATTGCAAAGAAAAAGTGTTTGAAATGATGGCTGCATTGGAGTTGGGCCAGAATGGATACGGGGAGACCAATTAGAAAGCTGCTGATATATAACAGCCAAGATGATTGCATGCCCAAAGGGAACTGCGAACCAAATAATGATGACAACTTGCGGCGTTCAGACTGGAAGTGGAGATGTATAGGACTCGGGCATGATTGTTTCCATATGGAACGTTGGTCCCTTTCCCTGGCTTGTTCTTTCATTTATATTCTTCAGTATTTGGCCTTATTCACAGATGGAATAAACCTTTATTGTTCTGGCTGCCTGAATTCCCAAGGCAAGCAACAGGATGCTCTGATTGATTCTCCTTTTGTTCTTCCTGCCTGTGTGCTTTCTGCTTCTTATCTCCACTACAACACTGAATTACAATGTCCAATCACCTCCGCCTTCCTGCCTAAAGAGAAGCCCTTGAGAATGAAGACTTCCTTTTATTTATTTATTTATTTAAAAGTTATTTTCATCCACCTTTATTCTTTGGCCTGTGTGGGCCTCCCATCACAGTGGCCTCTCTCGTTGCAGAGCACCGGCTCTGGGCACATGCGCTCCACAGCGATGGCTCACAACTGGACACACCAGTCCAGCTGCTTTGCAGCACGTGAGATCTTCCCAGGTCAGGGATCAAACCAGTGCCCCTTGCACTGCAGGGTGGACTCCCTACACACTAGACCACCAGGGAAGCCCAAGACTTCCTTTTATTCACCTTTGCATCCCTACTGCCTACCAGTGCTGAACCAAAAATGGTCATTCCATACAAGTTGTTGACTAAATGAGTGGGACTCAATTATGTGAAACAGATCATTTTCTTCTGCGAATTTCAGCAGCTCCCTTCACTTACATGTTTCTAGTTTCATGCTAATTCCCAGCTCCTGAGGAATTGAAAACCCTCTGAAAAAGCAACTAAGCAACAAAATGAATAATAGGGTTAAGTGCTGTCCAACTACTTTTGACTTCATGGACTGTAGCCCACCAGGCTCCTGACAATGGGATTTCCCAGGTAAGTATACTAGAGTGGGTTGCCATTTTGTTCTCCAGCGGATCTTCCTGTTTCAGGGATCGAACCCATATCTCCTACTTCTCCTCTTCACCACTGAACCATAAGTCAGGACTACTTCCTATATAGAATATATAGGCCATTGTAAATGTTTTGAATGGACATACACACTTGAATTCTGCTAAAGATATTACTTCCATGCCTCAATGATAAGTAATTCACGTCTCTGGAAACATGTGCTATTTATTTTCCTGAATAACCTGTTCTTTGTGTGACCTGATCAATCTAAGTCTCACGTTTCTCACCTATAAAACAGATATTTATCCACTTTTACCATTTTTATAAGGATAAATGAGATGATATGAAATATGGTAGGTACTAAGGTATAGAATTCCCTTTTTTATAATTTTATTTCTTTATTGTGTCTTCACCGCTGTGTGGGCTTTTCTCTAATTGCAATGAGTCGAGTGTAGACTTCTCATTGTGGTGGCTTCTCTTGCTGCCCTGGAGTACAGGCTCTAGGACAGGTGGAGTTCAGTAGCTGCAGCTCACAGGCTTTAGAACACAGGCTCAATAGTTGCGGTGCATGGGCGTAGTTGCTTTATGGTGCCATGAGGGATCTTCCTGGATCAGGAATGGAACCCATGTCTCCTGCATTAGCAAGTGGATTCTTCACCACTGAGACACTGGGGACGTCTCCCTTTTTAAATTTTTTTTATCTCCACTGTTTTACATCCTCGATGTCCCCATCATGCCACAGATTACCTAACTGGTGAAGTGTCCTTTTTATAATTCTCTTATTTTGCAGTACTGAATCTCTTCTGGTCTTTGCTCAGGTTTGCCTTTTATGTCTCTAGATAGGATAAAATAGAAGCATTCTACTGCATACGCCATGAATATTTTGATTTCAAAAAGGTTCCCCAAATTTTTCCTTGGGAAGGGAATTCAAGTTCATTGAATTTTTCTAATCTACCCAATTGTTACCTTGTTTCTGTGTCTCATGAAAATCTGCAGACGGTCTAGAACTCTCTCGTTCCACTCTCCTGTTACTTCAGATGCATTATTACCCAGGAAAATGGCAATGCCAGCTTGGTGAAGAGCTGGAGACAGTGAAGCCCTTTATGGCAGGCATTGCTATGCAGAGTGAGTATGTCTGAATTTAGGATCAGCAAATGCATTTCTTTAATCGTCTGCTTTGTGTTGTTTCCACTCTCCCAGTGTATTTTAATAGGCTATTATTTTGAGTCCTAGATGAGAACTTCTTATATTCAAATGTTCAGTAGCAATTTTGTGCTCCCTTGTTGCTTTCAATTGTCAGATGCAACCCCTTTTTTTAGGTAAACATTTTAATGAACACCCTTTGCCCAGGTGGTTACACAAAGTGGATGTGAATGCATTAGGAACCCCTGCCTTTGCCTCAAACAGCTCATTTGGTGCATTATCTGCCTTTGCTCTCAGGTGTAAATCGGAGGGCCCTCACCCTCTGAGTTAGAATCTGGCTGTTTTAATGTTCTTTATTGTGTCTTCACCGCTGTGTGGGCTTTTCTCTAATTGCAATGAGTCGAGTGTAGACTTCTCATTGTGGTGGCTTCTCTTGCTGCCCTGGAGTACAGGCTCTAGGACAGGTGGAGTTCAGTAGCTGCAGCTCACAGGCTTTAGAACACAGGCTCAATAGTTGCGGTGCATGGGCGTAGTTGCTTTATGGTGCCATGAGGGATCTTCCTGGATCAGGAATGGAACCCATGTCTCCTGCATTAGCAAGTGGATTCTTCACCACTGAGACACTGGGGACGTCTCCCTTTTTAAATTTTTTTTATCTCCACTGTTTTACATCCTCGATGTCCCCATCATGCCACAGATTACCTAACTGGTGAAGTGTCCTTTTATAATTCTCTTATTTTGCAGTACTGAATCTCTTCTGGTCTTTGCTCAGGTTTGCCTTTTATGTCTCTAGATAGGATAAAATAGAAGCATTCTACTGCATACGCCATGAATATTTTGATTTCAAAAAGGTTCCCCAAATTTTTCCTTGGGAAGGGAATTCAAGTTCATTGAATTTTTCTAATCTACCCAATTGTTACCTTGTTTCTGTGTCTCATGAAAATCTGCAGACGGTCTAGAACTCTCTCGTTCCACTCTCCTGTTACTTCAGATGCATTATTACCCAGGAAAATGGCAATGCCAGCTTGGTGAAGAGCTGGAGACAGTGAAGCCCTTTATGGCAGGCATTGCTATGCAGAGTGAGTATGTCTGAATTTAGGATCAGCAAATGCATTTCTTTAATCGTCTGCTTTGTGTTGTTTCCACTCTCCCAGTGTATTTTAATAGGCTATTATTTTGAGTCCTAGATGAGAACTTCTTATATTCAAATGTTCAGTAGCAATTTTGTGCTCCCTTGTTGCTTTCAATTGTCAGATGCAACCCCTTTTTTTAGGTAAACATTTTAATGAACACCCTTTGCCCAGGTGGTTACACAAAGTGGATGTGAATGCATTAGGAACCCCTGCCTTTGCCTCAAACAGCTCATTTGGTGCATTATCTGCCTTTGCTCTCAGTGTGTTCGTTAACGGAGTCGGAGGGGCCCTCACCCTCTGAGTTAGAATCTGGCTGTTTTAATGTTCTGAAGTCTCCTGGAATTTATGTTTCTATCAGCACTGGCTCACAGACTTAGGTGAGACAGAGCAAAAGGAACACTTTACATGTCCTGGTAACACAAACACAGGATCAAGAAGACACTGCCCAGATTGCTAATTGAAATTGTTTAAGACCAGGTTTCTCATGCTTTAATCTACATGTGAATCACTTAGAGATCTTGTTAAAATGCAGTTACTGACTCAGTGGGTTTGGGGCCTCTGATCCTCCGTGTCTAACATGTCTAACAATTTAATGCATCTAACATGTCTCTCTCTCTCTCTAGGTTGGGAAGATCCCTTGGAGGAGGAAATGGCAACCCACTTCAGTACTCTTACGTGGATAATCCCAGTGACAGAGGAGCCTAGTGGGCTACGGTCCCTGGAGTCTCAAAGAGTCAGACATGACTGAGAAACTAAGCGTACATGCACTCCCTCATCTGTCAATTACATCAGCAAAGACCCTTTTAGTTTTCATTTAAAATCACATTAACAGGTTCTGACGGTTAGGGTATGGATACACCTTTTGAGGGCTACCATTCAGCTGACTCTAGGCAGCCTGTGACTTCTTGAGCCCTTTCAATGTCCCCTTCGAGCCAGACACCCTACAATTCTAAATAGTAAACCTGTTCATTTTATTTTTATGTTTTTACTTTTGGCTGCACAGGGTCTCTGCTGCTGTGCACTGGCTTTCTCTCGTAGCAACAAGCAGAGGGTACTGTTGTGGTGCAAGAGCTTCTCATTGCAGTGGCTTCCCTAGCTGGGAGCACTAGGGTCCAGGTGTGTGATTTAGTTGCTCTGTGGCATGTGAGGTCCACCCAGACCAGGGTTTGAACCTGTGTCCCCAGCATTGGCAGGTGGATTCTTAACCACAGGACCACCAGCGAGGTCCTGACTGTATTCATTTTAATAGCACTCTTAATGTAGAAACAAGGGTATTTGTGCCTGTTTAGTGTCCTCTGAATGTCCACAGAGGGTGAGGGGAAACTGGAGAGGAGCAGAGTGTATCAATGCAAGTGTTAAATTCAAGGAGCAAAGTAAGTGGAGGAGGAAGGTGGGGAAGAGACTAAAATAAACACCAGAGACAGTAGAAGCCAAAGCAACCCTAATAAGGAAACAGTCTATGGCTTCCTTCTGAGTCAGTGTGAGCCTCCGCCAGCACTTCCCTAAAAGGCACATGGTTCACTCAAGGATCTGGTAACATGCATTTAGTCTGGGGTGCTGGGGTTTGAGATGCTGCATGTTTAGGAAGCTCCTAGGTGAGGCGGATGCTGCTCATCCATGGACCACTCTGAGTAACAAGAGCTTAGGGTGGGTAGAGGCAACAAGAAGGTGTAAAAGACATTAATTGAATTGGGTACTGCAATTCCTAGAGGTTCAACCTCTAGGTCAGGGAGATCCCCTGGAGAAGGAAATGGCAACCCACTCCAGAATTATTGCCAGGAGAATCCTGTGGACAGAAAAGCCTGGCAGACTACAGTCCAGGGGATCACAAAGAGTTGGACAGGACTGAGCAACTCACACACACATACGTTGCTGGGGAGCAGACTCTTTGAGTCGATGAAGAACTGGAGAAACTGAATGTGTCTTCTCTGTAACCTCTTTACAAAATTCAAGTCTTAGGTTGCTGAACTTCTTTTCAAAAGAATCTGTATTGTCATATAAAATCTCTATCAGTGTGAGCAACCTATTCACAAATTTCAGAAACAACTCAGTTCAAAACTATCTTTTTAAAAGGATTGCCAGTGTTTAACCTCTAGCAGGTGGGTCTTTTGTGCTCCCTTTGTAAACAGAACAGATCTGTGACTCCTTTTGCATAATAGAGGAACCATTAAGAACATTGACAGTGGTAAACTAAAGGAAAAAAAGAAGACCAACAATTTACCATTAAGTGTTGAACTAGCCTGTGTCTGTTTTGTTTTGCACAGCCCTCCAAATGGTTCGCTGTTCAGAGCACACCATGTCACGGAGGAAATGAGACATTCCAAGGGCTATTAACTACTCCACCAGAGACCTAGGAAGATCGCTGCAGTGTTATTTAGTGCCAGTATTTATTTAATTCTGGTGCAGAAGGGCAAATTTGCCATGCTCAATGGTCCTTAAACTCACGCTGGCTTACATGAGAGTGGCTTAATGGCCCATTGACAGTAGACTATGGCATTACCTTACAAAATAGTAACAGGAGAGAGGACAGCCTGGAATAGTTTATTCTAATATAGTTTACATCTAAAATACTTTTTGTTGGTGGAACTCAATAGAGTTACCATGGTTTTACCAGCTGGTCTGTTTGACACTACCAAGTAAAGTTGGTTCTGGTCATTGACAACCTCCCATCTCTCTGTGCTCTTCATCTGCTGTGAGTTTAGATTAATACTTCCTACCTGCATGAATCTTTTAAACAATGCTAGGTATTAATCTGTTAGATTTCCCAGATGGCTCAGTGGTAAAGAACCTGTCTGCCAATGCAGGAAACACAAGTTCAATCCCTGGGTTGGGAAGATCCCATGGACAGGGGAAATGGCAACCCACTCCAGTTTTCATGCCTGGGAAGTCCCACAGACAGAGGAACTCCACAGGCTATAGTCCATGGGATCACAAAAGGGCCAGATATGACCTAGCAGCTAACACAAAAATAAGTAACCTGTGAAGGGCTAATGTGTACAGTTTAGGCATCCCCAAAGAATAGTGCTATTCCTTTGTATATATGATCCAGGTCTTGAGATTTTAAAAGCTACAAACACTGATATAAATGCAGCATCCCAAGGGATGTATAAAAAACAGTTGCTGGAGGTACAAGAAATACAGCAACTGTTTGCAACTCTCCTTGCGAAGTTAGAGAGCCACACCATAATATTTCACTGTAATAGAGTACAGAGAATATGATTTAACTGGCAGAAGAACCAGCATCATAATATAGCCAGATATTTCATAATAGAGCTTTATTATATAAAATTTAGAGGCATTCCAAATGTTCCTGATGAACCCTGCGAAGGCAACCTACTATTGCAAAAGAGAAGTTTGTACTCTGCAGATCTCACATGTCACTAGCTCCAGATTCTGTGGTTGGATTAATGCCATTGTGAATTTAAAAAGATATATGAATGAGGAACTGAAGTACAGAAAATGGGACTTCCGTTGTAGTCCAGTGGTTAAAATTGGCGGGCTAATGCTGGGAACACTGGTTCAATCCCTGGTCCGGGAAGATCTCCCATGCCATGGAGCAACTAAACCCTTATGTCACAACTGCTAAACTCATGCACCTAGAGCCAGTGCTCTGCGACGAGAAACCACTGCAATGAGAAGCCTGCTAACTGCAATCAAGAGTAGCCCCCACTTGCCACAAATAGAGGAAAGCCTGAACATACAGCAACAAAGACCCAGCATAGTGCCCCCCCCGCCCCCCGCCACCAAGAAAATACAGAAAATGATTTGGGGGGCTTTATTTTTTACTCTACTGGGTTGTTTCCAAGAAGTACTTTTTCCTATAAGATGTAAAAAATCTTTTCAGCAAATCTAGCATGTAATCTATGAAGTTTAACATAAAAAATAGCCCAAACACATCAAAGTAGGGAAAAGACAGGCCAAGGCACGTGGTCTAGTTTACCCAAGAAACTGGCTGTGAGTTATCAGTATGAAAACCCTGCTACCTTAGCTTCATTGACAGAAGCTTCCTGGAGCTGCTAGTTTAGGCATCCCCAAAGAATAGTGCTATTCCTTTGTATATATGATCCAGGTCTTGAGATTTTAAAAGCTACAAACACTGATATAAATGCAGCATCCCAAGGATGTATAAAAACAGTTGCTGGAGGTACAAGAAATACAGCAACTGTTTGCAACTCTCTCATGGGTTAGAGAGCCACACCATAATATTTCACTGTAATAGAGTACAGAGAATATGATTTAACTGGCAGAAGAACCAGCATCATAATATAGCCAGATATTTCATAATAGAGCTTTATTATATAAAATTTAGAGGCATTCCAAATGTTCCTGATGAACCCTGCGAAGGCAACCTACTATTGCAAAAGAGAAGTTTGTACTCTGCAGATCTCACATGTCACTAGCTCCAGATTCTGTGGTTGGATTAATGCCATTGTGAATTTAAAAAGATATATGAATGAGGAACTGAAGTACAGAAAATGGGACTTCCGTTGTAGTCCAGTGGTTAAAATTGGCGGGCTAATGCTGGGAACACTGGTTCAATCCCTGGTCCGGGAAGATCTCCCATGCCATGGAGCAACTAAACCCTTATGTCACAACTGCTAAACTCATGCACCTAGAGCCAGTGCTCTGCGAGAAACCACTGCAATGAGAAGCCTGCTAACTGCAATCAAGAGTAGCCCCCACTTGCCACAAATAGAGGAAAGCCTGAACATACAGCAACAAAGACCCAGCATAGTGCCCCCCCCGCCCCCCGCCACCAAGAAAATACAGAAAATGATTTGGGGGGCTTTATTTTTTACTCTACTGGGTTGTTTCCAAGAAGTACTTTTTCCTATAAGATGTAAAAAATCTTTTCAGCAAATCTAGCATGTAATCTATGAAGTTTAACATAAAAAATAGCCCAAACACATCAAAGTAGGGAAAAGACAGGCCAAGGCACGTGGTCTAGTTTACCCAAGAAACTGGCTGTGAGTTATCAGTATGAAAACCCTGCTACCTTAGCTTCATTGACAGAAGCTTCCTGGAGCTGCTTTAGGAGAAATTCTGAGGCTGATTGTTAGTACACTGGGAAAAAATGCCACAAATCAATTAACAATGTCTGCCTTGGGCATGGGAACAGAGTGAAAGTTATGTCTATGTCATGTATTTGCATGGATTATTTGTATTAAGACTTAGAGGGGGGCTTCCCTGGTGGTCCAGTGGGTAAGGACACCGCCTGGCAGTGCAGGGGGTGCCGGTTCCATCCCTGGTCTGGGAAGATCCCACGTGCCGCAGAGCGGCTGAACCAATGTGTCCAATTACCAAGCCAGAGCTCTGGAGCGCATGTGCCCAGAGCCAGTGCTCTGTGACAACAGAGACCACTGCGATGGAAGACCCACACTGCCCAAAGAACAAAGAGATGGATGAAAATAGATAAATGAAAGACCAATAGAAGTGGCCTGCCGGCCCCCCTCCCTCCCCAACCCCCCCTCCCCCTACCAAAAAAAAAAAAAGACTTAGAGGGATTCTTTTACTTGAAACTGTATAAAGAAGGGTGGAGGATTGAGAATATCTGAACCTTCTTTTTTGAAAGACAAGTAACAGTAAATAAGATATATACAGACTACGTGGAAAATGACAACAATAGAAAAACTGATTCTTGACATTGGCAATGGGTAAATCTCAAACCCTGTGAGTCCTATATGAAAATCCCCATAGGAGCAGTTAAGGGGAGTTATTACATATGCACTAGCAGTAAGACAATAGGGAATGAAGTGACAAGTTTTATTTTCTTGGGCACCAAATCACTGTAGATGGTGACTACAGCCATGAAGTTTAAAAGACACTTGCTCCTTGGAAAGAAAGCTATAGCAAACCTAGGCAGTGTATTAAAAAGCAGAGACATCACTTTGCTGACAAATTTCCATATAGTCAAAGCTATAGTTTTTCCAGTAGTCATGTAGGGATGTAAGAGTTGGACCATAAAAATATCAAGCACTGAAAAATTGATGCTTTTGAACTGTGATGCTGGAGAAGACTCTTGAGAATCCCTTGGACAAGAAAGAGATCAAACCAATCAATCCTAATGGAAATCAACCCTGAGTATTCATTGGAAGGACTGTTGCTGAAGTTGGAGTTCCAGTACTTTGGCCACTTGATGTGAAGAGCTGACTCATTGGAAGAGGTACTAATGCTGGGGAAGACTGAAGGCAACAGGAGAAAAGCACAACAGAGGATAAGGTGGTTAGATAGCATCGCTGACTCAATGGATATGAATTTGAGCAAACCCTGGGAGATAGTGGAGGACAGAGGAGCCTGACCTGCTGCAGTCCATGGAGTCACAAAGAGTTGGGCATGACTTAGTGACTAAACAACATCAACAACAATACTGAATGCATGGGCATGAGAATATGGGGTAATTGGCTGTGACCATCCACCTAACAAGGTACTTCTCTTGCATGTCAGTCATCATGGTGTTAATCTGGACCTCTGAAAACTCACCATCAACTGAAACTTCAGTGTCACTGTCTGTGTGGGCAGAATGACATCTAATATGCCCACACCGTTATCCTTTTGAACCTCACACCATTCATGCTACATGGTAAAAAGAAAAACAACAAACTCTGCAAATTTTAAGGTTCTGAATCATAAAAGTGGGAGATTATCTAGGATTATCCACATAGCCTAATACAAGAGGCAAAATATCTAGAATATTCAAAATGGTATTGAAGGTAAAGAACAAACTTGAGGGGCTTATGTTGACTGATTTCAAGACTGACTTATTATAAAGATACAATTATCAAGGCAGTGTGGTCTTGGTGAAAAATTAGACAAAAAGTGGAACAGAATAGAAAGGCTAGGAATAGATTCACATAAATATATTGAACTGGTCTTTGATAGAGGAGCAAAGGCAATACAATGGGGCAGAGACAGTTTTTCAACAATGCTGGAACGACTAAGCATCCACATGCAAAAGACCCCAAAACAAAACCTAGACACACACTTTATACCCTTCACAGAAATTAACTGAAAATTGATAGCAGACCTAAATGTAAAATGCAAAACTGTAAAACTTCTACAGGATAACATAGAAAAAACCTAGATGACCTTGAATATGGTCATAAATTTTTTGATATAACACCAAAGACATGATTCATGAAAGAAATACTTGATAAACTGAACTTTACTGAAATTAAAGACTTGTTCTCTGTGAAAGATAATGTCAAGAGAAAGAGAAGACAAACCACAGCTGGGAGAAACACATTTGCAGAAGATACCTCTGATAAAGGACTTATCCAAATATACAAAGAAATCTGAAAACCCAATAAGGGAAAAAACCCAGCTTGGTCAGAAATAGACTGAAGATATTTACACCCCATCAAAGAAGCTATACAGGTGGCAAATAAGCATATAAAAAGATACTCAGCATCATGGCATCAGGGAAATGCATATTAAAACAACTCAATACCACTACACCTATTAGAATGACCAGAGTCTAGAGCACTGACCTCACCAAATACTGGTGAGGATGTGGAGCAATGGGGACTCTCATTCACAGCTAGTGAGAATGCAAAATGGCACAGCCACTTTGGGAGAAAGTTTGGCTCTTTCTTACAAAACAAAGCACATATTTACCCAATTAAGTGCTTTTCAAAAGCCGTTATCCTTTTGAACCTCACACCATTCATGCTACATGGTAAAAAGAAAAACAACAAACTCTGCAAATTTTAAGGTTCTGAATCATAAAAGTGGGAGATTATCTAGGATTATCCACATAGCCTAATACAAGAGGCAAAATATCTAGAATATTCAAAATGGTATTGAAGGTAAAGAACAAACTTGAGGGGCTTATGTTGACTGATTTCAAGACTGACTTATTATAAAGATACAATTATCAAGGCAGTGTGGTCTTGGTGAAAAATTAGACAAAAAGTGGAACAGAATAGAAAGGCTAGGAATAGATTCACATAAATATATTGAACTGGTCTTTGATAGAGGAGCAAAGGCAATACAATGGGGCAGAGACAGTTTTTCAACAATGCTGGAACGACTAAGCATCCACATGCAAAAGACCCCAAAACAAAACCTAGACACACACTTTATACCCTTCACAGAAATTAACTGAAAATTGATAGCAGATCTAAATGTAAAATGCAAAACTGTAAAACTTCTACAGGATAACATAGAAAAAACCTAGATGACCTTGAATATGGTCATAAATTTTTTGATATAACACCAAAGACATGATTCATGAAAGAAATACTTGATAAACTGAACTTTACTGAAATTAAAGACTTGTTCTCTGTGAAAGATAATGTCAAGAGAAAGAGAAGACAAACCACAGCTGGGAGAAACACATTTGCAGAAGATACCTCTGATAAAGGACTTATCCAAATATACAAAGAAATCTGAAAACCCAATAAGGGAAAAAACCCAGCTTGGTCAGAAATAGACTGAAGATATTTACACCCCATCAAAGAAGCTATACAGGTGGCAAATAAGCATATAAAAAGATACTCAGCATCATGGCATCAGGGAAATGCATATTAAAACAACTCAATACCACTACACCTATTAGAATGACCAGAGTCTAGAGCACTGACCTCACCAAATACTGGTGAGGATGTGGAGCAATGGGGACTCTCATTCACAGCTAGTGAGAATGCAAAATGGCACAGCCACTTTGGGAGAAAGTTTGGCTCTTTCTTACAAAACAAAGCACATATTTACCCACAATTAAGTGTCAGCCTTCACCAGTTGCTTTTTCCATAGGGTGCTCTCCATGGTGGGAGCAAGTCTTTTTGCTTTGTGACTCTTGGAGTTTGTGCTACAATGGTGAAGGGTGGGGAGAATCATAAATGTAATACTCTAATCCTGCTTTTCCCTCTCCCCTTGTTTCTGGTGTGAAGAGAACACTTTCCTGGCTGGTAGGACATGAAAAGGGTTTCCCTGGTGGTTCAGCTGTAAAGAATCTGCCTGCCAATGTGGGAGACGCGGATTCGATCCCTGGGTTGGGATGAGCCCCTGGAGAAGGAAATGCCAACCCACTCCAGTATGCTTGCCTGAGAAATCCCATGGGGAGAGGAGCCTGACAGGCTACAGCCCATGGAGTCACAAAGAATAAGACATGACTCACGGACTAAACAACAACAACAAAAGGACATGAAGTGCTATGCCACACTGCAGAGAAGTCATCCTATGAGGATTCCTCTGTCACAATTCTCTTTTCCTTCTCTGTACTCTTACTCCTGATGCCTTGCCTAAACTGTTTGTATTCAATCCCATATGCTTCCAGAGGACAGTCTACCAGTAATACCAAGAAACCAGTTTGTCTGATCCTATATTTCCCGTATGTTTTAAACAATTTAATAGATCTAACAGGCTGACTGTCTACTTCAGAAGTCCTCATCATCAGCACTGAAGACATGATTTGAGCAGAGTAATTATTCATTGTAGTGTTTGTACATGTGAGGATGTGTCCTGGCATTGAAGGGTCTTTCGCAGCATCCTTGGATTCTGCTTGCTAGATGCCAATAGCTGTCCTGAGTGGTGACAACCAAAAGTTTTTCAACATTGCCAATATTCCCTGGGGGAAAAATTACCCCAAATTGAAAACCAGGACCTAGTGTAAAACCATCAGTCCTGATCATTTTTTTAATTTTGTTTTCTTATTTTTGGCTATGCTGAGTCTTTGCTGCTGCAGGGATTTTTCCTCTAGTTGCAGACAGCAGGGGCTACTTTCCAGCTGTGCTTGAGCTTCTCATTGTAGAGGCTTCTTATGTTGTGAAGCATAGGTTCTAGTGTATGGGGTACTTGCAGTTCCCAGGCTCTAGAGCACAGGCTCAATAGATGTTGTGCACATACTTAGTTGCTCCATGGCACGTGGAATCTTTTCAGACCAGGGATTAAACCCAGATCTCCTGCAAGGGTAAGCAGAATCTTTACCACTGAGCCACCAGTGACTTCCTTGGTGGAACAGCTGGTAAAGAATCTACCTATAATGACGAGACCCTGGTTCAATTCCTGGATTGGAAAGATCCCCTGGAGAAGGGAACAGCTACCCACTCCAGTATTCTTGCTTGGAGAGTTCCATGGACTGAGGATCCTGGCAGGCTACAGTCCATGGGGTTACAAAGAGCCACCAGGAAAGCCCCTTGATGGGCTTATTTTACTCACCCATGGATCATGATTTTAAGTAGACCACCTTCCCTTTTGAAGAGCTACTCAGAGCAAAGCACTTTCTAGCCTAGCCAATTTCATGATGAAGGGAAAAAACTGTGCTTTTTAAAAGGAAGGCTCACACATAGTTAGCAGACTGGGACCCAGTGAGGTCTTCTCGCCAACCCTGAAAAGCCTAAATAAACCAGAACATACAGCTGGAGGATCTGTAGTTATCAGTGATCACTTCTAACTCTGCTGCACTTACAGCCAATACTTAAATTGGATGATAACTGCTTTATAACATTGTATTCATTCCTGCTATACACTAATATATCCCTTCCCTTCTGAGCCTCCCTCCCCATATCCCCTTTCCACCCCTCTAGGTGATCACAGAAAACTGAGTTGAACTTCCTAGTGCTATACAGCAGGTTCCCCCTAGCTACCTATTTTAAATGGTAAGATGAATATGTGGGAAAGGAATAGAGATGCTTATGTAGAGAGTGGACATGTGGACCAGGGTGGGAGGGTGGGACTAATGGGAGTTTAGGATTGACATATATGCACTGTCATGTGTAAACCTTTACATTTCATTAGGAATGTGTTCACCTTAACGTATATGTCGTATGGGAGGAGGCACCCCAAAACTCATAGTGCAAGCCTCCATCAGAATAACTGTAACCATGTACAGAAAGTGACCCGATTTAATGAATGTAATAGGACAGAGTACATACAATATACAGTTTCCTACTGCTACTGTAAAAAATTATCACAAACCTAATGACTGGGAAAATACCTTGCTGTTTAGAAGGGCAGAAATCCAAAATATGGCTTGTGGGCTAAGATCTGGAGATAGGCAGAGTTGTAGTCTTCTTGAAGGTTCTGGAGAGAATCCATTTGCTTGCCTTTTCCTGCTTCCAGAGGCACCTGCCTTCCCTGCCCTGTGGCCCCTTCCTCCATCACTCTAAGCTCTCCTCCCAGCCTCATATCTCCCTTTTCTGACTTCAACCCTCTCGTCTCTCTCTTCTTTAAAGACCTTTGTAATCACCCTGGTTCTACCTGTAAATTCTAGGATCATGTTTCAATCTCAGGATCCTTCATTTAATCTCATTAGCAAAGTCCCTTTCGCCATATAATGCACCATATTCACAAGTTCCCAGGATTAGCAAATAGACAGCTTTGTAGGAAGAAGCATTATTCACCCTATCACAATGCATCAGGAAACATGATTTGCCACTGTTTAGTCACTAAGCTGTGTCCGACTCCTCTGTGATCCCATGGACTGTAGCCCACCAAGTTCCTTGCTGGGATTTTCCAGGCGAGAATACAGGAGGGGGTTGCCATTTCCACTGAGAGGAACAGACCTCTCATTGGTTTTCTAGTTGCTGCACGGGGTTCTAGGGCACACGGGCTTCAGTAGTGGCAGCTATACACTAATATATCCCTTCCTTCTGAGCCTCCCTCCCCATATCCCCTTTCCACCCCTCTAGGTGATCACAGAAAACTGAGTTGAACTTCCTAGTGCTATACAGCAGGTTCCCCCTAGCTACCTATTTTAAATGGTAAGATGAATATGTGGGAAAGGAATAGAGATGCTTATGTAGAGAGTGGACATGTGGACCAGGGAGGGAGGGTGGGACTAATGGGAGTTTAGGATTGACATATATGCACTGTCATGTGTAAACCTTTACATTTCATTAGGAATGTGTTCACCTTAACGTATATGTCGTGTGGGAGGAGGCACCCCAAAACTCATAGTGCAAGCCTCCATCAGAATAACTGTAACCATGTACAGAAAGTGACCCGATTTAATGAATGTAATAGGACAGAGTACATACAATATACAGTTTCCTACTGCTACTGTAAAAAATTATCACAAACCTAATGACTGGGAAAATACCTTGCTGTTTAGAAGGGCAGAAATCCAAAATATGGCTTGTGGGCTAAGATCTGGAGATAGGCAGAGTTGTAGTCTTCTTGAAGGTTCTGGAGAGAATCCATTTGCTTGCCTTTTCCTGCTTCCAGAGGCACCTGCCTTCCCTGCCCTGTGGCCCCTTCCTCCATCACTCTAAGCTCTCCTCCCAGCCTCATATCTCCCTTTTCTGACTTCAACCCTCTCGTCTCTCTCTTCTTTAAAGACCTTTGTAATTACCCTGGTTCTACCTGTAAATTCTAGGATCATGTTTCAATCTCAGGATCCTTCATTTAATCTCATTAGCAAAGTCCCTTTCGCCATATAATGCACCATATTCACAAGTTCCCAGGATTAGCAAATAGACAGCTTTGTAGGAAGAAGCATTATTCACCCTATCACAATGCATCAGGAAACATGATTTGCCACTGTTTAGTCACTAAGCTGTGTCCGACTCCTCTGTGATCCCATGGACTGTAGCCCACCAAGTTCCTTGCTGGGATTTTCCAGGCGAGAATACAGGAGGGGGTTGCCATTTCCACTGAGAGGAACAGACCTCTCATTGGTTTTTCTAGTTGCTGCGCACGGGGTTCTAGGGCACACGGGCTTCAGTAGTGGCAGCTCCCTGGCTCTAGAGCACAGGCTTAGTAGTTGGGACTCACAGGCTCAGTTGGGATCTGTGGCATGTGGGATCTTCTCAGACTAGGGATCAAACCCATGTCTCCTGCACTGGCAGGTGGATTCTTTAAAACTGAGCCACCACAGAAGCCTCTCTTTCCCTGTTTTCTTGTTTTTTTTTTTTTTTTTGGATTTCATTCTGATAATAAGGGATTTTTTTGGATTTCATTCTGATAATAAGGGATTTTAAAAAAATGTATGTTTTACACCTGGCTAATTTATATTCTGATTTGTGTGGAGTCTAAAATAGTCAGAAGAGCCTGACTCTTTTATGAAACCAGATGGTGAAAAGGATTGGAGGATGTTCCTTAGCAAGTGCAAGGGTCAGTTAATTTCTCTCTCTGTATATTATGATGCACTGGAGATAACTCTTATGAATTTAATCAGGTGACCTTTTACATCTGTCAGCCCTCAATAATTTTTACCTGTTTTGATATTCTCCAAAATTGCTGGGAACATTACAACATTAAAAAGAGTTGGTGAATATGCATAAATCCGTGGGAACTTGAGCAGTGGTCTGTGTGAGTGGAGGGAGCACAGACAGCAGGTCATGTCCTATGCCCCCTGGAGGGACTGCATTCTGGGGAGATAAAGTAGAGTTTGGAAATAAACAGTGCTTTTCCCCCTTCTGCTTTCATTCATGTTTAATAATAACTAGTTATCCTAAAAATTCAAATAAGCTTTAAAAGAGCATATGATGTTTTCTATGTATCAAAGGGGTTCATGAGTTTAAAAAATAATTGGGCATCTCTGTTTTTGCTAGTGGTCTTTGAAGCCAATACTATGCATCCATTTAGCTCCTTTTATTTTTTACTATATTTTAAAAATATGTATTTCTTTAATTTTGGCTGTTCCAGGTCTTAGTCTGCTTTCCAAGGCATATGGGATTTTTTCTCCCAAGGTTCTTAGATGGATTCTTAATGCTGTTTAGTCACTAAGTTCACTTAGGAGGGGCTGGGATTTTCCAGGCGAGAATACAGGAGGGGGTTGCCATTTCCACTGAGAGGAACAGACCTCTCATTGGTTTTTCTAGTTGCTGCGCACGGGGTTCTAGGGCACACGGGCTTCAGTAGTGGCAGCTCCCTGGCTCTAGAGCACAGGCTTAGTAGTTGGGACTCACAGGCTCAGTTGGGATCTGTGGCATGTGGGATCTTCTCAGACTAGGGATCAAACCCATGTCTCCTGCACTGGCAGGTGGATTCTTTAAAACTGAGCCACCACAGAAGCCTCTCTTTCCCTGTTTTCTTGTTTTACTTTTTTTGGATTTCATTCTGATAATAAGGGATTTTTTTGGATTTCATTCTGATAATAAGGGATTTTAAAAAAATGTATGTTTTACACCTGGCTAATTTATATTCTGATTTGTGTGGAGTCTAAAATAGTCAGAAGAGCCTGACTCTTTTATGAAACCAGATGGTGAAAAGGATTGGAGGATGTTCCTTAGCAAGTGCAAGGGTCAGTTAATTTCTCTCTCTGTATATTATGATGCACTGGAGATAACTCTTATGAATTTAATCAGGTGACCTTTTACATCTGTCAGCCCTCAATAATTTTTACCTGTTTTGATATTCTCCAAAATTGCTGGGAACATTACAACATTAAAAAGAGTTGGTGAATATGCATAAATCCGTGGGAACTTGAGCAGTGGTCTGTGTGAGTGGAGGGAGCACAGACAGCAGGTCATGTCCTATGCCCCCTGGAGGGACTGCATTCTGGGGAGATAAAGTAGAGTTTGGAAATAAACAGTGCTTTTCCCCCTTCTGCTTTCATTCATGTTTAATAATAACTAGTTATCCTAAAAATTCAAATAAGCTTTAAAAGAGCATATGATGTTTTCTATGTATCAAAGGGGTTCATGAGTTTAAAAAATAATTGGGCATCTCTGTTTTTGCTAGTGGTCTTTGAAGCCAATACTATGCATCCATTTAGCTCCTTTTATTTTTTACTATATTTTAAAAATATGTATTTCTTTAATTTTGGCTGTTCCAGGTCTTAGTCTGCTTTCCAAGGCATATGGGATTTTAGTTCTCCAACCAGGGATTGAACCTGAGTTCCCTGCCTTGGAAGATGGATTCTTAACTGCTAGACAACCAGGTAAGTCCCATTTAATTCCCTTTAGAGTCCCTTGGACTACAAGGAGATCAAACCAGTCAACCCTAAAAGAAATCAAGCCTGAATAATCATTGGAAGAAGTGATGCTCCAATACTTTGGTCACCTGTTGCAAAGAGCTGACTCACTGGAAAAGACCCTGATGCTGAGAAAAGACTGAGGGCAAGAGAAGAAGGGGGTGATAGAGGATGAAATGGTTGGATGTCATCACTAGCTCAATGCACATACATTTGAGCAAAGTCCAGGGGATAGTGGAGAACAGAGGAGCCTGCTGTGCTTCAATCTGTGGGGTCACAAAGCATTGGACAGGACCTAGCCACTGGACAACAAGAAATTTCCAAGGGAAGCAGCCAAAATGGCAGAACATCCTACATCTTCATGCTTTACTATGCATCCTTTACCCCTTGTGAAGGATTTCATCTTTTAAACTATTGAATATTCCTTGATATAAAAATAGATGTAGAAATTTATATGAGGAAGCAACAAAAACACTGCATTTTCATTGCACTCTAAATATTTTATAATTTTATATAATCTTGTAGAAAGGCTCCATAGATCATTTTATAAAAATGACTTTCCCGGCAAATATCAAATCAAGATGGAAGAGTACGTCTTATTTTTAAAGTGATCATTTGTATCTAGACCTCTCTACTGTGTTAAACAGCCCTAGTAAAAAATCTTATTACTGTTTTATACTAATAAATGTTATCCTAAAGCTAATTCAATTCATGTTTAATAATAACTAGTTATCCTAAAAATTCAAATAAGCTTTAAAAGAGCATATGATGTTTTCTATGTATCAAAGGGGTTCATGAGTTTAAAAAATAATTGGGCATCTCTGTTTTTGCTAGTGGTCTTTGAAGCCAATACTATGCATCCATTTAGCTCCTTTTATTTTTTACTATATTTTAAAAATATGTATTTCTTTAATTTTGGCTGTTCCAGGTCTTAGTCTGCTTTCCAAGGCATATGGGATTTTAGTTCTCCAACCAGGGATTGAACCTGAGTTCCCTGCCTTGGAAGATGGATTCTTAACTGCTAGACAACCAGGTAAGTCCCATTTAATTCCCTTTAGAGTCCCTTGGACTACAAGGAGATCAAACCAGTCAACCCTAAAAGAAATCAAGCCTGAATAATCATTGGAAGAAGTGATGCTCCAATACTTTGGTCACCTGTTGCAAAGAGCTGACTCACTGGAAAAGACCCTGATGCTGAGAAAAGACTGAGGGCAAGAGAAGAAGGGGGTGATAGAGGATGAAATGGTTGGATGTCATCACTAGCTCAATGCACATACATTTGAGCAAAGTCCAGGGGATAGTGGAGAACAGAGGAGCCTGCTGTGCTTCAATCTGTGGGGTCACAAAGCATTGGACAGGACCTAGCCACTGGACAACAAGAAATTTCCAAGGGAAGCAGCCAAAATGGCAGAACATCCTACATCTTCATGCTTTACTATGCATCCTTTACCCCTTGTGAAGGATTTCATCTTTTAAACTATTGAATATTCCTTGATATAAAAATAGATGTAGAAATTTATATGAGGAAGCAACAAAAACACTGCATTTTCATTGCACTCTAAATATTTTATAATTTTATATAATCTTGTAGAAAGGCTCCATAGATCATTTTATAAAAATGACTTTCCCGGCAAATATCAAATCAAGATGGAAGAGTACGTCTTATTTTTAAAGTGATCATTTGTATCTAGACCTCTCTACTGTGTTAAACAGCCCTAGTAAAAAATCTTATTACTGTTTTATACTAATAAATGTTGTTTTTTACCTGAGCAAGACATTAAAAAAGAAAGGAAACTGAAAACAGCCTGCCCTGGAGTGGGACTATCATTTTCTTGACATAGTGCCTTCTTGTTTTTATACTTAAGAGATTATATATTCCTAGGAAATCAGTGGCCAAGTTATCTCTGATTAAATCATCTTGAGTTTCCTCCACATTCAGGCCAAAAGGCAAAACGAAGCAACAATTTCCATGTGTAAATTGAGATCTCAGTTCTCTAACATTCAAACTGTCCCAAAAGAATTCTGTATGTGTGAATAACCCTCTTAAAGATGGCAGCAGCCCTGGGGTAGATGGTGTTCCATTGTCTAAGGACAAATGATTATGTTTGTCCATTCAGCGACACCTACTAGAGCCAATGAAAGAGGTCTATGGGAACGGACATTCTGGAAGGAGTACCTCAGCCTCTGTCTGACTTCTACCTTGCTTGTCTTCTATTTTAGTTTTTATTTTGTCTTGTATTTTATTCTATGTTTTCCTTCCCTATATCTTTTTTTTTTTTAACCTGTGGCCTTGACTAACACACCATTAGGTTTGCAAGCACAGTTTTCTGCAACCACCATTCTCATGGCTTCTGGAATTGCACCAACAATGCCCATCCATCATGGAGGCACAAAAACAATCACTACCCTCACTTACAAGTTCCTGGTTAAAACACCAATGCTTCCTTGTACATAAGCCTCGGGAAGAGATGTCTACTCCATTTTCCCCTACTCTGTGGAACCCTGGTCCTGCCTTAATGGAGAGTCACCCAGTCTTCAGTTGCTCCCTGAGGTCCAGTAGCTGAATAGAGAATTCAACTTCAATTTGAGTCACTTAATTCAGTCTTATATACCAGTGATTCTCCTTTCTATTCTATGATCTTAATTATAGATCTGTAGTCTATTATCCTTTAGTTTTTGCATGAGTTTAGAAGTAAATATGGTTATAAAACAATAACAACATCTTTCTCAACTATAATTTAGTTCAATCTATTGATTTTCTTACTCATTTGTATCTAGACCTCTCTACTGTGTTAAACAGCCCTAGTAAAAAATCTTATTACTGTTTTATACTAATAAATGTTGTTTTTTACCTGAGCAAGACATTAAAAAAGAAAGGAAACTGAAAACAGCCTGCCCTGGAGTGGGACTATCATTTTCTTGACATAGTGCCTTCTTGTTTTTATACTTAAGAGATTATATATTCCTAGGAAATCAGTGGCCAAGTTATCTCTGATTAAATCATCTTGAGTTTCCTCCACATTCAGGCCAAAAGGCAAAACGAAGCAACAATTTCCATGTGTAAATTGAGATCTCAGTTCTCTAACATTCAAACTGTCCCAAAAGAATTCTGTATGTGTGAATAACCCTCTTAAAGATGGCAGCAGCCCTGGGGTAGATGGTGTTCCATTGTCTAAGGACAAATGATTATGTTTGTCCATTCAGCGACACCTACTAGAGCCAATGAAAGAGGTCTATGGGAACGGACATTCTGGAAGGAGTACCTCAGCCTCTGTCTGACTTCTACCTTGCTTGTCTTCTATTTTAGTTTTTATTTTGTCTTGTATTTTATTCTATGTTTTCCTTCCCTATATCTTTTTTTTTTTTTTTTTAACCTGTGGCCTTGACTAACACACCATTAGGTTTGCAAGCACAGTTTTCTGCAACCACCATTCTCATGGCTTCTGGAATTGCACCAACAATGCCCATCCATCATGGAGGCACAAAAACAATCACTACCCTCACTTACAAGTTCCTGGTTAAAACACCAATGCTTCCTTGTACATAAGCCTCGGGAAGAGATGTCTACTCCATCTTCCCCTACTCTGTGGAACCCTGGTTCTGCCTTAATGGAGAGTCACCCAGTCTTCAGTTGCTCCCTGAGGTCCAGTAGCTGAATAGAGAATTCAACTTCAATTTGAGTCACTTAATTCAGTCTTATATACCAGTGATTCTCCTTTCTATTCTATGATCTTAATTATAGATCTGTAGTCTATTATCCTTTAGTTTTTGCATGAGTTTAGAAGTAAATATGGTTATAAAACAATAACAACATCTTTCTCAACTATAATTTAGTTCAATCTATTGATTTTCTTACTCATTTAAAAATTAATTTATCAATGTCACATTTCATTATTAATGCTGACATCTCATTTTCAACATAGGTTTAGATGTATCTTTCTGAGTTATCTATTGTTTCTGCTTCCAAGTCATCTCTAAAGTATATATTATTGTCCATTATTTCATTGTTTTAACTAAATTTGTTACCCATATAAAAAAAAATGGTGTCATTATGAATAAGTCTATTGTGATTAAGCTAAAATCATGTTTTAAAAGTCTTTGGACTTCTTTGGTGGCATAGTGGATAAGAATCCTCCACCTGTCAATGCAGGGCTCATGGCTTTCCCTGGTCTGGGAAAGATCCCACATGCCATGGAGCAGTTAAGCCTGTGCACCACAACTGCTGAAGCCCAAGCTCTCTAAGACCTACACACTGCCACTACTGAGCCTGTGTGCTGCAGTTACTGAAGCCTACCCACTTCAGTGTGGTAGACCAAAGCAATGAGAAGCCCACACATCATACCTATAGAACACCCCCTACCCGAGGCAACTAGAGAAAAGCCTGCACAAAGCAACAAAGAACTAGTGCAGCCAAAAAAAAAACCAAAAAAATAAACAAAAAAACCCTTATTTAAACCCATTGGACTTCAAATATTGCAGTAAATTTATAATAATTTGAACATTACATTCCCCTCTTCCTGAGGAAAGATATGATAGTATTTATCTTCCCATCTTCAGTATTTAGCACTAAAAGTTATACTAAATAGCTAACGGTAATATCTAAAATGACTAAGAGAACTTTCTTACACAGAAACTATTGTTAATAACCCTGAGTCTAAAAGGATATTTATTCTGTTTCCTGTGTATCAGATACATTTTCAAGTATTTTGCATGTATTAATTCATTTATCTGCCAATAAATTCATGAAGTAGATCTGCAATTACCCTGAAGTACTGCAGGAGGTACAGGAGACACACAGTCTCTGGGTTGGGAAGATCCACTGGAGAAGGAAATGACAACCCACCCCAGTCTTCTTGCCTTGAAAATTCCATAGACACAGGAGCCAGGCTACAGTCCACGGGGTCACAGAGAATCAGATAGTACTGAGCGAGCATGCACACACATGCATACATGCACACCTTGGACATACAGTCCATTATTGCAAGGTTCTTTCCATTAATTACATGGTTTTGAGCAGCGTAGTGACTTCACTGGATTTATATTTTAAAAGGATCATGCTTTGTCCTTTTGTGTGTGGAAGGGAGTTTGCACAGGATGAATAAAGATTCATTTAAATGTTTGGTTTCAACCGTATAGGTAGATAGTGTTTAGTAGAGGAGGAATACCAGATAGATTGTATGTGTTGAATTTCATGCTCTGTGCACCACAACTGCTGACTTCTTTGGTGGTATAGTGGATAAGAATCCTCCACCTGTCAATGCAGGGCTCATGGCTTTCCCTGGTCTGGGAAAGATCCCACATGCCATGGAGCAGTTAAGCCTGTGCACCACAACTGCTGAAGCCCAAGCTCTCTAAGACCTACACACTGCCACTACTGAGCCTGTGTGCTGCAGTTACTGAAGCCTACCCACTTCAGTGTGGTAGACCAAAGCAATGAGAAGCCCACACATCATACCTATAGAACACCCCCTACCCGAGGCAACTAGAGAAAAGCCTGCACAAAGCAACAAAGAACTAGTGCAGCCAAAAAAAAAACCAAAAAAATAAACAAAAAAACCCTTATTTAAACCCATTGGACTTCAAATATTGCAGTAAATTTATAATAATTTGAACATTACATTCCTCTCTTCCTGAGGAAAGATATGATAGTATTTATCTTCCCATCTTCAGTATTTAGCACTAAAAGTTATACTAAATAGCTAACGGTAATATCTAAAATGACTAAGAGAACTTTCTTACACAGAAACTATTGTTAATAACCCTGAGTCTAAAAGGATATTTATTCTGTTTCCTGTGTATCAGATACATTTTCAAGTATTTTGCATGTATTAATTCATTTATCTGCCAATAAATTCATGAAGTAGATCTGCAATTACCCTGAAGTACTGCAGGAGGTACAGGAGACACACAGTCTCTGGGTTGGGAAGATCCACTGGAGAAGGAAATGACAACCCACCCCAGTCTTCTTGCCTTGAAAATTCCATAGACACAGGAGCCAGGCTACAGTCCACGGGGTCACAGAGAATCAGATAGTACTGAGCGAGCATGCACACACATGCATACATGCACACCTTGGACATACAGTCCATTATTGCAAGGTTCTTTCCATTAATTACATGGTTTTGAGCAGCGTAGTGACTTCACTGGATTTATATTTTAAAAGGATCATGCTTTGTCCTTTTGTGTGTGGAAGGGAGTTTGCACAGGATGAATAAAGATTCATTTAAATGTTTGGTTTCAACCGTATAGGTAGATAGTGTTTAGTAGAGGAGGAATACCAGATAGATTGTATGTGTTGAATTTCACTGATTTCATCGCCTGAAAAACATAAAAATAGAGGATGGCACCAGACACATAAGCAAGGTAGTTAGTCTTCTGTAGTTCAATGGGGAAACAAACAAAACCTGAAGGACTCTTAATCAAGACCCCTCTCATCATCTGTGATGCTTTCAAGATGTGTCAAAATGTTTTCCTTATCAGTTATTCTTCTGAAGTGATAATGCGTTTTCTTCCCAAAAAAAACCTCATTAAAAAACTACTAAAGCCTTTAAACAACAGTATGCAATAGAAAAAAATAGCTTGGGTCCTTAGGCACAAATGATTTTCAATTCTATACAGAGAAGTCTTTTCGCATCCTGACACTCAGAAAATGAATGATTCCAAAGAGCACATAGAATTGCGCTGTAGGGCTGCTTGGAGCTCCTTGGAACTTGTAACCAACCCAAACATTTTTATCAGCTCCATAACAATACCCAAGTCAATAATAAAGGGGTGATTCAGTAGCCAATCCAGATCCAAAAGACAGTGGCCTTAAAAATAAACAACCCAATCAAAGTGACGTTGATGCTGCCTTGAAACAATAAATATTACCTCTGTCATGGCTTAACTGCATCCAAGTGCCATATTCTCTCTGGCCGTCACCTTAGAAAACCTCCCAAAGAAGGAAAGAAAAGCACCTCAAAAGGATTTCATTTTAGTTGCAGCCATAACTTCAAGTTGCCTTCAACTACAGACTGGTGTCTGCATGCCATTTTGCAGATGCTCATCACAGTAGATTATTAATCCTATTAAGGAGACACACATTGGCCGAGAAGGAAATGACAACCCACCCCAGTCTTCTTGCCTTGAAAATTCCATAGACACAGGAGCCAGGCTACAGTCCACGGGGTCACAGAGAATCAGATAGTACTGAGCGAGCATGCACACACATGCATACATGCACACCTTGGACATACAGTCCATTATTGCAAGGTTCTTTCCATTAATTACATGGTTTTGAGCAGCGTAGTGACTTCACTGGATTTATATTTTAAAAGGATCATGCTTTGTCCTTTTGTGTGTGGAAGGGAGTTTGCACAGGATGAATAAAGATTCATTTAAATGTTTGGTTTCAACCGTATAGGTAGATAGTGTTTAGTAGAGGGAGGAATACCAGATAGATTGTATGTGTTGAATTTCACTGATTTCATCGCCTGAAAAACATAAAAATAGAGGATGGCACCAGACACATAAGCAAGGTAGTTAGTCTTCTGTAGTTCAATGGGGAAACAAACAAAACCTGAAGGACTCTTAATCAAGACCCCTCTCATCATCTGTGATGCTTTCAAGATGTGTCAAAATGTTTTCCTTATCAGTTATTCTTCTGAAGTGATAATGCGTTTTCTTCCCAAAAAAAACCTCATTAAAAAACTACTAAAGCCTTTAAACAACAGTATGCAATAGAAAAAAATAGCTTGGGTCCTTAGGCACAAATGATTTTCAATTCTATACAGAGAAGTCTTTTCGCATCCTGACACTCAGAAAATGAATGATTCCAAAGAGCACATAGAATTGCGCTGTAGGGCTGCTTGGAGCTCCTTGGAACTTGTAACCAACCCAAACATTTTTATCAGCTCCATAACAATACCCAAGTCAATAATAAAGGTGTGATTCAGTAGCCAATCCAGATCCAAAAGACAGTGGCCTTAAAAATAAACAACCCAATCAAAGTGACGTTGATGCTGCCTTGAAACAATAAATATTACCTCTGTCACGGCTTAACTGCATCCAAGTGCCATATTCTCTCTGGCTGTCACCTTAGAAAACCTCCCAAAGAAGGAAAGAAAAGCACCTCAAAAGGATTTCATTTTAGTTGCAGCCATAACTTCAAGTTGCCTTCAACTACAGACTGGTGTCTGCATGCCATTTTGCAGATGCTCATCACAGTAGATTATTAATCCTATTAATCCTGGCTATTCTACAGTGAAAGGGGATTTTTATTTCTCCAGCATATCACTCTGAGCCTCTATACTTATACATCTAAAGGGTGAGGTAGATTCTGTAAAACAAGGGGAATAGCTTGTGTGTGTGTGTGTGTGTGTGTGTGTGTTTTAATCTCAACTGCAATTATATTCTTCTCTAGTTTTGACCTCCAAGTTTGAGAAGAAAACTTTTGAGTTCCTCACATCCCTTCAATAAAGATCTGTTGCAGGGACTTCACTGGTGGCTCAGTAGTGAAGAATCCACCTACTGATGCAAGAGACATGGGTTTGGTCCCTGATCCAGGAGGATCCCACATGCTGTGGAGCAACCAAGTCCACGTGCCACAACTCCTGAACCTGTGCTCTAAAGCCTGGGAGCCAGAATGACCAAAGCCCACATGCCAGAGCCAGTGCTCCTCAATAAGAGAAGCCGCTGCAGTGAGAAGCCTGCACACCACAGCTGGAGAGCAGCCCCTACTTTCTCCAACTAGAGAAAACTCATTCAGCAACAAAGATCCAGCACAGCCAAAAATAAACAAATAAAATTATATATACATATATATATATATATATATATATATATATATATATATATATATATATATAAAAGATTCATTGCAAATGCATGGGCAATATTAAACCTTAGTGTCATCAATGTAGTTAAACTGGTTTACTAATAAAATTATACAAAGATGAACTAAGAAATATATTGCTATATGTATATGAGAACTGAAAATCTAAATAAATTAAGACTTGATGGGGACTTCCCTTTGGTCCCGTGGCTAAGACTCCACAATTCCCCCAATGTAGGGGGCCTAGGTTTGATCCCTGGTCAGGGAATTAGATCCTACATGCCACAACTAAGAATTCACATAACACAACTAAGAGATCATATGGCACAGACCTGGCACAGCCAAGTAAATAAATAAAAAAATAAATATGAGAAAGACCTGATGGTCTAAGACTGTAGCTCTTTTTAGCTTCTCCCAAGTTTATTTTTAACATTTGTAAAGGAAGACATTAGGCCATATACTCTACATTTCAAAAGCATGGGACAACCTGCTATTATTGAGAAATGTTAATTTCAGTCTCACAGTCTATATTCCTTCCTCTCTGTGACCCCAAGATTGTTTCCTTTACTGTCAAGCATTCATTTTTTTCCCTCGTCACCTGTTTGAGATAGTGTTTTAATCATTAGGGAGGGGAAACGATGAATGGGGCAGACAGACACATGACTAACTGACTTTAGAACCAAGCAAAATAAAATAAATTCTTAAAAGAATATAAGCAGCAGTGTTCATTGCTGAAGAAAAATAAACTAACTGTGATCACCTCCCTTGTGCTGGAGAACATCTACAACAATCAAGACAACTTCACAGAATTTTGTCTGCCATTATAGAAACACCTCTTACCCCTTTCTCTGGCAATTGACTCCATTAGTAGGAGACACTGACAGGAAGGATATTCAAGTTCCCTCATCTTGATTTCTTTGTTAAAAAAAATAAAACTCAGTAACCTGAGCCAAGAAACTGCTTGACTTTTGAAGCTTGTAGCTTCTGAATCCTTTTAAACTCACGGTCACAACGGAAACACACAGCAACAAGTGTTTCACAAATCAACAAACCGTGATTATCAGAGGTCTAACATGGTGAGATGTGACCCAAGGAGAAATGGGAACTCTATGCTGGCTGTGGGTAGTCCCATGATTCCCAGACTTGTAGATCACATGATTATGCTAGACCGTTGTCTCCATTGACAACTACTCAATATGAGTACTACTCAATGATTTTGTTATCTATTCTGTGAACTTATTTATTTCAGACCCTGATGCTGGGAAAGATTAAGGGCAGGAAGACAAAGGAGGAGATGGTTGTATGGCATCATTGACTCAATGGACATGAGTTTGTGCAAACTCTGGGAGATAATGAAGGACAGGGAAGCCTGGTGTGCTACAGTCCATGGGGTCACAAAGAGTCAGTCATGACTGAGCAAATGAACAACAGTTTATTTCATAGAGGAAGAAGAAGAATTAAATCTTGTCTTAAGATTCAATTCTTATACATTTTAACACGGAAACATACATACCTACAATCATTACAGACTTGACATCTGCCTCTCACCTAAATTCTCATTGTCCCTTGCTGTCTTCTGTCTCTGTGTTTTTATCAAACAACATATATGAACGTCACTCAGTCATGTCCAACTCTTTGTGACCCCATGTGCCCAAAGACTCTTTGTGACCCCATGGGCAGCCCATTAGGCTCCTCTGTCCATGGGAATTCTCCAGGCAACACTATTGATTACAGTGGGTAGCCATTTCCTTCTCCAGGGGACCTTCCCAACCCAGGGATCAAACCCAGGTTGCCTACATTGCAGGCAAATTCTTTACTATCTGATCCACCAGGGAGGCCCATCAGACAACATAGCCCTTAATTCAAGCAACTGCTTAAGCAAGATTTGACCTCTGGTTGTTCTTAAAAATAAATAAATAAATAAATAAATCTCACTGGGCTTCCTTCTTGACTTAGGGGTGTAGAATCCAGCTACCAATGCAGGAGACAGCGATTTGATCCCGTATATGGGAAGATTCCCCCATGCCATGGAGCAGCTAAGCCCATGTGCCTCAACTACTGAGCCCACATGTCACATCTACTGAAACCCAAGTGCCCAACAGCTCATGCTCTACAACAAGAGAAGCCACCACAATAGAAGCCTACTCATCGAAACTAAAGAGTAGCCACCACTCTCAGCAACTAGAGAAAAGCCTGAGCAGCAATAGAGACCCAGCCCAACCAAAAATAAACAAATAAATAAAATTATTTTTAAAATGCCTCATTATGTCTAGAATCAGACATGCAACTAATGCAGACTTCTACCTGCCAGTGGGGTGAAGAGCTTCAGAATGTGTGGAACATGGGAGCTACCCTTTAATATTAATGTAAATCACAGAGCCAAAACTGACAGAGTGGGGATAAATCTTCTGACTTCAGCTCCTCTCTTATTACATTCCCTCAGACTCTGAGCCCATCCTTTATGTGGCACTCCACTGAAATAGGCAGAGGTATTCAAATTTCCAACCAACAATATAATTACATCAAAAGCTTGTCCAATGACACGACTTCTTGCCAAATCCAAGAGCTTTACAGCTTTTAAACAATGTGTTTATTTTGGAAAATAAATAAACTAAATGGTGACTTTTGGAACAGAAGATTGTGTCAAGGTAAAGATAGATGGAATGCAAAATGGAAAATTTTGAGAAGGCCTAAGTTCCTCTATCAAATAGACCAGTGCTATTCAGAGACTGTAGATGTTCTATATAATTACTGGCCATACAAGAGTTGTTTGGAATGACTGTAAATCCAGTTTAATCTGCTTGAGACATCCTAATATAAAAGTAAAATCTAAGTATAACAAAATTTGTAAAATGCAGTTTCATGGTAATACAAGCAAATATAAGCTTAGAGAATGGGAAAAAATAACTTTAAGGTAAGGAAGGAGCTCAAATGAACAAAGAGTAAGATTTAGAGCATCTCTATGGTTTTAACCCCCACTGTGACCAATTTTCTTTGGTACAAATGCTAAGTTGGTAGAAAGAGTTGGTTTTAGAACACTGGTGTTCGTGGTTAACACTAGGTGATATGCAGTTAATTAAGTACTTCCTTCCTACAGATCTTACATTATTTGCTCTCACGAAAATCCATGTTGTGGGATTATTTTCCTGCTTAAAAGATGAATAAAGAGGCTTTAGTGGTATTAACAAGTAGCCTGAACCATACTATTAGTGATGAATAAAGACAAAAGTTAGAGTCAGTCTTTTCCTTCCAACTCCATAGTCTGTCTCAGAACTAAGATCACTGAGCCTCTGCTGTGCTATGGAAGGACTTCTGAAAGTTCTGCAAATAAACCACCCTGGGGTGGATCAAGATGTCTGCCTCATTTTAAATTATTTTAATTCTACTTGTCAACCTTCTTAAACAAGATTAGGAGAAGGGCAGTCAATAATTTGATATTAGTCCATTCCTTGGGAAGAAACTTCACGATGTTGTGAGTCAGTCATGACACAGAAAGACAGATTGGCTTCTCAAAATGGAATATGCTAAGTGAAGTTGTAGTGGGATCCTAGTTGTGGATATTAATGAGATTGTAAAATTTGCAGTGATGTCCATTGTGCGCTCACCACTTTTTGGTGGCATAACTTACAGGGCGACTTCTTTTTGGAGAATTGTTTGTGAAATTAGAACTAAGATATCTTGATCTTCTCTAATCATTGGGGAGCAGGTGACTCAGCTTGTGCTCTTAGACATTATCTATGGATGCTGAGTCTTGAATAGAATGGACCCTAACAAGGATGGTAAGTCACTTTAGTCATGTCTGACTCTTTGAGCTGAAAGGTAAAGTAATGGAATGCAAAATGGAAAATTTTGAGAAGGCCTAAGTTCCTCTATCAAATAGACCAGTGCTATTCAGAGACTGTAGATGTTCTATATAATTACTGGCCATACAAGAGTTGTTTGGAATGACTGTAAATCCAGTTTAATCTGCTTGAGACATCCTAATATAAAAGTAAAATCTAAGTATAACAAAATTTGTAAAATGCAGTTTCATGGTAATACAAGCAAATATAAGCTTAGAGAATGGGAAAAAATAACTTTAAGGTAAGGAAGGAGCTCAAATGAACAAAGAGTAAGATTTAGAGCATCTCTATGGTTTTAACCCCCACTGTGACCAATTTTCTTTGGTACAAATGCTAAGTTGGTAGAAAGAGTTGGTTTTAGAACACTGGTGTTCGTGGTTAACACTAGGTGATATGCAGTTAATTAAGTACTTCCTTCCTACAGATCTTACATTATTTGCTCTCACGAAAATCCATGTTGTGGGATTATTTTCCTGCTTAAAAGATGAATAAAGAGGCTTTAGTGGTATTAACAAGTAGCCTGAACCATACTATTAGTGATGAATAAAGACAAAAGTTAGAGTCAGTCTTTTCCTTCCAACTCCATAGTCTGTCTCAGAACTAAGATCACTGAGCCTCTGCTGTGCTATGGAAGGACTTCTGAAAGTTCTGCAAATAAACCACCCTGGGGTGGATCAAGATGTCTGCCTCATTTTAAATTATTTTAATTCTACTTGTCAACCTTCTTAAACAAGATTAGGAGAAGGGCAGTCAATAATTTGATATTAGTCCATTCCTTGGGAAGAAACTTCACGATGTTGTGAGTCAGTCATGACACAGAAAGACAGATTGGCTTCTCAAAATGGAATATGCTAAGTGAAGTTGTAGTGGGATCCTAGTTGTGGATATTAATGAGATTGTAAAATTTGCAGTGATGTCCATTGTGCGCTCACCACTTTTTGGTGGCATAACTTACAGGGCGACTTCTTTTTGGAGAATTGTTTGTGAAATTAGAACTAAGATATCTTGATCTTCTCTAATCATTGGGGAGCAGGTGACTCAGCTTGTGCTCTTAGACATTATCTATGGATGCTGAGTCTTGAATAGAATGGACCCTAACAAGGATGGTAAGTCACTTTAGTCATGTCTGACTCTTTGCGACCCCATGAGCTGTAGCCAACCAGGTTCCTCTGTCCATAGGATTCTTCAGGCAAGAATACTGGAGTGGGCTGCCATTTCCTTCTCCAGGATCTTCCTGATTGAGGGATCAAACCTGTGCCTCCTGAGGCTCCTGAATTGCAGGCAGATTCTTTACTGCTAAGCCACCAAGGAAGCCCTACAAGGATGGAGAAGATGAATAATGGGATTAATTCCTCCCAGTAGCCCATGCCCAGATATGCCAACACAGGAGACACAGGTTCAGTCCTTGGGTTGGGAAGATACCTTGGAGAAGGAAATGGCTGATTAACATCTGCCATTAATACCAATTGTACCATTTTGTACCCCGTTCACACCAGGTCTTTGAGGTCTTCAGTGAATCTGATCATGTTCTACCTTAAATTTACAATCTTATCATGGAGACAGCAATGTGTACTTCCACTCAAATAGCACCACTTCCAAGAAGCCATCCTTGACTGCCCCTTAGACACAGATGCACCACCCAATAACTCCCTATTCTAATATCCAGTTTTATTATCCTTCCCAAAAGTTCTAACTATCTGACCTTATCTTTTTTATTACATATCTTCATATGGTTGAGCAGTTGAGTCTCATAGAGTTTTCTGCTAGAGTTTTCTGCTCATTATAGCAGGACAGGACACGAGAAGTGCTCCCACATGTCTAGGAGAAGGAGAAAACTTGGTCTAAGGATATCCAGAGGGTGTGAAGAGGCTTCGCAGTCAGGAAGAGGAGAATATAGCTGATTCACGGACCAGCAGATAAAAACCAGATCGGAACAAGGGTGTCTCTAGACCCAAGATAAAGGAAAAAAATGTGAATATAGATTGTTGCCTTACCTTCCAGATGCTGATTCAACACTCGGTGTGTTTGTATGTCCTCTTGCAGTACACACTGCTATATTTAAAACAGACAACCAACAAGGACCCACTGCATAGCATGTGGAATTCTGCTCAATGTTATGTGGCAGCCTGGATATAAGGGGAGTTTGGGAGGGAATAGATACATGTATATGGGGCTTCCCAGATAGATTAGTGATTAAAAAAAAAAAATCCACCTGCCAATGCAGGAGATGCAGATTTGGTCCCTGGGTAGGGAAGTTCCCCTCAAGGAAGAAATGGCAACTCACTTTTAGTATTCTTGCCTGGAAAATTCCATGGGCAGAAGAGACTGGCAAGCTGCAGTTCATGAGGTTACAAAGAATTGAACATAACTTAGCAACTGAGAAAACATGGATACATGTCTATGAGTGACTGAGTCCCTTTGCTCTTCATCTGAAACAATTACAGCATTGTTAGCTGGCTATACCCCAATACAAAATTAAAAGTTAAAGAAAAATAAAAATGGGAAAAAAAACACAGAAAAGTGTTTTTTTTTTTTTTTTTTTTTTGTATACTCAAGTTTAAAGACTGAGACTTATACCTAATAAATATGATTGTGAGTTCTTCAAAGAATATGGAGATGCGTCTGTAGCAATGAGTCTCTTCTAATCCTATCACTGGAGAGAATGACCAGCAGCTCTTTCTGTAATTATATCAACAGAGAGAGACTCAGATGTAAGTATGTACTTGTAAATGGACAGAATCACACCTCTAGACAGAGTGGTAGTCATCATTGAAGGAAGAGGTAGGCTAATACCATATGTGCTCCTCAGAATCAATTGTTAGACATCAGAAAACAGCTTTTTTTCAATTTGAGCAAGTGAAATATGTCAATCATTGATAGGCTGACAGCTGACAACATCATTTAGAGCTAACATGTATCTTCTTTTTCCATATAAAAAAGAACTTTGAAGAAAAAAAAAAAAGAACTTTGAAACTTTGGATCCACATTGCTTGCTGTAATCAAGAAGCCACCAGGGTATGATGAATTGTTGCTCCAAGAGAGGGCTCCTTGACAAAAAGAAGAAATTTTCACTGGCAAACTCATGAACAATTGAAGATATTTGTGCATGACTTTGGAAGTGAAAATTTGTGTACAAGAAGTTTACTCTCTCATTAATTACAATTAGAAAGCACTAAAGCCAAAGTAGAATAGTTAAAACTACCCAATTCTTGAATAAGGATTATATTCAAGATTTAGGGCCACTGACACTATCCTGAGTGTAATTAATTGGTTGAGTATTTACATAAAACCAAAATGTTGCAAGTATGTATGTGTTAGTCTGTTCCTGCTGCTATAACAAACTATCACAGACTGGGTGACTTATATTACAGAAATGTTTCATGGTTGCTGGGAAGTCTAAGGAGCTGACAGATTCAGTTTATGGTGAGAGCCCACCTCCCAGATGACCATCTCTTTGCTGATACCTCACATAGTAGAAAAGGAAAGGTAGATTTCTTGAGACTGCTCATACAAAGGTACTAATCCATTCATGAGGTCTCTGGAAGTGAACAAGAAGGAATCTAGCATGGTAGTCAGCAAAGTGGTAGCTCCAAAGAATTATTAAGAAATGGTCTGTAATGAGAACTGATTCCATTCTGTGAAATCTGACTGCTGATAGATTTTAAGCCTCAGTCCTCTCTCTTCACTTTGCAACCACATCTGTACAAGGAAGCTTGTTTGGTACCAGTGGGACATGGAAACCATGGAACTCCTTACCCAGAAGAGAACTCTCACCCCGGCTGTGTCCTTATCCATTAAAACACCCCCAAGTAGGCTCTTTGTTCTCTCTTGAGCAATTTTCTGACCTGCTTGAGAGGCCTGCTCTGCTCTCCCAAAGACCTCATTACATAAGTTATAAACCTTCGTGTGTGTGTGCTCAGCTCCTTCAGTTGTGTCCAGCTCTTTTTTAGATGGGTACTGCAGCCACAAAATTACATGATGCTTCCTCCTTGGAAGAAAAGCTATGACAAACCTAGACATCGTATGAAAAAGCAGAGGCATCACCTTGTCGACAAAGGTCCATATACTCAAAGCTATAGTTTTCTGGAAGTCATGTACGGGTGTGAGAGTTGGACCATAAAGAAGACTGAGCAATGAAGAACTGATGTTTTTGAACTGTGATGCTGGAGAAGACTCTGGAGAGTTCCTTGGACTGCAAGGAGATCAAACCAGTCAACCCTAAAAGAAATCAGCACTGTAGATTCATTGGAAGGACTTGATGCTGAACTGAAGCTCAATACTTTGGTCATCTGATATTAAGAGCTGACTTACTGGAAAAGACCCTGATGCTGGAAAAGGTTGAGGGCAAAAGAAGAAGGGGTGACAGAGGATGGGATGGTTGGATGGCATCACTGAGTCAATGGACATGAGTTTGAGCAAACTCTGGAAGATAGTGAAAGACAGAGAAACCTGGTTTTCTGTGGTTCCTAGGGTCACAAACAGTCTTAACAACTGAACAACAAGGACCTAAGCTGAAAAAATGGACCCAGTTCGGACGTTGTTACTTGATAGTTGAACCAAGACGAAGACTTCTATGAAAGATGATATTTAAATTAACTGAGACCTATTCCTTTCAGCCTAAAATCCTGTTCTTCATTTAAGTAGAGATGATGCCATTTGTACCAGCCATCCGACTGGTTAACTCAGAAGCAATCTGGTCCTATGAAAACAGACTCACAGGAGTATCTCCACAAAAATAACCACATGGTTAAAGAGGACCACTGCACACATATGGTGCCCAGGAGGGAACACCAAATCTTCACTGAAAGAATTAAGGGGAAAATTGGTTCCCCTTGAGCCACAAGAAGGCCAAGCAGAAGCTGCAGACATAGTTTAATGTTAGTCACTAAACCACATTTTGTAAGACACAGATGTTCTTAGCATAGACAGAGTTAGAGAAAAGTTACAATTCTTCAGGAAGAAAATTTTTACGGTCATATTTAGGAACACTATGAACAGTACAGTTGAAGATGAGAGGTGTTTTAGGGTTGGGACTGTAGTTGCTCTGCTCTCCCAAAGACCTCATTACATAAGTTATAAACCTTCGTGTGTGTGCTCAGCTCCTTCAGTTGTGTCCAGCTCTTTTTTAGATGGGTACTGCAGCCACAAAATTACATGATGCTTCCTCCTTGGAAGAAAAGCTATGACAAACCTAGACATCGTATGAAAAAGCAGAGGCATCACCTTGTCGACAAAGGTCCATATACTCAAAGCTATAGTTTTCTGGAAGTCATGTACGGGTGTGAGAGTTGGACCATAAAGAAGACTGAGCAATGAAGAACTGATGTTTTTGAACTGTGATGCTGGAGAAGACTCTGGAGAGTTCCTTGGACTGCAAGGAGATCAAACCAGTCAACCCTAAAAGAAATCAGCACTGTAGATTCATTGGAAGGACTTGATGCTGAACTGAAGCTCCAATACTTTGGTCATCTGATATTAAGAGCTGACTTACTGGAAAAGACCCTGATGCTGGAAAAGATTGAGGGCAGGAGAAGAAGGGGTGACAGAGGATGGGATGGTTGGATGGCATCACTGAGTCAATGGACATGAGTTTGAGCAAACTCTGGAAGATAGTGAAAGACAGAGAAACCTGGTTTTCTGTGGTTCCTAGGGTCACAAACAGTCTTAACAACTGAACAACAAGGACCTAAGCTGAAAAAATGGACCCAGTTCGGACGTTGTTACTTGATAGTTGAACCAAGACGAAGACTTCTATGAAAGATGATATTTAAATTAACTGAGACCTATTCCTTTCAGCCTAAAATCCTGTTCTTCATTTAAGTAGAGATGATGCCATTTGTACCAGCCATCCGACTGGTTAACTCAGAAGCAATCTGGTCCTATGAAAACAGACTCACAGGAGTATCTCCACAAAAATAACCACATGGTTAAAGAGGACCACTGCACACATATGGTGCCCAGGAGGGAACACCAAATCTTCACTGAAAGAATTAAGGGGAAAATTGGTTCCCCTTGAGCCACAAGAAGGCCAAGCAGAAGCTGCAGACATAGTTTAATGTTAGTCACTAAACCACATTTTGTAAGACACAGATGTTCTTAGCATAGACAGAGTTAGAGAAAAGTTACAATTCTTCAGGAAGAAAATTTTTACGGTCATATTTAGGAACACTATGAACAGTACAGTTGAAGATGAGAGGTGTTTTTAGGGTTGGGACTGTAGTTGGCTAAGTCTGAAAGGTGCAAAAAGGGAAAAGCTTGTAGTGAACACAATTAAGAAAAATATCCAGGGACTTCCCTCCATTGGTTGGGACTTTGCTTTCCAATGTATGGGGGCTATGAGTTCAGTCGGGGTCAGGCAGTTAAGATCCCACATGCCTTTCAGCCAAAAGACCAAAATATAAAGCAGAAGCAATATTGTAATAAATTCAATAAAGACTTGAAAAAATCCAGATTGGGAAGCATAAAGAAAAATTGGTAAAGAAAAGTAGGGGTCAAGGCACTACTTGTGCCCACCCAAAGAGAAACCTAGCACTTTACTATTTGCTTCTGTATGTATTTGTAGAATATAGGCCCATCACTAAAATGGCACCTGAATGCCATTTTAGTGAGTTCCATGCTGCACAAAAGACACATTCACGTGCTAACTGGGCATGAAACAAGTTAGAAAGATCAAAACATAAATAGTTCAAAATGACCTTATTGGGCTTCCGTGGTGACTCAGTGGTGAAGAGTCTGCCTGCCAATACAGGAGGCTTGAGTTCGATCCCTAATGTAGGAAGATCCCACATGTCTCGGAGCAAGTGAAGACTGAGCCAGAACTATTGAGTCTGTGCTCTAGAGCCTGGAGTCACAGCTACTGAGCCCATGTGCTGAAACTGCTGAAGATCACACACCCTAGAGCCTGTGCTCCACAATGAGAAACAACCACAGTGAGAAGCCTGCACATCACAACTAGAGAGAAGTCCCCATTCACGGCAGCTAGAGAAAGCCCATGCACAGCAACAAAGACCCACCACAACCAAAAATAAATAAATGAATGAATAAAATTATAAAAATAATGAATTTACTAATTTAAAGTTCAGACATAGGCAATCTAAAGCATGGGGTAAAAAGTCAGAATAGGGGCTTCTGGTGGTCAATAGAAAAAGTTAAAACACTAAACCACATTTTGTAAGACACAGATGTTCTTAGCATAGACAGAGTTAGAGAAAAGTTACAATTCTTCAGGAAGAAAATTTTTACGGTCATATTTAGGAACACTATGAACAGTACAGTTGAAGATGAGAGGTGTTTTTAGGGTTGGGACTGTAGTTGGCTAAGTCTGAAAGGTGCAAAAAGGGAAAAGCTTGTAGTGAACACAATTAAGAAAAATATCCAGGGACTTCCCTCCATTGGTTGGGACTTTGCTTTCCAATGTATGGGGGCTATGAGTTCAGTCGGGGTCAGGCAGTTAAGATCCCACATGCCTTTCAGCCAAAAGACCAAAATATAAAGCAGAAGCAATATTGTAATAAATTCAATAAAGACTTGAAAAAATCCAGATTGGGAAGCATAAAGAAAAATTGGTAAAGAAAAGTAGGGGTCAAGGCACTACTTGTGCCCACCCAAAGAGAAACCTAGCACTTTACTATTTGCTTCTGTATGTATTTGTAGAATATAGGCCCATCACTAAAATGGCACCTGAATGCCATTTTAGTGAGTTCCATGCTGCACAAAAGACACATTCACGTGCTAACTGGGCATGAAACAAGTTAGAAAGATCAAAACATAAATAGTTCAAAATGACCTTATTGGGCTTCCGTGGTGACTCAGTGGTGAAGAGTCTGCCTGCCAATACAGGAGGCTTGAGTTCGATCCCTAATGTAGGAAGATCCCACATGTCTCGGAGCAAGTGAAGACTGAGCCAGAACTATTGAGTCTGTGCTCTAGAGCCTGGAGTCACAGCTACTGAGCCCATGTGCTGAAACTGCTGAAGATCACACACCCTAGAGCCTGTGCTCCACAATGAGAAACAACCACAGTGAGAAGCCTGCACATCACAACTAGAGAGAAGTCCCCATTCACGGCAGCTAGAGAAAGCCCATGCACAGCAACAAAGACCCACCACAACCAAAAATAAATAAATGAATGAATAAAATTATAAAAATAATGAATTTACTAATTTAAAGTTCAGACATAGGCAATCTAAAGCATGGGGTAAAAAGTCAGAATAGGGGCTTCCCTGGTGGTCTAATGATTAAGACTCCCTGCTTCCAATGTAGGGGGGCATGGGTTCAATCCCTGGTCAGGGAATTAGATCCCACATGCCGCAACCAAAGATTCTGCATGCTGCAATGAACATCCCACATGCTAGAAAGAAAAGTCAGGATAAAGATTACCTTTGAGGTGGGAAGAGAAGACAGTGACTTAGACTCAATGAGGACTCCTAAGATGCTAGAGAGCTTCTATTTCTTCTTATGAGTGCTGGTTATGTAAGATTTTATTTATATTATTATTACTATTATTTTTCAAAATGTATTGAACTACATCATTACGACTTGTACTGTTTCTTTATGGTTGCATACACCAATAGTTTATTTTTATTTATTTAAAATATTTCTATAACTTTATTTATTTTGGGCTGTGCTGGGTCTTCCTTAGAGGGCTTTTCTCTAGTTATGGTGAGCAGGGACTACCCTCTAGTTGTAGTGCATGTGCTTCTCACTGAGGTGGCTTCTCTTGTTGTGGAGTACAGGTTCTAGGGCACTGGGGCTTCAGTAATTGCAGCTCCTGGGCTCTAGAGCACAGGCTCAATAGTTGTGGCACAAGGGCTTAGTTGCTCCACAGCACATGGGATTTTCCCAAATCAGGGATTGAACCTGTGCCTCCTGCATCGGCATACAGTTTCTTTACTACTGAACCACCAGGGAAGCTGATAGTTTATTTTTAAGAAGGCATTTTCAGGTATATTTGAATTAAGAGAGCTAACCTTTCCAAAATTTACTCTTGAGAGAACTGTCAAATTATATACTTCGGTGTGAAAAAATTCTGAATCAATAAGGTTTCTACCTTTTGACCACCTCATCCAATTCCCCACTCTTCACACCTGCCTCAGACAACTACAAATCTGATCTCCTTTTCTATGAGTTCTTTCTAAGATTCCATTTATAAATGAGATCATACAGTATTTATCTTTCTCTGTGTGACATTTCACTTAATGTAATGCTCTCAAGATCTACTCACGTTCTTGCAAATGGCAGCACTTCTTTTTTATGGCTGAATAGAATTCTATCACACACACACTGCCCAGAACAAAGTCTGGATTGCAGAAACAGGTAGACTTGAATGAACTCAAATTCTGTTTTATGCATTCAACATTTATGAACCACCGATTAAGTTCCAGGCACACTTGGAAAGGCTACTTCATCTGTCTGTGTCTCATTTTCCTCACGTGAAGATAAGTTTGAGGGGAGCAAGACTTTCTGTTTCCAAGATATATAAACACATAGGAGACCTTCACAATATAAGCTAAATGCAAAGATTATACTTCAAATGTTATTGCTAAGATTAAATAAAATCATGCATGTTTCACATTTAGCATACCAAATAGACAATGCTCAGAAATGTCAATTAATTACTTTTCTTACTTCCCTAAAAAAATAGTCCAAGAAATTTGATGAGCATTCTTTTAACTTTTTCTATTTTCCCCATTAGATTAAATAAATATACAACTATATGGTCAATCAGATTGAAGAAAATGATAGCAGTTTCATAGTTTAAAGAAAACAATCATCATCACTAGGGTCACCTTTTACGTTGAAAGCTAAGTATCTGTAATCTGCCTACAAAAGATCTGTGCAGTGCACGACAGGGTAAAGCAGTAGATTTTTCTGCTGCCTCTGGAGAAAGATATATCTGCTATAGGTATAAATTCAGCCACAGAGAATAATTTAATCATACTTGTAAATGACATTCCAACAAAAGGTCATCAGATCTATCAAGCCCTCGTCGACTTAGGAAAATTAGACCTGCTTTATTGATGTTGGAAAGTGATACAGTACCTGACTGTGTTTTGTAAGGAAACTGGGGAATCAGGGAAATGTGTCTGAGCTGAGCAGAGAAATCCTAGAACCTAGGCAAGCAAAACAGACAGTGGACCATGAACCGCTCCTGTTGCAAATTCCCATGCCAGCTGGGGGGTTTCTTCTGCTCCTCTCTTATTCTTCCTGTGACTAAAAACATCAAATCCTTTTCTATGAGTTCTTTCTAAGATTCCATTTATAAATGAGATCATACAGTATTTATCTTTCTCTGTGTGACATTTCACTTAATGTAATGCTCTCAAGATCTACTCACGTTCTTGCAAATGGCAGCACTTCTTTTTTATGGCTGAATAGAATTCTATCACACACACACTGCCCAGAACAAAGTCTGGATTGCAGAAACAGGTAGACTTGAATGAACTCAAATTCTGTTTTATGCATTCAACATTTATGAACCACCGATTAAGTTCCAGGCACACCTGGAAAGGCTACTTCATCTGTCTGTGTCTCATTTTCCTCACGTGAAGATAAGTTTGAGGGGAGCAAGACTTTCTGTTTCCAAGATATATAAACACATAGGAGACCTTCACAATATAAGCTAAATGCAAAGATTATACTTCAAATGTTATTGCTAAGATTAAATAAAATCATGCATGTTTCACATTTAGCATACCAAATAGACAATGCTCAGAAATGTCAATTAATTATTTTTCTTACTTCCCTAAAAAAATAGTCCAAGAAATTTGATGAGCATTCTTTTAACTTTTTCTATTTTCCCCATTAGATTAAATAAATATACAACTATATGGTCAATCAGATTGAAGAAAATGATAGCAGTTTCATAGTTTAAAGAAAACAATCATCATCACTAGGGTCACCTTTTACGTTGAAAGCTAAGTATCTGTAATCTGCCTACAAAAGATCTGTGCAGTGCACGACAGGGTAAAGCAGTAGATTTTTCTGCTGCCTCTGGAGAAAGATATATCTGCTATAGGTATAAATTCAGCCACAGAGAATAATTTAATCATACTTGTAAATGACATTCCAACAAAAGGTCATCAGATCTATCAAGCCCTCGTCGACTTAGGAAAATTAGACCTGCTTTATTGATGTTGGAAAGTGATACAGTACCTGACTGTGTTTTGTAAGGAAACTGGGGAATCAGGGAAATGTGTCTGAGCTGAGCAGAGAAATCCTAGAACCTAGGCAAGCAAAACAGACAGTGGACCATGAACCGCTCCTGTTGCAAATTCCCATGCCAGCTGGGGGGTTTCTTCTGCTCCTCTTTCTTATTCTTCCTGTGACTAAACAGACATGTTGCAAAGTGATGTGTGTGTATGTGTGTGTGTGTGTACACTTGCTCAGTCATGTCCAACTCTTTGTGGCCCCATGGACCATAGCCCACGAAGCTCCTCTGTCCATGGGACTTCCTAGGGGACACTACTGGGGTGAGTTGCTGTTTCCTTTTCCAGGGGATTTTCCAACCCCAGGGATTGAACCCGGCTTTCTTGCATCTCCTGCATTAGCAGGTGAATTCTTTCCCACTGTGCTATCTGGAAAGTTGTATTCCTCTTCTCACTTTTCTGCAATTTAAATGGAACTGTGCATGACTGTATCCTCCCAATTGTTTGAGTAGAGACTTCAACTCAGCCCCAGTCTGAATTATCACCAAGACTCCAGCTTGACGTGTTGATCTATCCAGATGCCTTGCCAAGGCTGCCTAATAGGAGACCCGATGATAACGGGGAATAAGTCATGTCGCCTTCCCATACCCAGAAAGTGTAGATTCTTAGCCAGTGTTTATCCAGAGCTTGTCAGATTTATCTTTCAGGTTCTGGGGGAAAATGCATGAATGATATGAACATGGTGGAAAACTCTAAATCTTTGGGGATACACCACTAAGAACTTCAGCCAATTATCCAGGATTCATTATGCAATGGTTCAATGTTTCTTCAACATTATGTTTGAAGAATTTTCAGTCTCTTCTGATATTTCTAAGATAGATTTTCTGTGCAGTGCACGACAGGGTAAAGCAGTAGATTTTTCTGCTGCCTCTGGAGAAAGATATATCTGCTATAGGTATAAATTCAGCCACAGAGAATAATTTAATCATACTTGTAAATGACATTCCAACAAAAGGTCATCAGATCTATCAAGCCCTCGTCGACTTAGGAAAATTAGACCTGCTTTATTGATGTTGGAAAGTGATACAGTACCTGACTGTGTTTTGTAAGGAAACTGGGGAATCAGGGAAATGTGTCTGAGCTGAGCAGAGAAATCCTAGAACCTAGGCAAGCAAAACAGACAGTGGACCATGAACCGCTCCTGTTGCAAATTCCCATGCCAGCTGGGGGGTTTCTTCTGCTCCTCTTTCTTATTCTTCCTGTGACTAAACAGACATGTTGCAAAGTGATGTGTGTGTATGTGTGTGTGTGTGTACACTTGCTCAGTCATGTCCAACTCTTTGTGGCCCCATGGACCATAGCCCACGAAGCTCCTCTGTCCATGGGACTTCCTAGGGGACACTACTGGGGTGAGTTGCTGTTTCCTTTTCCAGGGGATTTTTCCAACCCCAGGGATTGAACCCGGCTTTCTTGCATCTCCTGCATTAGCAGGTGAATTCTTTCCCACTGTGCTATCTGGAAAGTTGTATTCCTCTTCTCACTTTTCTGCAATTTAAATGGAACTGTGCATGACTGTATCCTCCCAATTGTTTGAGTAGAGACTTCAACTCAGCCCCAGTCTGAATTATCACCAAGACTCCAGCTTGACGTGTTGATCTATCCAGATGCCTTGCCAAGGCTGCCTAATAGGAGACCCGATGATAACGGGGAATAAGTCATGTCGCCTTCCCATACCCAGAAAGTGTAGATTCTTAGCCAGTGTTTATCCAGAGCTTGTCAGATTTATCTTTCAGGTTCTGGGGGAAAATGCATGAATGATATGAACATGGTGGAAAACTCTAAATCTTTGGGGATACACCACTAAGAACTTCAGCCAATTATCCAGGATTCATTATGCAATGGTTCAATGTTTCTTCAACATTATGTTTGAAGAATTTTCAGTCTCTTCTGATATTTCTAAATATTTTCCCCTAGAATTTACTTTTCCTAGTTTTTGTGTATTTACTTGAGCTGCTGCTGCTGCTAACATACAATACACAATACACACTCAAACACCTACATAAGAAGGCCCTATATATTTTAACTAGATAATAATTTAACATTCTAATATGCATATTGGACTCCTGCCATGGATCTCTCCCTTTCCTTCAATGTACTTATCAAGGATATAATTATACATGTATTTGGGTGATTTTTTGATTATCTTTCCTTTTTCCCACTAACCTCCATGTGGACAGGGACTGAGTTTGTTTGCTCACTGTTGTATATCCATGATATCCACAGTGGTTTGTTTTTTAGTTGCTAAGTCTGGTCTGCCTCTTTTGTGACTCTATGTAGCCTGCCACTCCTCTGTCCATGGGATTCCCCAGGCAGGAATACTGGAGTGGGTTTCCATTTCCTTCTCCAGGATATCTTTCCAACCCAGGGATCAACCCCACGTCTTCTGCATTGGCAGGTGGATTCTTAACCACTGAGCCACCTGAGAAGCCCTTCCATGGATATTATAGAGTAAGAGGATACAGTATATTTGTTAAATGAATTAATGGTTAAGTGATTAGATGAATGGGTGTTAATCTTCCAATATTATATATTCAAGATTCTTTATATAATGGCTTTATCTCACCCCTCAGTATTATAACAGACCCCAGCTTCAGTTTACTTAACTTCATAATCCCCGTTTAAATTAACTTCAAATAAGTCTGAATTATCACCAAGACTCCAGCTTGACGTGTTGATCTATCCAGATGCCTTGCCAAGGCTGCCTAATAGGAGACCCGATGATAACGGGGAATAAGTCATGTCGCCTTCCCATACCCAGAAAGTGTAGATTCTTAGCCAGTGTTTATCCAGAGCTTGTCAGATTTATCTTTCAGGTTCTGGGGGAAAATGCATGAATGATATGAACATGGTGGAAAACTCTAAATCTTTGGGGATACACCACTAAGAACTTCAGCCAATTATCCAGGATTCATTATGCAATGGTTCAATGTTTCTTCAACATTATGTTTGAAGAATTTTCAGTCTCTTCTGATATTTCTAAATATTTTCCCCTAGAATTTACTTTTCCTAGTTTTTGTGTATTTACTTGAGCTGCTGCTGCTGCTAACATACAATACACAATACACACTCAAACACCTACATAAGAAGGCCCTATATATTTTAACTAGATAATAATTTAACATTCTAATATGCATATTGGACTCCTGCCATGGATCTCTCCCTTTCCTTCAATGTACTTATCAAGGATATAATTATACATGTATTTGGGTGATTTTTTGATTATCTTTCCTTTTTCCCACTAACCTCCATGTGGACAGGGACTGAGTTTGTTTGCTCACTGTTGTATATCCATGATATCCACAGTGGTTTGTTTTTTAGTTGCTAAGTCTGGTCTGCCTCTTTTGTGACTCTATGTAGCCTGCCACTCCTCTGTCCATGGGATTCCCCAGGCAGGAATACTGGAGTGGGTTTCCATTTCCTTCTCCAGGATATCTTTCCAACCCAGGGATCAACCCCACGTCTTCTGCATTGGCAGGTGGATTCTTAACCACTGAGCCACCTGAGAAGCCCTTCCATGGATATTATAGAGTAAGAGGATACAGTATATTTGTTAAATGAATTAATGGTTAAGTGATTAGATGAATGGGTGTTAATCTTCCAATATTATATATTCAAGATTCTTTATATAATGGCTTTATCTCACCCCTCAGTATTATAACAGACCCCAGCTTCAGTTTACTTAACTTCATAATCAGCACATGTTCATTTTAAACATGTAAAATGCTAAAATTACAAATAAAGCTTTTTCCATTGTGCAACTGCCTATAAACAATTAAGGGTAAAGTCTGATGTATAGACTTCCACTCTTTTTAATCATTATTGCAGAAAATCAAATGTGTATGATATTTATTAATTTGCCCTTTCACTAGATATATTGTGAACATTTTCCATGAAATATTGTCCTTAACTCAATGTTTAATGATCATCGGGTATCCCATCATCTGGATGAATAATAATTCATTTAACTGATCCTCTGTTTTCTTGCACTTGAAATTTCTTTCTAAAATTGTAGGGACCCTGAGATATCAGGAGCACTGCCAGACAGAAGGGCTCATGACTACAGTCCTGGTGACTATGCCTTCGGCCTCACCCTCATGTTAATGCCAAGTCTTACTATTTTTCAGATAGTTTGTGTCATATGAGGTGAGAACAATATATTTTTAAATTTAATGTTTCATTCCCAGGGGCTCCCCTCATGACTCAGTGGTTAAAAAAAAAAATCCACCTGTCAGTGTGCCAGATATGTGTTCGATCCTTGGTCTGAGAAGATTCCACATGCTGCAGAACAACTCACCCCATGCACCACAACTATTGAGCCTATATTCTAGAGCCCAAGAGCTACAACTTCTGAAGTCTGTGCCTTCTAGAGCCCGTGATTCTCAACAAGAGAAGCCCATGTACTGCAACTAGAGAAAAACTGGCACAGCAACGAAAACCCAGCACAGCCAAAAATAAAAATAAGTAAAATTACAAAAATTAGCTGGATCATATATTTTAAAATGGTTCATCAACTACCCCCAAAATGATGGTTACCTTTATCATTCATTTATTCTTAATGTGAAAACAACACAGTCCAAGATATCTTTTTATTCTGAAAACAAAACACTGGGTCCTGACTCAAGGATGGTGACACACAAGGAAGACAGAAATCCAATAGACAAAATACTCACAGGAAAACAACTAATTAAAAAGATTGTGAGAGAAACGAATAACTCAAAAAAGGGCAAAGATTTTGTCACTTGGCCTGAGGACCATTTTCCTGTAAAGAATTTATAGGCAGTAATGCATATATCATAATCACTTGGGGTTCCCTGGTGGTTCAGTGGTAAAGAATCCACCTGCCAATGCAGGAGATGTGGGTTTGCTCTCTGGGCTGGGAAGTTCTCCCAGAGAAGGGGATGGCTACCCACTCCCATACTCTTGCCTGGAGAATCCCATGGACAGAAGAGCCTGGCGGGCCACAGTCCATGGGGCCACAAAGAGTCAGACACGACTGAGGGAAAAACACTTTCACTTTCATAATCACTACGCAGTGGTCAGGAGGGATGAGAGGAATTTAACATTATGCCTTGTTGGCTGGCCAGGAATGGAATTTCCCTGGTGGTCCAGCGGTTAAGTCTCCTCACATCCAATGCATGAGGTGTGGGGTCAATCTCCGAATGGTGAACAAAGATCCCACATGTCCCGTGGTGCAGCCGAAGGAAAAACAAAGAAACAAAAAGTTTTAGCAATTGACACAAAGGCAGGTTAAAAGGCTGCTCTTTTGTATAATAATTACACACTGAACTGGACTTTTCATAAGTATTTCTATTTTAGATGGAAAAGACAGTATTTGAAGATGGGAGTGAGAGGGAAACCTAGGAATTTGCATTTATGGTTGAATGGCAATTGCTTATATTAATATTTAAGATATGTTTTGGATTTATCCCCTTTTTAAATAGTGCAAAATCTATGGAAGGATAGGCATTATATAAATTTTAAAAGAAGAGTGGAAAAAAAAGAAGGAAATAAAAAAATCCCTGATTTCCTAGAAATACATCACTCTTAACAAATCAACTGCTTTCATCCTATATGGTTAATGTGACTGGTTTTGCCACACACACTCTCATTATATTCTGTGACTACTGCTCTTAATAGTGCTGGTAAGAACAGTGATGATAGTAGCTAACATTTATTAAAAGGTTATAGTATACAAGTGTAATGGGTTGAACTGAACTCCCGCCACCAACAAATTCATATATTGGAGCACTGACCCCCAGTACCTCAGAGTAACCTTATTAGGAGAAAGGATTTTACAGAGGGAATTGAATTAATAAGAGGTCATTGCTGTTGTTTAGTTGCTAAGTGGTGTCCGACTTTTTGCAACCCCATGCACTGCAGCCTACCAGGCTCCTCTGTCCATGGGACTTCCGTTGGACAGAGGAGTTGGGTTGCCATTTCCTTCTCCTGGGGATCTTCCTGACCCTGGCATTGAATCTGCATCTCCTGCATTGGCAGGTGGATTCTTTATCACTGAGCTTGGGCGAGGCTATTCTAACGTGAATTGTATCCTTAGAAAAGCAAAATCTGGAGACAGACAAGCACACAGGAAGAAGATCATATAAAGGTAAAGGCAGAGATTGAAGTGATGCTTCTGGTAGCCAAGGTGTGCCAGTGACTATCAGCAAACCACTAGTACTATGGCCAAGGTGTGCCAGCGATTGCCAGTGAACCACTTAGCACTGAAGGGAGAGGTAGAAAAGATGTTCTTTGGCCCTCAGGAAAGATCACCTCTGCCCACAACTTGATCATGGACTTCCAGCATACAGAACTAAGAGACCACAGTTGTACCTGGTACTTCGGTAGTGTTGCCCCAGCAAACTAACACACTAAGCACTGCATTAAACACATTACACGTAAAAACTTATTAAATACTCAAAAGATGTCCTACATGAGGTAGTTGCTTATCTCTGTTTTGCAGGTGAGAAAGAAACAGACTGAGAGAGGTTAAAGAGGCACAAACGTCGCAAGTGGAGGAGTTGGGGATACTCCTCCAGGTGAATCAGGTCCGAGGGCAGGGATTGTATCTCATTTGGTCTTACATGCCAGCTTCTGCCTGTTGCTTGCTCTCAGCTCACCGTCTGACACATTCTTACTAAGCTCACACTGGATAGTTATAGTTCTGTGGATCTCACATAAATAATGAGAACACAGATAGCACTTAACATTTTAGCAAAGAAATGTTCTGTGTTTCTATACACCTTCCAGGATTTTATGTCTAATGGCTGTACAAAATTCCATCAGTTTCACCATTCTCCTATTGTTGGATGTTTATTTTCATGTTTTACTATTATAAATAGCACCAGGATGGACGTCTTCATGTCCAGCTATTTTCCCACTTTTTTAAGATGGAGTGTCTCTTATTTCTCTGTGGTAAATCATCCAGTGTATGAATATTTCTCTAGTTATTATAAAGTATATTATCAAATTACCTAAGACTTCTGCAAAATAAACCTTACTGATAGACTTGCCTAAGTGTAGATATTTTCATGATATTTACATATGCATTGGGTCAACATTCACTGTAATTTTTTAACTCAGTTTGTCAGGCTATCATATTTTGAATCTGGTCTTTGTGATTTAGAATGTACTTTAACAAGTATCCTAATTGTGCTCTTTCTCATTTTCTTGTTAGAAATGCAGATTAATTTTGGACTCCCAATGACGAAGCTAGTTTTAAATTCTGAGGTTAGTTACATAGAAAAATGAAAACACCCACTAAATGAGGTATTCAACTGATAAAATTGATGAAACTGAGTCATATTGAACTAGCATACCAATTTCGTTAAAATACTTGTCCTGATTAATGCAAATGGATACAAACACAACTTGTGTATATCACAGATTGATCAAATGACAGTATCTGGTGTTCAAATGGCATTTCATAAAACAAAGATAAGTTGTGATGTGCTTTAGATTATCAAAAAACACAAGCATACAGCCCCATGGTTTATTTAAAAGTATAAAATTAATTACTTAAAATGTGAAAGAAGGTTAATTGGAAAAAGGAAAGTAGCCCAAAGGTGTCACTTTTTCTGACCACTAATGTATATAAAAAGAATTTAGTTTGCAAATGGAAAGTTAAAAGTTGAGTGATTCCTGAATATAGTGAATTTTCTGTTAGGGATCTATTAACACTATGGTCAGCTCAGGAAACAGACCAACTAATGTATATAAAAAGATAGCAAATAATGCCAGTTTTGTTGCTTGCTCTCAGCTCACCGTCTGACACATTCTTACTAAGCTCACACTGGATAGTTATAGTTCTGTGGATCTCACATAAATAATGAGAACACAGATAGCACTTAACATTTTAGCAAAGAAATGTTCTGTGTTTCTATACACCTTCCAGGATTTTATGTCTAATGGCTGTACAAAATTCCATCAGTTTCACCATTCTCCTATTGTTGGATGTTTATTTTCATGTTTTACTATTATAAATAGCACCAGGATGGACGTCTTCATGTCCAGCTATTTTCCCACTTTTTTAAGATGGAGTGTCTCTTATTTCTCTGTGGTAAATCATCCAGTGTATGAATATTTCTCTAGTTATTATAAAGTATATTATCAAATTACCTAAGACTTCTGCAAAATAAACCTTACTGATAGACTTGCCTAAGTGTAGATATTTTCATGATATTTACATATGCATTGGGTCAACATTCACTGTAATTTTTTAACTCAGTTTGTCAGGCTATCATATTTTGAATCTGGTCTTTGTGATTTAGAATGTACTTTAACAAGTATCCTAATTGTGCTCTTTCTCATTTTCTTGTTAGAAATGCAGATTAATTTTGGACTCCCAATGACGAAGCTAGTTTTAAATTCTGAGGTTAGTTACATAGAAAAATGAAAACACCCACTAAATGAGGTATTCAACTGATAAAATTGATGAAACTGAGTCATATTGAACTAGCATACCAATTTCGTTAAAATACTTGTCCTGATTAATGCAAATGGATACAAACACAACTTGTGTATATCACAGACTGATCAAATGACAGTATCTGGTGTTCAAATGGCATTTCATAAAACAAAGATAAGTTGTGATGTGCTTTAGATTATCAAAAAACACAAGCATACAGCCCCATGGTTTATTTAAAAGTATAAAATTAATTACTTAAAATGTGAAAGAAGGTTAATTGGAAAAAGGAAAGTAGCCCAAAGGTGTCACTTTTTCTGACCACTAATGTATATAAAAAGAATTTAGTTTGCAAATGGAAAGTTAAAAAGTTGAGTGATTCCTGAATATAGTGAATTTTCTGTTAGGGATCTATTAACACTATGGTCAGCTCAGGAAACAGACCAACTTAGCAATGCTGAGCCTGTTCTGTATTACTCTAGTGAATGTGCTAAGGAACAAAATAATCTTTCTTATCCCCTTGGCCATCTGATGCAAAAAGCCAACTCACTGGAAAAGACTGGTGCTGAGAAAGATTGAAGGCAAGAGGAGAAAGGATAAAATGGTTAGACGGCATCACCAACACAATGGACATGAATTTGAGCAAATGCTGGTAGACAGTGGATGATAGAGGAGCCTGAAATGCTGCAATCCATGGGTTGAAAAGAGTTGGACATGACTTAATGACCGAACAAGAACAACAATATTCCCTTGGCTCTTATGACATGGCCACTGAAGGGCATGGGGTGGAGGGAGAGAAGAGGATGAGAGATAAGAGGAGTGAGGAGGAGGAAGAAAAAAGATAAACCAGAGAGAAAAAAGGAAGGAGGGGAGCAAGAAAGAAAGGGAGAGAGAGGAGAGTCAGGAAGGAAAGAGGGATGAAGCAAGACAGGGAGCCACTATTTGTCTACATCTTTGAATATGTTTCTGCCTTGATTGACATCTTTCTTTCACTTTTTAGATTCTACATGTCAACATGAAGTATTTGTCTTTCTCTGACTTATTTCACTAAACATAATATTCTCTAAGTCCATCATATTTTTGTGAATAGCAGAATTTCATTCTTTTTTATGGTGGAGTAATATTCCATTGTATATCTATATCTCATATCTTCTTTATTTCAGAGACAATTGGGGAGGGACAAAATAGGGGTATGGGATTCAGAGATACAAACTACTATGTGTAAAATAAATAAGTAACAAGGATATATTGTACAATACAGGAAAATATAGCCATTCTTTTGTAGTAGCTTTAAATAAACTATACTCTATAAAAAAGGTGAATTGGGGCTTCCCTGGTGGGTCAGTGGTAAAGAATTTGCCTGCCGGAAAAAGGTAGCCCAAAGGTGTCACTTTTTCTGACCACTAATGTATATAAAAAGAATTTAGTTTGCAAATGGAAAGTTAAAAAGTTGAGTGATTCCTGAATATAGTGAATTTTCTGTTAGGGATCTATTAACACTATGGTCAGCTCAGGAAACAGACCAACTTAGCAATGCTGAGCCTGTTCTGTATTACTCTAGTGAATGTGCTAAGGAACAAAATAATCTTTCTTATCCCCTTGGCCATCTGATGCAAAAAGCCAACTCACTGGAAAAGACTGGTGCTGAGAAAGATTGAAGGCAAGAGGAGAAAGGATAAAATGGTTAGACGGCATCACCAACACAATGGACATGAATTTGAGCAAATGCTGGTAGACAGTGGATGATAGAGGAGCCTGAAATGCTGCAATCCATGGGTTGAAAAGAGTTGGACATGACTTAATGACCGAACAAGAACAACAATATTCCCTTGGCTCTTATGACATGGCCACTGAAGGGCATGGGGTGGAGGGAGAGAAGAGGATGAGAGATAAGAGGAGTGAGGAGGAGGAAGAAAAAAGATAAACCAGAGAGAAAAAAGGAAGGAGGGGAGCAAGAAAGAAAGGGAGAGAGAGGAGAGTCAGGAAGGAAAGAGGGATGAAGCAAGACAGGGAGCCACTATTTGTCTACATCTTTGAATATGTTTCTGCCTTGATTGACATCTTTCTTTCACTTTTTAGATTCTACATGTCAACATGAAGTATTTGTCTTTCTCTGACTTATTTCACTAAACATAATATTCTCTAAGTCCATCATATTTTTGTGAATAGCAGAATTTCATTCTTTTTTATGGTGGAGTAATATTCCATTGTATATCTATATCTCATATCTTCTTTATTTCAGAGACAATTGGGGAGGGACAAAATAGGGGTATGGGATTCAGAGATACAAACTACTATGTGTAAAATAAATAAGTAACAAGGATATATTGTACAATACAGGAAAATATAGCCATTCTTTTGTAGTAGCTTTAAATAAACTATACTCTATAAAAAAGGTGAATTGGGGCTTCCCTGGTGGGTCAGTGGTAAAGAATTTGCCTGCCAATATAGGGGACACGGGTTTGACCCCTGATCCAGGAGAATCCTACATGCCGAGGAGTAACTGAGCCTGTGCCCCACGACTACTGAGCCTGTGCTCTAGAGCCCAGGAGCCATAACTACTGAAGCCTGCATCCTCTAGAGCTTGTGTTCCTCAGCAAGTCAAGTCACTGCAGTGAGAAGCCCACACCCCACAACTGTAGAACAGCCCCCACTCGCCATGACTAGAGAAAAGCTGATGCAGAAACAAATACCCAGCACAACCAATCAAAAAATACTAAAAAATGATGATAAACTATAAGATATTCTAAATCAACTATAATTTACAAAAAAAAAAAAAGAATGATGAGGGAGAGAGGGAGAAAAAAACAATTCATGACATACAGATAGATGCATGAAGGTTGTTGGCACATGAACAAAGAGAAACTCATTTCAGTATAAAACATTCAGTTTTTTAAAAGTCCAGTATTTTCAATGAATTAACTGAAAGTTCATAAAAATGGAAATTAACTAAAATAATAATCACATACAGATCAGACAGTAATTTTGCTTTTCTAAAAATGACAATAACTTCATCTATAAAAGTTCTAAGCCACAGACTTCTTTGAACTAATCAATGACATCTAAAATTTGCAGAGTACTCGGCACTTTTGCAACTGCTGAGGGGAGAGGAAAGTTGGCAGCCAAAGGACTTTATGACCTAAACACAGGTAACCAGTTCAGCCCTGAACTCATCTAAAAACATGTCAAATGTTCCTAATATTATTTAGACTTAGCTAGTTCTTATTTATGTCTTAAGAGAAAATATCCTTATAAATGAAAACCCACGTTTTCCTCTCCTGCTATGATAATGGGATAACTAAACTGATTTTGGTTGGCATTTCCAAGATTTCTTTTCTTCTCTGTGACATTACAATAGATGATTAGGCAGAAACAAAACCAAGGACTCTTCATTCTGTGTGAGCGATGGGTTGCTCAAAGGGAAGTGGAAAACCAGGACTGTCTCTTAGCTGTAATCTGCTTCAGCTAACACCAATAGAGCTTGTCTAGGCTGGTGAATTTATAGACTCTGCAGAGCAGAGAGTAGATATAAATACTTGAATACCTTTTATTTAGTAGCAGTGTCTGTTCTAATGTTAGTTTTTGTCTTTTCCAGTAATTGGTGCGGTTGCCCAGAAGAACTGAATTAATAGCATGAACAAACTTATTATATTGTTGAAGTTAGTTCCAGACCAAGTTGGGAAAATGTAATCAGGCTAATCTATGAGTGTATGAAAAGATGTCCATCTTTTCGTATTTTTAAGTTCAATTCTTCATTCTTTCAAACAATGACCAACTTATTTTTTATACAAATATTTCCTGTGTCATTGGGCTAGGGTATGAAGTCTTTTTTTTTTTTTTTTTTTTAGTTCATTTCTTCATTCTTTCAAACACCAATGTTTTTTACCCAATTTTTTTTTTATGTATCAAGCGCCCCTCTTGGTTCTTAGAATAGAGGGTAAATCCATTGTCCGTTGCCGCCATAGTGCTGTGAATCATCCTCAACAATAACAGAATGCTGCCGAAAGCAACAGGCATTTATAATCACTCCTGAGCCTACAGGGCATCTGGGATGCTTGTTGTTCCTAACTGGCTCATTCACACACTTGAAGTCCCCTATAGCAGGGCAGCTCAGCTAACCTTGGCTTTGTTGAATTGACTAACTGCTGGCTAGTCTACGATGGCCTTGCTTGGGAGGGCTGGCTCTCTCATGCATGGTCTTTTATCCTCAACTTAGCAGGACTTGTTCTCTTAGCAAAATCCAAACCCCAAGAGAAAGAGCAAGAAGTCCTTGAATCCATGCTGAGAACTGGACCATTATCACTCTTCTGCATTCTGCTGGTGAAAGAAGAATTCAAGAGTCTGAGGTAGAATAGATTCTACCCCTTTGGGGAAGAGATACAAATCCACACTGCAAGGGACATGGTCCTAGGAAAGGGTATAACTGGGGACATTTGTGCACTGGACCATTATCACTCTTTTGCATTCTGATGGTGAAAGCCTGAATTCAAGGGGTTGAGGGAGAATAGACTTTACCTCTTTGGGAAAGAAATATAAATCCACACTGCAAGGGACATGGTCCTAAGAAAGGGTATAATTGGGGACATTTGTGCAATCAATCTCCTGTAAGCAATAACTGAAATCTAACCAACTGTAGGTAGAGAAAATAAATATGTAAATATTCAAGGGAATCTCAGGTAGTGATTAAGTGCTCAGAAGGAAACAGGGTGTGACATGGGGCAAAGCAAGGGATGTGACCAAAATTCAAGGATGCACTCACTGTCAGAAACAGATGAATAAACCAATAGGTGGATAAATGTATACAGGGCGTTAGCATATACACATGTGTGTGCTAAGTTGCTCCAGTCATGTCCCACTCTTTGCAATCCTATGGACTATAGCCCACCAGGCTCCTCTGTCCAAGGGATTTTCCAAGCAAGAATACTGGAGTGGGTTGCCATGCCCTCCTCCAGGGAATCTTGCTGAGCCAGGGACTGAACCCATGCATCTTGTATCTCCTGCACTGGCTGATGGATTCTTTTATTTGTTGTTACTTAGTATCTAAGTTGTGTCTGACGCGTTTGCCTTAGTCCTTAGTCCCATGGAGTATAGCTCACCTGGTTCCTCTGTCCATGGGATTTCCAGCCGAGAATACTAGAGTGGGTTGCCATTTCCTTATCTAGGGCATCTTCCCAACCCAGGGATTGAACTCGCATCTCCTGCACTGGCAGATGGATTCTTTTCCACTGAGCCACCAGAGAAGCCCCACAGCTAGTGATGCAGGGCCTCATTTCACACAGGTTAAATCCCAGTTTCTGGGGATGGCCTGGGCATTAGCACTTCTAAGCCCTTTCAATCTTTCCAGGTGATTTGAACCTGAAAACATTGAGCTACTGATTTTTCATACCACCTTGTTACTAAGGACCCTCAATGGGTTCTCTCTGAAGGTGGCTATAAGGCTTTTGCTCACTTATCCAAATATTTTCAGTTTTACCTCTCGCAGAGAGAACATTACATTTTCGTTTTATCTCCCAAACAAGAGATGTATTATTTTAAGACCCAGTGTAACTTTCAAAGGTAGAACCTTAACACCAATGAATAAAAACTAGTGATTCCAAAGATAAAAGTGATCTTATTTCGTCTTTATTTAAAGGCATAGTAAATTGGAGGTTTTAAAAGAAAAAATATTGTTTAATATAGTTATTTTTTTCTGTCATTTCAAGAAACTGTTAATAGGATATTGCTCTCAGGGCATACAGTAGATGTTTGCCCTTTTGCCTGTGGATACCAAGCATGTGAACCCCTGCTCCGTGTTTAGAAAATCACTGGACATATCTCATGGTCCCACAGTGGGGGCCAAAAGCTCAGATACATGTTCTTATCCATCCTTGGCAGCTTTGCTTTGAACACATGACTAAGCTCAGTTGCTGAGTGCTCCCAGAAGAGGCAGGATGCATTTGGGATTCAACTGGAAGGTGGAGACAGTCTCCAGTATTCAGCGAGAGGGGTGATGGTGGTACCAGAGCCCAGCCCATGTTGGTGAGCATCCAGTGGGGAAAGGACCAGGGCCTTCCCATTCTGACACCAGGTCTGTAAGAACTTGCTATGTGGCTCAGTGGCAAAGAATCCTCTGACCAACACAGGAGGCACAAAAGACTCAGGTTTGATCCCTGGACTGGGAAGATTCCTTGGAGGAGGAAATGGCTACTCACTCCAGTAATCTTGCCTGGGAAATTCCATGGACAGAGGAGCCTGGTGGGCTTCATTCATTGGGTCCAAAGAGTCAGACACAACTGAGCAACCAAGCTCACATGCAACCAGGTCTGTGCTCCAACATTAACCCTTAGCTCTGGTTCACTTTTCTAGACCATCTTTTCAAGCTCCTTGTTTATGCCATGAGCAAGCTTCCACCAATCTCTTTTCCACTTTAATGAACCAAGTGTTTCTAATTTGTTATGACTTTACAAAGATAAATGGCTAGGAATAGCTTTAACTTTCTGTATTACCCACTAATGTTAAGGTTATGTCTTTGAAGGCAATTGAGGGTTAGGCTGAAGTTCTGGTTTCTCTTAAAAGATCTGGCCATGTTGGTCTCACTTTTCCACGTGGCGCTAAGTGGCTGAACCTAAAGAACAGCTGTTCCTTTAGAAAACATTTGCATGCTATCTGCTGTTCCCATATGAATGTTTCATCATTTCCATCACTTTATTCAAAAAAACCCAGTGTAACTTTCAAAGGTAGAACCTTAACACCAATGAATAAAAACTAGTGAATCCAAAGATAAAAGTGATCTTATTTCGTCTTTATTTAAAGGCATAGTAAATTGGAGGTTTTAAAAGAAAAAATATTGTTTAATATAGTTATTTTTTTCTGTCATTTCAAGAAACTGTTAATAGGATATTGCTCTCAGGGCATACAGTAGATGTTTGCCCTTTTGCCTGTGGATACCAAGCATGTGAACCCCTGCTCCGTGTTTAGAAAATCACTGGACATGTCTCATGGTCCCACAGTGGGGGCCAAAAGCTCAGATACATGTTCTTATCCATCCTTGGCAGCTTTGCTTTGAACACATGACTAAGCTCAGTTGCTGAGTGCTCCCAGAAGAGGCAGGATGCATTTGGGATTCAACTGGAAGGTGGAGACAGTCTCCAGTATTCAGCGAGAGGGGTGATGGTGGTACCAGAGCCCAGCCCATGTTGGTGAGCATCCAGTGGGGAAAGGACCAGGGCCTTCCCATTCTGACACCAGGTCTGTAAGAACTTGCTATGTGGCTCAGTGGCAAAGAATCCTCTGACCAACACAGGAGGCACAAAAGACTCAGGTTTGATCCCTGGACTGGGAAGATTCCTTGGAGGAGGAAATGGCTACTCACTCCAGTAATCTTGCCTGGGAAATTCCATGGACAGAGGAGCCTGGTGGGCTTCATTCATTGGGTCCAAAGAGTCAGACACAACTGAGCAACCAAGCTCACATGCAACCAGGTCTGTGCTCCAACATTAACCCTTAGCTCTGGTTCACTTTTCTAGACCATCTTTTCAAGCTCCTTGTTTATGCCATGAGCAAGCTTCCACCAATCTCTTTTCCACTTTAATGAACCAAGTGTTTCTAATTTGTTATGACTTTACAAAGATAAATGGCTAGGAATAGCTTTAACTTTCTGTATTACCCACTAATGTTAAGGTTATGTCTTTGAAGGCAATTGAGGGTTAGGCTGAAGTTCTGGTTTCTCTTAAAAGATCTGGCCATGTTGGTCTCACTTTTCCACGTGGCGCTAAGTGGCTGAACCTAAAGAACAGCTGTTCCTTTAGAAAACATTTGCATGCTATCTGCTGGTCCCATATGAATGTTTCATCATTTCCATCACTTGCTCAGCTCCTTTATTATTCCTGATATATTCATATCATTCTTTATTTTAGAAAAAAGATTTGCACTTTTTAAGGATATATAAAATACATGTAACTCTCTTAAAATATAAGTAGAGAGCAAAGAGGAAAGTGAACCCATATCATTATCGTATGTTCTCTGTACATTTGTTTGCCTAGAGTATTCTTTCAAAAGTAAAAATAAAGAAGCATTGTTCAGTTGCTAAGTTGTGTCTGACTCCTTTACGGTCCCATGAACTGTTGCCTGCAATGCTCCTCTGTCCAAGGGATTTTTCAGGCAAGAATACTGGAGTGGACTGCTATTTCCTTCTCCAGGGGATCTTCCCAACCCAAGGATTAGATTCATGCTTCCTGCTTGGCAGGAAGATTCTTTACTGCTGAGCTACCTGGAAAGCTCTAAGGAACCACTACGAAACATATTTAGTTACATGAGTCTCAGTTTTGAGAAAATGGGATTGAGCATAGTTCTCAGAAGAATCATAACAATAATTGATGGTAAGAGCAGATATAAAGTTCTACTATAGATTTTCTTAAACAAAGGGAAGTGTAGGGTATACCGAAAAATGCTCTCACTTATACGTTCACAATAAACAAGAGGGCTATTACTAGAAGGCTGTTTCATTTAATCTTATAAGATAGACTAGTTCCACTAAAGTGCCTTAGAGACAGAAGTAATATCCAGGAACTAAAACATTCATTAATATTTTAATCAAGGAAACAATTTCAGAGTATCTGTGATAGTGGAAGACTGCTGTTTATGCTACCTGTATCTATTCACCTGTCTCCTGTTATTTAAAAGGAGGCGTCTAGTGTCCTTCCTCACCATGTTCTCTGCCTGGATTTTGTCTGTAGAAAATTTTAGTCAAAGAATAAGTTCAGCCAAAATGAGACATGTGTTTCTAATTTGTTATGACTTTACAAAGATAAATGGCTAGGAATAGCTTTAACTTTCTGTATTACCCACTAATGTTAAGGTTATGTCTTTGAAGGCAATTGAGGGTTAGGCTGAAGTTCTGGTTTCTCTTAAAAGATCTGGCCATGTTGGTCTCACTTTTCCACGTGGCGCTAAGTGGCTGAACCTAAAGAACAGCTGTTCCTTTAGAAAACATTTGCATGCTATCTGCTGGTCCCATATGAATGTTTCATCATTTCCATCACTTGCTCAGCTCCTTTATTATTCCTGATATATTCATATCATTCTTTATTTTAGAAAAAAGATTTGCACTTTTTAAGGATATATAAAATACATGTAACTCTCTTAAAATATAAGTAGAGAGCAAAGAGGAAAGTGAACCCATATCATTATCGTATGTTCTCTGTACATTTGTTTGCTAAGAGTATTCTTTCAAAAGTAAAAATAAAGAAGCATTGTTCAGTTGCTAAGTTGTGTCTGACTCCTTTACGGTCCCATGAACTGTTGCCTGCAATGCTCCTCTGTCCAAGGGATTTTTCAGGCAAGAATACTGGAGTGGACTGCTATTTCCTTCTCCAGGGGATCTTCCCAACCCAAGGATTAGATTCATGCTTCCTGCTTGGCAGGAAGATTCTTTACTGCTGAGCTACCTGGAAAGCTCTAAGGAACCACTACGAAACATATTTAGTTACATGAGTCTCAGTTTTGAGAAAATGGGATTGAGCATAGTTCTCAGAAGAATCATAACAATAATTGATGGTAAGAGCAGATATAAAGTTCTACTATAGATTTTCTTAAACAAAGGGAAGTGTAGGGTATACCGAAAAATGCTCTCACTTATACGTTCACAATAAACAAGAGGGCTATTACTAGAAGGCTGTTTCATTTAATCTTATAAGATAGACTAGTTCCACTAAAGTGCCTTAGAGACAGAAGTAATATCCAGGAACTAAAACATTCATTAATATTTTAATCAAGGAAACAATTTCAGAGTATCTGTGATAGTGGAAGACTGCTGTTTATGCTACCTGTATCTATTCACCTGTCTCCTGTTATTTAAAAGGAGGCGTCTAGTGTCCTTCCTCACCATGTTCTCTGCCTGGATTTTGTCTGTAGAAAATTTTAGTCAAAGAATAAGTTCAGCCAAAGAAGTGAGAAAATACAGAAGCATAGGAAGACAGTCAAACAAGACCAAATAATAATAGCTTAGTCATTAAACAGTGCTGAAGATCTTTAGTTCCTCCTGAAGGACTATTCTGAGCTATGTCCTGTGAGCTTTCTTATAGATACTGAGACCCCCAGCAGGTAGAAGAAGTTACCCTGTGATGGCCAGACTATGGTCATGATATAACCTGCCGCAACTCCTAGAACTGGCCTCAAGAAATGGGAACATACTGACTTGGAACTGAAGATTAACTGTACTCAAAACAATCAAGATGACAGTGATGAGACTACCACATTACCAATTTTGAGATGACTGTCAGAGATAACTGTGGTGCTTCTGCATGTAGCCCCCTCTTTCAGCCAACAAGAGCTCTTGTCCACTGATTATCTGTGGGGGGAGTCAGCCTTTGAACACCAGACCATCCCTGTGGGCCCCCTTTCCCCACTCTGCTTGACTCCAAAGTAGACTTTCCTTTCCACCAACTTTGCCTCTTTTTTGGCTTTTGAGCAGTGAGCAGCTAGACCCCACTTTCCAATAGCATTAATGATGTGCCAGGGTTTCCCTGGTGGCTCAGTGGTAAAGAATCCACCTGCCAATACAAAGAGACACAGGTTCAATCCCTAATCTGAGAAGATCTCAAATGCCATGAAACCACTAAGTCTGTGAGCCACAGATACTGAGCCTGTGCTCTGGAGCCCAGGAGCCAGAACTACTGAAGCCCTGTGCACCCTGGAAACCATGCTCTGCAACAAGAGAAGCCAGTACAACAAGGAACCCATGTACCACAACTAGAGAGTAGTCTCTGTTCTCTTCAACTAGAGAAAAGCTCACATAGCAATGAAGGCCTAGCACAGCCAAAAATAAATAAAATTATATATATATATATATATATATATATATAACAAACAACATACCATATTCCTCTGGGACATCCTTCCATACTTTTGGCTCAGGTGCTCTGGGGGAACTTAATTCCATCTTTAGTTACAGGAAGGATTATCTGATTTGGACATGACCCATCACAGTACCACATTCCCTTGGAATTACTTAATGGAATTATTTCCCAGAAACCTATGAAATATCAAAAATGTCTGTCAAAATCATGAGTGTTATTTCTGGCCACAATTTCCAATCAGGCTGGTTATCTAAATTCAAGAGAATTAGTGTTTTGTCTGTTTCGTTGGGTGACTGGTTTGTATGAATGCTTCATCCTGCATTCTACACAACAGGAATGTCTTTTCAACATGAGATTTCATCTCCATTGGAAACAATGCTATTAGTTCAACATTGGAAGAATTGTTTGACTGACACTTGAGTGTGAACTGAAACACCAACCCAGTACTAGTAAGTCTCTTTGCTTGGCAGCCCATGCTGCACATAGGATGTCTCTGTCATATTCATTTAATATGTTTTCTGTGTCTTGACAATGTAATTGACTTCCAATTAAAACAAAGTTTATGGGCCCTTTGCATGCTTTTTTGGTTGAAGGGGAATGTAATTAGATTTAATTGGGGTTGATTCTCCAAATGTCACCCTAGATACAGTGGACAGCACACACGCATCTTATTCTCTTGTAGAGAACATATGCATAAATACATTTAATAAAAAAGTTACACACTGAAAGCTTGCAAAACAAAATTGATAAAAATAGGATGTGACAGTTTCTTTCTTTTATTTCTTAGAGCTCCTGCAATTATGTCTGCTTCTCCAGGACGTGACTTGATAAATGATGCTTTAGAGGGGTTGAGGGGGGTAAGGGAAGCAAGAAAAATTATAAGTTCAGTCTTTCTCAAAATTCTCTCTAATACAATTGGGCTCAGAAAGAAGTTTTATAACTTGAATATACAAGGTTTGTCTAAAGGTTGATCTGTAGGTGGCCTCAGCTGGTACCAATTATGTTGTTTATTAGAGAAATAATGAAAGACCAACATTAAAATGATGCTTTTAAAATTACCTGCTCTTTGAAAAGTGCATTTCCCATATTAGTTAGGAAAAAGTGGTTTGGAACACCTCTAAGAACACATTAATGGAAGAAAATTAGGCAGCTAAACAAGGACAATAATGGGCATTTTAGACAATAAACTTGTATTTAATTGCAGCCAACTTTAACTATAGGCAGCATAAAAAGCATGAACAGCCAACACCCTTGAGATATTATTGGTATAGTGAGGTTTTTCAACAGTCCAGTGGAAATTAGAATGTTGGTGACTAAATGGTTAACCTCAACGGTATAGACAGTTGCACTAGATAATTCAAGGTTCAAGGAGACATAAGAGTTCATTTATGTTACTTGCCACTGAGGAACTCAACTGTACAGTTCAGCTGTCTACACTGATGAAATTAACTGGAAAGATGTCTAGCTTTCACTACGCTTTTTGTTAGATTGATAAATAATAAAGTTTTCCCCCATGATATCAGGCAGGACTCTGTTCCAGTCACTGTGACTGTGGTCCTTCCTTCTAGATAATGGTTATGAGTGAACATCCCTTGGACTGAAAGGAGATCAAACCAGTCAATCCTAAAGGAATCAACCCTGAATATTCATTGGAAGGACTGATGCTAAAGTTGAAGCTCCAATACTTTGGCCACCTGATGTAAAGAGCCAACTTATTGGAAAAGCCCCTGATGATGGAAAAGATTGAAGGCAGGAGGAGAAGGTGGCAGCAAAGGATGAGATAGTTGGATGGCATCAGTGACCCAATGGACATGAGTTTAAGCAAACTCTAGGAGATACTGAAGGACAGGGAAGCCTGGCATGTTTCAGTCTATGGGGTCACAAAAAGTTGGACATGACTTAACAACTGAACGACAACAACAAGTGAGAACAACAACAAGTGAGCTACCAGTAAGAGGCATTCATTTCCAATGGATTTGTTTGTGAATGCGGGAAGCAAGTTCATTGACAGCAGCCAAAATATTGTGAACCCTTTCCATGTTTGACGAATGATACATTTATAAAAACTTATAGACTGTAATAGTATGTTACTTTTGAACAATCAAAAAAGCTTTCAGTTTTGATGTTAGAAAATGGATGGCTAGCTGTAAAATTACATGTCGAATAAAGTTTTCATTTTAAGTACTTTTCCATTGAAGACTTTAAAGTTCTATTTTAAAATGTTATTTAAAATTACAATTCCAAGTATGATTCCAAGCATAGAAAGCTATATGCTAAAATGTAATGATGTCTATTGGAGTAAATGATGAGAAACTTTGATTTCCTATTGTGCATTTTCATTTCCCACCAATTTTTTCCAAATAGACAAGAATTATTTTATATTTTAATAACTTTATAATCTAAGATCATAACATACAGTTCCATCACTTCATAGCAAATAGGAGGGGGATAAGTGGAAACAGTGACAGATTTTATTTTCCTAGGTTCCAAAATCACTGCAGATGATGAGTGCAGCCATGCAAGTAAAAGATGCTTGCTCCTTGGAAGAAAAGCTATGACAAACCTAGACAGCATTATTAAAACCAGATATATTACTTTGCCGACAAAGGTCTATATAGTCAAAGCTACATTTTTTTTCTAGTAGTCATGTAAGGACCAAGCAGCAGCAGCAGCATGTACGATGTGAGAACTGGACCATAAAGCTGAATGTCAAAGAATTGATGCTTTTGAACTGTGATGCTGGAGAAGACTCTTGAGAGTCCCTTGCAAGAAGATCAAAGCAGTCAAACCGAAAGAAAATCAACCCTGAATATTCATTGGAAAGACTGATATGGAAGTTGAGGCTCCTGATGCAAGGAGCTGATTCACTGGAAAAGACCTTGATGTTGGGAAAGACTGAGGGCAGGAGGGGAAGAGGGCAACAGAAGATGAGATGGTTGGATAGCATCACACACTCAATGGACATGAATTTAAGCAAACTCCAGGAGACAGTGAAGGACAGGAAAGCCTGGTGTGTGGCAGTCCATAGGGTTGCAAAGACTCAGACAGGAGTGAGTGACTAATCAAGAACACCATGCTAACCCCTGGCTGAACTGCATTTGGATCCGTGTTTGTCGAATTTTGAAGCCTACACTTTCCTATTTATACTTTTCCTTTTCCTCTCAGAAGCAAGTTACTCTCTCCTGTCAAACCTGAAAGCTGTTGATATGGAAACAAATCATTGTGATTATTCCTTAGTAACTGATTCAGAGTTTAATTTGTTTGTATCTCGTTAAAATTTTAGCAGCCATATTTGCTTTATAGTAAATGACATTATATTTTGATATTAACAAACAGAATTGGTTGCTGAATTCTACCAGGTAAGTTTTTGGCATTTATGGATATAGCCATAAAAATTATTACCATATTTTCTGCATATTTACATGCTGAATTAAAATATTCTTAATATTCATTAAGAATTCATACTATTCTTATTCTTAATATTCATTTAATTGTTCTTGAATAGATAAACAAAACCCATTTGGTTTAGTGCACTATTATTTTTTAAATATAATGTGAATTCTGTTTGCTGAAACTCTGTGACTCTTGAGTCAATAGTCATGGGCTTGGTTATAGGTTTTGCTTTCAATGCTATTCCTGTCAAGCTTAGGTATTTATGCTATAGTGGTGTTGTGAAAAGAATTAGGAAGCATTAATTCTAACTTTATGCTTTAGGACAATTTAAAAAGCTCATGAATTATCTGTTTCTTGAGGGTCTGAATGAATTCATGCATGAAATTGTCTGGAACTTTATTGAGAAGCAGATCTTTGAAACTTTCTCAATTTCTGCCTTGGTTTGGTGTCTACTCAAGTATTTTATCTTTTGTTGAGTCAATTCACAGTACAGTACTTTAGTATTTATAGAAAATGGTCTATTCACATCCTCAAATTTATTAGCATATATTGAAGGACATATTATTTTAGAATCCTTTTTAAAAGCCATTTTGACATCCTTAGGTTTGGATGTTAAGATGAGATGGTTGGATAGCATCACACACTCAATGGACATGAATTTAAGCAAACTCCAGGAGACAGTGAAGGACAGGAAAGCCTGGTGTGTGGCAGTCCGTAGGGTTGCAAAGACTCAGACAGGAGTGAGTGACTAATCAAGAACACCATGCTAACCCCTGGCTGAACTGCATTTGGATCCGTGTTTGTCGAATTTTGAAGCCTACACTTTCCTATTTATACTTTTCCTTTTCCTCTCAGAAGCAAGTTACTCTCTCCTGTCAAACCTGAAAGCTGTTGATATGGAAACAAATCATTGTGATTATTCCTTAGTAACTGATTCAGAGTTTAATTTGTTTGTATCTCGTTAAAATTTTAGCAGCCATATTTGCTTTATAGTAAATGACATTATATTTTGATATTAACAAACAGAATTGGTTGCTGAATTCTACCAGGTAAGTTTTGGCATTTATGGATATAGCCATAAAAATTATTACCATATTTTCTGCATATTTACATGCTGAATTAAAATATTCTTAATATTCATTAAGAATTCATACTATTCTTATTCTTAATATTCATTTAATTGTTCTTGAATAGATAAACAAAACCCATTTGGTTTAGTGCACTATTATTTTTTAAATATAATGTGAATTCTGTTTGCTGAAACTCTGTGACTCTTGAGTCAATAGTCATGGGCTTGGTTATAGGTTTTGCTTTCAATGCTATTCCTGTCAAGCTTAGGTATTTATGCTATAGTGGTGTTGTGAAAAGAATTAGGAAGCATTAATTCTAACTTTATGCTTTAGGACAATTTAAAAAGCTCATGAATTATCTGTTTCTTGAGGGTCTGAATGAATTCATGCATGAAATTGTCTGGAACTTTATTGAGAAGCAGATCTTTGAAACTTTCTCAATTTCTGCCTTGGTTTGGTGTCTACTCAAGTATTTTATCTTTTGTTGAGTCAATTCACAGTACAGTACTTTAGTATTTATAGAAAATGGTCTATTCACATCCTCAAATTTATTAGCATATATTGAAGGACATATTATTTTAGAATCCTTTTAATCAATGCCATTTTGACATCCTTAGGTTTGGATGTTAATGTATTCTTTTTTTACTAATAAAGTAGTTTATCTTTTTAATTCAAAGAACTATTTTTATGTATTTATTAATTTTACTTTTTCTATATTCCAATACATGAGTGTAACACTTTTATATGTATTAACGCATTTTTTCTTTTCAGTTATTTCGCTTGTCATTTCTACTTTTTTCAGCTTTCCTATAAATGAATTTGTTTTAACTGTATTAATTCCATTGTTATGCTTACCTGTGCTTTTCTTAGAGTTCTTTTTCTCACATTTTTATGTTGAGCACACCATCAACCTCTTTACATTTTGGGTAAAGAAAACATTTATGATTCTGCATTTTCTTTCTTTTTTTAGGAAATCATTAATATCACACTACATTTTATAGTCTTCAGTATCATCATGTTCTAATAATCCAGCAATTGTGCTTCTGACTATCTCTGTGGCCTGAGTTTTTTAACATCAAAAACACTTCCTTGGGCTTCCCTGGTGGTCCAGTGGGTAAGGACACCACCTTGCAGTGCAAGGGGCACTGGTTCTATCCCTGGCCTGGGAAGATCCCATGTGCCATGGAGCGGCTAGACCGATGTGTCCAATTACTGAGCCACAGCTCTGGAGCGCATGCGCCCAGAGCCGGTGCTCTGCAGTGACAGAGACCACTGCAATGTGAGGCCCGCACGGGCCAAAGAACGAAGATGGATGAAAATAGATAAACAAAAGACCACTAGAAGTGGCCAAAAAAAAAAAACCCTTTCTTTGAATTTCCTAGGGGTTGAGAAATTTAGTTTCTTCAGTTGTGTATTAGTGGGTGTACTGTACTATATTGTGAAGAACTGAGGGTGATTCTACTTACTTCTGTTCTTTGGAATTTTGAATTTGCTTTGCATCTAACTTATGACACTTTTGTAAATAATGTCTGCACACCTAAGAAGCAGTGACATTCTGTATCTTTCTATAGCAATATTTAAATTCAAATATTCCATAGGTATAGAATTTTATTCCATAGGTATAGAATGTTATTTAGATGTGTCTGTATTTTTCTTTTTAATTAATTAATTTATTTATGGGTGGGGTGGGGTGGGGTGGGGAGGGAGGGGAGTGGGCGGGCTACTTCTGTTGGTCTTTCATTTGTCTAGTTTCATCCATCTTTGTTCTTTGGCCTGTGTGGGCCTCCCATCGTGGTGGCCTCTGTTGTCGCAGAGCACTGGCTCTGGGCGCATGCACTCCAGAGCTCCGGCTTGGTAATTAGACACATCGGTCCAGCAGCTCCGTGGCACGCGGGATCTTCCCAGGCCAGGGATCGAACTGGCGTCCCTTGCACTGCAAGGTGGTGTCCTTACCCACTGGACTACCAGGGAAACCCCAGATGTGTCTGTATTTTAACTTCTGCTCTATAACCTACTGATTCATCAAGGGTGGAATGTTATGACATTGCTTCCAACGACCAGTGCATTTATATGTCTTTTGTGCTCTTGCTGTATCTTGAAAAGCGGGATACTTATTCTAAAGTGTGGAATTCCTATAAAGGTGATGGTAAGATGGTTTAAATAGCAAGATGTCTTAAAGGGCATAGTATGAATAACATTGGATAATGTGGGGAGGACATTATTTCTTTTTCATTTGTCTTCAGGTTTTCATTATGAATGAAGAAATTCTCAACTCAGTGGTGGCATATTTTTATGACTTTTCTAACTCTGCTAATTCCATGTGAGGACAGAGATGAGCCATTAGGTGAGACTACTACGTAGAATATGGAGATGTTCTCTGCACCTTGTACTCCACTCCTCTTCCCTCTGCTCTCCACCCTGAGGTGACAAGAATGTTCTGAATACTTTGACATCTTTGGGCTCTGCATTTCTGTTGGACCCCACAAAAGGGGGCTGGCAAGACTGGGCAGTTGGGAGGTAGGGGTCTTTTTGTCCCTGGCTCCTTCCCTGCTGGGGTTATTCTGGGTTGGTTGTCTTCCATCACCAGATGCAGTCGTTCCTATGGTTGATCCTCACCCTGCAGCTTTTCATTCTATGCAGTTGTCATTGCATTTCTTTGCTCCTTCTGGTCAAGGGCTGGGAACTGCTCCCAGTTGTTGGTATTTACATGGCATCACACTATTCCTTATTGATTTCTAAACTTGCCCCTACCAGCCCACAGCCTTGTAAGCAATCTTTTTTCAAAACTCCTTTATTATCCAGTTTGAGGGTATGATTCCATTCTGTTTCTTCAGGGACAATAATGTATGTTTTGATTTGTTTAATAGCCTTTTTTTTTTAATAGCAGGAGACTTTTTTTTTAATTTGACCTCTTTTGTTGTTTTTTTATTTATTTATTTTCATCTATCTTTATTCTTTGGCCTGTGTGGGCCTCCCATTGCTGTGGCCTCTCTCATTGCAGAGCACTGGCTCTGGGTGCATGTGCTCCAGAGGGCAGGTCAGCACATGGGATCCTCCAGGGCCAGGGTGCCCCCTGCACTGCAAGGCAGACTCTTTCCCGGACCAGTCCCTATAACCAGTGTAATGATGCATTGCTTCCAACGACCAGTGCATTTATATGTCTTTTGTGCTCTTGCTGTATCTTGAAAAGCTGGATACTTATTCTAAAGTGTGGAATTCCTATAAAGGTGATGGTAAGATGGTTTAAATAGCAAGATGTCTTAAAGGGCATAGTATGAATAACATTGGATAATGTGGGGAGGACATTATTTCTTTTTCATTTGTCTTCAGGTTTTCATTATGAATGAAGAAATTCTCAACTCAGTGGTGGCATATTTTTATGACTTTTCTAACTCTGCTAATTCCATGTGAGGACAGAGATGAGCCATTAGGTGAGACTACTACGTAGAATATGGAGATGTTCTCTGCACCTTGTACTCCACTCCTCTTCCCTCTGCTCTCCACCCTGAGGTGACAAGAATGTTCTGAATACTTTGACATCTTTGGGCTCTGCATTTCTGTTGGACCCCACAAAAGGGGACTGGCAAGACTGGGCAGTTGGGAGGTAGGGGTCTTTTTGTCCCTGGCTCCTTCCCTGCTGGGGTTATTCTGGGTTGGTTGTCTTCCATCACCAGATGCAGTCGTTCCTATGGTTGATCCTCACCCTGCAGCTTTTCATTCTATGCAGTTGTCATTGCATTTCTTTGCTCCTTCTGGTCAAGGGCTGGGAACTGCTCCCAGTTGTTGGTATTTACATGGCATCACACTATTCCTTATTGATTTCTAAACTTGCCCCTACCAGCCCACAGCCTTGTAAGCAATCTTTTTTCAAAACTCCTTTATTATCCAGTTTGAGGGTATGATTCCATTCTGTTTCTTCAGGGACAATAATGTATGTTTTGATTTGTTTAATAGCCTTTTTTTTTTAATAGCAGGAGACTTTTTTTTTAATTTGACCTCTTTTGTTGTTTTTTTATTTATTTATTTTCATCTATCTTTATTCTTTGGCCTGTGTGGGCCTCCCATTGCTGTGGCCTCTCTCATTGCAGAGCACTGGCTCTGGGTGCATGTGCTCCAGAGCGCTGGCTCACAGTTGGACACACGGTCCAGCCGCTCTGTGGCACATGGGATCCTCCAGGGCCAGGGTGCCCCCTGCACTGCAAGGCAGACTCTTCACCCACTGAACCACCAGGGAAGCCAGTTTTGTACTTTTGATAGGATATAGAGCTTCTGTTTTTATTGAACTGAAAATAATTCAATTTAAAGAAATCTTATTCAGCAAATTGTAAATTGTATGAAGATGATGTAGTAAAAACTTATGGAACCAGAATGTGAATTTCTAAAATTTGGAGACACTTTTTTACATGTTTTTTTGGGTTTTTTTCCCTATTCTAAGTGACCAATTTGACTTTCCCCTTTGTTTAGCACTTTCTTTTGAAAGCAGTCTTTCAGCAGTTAGTAACACCAGACCTACTGGTCTGATCCCATGTTTGTTGTGTTTTCTATTTCTCTGGCATATTCTCCCCATCCTATTGTTTTTATTTATTGACTTAACTTTTGGCTCCACTGCGAGGCATACAGGATCCTAGTTCCCTGACCAGGGAGAGAAGCTCTTGCATTGGAAGCATGGATTGTTAACCACTGAACTGCTGGGGAAGTTCTTGTCCTTTTATTTTAAAAGAATGTGAGTCACTTTGTTTTAATATTTATTTTGTAGTCCAATATATTTTATTTTTTTGACCAAACCTGAATGTCTTAATTAGCATGAAATCTGAGGTACCATGCTTTAGATCTTCATTGTTCTTATCTCTGTGATCTGTAGAGGCTCAATCTGTCTCCTTTTCTATGCTGTTGTTGTTATTTAGTTGCTAAGATGCATCTGATTTTTTTGCAAACCCATGGACTGTGGACCATCAGGCTTCTCTGTCCATGGGATTTCTCAGGCAAGGATATTGGGGTGGGTTGCCCTTTCCTTTTTCAGGAGATCTTCCTGACCCAAGGATCGAACCCAGGTCTCCTGCATTTCAGGTGGATTCTTTTTCATCTGGGCCAGTACTACCATCCCTTACATTCTTCATCTGCTAGGCATGTTGTTCTCATAGCATAATTGTGAAGAGTAAATGAATTCATACCTATGAAGTGCTTAGGATAGAACACAGAATAAGCACTAGATCAGTGTTAGTTGTACCCCAAGTATAACGTACACATCAACTTTTGAACATTTAGTTTGAAAGCCAGAATATAAACTATCTCCTTAGTAAAATTTTAGATCAAATTCATTCACCTGCACCATCTTCCTTTCTCAGGCAGTTAGTGCTACTGAGTGGAGGTCATATTCTGCTCCCTGGGGTGTACTTCTTAGAAAACACTGTTTACGTGAAATGTGTTCAAATGCCTTAGTTGACTCTGATTCCTCATTTGAACAATTCAGTTGTAATGCCAGTAGGCGGCCTGTCGGTCACAGGCCAGAGGATATGTGAATGGCATCTTGTTGACATGTTAATCAGAAGTAACTATTCTCTATTTGCAGTCTGGTGTATCGAACTCATGCATCATTTTGGAAATTTCATATCCAGTTTTCTCAAACCTCTTTTCTTCAATACTTTTCCTTTCCATCAATATCACCAGATATTTCAGGTATATAATGTAACTGTTGGAAACACAGTATGCTGTTTTCAGATCTGGATATATTTCACTTGGTTAAAAAAAAAGCATATTTACATAGGACCAGGCAATGTCATTATATTTATTTCATATGTTATCACAAAAGCAACCAAAGACCACATTTTTTCATCTATCTGTATTTAAAGCTACTTTGAGGTAAAAATAGCTTTGTAGAATTGAAAAGGAAAAGAAATAACACAAACATATATGCCTTTATCAGACTGCCTCCATGTGCCTATGTATTAAATAGAATTCATGAAAAATATGCAAAGTATCAGAAATCATTTCAGATCTATTTACAAAAATTCTGTAAGTGAATTTCTAAGATCAAACCTGGTGTTCCTTGGGTCAGTGGGATGTTACATATATCATTTATCAGCTAATTCCCAAGAACAATCATAAAAGCCCTGATCTTAAATCCCTTCCAGCCCATGAGTCTTCCTGCACTCTTCAAGAGTGGAATCGAACCCAGGTCCCTGATTACTTTTCATCTGGGCCAGTACTACCATCCCTTACATTCTTCATCTGCTAGGCATGTTGTTCTCATAGCATAATTGTGAAGAGTAAATGAATTCATACCTATGAAGTGCTTAGGATAGAACACAGAATAAGCACTAGATCAGTGTTAGTTGTACCCCAAGTATAACGTACACATCAACTTTTGAACATTTAGTTTGAAAGCCAGAATATAAACTATCTCCTTAGTAAAATTTTAGATCAAATTCATTCACCTGCACCATCTTCCTTTCTCAGGCAGTTAGTGCTACTGAGTGGAGGTCATATTCTGCTCCCTGGGGTGTACTTCTTAGAAAACACTGTTTACGTGAAATGTGTTCAAATGCCTTAGTTGACTCTGATTCCTCATTTGAACAATTCAGTTGTAATGCCAGTAGGCGGCCTGTCGGTCACAGGCCAGAGGATATGTGAATGGCATCTTGTTGACATGTTAATCAGAAGTAACTATTCTCTATTTGCAGTCTGGTGTATCGAACTCATGCATCATTTTGGAAATTTCATATCCAGTTTTCTCAAACCTCTTTTCTTCAATACTTTTCCTTTCCATCAATATCACCAGATATTTCAGGTATATAATGTAACTGTTGGAAACACAGTATGCTGTTTGCAGATCTGGATATATTTCACTTGGGTAAAAAAGCATATTTACATAGGACCAGGCAATGTCATTATATTTATTTCATATGTTATCACAAGAGCAACCAAAGACCACATTTTTTCATCTATCTGTATTTAAAGCTACTTTGAGGTAAAAATAGCTTTGTAGAATTGAAAAGGAAAAGAAATAACACAAACATATATGCCTTTATCAGACTGCCTCCATGTGCCTATGTATTAAATAGAATTCATGAAAAACATGCAAAGTATCAGAAATCATTTCAGATCTATTTACAAAAATTCTGTAAGTGAATTTCTAAGATCAAACCTGGTGTTCCTTGGGTCAGTGGGATGTTACATATATCATTTATTAGCTAATTCCCAAGAACAATCATAAAAGCCCTGATCTTAAATCCCTTCCAGCCCAGCTTGGTTCCTACCGGCTTCCAAGCAAGTCATGGGCACTTAAGTGCTACATGCCTAAGCTGTCATTAATTATTAAAGAAAACATGCCCCATCATACACAGGCTGGGAAGTTCTGAGGTCAAGACATCGGTTCCGTGTTGCCAACTTAACTGACTCTTTCTCTTTCTTCTTTCATGAACAAGTAGACTGCAAGGAATCTAAACTGTGAGGTTTCTTGTGTATGAAAGATATCTGAACAAGGTATCACTGCCATGTCAATGATGCCTATATTCAAAAGCATCTTACCCAAACATAAGGACACATAAATACAGAGGATTTTAATTGGCTTTCTTGATTAAGAATGTGCCAAGACAAAATCGTTTTTCGTTGCTACTGTTGCTAAAAGGCAAGAAAGAAAATCACGCTGAATCCTTAAGCACCAACTTATTAAAATAAATACAACCCTAAGCTTTTGTTCTTCATGTTTTTTTTTTTTTTTTTTGAGTGCTTGTGTGAAAAACCTGACAACCGGAGTTCTTTGTATGAGAGGCAGTTTCTTAAAGACACCTCTCTTCAATGAGAAGGACAAATAGATTCTTAGATGTGTAACACTGAACATGTCCCAAATGATTTTTGAAAATGTACTTGCACAAAACAAATACTGTCTCAATTAAATCGTGAAACAAACTGAAACTTATTGATGAGGCTGTGTTTCTTCCTTGATGGATCGAGCATTGCCATTGTTTTCCCGAATGTGTTTCTAAGGTTGGCAGAAATGCAGCAGGAGTTGAAAGCCATCAAGGGCAGGGAGGGCTGGATCATGGGGTGGAATCATGTCAGGCATCCATTCATGCTAAATTGCTTCAATCATGTCCAATTCTTTGTGATCCTATGGACTGTAGTCCACCAGTCTCCTCTGTCCCCAGGATTCTCCAGGCAAAAATATTGGAGTGGGTTGCTGTGCCTTCCTCCAGGGAATCTTCCTGATGCAAGACTCAAACCCACATCTCCTGCACTGGCAGGCAGATTCTTTACCACTAGCAGCACCTGGGAAGCCCTAATGTCAGGCTCCCATTGGCAAATCTCCCAGCCTTTAGATACCATCAGTAGATAATGTTTTGGTGTCTCTGTCACATCTCTTTGGTCCACATTCAGTTTCAGCTGCAGTTGTCCGTTTCTAACGCCTTTCCTTGAGATGGTCCTACCTCAACTATGCCCTAATGGTCTCTATAAAGTATGCTATAGGCCTGACCTGAGAGTCCCCAAACCTGTGTGGCAAGCAAAGCCAGCAAGTGGGATGAGGGAGAGTGTGACTTAATGCCCACATGACAGGACAAGGAATCTAAACTGTGAGGTTTCTTGTGTATGAAAGATATCTGAACAAGGTATCACTGCCATGTCAATGATGCCTATATTCAAAAGCATCTTACCCAAACATAAGGACACATAAATACAGAGGATTTTAATTGGCTTTCTTGATTAAGAATGTGCCAAGACAAAATAGTTTTTTGTTGCTACTGTTGCTAAAAGGCAAGAAAGAAAATCACGCTGAATCCTTAAGCGCCAACTTATTAAAATAAATACAACCCTAAGCTTTTGTTCTTCATGGTTTTTTTTTTTTTTTTTTTGAGTGCTTGTGTGAAAAACCTGACAACCGGAGTTCTTTGTATGAGAGGCAGTTTCTTAAAGACACCTCTCTTCAATGAGAAGGACAAATAGATTCTTAGATGTGTAACACTGAACATGTCCCAAATGATTTTTGAAAATGTACTTGCACAAAACAAATACTGTCTCAATTAAATCGTGAAACAAACTGAAACTTATTGATGAGGCTGTGTTTCTTCCTTGATGGATCGAGCATTGCCATTGTTTTCCCGAATGTGTTTCTAAGGTTGGCAGAAATGCAGCAGGAGTTGAAAGCCATCAAGGGCAGGGAGGGCTGGATCATGGGGTGGAATCATGTCAGGCATCCATTCATGCTAAATTGCTTCAATCATGTCCAATTCTTTGTGATCCTATGGACTGTAGTCCACCAGTCTCCTCTGTCCCCAGGATTCTCCAGGCAAAAATATTGGAGTGGGTTGCTGTGCCTTCCTCCAGGGAATCTTCCTGATGCAAGACTCAAACCCACATCTCCTGCACTGGCAGGCAGATTCTTTACCACTAGCAGCACCTGGGAAGCCCTGATGTCAGGCTCCCATTGGCAAATCTCCCAGCCTTTAGATACCATCAGTAGATAATGTTTTGGTGTCTCTGTCACATCTCTTTGGTCCACATTCAGTTTCAGCTGCAGTTGTCCGTTTCTAACGCCTTTCCTTGAGATGGTCCTACCTCAACTATGCCCTAATGGTCTCTATAAAGTATGCTATAGGCCTGACCTGAGAGTCCCCAAACCTGTGTGGCAAGCAAAGCCAGCAAGTGGGATGAGGGAGAGTGTGACTTAATGCCCCACAAGCAGCCCTCACTCAATAAGAGGGAGGCAAGAGTTGAAGGGTAAACGCTCCACTTCCTATCTTTGTCAGGACAGATTTGGAAAGCATGACTACTGATTCTCTGAGGTCCTCAAGAAATTAATCTGCCTTCCCCACAACATCACAGAGAATTTATGTTGGCTTTTCCTCCTTCCCTTTTTCATCCTGCCTTTCTCTTGTTTCCCAGCTTCTCTCACCTCCAAGTTCTTGTTCATATTCTGATTTGAGGGTGAACCCAAACTCAGATTCCATCTCAAGATCTAAATATCATTATTTACTGACAGGAGGTGATCGTGGGATGTGAGCGAAGTGATGGATTCCTGATGAAGAAGCAGGCCAATTACAGAGCAGTTTGAAGCTAAGAAGGATCCCAAGAAATTATTATAGGAATGATACTTAATAATGAAGACGATAATGACAATGGGCTTTATAGAAAATGTTTCTCCATGTGACAACCACAGTTGTGTTATGATTGTTATTGCTAACCCTAATTCCATGGTTTTTTTGTGTTTTATTATTATTTTTTTTTTTGCATGTGTCAGACATTGTGCTAACACTTTTGATGCTGTGGTAGAGTGTTTGCAAAATGATCATGATCATCACCCTGCCTCTATCCACACCTTGGATAGTCCCCTGCCACATGAATCATGGGACTAGACAGGTGACTCACTGGCAAATGAGACAGGAGCCCAGGCAAGGCAAGTAGAGGCGTGAGCTTCTGGGTTTGTACTCTCCTGCTTCACCTGATCACCAAGACTCAAACCCACATCTCCTTCACTGGCAGGCAGATTCTTTACCACTAGCAGCACCTGGGAAGCCCTAATGTCAGGCTCCCATTGGCAAATCTCCCAGCCTTTAGATACCATCAGTAGATAATGTTTTGGTGTCTCTGTCACATCTCTTTGGTCCACATTCAGTTTCAGCTGCAGTTGTCCGTTTCTAACGCCTTTCCTTGAGATGGTCCTACCTCAACTATGCCCTAATGGTCTCTATAAAGTATGCTATAGGCCTGACCTGAGAGTCCCCAAACCTGTGTGGCAAGCAAAGCCAGCAAGTGGGATGAGGGAGAGTGTGCCTTAATGCCCCACAAGCAGCCCTCACTCAATGGGAGGGAGGCAAGAGTTGAAGGGTAAACGCTCCACTTCCTATCTTTGTCAGGACAGATTTGGAAAGCATGACTACTGATTCTCTGAGGTCCTCAAGAAATTAATCTGCCTTCCCCACAACATCACAGAGAATTTATGTTGGCTTTTCCTCCTTCCCTTTTTCATCCTGCCTTTCTCTTGTTTCCCAGCTTCTCTCACCTCCAAGTTCTTGTTCATATTCTGATTTGAGGGTGAACCCAAACTCAGATTCCATCTCAAGATCTAAATATCATTATTTACTGACAGGAGGTGATCGTGGGATGTGAGCGAAGTGATGGATTCCTGATGAAGAAGCAGGCCAATTACAGAGCAGTTTGAAGCTAAGAAGGATCCCAAGAAATTATTATAGGAATGATACTTAATAATGAAGACGATAATGACAATGGGCTTTATAGAAAATGTTTCTCCATGTGACAACCACAGTTGTGTTATGATTGTTATTGCTAACCCTAATTCCATGGTTTTTTTGTGTTTTATTATTATTTTTTTTTTTGCATGTGTCAGACATTGTGCTAACACTTTTGATGCTGTGGTAGAGTGTTTGCAAAATGATCATGATCATCACCCTGCCTCTATCCACACCTTGGATAGTCCCCTGCCACATGAATCATGGGACTAGACAGGTGACTCACTGGCAAATGAGACAGGAGTCCAGGCAAGGCAAGTAGAGGCGTGAGCTTCTGGGTTTGTACTCTCCTGCTTCACCTGATCACCAAGACTGCCACAAAAATGAGCCCAAGGGCTTCCCTGGCAGCTCAGTGGTAAAGAATCTGCCTGCTACTGCAAGAGACATGGGTTCAATCACCGGTCTCAGAAGGTTCCACATGCCATGGAATAACTAAGCCCATGAGACACAACTACTAAACTTGTGCCCTAGAGCCTGGGGAGCCCTGACTACTGAAGTCTATGCACCCTAGAGCCTATGCTCTGCAACAAGAGAAGTTACCTCAATGAGCAGCCCTCACACTGCCACTAAAAAGTAGTCCCTGATCACTGCAACTAGGGAAAATCCTCCAAAGCAGCAAAGTCCCAGCACTGCCAAAACAATAAATAGATAAATAAAAACTATAATAATAACAAAAAAGAATGAGCCTGAGATCATCTGTTAGAAAAGGCATTGCAGAAGATAGTACAGGCACTGAAGCCCACCACTTGCCAATGGTCAGACAGGTGAGTGAGGCCAGCTTAGACCAACTTATCCAGATGCACGAGAAACAATAAACATGTATTGTTTAAAGTTGCCAGTTTTGGAGTGGCTCATCTTGCATCAGGAGCTAAGCAATAGAGACTTGACAGATGGATCAGTGGCTTAAGACTTTGCATTCCCAATGTAAACAGACTGGGTTTGATCCCTGGTTAGGAAACTAGATCCCACATGCCTCAATTAAATGATCCTGCATGCTACAACAAAAATCGAAGATCCAGCCTGCCACAACTAAGACCCAGCACAGCCAAATAAATTGACAAATATATATATATATATATATTTATATTTATATTTATATTTGTATATATTTAAAGCCAAGCAACATAGATGCACTATTTCATGTCATCCTTGCAACATTCATATAGAGTAGGGTGCTAGTACCACCCCTGTTTGACAGGTGGAAAGTTGCAGCTTAGGGAGGTTACTTTCCTCAAAGTCATACATGGGGTAAATGACAGCACATTTTCAAAAACAGTGTTTCTTGATCCCAAAGCAAACTAGCTCCCTGAGATTGTCATATGAATCAAATATCTTTTAGGAAGTCATTGATTAGTTAATTCATTCACTCCAAAATCTTTTGTGAGTATCTACTTTGAGTTCGGGGCTCTGTAAGATACAGGTGGTGTAGAAATGAGTAAACCATCAAAATAACCTCAGAATTGATTAAAGGAAGCAGACATATGATCAGATAAAGGCAGTGCAGTGCAATAATATATAATGCAATAATATATAATAACATATGTTTACAAAGGATAGTAGGACATATCAATATCATTGGGAGTGAGAACATAGAGACAGAATTGAACAATATATTGAATTTTGTTGGAAAAGTATTTCTCTGCCAATGTCCCTCGCTGCTAAGCATTTCAGATTTACCTCTGGGGCCCAAACACGTAAATGATCTTTCTCTTCACTAAATCTTATTTCAGCTACATCTAATAAAAACACTCTTCCTTATATCTTACTATATATTCTTTTTAGGTATTAATTGCTTTTTAAAATTTTAAGTCCATCAAGTGCATGTAGTCCCTAATTAAAAAAAAAAAACTGTTAGTTGCTTAGTTGTATCTGATTCTTTTTGACCCCATGGACTGCAGCCCACCAGGCTCCTCTGTCTATGAAATTTTCCAGGCAAGAATACCGAAGTGGGTAGCCATTGCCTTCTCCAGGGGATCTTCCCATCTAGAGATTGAACCTGGCTCTCTTGTATTGCAGGCTGATTCTTTACTGTCAGAGCCATCAGGGAAGCCCTCCTAATTTAAAACCAGTGTTTAAGCTTAAATCTTAAAACCTCGTTTAAGCTCTCAATTAGAACTATTTCCCCTGTTCAAATTGCCCCAGTTTCCACAGACATGGGGATCAATGCAGAAGAAGCTTGAAGAGAGAGTACCAGGGTTTTCATCAGATTATTGTAGAATACTATTGTTGTTGTTGCTCAGTCACTCTGTTGTGTCCAACTCTTTGCAACCCCATGAACTGCAGAATGCCAGGCTTCCCTGTCCTTCACTATCTCCCAGAAATTCTCAAACTCATGTCCATTGAGTCAGTAATGCAATCCAACCATTTCATCCTCTGTCACCCCCTTCTCCTGCCCTCAATCTTTCCCAGTATCAGATCAGAGTCTATTTCAATGAATACTGTATAGCAGTTTAAAAAAGGATGATATCTAAGATTACAAAATAACATACTGTTGAGTGGAAACACTGGGGCAGAATTATACATAAGACATGTAACATTTAAGCTAAAATATTAAACAAATATAGGCTGTATACACACACACTCACACACATAGATTTGAATCTAAACCTATGCTTTAAACCACTTTGTAGTATAGTGTTTTTCAGGCATTGCTGTACTTTTTCTATTATTTTCCTTTGGGACACTGCCCACTACAATGATATACACAGCTTCTTTATCCCTTTAAACTATAAAATTCTTGAGTTCCTATTTACTACATGAAATGATACATTCCTTGGGGCCTGGAAAGGATTGATTGATTAGGAAGTAAGAAAAGAACACAGCCAGGTGGAAGAGACTGAACAAAATAAAATCAGCTTTTGATCTGTTTTTTAAAATGTCTTTGGTGTCTGCTTTCCACCTGAGACAGAAGACAACAGAAACTTCTCTTCTGCCCTGAATATCTGCTGTTCCCTGTGACAACTCAGATTACATGTGTGCAGCCCACCAGGCTCCTCTGTCTATGAAATTTTCCAGGCAAGAATACCAAGTGGGTAGCCATTGCCTTCTCCAGGGGATCTTCCCATCTAGAGATTGAACCTGGCTCTCTTGTATTGCAGGCTGATTCTTTACTGTCAGAGCCATCAGGGAAGCCCTCCTAATTTAAAACCAGTGTTTAAGCTTAAATCTTAAAACCTCGTTTAAGCTCTCAATTAGAACTATTTCCTGTTCAAATTGCCCCAGTTTCCACAGACATGGGGATCAATGCAGAAGAAGCTTGAAGAGAGAGTACCAGGGTTTTCATCAGATTATTGTAGAATACTATTGTTGTTGTTGCTCAGTCACTCTGTTGTGTCCAACTCTTTGCAACCCCATGAACTGCAGAATGCCAGGCTTCCCTGTCCTTCACTATCTCCCAGAAATTCTCAAACTCATGTCCATTGAGTCAGTAATGCAATCCAACCATTTCATCCTCTGTCACCCCCTTCTCCTGCCCTCAATCTTTCCCAGTATCAGATCAGAGTCTATTTCAATGAATACTGTATAGCAGTTTAAAAAAGGATGATATCTAAGATTGCAAAATAACATACTGTTGAGTGGAAACACTGGGGCAGAATTATACATAAGACATGTAACATTTAAGCTAAAATATTAAACAAATATAGGCTGTATACACACACACTCACACACATAGATTTGAATCTAAACCTATGCTTTAAACCACTTTGTAGTATAGTGTTTTTCAGGCATTGCTGTACTTTTTCTATTATTTTCCTTTGGGACACTGCCCACTACAATGATATACACAGCTTCTTTATCCCTTTAAACTGTAGAATTCTTGAGTTCCTATTTACTACATGAAATGATACATTCCTTGGGGCCTGGAAAGGATTGATTGATTAGGAAGTAAGAAAAGAACACAGCCAGGTGGAAGAGACTGACCAAAATAAAATCAGCTTTTGATCTGTTTTTTAAAATGTCTTTGGTGTCTGCTTTCCACCTGAGACAGAAGACAACAGAAACTTCTCTTCTGCCCTGAATATCTGCTGTTCCCTGTGACAACTCAGATTACTAATGTCTTCTTAATTAAACAGACTTTAGAGTTGATCAGGAATTTAACCACCATTATATGAGAGCTTTAGAAAAACACATAATAAGTCATCTTTTGAGATAAAATTTGACCTAATCCTAGGGGCTGCCTGCCCTTATTAGACTTGGGCAAGTTGCTTAATCTTTTTGAAGACAACTCAATCACATCTGTTCGTAAATCTTAAATATATTTTTAACTCTATTCTTATATGTATAAGTAATGGTGGTTCTGAAAAAATAGTATTTGTCATTTTAAACAGGGAAGAGTTTTCCTGGAGTAAGTTAAAGAGATGCTGTACAGTTTATTTTCTGCTGAATTTCTTCTAGAATGTTAATTCATTATATGAGCATCTGCTCCATGACAGATATTCTGTTAGACCCTGGGTGCTCAGGAAGAATGAATGGGGCACTCCATTCTAGGGCCAGCAATACAAAAAGCACATAAACACATACAACAATGAGGTCAAGGAATGGAAACGAGGTTAGGGTTGCTTAGCCGTGGTGCTCAGTGCAGTCCTCTGATGGAAATGACATTTGAAATAAGGCCTGAATGAATGAGCAAGAGCCCCCACAGGAAGATATAGGAAAAGTGAGTTCAGGCAACAGGAATTGCATTTGGGGAGGGAGGATTAAAGCAAGAGAGAAGAACCAGCCTGATCTTGGGGCAGAGAGGATGCAAGAGTGACAGGAGCAGGGACTATTTCTCTAACAAGCCAGATACTAAATGTTCTCATCTTTATGGGCTATGCTTTAAACCACTTTGTAGTATAGTGTTTTCAGGCATTGCTGTACTTTTTCTATTATTTTCCTTTGGGACACTGCCCACTACAATGATATACACAGCTTCTTTATCCCTTTAAACTATAAAATTCTTGAGTTCCTATTTACTACATGAAATGATACATTCCTTGGGGCCTGGAAAGGATTGATTGATTAGGAAGTAAGAAAAGAACACAGCCAGGTGGAAGAGACTGAACAAAATAAAATCAGCTTTTGATCTGTTTTTTAAAATGTCTTTGGTGTCTGCTTTCCACCTGAGACAGAAGACAACAGAAACTTCTCTTCTGCCCTGAATATCTGCTGTTCCCTGTGACAACTCAGATTACTAATGTCTTCTTAATTAAACAAACTTTAGAGTTGATCAGGAATTTAACCACCATTATATGAGAGCTTTAGAAAAACACATAATAAGTCATCTTTTGAGATAAAATTTGACCTAATCCTAGGGGCTGCCTGCCCTTATTAGACTTGGGCAAGTTGCTTAATCTTTTTGAAGACAACTCAATCACATCTGTTCGTAAATCTTAAATATATTTTTAACTCTATTCTTATATGTATAAGTAATGGTGGTTCTGAAAAAATAGTATTTGTCATTTTAAACAGGGAAGAGTTTTCCTGGAGTAAGTTAAAGAGATGATGTACAGTTTATTTTCTGCTGAATTTCTTCTAGAATGTTAATTCATTATATGAGCATCTGTTCCATGACAGATCTTCTGTTAGACCCTGGGTGCTCAGGAAGAATGAATGGGGCACTCCATTCTAGGGCCAGCAATACAAAAAGCACATAAACACATACAACAATGAGGTCAAGGAATGGAAACAAGGTTAGGGTTGCTTAGCCATGGTGCTCAGTGCAGTCCTCTGATGGAAATGACATTTGAAATAAGGCCTGAATGAATGAGCAAGAGCCCCCACAGGAAGATATAGGAAAAGTGAGTTCAGGCAACAGGAATTGCATTTGGGGAGGGAGGATTAAAGCAAGAGAGAAGAACCAGCCTGATCTTGGGGCAGAGAGGATGCAAGAGTGACAGGAGCAGGGACTATTTCTCTAACAAGCCAGATACTAAATGTTCTCATCTTTATGGGCTATGCAGTAGCCCTGTCCATCTCAACTACTCTGTCATCATAGAGCAAAAGCAACAGTAGACAAAACAGCAATACATGCGGTGGCTGTGGTGCCAATAAAACTTTATTTGTAAGAACGGACAGTTGGCTGAATTTGGCCTTAGTCTACCCATTTTCCCAGGGGTCCCCGGCCTCTGGAATCTTTCCCAGGGATCCCCAGCCTGTGGAATCAAATGCCTGATGATCTCAGGTGGAATTGATGTAGCAAAAATAGAAATACAGTGTACAATAAATACAGGGTGCTTGAATTATCCTGAAACCATCCCTCTGCTCCATGGTCCGTGGAAAAATCGTTTTCCACGAACCCAGCCCCTGGTGCTTAAAGGTTGGGGACCACTGAATTCTTGGACAAGAAAATGAGGTGTAAAAGGTAGTGTGGGGGCTTCCCCTGGTGGTCCAGTGGGTAAAGACACCGCCTTGCAGTGCAAGGGGTGCCGGTTCGATCCCTGGCCTGGGAAGAGACCGATGTGTCCAATTACCGAGCCGGAGCTCTGGTGCGCATGCGCCCAGAGCCAGTGCTCTGCGATGACAGTGGCCACCGCGATGGGAGGCCCACAGGAGCCAAAGAACAAAGACAGATGAAAATAGAGAAATGAAAGACCAATAGAAGTGGCCCGCCCATCCCCTCCCTCCCAGTAAGTAAAAATGCAGTTTTCTGCTGAATTTCTTCTAGAATGTTAATTCATTATATGAGCATCTGCTCCATGACAGATATTCTGTTAGACCCTGGGTGCTCAGGAAGAATGAATGGGGCACTCCATTCTAGGGCCAGCAATACAAAAAGCACATAAACACATACAACAATGAGGTCAAGGAATGGAAACAAGGTTAGGGTTGCTTAGCCATGGTGCTCAGTGCAGTCCTCTGATGGAAATGACATTTGAAATAAGGCCTGAATGAATGAGCAAGAGCCCCCACAGGAAGATATAGGAAAAGTGAGTTCAGGCAACAGGAATTGCATTTGGGGAGGGAGGATTAAAGCAAGAGAGAAGAACCAGCCTGATCTTGGGGCAGAGAGGATGCAAGAGTGACAGGAGCAGGGACTATTTCTCTAACAAGCCAGATACTAAATGTTCTCATCTTTATGGGCTGTGCAGTAGCCCTGTCCATCTCAACTACTCTGTCATCATAGAGCAAAAGCAACAGTAGACAAAACAGCAATACATGCGGTGGCTGTGGTGCCAATAAAACTTTATTTGTAAGAACGGACAGTTGGCTGAATTTGGCCTTAGTCTACCCATTTTCCCAGGGGTCCCTGGCCTCTGGAATCTTTCCCAGGGATCCCCAGCCTGTGGAATCAAATGCCTGATGATCTCAGGTGGAATTGATGTAGCAAAAATAGAAATACAGTGTACAATAAATACAGGGTGCTTGAATTATCCTGAAACCATCCCTCTGCTCCATGGTCCGTGGAAAAATCGTTTTCCACGAACCCAGCCCCTGGTGCTTAAAGGTTGGGGACCACTGAATTCTTGGACAAGAAAATGAGGTGTAAAAGGTAGTGTGGGGGCTTCCCCTGGTGGTCCAGTGGGTAAAGACACCGCCTTGCAGTGCAAGGGGTGCCGGTTCGATCCCTGGCCTGGGAAGAGACTGATGTGTCCAATTACCGAGCCGGAGCTCTGGTGCGCATGCGCCCAGAGCCAGTGCTCTGCGATGACAGTGGCCACCGCGATGGGAGGCCCACAGGAGCCAAAGAACAAAGACAGATGAAAATAGAGAAATGAAAGACCAATAGAAGTGGCCCGCCCATCCCCCTCCCTCCCTACCCCACCCTCCAAAATATAAATAAATAAAATTAAAAAAAAAAAAAAGGTAGTATGGTTCAACATGAGGACACTGAGGAAGGTGGCAGCCAGAGCATGCAGTGTCAGACTTAGAGCCAATGATAGAAATGGGCAGCTAATTCCTGGGTAGGTCAACTCAGTGTGGCCTGTTTCCTGGTGCTTACCAGCTTTGTGACCTTGAGAAAGTGGCTTAGCCTCCCTGGATGTTCATCTCATTGGGGAAATAAATCATGCATACCTGGTAAGGCAGTTACTAGGATTAAATAAAACAACACATATGTCTCTTATGTACTAGACTCATTCAATACACTCAATAAACCTCAGTTCCCTTTGTCCCTTGGAAAACACCTGTTATGACCTGGAAGATGAGGACAGGATACTTGCAGGCGGAGTGGTTAGAAAGATTCAGGCAGCACCACCCTCTCTGGAGCTCCCAGGGTTCCCCCAACCCAGCCTCTGGAGAATGGCCCCAAAACTCCACAAAGCATCTTTACAGATGGAAGGAGGGGCCCTCATTGCATGTTTCACCTTTCATTATCTCTAGACAAGCGGTGTGGATAAAACTATCTAATTGCATAGCACGGATTTAATTTATACTCCTGTGTTAATTTCAAAAAAAAGATTGGGGGAAGTGAAGGGGAAACTACTCTTCAATAAATGACATGTTTCGACTTTAATTAAGAGACAAAGTGGATTTTCGCTTGAATTATCCTGAAACCATCCCTCTGCTCCATGGTCCGTGGAAAAATCGTTTTCCACGAACCCAGCCCCTGGTGCTTAAAGGTTGGGGACCACTGAATTCTTGGACAAGAAAATGAGGTGTAAAAGGTAGTGTGGGGGCTTCCCCTGGTGGTCCAGTGGGTAAAGACACCGCCTTGCAGTGCAAGGGGTGCCGGTTCGATCCCTGGCCTGGGAAGAGACTGATGTGTCCAATTACCGAGCCGGAGCTCTGGTGCGCATGCGCCCAGAGCCAGTGCTCTGCGATGACAGTGGCCACCGCGATGGGAGGCCCACAGGAGCCAAAGAACAAAGACAGATGAAAATAGAGAAATGAAAGACCAATAGAAGTGGCCCGCCCATCCCCCTCCCTCCCTACCCCACCCGCACAAAATAAATAAATAAAATTAAAAAAAAAAAGGTAGTATGGTTCAACATGAGGACACTGAGGAAGGTGGCAGCCAGAGCATGCAGTGTCAGACTTAGAGCCAATGATAGAAATGGGCAGCTAATTCCTGGGTAGGTCAACTCAGTGTGGCCTGTTTCCTGGTGCTTACCAGCTTTGTGACCTTGAGAAAGTGGCTTAGCCTCCCTGGATGTTCATCTCATTGGGGAAATAAATCATGCATACCTGGTAAGGCAGTTACTAGGATTAAATAAAACAACACATATGTCTCTTATGTACTAGACTCATTCAATACACTCAATAAACCTCAGTTCCCTTTGTCCCTTGGAAAACACCTGTTATGACCTGGAAGATGAGGACAGGATACTTGCAGGCGGAGTGGTTAGAAAGATTCAGGCAGCACCACCCTCTCTGGAGCTCCCAGGGTTCCCCCAACCCAGCCTCTGGAGAATGGCCCCAAAACTCCACAAAGCATCTTTACAGATGGAAGGAGGGGCCCTCATTGCATGTTTCACCTTTCATTATCTCTAGACAAGCGGTGTGGATAAAACTATCTAATTGCATAGCACGGATTTAATTTATACTCCTGTGTTAATTTCATGATTTGAAAAATAAATGAATTTTGCTTTTAATTAAGGGAGAACAAAGGGCATTTTACATTCTGTGTTAAGGTAGGGCAAACAGTACTGCTTCCAATGAGAAGAATGAGGGAGAACATCCTACGCCTTATTGTCATTTGAAGAATTACTTCTGTTTCATATTTTGGGGTCATCTGTGGAACAATGGGATGAAGTATGAAGAGACATTGAAATATAAGATGGAAGAAAATTGTCTTTTTTCAGGTATATATGTTTATAAGTGTGTACTCAGTCACTTCAGTTGTGTTAGATTCTTTGTGATCCCCTGGACTGGAGCCCATCAGCCCCCCCTGTTCACGGTATTTTCCAGGCAAGAATACTGATGTGGGTTGCCATTTCCTCCTCCAGGGGATATTTCCTGACCAAGGAACTGAACCCAAGTTTCCTGCATTGTTGACAGACTCTTTATCACTGAGCCACAGGGACATATGTATATAATGAATCATAATATATAATATGCAATTACATGTTATCATATAATTATATATTCAATTATAGACTATATTATGTAAGTACATAATTACTAAAATATTATATCAATATTTGTACATATTTTCAAAAACTTTATGACTGGACATCTTGAAGTTGGGTCTACGTGTCTGTATGTGCACAGTATCATGAGTACCTGTGTCTTCAAGTATACCTAAGAATCCTTACATGGCTAAAATGAGAAATGGAAAAAGATTTTACCATGCTTGCTTAGTGACTTGCTTAAATAATGACAAGCAGACTCAGGAATTTTATTTCTAATCCTGTTTTCTAAATGACTGAGCTGAGGACCGTGAAGATATGAGAAATAGGAGGAGAAAACTGCTGCCAGTGGGGGAGGAGACTCTCAGCTCCCCTGGTGTCCAACATTCACGCAGTGCAACAGTGGATTCAGCTCTCCACACTGCACATCCTGCCACGGTTCTTAGTGTTTTTTCTCACTCAGAGCTAAGTTTGGAGGAAACCTGGGATTCTGCGTGCTGGGAGAAGGGCCATATTTAGAAAAGCATCTGAGCAGCTCTGAACTGAAATCCAACTAAACATTGACTTTTCAAAAACTGAATAATCAGAAGAAATCTGCCTATGTGCACACAAGTTTATTCAACACATTCTGCTGTTAATGTCTGCCCTACTCTGTGCTTCCAAGTCAGTGAGTGCAATTTAATGCACATAAGTCTCACCTGGAATTCTTTGTAGAAATGAAGATTTCTGGGCCCAAGGCTCCAAGATTTCAATTTAGTACATCAGAGGCAAAACCCCGGAGTCTGAATCTTTATTAGGTATCTTGAGTGATTTTTGTAAAGATGTTCATTGCACCACTATTTACAATAACCAGGGCATGGAAACAACTTTGATGTCCATCAACAGATGAATGGATAAAGAAGTAGTGGTACATATATACAATGAAATATTTCTCAGTCATTACAAGGAACAAATTTAAGTCAATTGTAGTGAGGGGGATGAACCTAGAACCTGTTATACAGAGTGGAAGTAAGTCAGAAAGAAAAGAACAAATACCTTATATTAACACACACATATATATGGAATCTAGACAAATGGTACTGACGAACCTATTTGCAAGGAAGGAACAGAGACACAGACGTAGAGAACGGACTTGTGGAACAGCAGGGGTAGGAGATGGTGGGATGAACTGAGAAGGTAGCATTGACATATACACCATCATATATAAAATTGACAGCTGGGGGGAGGCTGCTGGAGAGCACAGGGAGCTCAGCGTGGTGCTCTGGGATGACCTAGAGGGATGGGATTGGGGATAAGAGTGAGGCTCAAGAGAGAGGGAGTGTGTGTGTGTGTGTTTGTGTGTATGTGTGACTTATTTGCATTGTTGTATGGCAGAAACCAACATAACATTATAAAGCTATTTTCTTCCAAATAAAAAAGGTGAGCTCCATGTCACGCTTTGAGAACCCTTATAGCTCTTGAAAAAACAGCCAGCTTTCTTAAAGACAACTTATTTACAGTATTTGTCTTTTCCTCCCTTCCTCTCCCTCTCTCTCTCTCTCTCCCTCTTTCCCAGTGATCAGAACATGGCAATATGTGCCGATGTATGGGAACCTACACATTTTCAAGACTTTGGCCCAAGTCATTTTCCTCACAAACTTGAAGTATCTTTTTTAGACTTAATTGGCCAAGAAGGAGGAGAATCCAAATGGCTGCTTAGATGCAATTGCCACCCACAGTTGCTTCTTCCCACCTCTGAACAGGTGTAGAAGTCATGAGTCATCCTCCCTGATTTCTCTTGGCATTTTGCAACTCATTGTTTTAGAGGCCAAACTGCTATGTGAAAAATTTAACTTGTCATGCTGTCAAAAAGCTTTCAGGAAGCTGTTTGACATTTCAACATTTTTCAAGTCAATAATCTAGGAGACTCTAATATATCTCTTTGGCTATTTCAAACATGCTTGTCCTGAAAGGAAATAATTTTCAATGGAGATTAAGCAAATATCTACATGTATAATCTCAAAAAAGCTGAGTGCTGTACACTTTTTCCTATCACCCTGTCTATCATCATGAACTAATCACTAATAACAAAGAGACTATACTTTTGCTGGAGAAATAAAATGAATTATTTTCACTTTTTTTCTCCTATACAAGCCCTGTCAAATACTATTTTTTGGAATCTAGACAAATGGTACTGACGAACCTATTTGCAAGGAAGGAACAGAGACACAGACGTAGAGAACGGACTTGTGGAACAGCAGGGGTAGGAGATGGTGGGATGAACTGAGAAGGTAGCATTGACATATACACCATCATATATAAAATTGACAGCTGGGGGGAGGCTGTTGGAGAGCACAGGGAGCTCAGCGTGGTGCTCTGGGATGACCTAGAGGGATGGGATTGGGGATAAGAGTGAGGCTCAAGAGAGAGGGAGTGTGTGTGTGTTTGTGTGTATGTGTGACTTATTTGCATTGTTGTATGGCAGAAACCAACATAACATTATAAAGCTATTTTCTTCCAAATAAAAAAGGTGAGCTCCATGTCACGCTTTGAGAACCCTTATAGCTCTTGAAAAAACAGCCAGCTTTCTTAAAGACAACTTATTTACAGTATTTGTCTTTTCCTCCCTTCCTCTCCCTCTCTCTCTCTCTCTCCCTCTTTCCCAGTGATCAGAACATGGCAATATGTGCCGATGTATGGGAACCTACACATTTTCAAGACTTTGGCCCAAGTCATTTTCCTCACAAACTTGAAGTATCTTTTTTAGACTTAATTGGCCAAGAAGGAGGAGAATCCAAATGGCTGCTTAGATGCAATTGCCACCCACAGTTGCTTCTTCCCACCTCTGAACAGGTGTAGAAGTCATGAGTCATCCTCCCTGATTTCTCTTGGCATTTTGCAACTCATTGTTTTAGAGGCCAAACTGCTATGTGAAAAATTTAACTTGTCATGCTGTCAAAAAGCTTTCAGGAAGCTGTTTGACATTTCAACATTTTTTCAAGTCAATAATCTAGGAGACTCTAATATATCTCTTTGGCTATTTCAAACATGCTTGTCCTGAAAGGAAATAATTTTCAATGGAGATTAAGCAAATATCTACATGTATAATCTCAAAAAAGCTGAGTGCTGTACACTTTTTCCTATCACCCTGTCTATCATCATGAACTAATCACTAATAGCAAAGAGACTATACTTTTGCTGGAGAAATAAAATGAATTATTTTCATTTCTCTATAGAAAATGTTTGTGCTAGGGATTCTGCACATATGTTGTTGACTACAGAAAAAGAAAATATATTTTGGGTTTCCCTGGTGGCCCAGTGGTCAAGACTCCATCTTGCAATGCAAGGGACACCAGTTCAACTTCTGGTCAGGGAAAATCCTTCATATGGCAGAGCAATTAAGCCCATGCACCGCAAGTACTGAGGCCCCCATGTCCTAGAGCCCATGCTCTGAAACAAGAGAGGCCACCTCAATGAGAAGCCAGTGCATTGCAACTAGAGAGCAGACCCCACTGTCCACAACTAGAGAAAGCCCTCTCGCAGCAATGGAGAACCAGCTCAGCCATAAATAAATAAAATATTAAAAAAGAAAATGTACTTCATTAAAAAAATAACAGAGAGAGAATGAAATGAATAATACTAAAAAACTTGTTTAGGGACGTTCCTGGTGGTCCAACAGTTAAGGTTTCGCCTTCCAATGGAGAGGATGGAGGTTTGCCCCTGGTGAGACAGCTAAGATCCCATGTGCCTCGTGGTCAAAAAACATAAAACAGAAGCAGCAATACTGTAACACATTCAATAAAACCTTTAAGAATAGTCCACATTAAAAAATAAATCTTCAAAAATAAAGCCTCATTTATTTGTAATGATTTTATAATCGACATTCCCATGAACTAAGCACTGTTATCAATGCTCTACAGTTATTTTTAGCTCTTTAAGTCCTTGACAGGCCTCATTATAATCATTTATGAAGGTAGAAACTGAAGTTTAGAAAGTTAAGTAACCGTCTCCAGGCGATCTAGGTAGAGCCCAGGTCCCGTCACTGTATTAATGCTGATCCTAAACTGAGTTCATATTTGCTTTCACCCTGATTTCCTTATTTCTTGAAAAAGGAACTACCTAATATATCTCTTTGGCTATTTCAAACATGCTTGTCCTGAAAGGAAATAATTTTCAATGGAGATTAAGCAAATATCTACATGAAAAAAGGGGCTGTACACTTTTTCCTATCCCCCTGTCTATCATCATCAACTAATCACTAATAACAAAGAGACTATACTTTTGCTGGAGAAATAAAATGAATTATTTTCATTTCTCTATAGAAAATGTTTGTGCTAGGGATTCTGCACATATGTTGTTGACTACAGAAAAAGAAAATATATTTTGGGTTTCCCTGGTGGCCCAGTGGTCAAGACTCCATCTTGCAATGCAAGGGACACCAGTTCAACTTCTGGTCAGGGAAAATCCTTCATATGGCAGAGCAATTAAGCCCATGCACCGCAAGTACTGAGGCCCCCATGTCCTAGAGCCCATGCTCTGAAACAAGAGAGGCCACCTCAATGAGAAGCCAGTGCATTGCAACTAGAGAGTAGACCCCACTGTCCACAACTAGAGAAAGCCCTCTCGCAGCAATGGAGAACCAGCTCAGCCATAAATAAATAAAATATTAAAAAAGAAAATGTACTTCATTAAAAAAATAACAGAGAGAGAATGAAATGAATAATACTAAAAAACTTGTTTAGGGACGTTCCTGGTGGTCCAACAGTTAAGGTTTCGCCTTCCAATGGAGAGGATGGAGGTTTGCCCCTGGTGAGACAGCTAAGATCCCATGTGCCTCGTGGTCAAAAAACATAAAACAGAAGCAGCAATACTGTAACACATTCAATAAAACCTTTAAGAATAGTCCACATTAAAAAATAAATCTTCAAAAATAAAGCCTCATTTATTTGTAATGATTTTATAATCGACATTCCCATGAACTAAGCACTGTTATCAATGCTCTACAGTTATTTTTAGCTCTTTAAGTCCTTGACAGGCCTCATTATAATCATTTATGAAGGTAGAAACTGAAGTTTAGAAAGTTAAGTAACCGTCTCCAGGCGATCTAGGTAGAGCCCAGGTCCCGTCACTGTATTAATGCTGATCCTAAACTGAGTTCATATTTGCTTTCACCCTGATTTCCTTATTTCTTACAAGCAAACTTACATTGAATCTCACTGAACTACCTAATTCAACTGCACTGAACTACTACTTCCACCTCCTAGGAAAAAAAGGATAAACAACTTTAATTTTTCTAAGTGAATGACAAGTTGGAATTGAAGCATCTCTTGAAGTTCTATGGATATATAGAGTACTAAGAACAAGGCAAAATAATCATGATATTGTCACATTAATATGGGAGCACCAGGACTTCGCCGGTGGCCCAGAGGCAAAGAATCTGCCTGCTAATGCAGGAGACTTGGGTTCAATCTCTGAGCTGGGAAGATCCCAGATGCCACAAGAGCAATGAAGCCAGTGCATCACAACTGTCAAGGCCGTACTCCAGAACCAGGGAGCTGCAACTACTGAGCCTGTGTGCCCTTGAGCCTGTGCTTCACAACAAGAGAAACCAGCACAATGAGAAGCCTGCCCACCCCAATCAGAGAGTAGCCCCTGCTCACCGAAACTAGAGAAAAACCCAAACAGCATCAAAGACACTAGCACAGCCAAAAATAAATAAATAAAATCATGTAAAAAAGGAAAAGGAGCATCAATTTCTGCTTTGAGTTTGCTTATGCATTTGACATTCAACCACAGCTACAAAAACTCAGGCTTACTTGGAGATGCCTGGTAGTCCAGGCAATGGGGATTTTCAAAGGTCAAAGGTGTGATCGCAAGGTGGTCATCCAAGGGAATCACTCAGACAGCTAGAGTAGACTTCTCTTGCTTCTTCTCCTCCTGCCCCGAAAGCATTTGTTTACCATTTGTATGCAAGCATTTATGACTGAATTTATAGTTTCCAGTAAGATAAGGGACAAGGATCATATTCACAAGTGTCAGAAGACTCAATTCTGATCATAACAAATTTTTCTTCATAACAAAGCAGATGAAGCTAATCTTTAGAGTCAAGGAAAGATTAAATTGAAAAGAGACTGGGTCTCTAATTTCCCAGAGGTGCTGAAGTGGTGTGCTCTGATCAAGGCTTCTGCATTTTCTGTTGCTGTTGTTTATATGTTTGTTTCCATTCTGAGCATTGTCCTATATACGGGGGAGAACTCAGGTATTCAGAACACAAGACTGATTTCTCTTTCTGCCAAGCGCAAAGTCTGTTTGCAAGAAAGTGATTATTTTCTAAAAACATTCTAGTGAGCAATTAGAACTCTGGTCAAAAAGCCACGAGTGTGAACTTCACACACACCATTGTGTGAAGGCTTCTTTTTGTGATTATTGATCTTAATACAGTGCAAAAGAGAATGTTTGAACCTATTCTTCTTGGGAAATGGAATATAAACTTATGTGCATGCATGGTAAATCACGTCAGTCATATCCAACTCTTCGTGACGTAGGGGCTGTAGCCCCCCATACAATACATGCACAGGGGAACACCAGGTAAGGAGATGCCTGGGCAGAGAGTAAGAAGCAAAGGAAAAGCTTCCATTGATCATTGATTAAGTTTTAGGAACGGTGCCCATTAGCTATGGGGATGGATGACAATAACAACCATACAACATCAAGAAAAAACACATCAACCCTCACTGAGCATCATCACTGAGTTGAATGTCAATTTTTGTGCATTACCTCTAATTTTTTGTCCATTATATCTACTCACTTCATTCCATGAATTTTTTTTTTAATTCCCACTTTATAAATCAAGAAAAGGGACTGTGACCCAGAGAAGCTGACTAACTTGTCCAAGTCTAAGAAAGTGACAGAGGTTTGACCTGAAACTGAATCTGCCAGCTTCCTATTCCAGAAGACTACTAAGGAGAAGGATCCAGTGAAACAGCATACCTGAAAGGCATTTAGCCAGAAATAGTAACAGATTTAACTGATAAATCAATTACAAATTTTCATACTGCAATGTAATTGCTGCTTAATGTACTTTAATTCACAAAAAAGGAAAAACTACTGGGGATGTCAGCAAGAGGCAGGCAAGACTGTCTCTGTCTCTTATAATTTTGTAATGGGTGGATATCTGTGGATTCAAGGATCTACTATCCTTCACCCTCTCTGTATCAGCACCTTTAGATCTTTGGGGGCACCACTCCTCCACTTCCAGTCCCCTAGATGGAGCCCTACATCTGGCTCATCAGTGTGATGTCATGCCCCTGACCAATGCTATGAATCAGGGGTGGGCACATGATTCGAGTCATCCAATCTCAGAAAATCTGGGGCTTTAAACAATATTTGGGAAGCATATTCTCTGTTTTGCCCTGGACTGGGTAGACACCTCCATTTTGAATCTGAAACTAACGCCAATAGAGGAGAGATAGAGACAAACGATTCATGATGATGGCATTTCTGCCTCTGACCAAGTCCAGTCAAAAGCCACGAGTGTGAACTTCACACACACCATTGTGTGAAGGCTTCTTTGTGATTATTGATCTTAATACAGTGCAAAAGAGAATGTTTGAACCTATTCTTCTTGGGAAATGGAATATAAACTTATGTGCATGCATGGTAAATCACGTCAGTCATATCCAACTCTTCGTGACGTAGGGGCTGTAGCCCCCCATACAATACATGCACAGGGGAACACCAGGTAAGGAGATGCCTGGGCAGAGAGTAAGAAGCAAAGGAAAAGCTTCCATTGATCATTGATTAAGTTTTAGGAACGGTGCCCATTAGCTATGGGGATGGATGACAATAACAACCATACAACATCAAGAAAAAACACATCAACCCTCACTGAGCATCATCACTGAGTTGAATGTCAATTTTTGTGCATTACCTCTAATTTTTTGTCCATTATATCTACTCACTTCATTCCATGAATTTTTTTTTTAATTCCCACTTTATAAATCAAGAAAAGGGACTGTGACCCAGAGAAGCTGACTAACTTGTCCAAGTCTAAGAAAGTGACAGAGGTTTGACCTGAAACTGAATCTGCCAGCTTCCTATTCCAGAAGACTACTAAGGAGAAGGATCCAGTGAAACAGCATACCTGAAAGGCATTTAGCCAGAAATAGTAACAGATTTAACTGATAAATCAATTACAAATTTTCATACTGCAATGTAATTGCTGCTTAATGTACTTTAATTCAAAAAAAAGGAAAAAATTCTGGGGATGTCAGCAAGAGGCAGGCAAGACTGTCTCTGTCTCTTATAATTTTGTAATGGGTGGATATCTGTGGATTCAAGGATCTACTATCCTTCACCCTCTCTGTATCAGCACCTTTAGATCTTTGGGGGCACCACTCCTCCACTTCCAGTCCCCTAGATGGAGCCCTACATCTGGCTCATCAGTGTGATGTCATGCCCCTGACCAATGCTATGAATCAGGGGTGGGCACATGATTCGAGTCATCCAATCTCAGAAAATCTGGGGCTTTAAACAATATTTGGGGAAGCATATTCTCTGTTTTGCCCTGGACTGGGTAGACACCTCCATTTTGAATCTGAAACTAACGCCAATAGAGTAGAGGAGAGATAGAGACAAACGCATTCATGATGATGGCATTTCTGCCTCTGACCAAGTCCAGTCTTAGAGCAGTCTCACCAGTGTTCTCTTAATTACTTAGGTAATTAACTTCTGTTTATGACTTTAGCCAGATTGGGTTCAATTTTTGTTTCTTATTATTAGATGTATCTGGTTTATTACTGTATCTATCCCATCTAAGAATTCCCAGATGGCTCATTGATAAAGAATGCACCTGCCAAAGCAGGAGAAGCAGGAAACATGGGTTCAATCCCTGGGTTGGGAAGATCCTTTGGAGAAAGAAATGATGATTCACTCCAGTATTCTTGCTTGGGAAATTCCACGGGTAGAGGAGCCTGGTGGCTACAGTTCATGGGGTTGCAAAAGAGTTGGACACTACTGAGCAACTGAACATGCAAGCAAGAGGGGGACATCCTATCTCAAGTGGGAGGATGCTGGGGGCATACAATGAGCTGTAGACTTCCAATATGCATGCCTCTCTTTGACTCTCTGCTTCATCATTTATTAGTGATGAGACCTTGAACTAGTCCCTTAATCATTCAGAATGTCTATTTTGATTTCTGTAAAACATGGACATAAAAGTTCAGTTCTCGCTGATAAAGGTAATGGGAATACTACATTACTACAAAGAACTTTGAGAGGAGCAAAGCACCTCATATATGGAAGGATTCTTATCTACAGTCTGAGTCAGCTAGGAGAGTAATATTCATTGTGTCTCTCAATTCAAGCATTTTCATCAGCCAAGGTGCTGAAGTATTGCTGGTCACTTAAAATGTTATAATTTGACCCTATGTTTTCCAGGGAAATAGGAGAACCATGAGGATATTTATCCTATTTTGAGATAAACCAACATTTCCTGTTTCCATTATTTAATTTCCTGGAAGTGAACCATTTATTTGCACCTGCAATTAGGAAGCTTAAAAACCCAAGACTCAAAATTGTGCTCTATTGAAATGGATGTCAATCTTTATGTAAAGGAAGGAAGACTAAGAAAAGTTTTCTTAGTCACTGATGAGTAATTATGTTACAACTCATTTTGAGAAATGGCACCTGTGTGATTTTAAAACAATATAAAAATAACACACAATCTGGATTGAAATTAAGGTGTGGCTGATCAACTTAAATATTTCTCACATGTAAAAATAAACTACTACCACTCATTAAATTGTTTTCTTTAGAAAGGAGAATAGAGTGCATTTCCTTGATAGACAACTATTCAACTTCTTAACTGAAGAAACACTGCAGATGATGCTTGTCAAGAGTTTGTCTGAAATTTTAGCACTCACTCAAAAGTATATATAGATGAAGGAATGCATGTCTCAGTAAAATGGCTACCCATAGTATACATTTATGTGGAGTTGTTAACTGGTATGTGTCAAAGTGGGTTTTCATACATGTCAAAGTGGGTTTTCATACATTTCAGCCCTGTTCACTTATTCCCCAAAGCAGATTTACCATGTAAAGTGCAAGAGTCACTAAGTTGTGTCCAACTCTTTTGCAACCCCATGGACTGTAGCCAGCTGGGCTCCTCTGTCCATGGGATCTTTCAAGCAAGAATCCTGTGGTGGCAAGAATACTGTCATTTCCTTCTTGAGGGGATCTTCCAGAACCAGGGATTGAACCCACATCTGCAAATCTCCTGCCTTGGCAAGCAGATTCTTTACCACTGTGCCACCAGAGAAGCCTCTCGATGGTGAAAGTGATACTCCTTCTTCAGTCTATTGATTCACATGCTGATCATCTCTTCCAGAATCACCCTAGCTGACACACCCAGAATAATGTTTCACTTGCCATCTGGGCAGCCCTTATCTCAGTTAAGTATTAAAAACTGTTCATCTTCCTCCCAGTCTTCTCCAAAGCCATTCATGTTTCTGTTTGTTTGTTTTACCAGGATCACAGTGCCTTGGGGGAAAGGAAATAATCAAACATTTTGCGGATGACAGGATACTGACTCTGAACTGATACTGATATCTGAAGACCCCAAAGAGCCCTATCAGATCAGTGGAATTTTAACTTTGGCTCATCTCACAGAGGGTCCAGAGGTGTGCCTAACCCAGCCTGTGGTTGTTTCCGGTTCCAAAAGCATAAAATTGGAATCGACATGCTTAGTAGCTGATGAATGCTCACATGGATTCCCTGCCTAGAGAGTGGGGACAGGTATGGCGGAAAAGACCAGGTGGCAGTAGTTAGCCCTGGCCGGGAAATTAAGGTGTGGCTGATCAACTTAAATATTTCTCACATGTAAAAATAAACTACTACCACTCATTAAATTGTTTTCTTTAGAAAGGAGAATAGAGTGCATTTCCTTGATAGACAACTATTCAACTTCTTAACTGAAGAAACACTGCAGATGATGCTTGTCAAGAGTTTGTCTGAAATTTTAGCACTCACTCAAAAGTATATATAGATGAAGGAATGCATGTCTCAGTAAAATGGCTACCCATAGTATACATTTATGTGGAGTTGTTAACTGGTATGTGTCAAAGTGGGTTTTCATACATGTCAAAGTGGGTTTTCATACATTTCAGCCCTGTTCACTTATTCCCCAAAGCAGATTTACCATCTAAAGTGCAAGAGTCACTAAGTTGTGTCCAACTCTTTTGCAACCCCATGGACTGTAGCCAGCTGGGCTCCTCTGTCCATGGGATCTTTCAAGCAAGAATCCTGTGGTGGCAAGAATACTGTCATTTCCTTCTTGAGGGGATCTTCCAGAACCAGGGATTGAACCCACATCTGCAAATCTCCTGCCTTGGCAAGCAGATTCTTTACCACTGTGCCACCAGAGAAGCCTCTCGATGGTGAAAGTGATACTCCTTCTTCAGTCTATTGATTCACATGCTGATCATCTCTTCCAGAATCACCCTAGCTGACACACCCAGAATAATGTTTCACTTGCCATCTGGGCAGCCCTTATCTCAGTTAAGTATTAAAAACTGTTCATCTTCCTCCCAGTCTTCTCCAAAGCCATTCATGTTTCTGTTTGTTTGTTTTACCAGGATCACAGTGCCTTGGGGGAAAGGAAATAATCAAACATTTTGCGGATGACAGGATACTGACTCTGAACTGATACTGATACCTGAAGACCCCAAAGAGCCCTATCAGATCAGTGGAATTTTAACTTTGGCTCATCTCACAGAGGGTCCAGAGGTGTGCCTAACCCAGCCTGTGGTTGTTTCCCCGGTTCCAAAAAGCATAAAATTGGAATCGACATGCTTAGTAGCTGATGAATGCTCACATGGATTCCCTGCCTAGAGAGTGGGGACAGGTATGGCGGAAAAGACCAGGTGGCAGTAGTTAGCCCTGCCTCGACCCCAGGAAAACAGCAAATCTAAAGCAGCAGTGCAGTGCTGGAGGATCACAGAGGTCAGGGTCATAATCAAGCACTGGAAAGACATACCGCTTCCCACCACATGCTCCTTTCACAAGATATCTGTGTTTTCTATGGCAGAGCATACCATTTCTCAGCCTCCATAATCATGAGTCAATTTCTATAACAAGTTTCTCTCTCTCTCCCTGGGAGAACCCAGACTTACACAATTCATCAGGGACTTGCTGCTGTTTTTTTTTTAAAGATTTATTTATTTTATTTTTGGGCGGGGGTCGGGTTGGGGAGGGAGGGGAGTGGGCGGGTCACTTCTATTGGTCTTTCATTTCTCCATTTTCATCTGTCTTTGTTCTTTGGCTCCTGTGGGCCTCCCATCGCGGTGGCATCTGTCGTTGCAGAGTGCTGGCTCTGGGCGCATGCGCTCCAGAGCTCCGGCTCGGTAATTGGACACATCAGTCCAGCCGCTCTGCGGCACGTGGGATCTTCCCAGGCCAGGGATCGAACCGGCACCCCTTGCACTGCAAGGCGGTGTCCTTACCCACTGGACCACCAGGGGAAGCCCAAAAATTCTGATTCTGTCATGTATTAGATACATGATCTTGAACACGTTACTTAGTCTCAGCCTTTACCACAAGTACAAGATGCATATACTGTATGGTAGGCTTAAAGGACATAAGCATGGGAAGCATTTAGGATGTTGCCCAGCACAAAGTAAGTGTAACTATACCCACATACACAGGCACACACACTCAATACTAGCTCTTGTTTTTGTTCTATGATTAATTCCAGAAAATTAGAAACTTATAAATAATGTAAAAGAAAAATAACTCAGAATTCTATATCCATAGATTCCAACACATGATGCTTTGCTCTTAGTAATATTTAAAATATTACTAATTTTTAAAAATTACGAAAACTAGGGTTATCATGAAGAGTATGTTCCTACCACATCCACTGTATCATGAACTATTTCTTTGAAGCATGCTACTGTATGGTTACACACATTTTCATCATAGCTATATACAAAAATAAGTGATTTAAAGAACAATGGGTTTCCTGTGAAATACATGTTTATTTTAAAAATAGATGTTTAAAAGATAATGCCTAACCCCTCACTGAGGGAAAATTATTATTCACATTTTTATAAAGAGCTTCCATTTTTTCTGAGTACACACATATTTGCATTTTTTAAGAAAAACACTATCAGAATATATATGCTTTTTTTCAGTTTCCTTCTTTTTCAAAGATTATACCTTGTCCCTCTTTTCATCTAAATAATCTTACTTCTATAACTACTTTTAAAAACTGTACAATGTTCCCTTGTATGGATATACTATAATTTACTCTAAAAAATTATCTGTAATTGAAGATTTAGGCAATGGAGCATAGTGATTAAAAACAGAGGCTTTGGAATCAGAAAAACCGGTCTTCAAATCTCATATCCATTATTCGTATTTTGGTACCATGTACAGATTGCTACCTCTGCTGTAAATGAATCATAGTTTCCTCTTCAGTAAGAAAAATTAGACTGAGATAATTATTTCTACCTCACAGACTTGTTCTGAAAATTAAAAGAGAAATTGTATGAAAAGCACTTAGCAGAGTGAATAACATGTTAAATGCAATTTAACTTGTTGTTATGATTCATTTATTGTTATTATCATTATTATTATTTCTGGCTTAGAATCTGTGGGTATAAGATAGAAAAAAATAGAACACAACACATATGGGAAAGAAATGCTTCTTCGTTGGGGGAACTTAATGGCTAACATGACAAAGTGTCTTCTCAGTCCCACATACTGTTCTAAGATCTCTGCACATTCATTCATTCTATCTTCATAAGAAGCACATTTTTATTTACTTCATTTTGCAAATGAGAACACTGAAGTGTGGTGACTTTAGGTAACTTGGCCCAACTAATATGTTGCAGTTATGATTTAAGCCCACTTGGTCTGTCTTTGAAGCCCACATTCTCTCTCACTCTTTCTCTTTATTTTTTTGCCCACACTATAAGGCATGTGGGGCCTTAGTTCTCCAGTCAGATATTAAACCCAAATCCCCTGCTCTGGAAGGTGGATTCTTATCCACTGGACTACTAGGGAAGTCCCTGGAGCCCAAGCTTGTAATGACTCATTTCTATTAGCTTCCTAAGCAAAATGCCCAGTAATAATTATTTCCCAAGCCTGAACCTAGATTGGTCTAGGTGGTTGAATACTCTACTTTGGCCCCTATATTTTTTGCTAGAAATGGTATAAAACTGTATTATACAAAAATAAATAAATAAGAGAAAATTGGAAAGGGTAGCAGGAGAAAACAAAATAGAATTTTTATTGCAACAACTTTATAATCTATTGAACATACTGGTTGCACATATATGAATACATTTAATCCTCACAAGGGCCAGATGAAAGTTTTGTTATTATTTTCTCTAGCAGATGAAGGAACAGAATGAGAAGGGCTGAATAACTTTATCAGACCAGCAGTGCTGAAGGAAATGGACCTGTCATGAGGATATACTAAAATTTACTCTAAAAAATTATCTGTAATTGAAGATTTAGGCAATGGAGCATAGTGATTAAAAACAGAGGCTTTGGAATCAGAAAAACCGGTCTTCAAATCTCATATCCATTATTCGTATTTTGGTACCATGTACAGATTGCTACCTCTGCTGTAAATGAATCATAGTTTCCTCTTCAGTAAGAAAAATTAGACTGAGATAATTATTTCTACCTCACAGACTTGTTCTGAAAATTAAAAGAGAAATTGTATGAAAAGCACTTAGCAGAGTGAATAACATGTTAAATGCAATTTAACTTGTTGTTATGATTCATTTATTGTTATTATCATTATTATTATTTCTGGCTTAGAATCTGTGGGTATAAGATAGAAAAAAATAGAACACAACACATATGGGAAAGAAATGCTTCTTCGTTGGGGGAACTTAATGGCTAACATGACAAAGTGTCTTCTCAGTCCCACATACTGTTCTAAGATCTCTGCACATTCATTCATTCTATCTTCATAAGAAGCACATTTTTATTTACTTCATTTTGCAAATGAGAACACTGAAGTGTGGTGACTTTAGGTAACTTGGCCCAACTAATATGTTGCAGTTATGATTTAAGCCCACTTGGTCTGTCTTTGAAGCCCACATTCTCTCTCACTCTTTCTCTTTATTTTTTTGCCCACACTATAAGGCATGTGGGGCCTTAGTTCTCCAGTCAGATATTAAACCCAAATCCCCTGCTCTGGAAGGTGGATTCTTATCCACTGGACTACTAGGGAAGTCCCTGGAGCCCAAGCTTGTAATGACTCATTTCTATTAGCTTCCTAAGCAAAATGCCCAGTAATAATTATTTCCCAAGCCTGAACCTAGATTGGTCTAGGTGGTTGAACACTCTACTTTGGCCCCTATATTTTTTGCTAGAAATGGTATAAAACTGTATTATACAAAAATAAATAAATAAGAGAAAATTGGAAAGGGTAGCAGGAGAAAACAAAATAGAATTTTTATTGCAACAACTTTATAATCTATTGAACATACTGGTTGCACATATATGAATACATTTAATCCTCACAAGGGCCAGATGAAAGTTTTTGTTATTATTTTCTCTAGCAGATGAAGGAACAGAATGAGAAGGGCTGAATAACTTTATCAGACCAGCAGTGCTGAAGGAAATGGACCTGTGACTTGACCCAGGATTTAATAGGACACCAACACTGACCCTTGTTTGTTCCCCTGTTTGCATAGAGTAGCGCCTAGTGTATGACAGCCACAAGATTGGTCCAGCTGGAATGCAGAAAGCCTTGAATGCCAACTAAAGAGTTGAAACATTTTCTCCATAGTCAGTGATTCTTCGCATGGCTAAGATGACAGGCTGACACTGTTTAGATCACAAATGATGGTAGATAGCCACCAGTCATTTATTTAGTCAACAGATATGTTTTGAGTACCTAAAACATGCAAAATACTGGCTATGAGAAGAAAGAAAATAGGCAGGGTCTCTGAAGGAAGGCAGTGTGCATTCTAGGGATGGAAGGGTCCCTAGATATTACAGTTCAATCAAGTGTAATTTGCAGAATTTAATATGCTGTGTAATGAGCATATTGGCTTTATTTTAGGAAGTATGAACAAAGTTGAGAGCCCAAAGAGGCCAGTGACTTACAGGTTCCCACAAGCAAACTAACAGAGGAGGGAGGAGCAAGCCATTTTGTGTGTATTTAAAATATTCCCTTCCTGTCCAGTTCCTGCTGTTGTGCCTCCCCTATCATGCACAACAAAAGAAAACAGAAAGAAATGAACACAGAAATATTAATTTTGCAGTTTGGGCTCCATAAGGCATCAGAAAACATTCTCATTTCCCCACCAGGAATGATGTTCACACAGCTGGGTCTGCAGGAAGCAGTCATCAACAATTTGTTAGGGTCTTATCTGATGTTTAATAACACCACCAAATAACTTACTTTTGGAAGAAAGGGAGGAATTTGAGTCCAAACTATATTTTAGGAGTAATTTCCAAACACCACCACCAAAAAAAAAGGCACCTTGGTGAGTTACAGTGTCTATTTTATTTTATTTTTAATAGACTCCTAGAAATATAAAATCATCCCAAAGTTGTGGGTTTTCATGTCAGAAGCTTCCTGAGTGTCTCTCACTGGAGCATCGTTAGCTAACAGAAGAAATTGATGAGAAGGCAGGACAAGTCACTGGAAGGTCACACCTATTAATTTAAATTCTGCTGCGAAACCAGCACATTCTCTGCATTTGTCCCAACACTGGGGCAATTGGGAGAATTTATTTGTATTGTTCTAAGGATGCATACATTCTGTATAGAAAATGAGTTGCAGCTGGAATGCAGAAAGCCTTGAATGCCAACTAAAGAGTTGAAACATTTTCTCCATAGTCAGTGATTCTTCGCATGGCTAAGATGACAGGCTGACACTGTTTAGATCACAAATGATGGTAGATAGCCACCAGTCATTTATTTAGTCAACAGATATGTTTTGAGTACCTAAAACATGCAAAATACTGGCTATGAGAAGAAAGAAAATAGGCAGGGTCTCTGAAGGAAGGCAGTGTGCATTCTAGGGATGGAAGGGTCCCTAGATATTACAGTTCAATCAAGTGTAATTTGCAGAATTTAATATGCTGTGTAATGAGCATATTGGCTTTATTTTAGGAAGTATGAACAAAGTTGAGAGCCCAAAGAGGCCAGTGACTTACAGGTTCCCACAAGCAAACTAACAGAGGAGGGAGGAGCAAGCCATTTTGTGTGTATTTAAAATATTCCCTTCCTGTCCAGTTCCTGCTGTTGTGCCTCCCCTATCATGCACAACAAAAGAAAACAGAAAGAAATGAACACAGAAATATTAATTTTGCAGTTTGGGCTCCATAAGGCATCAGAAAACATTCTCATTTCCCCACCAGGAATGATGTTCACACAGCTGGGTCTGCAGGAAGCAGTCATCAACAATTTGTTAGGGTCTTATCTGATGTTTAATAACACCACCAAATAACTTACTTTTGGAAGAAAGGGAGGAATTTGAGTCCAAACTATATTTTAGGAGTAATTTCCAAACACCACCACCAAAAAAAAAGGCACCTTGGTGAGTTACAGTGTCTATTTTATTTTATTTTTAATAGACTCCTAGAAATATAAAATCATCCCAAAGTTGTGGGTTTTCATGTCAGAAGCTTCCTGAGTGTCTCTCACTGGAGCATCGTTAGCTAACAGAAGAAATTGATGAGAAGGCAGGACAAGTCACTGGAAGGTCACACCTATTAATTTAAATTCTGCTGCGAAACCAGCACATTCTCTGCATTTGTCCCAACACTGGGGGCAATTGGGAGAATTTATTTGTATTGTTCTAAGGATGCATACATTCTGTATAGAAAATGAGTTGCACCTGGAGCCTTCCATACATCTTCAGTGACTAGTTCACCACTTAGAAGATTCCTCCATGGGTGCCAATAGCTAGATGCTATTTATGCTACTCAGAGGTTCTGAGAGAGAAGCTTGGAACTCAGTGAAAACACAATATATGCTTCCCAGGAAATGTTCTTAGGGAAAAAGGAATGCATTTACTCCTCTGCACATAGGTTAATATTTTCTCTATTCTGTTGGGCATCAATCATTATTTTCATTTGAGAGCAACTTCAGTTTTCATTACGACAGACCAGAGAAAGGGTACCCTAAACAGCAGAAGAAAGACTGTCTATAAAAGGAGGAGAAGAAGGTGCAGCTTAACTCTCCCTGGCCTAGAAATCACAAAACACAGAGCACCACAGCCAGTTTCTGTAGTGGATGCAGAGGGCAGGAAATTGTAGCAAAGGTGGTGGGTCTAAGAAAGGCTTCATTCTTCTCTCCTGCACCTGTCCCCTTGCTGTGGCTCAGTCCTTGTATTTTGACACTGAGGTCTAATTGCTTTGGCCATAGTTCTTGGGAAGTTTCAACCAGGCAGTTCTGAGTTTTTCCCTTTTCTTCTTTTCCCCTTGGTCCTCAGCTACATCACAAAAGGCATGTATATGGCAAGATCACTGGTCCAAGAAGGATGAGAGAAGTGTGGAGAAGTCAGTCATCCAGACCTGAGTACACCCTGGTCCACTGTGAATGGTAGCCTCTCCTGCTTCCCATCCAAGCCCAGTATAGAATAATTATGCCCCTGTGGACTAAAGTCTTACCCATGAGGATAAATTATTTTTGTTCTAAGTCAATGATTTTGTGTGTGTGTATATGGAGTAGGAAATGGCAACCCACTCCAGTATTCTTGCCTGGAAAATTCCATGGACAGAGGAGCCTGGTGGGTTACAGTTCATGGGATCACAAAGAGTCAGACATGACTGAGTGACACACACACACACACACACACACACACACACAATGTAGCATTATGATAGCAATAACTAACCCAGACAGTTTTACTTCATAATTTCCTTCATTCGTGTTTCCTCTTGGGGGAAAGGGAGAATCGTATTGGCACTCCATGAACCTTAAAGAGGAATTAGGGAGCATTTTCTCTCATCAAGATAATTGATTAAACTATAAAACACAGAAAAGTAGTAACAATGACATGATGGTTCTCTTCTCTCGCTGTTAGGGTGATTTGAGTTGATCATGACTCTTCACTGCCTTGGAATAATTCTTAAAACTTTCTCTGGGGACTGCTGACTGTCTGTGGGAGCTAAATCCAGGCCTCACTGAGTAGGGGCTTCCCAGGTGGTGCTAGTGGTAAAGAACCTGCCTGACAATGCAAGAGACAAGAGTTCGATCCCTGGGTCAGGAAGATCCCCTGAAGGATGGCACGGCAACCCACTCCAGTATTCTTGCCCAGAGAATCCCATGGACAGAGTAGCCTGGCATGCTGCAGTTCATACAGTCACAAAGAGTTGGACATGACAAATGGCACACATGCACACTGAGTAGCTGTGATTAATCAAAAGTTCTGGCCACATAAAACTTCAGTCTCTGTTTTGCCTGTAAAATTCATGCTGTTGGATTACAAGGTGTCCTAGCCTGGGGCTCTGATCTTTGCCTTCTGTGCAGCCAGCATGGTTTTTAACTTAAATTTTAACTTCAAAGTGTTTCTTTCCCAAGTATACAATCTCATTCTCAAACGGTTGAACTGAGGTGGTCTGAACCAGGCAGTTCTGAGTTTTCCCTTTCTTCTTCCCCTTGGTCCTCAGCTACATCACAAAAGGCATGTATATGGCAAGATCACTGGTCCAAGAAGGATGAGAGAAGTGTGGAGAAGTCAGTCATCCAGACCTGAGTACACCCTGGTCCACTGTGAATGGCAGCCGCTCCTGCTTCCCATCCAAGCCCAGTATAGAATAATTATGCCCCTGTGGACTAAAGTCTTACCCATGAGGATAAATTATTTTTGTTCTAAGTCAATGATTTTGTGTGTGTGTATATGGAGTAGGAAATGGCAACCCACTCCAGTATTCTTGCCTGGAAAATTCCATGGACAGAGGAGCCTGGTGGGTTACAGTTCATGGGATCACAAAGAGTCAGACATGACTGAGTGACACACACACACACACACACACACACACACAATGTAGCATTATGATAGCAATAACTAACCCAGACAGTTTTACTTCATAATTTCCTTCATTCGTGTTTCCTCTTGGGGGAAAGGGAGAATCGTATTGGCACTCCATGAACCTTAAAGAGGAATTAGGGAGCATTTTCTCTCATCAAGATAATTGATTAAACTATAAAACACAGAAAAGTAGTAACAATGACATGATGGTTCTCTTCTCTCGCTGTTAGGGTGATTTGAGTTGATCATGACTCTTCACTGCCTTGGAATAATTCTTAAAACTTTCTCTGGGGACTGCTGACTGTCTGTGGGAGCTAAATCCAGGCCTCACTGAGTAGGGGCTTCCCAGGTGGTGCTAGTGGTAAAGAACCTGCCTGACAATGCAAGAGACAAGAGTTCGATCCCTGGGTCAGGAAGATCCCCTGAAGGATGGCACGGCAACCCACTCCAGTATTCTTGCCCAGAGAATCCCATGGACAGAGTAGCCTGGCATGCTGCAGTTCATACAGTCACAAAGAGTTGGACATGACAAATGGCACACATGCACACTGAGTAGCTGTGATTAATCAAAAGTTCTGGCCACATAAAACTTCAGTCTCTGTTTTGCCTGTAAAATTCATGCTGTTGGATTACAAGGTGTCCTAGCCTGGGGCTCTGATCTTTGCCTTCTGTGCAGCCAGCATGGTTTTTAACTTAAATTTTAACTTCAAAGTGTTTCTTTCCCAAGTATACAATCTCATTCTCAAACTGTGGGTGAATGAAAGCTGAGGTGGTCTGAAGGTGCTGTCAAGGCAGCTTTTTCCTAATCATTTAAAAAAGTCCTGACAGAAATCCAAGGGCTCTTGTCCCCTCTACACACCAAATTAATTGTAGATGTGTTGACGCATCTGTATAGGCAATGGTTACACCCTGATGACTTGAAGGTTCCTCAACTGTTTTCACTTTTTGGCAGCTGAATAAAGAGTGACACAGCATGAATGAATATTTTATAGAGGAGACATGACAGCCGTGAACAGGAATGGAGCATGGCTTTTGCTGTAGCCAGCAGTATCATGTCAGACTCTGCCACTGGTTTTAGCTGATGTGTTCAGGGTCCAGGGGTGAATGGGTTCGATTGTCTAACAGAGAAAGAAGAGTTTTTATGACCATCTGAAGGCATCTGATCCAGTTGAGCTAGGAATTAAAAGATTCGATTACAAAGTGATTAAGAAAGGTGTGGGCTTTTCTGGTGGTTCAGTGATAAAGAATCCACCTGCCAGTACAGCAGACATGAGTTCATTCCCTGATCCAGGAAGATCCCCCACAAGCCTTGAAGCAATTAAGCCTGTGCACCACAACTACTGAGCTTGTGCTCTAGAGTCCAGGAGCCAAAACTACTGAGGCTGGGTGCCCGAGTGCAATGAGAAGTCCATGCAGTACAACTAGAGAGTATCCCCCATTCACCACAACTAGAGAAAAGGCCGTTCAGCAACAGACTCAGCCCAGCCAAAAATAACTAACTAAATAAAATTATATATAAAAATGAAACGACTGTCCTAATGAATTCCTTAAAAGGGAGATGAGTCAGATGCTGCATTAGCTCAAATTATTTGTTGAAGGTTCTGATGAGAGGAAATCTCTCTTGTTCAATAGAAAGGAAATAATTGTTAGGAGCTATAATATAAATAATTGTTTGGAAATACTAGAGGGTTTGTGTTTCCAAAAGCAGTTTAAAGCTTTTTCTCATTCAGCACTTGTGGGAAAATACAGGAGTTCTGGAATCTTCTTCAGAGAAATCACTGATAAATATTTTACATCAACATTATCAATGAGTTAGCATTCTATTCAGTGAATATTGCACCGGAATCCAAGAAACCTGGGTTCAACTCGATTCTCCCATAATTTTCTTCATCTGCTGAGTCAATTTGGGTAAGTAGCTGACAGGCCCCTAGATCCTCAGTCCATAGGATTGAAGTTCCATAGTTGAGTCCATAGACCAGCAGTATCACTTGGATATTAATTAAAAATACAGTCTCTTGGCCCACTCCAGATCCACTGGATCAGAATTTGTATTTTAACAAGCTCTTTAGGTGAATCGAATGCATATTAAATGTTGGGAAGTGCTGGTCTAGAGCAGTGGTCCTCAGACTCCAACCTTTAACTGTCACTTTCATGATCTCTTATATAACCACATGCTATTATTTAATTGATGTCTTAACTGATTTTTTAAACCAAAATATATTATTGAAAACTAAGTGAAAATATCATTAGCTAGATGGAATCACATAAAAAAATTCACAATGAAATAAAATAATAGTTACATTTCCACAGGTTATTTGACACAGTGGTGAAGACTAAATGTATTGATAAGTGTAAGACAGTGGGAACATTGCCTTCCATGTAATAAATAAACGTCCTTGGGACTTCACTGATGGTACAGTGGTTAAAAATCACCCTGCCAATGCAAGAGACATGGGTTCATTCCCTGATCTGAGAAGATCCCACGTGATGTGGGATCCACAACTACTGAATTCCATACGCCTAGAGAGTGTCCTTGACAACAAGAGAAGTCACAACAATGAAAAGCCAAACACAGCAACTAAAGAGGAGTCCACCTCCCCACAAGTAGAGAAACCCTGAGGGCAGCAATGAAGACCTAGCACAGCCATAAATAAATAAATATCCTCATCAGTCATCCTTCTAAATGTAAGTCGCACCAAGTCCTCTATCACAGGAGAAGGGGATGACAGAGGATGAAATGGTTGGATGGCATCACTGACTCAATGGAATTGAGTTTGAGCAAACTCTGGGAAATAGTGAAGGGCAGGGAAGCCTGGCATGATGCAGTCCATGGGGTCGCAAAGAGTCAGATACAACTTAGCGACTGAATAACAACTACTTTGTCAAACCCCGCACGGCTTCCTGTTTCACACACAAGGTGACGCAGATTCCTCAAGACCTGTTGTGACTTGGCTTCCAGCACCCATTCTGACCCAAGTGCTTAACAATTTCCCTTCTACCCAGTGCCTTGCATGCACCCCTGCTTCCTTGCTATCCCTGAAGACGTCTGCCTCAGGATAGGCACGGAACACTTCCTTCTGCCTGGAACACTCTAGTGTTCCCTTTTGGGACACCAGAGCACTCTGGCCCCAGATATCAACTTGACTTGCTCTTTACTTCTCTGAAGTCTCTGTTTCATACACCTCATCTCTGTCAATCTCTCCACACTATTTATTTTCCTTTCCAGCATTTGATGTTTTATATTTATGTTTCATAATCTTTTTCTATCTGTACATTAACTCTGTCAGCACTACAAAAGAGTATCCATGAAAAAGATATTTTTCTTTACCAGTTAAATACCTAACAACTACTGTAGCCCTGACATTTAGCAGGTTTTTAATAATTAATTGCCAAATGGATGAGTAAATGAATGATAAAAATTGTTATTGTTGTTTCTTTGCTAAATCATATCTTTTTAACCAGGATAAGTGGTTAAGACAGTGGGAACATTGCCTTCCATGTAATAAATAAACGTCCTTGGGACTTCACTGATGGTACAGTGGTTAAAAATCACCCTGCCAATGCAAGAGACATGGGTTCATTCCCTGATCTGAGAAGATCCCACGTGATGTGGGATCCACAACTACTGAATTCCATACGCCTAGAGAGTGTCCTTGACAACAAGAGAAGTCACAACAATGAAAAGCCAAACACAGCAACTAAAGAGGAGTCCACCTCCCCACAAGTAGAGAAACCCTGAGGGCAGCAATGAAGACCTAGCACAGCCATAAATAAATAAATATCCTCATCAGTCATCCTTCTAAATGTAAGTCGCACCAAGTCCTCTATCACAGGAGAAGGGGATGACAGAGGATGAAATGGTTGGATGGCATCACTGACTCAATGGAATTGAGTTTGAGCAAACTCTGGGAAATAGTGAAGGGCAGGGAAGCCTGGCATGATGCAGTCCATGGGGTCGCAAAGAGTCAGATACAACTTAGCGACTGAATAACAACTACTTTGTCAAACCCCGCACGGCTTCCTGTTTCACACACAAGGTGACGCAGATTCCTCAAGACCTGTTGTGACTTGGCTTCCAGCACCCATTCTGACCCAAGTGCTTAACAATTTCCCTTCTACCCAGTGCCTTGCATGCACCCCTGCTTCCTTGCTATCCCTGAAGACGTCTGCCTCAGGATAGGCACGGAACACTTCCTTCTGCCTGGAACACTCTAGTGTTCCCTTTTGGGACACCAGAGCACTCTGGCCCCAGATATCAACTTGACTTGCTCTTTACTTCTCTGAAGTCTCTGTTTCATACACCTCATCTCTGTCAATCTCTCCACACTATTTATTTTCCTTTCCAGCATTTGATGTTTTATATTTATGTTTCATAATCTTTTTCTATCTGTACATTAACTCTGTCAGCACTACAAAAGAGTATCCATGAAAAAGATATTTTTCTTTACCAGTTAAATACCTAACAACTACTGTAGCCCTGACATTTAGCAGGTTTTTAATAATTAATTGCCAAATGGATGAGTAAATGAATGATAAAAATTGTTATTGTTGTTTCTTTGCTAAATCATATCTAACTCAATGTGATCCAATGGATTGTAATAAACCAGGACCCTCTGTCCATGTTAGTTTGATTGTTTAGGTTAGCTACTGCAATATAACAAACCATGCCAAAACTCAGTGACTTAAATCAAAGACAACTTTCTTGACTCAGACTTCAGAAATCAAGTAGGACTTGGGACACTTGTCTCCGTGTCACTTTCCAGCTGGGTCAGCTAAAAGGCTAGGGCAGAAATTAACATATTACTTAGTCCTGGTCTAATCAGGCAGATTCTGGACTTTTTAATAAGAGTGGACAATTCCAAGACCTGGGTTTCAGCTCAATGTAAGAATAATAGAAAGTTAAAGCAGTCTGAAGATGAAATAAAGGCTGAGGAGGAAATGAATTTCACTGACTTTTAAATAGGTCAGAATGGTCATCATGAAAACAAAAAATCTACAGGGCTTCCCTGGTGGTCCAGTGGGTAAAGAACCTACCTTTCAGTGCAAGGGTCACTGGTTCGATCCCTGGCCTGGGAAGATCCCACTTGCTGCAGAGCGGCATGTCCAATTGCAAGCCAGCACTCTGGAGCACATGCACTCAGAGCCAGTGCTCTGCAACAAGAGAGGCCACTGCAATGGGAGACCCACATAGGCCAAAGAATAAAGATGGATGAAAACCAATAATGACTTGGAGGCCAAAAAAAAAAAAAAAAGTTAAAAAAAATTAAAAAAATAAAAAACCAAAAACCTGCAAACAATAAATGCTGGAGAGGCTGCAGGAAAAGGGAACCTGCTTGCACAGTTGGTAGGAATAAAAGTGGAAAAAACCACTATGGAGAACACTATGAAGGTTCCTTAAAAACCTAAAAATCAGGAGACTTCCCTGATGGTTCAGTGGTTAAGACTTTGCCTTCTAATGCAGAGGGTACAGGTTCAATCCCTGGTTGGGAGCTAAGACCCCACATGCCTCATGATCAAAAAAAACCAAAAAAAAACACAAAAAGTGACTAACAGGGACCTCCCTGGTGGTCAAGCTGCTAAGATACCAAGCTCTCAGTGCAGGAGTCCTGGGTTCGATCCCTGATCAGGGAACTAGATCCCACCTGCCCCAACTAAGAGTTCACATGCCTCAGCTACAACCCAGGGTAGCCAAATAAAATAAAAATATTAAAAAAAAATGAAAATCTAGAAATCAGACTACTATATGACCCAGCAATCCTACTACTGGGCCTATGTCCTGAGAAAACTATAATTCAGAAAGATATTTATAACCCACACTTGATTGAAGCAATGTTTACAGTAGGCAGGATATGAAAGCAACCTAAATGTCCACAAAAGATGAATGGATAAAGAAGATGCAGCATATATATACAATGGAATATTACTTAGCCATAAAAAGGAATGAAATTGGATCAATTTAAGTGATGTGGGTGCACCTAGAATCTGTCATACAGAGTGAAGTAAGTCAGAATATTATATATTAATGCATATACATGGTATATAGAAAAATGGTACTGGTGAACTTATTTGTGGGAGAGGAATAGATACGCAGATTTAGAGAACAGACTTGTGGACACAGCAGGGGAAGGGCAAATTGAGAGTAACATCCACATATACACACTACCATGTGTAAAGCAGATAGCCAGTGGGAAGCAACTGTGTAGCACAGGGAGCTCAGTTCAGTGCTCTGTGATGACCTAGAGGGCTGGGATAGGGTCATATAACTGATTCACTTCATTGTACAGCAGCAATCAACCCAACATTGTAAAGCTATTTATGGTGGCTCAGACAGTGAAGAATCGGCCTGCAATACAGGAGCCCAAGGTTCAGTCCCTGAGTCAGGAAGATCCCCAGGTGGAGGGCATGGTGACCCATTGCAGTATTCCTGCCTAGGGAATTCCATAGACAGAGAAGCCTGGTGGGCTACTATCCATAGGTTCACAAACAGTCAGACACAATGGAAATGACATAGCACGCACACACACATTAGCTCCTAGGAGCTGGCTATATATTTCACTGCTTCCCCAGACTTCACAGCTAACTGCACTGATAAATATTTTTTTCTATTTGGAGTCCTAATATTCTCATCACACAGAAGACTGGTTGACGACCTAATTAGTCTATGAGGGGGATGCATATCCTGTTTCAATTAAATTACATAGCCTGGCAAAAAACAATTACTTATTTTTAAATAGATACAGTAATATGTCTGGAAGCAATATTAATTGAAGTAAAAAGGTAAAGCTAGAGACAAAGGCAGAAGGATCGTGTGTTGTTTCATGATCCACGATTAGATTACCGGAATGTGGTTGTGTAAGCTGAGTCTCTCATCAACCATCTCTAACGCTGCATGCTGCATGAATAATTGATAAGCATAAATAAATGAGGGGAGACATTTATTACCATGGTTCTTAGTCTTTATAAAGTGAAAACTTTGTATGGAGTCTTTTTTTTTTCAATACCTTGGAAAAGGTCAGAGTGACAGAAAGAGTACTCTCTGTTCAGTAATGCTTCACAGGTTAGTATATTTAATCATCCTAGATACATTTATGTAGAGCAGGTTGGTGAAGAACTCAGGACTGAGAAAAACACAGTTCTGCCTCTTAGCAGCTATGTGACCTGGAAGAATTTAGAACCTCTCTCTACAAGTTCTGTCTTTCTTGCCTTCAAGATGGGGAGAGTATAATGTCAGTCTAATAGATGTATTATGAAATAATTTGATGCCTTTACAGCTCTTAGGATGCAACTGTTGGTCAGTAAGGGCTAACAATCATCACTTTGTTATAACTTTAAAATAATTGTTTATGATGTACATATACTGAAGACCCCTTTCAACCAGTCTGCCAACTTTAGGATTCCTTAGCGAAGTATACTGAGTAACATGGATTTGCACATTTGTACCTCCAGTCACTTAAATTCTCCCTATTGTTTTAAAAAGTTTGACAAGTTTATTCTTCTAATATATCCTCTGGGCAAAGTGTTCATTTTCTAAAACTGGCACAAGAGCTAGACACTAACAAAACAAATAAAACACAAAAATACATATAAATTTAAAGCTTAGGTAGTGGATAATTGTTCTAAAATGATATGTAGGTTTTAGCCACATTAAAGCTGGGAGATTTGCAATTTTAAAACAGTAGATAATTCAATAATTTCAATCCCATTTGTTAATCTAACAAGGCTCCCTGCTGGTCAATTAGCCAATCATTTGTTTATAAAGAAACCAAGATTAAATACATTGCTTATACGCAATTTCACTCCAGTGTGTGACTTGTAAGACTATTTTGAAGGTTAAATTCAAGTCCCTAATTGGTTTATAAGCTGTGTCTAAGTGTACATGCATGCTAAGTTGCTTCAATCATGTCGGACTCTTTGCAACCCTATGGACTGTAGCCTGCCAGGCTCCTCTATCTATGGGGTTCTCCAGGCAAGAATACTGGGCATACTGGGTTGCAATCTTCTCCAGGGCATCTTCCCTATCCAGGCATCAAACCGCCTCTATTATGCCTCCTGCATTGGCAGGAAGGTTCTTTATCACTAGTGCCCCCTAAGAAGCCCTAGGTCTAAGCAACTCAGCTTAACCAGTCATTGTAATTTTCAAAGCATCACCAGGTTGTTCATATTCTCCAAAGAGTATGAATAATATTATCTCCAATTTTTGCAACTATATAAAATGCCATCTTTAATGGTTTATTTGAAATTTGAAAACCATATAAACACACAAACATTTTAAAAGCTCTATTTTAGAGTCTGGCTTAGCATGCACAGGGGCAAAATTATTGAGCCCCATGTCTTGAACTTGGTCTCTCTACCTTGGCACTGTTGACATAGGGGCCAGATCATTCTCTGCTGGGAGGTGGGGCGTCCTGTGTAGGTCAGGGGTTCAGTAGCAACTCTGGCCTCTACCTACTAGAAGTCAGTAATACTTCCTCCTCATTGTGAGAAATTAAAATCTCTCCAGACATTGCTAAATGTATCCTGGGAGGGAGGGAAAAAATCATCCTCTGTTGAAAATCCTTGTCCTAAACCAACCCTTTCAAAAATTTTTGAAAGAAATAAAGATCCTTACTGGTTCATGTAATTTGATTGCATTATATAAGAAAATCAAAACCTTGTTGGTTGTATTTATGACTGTTTCTACTTTAGTCCTAAATTCCAGCTCCTCTTTCTCTGTTTCCTCATTTGTGCCTTATACTAGGAATTTTTTAAATTTAAAATTTCCCCTGGATTGAGAAGGTAACGGTATTAGCACAGTTTATTCAGCAAGGAATGTCCCCTGCTGTAAAATAGGTGGACAAAATTTATTGATTTGCCATAAAAGTCATACATTTATAAAGTGCCCAGCATTTGAGAAAATGGTTATAAAAAAAATCTAAATCTTTACCTCAACACAATGAGCTGGTAATAAGGTTTGAGCTGTATGATAAGAGGAGATGTAAAATATGTTGGCAGAATTTGTATTAACTTTGTGGTTTGCAAAGCTTATGGAAGCTGAATAGAAAACTGTAAGAAGGATGGTGAACACTTCATCAACCTTGTGGTAAAAACAGTTGTAGGAAACCAGATTCACATCTCTTCCTATCTAAGTCTCTTCTCTCTGGGGACTGCGTGCTTAATACATTCTGTGTCTTTAACACTGACATACTTCAAGGAATGTGTGATGGAGCACGAGCACTTTCTGCCTGGAGTTGGAAACCCAGAAAAACAATAAATGTTTATGGAAGGTGGTTAAATTTAGGTGCTTAAACAGCTAATTATTGAAATTTTTGAATAAAAATTATCTCCAATTTTGCAACTATAAAATGCCATCTTTAATGGGTTATTTGAAATTTGAAAACCATATAAACACACAAACATTTTAAAAGCTCTATTTTAGAGTCTGGCTTAGCATGCACAGGGGCAAAATTATTGAGCCCCATGTCTTGAACTTGGTCTCTCTACCTTGGCACTGTTGACATAGGGGCCAGATCATTCTCTGCTGGGAGGTGGGGCGTCCTGTGTAGGTCAGGGGTTCAGTAGCAACTCTGGCCTCTACCTACTAGAAGTCAGTAATACTTCCTCCTCATTGTGAGAAATTAAAATCTCTCCAGACATTGCTAAATGTATCCTGGGAGGGAGGGAAAAAATCATCCTCTGTTGAAAACCCTTGTCCTAAACCAACCCTTTCAAAAATTTTTGAAAGAAATAAAGATCCTTACTGGTTCATGTAATTTGATTGCATTATATAAGAAAATCAAAACCTTGTTGGTTGTATTTATGACTGTTTCTACTTTAGTCCTAAATTCCAGCTCCTCTTTCTCTGTTTCCTCATTTGTGCCTTATACTAGGAATTTTTTAAATTTAAAATTTCCCCTGGATTGAGAAGGTAACGGTATTAGCACAGTTTATTCAGCAAGGAATGTCCCCTGCTGTAAAATAGGTGGACAAAATTTATTGATTTGCCATAAAAGTCATACATTTATAAAGTGCCCAGCATTTGAGAAAATGGTTATAAAAAAAATCTAAATCTTTACCTCAACACAATGAGCTGGTAATAAGGTTTGAGCTGTATGATAAGAGGAGATGTAAAATATGTTGGCAGAATTTGTATTAACTTTGTGGTTTGCAAAGCTTATGGAAGCTGAATAGAAAACTGTAAGAAGGATGGTGAACACTTCATCAACCTTGTGGTAAAACAGTTGTAGGAAACCAGATTCACATCTCTTCCTATCTAAGTCTCTTCTCTCTGGGGACTGCGTGCTTAATACATTCTGTGTCTTTAACACTGACATACTTCAAGGAATGTGTGATGGAGCACGAGCACTTTCTGCCTGGAGTTGGAAACCCAGAAAAACAATAAATGTTTATGGAAGGTGGTTAAATTTTAGGACTCCATTCACAGCAAATGTTAAACACATCAAGTCTTGCTGAAAGCGCAAGCATTGTTGGGATTCTGGGCTGACAGAATCTCCCTGCACAGAATAGGCTCCTGTTTTGGTTCCTGCTAGAGGAAACAGACTTAAGGTGAAATAAAGACTTTTTTCCTTCACCTTTGATGACAGACAGGCGCATTGCTGAGTGCTTGCTGCAAGAGTCTTGTGCGTCTAAATGTTTAAAATGCACTTTCTAATTTCTTTCGTGTTTTAGGAATTCTATTCTGGGCTTCCAAAATTTCCTAACTTTTGGACAACTCTCCCAGTTCTGTCTCAGATCCTGAGCTCTCTCCTGGATTTCAGACTTTTATTTTCAACCATATTGAAAGCATATCCACAAAGACACTTATTAGGTATCTCTCTCAAGTATAGCGTGTTTGAAATTAGACCAACCTGGTTTCCTTTCAGTATTCATTCCTACGTCTCAGTGAATACTGTCTTGATCAAGGAAGAAACCTTGAAGTCATCCTTGACTCTGATCCAGTGCCCAGTCCTCCTCCCTAAACTGTGATTGCTCTCATCTCTCTTTCCTGTTATGCAGCCTGTATCCACCCACTTCTCTGCATTTCTACCTCCTCTGCTACCTCCTCTGTTGAAGCAACCCGAGGGTCCCCAGTGAGGACTGCTGGTCTGTCTGTTTCTAGCCCTGCCTTCTGACAGCCCACTGTATCTTCAGCACACAGCAGAGTCATAAAAAAATAAAAGGAAATTAACGTTCGATCACATCCTTCTCCTGCCTAAAAAGAAAAATCAAGCTCATAGAAAAAGTGATCAGATCTGCGGTTACTTGGGGTGGGGTGGGATGGGGTCACGGGTGGAGGGGGAGGGGCTGGATGAAGGTAACCAAAAGGTAAAACCTAGATGCAAGATACAGAAGTACTAAGGATGCAAGCTAAAAGTTACTTGGGGTGGTTACATTCTGTGTCTTTAACACTGACATACTTCAAGGAATGTGTGATGGAGCACGAGCACTTTCTGCCTGGAGTTGGAAACCCAGAAAAACAATAAATGTTTATGGAAGGTGGTTAAATTTTAGGACTCCATTCACAGCAAATGTTAAACACATCAAGTCTTGCTGAAAGCGCAAGCATTGTTGGGATTCTGGGCTGACAGAATCTCCCTGCACAGAATAGGCTCCTGTTTTGGTTCCTGCTAGAGGAAACAGACTTAAGGTGAAATAAAGACTTTTTTCCTTCACCTTTGATGACAGACAGGCGCATTGCTGAGTGCTTGCTGCAAGAGTCTTGTGCGTCTAAATGTTTAAAATGCACTTTCTAATTTCTTTCGTGTTTTAGGAATTCTATTCTGGGCTTCCAAAATTTCCTAACTTTTGGACAACTCTCCCAGTTCTGTCTCAGATCCTGAGCTCTCTCCTGGATTTCAGACTTTTATTTTCAACCATATTGAAAGCATATCCACAAAGACACTTATTAGGTATCTCTCTCAAGTATAGCGTGTTTGAAATTAGACCAACCTGGTTTCCTTTCAGTATTCATTCCTACGTCTCAGTGAATACTGTCTTGATCAAGGAAGAAACCTTGAAGTCATCCTTGACTCTGATCCAGTGCCCAGTCCTCCTCCCTAAACTGTGATTGCTCTCATCTCTCTTTCCTGTTATGCAGCCTGTATCCACCCACTTCTCTGCATTTCTACCTCCTCTGCTACCTCCTCTGTTGAAGCAACCCGAGGGTCCCCAGTGAGGACTGCTGGTCTGTCTGTTTCTAGCCCTGCCTTCTGACAGCCCACTGTATCTTCAGCACACAGCAGAGTCATAAAAAAATAAAAGGAAATTAACGTTCGATCACATCCTTCTCCTGCCTAAAAAGAAAAATCAAGCTCATAGAAAAAGTGATCAGATCTGCGGTTACTTGGGGTGGGGTGGGATGGGGTCACGGGTGGAGGGGGAGAGGGGCTGGATGAAGGTAACCAAAAGGTAAAAACCTAGATGCAAGATACAGAAGTACTAAGGATGCAAGGTAAAATACAATACAATAATGACTATAGTCTCTTGTACGGTATAGTCCGAAGTTATTAAGAGAGTTGACCCCAGGCTTCCCTCGGACTTAGTGATAAAGAATCTGCCTGTCAGTGCAAGAGAGGGGTTTGATCCCTGGTCTTGGAAGATCTCATATGCCTCGGGGCAACTATGCCCATGCGCCACAACTACTGAAGCCCAGGTGCCCTAAAGCCCATGCCCCCACAATGAGAAGCCACTGCAATGAGAAGCCCATGCACTAGAACTAGAGAGTAGCCACGGCTCACCACAGCTAGAGAAAGCCTTAGGCCAGCACAAAGATGCAAAAATAAAGAAAGAAAGAAATTAGAAAAAGAGTTGACCTCAAGGCTTTTCATCACAAGAAAAGCATTTTTTCTTTTCTTTCTTTTTCTTGTACATATGGGAGATGACAGAGGCTAAGAAAATGACTCAGGTGATCATGTCACAATACATTTAAGTTGAATTGTGATGCTGTACACCTTAAACTTATACAGTGTTGTATAACTATATCCCCATAAAAACTAGAAAAATATCTTGAAAACTCAAAAAAAAAATAACTTTAGTCTCTTTTAATAAAATTCAGACAGGTAAGGGCTAGAAATAGATACTTCCAATATATCTTACAATTGCCAAGAGTTTTGAAAGTGCATGTCTTCTATTTTGTCCTCCAAGTGATGACAAAGGGAGAAGAAAAATAAAAATGGTTAAAAGGACAGAAAATAGGTCATTTGGAAAAAAGGTGTGGTTTGGTGGGGGTTTTTTGACCTTTTCTTCCCCATATAAAACGATTGCCTAACCTGAAAAAGAAAAAGTAAAAAAGAAAGAAAGAAAACCTTTGCCGTGATCTCATGTGTGTGCGTTTGTTTGTGTGTGTTCAGACATTCAATTGTGTCCACATCTTTGTGACACCATGGACTATAGCCCCAGGCTCCTCTATCCATGAAATTTCCCAGACAAGAATACTGGAGTGAGTTGCCTTTTCCTTTTCCCAGGGATCTTCCCAACCAAGGGACTGAACTTGTATCTCCTGAATTAACAGGCAGATTCTTTACCACTGTGCCGCATCTACTAAATATTAGGGCTGATACAATCACTCCTGCTTCCCTCAAAACTCTTAACACTCCTATCATCTGATTCATCCTTGCTCCACCATTCTTTCTGTTTCTCTAACATTTATGGATTTGGTGCCATCTCTGAGTTTTCCCTCCTGCCTGGAATGATATTCCCCAAGAGAGGGTGTCACCAATCCATCCCACCATTGAGAGTTCTATCTTAAAGTGGTTGCTTCAGAGATGTCTAGTCCTATCTATCCCTCAGTTACTGTCTACTGTATTATACTGTTTAGTTATTTTATTTAGAAACATTTCCATTACAATAATCTAATGTATCCAAAAGCTTCATGAGCACGAGGACACTGGTTTCTTCCCCATGTGCCCCTGCACCTCTGTAACCTTAGAACCTGACATGATGCCTGAGATAGCACATAGTGCTCAATAAACAAGTACTTAGGATGGAAAAGTCTTCCTTGATTCTTGCCCAAACACTTGACTTGGAATGAATTATGTCTCAGCATTTTCACAGAAATGTGGATAAAGAGAGAAGTGATTTAAAAAATATTACATGAACTGCCAGTTATTCCAGTTTTGCAGGTGACACTGGAAACTGGTAAAGTACCTGCCTGAAAATGCAGCAGATGCAGAACATTTGACCTGGGCAGGCTAGAAATAGATACTATTTCTTACAATTGCCAAGAGTTTTGAAAGTGCATGTCTTCTATTTTGTCCTCCAAGTGATGACAAAGGGAGAAGAAAAATAAAAATGGTTAAAAGGACAGAAAATAGGTCATTTGGAAAAAAGGTGTGGTTTGGTGGGGGTTTTTTGACCTTTTCTTCCCCATATAAAACGATTGCCTAACCTGAAAAAGAAAAAGTAAAAAAGAAAGAAAGAAAACCTTTGCCGTGATCTCATGTGTGCGTTTGTTTGTGTGTGTTCAGACATTCAATTGTGTCCACATCTTTGTGACACCATGGACTATAGCCCCAGGCTCCTCTATCCATGAAATTTCCCAGACAAGAATACTGGAGTGAGTTGCCTTTTCCTTTTCCCAGGGATCTTCCCAACCAAGGGACTGAACTTGTATCTCCTGAATTAACAGGCAGATTCTTTACCACTGTGCCGCATCTACTAAATATTAGGGCTGATACAATCACTCCTGCTTCCCTCAAAACTCTTAACACTCCTATCATCTGATTCATCCTTGCTCCACCATTCTTTCTGTTTCTCTAACATTTATGGATTTGGTGCCATCTCTGAGTTTTCCCTCCTGCCTGGAATGATATTCCCCAAGAGAGGGTGTCACCAATCCATCCCACCATTGAGAGTTCTATCTTAAAGTGGTTGCTTCAGAGATGTCTAGTCCTATCTATCCCTCAGTTACTGTCTACTGTATTATACTGTTTAGTTATTTTATTTAGAAACATTTCCATTACAATAATCTAATGTATCCAAAAGCTTCATGAGCACGAGGACACTGGTTTCTTCCCCATGTGCCCCTGCACCTCTGTAACCTTAGAACCTGACATGATGCCTGAGATAGCACATAGTGCTCAATAAACAAGTACTTAGGATGGAAAAGTCTTCCTTGATTCTTGCCCAAACACTTGACTTGGAATGAATTATGTCTCAGCATTTTCACAGAAATGTGGATAAAGAGAGAAGTGATTTAAAAAATATTACATGAACTGCCAGTTATTCCAGTTTTGCAGGTGACACTGGAAACTGGTAAAGTACCTGCCTGAAAATGCAGCAGATGCAGAACATGTGGGTTTGATTCCTGGGTCAGGAAGATCCCCTGTCGGAGGGTCTGTCAACTCACTCCAGTATTCTTGCCTGGAGAATACCATGGACAGAGGACCTTGGCGGAAAATAAACATATGAAAATAGCCCACATTATATCTCATCAGGGAAATGCAAGTTAAAACAATAATACACACCTACTGGAATGGCCAAAATCCAGAGCACTGACTACACCAAATGCTGGTGAGGATGTAGAGCAACAGGAGCTCTCATTCAGTGCTGATGCGAGGCAAAATGGTATAGCCACTTTGGAACACAATTTGCTATCAGAAAACGTGAGACTCCTGGTTCAGAGATAAAACTGATTTAATACTGACAGCAACAGCAGTAGCTAGTGTATCAGGAAGTCTCAGTTTTGTGCCTGTCTTGTTGCCTTGGCTGGAGTTTTCAGAAGCATGCTATATAACAACAGTCCCTTGGTTTGCTTCTAATCTTAGTGATGGTGCCCAAATGTTTCAACATTGACTCTGATACTGTTTGTCTTATTAAGCTCCATCTCTACTTATTCCTATTTTTACAATGATTAATGATAAATTTTACCAAATATCTTTTATTCATCAGTAGATTTAATTATGTTTCTCCTTTCATCTCTCCTTCCCCTCTCTGGTAGACGCACTTTCTTCCTAAGGATATGCTATCATTATAAACAGAGTATCTCCAGCTTGCCCTAGCTAGTGGACACCTTTTTTTTTTCCCTATAATTTTTCTGGCAGAAACCCCTCACACTTCTTCACTTGTGGATGGTGTCTGTGTAGCCTCCAGCTATAAAAGTGATTTCCTCTCATCTTAATGTGTCTTTTTACACATATCAATCAATTAATTAGCTTAAGAGATACTATAACAGTAAGACTTTTTAACATTCTTGAAACCAGCCTTACTTTATGATATAAAATTTCTCTTGTATAGGAATGGACTGAATTGGCTAATATTTTATTTTTGTGTCAATATTAATATGTGAGATTGATATCCTGTAGCTTCTCATATAAAGCTTTGTTAAGTTTTGATTTCAAAGTTATGCTTCATAAAATTAACTAGAAATATTTTATTCTTTTGCTCTGCTCTAGAGCAGATTGTAAGAGCATCGGGGATTGAAACAAATCCGTCACAAAGTCCTCTTGAGATGTATCCCACTAACAACTGTTTTATCACTCATTGCTTTCCTTTTTTTAATGATTTTTTTCCTAGAATAAATTTCAAAAATGTATATTTTCTAACAATATTGTCTACTCAACTAAAGGTTTCCAATTCATTAAAGCCAACTGTTATTTTGTGTATCCAATTATTTTTGACTTTGCAGACTACATGATCTTCGTCATAATTATTCAACTCAGTAGTTAATTTAAAGGCAGCGATAGATGTGATCAGAGCTGCAGTTCCAAGATAACTTTCTTTACAAAAACAGGCAGCAGGCAGAGTTTGTACACCTACAAGTTTCAAGGGAGAGATGAGAGAGGAGGTCTCCATACTTGTTTTTCTGTCTCAGTCTTACTCAGAAATCCCTAAGTTGCTACGTATTAACTGTAAGAATTGCAAAGACACGACGGACAGAAAGCTGTTAGGGAAAGAGCCTATTTGGGAAGAGTTCCTGGGTGAGATCCACAGGTCCAAGAGGTGGGCCAGTGAAGTTGTGCCCCAGAGATGGGACAAGGAGGTTTTATTAGGGAGGAAAGGGGAGAAGAAAAAAGGAGAGGGGGATTCTTCAGAGCAGGTGCAGAAACGAAGTCTTTGTTTAAGTTAGGCGGGAAATTAGTGATGAGTCTGCTGTCCTTGAGTTGTCTGTGGGCATGGGAGTATGCAGTTCTTGTCACTTTCCAGATGTAGTGGAGAATCTTTATGGCCAGAGCGAACTCCTTATCGCCGGCCTTGAGTGACTCCCAGGCGCCAGCAGATCAGCAACTGGCCCTATGATGCTGACCCTTTAGGGCCGGGGAGTTCGCAACTGCCGTATTAACCCCTTAATAGCCTACCAACCTAACATTAACCTCCTTCCCAGATGTTAGTTTTCCTAACTCAAGCATGAGTAGGTCTCTATTTCTTGGTCACTTCCTCCCTATCTCGTATCCTCAAAGCCTGTGTCTTTCATGTGGTTGAATGCATCAGGCTTTGGGCTGTTTCACTTCCCTTGCTCTTTCTTACACATACTGATTTGCCTTTAAACTCCTTTGATCACACTTATGGAACTGTCTAAGTTGGCGTTGGTAGATATTCTCTTTCCCAGTCTACCTGTGGGGTGCCCGTGGCCATTAAAATAGGACTTCTAAAGGCACACATCTGAAAGGAAAAATGTTCTTTTGCCAGAGAATAATAAATTATTAACTCTCCACAATCCATCCAGCTCAAGGTCAGGGTAAATTTTAGAGGAGGAATGAAGGAGAGAAAGAAATCATCAGGAGGAAGAAGAGAACAAAATGAAGACCAATAATCCCATCTTTTCTGGTTGCCTCTATTTATCCCCTTGTATGCTCAGTAGTTCAGTCATTCAGTCATGTCTGGCTCTTTGCATGTCCATGGCCTGTAGACTGCTAGGCCCCTCTGTCCATGGGATTTTCCAGGCAGGAATACTGGAGTGGGTTGCCATTTCTTACTCTAGGGCATCTTCCTAATGCAGGGATTGGACCCTCATCTCGTGTGTCTCCTGCACTGAGAGACAGATTCTTTACCACCAAGCCACGTGGGAAGTCTTATTTATCCCCTTTCTTCTTGCTTATAAGAGACCAGGAAGGAAAGAGTTCAAGAAAACTATGGTCATTGAGTGCCCCCCCCCCCCAAAAAAAAGAAGCAGAAGGCTTCCTGTGAGCAGTGACAATCAATCCACTGCAAATTTCTTCCCCCTGTAGACTGTTCCTTCCTCCCCGGGTGCAGCTGAGGAAGTCGTTCTCTGGTCAGACTACCTTAAATGCTGACCTGAAGCTGACGGTGCAATAACAGTAGTTCAAGTGTAGCCTGAAGTCCAGTTCTGAAAGGGAACTTTAGCTCCGCAGAAACAGAGCTGCTTCTGAGAGATACAACTGGACCTTTGAGAGATGAAGGGAATGGAAGACGTTGTAGTCTGTGTTCATCCAAAGCCTGGAGAAGGCAGAGGCAGCAGTGACCACAAAGGGGGAGTGACAGAGGTCAAGGAGTGTCCACAGCACAGGAAAATGCGTCTCACCAGGTCTAGAGAAAACACAATTGCTCTGTGCTCTGGAGATGGCTGGGGCCAGGTTTCATGATTAAGAAAACATGAACTTTCACCTGCAGTCCGAGAACTTCCATGTTCCAAGTAGAAAGTTCCTGAAACAGAGTTCTTCTCTCTATGTAACTTAATAAGCAATTTTTCTTTCTTTCTTTTTTTAAATTAAGATGATTTCTAATTGTGTTTGGTTCTCTATCTGAGTATCTGACGAGCTGTCCAGTATCCATGAATCTGTTTCAACATTCTCTGTTGAAACCTTTACACCTTAGTTTTAATGATCCCACTCAATCCTTGCACTTATCCTGAAGCGCCTGGTCATTCTCACTGTCTCCCATGGAATCTCCCGTCTCCTTTCCCCTATATCTATGCTGGAGGGGCCACTGTCTCTCCATGTCCTCTCACCCATGGCTCTCAACCACTCTGTGTCTCCAGCTTTCCAGCTCTTGACACTGCATTTCACCTTCAACCACCCTGCAAGGACATTGCTCTTGACATAACCCTTGGATATACAATATTTCTCATATAACTATTTTATACAATCTTCTCCACTCTCAGTTTTCTTAGAGAATGACTTCCAAGCTTCCCCCCGCCTCCCCACCTTCTGAAGGGAACCCTAATTTCTTGAAATTAAATTGCTCACAATGGAGGCCATCTTTGCCTATGAAAACTTTCTAATTTTCCTCAGTCATGTTTCAAACTTGATAGGTGGATTATCTTTGGGCAGTTCTGAGATAGAATTGGACCCTCATTTGACTTTGACCTTTGGGATCTTCATGTGGTCCCTGCTACTATTACCTTAACACATACCCTTGTCAGGTTTTGACTTTCCACAAGTCTAAATCAAAACTTACTCTTCAGTGTGCCATTTTTGAAGGGTCTATTTGCTTCTGAATTCCCTTATATGGTGTGGCAATTCAAAATGGAACCGCTGAGGACCTGGGTTAACATCCTAGCTCTGTCACATTCTGTGTGTCCTTGGGGGAAACCTCTTTTCTACAGATGGAGATGGTAAAAAACCCACCTGAAGTTGTAGAAATAAATTAGAACTTTTGGTGCATAGACATTACCCTAAAGGATTTAAGAGGGGAACATGGCAAACAAAGAATTATGGGAAAAGAAAAAAGAATTATGTGTGGAAAATTTTGCATTGTAAAGAAAAATTTAAAATGAAAATGAGTCTCAACCCACTGGTGAAATTTCACCCAAGCTAACAAACTAGTCATCCTGATGGAGGTACTGAGAATGGGAGGCTTCTAACTGAAACCTTCAGACCATTGTTTCAACAACCCAAGATCTTTTAGCACAACAGAGAAACTAGCTGTGGTATTAGGGGATATTAGAACAGAAGCAAGAGGGCTGAACGTGGTGGGACCTCACCTCATCAGTTCAGATTATTGGCCCTGGCCTCTAGCAGGATGCATTTTCATTGTCTCCTGGCCACATTTCCCAGACTATTCTCCTCTCTTTGTTCCAGACCTAAATTCTCACATTCACGGAGTGGTCCTAAGTCTAAGTCATCCGCATCTGGCCTCCTTCAATCTGCTACACAAAGCCACAATGATGAAGAGGATTCAGAAATTATTCCTGCCCTAGAAATGTTTATCTGTCCCATTTTTCTAGATTCCATACACATGTGTCAATACACAATGTTTTCCTCTTTCTGACTTCATTTTGTATGACTGACTCTAGATCCACACCTCTGCAAGTGATTGAATATATACACTGCCATGTGTAAAATAGCTAGCTAGTGGAAACCTGCACAGGAAGCTCACCTTGGTGCTCTGTGAGGACCTCCAGTGGTGGGGAGAGGGGGTGAGGGGGAGGCAGAGAGATGTTCATGAGGGAGGAAATACATGTAGCTGATTCATTTCATTATACAGCAGAAACTAACACACTGTACAGCAATTATAGTCCCACTGAAAATAATTCAAATTTGAGACTCTGGCAGGTCTGCATTTGGACCCTTGTGCCAAGGGTTTACCTGTCACAGGCTCACCTCTGATGCTGAGCAAGAGGCTACTTGAAGTTTCCTATCCTGCTTAGGGTGGAGGACACATGACTCCCCCACCTCCCCACCAGATTTGTGTGAGGGGTAATGGGTTGGCTTCCCTGGTGGGTCAGGCAATAAAGAACCTGCCTGCAATGTGGCAGACCAGGGTTCAGTCCTTGGGTTGGGAAGATCCCCTGGAGAAATGAATGACAATTCACTCCAGTATTCTTGCCTGGAGAATTCCATGGAAAGAGGAACTCGTTGAAAATGAGTCTCAACCCACTGGTGAAATTTCACCCAAGCTAACAAACTAGTCATCCTGATGGAGGTACTGAGAATGGGAGGCTTCTAACTGAAACCTTCAGACCATTGTTTCAACAACCCAAGATCTTTTAGCACAACAGAGAAACTAGCTGTGGTATTAGGGGATATTAGAACAGAAGCAAGAGGGCTGAACGTGGTGGGACCTCACCTCATCAGTTCAGATTATTGGCCCTGGCCTCTAGCAGGATGCATTTTCATTGTCTCCTGGCCACATTTCCCAGACTATTCTCCTCTCTTTGTTCCAGACCTAAATTCTCACATTCACGGAGTGGTCCTAAGTCTAAGTCATCCGCATCTGGCCTCCTTCAATCTGCTACACAAAGCCACAATGATGAAGAGGATTCAGAAATTATTCCTGCCCTAGAAATGTTTATCTGTCCCATTTTTCTAGATTCCATACACATGTGTCAATACACAATGTTTTCCTCTTTCTGACTTCATTTTGTATGACTGACTCTAGATCCACACCTCTGCAAGTGATTGAATATATACACTGCCATGTGTAAAATAGCTAGCTAGTGGAAACCTGCACAGGAAGCTCACCTTGGTGCTCTGTGAGGACCTCCAGTGGTGGGGAGAGGGGGTGAGGGGGAGGCAGAGAGATGTTCATGAGGGAGGAAATACATGTAGCTGATTCATTTCATTATACAGCAGAAACTAACACACTGTACAGCAATTATAGTCCCACTGAAAATAATTCAAATTTGAGACTCTGGCAGGTCTGCATTTGGACCCTTGTGCCAAGGGTTTACCTGTCACAGGCTCACCTCTGATGCTGAGCAAGAGGCTACTTGAAGTTTCCTATCCTGCTTAGGGTGGAGGACACATGACTCCCCCACCTCCCCACCAGATTTGTGTGAGGGGTAATGGGTTGGCTTCCCTGGTGGGTCAGGCAATAAAGAACCTGCCTGCAATGTGGCAGACCAGGGTTCAGTCCTTGGGTTGGGAAGATCCCCTGGAGAAATGAATGACAATTCACTCCAGTATTCTTGCCTGGAGAATTCCATGGAAAGAGGAACTCGTTGTGTTATACTTTATGGGGTCTCAAAGAGCTGGATATGACTAAGTGACTGAAACTTTCACCACTTAGCACCTAAGATGTGCTCAATAAAAAGAAACCAGAAACTCCATTAGCTGTTTGAAAAATTAAATTAAAAAAATTTAGTGTTGAATTTCTTTAAGGCAATGTTTCATTTAAAAGAGAGCACGTCTGGGGTAAAAGGGTGTTTTAAATCAGCACTTCTTTTCCTTCCACAGTGATCAGGGGGCATCATGCCCCTTGTTTAGTCAGTACTTTGTCATCACGTTTTAATAGCAGATTAGCCTCATTTTTCTAATGCTCAAGAAATTAGAGATAATTGAGACCGACAACACATATGCCATATGACCAGAAAAGAAGATCTGCAGAAATATTGATCGCCTCCAGGAGCAGAAGAGGGAGAGGGCAGAAGGCAGATGGAGGCAGTGGAGAGGAACAGGTATATCCTTTGGAGCTTAATTTTTTCAAAATAACATTTCTTCCCTAGATCTGATGTGGTTTCCTGGTCTCAGAAACACGAGACCCCTGTGATCATGCTGATGCTCATTTTTACTGTCTCCATTAATCATATTAACTGGATAATTGCTGAGTGCAGAGGCTATGGACCTAGCATCATCTGATCCATGAAATCAGCCGCACCCATAACTCAGCTAATAAAATCACAGAAGTGGAGAGAAAACAGTTCCATTAATTTGTCTCTGTGAATTCTACATCTTGACTTCAATTTGCATCACATTGAGCGGTGCTTTTCAAATGCAAGTACACATCCTCTGGGGGTTGTGTGCTGAGAAAATGGGAAGCCAGAGGATAAACATGGCATATTAATTACTTAATTCTTTCATTCACTCAACAAACATTTACCAAGTATTTACTCCATGCCTGTTACTGCCTAGGCCCTGTGGATTCAGCAAGGGAGAAATCAGGCCCAATTCAGTGCCCTTTGGTGTTTACAGAAGAGTGCTCTGAAATAGATAGAAAAGTGAATGTCACACAAATCTGGCTGCAGTTTGGATGCATACTTGAAGATATGGTAGAAAAATCAGTTAAGTGGGAACAAACTCAAGTTATTTTTACTATTTTTTAAAACAGAATCTTTATTTACTTTTTTGGTTATGTCAGGTCTTAGTTGCAGCATGTGGAATCAAGTTCCCCAGCTTGATTGGCCCACGGATCAATCCCAGGCCCTCTGCACTGGGAGCAAACCAACTTAAGCACCTAAGATGTGCCCCAAAAAAAAATTAGCTGTTTGAAAAATTAAATTAAAAAAATTTAGTGTTGAATTTCTTTAAGGCAATGTTTCATTTAAAAGAGAGCACGTCTGGGGTAAAAGGGTGTTTTAAATCAGCACTTCTTTTCCTTCCACAGTGATCAGGGGGCATCATGCCCCTTGTTTAGTCAGTACTTTGTCATCACGTTTTAATAGCAGATTAGCCTCATTTTTCTAATGCTCAAGAAATTAGAGATAATTGAGACCGACAACACATATGCCATATGACCAGAAAAGAAGATCTGCAGAAATATTGATCGCCTCCAGGAGCAGAAGGGAGAGAGGGCAGAAGGCAGATGGAGGCAGTGGAGAGGAACAGGTATATCCTTTGGAGCTTAATTTTTTCAAAATAACATTTCTTCCCTAGATCTGATGTGGTTTCCTGGTCTCAGAAACACGAGACCCCTGTGATCATGCTGATGCTCATTTTTACTGTCTCCATTAATCATATTAACTGGATAATTGCTGAGTGCAGAGGCTATGGACCTAGCATCATCTGATCCATGAAATCAGCCGCACCCATAACTCAGCTAATAAAATCACAGAAGTGGAGAGAAAACAGTTCCATTAATTTGTCTCTGTGAATTCTACATCTTGACTTCAATTTGCATCACATTGAGCGGTGCTTTTCAAATGCAAGTACACATCCTCTGGGGGTTGTGTGCTGAGAAAATGGGAAGCCAGAGGATAAACATGGCATATTAATTACTTAATTCTTTCATTCACTCAACAAACATTTACCAAGTATTTACTCCATGCCTGTTACTGCCTAGGCCCTGGGGATTCAGCAAGGGAGAAATCAGGCCCAATTCAGTGCCCTTTGGTGTTTACAGAAGAGTGCTCTGAAATAGATAGAAAAGTGAATGTCACACAAATCTGGCTGCAGTTTGGATGCATACTTGAAGATATGGTAGAAAAATCAGTTAAGTGGGAACAAACTCAAGTTATTTTTACTATTTTTTAAAACAGAATCTTTATTTACTTTTTTGGTTATGTCAGGTCTTAGTTGCAGCATGTGGAATCAAGTTCCCCAGCTTGATTGGCCCACGGATCAATCCCAGGCCCTCTGCACTGGGAGCATGGAGTCTTAGCCACTGGACCACCAAGGAAGCCCCTACAATTTATTTTACATTAAGGAATGCACAGTTTTCTTCTTTTGCATATATATATGTCAATTCTATCTTTCCTCTAATGCATAAAGATAAAAGGCTGACACAAGCTTCCCGACAGGAGGGACTGGCTGTGGGGAAAACTGGGTCTTGCTCTGGTGGGCAGGGCTGTGCTCAGTAAATTTTTAATCCAACTTTCTGCTGAAGGGTGGGGCGGGCATAAATCCTCCAAAAGAAATCTTGTGAGCACACTGCCCTTCCCAGGACTGCTGCTGTCAGTGTCGCTGAGCCTGAGGCAGACCATTGTCGACCCATGCCTCTGCCGGAGACTCCAACTCACCACGGTGCAAGTCTGGCTGTCTCTTGTGTGGCCACTGCTCCTTTCTCCTGGTGTAAGAGTCTGTTTCCCCAGAACTGTGGAAGTGCTGTCATCAAAATCCTGCTGACCTTAAAAGTCAGATTCCCTGGGTTATTCTCAGTCCCCAGGTTGGGAGATCTGTTGTGGTATCTAGAACCTTCACAACAGTGTGAGACCTTCTTTGGTATAATTGTTCTCCACTTTGTATATGGCCTACCTGGTGGCTCTACTGTGGGGCTAACGGCAACCTCTTCTGTGAGGAGTTATGCCACATGCTGAGCCCCTAAGAACTGCTGCTGCCAGAACTCCTGTCCCCACAGTAGGCCACTACTGACATACGCTACCTCAGGAAACTCTCAAACAGTCACAGGCTGGTCTGGCTCAGTCTCTTGTGGGGATCACTGCTCCTTTCTGTGGGTCCTGGTACACACAAGGTTTTGTTTGTGCCCTCCAAACATCCTAATGGCAAAGAGGAACTAAAGTCTCTAAATGAAGATGAAAGAGGAGAGTGAAAAAGCTGGCTTATAATTCAGCATTCAAAAGACAAAGATCATGGCATCTGGTCTGTGGTGTCCAAGGATGAAAGAACAAGGCAAAAGAGGAGAGTCTTGGAATGCAAGAAGAGATACACCAGACCCTTATGGTCCTCCCCTCCCCCAGACTGTAGTACACTGCCCAATCCTTAAGAACCCTATGCCACTCCTTGGACCCTATTATCTTTCCCTCATGCTGTAGTTTTAACTCTACTTCACCCAGTACACCGTCCACTCAGCAATGATCCTTAAGACCCTTATGCCACTCCTTAGACCCTAGCTATAAAATGGATCAAAGACCCCTGCTTAGGGTCGACTCTCCCTTGAGCCAGCCCACTCTTCTCACAGTGACTCCCACTTTCTCTCTTAAGTTGGCCTGCTATACTGGCAGCGACTCTCCCTTCCCCCATTTTAATAAACTCTACTTTCCTCTCACTCTGCCTCATATCTGGAAATTCTTTTTCAACCCATGCATGGACCTCAACACGGTCCCATCACTTCATGGCAAATAGAAGGGGGAAAAATGGAAACAGTGATAGATTTAATTTTCTTGGGTTCCAAAACCATCCAATATTTTTGGATGGTGATTGTAACTGCTGTTAAAAGATGCTTGCTCCTTGGATGAAAATCTATGTCAAATCTAGACAGTGTATTAAAAAACAGAAACATCAATTTGCCAACAAAGGTGTATATAGTCAAAGCTACGGTTGCTCCAGCAGTTATACACAGATGTGAGAGTCGGAAGATAAAAGAAGTCTCAGCACCAAAGAATTAATACTTTTGAACTGTGGTGCTGAGGAAGACTCTTGAGAGTCCTTGGACAGCAAGGAGATCAAACTAGGCAATCCTAAAGGAAATCAGCTCTGAATATTCAATAGAAGGATTGATGGTGAAGGTGAAGCTCTAATACTTTGGCCACCTGGTGTGAAGAACTCTCTTGTGGGGATCACTGCTCCTTTCTGTGGGTCCTGGTACACACAAGGTTTTGTTTGTGCCCTCCAAACATCCTAATGGCAAAGAGGAACTAAAGTCTCTAAATGAAGATGAAAGAGGAGAGTGAAAAAGCTGACTTATAATTCAGCATTCAAAAGACAAAGATCATGGCATCTGGTCTGTGGTGTCCAAGGATGAAAGAACAAGGCAAAAGAGGAGAGTCTTGGAATGCAAGAAGAGATACACCAGACCCTTATGGTCCTCCCCTCCCCCAGACTGTAGTACACTGCCCAATCCTTAAGAACCCTATGCCACTCCTTGGACCCTATTATCTTTCCCTCATGCTGTAGTTTTAACTCTACTTCACCCAGTACACCGTCCACTCAGCAATGATCCTTAAGACCCTTATGCCACTCCTTAGACCCTAGCTATAAAATGGATCAAAGACCCCTGCTTAGGGTCGACTCTCCCTTGAGCCAGCCCACTCTTCTCACAGTGACTCCCACTTTCTCTCTTAAGTTGGCCTGCTATACTGGCAGCGACTCTCCCTTCCCCCATTTTAATAAACTCTACTTTCCTCTCACTCTGCCTCATATCTGGAAATTCTTTTTCAACCCATGCATGGACCTCAACACGGTCCCATCACTTCATGGCAAATAGAAGGGGGAAAAATGGAAACAGTGATAGATTTAATTTTCTTGGGTTCCAAAACCATCCAATATTTTTGGATGGTGATTGTAACTGCTGTTAAAAGATGCTTGCTCCTTGGATGAAAATCTATGTCAAATCTAGACAGTGTATTAAAAAGCAGAAACATCAATTTGCCAACAAAGGTGTATATAGTCAAAGCTACGGTTGCTCCAGCAGTTATACACAGATGTGAGAGTCGGAAGATAAAAGAAGTCTCAGCACCAAAGAATTAATACTTTTGAACTGTGGTGCTGAGGAAGACTCTTGAGAGTCCTTGGACAGCAAGGAGATCAAACTAGGCAATCCTAAAGGAAATCAGCTCTGAATATTCAATAGAAGGATTGATGGTGAAGGTGAAGCTCTAATACTTTGGCCACCTGGTGTGAAGAACTGGCTCACTGGAATAGACCCTGATGTTGGGAAAGATTGAAGGCAGGAGGAGAAGGGGAAGACAGAGGGTGAGATTGTTGGATGGCATCATAGATTCAATAGACAAGAATTTAAGCAAACTCTGGGAGATAGTGAAAAACAGAGAAGCCAGGTATGCTGTAGCCCATGGGGTGGCAAAGGTTTAGACACGATTGAACAATTTAACAACAAAATATCTAAATTACTTTTTCCTAGCTTTACCGAGGTACAACTGACCAATAAAATGTATATGCAACGCAGGAGACACAGTTCAATCTCTGGGTTGGGAATACCCCCTGGAATAGGAAGTGGCGACCTACTCCAGTAGTCTTCTCTGGAAAATCCCATGGACAGAGGAGCCTGAAGGGTTATAATCCATGGGGCAGCAAAGAGCTGGACACGACTCAGTGACTAAGCACAACTTACTTTAAAAGGCTAATCCCCTTTTGGATATAAGAGTCTGTTCTTCTCCATCCTTACAGCCTTGTTAGTGTAAATGTTTAAGAAGCACTGAAATATTCAAAGCTGGATGATTTTGGGGAATATTACTTAAGGCTGAATTGATTGTGTTACTAAGTTCAAGCTCACTCTGCTTGCTCCATGACAGGCCACGGAGAGGAGGTGTTGAGGCGAGGAATGTGACTTTAGACAGAGAAGATGGCAGACTAATGTCTCAAAATAAAAATAAGCGGCATCAGGCATCTTTGGAGATCTGGATTTGGGTTATTTTATGGATCAGAGATGGACGCGGTGTCTCAAAATAAAATAAACCATCCAATATTTTTGGATGGTGATTGTAACTGCTGTTAAAAGATGCTTGCTCCTTGGATGAAAATCTATGTCAAATCTAGACAGTGTATTAAAAGCAGAAACATCAATTTGCCAACAAAGGTGTATATAGTCAAAGCTACGGTTGCTCCAGCAGTTATACACAGATGTGAGAGTCGGAAGATAAAAGAAGTCTCAGCACCAAAGAATTAATACTTTTGAACTGTGGTGCTGAGGAAGACTCTTGAGAGTCCTTGGACAGCAAGGAGATCAAACTAGGCAATCCTAAAGGAAATCAGCTCTGAATATTCAATAGAAGGATTGATGGTGAAGGTGAAGCTCTAATACTTTGGCCACCTGGTGTGAAGAACTGGCTCACTGGAATAGACCCTGATGTTGGGAAAGATTGAAGGCAGGAGGAGAAGGGGAAGACAGAGGGTGAGATTGTTGGATGGCATCATAGATTCAATAGACAAGAATTTAAGCAAACTCTGGGAGATAGTGAAAAACAGAGAAGCCAGGTATGCTGTAGCCCATGGGGTGGCAAAGGTTTAGACACGATTGAACAATTTAACAACAAAATATCTAAATTACTTTTTCCTAGCTTTACCGAGGTACAACTGACCAATAAAATGTATATGCAACGCAGGAGACACAGTTCAATCTCTGGGTTGGGAATACCCCCTGGAATAGGAAGTGGCGACCTACTCCAGTAGTCTTCTCTGGAAAATCCCATGGACAGAGGAGCCTGAAGGGTTATAATCCATGGGGCAGCAAAGAGCTGGACACGACTCAGTGACTAAGCACAACTTACTTTAAAAGGCTAATCCCCTTTTGGGTATAAGAGTCTGTTCTTCTCCATCCTTACAGCCTTGTTAGTGTAAATGTTTAAGAAGCACTGAAATATTCAAAGCTGGATGATTTTGGGGAATATTACTTAAGGCTGAATTGATTGTGTTACTAAGTTCAAGCTCACTCTGCTTGCTCCATGACAGGCCACGGAGAGGAGGTGTTGAGGCGAGGAATGTGACTTTAGACAGAGAAGATGGCAGACTAATGTCTCAAAATAAAAATAAGCGGCATCAGGCATCTTTGGAGATCTGGATTTGGGTTATTTTATGGATCAGAGATGGAGGAGGTGAGTAAACAATGCAAAAAGGTTATTAATTTTGCAAATATCTTCTGGAATGGCAAGCCTCAGGCTGAGTGATGTGTTAATTCCTTCCTTCCTGTCATCTTCCTATGGACTGGGTTCTGAACAAAGGCACTTTAGTTTAACAACCAGGCAGAGGGGCAGGATTCCCTGAAGCAGGCCCTTATGTGTGATTAAAATAAAAAAAGCAACTGAAAGCAAGTCAAAGAAACAGTTCCAACTTGGTGTCAGAACTGACTACTCCCAGCAACAATTACACCTCCAGGAACTTTTCTTTGTGAAATTGCCCTGGGCCACCTCTAGGTAGGGGGCAGCAAAAAGGGCCAGGATCTTGTCTTTACCACTCACCTCCTGTTTGAATAGCTCACCTGGCAGGTGTTGCTTCTTTCAGAAAGCGCACATCTTAGCCTTTTCCAAAATACCCTGGGGTATGTTGCTGTTGTTCTATCCTTGGTTCTCCCAAAATCTACATAGGGATGGGATTTGATAATGTCCACACAAATATCTTAGTGGCTTCTCAGGTGGCACTAGCGTTAAAAAAACCTGCCTGGCAATGCAAGAGACACAAGAGACATGGATTCATGCCTGGGTTGGGAAGATCCCTGGATGGACAGCAGAAAACACTCTCTAGGATTCTTGCCTGGGAAATCCCGTGGACAGAGGAACCTGGCAGTCTATAATTCATAGAGTCAGATAGAGTCAGACACAACGGAAGTAATTTAGCATGTGCATGCACACACATATCTTGCAATAATCTTTAACACCTACCTAAACTAATTTTTGATGAGGAAACACAGCAATGTACTATACTTTTTTTTTTCCGCAGCACCATAGCTGAATGTCATTTTGAAATCTCATTCTTGTCAGCATATAAAAACAAAAGGCATGCATAGTAAATTTAATATCAAGTAAACTACTGAAAAAATTATATTTGTTGTAGACCTCTCCTATCTCCTTAGGTCAGTATGGCAATCCTTTTTCCTTCCTGGGGTTTTTAAAAAGCAAACCATATCAGAGCAGATATCTCTGGGGAAACATGGAAGCCATAAAGGAGAAGGGAAGGAAAGCAACAGACTGACTATCCATTTTGCTTTTGTTGTTGGGTCACTCAGTCATGTCCAACTCTTTGCAACCACATGGACTGCTGCATAGCAGGCTCCTCTGTCCTCCACTGTCTCCCTGAATTTGCTCAAATTCATGCCTACTGAGTTGGTTATGCTATCTAACCATCTCATTCTCTGCTGGTCCCTCCTTATTTTGCCTTCAGTTTTTCCCACCACTGATGGTGATGCCATCCAACCATCTTCTCCTCTGTCATCCTCTTCTCCTCCTGCCTTCTATTTTTCCCAGCATTAGGGTCTTTTCCAAGGTGTTGGCTCTTCACATCAGGAGGCCAAAATACTAGAGCTTTAGCTTCAGCATCAGTCTGTCCAATGAATATTCAGGACTGATTTCTTTTAGGATTGACAGGCTTGATCTCCTTGGAAATTATGTATACAAATGGTAACTCTACCACAGTGTGTCCTCTCAAGTCAAGTATAAATAGAAATGAGAAGAGTAAAATATTACTTATCTCAAAGCATAAAAATTATTGTCTTTCTCTCTCCTTTACATATTTATGTCAAGTGATAAAATTATCAGTCCATACCTAGCATTTAAGGGGGACATATTTTTTAAAAGAAAATAGAGCAGGGCCTTGCCTGGAGGCTGAGTGGTAAAGAATCTACCTGCCAATGCAGGAGACACAGATTCAATCCCTGATCAGGATTGAATCTAAGCAGCTAAGCCCATGCATCACAGCTATTAAGCCTGTACTCTAGGGCCTGGGAGCCACAACCACACGTGGCAACTACTGAAGCCAAAATGCCCTAGAGTCCACATTCTGCAACAAGAGATGCAATTGCAATAAGAAGCCAGCACAAGGAACTAGATATTAGCCCCTACTTGTCTCAGCTAGAGAAAAGCCTGAGCATCAATGAAGTCCAGCACAGCCAAAAATAAACAAATAAAATTTTCAAATATTAAAAAGAAAAAATGAAAACCGATCAAGTGAAATTCTCTTAAGTGGTACTTATTTCATTTCACATAAAACAGAGATGGTGAATTAAAAATTATAATATGTATTTGAACCCAAATAAATAGATCCTGAATTGTGTTATTTAACTGTATAAAGAATCAACTAAACTTTAATAGTAAAATATTAAACTTAAAAATTAAATTTAAGTGATAATTATAAAATTAATAAGACTAACATTTTAGTGAAGGGTGTGCTTCCAACCTTTGGTTTTTTTGTTTGTTTTCTTACAAAAAAACAAAGTGACTATAATTTACACATATTTTCTCATCCATTCCTCTTAAAAGTCTCAATAGTATTACAGGGAAATGGGAGCCCATGCAGTGATTTTTCCCAGGCTTTCTCAGCTGGTATACAATAGAGCCAAAATTTGCAACCAGTTCTCTCAGTCTTCAGAGCCAATTCATTTCCCACTACACTCTGACATTTCATGCACACACTCATTTACTTGATATTTGCTCTAGCTCAAGACGTGGACTGTAATGGGTAAATGTTGTAGGGAAGGGATGGGGGTGCAGGATGAGCCAAGATGAGAGTCAGGCACAGTCCTCTTCTGTAAGGTTTGTGTTTAATTCATCTGCTCAACCCATTCCTTTCTAGAAAAAGACATCTTTTCCTTTTCAACAACACTTCCATTCTATTCTCACTCTATGTGTTTTATCAGAGCCTTTCAGAGTACCACCATCCCTCCGCCACAACTACTGCTTCACAAGTGAGTCGATCATCCAACCTGAGCCAATACCAGTCCTGCTTGAGACATTTTTTGAAACTATTATGAGAAAGACACTATCTCCTTAGTTCATAAGCTGGTAGAATACAAGACTGGATAATAGGTAGTCTTCATACTATACATGAGAAAGGCTACTTGGAAATGAAGTCAATCATGATGAAAGCTGATCTGAGATGCAGAGAAATAGGCTCATATTGTTCTGATTTGAGCTTCTGGATCTGGCCTTACATGAAGCAGGTCTACTGTTGGCATCCCAGTTATATAGATAGGTAATTTCCTATTTGAAAATAGGTTTCTGTCACTTGCAGCTATGAATTCCTTCAAATATACATCCATGTATAGATTAAAATTTGATAGATAAGATGCAAAGTTTAATTTCCAAAAATTATAATATGTATTTGAACCCAAATAAATAGATCCTGAATTGTGTTATTTAACTGTATAAAGAATCAACTAAACTTTAATAGTAAAATATTAAACTTAAAAATTAAATTTAAGTGATAATTATAAAATTAATAAGACTAACATTTTAGTGAAGGGTGTGCTTCCAACCTTTGGTTTTTTTGTTTGTTTTCTTACAAAAAAACAAAGTGACTATAATTTACACATATTTTCTCATCCATTCCTCTTAAAAGTCTCAATAGTATTACAGGGAAATGGGAGCCCATGCAGTGATTTTTCCCAGGCTTTCTCAGCTGGTATACAATAGAGCCAAAATTTGCAACCAGTTCTCTCAGTCTTCAGAGCCAATTCATTTCCCACTACACTCTAACATTTCATGCACACACTCATTTACTTGATATTTGCTCTAGCTCAAGACGTGGACTGTAATGGGTAAATGTTGTAGGGAAGGGATGGGGGTGCAGGATGAGCCAAGATGAGAGTCAGGCACAGTCCTCTTCTGTAAGGTTTGTGTTTAATTCATCTGCTCAACCCATTCCTTTCTAGAAAAAGACATCTTTTCCTTTTCAACAACACTTCCATTCTATTCTCACTCTATGTGTTTTATCAGAGCCTTTCAGAGTACCACCATCCCTCCGCCACAACTACTGCTTCACAAGTGAGTCGATCATCCAACCTGAGCCAATACCAGTCCTGCTTGAGACATTTTTTGAAACTATTATGAGAAAGACACTATCTCCTTAGTTCATAAGCTGGTAGAATACAAGACTGGATAATAGGTAGTCTTCATACTATACATGAGAAAGGCTACTTGGAAATGAAGTCAATCATGATGAAAGCTGATCTGAGATGCAGAGAAATAGGCTCATATTGTTCTGATTTGAGCTTCTGGATCTGGCCTTACATGAAGCAGGTCTACTGTTGGCATCCCAGTTATATAGATAGGTAATTTCCTATTTGAAAATAGGTTTCTGTCACTTGCAGCTATGAATTCCTTCAAATATACATCCATGTATAGATTAAAATTTGATAGATAAGATGCAAAGTAAACAAAATTAATCCATGATAAAAATAAGTACCTCAAAATGGTATAAGTATGGCTGGTTTGTGATGAAGATTCATATCAGCTGTGGTGATTAGGAATATCTTCTTGAATCTATGTATATGAATTAATATGTAGCTATTCTAGGAATTTAAAAGTTAACTTCAAAAACTGTCTTAAAGGTATATTATTGAAACTAAATTAAAAGCAACCTTTTAAATGAATCACATTTGAAACACTGAAAGATGTTAGACTGTATGTTATGGTGTTTCCAAGTGATGGATTCTATGATGGAGGATTATTGCTGTTGTTTAGTTGTTAAGCCATGTCTGACTCTTTTGTGATCCTATGGACTGTTAACTGCCAGGCTATGACAGAGGATTATTTTCCTTCTAATCTGCTACAATCAAATTTCTTTCCTCCAATGTTACATTAAGTTGTCCTTGCAAAAAATGTGAATTATTAATATAAATGTAACTATTTAAGTGGAGTTCTGAAAATAGCACTTCATGATTCAATTTGCTAACTTTAGTGTGTTCCAACATTCTCAGTTTTGTAGTTTCTGAAAATCATTCTGGCTGTGACTGCTGGAACAGAAAACAATGGAGAACACTGGCAACCTCCTGTTGAAATTGATTCGACTGCCACATTGGATAATTAATACATTTTAATGCAATTTATTCATACTCTCTGTCTATAACCATCAAATTAAAGAGGTACTTGCCAAAACTTCCTTTTTAGACTTCCTGTGGTCAGGAGAACCACATGTCCAGGCAAAATTAATACACAAAGCAGGATTAGTATGCAAAACAATGAGAGACGCCAACAAACAAAAGCATTAATAAAACATGTCTCTCAGGCATTTTGCCTATCAGAAATGTACCAGAAATGTTAAATCGGTTTTTATTTTCAGGGCTCTATAAATTCATAGCATTATTTCTAACCCTAGAGGTCAGCCAAACTCATCAGGCTCATAAAGATGAGTTATCAGCAGTTATTTACAAGATCCATTCTGGAAGGGGCAGAGGTGAAAAGACAATGAACTTTGGGTCAGGCTTCACATACTTTAAAAGCCCCAAGTTTAGAGATCTAGTGCCAGATAGAAATGAGATTACGCACACAGTTACAGAGGAACTCTGAATGATCGAAAGCAGCAGCACTAACCTTTAAACTTAGTTCCTCGAAACTGGACAAACAAGCAAGTGCTCCAGGCATTTATATGTGTTTGTGTGTGTGCTTTCAATTCAGAAAGTTTATAATTGTCTTCTGTATAGCATACCGCTTTATTGAAAAACTCTTTTTGTTAAAAGCATTAATTTGTTAGAAATGAGTATCAAATTATACCATGATTTTTATACTTTTGAGTGGAAATTCATTATGATTTTAAAATGTGATTGGAGGGGCCATGTCTGACTCTTTTGTGATCCTATGGACTGTTAACTGCCAGGCTATGACAGAGGATTATTTTCCTTCTAATCTGCTACAATCAAATTTCTTTCCTCCAATGTTACATTAAGTTGTCCTTGCAAAAAATGTGAATTATTAATATAAATGTAACTATTTAAGTGGAGTTCTGAAAATAGCACTTCATGATTCAATTTGCTAACTTTAGTGTGTTCCAACATTCTCAGTTTTGTAGTTTCTGAAAATCATTCTGGCTGTGACTGCTGGAACAGAAAACAATGGAGAACACTGGCAACCTCCTGTTGAAATTGATTCGACTGCCACATTGGATAATTAATACATTTTAATGCAATTTATTCATACTCTCTGTCTATAACCATCAAATTAAAGAGGTACTTGCCAAAACTTCCTTTTTAGACTTCCTGTGGTCAGGAGAACCACATGTCCAGGCAAAATTAATACACAAAGCAGGATTAGTATGCAAAACAATGAGAGACGCCAACAAACAAAAGCATTAATAAAACATGTCTCTCAGGCATTTTGCCTATCAGAAATGTACCAGAAATGTTAAATCGGTTTTTATTTTCAGGGCTCTATAAATTCATAGCATTATTTCTAACCCTAGAGGTCAGCCAAACTCATCAGGCTCATAAAGATGAGTTATCAGCAGTTATTTACAAGATCCATTCTGGAAGGGGCAGAGGTGAAAAGACAATGAACTTTGGGTCAGGCTTCACATACTTTAAAAGCCCCAAGTTTAGAGATCTAGTGCCAGATAGAAATGAGATTACGCACACAGTTACAGAGGAACTCTGAATGATCGAAAGCAGCAGCACTAACCTTTAAACTTAGTTCCTCGAAACTGGACAAACAAGCAAGTGCTCCAGGCATTTATATGTGTTTGTGTGTGTGCTTTCAATTCAGAAAGTTTATAATTGTCTTCTGTATAGCATACCGCTTTATTGAAAAACTCTTTTTGTTAAAAGCATTAATTTGTTAGAAATGAGTATCAAATTATACCATGATTTTTATACTTTTGAGTGGAAATTCATTATGATTTTAAAATGATGCAATATTCTAAAGATGAAAACAGATCAGACTTTTATAGCTCTCTGAGATGTTCTGGTATTTAAGGGCATTTCTAGAAAACATGACCTTTGCTCATCTTCCTACTTTTTCTTTCCCCTGAGTTCTCAGTTCTTGGCTTTGTAATTTTTGCGTTAATCCCCTTTTCTGGTTCCCACCTGATTTGAGGAGTTTATGTGGTTTCCTTGGTACCAGTGCCTTGATTTTCCTTATGCTTCTTTGTATTCCACACCCCTCTCCCCCATGACTCTAGCTTTTAGTATTATCTAAGCAGGAATTTCCTGTATGTGTGCTCAGTCACTCCATTGTGTTCCATTTTTTTTTGAATCTGTGGATTGTAGCCTGCCAGGCTTCTCTATCCATGGGACTTTCCAGGCAAGAATAATGGAGTGGGTTGTCATTTCCTTCTCTAGGGGCTCTCCTCTACCCAGAGATTGAACCCATGTCTTCTGCTTCTCCTGCACTGGTAAATGGATTCTTTGTCACTGAGCCACCTGGGAATTTCCTACTCTACAGTTAAAGCCTCAGCAAGCCCTCTTTCTGCCCCAAAACTTGGGCAACCTTAGTTTTCCATAAGAAGGGTCCATACCACAATCATTCTCAAGGCACATAGTTCATCTACCACTTCCTCTTGGATTCCTGTGATAATTAGCTCTAAAATTAGATATGCATCACTGATAATTTGTACCTTAGTTCTCCCTTATCCATTAGTTTTGCTTTCCATTGTTTGTTACCCCTAGTCGATCCTGTTTTGAAAATATTCAATAGAAAATTCTAGAAGTAAACAATTCATGAAGCTTACACTGCTTGCTATTCTGAGTACTGTGATAAAATCTTGCACCACCTGCTCTGTCCTTCCCTGGATGTTGTCACCGTGGTCCTTTGTTCTTGGCATCCAACCCTCCACACAACAAAGCTCAACATCCCAAGATCACCCAAAGCAGATGCTCTTTCTTCTGAGGTGTCCAGAAGGTCCACAACAGCCCAATGCTGGTCATCAGATTTTGTTTTAAAAGCATTAATGAGTATCAAATTATACCATGATTTTTATACTTTTGAGTGGAAATTCATTATGATTTTAAAATGATGCAATATTCTAAAGATGAAAACAGATCAGACTTTTATAGCTCTCTGAGATGTTCTGGTATTTAAGGGCATTTCTAGAAAACATGACCTTTGCTCATCTTCCTACTTTTTCTTTCCCCTGAGTTCTCAGTTCTTGGCTTTGTAATTTTTGCGTTAATCCCCTTTTCTGGTTCCCACCTGATTTGAGGAGTTTATGTGGTTTCCTTGGTACCAGTGCCTTGATTTTCCTTATGCTTCTTTGTATTCCACACCCCTCTCCCCCATGACTCTAGCTTTTAGTATTATCTAAGCAGGAATTTCCTGTATGTGTGCTCAGTCACTCCATTGTGTTCCATTTTTTTTTGAATCTGTGGATTGTAGCCTGCCAGGCTTCTCTATCCATGGGACTTTCCAGGCAAGAATAATGGAGTGGGTTGTCATTTCCTTCTCTAGGGGCTCTCCTCTACCCAGAGATTGAACCCATGTCTTCTGCTTCTCCTGCACTGGTAAATGGATTCTTTGTCACTGAGCCACCTGGGAATTTCCTACTCTACAGTTAAAGCCTCAGCAAGCCCTCTTTCTGCCCCAAAACTTGGGCAACCTTAGTTTTCCATAAGAAGGGTCCATACCACAATCATTCTCAAGGCACATAGTTCATCTACCACTTCCTCTTGGATTCCTGTGATAATTAGCTCTAAAATTAGATATGCATCACTGATAATTTGTACCTTAGTTCTCCCTTATCCATTAGTTTTGCTTTCCATTGTTTGTTACCCCTAGTCGATCCTGTTTTGAAAATATTCAATAGAAAATTCTAGAAGTAAACAATTCATGAAGCTTACACTGCTTGCTATTCTGAGTACTGTGATAAAATCTTGCACCACCTGCTCTGTCCTTCCCTGGATGTTGTCACCGTGGTCCTTTGTTCTTGGCATCCAACCCTCCACACAACAAAGCTCAACATCCCAAGATCACCCAAAGCAGATGCTCTTTCTTCTGAGGTGTCCAGAAGGTCCACAACAGCCCAATGCTGTGTCGTAATGTTTACATCATTCTGTTCATTTCATCTTATCACACAGACATTTTATCATCTCACATCCTCATAAGAAGGGTGAGTCCAGTAAAATCAAGTATTTTGAGAGATAGAAAGCCACATTCACATCACTTTTACTACAGTATGCTATTACACTTCTTTTTTCAGTTTTTGTTATTACTTACCTACTGTGACTAACTTATAAATTAAAATTAGGTATATGTGTGTGTTAGTCACTCAGCTGTGTCCAACATTGTATGTCCCATGGACTATAGCCCACTGGGTTCCTCTGTCCATGGGATTCCCCAGGCAAGAATACAGGAGCGAATTGCCATGTCCTCCTCCAGAGAGGCTTCCTGATCCAGGGATCAAACCCATGTCTCTTACATCTCCTGTATTTGCAGGCAGGTTTTTAAACACTAGTACCACCAGGGAAGTCCATTACCAGTATGTATATATAGGGAAAAACATAGTATATATAAGGTTCTGTACTATCTACAGTTTCTGGCATCCACCTGCAGTCTTGGATAAGGTTGCTTCTGTAAAATGATATTTGTACACGATGCATAATTTCCAGATATTAACGATTTTGGTTCTTTTGTGGGTTCCACTGGGACACAGGGCTTCCCAGGTGGTTCAGTAGTAAAGCATCTGCCTGCACTGCAGGAGACACAGGAGACTCAGGCTCCGTCCCTGGGTTGGGAAGATATCGTACAGAAGGAAATGGCAACCTGCTCCAGGATTCTTGCCAGAAAAATCCCATAACCAGAGGAGCCTGGCAGGCTGCAGTCTATGGAGTCGTAAAGAGTTGGACATGACTGAGCAACAGAGCATGCACTGAGACATAACATAAATCAGTGTTCATATGATAAAATGTCAACATTAGAAAAACACGAGTTTTTATTTTCTGAAGATTAACACTGATTATAAAGATAGAAAAGGCTACTACGTCCTATGGGAGCATGAGAGGGAGGAGGCTTGCCTAGCCTTAAGTTGCTTAGAGTGAAAGTGTTAGAATTCTCCAGGTAAGAATACTGGAGTGGGTAGCCATTCTTCTCCAGGGATCTTGACCCAGTGACAGAATTCAGGTCTTCTGCATTGCAGGCAGATAATTTGCCATCTGAGTTGCCAGGAATGCCTGTGTCGTAATGTTTACATCATTCTGTTCATTTCATCTTATCACACAGACATTTTATCATCTCACATCCTCATAAGAAGGGTGAGTCCAGTAAAATCAAGTATTTTGAGAGATAGAAAGCCACATTCACATCACTTTTACTACAGTATGCTATTACACTTCTTTTTTCAGTTTTTGTTATTACTTACCTACTGTGACTAACTTATAAATTAAAATTAGGTATATGTGTGTGTTAGTCACTCAGCTGTGTCCAACATTGTATGTCCCATGGACTATAGCCCACTGGGTTCCTCTGTCCATGGGATTCCCCAGGCAAGAATACAGGAGCGAATTGCCATGTCCTCCTCCAGAGAGGCTTCCTGATCCAGGGATCAAACCCATGTCTCTTACATCTCCTGTATTTGCAGGCAGGTTTTTAAACACTAGTACCACCAGGGAAGTCCATTACCAGTATGTATATATAGGGAAAAACATAGTATATATAAGGTTCTGTACTATCTACAGTTTCTGGCATCCACCTGCAGTCTTGGATAAGGTTGCTTCTGTAAAATGATATTTGTACACGATGCATAATTTCCAGATATTAACGATTTTGGTTCTTTTGTGGGTTCCACTGGGACACAGGGCTTCCCAGGTGGTTCAGTAGTAAAGCATCTGCCTGCACTGCAGGAGACACAGGAGACTCAGGCTCCGTCCCTGGGTTGGGAAGATATCGTACAGAAGGAAATGGCAACCTGCTCCAGGATTCTTGCCAGAAAAATCCCATAACCAGAGGAGCCTGGCAGGCTGCAGTCTATGGAGTCGTAAAGAGTTGGACATGACTGAGCAACAGAGCATGCACTGAGACATAACATAAATCAGTGTTCATATGATAAAATGTCAACATTAGAAAAACACGAGTTTTTATTTTCTGAAGATTAACACTGATTATAAAGATAGAAAAGGCTACTACGTCCTATGGGAGCATGAGAGGGAGGAGGCTTGCCTAGCCTTAAGTTGCTTAGAGTGAAAGTGTTAGAATTCTCCAGGTAAGAATACTGGAGTGGGTAGCCATTCCCTTCTCCAGGGGATCTTGACCCAGTGACAGAATTCAGGTCTTCTGCATTGCAGGCAGATAATTTGCCATCTGAGTTGCCAGGGAATGCCTGGGTCCCTTAGGATTACTTGGAAAAAAAAAAAAAAAAACTTTTCCAAGAACAGCCTTATAATTTCTTTTTCAAAGAAGGATGTTAAGAAAGGCTCCAGGGAAATAAATTAACACATAAAAAAACTGCATGAAAAAGTAACACACAAAATTACAAATAAAACATGACTCCAGAGAAAGCTACTTATCAGAGATGCTCTGGAGATGCAAAACCAGTCTTTTCAGATCAACAAGACTGTAAACCACTAAGATTCTAAGGTTGTTCCCCAGGTAGTGTAATCACAGAAAATACTAATACAAAAATGCAAAGGAAAGAGAGAGAGGATGCCCCATCAGTGACTGAGGAGAGAGCTTCAGGGGCTGGACAAGTGGAGGCAGCTCACTTTTTTGGAAGTCTGTGACAATGATAGGAGGAAAGTAACTGGATGGAAACCCAGGAAGCAAAAGAGGATAGAAAAACTGTCCTGGTTGTATTCTCTTTGCCCATATGCACTGGCTCACTGCGTTCTCTTCCCACATAGCTGAGGGAGACTGCAATGTGTGGTCTCACTTCAGCTATCCTTCCCCCTTTCCCAGTAGAGATGACACAATGGTGGCTCCAGCAAAGATCCAGATAAGAGAGGAGGAAGAGGCTGGGGTGTTTCATCCATGCTGCTCCTCTCTGCCTAGTCAGTTTGGGCAGGAGTGGACTATGTGGCTACAAATCCTATCCATCAGGGCCTCTTCCATTTGATCAGCACTAACCAGGTTCAACGAACCACCTCTCCCTGCCCCAACATTTGTGTCTAGTGACCCTCTACCATTTATCCCTGAGGGCTTCATAATCGCCTATGGGCTTTTGGAACTATTTGAATATCCATTGTTTCCTGGTAGACCTCTTGAGTATTCATGTTTAGATGTGAGAGCTGGGCCATGAAGAAGAATGAAGAATTGATGCTTTGCAACTGTGGTGCTGGGGAAGATTTGTGAAAGCCACTTGAATGGCAAGGAGATCAAGCCAGTCAACCCTAATGGAAATCAACCCTAAATATTCATTGGAAGGACTGAAGAGTTGGGCATGATTAACACACACACATGGAAGCTCTATTACTTTGGTCACCTGATGCCAAGAATTAGCTCATTGAAAAAGACTGATGCTGGGAAAGATGGGGAGCAGGAGAAGAAGAGGTCTTCAGAGGATGAGATGGCTGGATGGCATCATTGACTCAACGGACATAAATTTGAACAAATTCCAGTAGATAATGAAGAACAGGTAAACCTGCAGTGCTGCAATCCATGGTGTCTCAATGAGTTGAATATGACTGAGTGATTGAACAACAACATGTTCAGACATGGCTTTTTCAGGAAAATGACACAATCTTCTTCCTTGAGGACTATTAAAGTAGAAGTTATGAGACAGTGATAAGAATGCCAATGATAGTAAGATGGAAAAGAAAAGCCGTGACAAAACTCATTGTAAATTTATTTATCTAATTATGTGCCTGGGCATTAGTCCAAGGCCACCGAACACAAAACTTCATGTTCTTTACTCTGTACTTCTACATACATGTGTATATATGAATATACACATAATATGTATGTGTTGTTATTGTTCAATCACAAAGTCATGTCCAACTCTTTGTGACTCCATGGACAACAGCACACCAGGCTTCCCTGTCCTTCACTGTCTCCTGGAATTTGTTCAAATTCATGTCCATTGAGTCAATGATGTCATCCAAGCACCTCATCCTCTGTCGCCCACTTCTCTTCTTGCCCTCAATCTTTCCCAGCATTAGGGTCTTTTCCAATGAATTGGAAAAAAAGCTCAGTAAGATACTCAGTTCCATCTATTGGTACTAACAAAACTGGCACAGTCCCTGGTACATGGTAGGTATTTAATAAATACCAGTTTCCTGCATTCTTTCATCTATGTTTTACCAATGCTGCTCTGAGCAAGGAAAGCATTGGGGAGAGTGTGTTCTGAGCCATTAGCTTTCCCACCTGTCATCCCACCTTCCCCAAACTATGAAGTCAGGAGAAGATACATGCTATTTCTCTGAATCCCGTTGCTGCCATTGGTCAGGGCCTGATTTGTATTTGTGGCTGGAGAACTAGCTGGGTACTGAGTTTGATAGTTAAGTTTTTGGACACTCACTGCAAGCTAGACATCTGCTGAATGAAGACTCATGCGTGTGTTATGCTCTTCGCTGATTTCGGGCACAGTTTGGAAGGTAGGATGATGAACCAGCTGTATAATTATGATTATACACTTCATTAATTCCAAACGTCTCTTATCCCATGTTGTCTCATGTATGAAATAAGTTAAACTGACTCCCTCCCACCCTGCCAATCTCCACGTCTGCTCCTCCCATGTTCATAAACTCCTAGATAGAACATTTCATATGGATTTTGTATTTAGTATAAGTCAAAGTGACTGACAGTCCCAAAATGTCAGCTCTTTGCTGACAGCAGCCTGTGTGGGGCTCTCTGCTGGCTAATTAATGCCTCAATCACACTGTGCTCTGAGAGCTGGCCCAGGATGACTTAATAGGAGCTGGAGAGAGGACAAAAACTACTGTAATGGAACAAAGAGAATACATTTCCAAATTTCCTTCCTCAAAATAAAATAAAATGAGATCCAGACTTAGAAATGAGAACATTTCACAGCGTGGAAGGAGACAGCAATAGACATTTCTCAGGCATTCGACCATCAGTGATGTCACAAAGTGGGTGACACCCTGATGCTGTTCCTTACTGCATGTTATTCAGGGGAACCTTTCCTCCCTTGGTCCCACTCATACAAGCAATTGTAATCGAGCTAAGTTCCTTGAAATTGATTAACTTTCTAGGGAAGGCCCAGAGGAAATCCACAAAGGTTCTGTGTGCAAGTTCTGAGTCTATAAAGAAAATCAGGAGCTAGAGCAAGATGTCAAGCTGAGTGCAATAGCCAGTAGGCATTTGGATTGTTCTGTTAGAGGTGCTACCTGTCATTCTGGGCCGCAAGATAAAATGCCCCAATCAGCAATGTGTTATTACGTATCTCATTCAGTTAACACGTTCATATGGGCACAATCCAAGTGCCTATATTGGAAGAATTGATGCTGAAGCTGAAGCTCCAATACTTTGGCCACCTGATGGCCATTGAGTTGACTTATTGGAAAAGACCCTGATACTAGGACAGATTGAGAACAAGAGGCAAAGTGGCCAGAAGAGGATGAGATGGTTAGATAGCATCAGTGACTCAATGCACGTGAGTCTGAGCAAACTCCGGGAGAAACTGTGAATGACAAGGAAGCCTGGTGTACTGCAATCCATGAGGTCACAAAGAGTTGGACACGACCGAATGATTCAACAACAAAAATACTCTCTATAACTGTAAGTGTTTGCCTCTAATACCTTTATACTAAGATTTTGCTCTTGTCAAGTCTTAATTTTGTTTGATCCCTTATAAGTGAAGTATATATTCACCTATCATTTTTTTTCTCCAAGCATGCTGCATTTTCTGAGCCTTTGATGACCTATAGTTCATTGACTTTATCCTTGAATGGCTAAGCATTCATTCTTGGATTGAGCACACATCCTTTGAAAACTGCAGGTGGGCTTTGGTTCTGTAACTCTAAGTGTTGTCAGTAATTATTCTGAAGCTAACTTGTTTTGTCTTGCTTTATTAGGGAACTGTTCTCTTTTCTTTACTAGGATTCTTGATGCTATTTTGAAATTATGACTGTCTGTACATAGTTGTAATTCTCATCTCTCTCTGATTTTGCTCAGGACACAGCATACTTTCTCAGATTTCCTCTTTGTATTTTGCTAAAATCAGAGAGACTGTTGTTATTGTTGTCATGAGCAGATAGACTCATGTTCCATACTTTTTGTTAGTTCTGTTTTGGCCTTTTCTTTTGGAACCCAGGGCACCAATCTCTTACATCTTCATTTTCTGTCTTTAAATTGATTTCACATTATCAACTCCTCTTTCTATATTTCTAGAAAATGTTTAACATATATTCTTTACACCAAGAATGTGTGTTTTTGCTATAGAGGGTATTCAGTTCCTCAGCATCCCTGGATGGAATATAATTCCACTTCTCCATTTTTAATTTCCTTGAACCATCCCTAATCTCTTCAAAGATAAATGGACTGCTCAGTGTGCTTTTTACCCATGACTTTCTGCTAGTGTTTCAGAGAATGTACCTTTTCCTTGAGACACTTGGAGGTCATTTGCCTTTTCTAGAGTTCTTGGAGATTATTTTTTCTAGACAATGCTTCATTTGTGCTCCTCTTTATACTCTGAATAAACTGAGACCCTGTCAATGTGAGTGGGTATAGTCCTTGACCAAGATCTATAGCCACTTCTTTGAGGTCCTATGAAGATCTCTTAGGGGTCAAGAGAGACCCAGATCACTTAGGTTTTTCAGGCTTCTGGTAAAATTAAAAGTGAAAGTTGGAGGAGGCCAAGATGGCAGAGGAATGACGGGAAGATTTCACCAGCTCCCCAACAGAATCACCAGAACTAATCAAGAAATGAAACACCACCACCAAATCAGCCGCTAGATGACAGAAGAACTCCACAGGTCCGCGAGAGTAGAGAAGTGAACAGCCAGAATTTTCCCGGAGCTACTGTTCTGAGAACCCTCTATCCTAACCCCCACGCCAGACCGGACCTACGGAGAGCGCGCTAGAAAGTGCCCTAAAAGGGGGACTGAGTGGAGCGTCGGGGGAGAGAGGGCAGCGCTCAGCGTGAAAACTCCAAAAATCCGGCCGGATCGCTGGCAGAAATTAAGACACTGCGAAGATAAGATACTGGAGCGGGGCCGGGCAGAACTCAATTAGGAAGTTCCTCATGGGGAGCTGCCTAGGGACCTGGATATAGCCGAACAGGGAGCGCCTACTGCGAAAACCGCGCCGCTTGGCTGGGCGAAAATCGTGACTTTCCGCCTAGCACCAGGTAAGTTCAAACACTCCTAGTGGGGGTGCTTGCTGAACAGAGAGAGGAAGTCGCCCATGGATTGCTGAATAGGGACCGGGCTCGAGCCGGAAGCTCGTGCCTGCCTTTGGGACTTGGACGCGTAACTGGCAGTGCACGCGCGCCAGTGGCGGAGGAGCCCGTGCACCCCCATAGCTACACCCGCAGCGGAGGAAGCCGGGAGAAGGGCAGGTATTGGAGGCTACAGGCAGTGCACGGCAGAGCCGGGGTGCCCCCCTCCAACACGGGACTGCGCGCACCGCGGCCCCCCGCCCGATGGACTGGGATCAGCCCTCCGCCCCAGTCAGCACCTGAGCTTGCAGCAAAGCCACTGCCTTGCTAAAAACAAAAACAGAAACCATAGCAACCGGTGCTGTAAGGGAAAGGCTACATCATTAAGACAACACCATCGAGAGCAGATTGGCTTCCACCAGACAGATGAGAGGATAAAAACTAGGGACAGTATTTAGCTTTTTTTGTTTATTTGTTGCGGACGGTTCTGTTTATTTGATTGATTGGTCAGGTTTGGGTTGGATTTTTTTTTTTTTTGTCTCTTCTTATTAAGCTTTTCTTCCCTTTTTAATTTTTAATTTCTTTTTTTTTATTTTTAATTTTTTTTAAAAAAATTTAATTCTTGGAGACTTCTAATTTTCTTTCCTCTTTGACACTGCTTCCTCCCTCTATGTTCTAAATGTGAAACTTTCTCCTATCTACCACTATCCTCTAGATAAATATTTCCTACCTTCCTGTCTCCACTATTCTCTTCCAGCTGCACTTAACAATACAACACACTAATCTTGACTACATAACCCTATAAAATCCTTCCAAGACGAATCTATTCCTTCTCATTACCCATACACTCTCCATCTCCTCACCTCCAACACATGTCTTAGCTAAAAATTGCTTTCAATGAAATAGTCCAAGCCAGGACCTTGCCCCGGATCTACTTTTCCAGGCACTATTTTAATTAATTCAGAGCTTAATGGGCAAGTATCATCTTTGATTGCTGTCGTTTGCCAGAAAAATTTCATATGCTTTATCTCTGTAAGACTGGTTAGATGTGGTTATTGCTGTGTATGTATGTCTATCTTATGACTATGTTAGAAAAGATCTGCATGCTTTTATGACTGTCACCCATCAGGGACGCACTCCTTGTTCCTCAGATGCTAGTATTTGAACTAATATCACGGAACACGATAGCAAACCAGACATAGAGCCTACAACCCTTGGCCAGAGATCAAACCAAGGATCCTTGGAGTGGAAGCCCTGATTCCAAGACCCCACACTATCAAAGAACATACAATGGTAGAGATTATTCACCTGTAAACAAGACCTAACACCACCTAAGTCACAAACCACTGAACCCTTCTACAAGGACAGAAACCCAAAGGAAGGGAAAATTGAACCATGAAGCCTGGTGGGGAAAGGCTACATCATTAAGACAACACCATCGAGAGCAGATTGGCTTCCACCAGACAGATGAGAGGATAAAAACTAGGGACAGTATTTAGCTTTTTTTGTTTATTTGTTGCGGACGGTTCTGTTTATTTGATTGATTGGTCAGGTTTGGGTTGGATTTTTTTTTTTTTTTGTCTCTTCTTATTAAGCTTTTCTTCCCTTTTTAATTTTTAATTTCTTTTTTTTTATTTTTAATTTTTTTTTAAAAAATTTAATTCTTGGAGACTTCTAATTTTCTTTCCTCTTTGACACTGCTTCCTCCCTCTATGTTCTAAATGTGAAACTTTCTCCTATCTACCACTATCCTCTAGATAAATATTTCCTACCTTCCTGTCTCCACTATTCTCTTCCAGCTGCACTTAACAATACAACACACTAATCTTGACTACATAACCCTATAAAATCCTTCCAAGACGAATCTATTCCTTCTCATTACCCATACACTCTCCATCTCCTCACCTCCAACACATGTCTTAGCTAAAAATTGCTTTCAATGAAATAGTCCAAGCCAGGACCTTGCCCCGGATCTACTTTTCCAGGCACTATTTTAATTAATTCAGAGCTTAATGGGCAAGTATCATCTTTGATTGCTGTCGTTTGCCAGAAAAATTTCATATGCTTTATCTCTGTAAGACTGGTTAGATGTGGTTATTGCTGTGTATGTATGTCTATCTTATGACTATGTTAGAAAAGATCTGCATGCTTTTATGACTGTCACCCATCAGGGACGCACTCCTTGTTCCTCAGATGCTAGTATTTGAACTAATATCACGGAACACGATAGCAAACCAGACATAGAGCCTACAACCCTTGGCCAGAGATCAAACCAAGGATCCTTGGAGTGGAAGCCCTGATTCCAAGACCCCACACTATCAAAGAACATACAATGGTAGAGATTATTCACCTGTAAACAAGACCTAACACCACCTAAGTCACAAACCACTGAACCCTTCTACAAGGACAGAAACCCAAAGGAAGGGAGAATTCAACCAAGAAGCCTGGTGGGGAAAAGAACTCCATACACACAGACACACACAAAGAAACAAAAACTAACCTAATAATGAAACGACAGAGAAACACTGCACAAATGAAGGACCAAGCTAGAGAATCACAGCTTCAAATGACAGAGGAGGAGATAGACAAACTATCTGAAAGAGAATTCAGAAAAGCTATACTAATGAGGATGCAAAACACCAAAACCAGAATATTAGAGAAAATTAGTGCACTGAGAAGATACATTCAAGAAATGAAAAAAATAGCAAATAGAGACCACCAACTCAATTGCTGAACTCAAAAATAATATAGAAGGTCTCAACAGTAGAGTACCAGGGGCAGAAGAACAGATAAACGAGCTGGAAGATAGACTGGTGGAAATAACTGGTGAGGAACAGAACAAAGCCGAAAGAATTAAAAGAACTGAGGATAGCCTACGAGATTTATGGGACAATATCAAATGCACCAACATTAGAATTATAGGAGTTCCAGAAGAAGAAGAGGAGAAGAAAGGCTATGAAAAAATTCTTGAAGAGGTTATAGTTGAAAACTTCCCCAATATGGGAAAGGAAACAGACAATCAAGTCCAAGAAGCACAAAGAGTTCCATACAGGAGAAATCCCAGAAGAAACACACCAAGGCACATTCTAATTAAACTAATGCATACTAAATACAAAGACAGATTACTAAAAGCAGTTAAGAGCAAACAACAAATAACATATAAAGGAAACTCCATATGTCTAACTGCGGATCTTTCAACAGAAACCCTGCAGGCCAGAAGAGAATGGCAAGACACATTTAAACGGCTAAAAGAGAATAACCTCCAACCAAGATTCCTCTACCCAGCAAGAATCTCATTCAGAATTGATTGAGAAGTTAAAAGTTTCACAGACAAGCAAAACTAAAAGAATTCTGTACCACAAAACCAGCCCTACAACAAGTGTTAAAGGACCTGATATAGCCAATAAATACAAGAGTAGGAGAAGTCCTACAAATCAAACCCCATACTTCTAAGAAGATGACAATAGGAACATTTGTATCAATAATTACTTTGAATGTAAATGGACTAAATACTCCAACCAAACGACACAGGCTGGCTGAATGGATCCAGAAACATGACCCATATATATGCTGTTTACAAGAGACCCACTTCAGACCTAGAAACACTCATAGACTGAAAGTGAGAGGCTGGAAAAAGATATTCCATGCAAATGGAAATCAAAAGAAAGCTGAAGTAGCAATCCTCATATCAGACAAAATAGACTTTAAAGTAAAGAAGATTCTAAGAGACAAGGCAGGGCACTACATCATGATTAAGGGATCCATCCAAGAGGAAGACGTAACAGTCATGAATATCTATGCACCCAACACAGGGGCACCTCAATACATAAGACAGATACTTTCAGACATAAAAGAAGAAATCAATAATACCACAGTAATAGTATGACACTTTAACACTCCTCTCACACCAATGGACAGATCCAAACAGAAAATTAATAAAGAAACACAAGTCTTAAATGCCACACTAGAAAAGATGGACACGATCCATAACAGAAAATTAATAAAGAAACACAAGGCTATGAAAAAATTCTTGAAGAGGTTATAGTTGAAAACTTCCCCAATATGGGAAAGGAAACAGACAATCAAGTCCAAGAAGCACAAAGAGTTCCATACAGGAGAAATCCCAGAAGAAACACACCAAGGCACATTCTAATTAAACTAATGCATACTAAATACAAAGACAGATTACTAAAAGCAGTTAAGAGCAAACAACAAATAACATATAAAGGAAACTCCATATGTCTAACTGCGGATCTTTCAACAGAAACCCTGCAGGCCAGAAGAGAATGGCAAGACACATTTAAACGGCTAAAAGAGAATAACCTCCAACCAAGATTCCTCTACCCAGCAAGAATCTCATTCAGAATTGATTGAGAAGTTAAAAGTTTCACAGACAAGCAAAACTAAAAGAATTCTGTACCACAAAACCAGCCCTACAACAAGTGTTAAAGGACCTGATATAGCCAATAAATACAAGAGTAGGAGAAGTCCTACAAATCAAACCCCATACTTCTAAGAAGATGACAATAGGAACATTTGTATCAATAATTACTTTGAATGTAAATGGACTAAATACTCCAACCAAACGACACAGGCTGGCTGAATGGATCCAGAAACATGACCCATATATATGCTGTTTACAAGAGACCCACTTCAGACCTAGAAACACTCATAGACTGAAAGTGAGAGGCTGGAAAAAGATATTCCATGCAAATGGAAATCAAAAGAAAGCTGAAGTAGCAATCCTCATATCAGACAAAATAGACTTTAAAGTAAAGAAGATTCTAAGAGACAAGGCAGGGCACTACATCATGATTAAGGGATCCATCCAAGAGGAAGACGTAACAGTCATGAATATCTATGCACCCAACACAGGGGCACCTCAATACATAAGACAGATACTTTCAGACATAAAAGAAGAAATCAATAATACCACAGTAATAGTATGACACTTTAACACTCCTCTCACACCAATGGACAGATCCAAACAGAAAATTAATAAAGAAACACAAGTCTTAAATGCCACACTAGAAAAGATGGACCTCATCGATATCTTTAGGACGTTCCATCCAAAAGCAGAAGAATACACTTTTGTCTCAAGTGTGCATGGAATATTCTCCAGGATAGACCACATCTTGGGCCACAAATCTAACCTCAGTCAATTCAAGAAAACCGAAATTATATCAGCCATCTTCTCGGACCACAATGCAATAAGACTAGAGATCAACTACAGGAAAAAAAAAAAAAACGCTAAAAACACAAACACATGGCAATTAAACAACACATACATAAAAAACCGACTGATCACTGAGGAAATCAAAGGAGAAATTTAAAAATTCCTAGAAGAAAATGACAATGAACACACGACAGTGCAAAACCTATGGGATACTGCAAAAGCAGTTCTAAGGGGGAAATTTATAGCAATACAATCCCACCTCAAGAAACTAGGAAAATATGAAGCAGATGACTTAACCCTCCGCTTAAAACAATTGGAAAAAGAAGAACAGAAACATCCCAAAGCCAGCAGAAGACGAGAAATTATAAAGACTAGAGCAGAAATAAATCAGAAAGAAATGAAAGAAACTATAGTTCAGATAAATAAAACAAAAAGCTGGTTCTTTGAAAAGGTAAACAAAATTGAAAAGCCACTGGCCAGACTCATTAAGAAAAAGAAAGAGAAGAACCAGATCAACAAAATCAAAAATGAAAAAGGAGAGATTACAACAGATAATACAGAAATCCAAAGGATTCTTAGAGACTATTATGAACAACTATATGGCAATAAACTGGACAACCTGGAAGAAATGGACAGTTTCTTGGGGAAGATTACTCTCACAAGACTGAGCCAGGAAGAAACAGAAACTTTGAACAACCTATCACAAGCTCAGAAATCGAATTTGTGATTAAAAATCTACCCAAAAATAAAAGCCCAGGGCCAGATGGCTTCACAGCCAAATTCTACCAAACATTTAAAGAAGAGCTAATGCCTGTCCTTCTAAAACTCGTTCGAAAAATTGCACAGGAAGGAAAACTTCCAAACACATTCTATGAGGCCACCATTACCGAAACCCAAACCAGGCAAAGATAACACAAAAAAGGAAAATTATAGGCCAATTTTACTGATGAACTTAGATGCCAAGATCCTCAACAAAATCCTAGCAAATAGAATTCAATGACACATCAAAAAACTCATACATCACGATCAAGTCGGGTTCATCCCAGGCATGCAAGGATTCTTCAATATCCGCAAATCAATCAATGTGATACATCATATAAACAAATTGAGAGACAAAAATCACATGATCATCTCAATAGATGCAGAAAAAGCCTTCGACAAAGTATAACATCCATTTATGATCAAAACTCTTCAGAAAATGGGCATAGAAGGAACCTATCTCAACATAATAAAAGCCATATATGAGAAGCCCACAGTGAACATTATCCTCAACCGTGAAAAACTGAAAGCATTCCCTCTAAGATCAGGAACAAGACAGGGGTGTCCACTTTCACCACTCTTATTCAACATAGTCCTGGAAGTTCTAGCATTGGCAATAAGAGAAGAGAAAGAAATCAAAGGAATCCAGATTGGAAAGGAAGAAGTAAAGCTCTCTCTTTTTGCAGACAACATGATATTATACATAGAAAATCCCAAAGACTCTATTACAAAGCTACTAGAGCTAATCAACGAATTCAGCAAAGTCACAGGATACAAAGTCAACACACAGAAATCACTGGCATTCCTATACACAAACAATGAAAAATCAGAAAACGAAATCAAAGAGGCAATCCCCTTCACCATTGCAATCAAAAGAATTAAATACCTAGGAATAAACCTACTGAAAGAAACAAAAGAATTGTACACAGAAAATTACAAGACACTCATGAGAGACATTAAAGAAGACTTAAACAGATGGAGAGATATTCCATGTTCCTGGGTCGGAAGAATCAATATTGTGAAAATGACCATACTACCAAATAGCATCTACAGATTCAATGCAATACTTATCCAACTACCATTGACATTTTTCACAGAACTAGACCAAAGAATAACACAGTTCATATGGAAACACAAAAGACCTCAAATAGCCAAAGCAATTCTGAGAAAGAAAAATGGAGCTGGAGGAATCAGCCTTCCTAACTTCAGACTCTACTACAAAGCAATAGTCATCAAGACAGTATGATACTGGCACAAAAACAGAACTGTAGACCAATGGAACAAGATAGAGAACCCAGAGATAAACCTACGCACCTATGGGTACCCTATTTTTGACAAAGGAGGCAAAACTATAAAATGGGACAAAGACAGCCTCTTCAACAAGTGGTGCTGGGAAAATTGGACAGCTACATGCAAAAAAATGAAGTTGGAACATTCCCTGACACCATACACTAAGATTAACTCAAAATGGATTCAAGACCTAAATGTAAGACCAGAAACCATCAAACTCTTAGAGGAGAATATAGGCAAAACCCTCAAGGACATAAATCAAAGCAAGATCTTCTCTGACCCACCTACTAGAATAGCGGAACTGAGAAGAAAAATGTGGGACCTTATGAAACTTCAAAGCTTTTATACAGCAAAAGACATTACAAAAAAGCTGGACAGACACCCCACAGAGTGGGAGAAAACCATAGCAAATGAAACAACAGACAAAGAATTCATCTCCAAAATCTACAAGCAACTCAGGCAACTCAGCACAGGAAAAATGAACAACCCAATCAAAAAATTGGAAAAAGATCTAAAGAGATGCCTCTCCAAAGAGGACATAAAGATGGCCCAAAAGCACATGAAATGATGCTCAACTTTGCTTATTATTAGAGAAATGCAAAATAAAACTACAATGAGATACCACCACACACCCGTCAGAATGGCCATCTTCAAAAAATCTGCAGACAATAAATGCTGGAGAGGGTGCAGAGAAAAGGGAACCCTCTTGCATTGCTTGTGGGAATGTCAATTGATACAGCCTCTATGGAAGACAGTATGGAGATTTCTTAAAAAACTAAAAATAGAAGCACCCTACGACCCAGCAATCCCACTATTAGGCTTATATCCTGATGAAATCAAAACTGAAAGAAGCACCTGTACCCCAATGTTCATTGCAGCTCTCTATACAATAGCCAGAACATGGAAGCAACCTAGATGTCCATCGACCAATGAATGGATCCAGAAGCTCTGGTACATATATACAATGGAATACTACTCAGCTGTTAAAAGAAATGAAGAAGACTCAGTCCTAATGAAGTGGCTGGCTCTAGAACCTATCATAAAAAGTGAAGTAAGTCAAAAAGAGAAAGACAAATACAGTATACTAACACACATATATGGAATCTAGTAGGATGGTCTTGATAACACATGCAGTGAACTCATGGAAAAACAGACAGAGCATAGACATAGGGGAAGAAATAGGGAGGGAGAAGCATGGAGGGAGTAACATGGAAACTTATACTGTCATGTGTGGAAAAAATAGCTAGTGTCATAGTGCTAAGGGAATAGGAGTGCTCACAATGGCATGGGGCGATGGTCTGGAGGGGTGGGGTGGGGGGAACTGGAGGGGTGGGGACCAGGGATATGCATATGACTGATCTAGGAACATACATTTCTGTGAACAACAAAACTCTGTAAAATCTTTAAAATAAAGAATTAAAAACAAAAGTGACAGCTGCTGTACAATATTAAAAATATGCAGATTTAACAAATTAATGTCCTTTAAAAGGTATACACAGAAAAGTAACTGCATCTATAAACTCACTTAGAAAAAAATATCTAAATATAGGCTTCTTTGTGAATTTTATGTAAAAGTCCTTCCTCATATCCTTCATTGACAGCTTCTTCATCAAGTCTCTTTTTCAGATTTATAGCTTGAGTTTAGTTAAAGGACTGATCACAGTAACTCCATATATTTAACCTAATATATCCATTTTAACCTAATTGTTCACTTTTGGTGTTCATTCCCTTCCTGTATCTTGTACTCTTTCAGGCATCACTGGTTATTCCTGTCCAAATTTTCTACCCAGATCTGAGATGAGACAAAGTTGTCACCAACTGGAGAACAAGCATGACATTCATCATTCATCATTGGAAACACCTGGAAGATATAACTGTAAGAGGAAAATGGGCTTGAATGCACAGAGCACACCAACTTCTCTCTTTTCCTCCTCTAGTTCTCAAGGAGCAGCAGATGATTGCATCCCCTGAGTCAAGATCTTGTCAGATCAGCTACAGCCAGTTAAGAATCAGAGACCCACAACTGCCATCCATCAGTTGGCCTCACCTCTATGGAGAAGAGGGAGAAACAAAGAAGCAAAAGGGGATATTTGGGGACTAGAGGGATAAGGCAAAGTGATTATCTTTGAACGTAAATTCTTTCTCCAGCCACAGTGCTTAAACCTCTGATTATCTAATGAATGAAACTCTTGAAAGTAAGGAGAAAAATTATCATCTCCAAAATATGGAATCTAGTGAAACCCTCATGGAAAAACAGACAGAGCATAGACATAGGGAAGAAATAGGAGGGAGAAGCATGGAGGAGTAACATGGAAACCTATACTGTCATGTGTGGAAAAAATAGTTATTGACATTGTGCTAAGGAAATAGGAGTGCTCCAAAAGGGATGGGGCATGGGGCTGGAGGGGTGGGGTGGAGGGAACTGGGGGCTGGGGACCAGGGATATGCATATGACTGATCTAGGAACATACATTTCTGTGAACAACAAAACTCTGTAAAATCTTTAAAATAAAGAATTAAAAACAAAAGTGACAGCTGCTGTACAATATTAAAAATATGCAGATTTAACAAATTAATGTCCTTTAAAAGGTATACACAGAAAAGTAACTGCATCTATAAACTCACTTAGAAAAAAATATCTAAATATAGGCTTCTTTGTGAATTTTATGTAAAAGTCCTTCCTCATATCCTTCATTGACAGCTTCTTCATCAAGTCTCTTTTTCAGATTTATAGCTTGAGTTTAGTTAAAGGACTGATCACAGTAACTCCATATATTTAACCTAATATATCCATTTTAACCTAATTGTTCACTTTTGGTGTTCATTCCCTTCCTGTATCTTGTACTCTTTCAGGCATCACTGGTTATTCCTGTCCAAATTTTCTACCCAGATCTGAGATGAGACAAAGTTGTCACCAACTGGAGAACAAGCATGACATTCATCATTCATCATTGGAAACACCTGGAAGATATAACTGTAAGAGGAAAATGGGCTTGAATGCACAGAGCACACCAACTTCTCTCTTTTCCTCCTCTAGTTCTCAAGGAGCAGCAGATGATTGCATCCCCTGAGTCAAGATCTTGTCAGATCAGCTACAGCCAGTTAAGAATCAGAGACCCACAACTGCCATCCATCAGTTGGCCTCACCTCTATGGAGAAGAGGGAGAAACAAAGAAGCAAAAGGGGATATTTGGGGACTAGAGGGATAAGGCAAAGTGATTATCTTTGAACGTAAATTCTTTCTCCAGCCACAGTGCTTAAACCTCTGATTATCTAATGAATGAAACTCTTGAAAGTAAGGAGAAAAAAAAAATTATCATCTCCAGAAAACTGTGAGCACAGAGCTTACTGTCAGTGACACAGGCTTTCTGAGAGATGGGTCCCTTCTCAGGGCACCTGCACCTTGGCTGCCTACACATTCTTGCTCTACTGTTTCCTGTGAACTCCCATCCATGAACAAACACATGAAGAGGGCAGAGTCATAGAACTGTCTCATCTGTTCTTGCAACTAAGATTGACCCCTAGAACTTAAATGCAAGGAGATGATTATTCAGTCTCCCCGACATCCTCAGTCCTGTTAGATATACCGTACATATCCCATAGTGAGCTGTGGCTGAATTTTTCTTCAGACTTTAGCACTAGCTTCCTTGAGTCCTACTGATCATTTTTGGTTGTTTCAATTTTCTCATTTTTTTAAATCTCTTCATAGGTAATTTAATGGAGTGATATTAGTCAAATAAATTTGATGCCAACTAAATTAGAATAAAAAGTGAAATATGCTTTTGAATTGTGGTGCTGGAGGAGAGTCTCAAGAGTCCCTTGGACTACAAAGCAGTCAATCCTCAAGAAAATCAACCCTGTATATTCATTGGAAGGACTGATGCTGAAGCCCCAATACTTTGACTGCCTGATGAAAAGAGCTGCCTTACTGGAAACACCCTCATGCTGGGAGAGATTGGGGGCAGGATGAAAAGGGGGCTACAGAAGATGAGAATGCTGGGTGGCATCATCGACTCAATGGACATGAATTTGAGCGAAGTCCAGGAGATAGTGAAGGACAAGGAAACCTGGCATGCTGAAGTCCATGGGGTCCCAAAGAGCTGGACAGGACTCAGTGACTAAATAACAACAGCAGCAAAACAGAGTAACTGTCATTTTGTTTCTTTCAAAAATGCAAACTGGGACTTCTTGATGGTACAGTGGTTAAGAATCTGCTTGCCATTGCAGGGAACACAGGTTCAATTCCTGGTCTGGGAGGAACCCACATGTCGTGAGGCAGTTAAGCCCATGTGTTACCACTACTGAGCCCAAGCACCGCTGTTGTGCTCTGCAACAAGAGTACCTACTTCACGGGGAAGCCCATGCATCACAGCTAAGCAGCCCCTACTCACTGCAACTAGAGAAAGCCTGTGTAGCAAAAAAGACCCAGGATCACCAAAAATAAATAGATAGATAACATTAAAAAATGCAAACCATGCGGGTTTCAAAGTGTTTTCCACTTTTGGAGAGATAAAACTTTTATTTTTCTTTGAGGGATTTACCTTCAGTACATCACATCTAACAGAGTCAACAATGATACTTTGATTTAAAAAAAAAATTCGTTGTTTGGGGCAGAAATATTTTTTCACATTTTACATCTCTTATTTTTGCCCTGATTTTCAGAAATTGGAGGTATTGGAGTTAAGAAGGTTCCCTATACTCAGAGGAAAATGGATGATGTTATGTAGATGGGGAAATAATATTTTCTCAATATAAGAGAGTTCTTAGACCAAGTTTATAAGACTGAGCTTTGCTCATGCGGAGGCTGAGCAGTAGAAGCAGAGCACACAGTTGTCATAGGTTTTGGGAATCCAACTAAATTAGAATAAAAAGTGAAATATGCTTTTGAATTGTGGTGCTGGAGGAGAGTCTCAAGAGTCCCTTGGACTACAAAGCAGTCAATCCTCAAGAAAATCAACCCTGTATATTCATTGGAAGGACTGATGCTGAAGCCCCAATACTTTGACTGCCTGATGAAAAGAGCTGCCTTACTGGAAACACCCTCATGCTGGGAGAGATTGGGGGCAGGATGAAAAGGGGGCTACAGAAGATGAGAATGCTGGGTGGCATCATCGACTCAATGGACATGAATTTAAGCGAAGTCCAGGAGATAGTGAAGGACAAGGAAACCTGGCATGCTGAAGTCCATGGGGTCCCAAAGAGCTGGACAGGACTCAGTGACTAAATAACAACAGCAGCAAAACAGAGTAACTGTCATTTTGTTTCTTTCAAAAATGCAAACTGGGACTTCTTGATGGTACAGTGGTTAAGAATCTGCTTGCCATTGCAGGGAACACAGGTTCAATTCCTGGTCTGGGAGGAACCCACATGTCGTGAGGCAGTTAAGCCCATGTGTTACCACTACTGAGCCCAAGCACCGCTGTTGTGCTCTGCAACAAGAGTACCTACTTCACGGGGAAGCCCATGCATCACAGCTAAGCAGCTCCTACTCACTGCAACTAGAGAAAGCCTGTGTAGCAAAAAAGACCCAGGATCACCAAAAATAAATAGATAGATAACATTAAAAAATGCAAACCATGCGGGTTTCAAAGTGTTTTCCACTTTTGGAGAGATAAAACTTTTATTTTTCTTTGAGGGATTTACCTTCAGTACATCACATCTAACAGAGTCAACAATGATACTTTGATTTAAAAAAAAAATTCGTTGTTTGGGGCAGAAATATTTTTTCACATTTTACATCTCTTATTTTTGCCCTGATTTTCAGAAATTGGAGGTATTGGAGTTAAGAAGGTTCCCTATACTCAGAGGAAAATGGATGATGTTATGTAGATGGGGAAATAATATTTTCTCAATATAAGAGAGTTCTTAGACCAAGTTTATAAGACTGAGCTTTGCTCATGCGGGAGGCTGAGCAGTAGAAGCAGAGCACACAGTTGTCATGTACAGTCCAGACCCAACTGGCACACATGTCATTTTTCATCAGCTAATTGGCGACAACTATGCCATGCTTTTTAAGATATGTTCCCACTGATGGCTTAAATAGAACTACAGTATAATGAAAAAGAGTGACAATTGACATTATGTCCCAATTAGCACATCTTGCTTCAATATCATCACAATGGAAGCCAAAGACAGATCTGAACACACACTGGTCCACTTTGTTGTAGAAAATGTAAATTCTTCTCCATCCTTAAGGCTCTTAGGGCATTTCTGGCCACTGGCTGCATTAGTCACTCAGTCGTGTCCAACTCTTTGCAACTCCAAGGACTGTAGCCTGCCAGGTCCCTCTGTCCATGGAATTCTCCAGGCAAGAATACTGCAATGGGTTGCCATTTCCTCATCCAGGAGATCTTCCTGACCCTGGGATAGAACCAAGTCTGTGTCTCCTGCATTTCAGGAAGATTATTTACCGTTTGAGCCACCAGAAAGGCCCCTATGGCATTATTAACATAATTGTCATGAAACTTGTCAAATTCTACTGTGAAGCCATTCACCTGCTAAAAGTGCAGGCTCTGTTTTGAACTGGGGCCTGAGACTCTTCATTCATAACAACTTTCTGGAGTGGCCAATCTGACTGGCCCATAGTCCACAGTTTAAATGACAAGAAGCTAAGATACAACTCCTGTGCAAGTATTAAAACACATGTAATGCTTTTCAGAAGGCCATGGGACAAAACCTCCATGTGCAAGTATTAACACATAGATAGATAACATTAAAAATGCAAACCATGCGGGTTTCAAAGTGTTTTCCACTTTTGGAGAGATAAAACTTTTATTTTTCTTTGAGGGATTTACCTTCAGTACATCACATCTAACAGAGTCAACAATGATACTTTGATTTAAAAAAAAAATTCGTTGTTTGGGGCAGAAATATTTTTTCACATTTTACATCTCTTATTTTTGCCCTGATTTTCAGAAATTGGAGGTATTGGAGTTAAGAAGGTTCCCTATACTCAGAGGAAAATGGATGATGTTATGTAGATGGGGAAATAATATTTTCTCAATATAAGAGAGTTCTTAGACCAAGTTTATAAGACTGAGCTTTGCTCATGCGGGAGGCTGAGCAGTAGAAGCAGAGCACACAGTTGTCATGTACAGTCCAGACCCAACTGGCACACATGTCATTTTTCATCAGCTAATTGGCGACAACTATGCCATGCTTTTTAAGATATGTTCCCACTGATGGCTTAAATAGAACTACAGTATAATGAAAAAGAGTGACAATTGACATTATGTCCCAATTAGCACATCTTGCTTCAATATCATCACAATGGAAGCCAAAGACAGATCTGAACACACACTGGTCCACTTTGTTGTAGAAAATGTAAATTCTTCTCCATCCTTAAGGCTCTTAGGGCATTTCTGGCCACTGGCTGCATTAGTCACTCAGTCGTGTCCAACTCTTTGCAACTCCAAGGACTGTAGCCTGCCAGGTCCCTCTGTCCATGGAATTCTCCAGGCAAGAATACTGCAATGGGTTGCCATTTCCTCATCCAGGAGATCTTCCTGACCCTGGGATAGAACCAAGTCTGTGTCTCCTGCATTTCAGGAAGATTATTTACCGTTTGAGCCACCAGAAAGGCCCCTATGGCATTATTAACATAATTGTCATGAAACTTGTCAAATTCTACTGTGAAGCCATTCACCTGCTAAAAGTGCAGGCTCTGTTTTGAACTGGGGCCTGAGACTCTTCATTCATAACAACTTTCTGGAGTGGCCAATCTGACTGGCCCATAGTCCACAGTTTAAATGACAAGAAGCTAAGATACAACTCCTGTGCAAGTATTAAAACACATGTAATGCTTTTCAGAAGGCCATGGGCAACTCAGGTAGTTGGTAACATCCTTTTTCAGTGCGGCAGTAACAGAAAGATGCAGGATTATTTGTTTCTTCTGATATGTTGCTTCCAGTATTTTAAATAATAACACTAACTGGATTTATAAAAATCATCAACCCCTCATGTTAAATACTGGCCTTAAAAATGACAAAAGCAAGAGATAGTTACGAACATGAAAACTTTGCAGGAAGCCAGGGTGATAAATGATTAACTTGTGAAGAGGCAGTAATTTAGAAAACCAACTGGGACATTGAAGAAGCTACAATATTCAAACCTCCATCAATCACTCCCTAAACTCCAGTTTGAGCTCTCCCCTGAAAGAGGAGAGAAAAGTTGAGGAACACACTGAAGAAAAAGAACTCTGCTGTAAGCCCAGGCGCCCGCCTTTGTTATGAATGAAACAAATCAGGCATATTTATGGCATGCCTCAAAATGAGTCACATCTGGACTTTATTTTTCACTCCAATAAATCTCTGTGCAGCCCACTACATTCTCTCTTCCTCGTAAATCATCTCTATCCACAGACTATGTCCCTAGGATCAAATGAAATGGAGATGCTCGCTTCTGTGAAGAAAGTGGATCACAGCAACCTGGATGGACCTAGAGAGTGTCCTACTGAGTGAAAGAACTCAGACAGAAGAGCATAAATATCATATGACATCTCTCATAAGTGGAGTCTAGAAAGAAATGATACAATAAGAAAAGAAATGATGCAAATGAACTTACTTACAAAACAGAAAGAGACTCATGGACTTAGGGAAAGAATTTAGGATTGCTCAGGGTGTGGGGGAGGTAGGAACAGTCACAGACTTTGGGAAGATCATGAGCACACAGTTTCATTTCAAATGGATAACCAGCAAAGACCATTGTACTGTGAAGCCATTCACCTGCTAAAAGTGCAGGCTCTGTTTTGAACTGGGGCCTGAGACTCTTCATTCATAACAACTTTCTGGAGTGGCCAATCTGACTGGCCCATAGTCCACAGTTTAAATGACAAGAAGCTAAGATACAACTCCTGTGCAAGTATTAAAACACATGTAATGCTTTTCAGAAGGCCATGGGCAACTCAGGTAGTTGGTAACATCCTTTTTCAGTGCGGCAGTAACAGAAAGATGCAGGATTATTTGTTTCTTCTGATATGTTGCTTCCAGTATTTTAAATAATAACACTAACTGGATTTATAAAAATCATCAACCCCTCATGTTAAATACTGGCCTTAAAAATGACAAAAGCAAGAGATAGTTACGAACATGAAAACTTTGCAGGAAGCCAGGGTGATAAATGATTAACTTGTGAAGAGGCAGTAATTTAGAAAACCAACTGGGACATTGAAGAAGCTACAATATTCAAACCTCCATCAATCACTCCCTAAACTCCAGTTTGAGCTCTCCCCTGAAAGAGGAGAGAAAAGTTGAGGAACACACTGAAGAAAAAGAACTCTGCTGTAAGCCCAGGCGCCCGCCTTTGTTATGAATGAAACAAATCAGGCATATTTATGGCATGCCTCAAAAATGAGTCACATCTGGACTTTATTTTTCACTCCAATAAATCTCTGTGCAGCCCACTACATTCTCTCTTCCTCGTAAATCATCTCTATCCACAGACTATGTCCCTAGGATCAAATGAAATGGAGATGCTCGCTTCTGTGAAGAAAGTGGATCACAGCAACCTGGATGGACCTAGAGAGTGTCCTACTGAGTGAAAGAACTCAGACAGAAGAGCATAAATATCATATGACATCTCTCATAAGTGGAGTCTAGAAAGAAATGATACAAAAAGAAAAAGAAATGATGCAAATGAACTTACTTACAAAACAGAAAGAGACTCATGGACTTAGGGAAAGAATTTAGGATTGCTCAGGGTGTGGGGGAGGTAGGAACAGTCACAGACTTTGGGAAGATCATGAACACACAGTTTCATTTCAAATGGATAACCAGCAAAGACCTATTGTATAACACATGGAACTCTGCTCCGTGTTGTGTGCCAGCCCGGATGGGAGACAGGTCTGGGGGAGAATGGATATATGTATTTGTATGGCTGAGTTTTTGCTGTTCATCTGAAACTACCCCAACATTCTTAATTAGCTATATCCCAATACAAAATGTTTTCGGTGTTTTAAAAAATAAAATTAAAAAAAGAAAAGTGGATGAGGGAAGTTCTTGGAGAAAGTAAATGGGATTGATAAAAAAAGATGCCAAGCTTTAGAGGTGTCTCTCCCTGGAAGGAAGCTTGATTAGGAGGAGGCAGAGAAGACAAAGGGCTTCCCTGGTGGATAAGCAGTAAAGAATTCACCTGCCAGTGCAGGAAATGTGGGTTCCATCCCTGGGTTGGGAAGATCCTCTGGAGAAGGAAATGGCAACCCATTCCAGTATTCTTGCCTGGGAAATCTCATGGACAGAGGAGTCTGTCAGCCTGGCAGGCCACAGCAGACAAGCTGGCAGGGAGCATGGTTCTCCAGAGCCTCCAAGTCCATGTAATTTCAACTTTGATCAGTATTTGATTTGATGGGAGCCTTCTGGGGTTTTTATAAAGTCACAGGGGAATTTATCCATGGAATTTAGCAAGGAGGAGGTCTTTAAGATTAGATACAAAGTTCATTAATAAGTTACACCAATGGACTTCCTTGGTGGTCCAGTGGCTAAGAAACCACCCTCCAATGCAGGGGATGTGGGTTCGATTCCTCACTGGATAACTGAAAGTCTATTTGTCTAGGGTGACTAAGTCTATGTGCTGCAACTAGGGAAGACTGCCTGCTGCAAATATCGAGCTCTAGCACTCTAGAGTCAGGACCAGAGAACTCTTGTGCCTCAATGAGAAGCCCATGTACCACCAATAGAGAAACCCCACATGCCACAAAGAAGACCTAGTGTAGCAAAAATTCTAACAGTTGCATACAGAATGGTACAGATTCCTGGGATAGATGGCTTTATTTATCACCCTGAGTTATATCAGAAATGGCCCAAAGAAAGTAGATGAGGGACTGAATGGAACATCCATCTCCGACCACTCCTGTATTTTCTCCAGGCATGTAAATAGTGGCAGTTTATAGTCTCATCCAGAATTTTACAAGCCTGCTCTGCACTACAGGGTATTTAGTTTCGGTCCCACATTTCTGTAAGGTAGGTATGCTTGATCCCAACAGGTTCTCAAATATGAAGAGGAAGCTGAGGCCCTAGGAGTAGAAGTGACATCATCAGTTCATAGAAAAGTCAGGGATTAAAACTGAATACACTGCAGTGCAAACATATTTTCCCATGTGTGTTATTAAAATGTTTTTTGATGAAGGGGCCTCTATATCATCTCTTCTGTTGCACTTGTGAACATGGGAACATTTTTGACAGATCTGTGACAGTGAGTGTGTGTCAGTTACTTATCTTCCATTTACAAGTCATCCAAACTGCATTAAACTAAAGGGAGATTAAGTAGGTCATATAACTAAAATAATCAGCACCACTAACCTTCAGGCACAGCTTGATCAAGGGTTCAAATTATGTCATGAGTATACTGTCTTTCAGGACTTCCAAGGTGGCTTAGCAGTAAAGAACCTGCCTGCCAATGCAGGAGACACAGGTTTCCGGTTTGCTCTCTGGGTAAAGAAGACCCCCTGGAGAAGTAAATGGAAACCCATCCCAGTATTCTTGCTTGGGAAATCCCATGGACAGAGAAGCATGGTGGGCTATAGTCCATAGGGTCACAAATGAGTCAGACATGATTGAGCTACTAAACAATAACAATACTCACTCTCTCACACACACATTCTTTGTCTCCTATTTCTCACTTACACTCCCACATTTTGGTTCCAAACCCAGATTCTTTCCCCAAGGTTGCATGGTGGCTGTAGCACCTTATATCCTACCCTGTTCCCATCCAGAGCGAAGAGTGTCTGTTCTTCCTTGGAAGACTCAACCAATTCTCATGGCACCTCAATGACTCTGAGAGGTCACAGAGTCATCTCTAAGACAAGATCCCTGGGATGTGTATGTGCTCATTAAAGATAAAGAAGCACCCATTCACTGTTCAGAAATTGAGACTTAAAGAGTTTCATAATAAATGGTATATTTTTCGCCCAGCTTTATCAAGGTCTAACTGACAAATGTTTGCATATGTTTATGATGTACAATGTGGTGATTTCATATTTGTATATTGTTGAATTATCATTATAATAAAGTTCATTAGCAAATGTATCACCTCATATAGTTTTCTTCCCCTTCCTTTCTTTCCATTTCTGGGAACACTCAAGATCTACACTCAGTAAGAGGCTCCTAACCGCTCCCCAAAGGGTCTAGCAGAGAACCTTGCATCAAGCACAAGATTCACTTGTAAAATGAAATGAGGGTTATATTTTTTCACGATTTAAATTAAAAATAAACTAAAATATCAGTACAGGCATACCTCAAAGATATTGAGGGTTTGGTTCTGGACCCACTGAACTAAAACAAGTATCTCAATAAACTATGTCACACGAGTTGTTTGGTTCCCCTCTGCATATAAAAGTTATGTTTATATAATACTGTAGTCTATTAAGTGTGCAATAGCATTATGGCTAAAGAAACAATGCACACATCCTAATTTAAAATATTTTATTGCCAAAAATTGCTATCCTCTGAGCCTTCAGTAAGTTGAAACAGTAACATCAAAGATATGTGATTACACATCAGCTAACATGTAATAAAACTTTACAATGATGCCGCATATTATCCTACTTTTTTTCCTTATAGCTGTATCAGGCTTTGCATTATGCCCATTTTTGTCTATGAATATAAAATGGCCCCAAAGTGGTTGAGTCTCTGATTTTTCCAGACAAAAGAAATCCAAATCTTTCAACAACTGCAAAATACAAACTCTAAGATGACACCCAATAATCCTTTTCCTCTAAATTCCATGCCTTTGTGTAGTTCTTTCCACTTGAATATAAGTGAAACTTGTGACTTGTTTCATGGCAACCCACTCCAGTATTCTCATCTGGGAAATCCCATGGACAGAGGAGCCTGGTGAGTTATAGTCCAGGGGGCTGCAAAGAGTCAGACACCACTGAATGCAAGCATATACACACATACAGCATACATTATATGACTCCAGCTCATATAGCTGGAGCAAAAGATTCTCTTTGCTGGCTTGGTCAAGTGAACAACCAAACTGAGGAAGCCCATGTGGCTAGAAATAGTGGGTCACCCCAAAGATCTGCAAATCTGAGCATGACTTTTGGCTGATAGTCTGCAAGAAAAGGGAGACCTTTTCTCTACGGCCACAGTGCAATGAATTCTGCTAAAGCCTGAGGGAACTTGGGAGTGGACCTTTCCTCAGTCAAACCTCTGATGAGGATGCAATTCTGACTGACACTTGGATTGCAGTATGATGAGACCATAGAGCAGAGGGCCCAGCTAAGCCGCATAGGAACTAGGAACTACAGAGGCAAAAAAAAGAAAAAGAGAGAGAGAGAGGATAAATGAGTGGCCACCAGATGCAAAGAGCTGACTCATTTGAGAAGACGCCTATTCTGGGAAAGACTGAAGGCAAAAGGAGAAGGGAGCAGCAGAGGATGAGATGGTTAGATAGCATCAACAACCCAATGGACATGAATTTGAGCAAACTCCAGGAGATACAGGAGCATGGTGTGCCACAGTCCATGGTGTCACAAGGAGTCAGACATGACTTAATCACTGAACAACAACAAATGAGTACTACTTTAAGGCACTAATTTCATGGTAATTTGTTACACAGCATAGAAAACTTACACAGCTATGAAGTGAATTTTCCTTGCACAATACCTTTGTAGGCTTTGCTGTGGAAACATGGATAGACTTGTTAAGCACTGAAGCCTCTACAAAGGAAACAAGGATGAACCCCCCTCATGTTGCAGAGTTGGCAAAAAATATATTGGCTGATTGTGAGTGTTCAGCAAAATCAGAGACATATACACACTAGAGCAACAAGACAGGGAAAAATCCAGTACAACTTCATTAATCACTGTTGACTGCTTAAAGATCAGCATAAAACACTGTCTATATGAGTAAAATTGTTTTGCCTGTCTTTGCTCACTAAGAAACAAAGAAAGGAACTAAAACAGCCCAGTATGGAATTTCACCATATTTGGTAGGTATGTTTGCAACACCCTGACTTAAGCATAAGGTTTCTGCACTAGAAATATATTCACCTGGGGAGGATGTGTTAAGTTCATAGCAGTCATCTTCCAGAGCAAATCAGAGGGTGGGCCACTGAGACCACCAAGCTGGTTTAATGCAAAACTGTGAGCTCCACTCAGAATGACTGAATCAGGACCTACATGTGAGCATGATACCTTGCTTATCTACATTCATGTTAAATTTTGAGAAATCCTGCACTAAGACCCTGTGTGATTCTCATCAAGGGAGATTTGCTAAATTTGCTAAGATGCTCTGGGCTCCTTAACAGTGGTTTGAAAAATTAGCCCCAAGTTGGTTATCTGGTTAGTGTTGATCCTTTTCTATTGACCTGAATTTCTATGCAGTGTGTTCCAGGGAGAGGAGAAGGACCAAAGGTGAATGAAACTCTTGAGCAATTAAGAGGAAGCCAATTGGTATGAAATAGAGCACATCACAAAGACAAACCTTTGATGGGTGCTGAATGAGTTTTCGAACCTCTCTTTTGAACCTGAGGCATCAGCCAGCATCCAGGTTCCCAGTCCTGTGAAGCCTGCAATAAACAAATACTCTGGTCTCAACTCAGAGAGGTGAGACCAGACTCTCTGAGCATGAGTATCGGGTGTGGGCATTTTTCAAAGCTCCTCACACAGGTACTCAGTTTGGGTACTACAATCTGGTTTTGGGTCTGTAAGATGGGAGTCTCTCAATCCAAGGTAGTGATTCAGCAGCAACAGTTAACAGGCTAAATCTGGCTCATGCCTGTGTTTGTAAATAAAGTTTTATTGGAACACAGTCATGCTCATTGTTTTGTTGCTTATGTTTATTTTCATGCCCCAGTGGCATGGACAGCAGGCCTGAAATTTTTACCATCTGGCCCTTAAAGAAATATCTTTACAACTTTAAGATATGTTCACACAGTGACTGCTAAGAACAATTATCTTAAAACCCATCCATCCAAGAGAAACTGAATTTTTGCTTCCTCAGGTCTTAACAGGTAAAGGATTGAGAATTTTAGCGAGTTTTTGTGTGAGTTCACATACTAAGATTGAAGTACAATTTTTTTGTTTTGTTTTGCCTGGAATTCTAGTGAATACAGCCTACCCTGTGAAGAAAAAAAAGTGATATTCTATCCTGCAACTAATCACAAGTCTTATCTACTTGTTTCAAACAAAGCATTTAAAAATAAGACCAGATATTTGAAAATATAGACATGGGTAGTTTCTGTCTATTCTTTAAAGCAAGAAGAAAAAGAACACGTTTTATGAAATGATACAGAAACAATTCACCTCTTAAAATCACACGCCTTCAGGAGAACCTAGGCAAAACAGAATCTATATTTTCATAGAAAAAGTTTTACTTATTTTGGGAGGCTGTGCAAATCAAGTTCTTTTTCCCTTTCCTATTGGCTCCCCTCTCCCATAACTTCCCCTGGGGTCTATCCTTTAATATTCATCTGCTCTACTGAGAATTTCCCCAAGTTGGTTATCTGAGTTACCATGTGTTTGTTCCAGGGAGAGGAGAAGGACCAAAGGTGAATGAAACTCTTGAGCAATTAAGAGGAAGCCAATTGGTATGAAATAGAGCACATCACAAAGACAAACCTTTGATGGGTGCTGAATGAGTTTTCGAACCTCTCTTTTGAACCTGAGGCATCAGCCAGCATCCAGGTTCCCAGTCCTGTGAAGCCTGCAATAAACAAATACTCTGGTCTCAACTCAGAGAGGTGAGACCAGACTCTCTGAGCATGAGTATCGGGTGTGGGCATTTTTCAAAGCTCCTCACACAGGTACTCAGTTTGGGTACTACAATCTGGTTTTGGGTCTGTAAGATGGGAGTCTCTCAATCCAAGGTAGTGATTCAGCAGCAACAGTTAACAGGCTAAATCTGGCTCATGCCTGTGTTTGTAAATAAAGTTTTATTGGAACACAGTCATGCTCATTGTTTTGTTGCTTATGTTTATTTTCATGCCCCAGTGGCATGGACAGCAGGCCTGAAATTTTTACCATCTGGCCCTTAAAGAAATATCTTTACAACTTTAAGATATGTTCACACAGTGACTGCTAAGAACAATTATCTTAAAACCCATCCATCCAAGAGAAACTGAATTTTTGCTTCCTCAGGTCTTAACAGGTAAAGGATTGAGAATTTTAGCGAGTTTTTGTGTGAGTTCACATACTAAGATTGAAGTACAATTTTTTTGTTTTGTTTTGCCTGGAATTCTAGTGAATACAGCCTACCCTGTGAAGAAAAAAGTGATATTCTATCCTGCAACTAATCACAAGTCTTATCTACTTGTTTCAAACAAAGCATTTAAAAATAAGACCAGATATTTGAAAATATAGACATGGGTAGTTTCTGTCTATTCTTTAAAGCAAGAAGAAAAAGAACACGTTTTATGAAATGATACAGAAACAATTCACCTCTTAAAATCACACGCCTTCAGGAGAACCTAGGCAAAACAGAATCTATATTTTCATAGAAAAAGTTTTACTTATTTTGGGAGGCTGTGCAAATCAAGTTCTTTTTCCCTTTCCTATTGGCTCCCCTCTCCCATAACTTCCCCTGGGGTCTATCCTTTAATATTCATCTGCTCTACTAAGAGAGCACCTTCCTTAGGAGGAACTTGGGGCCAGCTGGATGAGTACAACCCTGATGACTTTCTGTCCCTTCTTTCCTCCTGAAGAGTCAAGTGTCATTGACTCATTTACTGAACCTCATCAAGCTTCCCTTAAGCAAATGCCAATAATGACCTTTTGTGGATGTTTTGTAAATTAATAAGAAAGGTTATAAATATTCACTTACAATGCTGATTATTACAATGACAGCCTTTGCTTTTGGGGAGGGAGGAGAATTTCTCTATTGTTCCTCCTTTTGGATTGTCTCTCAGCTTTTCTCCTATTGACGCTGGGGGTGAGATCATCATGGCGGGGTCTGCCCTGCATACTGTAGGACATTTAGTAGCACCTACCTTCTACCCTGATCCCTGGTGGCTCAGCAGTAAATAATTTGCCCACCAATGCAGGAGACACAAGAGACACTGATTCAATTCCTGAGTAGGAAAGACACTCAGGAGAAAGAAATGGCAACCCACTTCAGTATTCTTGCCTGACAAATCCTATGGAGAGAGGAGCTTGGTGGGCTGCAATTCATGGGGCCACAAACAGTTGGACACGATTGAGCATGAACATGCAGGTCAGCTACCTTATACCCACTTGGTGCCAATAACAGCTTCCCCACTCAGTTGTGACAACCAAAACTGTCTTCATATAATGTCAGATGTCCCTGTAGGAAAAGTCATACCTCATTAAGAATCCCTGCTCTAAGGAGAGAAACCTAATTCTTCTTTATGGGTTTATATATTCTGAGACATGTATATGATCATGTGCATGTACCTGTGAGTTTGTACAAGTTGTTGATGAGTGATCTTAGTTATGTTTTTAAGTTCACTTCAATGAACGTAATGAACTACAAGTTTTGCAGTCTCTGTTTTTTATTCCACATTTTCTTTTATGAAAGACTAGATGGACCTCATCTAGTTTCTTAACCTCAGACAGTGTGACACTGAGCAGCTGCCTGTCCTCTCCCAAAACACATCGTATTACAAGTTAGACTGTCTTCCCATTTCTCACTCAATCCATCTGCTCTTGATTTCAACATTAGGAAACATCTGATGTGGTCAGCAAGTCATCAAAGTGACTTTCGATAAAACTTTATGGATTCAAAACTGTTCCCCAGCTATCAACATATCCACCATATAAAAGTCAATTTAATCCAGAAAAAAATTGGACATGCCTCAGATTCTACAACCCAAGACCACATGGTAGGGACTCTACAGCACATTCTAGTCCTAAAGCCCTGGGATGTAACAATTCCAGAATCTATATTTATAACGGCAACATCCCCACACAGTCTTCTCATAGGACTTTCCCATATGCTGCCCACTGAACCCCAAGAAAATATTTCCAATAGTTTGGATCAAAGAGATATAAATTACCCAGAAGGCATGGGCTCTCTTCGGCTAAATGATGGGGTCATTTTATTTTAATCTTTCAACATGCTTTAATTTTAAACACCTTATTTGAATTTATTTTTTATTGGAGGGCTTTAAAATATTGTGTTGACTTCTGTTATACAACATGGATCAGCCGTAAGTAAACATACGCCCCCGACCTTGAGCCTCTCCTCCACCTCCACCTCTAGGCTGTACACCACAATGCAAAACACTTAAAGTATTCTTGCCTGACAAATCCTATGGAGAGAGGAGCTTGGTGGGCTGCAATTCATGGGGCCACAAACAGTTGGACACGATTGAGCATGAACATGCAGGTCAGCTACCTTATACCCACTTGGTGCCAATAACAGCTTCCCCACTCAGTTGTGACAACCAAAACTGTCTTCATATAATGTCAGATGTCCCTGTAGGAAAAGTCATACCTCATTAAGGATCCCTGCTCTAAGGAGAGAAACCTAATTCTTCTTTATGGGTTTATATATTCTGAGACATGTATATGATCATGTGCATGTACCTGTGAGTTTGTACAAGTTGTTGATGAGTGATCTTAGTTATGTTTTAAGTTCACTTCAATGAACGTAATGAACTACAAGTTTTGCAGTCTCTGTTTTTTATTCCACATTTTCTTTTATGAAAGACTAGATGGACCTCATCTAGTTTCTTAACCTCAGACAGTGTGACACTGAGCAGCTGCCTGTCCTCTCCCAAAACACATCGTATTACAAGTTAGACTGTCTTCCCATTTCTCACTCAATCCATCTGCTCTTGATTTCAACATTAGGAAACATCTGATGTGGTCAGCAAGTCATCAAAGTGACTTTCGATAAAACTTTATGGATTCAAAACTGTTCCCCAGCTATCAACATATCCACCATATAAAAGTCAATTTAATCCAGAAAAAAATTGGACATGCCTCAGATTCTACAACCCAAGACCACATGGTAGGGACTCTACAGCACATTCTAGTCCTAAAGCCCTGGGATGTAACAATTCCAGAATCTATATTTATAACGGCAACATCCCCACACAGTCTTCTCATAGGACTTTCCCATATGCTGCCCACTGAACCCCAAGAAAATATTTCCAATAGTTTGGATCAAAGAGATATAAATTACCCAGAAGGCATGGGCTCTCTTCGGCTAAATGATGGGGTCATTTTATTTTAATCTTTCAACATGCTTTAATTTTAAACACCTTATTTGAATTTATTTTTTATTGGAGGGCTTTAAAATATTGTGTTGACTTCTGTTATACAACATGGATCAGCCGTAAGTAAACATACGCCCCCGACCTTGAGCCTCTCCTCCACCTCCACCCCTCTAGGCTGTCACAGAGCACCACACTGAGCTTCCTGTGAGACAGCACATTCCCACTGGCCCTCTGGTTCTCACATAGTAGCATATATGTTTCAGTGCTACTCTCTCAATTCCTCCCACCCTCTCTTTCCCTTGCTGTATCCAACGTTTGTTTTCTACATCTATGTCTCTATTCTTGCCCTGAAAATAGGCTCGTTTTTCTAGATTCTACATCTATGTGTTAATATACTGTATTTGTTTTTCTCTTTCTGACTGACATTGTAAATACTTTTCTTTACCCTCATTTTCTCACTTTCAATTTCCTTTGAGCTTTTTTTCTGGACAGGAATACAGTTTCCTCAGCCTGGTATTCATTCCTTAACTCTAATGTGTTCTCTTGCTTTCTAGCATGGACACACCTGTCTTTCCCTCTCCTCCTTCCTTCCTGATTCCCTTGCTTTCCCCACCATCCCCAGTCCAAGCAGGCATTCCTATGCTTGCTCTCATCTTTTTGCCCTTGTTACCTACAGCAGGCACCGTGGACTCTGCCAAATTAAATGCAACACTGCAGATGTTATAGTTTATGAGGTTTACGGCAACAATTTATCTTTATCTTCCCCCCTGGTGGTGTCACCACTGCCCTCCAATTCTCCACCCTTCAAAATTAGGGACAGAGAAGATGAGCAGCTGCTTTTCCTGCTGCTCTGAATAATTCATGCCAGTTTAGCTTCAGCTTGGTGATATCAATGGCCTTGCTTAATACCAAGGGGAAGGAAGGGCCTCTTGAGATTTTCCAAAGCATGAATTTAAAAGGAATAACATTTTTTAAGCCTCCAGACTCTTCTGACTTTTTCTCCAACACAAATAAAATACTACAAAAATTAAATTGACAATGGAACTTTTACTCTTTTTAAGAGTCTTCTTCAAGATGAAATTAATCAAGCACATTTATTTATGTTGAGTTTAGGAGCTATGAAATCCATCCAGTAATATGTATTGAGCATTTCCTATGCTAAAGGCACATCACTGGGCAACTTCAGGGCTGGGGGGTGGGAGACGTGTGTATCCCCCCCTAACCAGGGAGCTTACCCGCTGGAGGAGGAGACTGATATATATCAAAAGAACTATGAATAACCGTTTAAAAGACTGTGCACATCCTCTGCTATGATTGTGGGACTCACTACATTAATTTATCTTGCAAATGTCTCTATTTAAGGGCTGTACACCAGAGACTAGTGGACAGTGAGAAAATAGCAGTGAGTGAGTAGAAATGACACAGTGGCTGCCTTTATGGAGCTTTGGTCAAGTGCAAGATGCAGACATTAATCATTCACATGGACATAAAAACACCATCTGAGATGAGTGCAATGAAAAAAAGGCTCCCAGCATGAATATTTCCTAGGAGTTCTCCCATATCCATTTATCCATTGTTTGTTCATTTAGGTTCTGTATATGATTTCCTTCTCTACGTGAGGCACTTATATTTCAGTGTTGGCTACATTAAATGGGCTCCCTGTTCTCATGCAACTGCAGTCATATGGAGAAGTCAATAATTAAAGAAGCAAAGACAATGATGCAATACAGATACTTAAATCTGTATTAAGTTCTGGGTCAAGGTTATAAATAGGAAATACACTAGGTTTGTTACATGAATCATCTTATGTAGTGCTCATAACTGCCCTTTCTATGTGATTAACCTTTTCACATGTACTGGCACAGTGGTAAAAGAATCTGCCCTCTAATGGAGGAGATCCAAGAGATGTAGGTTTGAATCTTGGATCTGGAAGACCTCCTGGAGAATGAAGACCTCCTGGAGAAGGAAATGGCAGCCCACTCCAGTTTTTTTGTCTGGAGAATTCCATGGACAGAGGAGCCTGGTGGGCGACAGGCCATGGTGTCACAAAGAGTCGGACACAATTAAGAAACTGAGCAGCACATGTGCAAAACCTGTGTCTCACAAATATTTTAAGGACTCAAGACTGATAAACCACATTGAGGCCCCACCATCCATGGCTTCCTGCTGCTTTAGGGTAAGACTCAATCTCTGACCATTTACAAAGTGCCAAATGAACTGCCCTTGTGTTGAACACAGATTGGCGGGATATGCAAGAGACTGTTGAATATTATACACAAGACCGAGACTGAAAGCAAAAACCAATATTATACTAACTCCTTGACCTCCATAGCTCTGTGCTTCTAAAAATAGCCCATTCAGCTCTAAGAGATTATAAAGCTTGCCTCTTGTATAATGTGACTTACTGTATTTTTTCATGTTGACATACTTTGCTCAGATTTTCTCACTTTTATCTCTGGTTTAGCAGCATAGCTCTCGAACAGCTGCCAGATATTGTTCTATAGCTCTGGCCAGATTTCACTGTAATGAGTGTCAACTCAACATATAAAGAGAGGCATTCAAGAAATCAGGATTTTCTTTCCTGCCAAGAATCCCTAGACACCCTGATGCCAATACACTGTAGACATATTTTTCCTTAATTTTACCAAAGTTAGCTTCTAAGGCATGTGCTTGGTTAATGAGTGGTGGGGTTTCGTGCAATAAAAAGGCTCCCAGCATGAATATTTCCTAGGAGTTCTCCCATATCCATTTATCCATTGTTTGTTCATTTAGGTTCTGTATATGATTTCCTTCTACGTGAGGCACTTATATTTCAGTGTTGGCTACATTAAATGGGCTCCCTGTTCTCATGCAACTGCAGTCATATGGAGAAGTCAATAATTAAAGAAGCAAAGACAATGATGCAATACAGATACTTAAATCTGTATTAAGTTCTGGGTCAAGGTTATAAATAGGAAATACACTAGGTTTGTTACATGAATCATCTTATGTAGTGCTCATAACTGCCCTTTCTATGTGATTAACCTTTTCACATGTACTGGCACAGTGGTAAAAGAATCTGCCCTCTAATGGAGGAGATCCAAGAGATGTAGGTTTGAATCTTGGATCTGGAAGACCTCCTGGAGAATGAAGACCTCCTGGAGAAGGAAATGGCAGCCCACTCCAGTTTTTTTGTCTGGAGAATTCCATGGACAGAGGAGCCTGGTGGGCGACAGGCCATGGTGTCACAAAGAGTCGGACACAATTAAGAAACTGAGCAGCACATGTGCAAAACCTGTGTCTCACAAATATTTTAAGGACTCAAGACTGATAAACCACATTGAGGCCCCACCATCCATGGCTTCCTGCTGCTTTAGGGTAAGACTCAATCTCTGACCATTTACAAAGTGCCAAATGAACTGCCCTTGTGTTGAACACAGATTGGCGGGATATGCAAGAGACTGTTGAATATTATACACAAGACCGAGACTGAAAGCAAAAACCAATATTATACTAACTCCTTGACCTCCATAGCTCTGTGCTTCTAAAAATAGCCCATTCAGCTCTAAGAGATTATAAAGCTTGCCTCTTGTATAATGTGACTTACTGTATTTTTTCATGTTGACATACTTTGCTCAGATTTTCTCACTTTTATCTCTGGTTTAGCAGCATAGCTCTCGAACAGCTGCCAGATATTGTTCTATAGCTCTGGCCAGATTTCACTGTAATGAGTGTCAACTCAACATATAAAGAGAGGCATTCAAGAAATCAGGATTTTCTTTCCTGCCAAGAATCCCTAGACACCCTGATGCCAATACACTGTAGACATATTTTTCCTTAATTTTACCAAAGTTAGCTTCTAAGGCATGTGCTTGGTTAATGAGTGGTGGGGTTTCGTGCAATAAAAATCAAAACAGAACACTGCTTTTGGAATAAAAATGGACACATATTATCTAGATAAAAAAAATGAAGCTGGGAATACTATGGCTACTTAGAAATACTGAGAGTGACCTATTAAACTAAACTAGAAGGGCAACATATGTCTGAAAATAGGCAAAAAATTTCTCCCTTGAGGATCTTTTTCAATTCCTTTTCTCCTAATGCCTGGCTACAATGTTGGGCAGTAATGTTTCATTGAGTCTATTTCATGTCCTTGGTGTCACAGCAGTTGGCATGAAACATGACAATCAGGTTCAGAACCTATGAGTTTTTCATGCCTATGATGTCCTTAAAATTAATCTTTTGAATGCACAGTTATTTTAATACCCTTTTTAGTTAAAAGTCACTTTTAAAACATAATTTCACAGTAAAATATGACTCTTTATCCTTTAATTCTTGAGGTATAAACTCATTTAATATAGCAAATGTTGAAGAAACCCTCCAGGTAACATATGGATGTTAATTAAAACTCTATATCTACCTTCAGTGGAGACACCATATCAAAATGTTTCCTTTGAAGCAAGCCAAATTAAAAATGTTCCTTTAAATTTATTTATCTGTTGAGGAACTATTATGTTTTTGTTCTTTTCTTTTCTGACTAGAAAAAGAGATAAAAAGGAGAAACAAAAATTTTACTCCAAAGGTATCATGGTATATTGGGATCATAGTACATTGGGAAAATTTTTAACAGATAATTAAAATCTACTGTGATTACTTTTGGTTTGGATTTTTTCTTTGTAAAGAAAATTTCAGTTTTAAAATCCCTATAAGGAAAAAAATTAAAACTAACAAAAACTTCAACTAGATAGAATAATGTACTTTTCTGCCGAACTTTTATCTCTGGTTTAGCAGCATAGCTCTCGAACAGCTGCCAGATATTGTTCTATAGCTCTGGCCAGATTTCACTGTAATGAGTGTCAACTCAACATATAAAGAGAGGCATTCAAGAAATCAGGATTTTCTTTCCTGCCAAGAATCCCTAGACACCCTGATGCCAATACACTGTAGACATATTTTTCCTTAATTTTACCAAAGTTAGCTTCTAAGGCATGTGCTTGGTTAATGAGTGGTGGGGTTTCGTGCAATAAAAATCAAAACAGAACACTGCTTTTGGAATAAAAATGGACACATATTATCTAGATAAAAAAAATGAAGCTGGGAATACTATGGCTACTTAGAAATACTGAGAGTGACCTATTAAACTAAACTAGAAGGGCAACATATGTCTGAAAATAGGCAAAAAATTTCTCCCTTGAGGATCTTTTTCAATTCCTTTTCTCCTAATGCCTGGCTACAATGTTGGGCAGTAATGTTTCATTGAGTCTATTTCATGTCCTTGGTGTCACAGCAGTTGGCATGAAACATGACAATCAGGTTCAGAACCTATGAGTTTTTCATGCCTATGATGTCCTTAAAATTAATCTTTTGAATGCACAGTTATTTTAATACCCTTTTTAGTTAAAAGTCACTTTTAAAACATAATTTCACAGTAAAATATGACTCTTTATCCTTTAATTCTTGAGGTATAAACTCATTTAATATAGCAAATGTTGAAGAAACCCTCCAGGTAACATATGGATGTTAATTAAAACTCTATATCTACCTTCAGTGGAGACATCATATCAAAATGTTTCCTTTGAAGCAAGCCAAATTAAAAATGTTCCTTTAAATTTATTTATCTGTTGAGGAACTATTATGTTTTTGTTCTTTTCTTTTCTGACTAGAAAAAGAGATAAAAAGGAGAAACAAAAATTTTACTCCAAAGGTATCATGGTATATTGGGATCATAGTACATTGGGAAAATTTTTAACAGATAATTAAAATCTACTGTGATTACTTTTGGTTTGGATTTTTTCTTTGTAAAGAAAATTTCAGTTTTAAAATCCCTATAAGGAAAAAAAAATTAAAAACTAACAAAAACTTCAACTAGATAGAATTTTAGAATCCTTTTAACTCCCAACGTGATTTTTTTCCATGAAAACTATTGTTTTCTAATACTCTTTGTGGATAATTCAGTTCTTATATTGAAAGGAGCATCGTTTTGTAATTAAGAGCATGGACTCAGAGACTCCTGTTCAGCCTCAATTCCATTTCTTCCACCCTCTAGCTGTAATGTTGGACAAGTTCTGAGACATTTTGTGACTCCATTTTTCCATCTGTAAAATGAGATAATCATCACAGCTATTATCAAGTTACTAAAAAGGTTAAATGAACTCCTAATTGTGAAGTGCTTAAGCAATGTTTTGCATATCACAAACACTCAAGAAGGGTTATTTATTTTTATTAATGGAGAAGAGGGTGGCAGAAGATGAGATGGTTAGATAGTGCCACCGACTCAATGGACAAGAATTTGAGCAAACTCTGGGAGACAGTGAAGGACAAAGGAGCCTGGTGTGTAGTAATCCATGGGGTGGCAAAGAGTCAACAACAGATTGTTAATATTATTATTTCATAGCACAAGACGATTGTCTTACACTTTATATTGTTTCTAATTTTACACAATACGTCTGCATTCCTTATCTAAATCGACCCAAAACCCACCTGGTATGATGGGAAAGGCATCATTGCCCACTGTCTATGAGGAACCTGTATCTGGGAATTTGAGATTCTCTCAAGTTTATTTCATGGGGTTTCGCCCGTGCTAGCCTGGAAGTCCAAACAGGAATAGGCATCATTGCCCACTTTATCTGGTTTTTGCAGGAACTATTATGGATGTTAATTAAAACTCTATATCTACCTTCAGTGGAGACATCATATCAAAATGTTTCCTTTGAAGCAAGCCAAATTAAAAATGTTCCTTTAAATTTATTTATCTGTTGAGGAACTATTATGTTTTTGTTCTTTTCTTTTCTGACTAGAAAAAGAGATAAAAAGGAGAAACAAAAATTTTACTCCAAAGGTATCATGGTATATTGGGATCATAGTACATTGGGAAAATTTTTAACAGATAATTAAAATCTACTGTGATTACTTTTGGTTTGGATTTTTTCTTTTTAAAGAAAATTTCAGTTTTAAAATCCCTATAAGGAAAAAAATTAAAACTAACAAAAACTTCAACTAGATAGAATTTTAGAATCCTTTTAACTCCCAACGTGATTTTTTTCCATGAAAACTATTGTTTTCTAATACTCTTTGTGGATAATTCAGTTCTTATATTGAAAGGAGCATCGTTTTGTAATTAAGAGCATGGACTCAGAGACTCCTGTTCAGCCTCAATTCCATTTCTTCCACCCTCTAGCTGTAATGTTGGACAAGTTCTGAGACATTTTGTGACTCCATTTTTCCATCTGTAAAATGAGATAATCATCACAGCTATTATCAAGTTATTAAAAAGGTTAAATGAACTCCTAATTGTGAAGTGCTTAAGCAATGTTTTGCATATCACAAACACTCAAGAAGGGTTATTTATTTTTATTAATGGAGAAGAGGGTGGCAGAAGATGAGATGGTTAGATAGTGCCACCGACTCAATGGACAAGAATTTGAGCAAACTCTGGGAGACAGTGAAGGACAAAGGAGCCTGGTGTGTAGTAATCCATGGGGTGGCAAAGAGTCAACAACAGATTGTTAATATTATTATTTCATAGCACAAGACGATTGTCTTACACTTTATATTGTTTCTAATTTTACACAATACGTCTGCATTCCTTATCTAAATCGACCCAAAACCCACCTGGTATGATGGGAAAGGCATCATTGCCCACTGTCTATGAGGAACCTGTATCTGGGAATTTGAGATTCTCTCAAGTTTATTTCATGGCCCAGGAATCCTTGTTCTACGCCCGTGCTAGCCTGGAAGTCCAAACAGACTTGATCTTTATGGGTCACGTGGTCTTCGTTTTATACCTCTCATCAGTTCTTTCACAGAAACAAGACTAAATAACAGTTCTGGGAAAAGTTGCAAAGCCACCTTGTAGAAAGTAAGCTGGAGAAAGCATTTCTGTCCACAAATCCAGAGAAGATAGCTTGATTAGTCTCTGAAGCTGTTAGATAATACTGGCAATAGTATCAAATTAGAATGAAGTCTGATGTGTCCAATTTGGGCCACCCTCAGGTAATTCTCACTGATAAGAGGAGGTAGTAGTTTTTGTAAATTAGCCACCCCCCCTAACCTAGAGGGATAGAGTTTACACGACGGCTGCAGGTCTTATAGGATGGCCCACTGGCAGAACCTAGGAGCTGGGGGAGATATCGGTCCCTGTCTCAGTCATCAGCCCACCCTCCCACCTTGAAGGCTAATAAATATGTATTTGAATAAATTCATGATAGCATTGCTGTAGGACTTGAATTCATTGATTTAACTAAGCATTATATGTTAAAAACACACATAGTACATAGGCAGTAAAAATGTCTACTTCTCCCCTTCTTTGCAAATAAAGATAATAGCACTGCCCCTTTTCAATCAGATATGCATTTTTTCCACTCAATAATAAAATTGTCCACTGAATGACTAAAACTCTTTGTTGATCAAGTAGATGACCTTTTGTATTATAAAAGTGGAAACTGAATGAGGTTATTTTTATTAATGGAGAAGAGGGTGGCAGAAGATGAGATGGTTAGATAGTGCCACCGACTCAATGGACAAGAATTTGAGCAAACTCTGGGAGACAGTGAAGGACAAAGGAGCCTGGTGTGTAGTAATCCATGGGGTGGCAAAGAGTCAACAACAGATTGTTAATATTATTATTTCATAGCACAAGACGATTGTCTTACACTTTATATTGTTTCTAATTTTACACAATACGTCTGCATTCCTTATCTAAATCGACCCAAAACCCACCTGGTATGATGGGAAAGGCATCATTGCCCACTGTCTATGAGGAACCTGTATCTGGGAATTTGAGATTCTCTCAAGTTTATTTCATGGCCCAGGAATCCTTGTTCTACGCCCGTGCTAGCCTGGAAGTCCAAACAGACTTGATCTTTATGGGTCACGTGGTCTTCGTTTTATACCTCTCATCAGTTCTTTCACAGAAACAAGACTAAATAACAGTTCTGGGAAAAGTTGCAAAGCCACCTTGTAGAAAGTAAGCTGGAGAAAGCATTTCTGTCCACAAATCCAGAGAAGATAGCTTGATTAGTCTCTGAAGCTGTTAGATAATACTGGCAATAGTATCAAATTAGAATGAAGTCTGATGTGTCCAATTTGGGCCACCCTCAGGTAATTCTCACTGATAAGAGGAGGTAGTAGTTTTTGTAAATTAGCCACCCCTCCTAACCTAGAGGGATAGAGTTTACAAGAAGGCTGCAGGTCTTATAGGATGGCCCACTGGCAGCACCTAGGAGATGGGGGAGATATCGGTCCCTGTCTCAGTCATCAGCCCACCCTCCCACCTTGAAGGCTAATAAATATGTATTTGAATAAATTCATGATAGCATTGCTGTAGGACTTGAATTCATTGATTTAACTAAGCATTATATGTTAAAAACACACATAGTACATAGGCAGTAAAAATGTCTACTTCTCCCCTTCTTTGCAAATAAAGATAATAGCACTGCCCCTTTTCAATCAGATATGCATTTTTTCCACTCAATAATAAAATTGTCCACTGAATGACTAAAACTCTTTGTTGATCAAGTAGATGACCTGGATATATGGTTTTATTTGAGTACAGAGGAAGCTGAGAAACTTGTAATTATTATAATGTTGTTTTCTATCAACAGAATTAGAAAGCTGAATTGGGTAAGTGAGTAGCTAGTGGTTAGTAATGAAGCTAAAGGACACAGAGCTCCAGCGTATTGGTATATGCAGGAATAAGACCATTGTATGGCCAGAGAATTTTCAAGGGAATTCAAATCTATAGATTATTATGTGAAGTTTCCAGGTTGCTAAATGTTGGTCACAAAACAAATTTAAGGTAACACACCAGGATCTGTTTCTTACCAAGTGGAATAATAGGAATTGGATTTACTATCCCCCCCTTGCAAAAAAAAAAAAAAAAAAAAAACAGACAAAATGCTTAATGGTTTTCAAAGTAATGGACACAATAATGAAGGAGAATGATCCTAAGAGATGGGAAACATAGGAGCAAATCCATAAAACGAGAAACTGATAAATTTGATTTTGCCACCATTTAAAACTTCTGCTCTTCTTCAAAAGACAATGTTAAGAGAATGAAAACAGTGGAAGAAAATACCTGCAGGGAACATATCTGGTAAAGCACTAGTATTCAGAATAGGTAAATAACTCCCCAAACTCAATAATAACAAATATTACATAGTATCAATTATATGTGGAATCCAAAAAAAGACACAAATGAATGTATTAATATTTACAAAATAGAAATAGACCCATAGAAAGCAAACTTACAGATAATAAGGGGGAAAGTGGTAGAGATAACATAAGAGTTTAGGATTAACACACACACTACTATATATAAAATAAACAACAAGGACCGACTGCATGGCACAGGGAACTGTACTCAATATTTTGTGATAACCTATATGGGAAAAGAATCTTAAAAGTATCACTTTGCTGTACACCTGAAACTAACATGACACTGTAACGCAACTATACTTCAATTAAAAATATATATATAAGAAAACACTCCAAAAAAAAAAAAAAAACACTCAATAAGAAAGCACTCAATAAGAAATCAACAAAAGATTTGAATGGACTTCACCAAAGAAGATATACAGATGGTAAATTAACACATCAAAAGAAGCTCAACATTATTAGCCATTAGGGAAATGCAAATTAAAAACACTGATGGGATATCATTACAACCCCTTAAAATGGTTTGCATTAAAAGACTGGCAATACCAAATAATTGTAGATACATGAAGAAATTAGGATGCTAATAAAATGATGGTTGGAAATTAAAAGATTACAACCACTTTAGAAACAGTTTGGTAATTTCCTAAAACCTAAATACACACTTACGTTATGAGGTAGTCATTCAACACATAAGTATTTACCGAGGAGAGAAACATGTATTGTTCATGCAAAGATATATACCCAAATATTCATAGAAACTTTATCTTCAATGGCCCCAAACAAAAACAACCCAAATACTCATCAATAGGCATATGAATATACACTATGGTATACTATACAATGGACTAGCCAGTCCACAAAAAAAACAGACAAAATGCTTAATGGTTTTCAAAGTAATGGACACAATAATGAAGGAGAATGATCCTAAGAGATGGGAAACATAGGAGCAAATCCATAAAACGAGAAACTGATAAATTTGATTTTGCCACCATTTAAAACTTCTGCTCTTCTTCAAAAGACAATGTTAAGAGAATGAAAACAGTGGAAGAAAATACCTGCAGGGAACATATCTGGTAAAGCACTAGTATTCAGAATAGGTAAATAACTCCCCAAACTCAATAATAACAAATATTACATAGTATCAATTATATGTGGAATCCAAAAAAAGACACAAATGAATGTATTAATATTTACAAAATAGAAATAGACCCATAGAAAGCAAACTTACAGATAATAAGGGGGAAAGTGGTAGAGATAACATAAGAGTTTAGGATTAACACACACACACTACTATATATAAAATAAACAACAAGGACCGACTGCATGGCACAGGGAACTGTACTCAATATTTTGTGATAACCTATATGGGAAAAGAATCTTAAAAGTATCACTTTGCTGTACACCTGAAACTAACATGACACTGTAACGCAACTATACTTCAATTAAAAATATATATATAAGAAAACACTCCAAAAAAAAAAAAAAAACACTCAATAAGAAAGCACTCAATAAGAAATCAACAAAAGATTTGAATGGACTTCACCAAAGAAGATATACAGATGGTAAATTAACACATCAAAAGAAGCTCAACATTATTAGCCATTAGGGAAATGCAAATTAAAAACACTGATGGGATATCATTACAACCCCTTAAAATGGTTTGCATTAAAAGACTGGCAATACCAAATAATTGTAGATACATGAAGAAATTAGGATGCTAATAAAATGATGGTTGGAAATTAAAAGATTACAACCACTTTAGAAACAGTTTGGTAATTTCCTAAAAACCTAAATACACACTTACCTTATGAGGTAGTCATTCAACACATAAGTATTTACCGAGGAGAGAAACATGTATTGTTCATGCAAAGATATATACCCAAATATTCATAGAAACTTTATCTTCAATGGCCCCAAACAAAAACAACCCAAATACTCATCAATAGGCATATGAATATACACTATGGTATACTATACAATGGACTAGCCAGTCCACAATAAAAAAAGAATGAATTATAAATATCTATTATATGATAAATCTCAAAATAATTATGCTCAGTGAAGAAAAATGAATAAAAAGGTTATATTCTCTATGAATCTTTCATAGATCTCTAGAACATGTAAATTAATCTATGTTAGTTCATCTGGGCTGCTATAAGAGAAACACCACAGCCTGGGTGGCTTAGAAACAAGAATAATTTACTTCTTACCTTTCTGTTGTCTGGGAAGATCAAGGTCAAGATTTCACATCTGGTGAGAGCCTGCTTCCTGGTTGATAGATGCTGTGTCCTCACCTGGGGGAAGGCATGAGAGAGATGTTTTAAGGGCATTAATCCTATTCACGAGGGCTCCACCCTCATGACATTATCACTCCCCAAAGATCACTGGGGATTAGGTTTTAACTGATAAATTTGGGGGGAACATAAACACTTAGTCTACTGTATAATCCACAGTGAGAGAAGGAGTATTGGGGATTACATGAGGATGGGGTAGGGTAGGGATCGGCAGGAGGGAGGAAATACAGAGGGATATGAGGATATATTACAGCTTTCCTGGTAACTCAGATGGTAAAGAATCTGCCTGCAGTGTAGGAGACCTGGATTCAATCCCTGGGTCAGGAAGATCCCCTGGAGAAGGGAATGGATATCTACTCTAGTATTTTTGCCTGGAGAATCCCATGGACAAAGGAGCCTGATGAGCTACAGTCCATGGAATTACAAAGTGTCAGAACTGAGCAATTAAAACTTTCACTTTTTTTTTCATGAGGATATATTTAGGGATAATGGATATATTTACCATCTTGACAGTGGTGACCATTTAGTGGGTGCATATGTACACAAAATTCTATCAAATTATACTTTTCAAATATGTCTGGAATTAAATGTCAGTTACACTGTAGTAAAATTCTTAGAAAACAAAACAATAGTCTACGTCCATACCACCCTGAGCACACCTGATCTTGTCTCATCTTAAAAGCTAAGCAGGGTTGGGCCCGGTTAGTACATGGATGCGAGAAAACAAAACAATAACATGGGTTTTAAAAAGTAAACACCAGGTTAGCAACACACAGGGACTTGGGATGATGAGTTTGCAAACTCTGATCTATGTTTGCAACTTACTTTCAAGAAAGTATGGCCCCGAACACCTATACTAAACTACAAAATGAGATGTTTGCTAAATAGGGGCTCCATTGTTGGCTACTTTCAAAAAAAGCAAGTACTACTTCCAACTGTTTTCTTGAATGATCCAAACCAACTCTTTCTGAATGGTTTGATAGCTGCTATGCAAAAGTTCTGATTAAAGTCCAGAATCTCTTAATAGCAGAAGATGACATGCGAGGCCGAACTCATTTTCCTTTTGATGTTCACACATAATTCCTATTCACAGTGGAAGGAATTATGGGTTTAATAGCGCCCTTAATCTCTGCTGACAAAGTCCCTTCCCAAATCTGGCTTTCCTTGCACAGCAGACTCTCTCAAAGACATGGAGCTATTGTTCACCAAAGGACTGGGGAGACATCTTTCTGAAAGATTCCACAATACGTGCAAGGAATGGAGATTTTCCTCAGAGTGGTTTTTATAAATGTATGAAATAAAATAAAAAGTTTTAAATCAGCATTTAGGAACTCATTGAAAGCATCTATGTGTAACTATGGATTGAACAAGCTGGTCTTAGCAAAATGAACAGAACTTTTTATTCTTCTTCCCTCTGCTCTCTTAAACCCCTTCTCTGTGCAACTTCCCTTTTCTACACTGAATGTCATCTTTAGGAAGACACTTGTTTTTTCATGGTCTTTCATTCAGAAGAATGGTCATTTTGGTAATTAAAAAGATACAGTCAAACTATATGGAAGCACCATTCTTTCAAGCACTGTAACGCTTGTCTGTCCCCACTGAGCTACAGACTGTCATCTCCCCTCTTCCTTTCTGTTGCTTCCTCCTCCTCACCATCAGCCACACACAACTGATAGAGGGTTTCGTACATGGAGCCAAGAGGAGCAGTAAGAAAAGGTCTTATCTGGGTGGACCAGTTGTGATCTGGCTTTGGACCATCTCAGTGGAGTAGAGGAGTAGTTTCTGACTCTCTCTCTCACACATTGGGGAGCATTCTTGAGAGAGGTCCTGCTGGGGGGTCTCCAACTATGTTCCTTTACAAACAGCAGAACTTTCTCTATGATTAGATGGACTTCCAGATTCCCATTTCTCTGTGAGTGTCACAAGATCTGTTGTGCTTCTTGGGTGAGTCTCTTTTATGATGACCTTAAGTCAGCTCCTTTCAGACAAGTCAAGGCTGGTCCATCAGAAGCACACATTTTTGATCTGCACACAATAAAGGTACAGTCAGCTTTCAATGCATGCCCTCTCTGCTTGGCTAAGTTTTCCTTCCCCTGGGCTTCCCTTCATTCAACATCAGATGCTGATTCCTTTGTCTCCAAAGTCAAGGAAAACATACATCTAGTTCTCAATATGGTTCTTATAAAAATCTGTAAGGTGGTTAGAGCTAAAGAATCTACCTGCCATGCAGGAGACCCAGGCTTGATCCCTCAGTGGGGAAGATCCCCTGGAGAAGGGAATGACAACCTACTTCAGTATTCTTGCCTGGAAAATCCCATGGACAGAAGAACCTGGCAGACCACAATTCATGGGCCTGTAAAGAGTTGGACAGGACTGAGAGACTAAGGAGACGACTCTTGAGAGTCCCATGGAAGGAAATCAAACCAGTCAATCCTAAAGGAAATCACCTCTGAATATTCCTTGGAAGGACTGATGCTGAAGCTAAAGCTCCAATACTTTGGCCACCTGATACAAAAAGATGACTCACTGGAAAAGATCCTGATGCTGGGAAAAACAGAAGGCAGGAGGAAAAGACAGAGGACAAGATGGTTAGATAGCATCACCATCTATCATCATCAATGGACATGAGTTTGAGCAAGCTCTGCTAGATATTGAAGCATAGGAAAGCCTGGCGTGCTATAGTCCATGGGGCTGCAAAGACTCAGGCACTACTGAACTGAACTGAGTAACACTTACACTGCCTAAGAAAATAACACCTTATTTCTTTCTCCACTGTGAGGTTCAATTATGGAATCCACAGCACAGCCACTGCTCTGCCCAAAGACCACCAAATACTGGCTGACAAGTGGGTGACTGAAAGGTGGGTAACAGGCTGCTGCTGGCAGGATCCCCAGAGTCATAACCTCTTAGCAAACCTTGCACAGCTGGTGGAACCCTGACTTAAAATGCGAGAGCATTTGACTCCTTTTGTCCATTTCTAAACTTTAGAAAAGGACCAAAAGTAACAGAAAGCAACAGAAAAAGTTAAACTTAATTTCACGAGTTTACACAGAATAAAGGACACAAAATGAATGCTTCAATTGCAACTTGCCAATATCTTTTCTCTCTTTTCTCCCTGCTCCAGTGATGAGATCATACTCTAGCTATCAACTTAAAAATTAATTCCATGAAAATCTACTTTATGAGAACTTTTGAGAATTTTCTTGAATTGCCGTTAATAAGTGGAAATGTGTGGAAACATGACTCTGAATAACTTGAACTTAGTACCTCAGTGATTATAACCTCATTTTAAACTGTCTAAAAGATACAAGTTAATCACGGAAATCACCTTAAATTCTTTGTGCTAAAATATCCCAATGTTTAACAGGAAAGTAGGTTGGGGTGATGGCGTTTCATTTTATTTAGATTAAATAAATAATTGCCAAATCATGTTCTTTAAGGTTTGGGGAGCCTGGGCTAATTCAATTTTCACTGCCTGTTTAAAATGGGATATGCTCAAAGAATATGGAACGAGGCTGGGTATTTGCTAAGCTGCCACTTATCTCTATTACCTTATGATTATATCTTTACTATTTTTTAAATGACAATATCCAGGCTTAACTTAAAACGAACATAAAAATGAGCATAAATGTCCCCGTCACGGTCAGGTCATGATAGCACATCTCAAAGGGAACTATCGTGAACAGCTTAGTTCTTTAATCTATACACACATGAATAAATAAATATCCAGTGGCACATAAGCATACGCAATGCTTGCCTGTTTGCTTTTACAAAAAAAAAACGGGGGGTGGAGGTATTCTTCTAAGTATAATCCTGTAATTGGCTCTCTGAGCTTGTGTTCTGTTCTTTTCCTTCCATATATCATGGCTCTCCTTTAGCAGAGACATACATGATGCATATTCCTTTTGCAGGTGGTTACTATGGCTAATATTTACTAGGTGAATTCATTTCATCATCTATTCTTGCTGGTCTCTCAGTCAGCTTTAGGGCTTGTTTCTTCAAGGCTCCTGTAGTCGTCAATAATAAGACTTTAAAAATCTATATGTGATGTTTTCTAGTTCAGAGCTCCCATCACTCTTTCTTATATTTTGATAAATTTTAAAAAAGTAGAAACTGCAGACATTAAGAGCGGTTAGTTCAAAGGTGAAGAAAGTGGGCTGCATAGGAGAGGGTTTTAAGATATCTGTGGCAGTGATCAGGCAAGTGAAGTAAATGAAATGTAACTGAAACTCCCTCCCAGTGGGGGTAACAGTCTGCCCTTTGCTCAGACTTATCTGGAGATACTGCGTTATATGAGCCAGATGGTCTATGATGCTTTGGATTTATTTTATGATTTTCAAAGGTTAGAAAGAATCAGACACTCCAGGCTGCTTCTCTGCTGGACATGAAAGATGTTAGAAACTTTCCATGGTCCCAGTGAGGGCCCCCTGACCTTTGGACCTTCTGAAAGTCCTACAGGATTTCTCAGTCCTTAGGAGAGGGCCATTTAGATTAAATAAATAATTGCCAAATCATGTTCTTTAAGGTTTGGGGAGCCTGGGCTAATTCAATTTTCACTGCCTGTTTAAAATGGGATATGCTCAAAGAATATGGAACGAGGCTGGGTATTTGCTAAGCTGCCACTTATCTCTATTACCTTATGATTATATCTTTACTATTTTTTAAATGACAATATCCAGGCTTAACTTAAAACGAACATAAAAATGAGCATAAATGTCCCCGTCACGGTCAGGTCCTGATAGCACATCTCAAAGGGAACTATCGTGAACAGCTTAGTTCTTTAATCTATACACACATGAATAAATAAATATCCAGTGGCACATAAGCATACGCAATGCTTGCCTGTTTGCTTTTACAAAAAAAAAACGGGGGGTGGAGGTATTCTTCTAAGTATAATCCTGTAATTGGCTCTCTGAGCTTGTGTTCTGTTCTTTTCCTTCCATATATCATGGCTCTCCTTTAGCAGAGACATACATGATGCATATTCCTTTTGCAGGTGGTTACTATGGCTAATATTTACTAGGTGAATTCATTTCATCATCTATTCTTGCTGGTCTCTCAGTCAGCTTTAGGGCTTGTTTCTTCAAGGCTCCTGTAGTCGTCAATAATAAGACTTTAAAAATCTATATGTGATGTTTTCTAGTTCAGAGCTCCCATCACTCTTTCTTATATTTTGATAAATTTTAAAAAAGTAGAAACTGCAGACATTAAGAGCGGTTAGTTCAAAGGTGAAGAAAGTGGGCTGCATAGGAGAGGGTTTTAAGATATCTGTGGCAGTGATCAGGCAAGTGAAGTAAATGAAATGTAACTGAAACTCCCTCCCAGTGGGGGTAACAGTCTGCCCTTTGCTCAGACTTATCTGGAGATACTGCGTTATATGAGCCAGATGGTCTATGATGCTTTGGATTTATTTTATGATTTTCAAAGGTTAGAAAGAATCAGACACTCCAGGCTGCTTCTCTGCTGGACATGAAAGATGTTAGAAACTTTCCATGGTCCCAGTGAGGGCCCCCTGACCTTTGGACCTTCTGAAAGTCCTAGAGGGATTTCTCAGTCCTTAGGAGAGGGCCAGTCTGCCTTTCCATCTATGTTCATTTGGGAAAATATGCTCTTTTTTATTAATCCAGACACGGTGCTCAAGCAAATGGAATGAGCGAAAAGGGACCACCAGGTCCATTGCAATCAGAGTCTTCTGTGTATGTAGATAAGATAAAATGGATTACATTATCTACATGTGTACATTAACTGTTCATTTTTCATATAGATAGTCCTACTTAATAAGTAATGGCACCTTAGTCCATTCAGTTTCATGGCTAATATGTCCCTCCTCCCTCTGAATTCTGTTTAAAGAAAAATATTTGGTTGGGTAATGTACAGGATGTACCTTGAGGTGCCAATTTATAGTACTCTCTTATCAGAAATTGCTTCCAAATGCCTCATATCCATATTTGAAATTCTGCAGGCAACAATTTTCCTAAACCTCGCTTGTGGCACTTCATGGCAGATTACTTCAGTTGACGATGTGGGAGATCAGGTAAAGAGTGCACGGACAGAATAGAGGAAAATCAAACAGAAACAAAATGACCTGTCAATTTAGACAAGATTTTTCATTACACAGAACTGCAAAATTTAACAATTTAACTAGAAAATATAAAGCCAGATTTTTTCATTAATACTGTAATTCCTAAGAATATTGGCTACAGCTAACCTTTGTAAATAAAGTTCTAACAGAGATGTTACAGATATTTCATTGGGTTTTCTATGCCTTCGATTTATTCCTGAAAACTCCTTTCACGTGGCTGTGTCTGGCTCATCATTTAGCTATTAGGAAAAGTCTCTTCTTACATTAGAAAAGACAGTTCTGCACCAATCCACAAATGTAAAATATGGGTTGAATTTTACTATCTAGTTTTGTATCAGTGTTAAATGTCCTGGCTATGATACTATTCCATGGTGACCTCTAGAATGGCATTGTTCTTAGGAGCGACACAGTGAAGTATTTATGAATGAATAATGCAAGTGAAGGATCAAGATGCCCAAGCTCTTAGTTGGGTCACAACAACATAGATAGAAGTAAATATCGGCAAGTGTTAGCAATGGTTAAACATGTGAAGAAGTTATACAGAGCTAATGATACTACTTTTGTAACATTTTCTAGATTTGATATGTTTTCAAAATGAACAGCTGAACAAAACTGCCTCCTTAGACAGGCTGTCCCTCCATGGCTGAAGTTGCCCCTACCTGATGTCATGTCTTTTTGCTACACATCTTTATGTCAGCAATGATGACGAAAAGACCACCATTGTCAGTCCATTAAATTTCATATAGTGTACATTAACTGTTCATTTTTCATATAGATAGTCCTACTTAATAAGTAATGGCACCTTAGTCCATTCAGTTTCATGGCTAATATGTCCCTCCTCCCTCTGAATTCTGTTTAAAGAAAAATATTTGGTTGGGTAATGTACAGGATGTACCTTGAGGTGCCAATTTATAGTACTCTCTTATCAGAAATTGCTTCCAAATGCCTCATATCCATATTTGAAATTCTGCAGGCAACAATTTTCCTAAACCTCGCTTGTGGCACTTCATGGCAGATTACTTCAGTTGACGATGTGGGAGATCAGGTAAAGAGTGCACGGACAGAATAGAGGAAAATCAAACAGAAACAAAATGACCTGTCAATTTAGACAAGATTTTTCATTACACAGAACTGCAAAATTTAACAATTTAACTAGAAAATATAAAGCCAGATTTTTTCATTAATACTGTAATTCCTAAGAATATTGGCTACAGCTAACCTTTGTAAATAAAGTTCTAACAGAGATGTTACAGATATTTCATTGGGTTTTCTATGCCTTCGATTTATTCCTGAAAACTCCTTTCACGTGGCTGTGTCTGGCTCATCATTTAGCTATTAGGAAAAGTCTCTTCTTACATTAGAAAAGACAGTTCTGCACCAATCCACAAATGTAAAATATGGGTTGAATTTTACTATCTAGTTTTGTATCAGTGTTAAATGTCCTGGCTATGATACTATTCCATGGTGACCTCTAGAATGGCATTGTTCTTAGGAGCGACACAGTGAAGTATTTATGAATGAATAATGCAAGTGAAGGATCAAGATGCCCAAGCTCTTAGTTGGGTCACAACAACATAGATAGAAGTAAATATCGGCAAGTGTTAGCAATGGTTAAACATGTGAAGAAGTTATACAGAGCTAATGATACTACTTTTGTAACATTTTCTAGATTTGATATGTTTTCAAAATGAACAGCTGAACAAAACTGCCTCCTTAGACAGGCTGTCCCTCCATGGCTGAAGTTGCCCCTACCTGATGTCATCTATGTCATTATTTATATCACAGAATCTTAACACAACATCACTAGAATGTTTTACTTTTTAGTAACTTTATCTGCCATCCTTCTGGATAGAATACATGTAAGGCCTTTATATTCATTACCTCTATATCAAAAACATTTGACAGAATGTTAAAAGGTGCTCAATAAATATTTTCTCTGAAAATATTTTTTGAAAAATCTTAATCCATGACAGACTCCACATGTTTTTCTGAGATTACTGGCCTTATAATAGTTCCCAGATTCTCAGGAAATGCAAATGTTTTGATATGAACAAAAAGTCTAACAATCACACATGTACACATAGCTATACCAACAAACATGGCAGAGCATAGTGCCTTGTAGAGCCCTTATTTTTAATTTCATCTAGTGTTTTGAACTAGTTACTCTGTTCACCCCATTCATTGGCATCCACTGGCAAAAAACAATCATGATGGACTAAATTTCCTTTAACATGGGCACATTAAAAAGGAAACACTTATTAGTGCTGGCAGAATCATTAGGAGACTAATGGTTCACAAAATACACACATACCTTACTAAAAGCTTCAGGAAAGTGACATGTAGTCACAAATACCTGTGCACAGAACAGGTATTTGTACAATACACTTCCTCTTTGTTTTGTCCAGGTTTAGAAAAGCCAACCAGCATGTGGTCTGTCTATTCTTTTTACAGGAATTTCTGGCCCATGTCTGACCTGTTTCTTCCTGATCTTGACTGATTTTCCAGCACGAAAAATACACAAATTTGGAAATTTTTTTATTTAATGCCATGTTTTGTGACCTCTAGAATGGCATTGTTCTTAGGAGCGACACAGTGAAGTATTTATGAATGAATAATGCAAGTGAAGGATCAAGATGCCCAAGCTCTTAGTTGGGTCACAACAACATAGATAGAAGTAAATATCGGCAAGTGTTAGCAATGGTTAAACATGTGAAGAAGTTATACAGAGCTAATGATACTACTTTTGTAACATTTTCTAGATTTGATATGTTTTCAAAATGAACAGCTGAACAAAACTGCCTCCTTAGACAGGCTGTCCCTCCATGGCTGAAGTTGCCCCTACCTGATGTCATCTATGTCATTATTTATATCACAGAATCTTAACACAACATCACTAGAATGTTTTACTTTTTAGTAACTTTATCTGCCATCCTTCTGGATAGAATACATGTAAGGCCTTTATATTCATTACCTCTATATCAAAAACATTTGACAGAATGTTAAAAGGTGCTCAATAAATATTTTCTCTGAAAATATTTTTTGAAAAATCTTAATCCATGACAGACTCCACATGTTTTTCTGAGATTACTGGCCTTATAATAGTTCCCAGATTCTCAGGAAATGCAAATGTTTTGATATGAACAAAAAGTCTAACAATCACACATGTACACATAGCTATACCAACAAACATGGCAGAGCATAGTGCCTTGTAGAGCCCTTATTTTTAATTTCATCTAGTGTTTTGAACTAGTTACTCTGTTCACCCCATTCATTGGCATCCACTGGCAAAAAACAATCATGATGGACTAAATTTCCTTTAACATGGGCACATTAAAAAGGAAACACTTATTAGTGCTGGCAGAATCATTAGGAGACTAATGGTTCACAAAATACACACATACCTTACTAAAAGCTTCAGGAAAGTGACATGTAGTCACAAATACCTGTGCACAGAACAGGTATTTGTACAATACACTTCCTCTTTGTTTTGTCCAGGTTTAGAAAAGCCAACCAGCATGTGGTCTGTCTATTCTTTTTACAGGAATTTCTGGCCCATGTCTGACCTGTTTCTTCCTGATCTTGACTGATTTTCCAGCACGAATTACACAATTGAATCTGATTTTCATTGAATTTTGTTATTGGGGGTATTTTTGGAGTTTTAAACTCATACTTTTGCTTTAGATGAGGAATGGGTATGTTTCACCAAGGTAATAGATGCAAATAGCTTTGCTGATGTTGGTTATCAAGTCAAGTTTATATAACACATGGGGTGCACACTTTTACACTTTGAGGTGCTTTGATATTTTTGTTGAGCAAAACAGGCATCTGGCAGATCAAAGAGAACAATTTTAATAAATGGAAAATATCCCTCAACTTAAAAATAATGAGCTTCATGTGTGTAGCTCATTTTTTAGTTAATTGCTCTTAATTTATTCAGCTGAAATACCTTACAGTCTCCCATGATTAAAGGGCACCATGTTTGACTTGTCATTGAATTAGTTTGATATTGATATAAATGAGCTGTAAAGTATCTCCATGATTGCTTCCTGAATAATATAAATGTATTTTCTTTTGTTACTGGCTTAATAAAGAATGAGATATACCTGATCTTTGGGCTTTGAAGCAAATCTTCTGCAGTTTGAAAATGAAGGGAAGATGGAATTAATCAGCAAGGAATGTATTTCCACAAGAAATTAAAACATCCATTGGTGATGAAGCTTATTTACTGCGATGCAGAATAAATAATAGTACAAGTTTCCATTTCCATCTTAAACCTGAAAGAAATAAATCTCCATCAAAAAAAGAAGAAAAGAAAAACAGCTAGACAGTTACCTCACCCTAACCCCTCTGTTGAACAGTAGTCTAATTTATAGCAGCATATCGACTGAATTTACTGTTTGTCTCAAACGTGTGTATTATAAACATTTATAAAATATCAATTTATTATAGGATAATTTAAGCAAGGAAAAAATACACATTTACTAGGCATGTCTCAGATAAAAATAGTTTGTCTGTACTACAAATTTCTCTAGGAGTTATATTGGGACCTGTCAATATTGTAAGAAGTACATAGTTCAGGGTTATAATATACATGTAATACTTTTTTCCCCCTGTAGTGCAAGCAAGACTCATAAACGAAGAACACTAGCAGCCTCTGAATGTTGGTATGTTTTGCCCCCAAAAAACTGAGTGAAACACTCCCTCTGCTTTCTTTGAATGACTTTCCCATGCTTCTAGATGTTGTTCTGTTGCTAAGCTGTGTTTGAGTCTCTGTGACCCCATGGATTGCAGCACAACAGGCTCCTCTGTCCTCCACTGTCTTGCAGAGTTTGCATAAGGGGTATTTTTGGAGTTTTAAACTCATACTTTTGTTTTAGATGAGGAATGGGTATGTTTCACCAAGGTAATTGCAAATAGCTTTGCTGATGTTGGTTATCAAGTCAAGTTTATATAACACATGGGGTGCACACTTTTACACTTTGAGGTGCTTTGATATTTTTGTTGAGCAAAACAGGCATCTGGCAGATCAAAGAGAACAATTTTAATAAATGGAAAATATCCCTCAACTTAAAAATAATGAGCTTCATGTGTGTAGCTCATTTTTTAGTTAATTGCTCTTAATTTATTCAGCTGAAATACCTTACAGTCTCCCATGATTAAAGGGCACCATGTTTGACTTGTCATTGAATTAGTTTGATATTGATATAAATGAGCTGTAAAGTATCTCCATGATTGCTTCCTGAATAATATAAATGTATTTTCCTTTGTTACTGGCTTAATAAAGAATGAGATATACCTGATCTTTGGGCTTTGAAGCAAATCTTCTGCAGTTTGAAAATGAAGGGAAGATGGAATTAATCAGCAAGGAATGTATTTCCACAAGAAATTAAAACATCCATTGGTGATGAAGCTTATTTACTGCGATGCAGAATAAATAATAGTACAAGTTTCCATTTCCATCTTAAACCTGAAAGAAATAAATCTCCATCAAAAAAAGAAGAAAAGAAAAACAGCTAGACAGTTACCTCACCCTAACCCCTCTGTTGAACAGTAGTCTAATTTATAGCAGCATATCGACTGAATTTACTGTTTGTCTCAAACGTGTGTATTATAAACATTTATAAAATATCAATTTATTATAGGATAATTTAAGCAAGGAAAAAATACACATTTACTAGGCATGTCTCAGATAAAAATAGTTTGTCTGTACTACAAATTTCTCTAGGAGTTATATTGGGACCTGTCAATATTGTAAGAAGTACATAGTTCAGGGTTATAATATACATGTAATACTTTTTTCCCCCTGTAGTGCAAGCAAGACTCATAAACGAAGAACACTAGCAGCCTCTGAATGTTGGTATGTTTTGCCCCCAAAAAACTGAGTGAAACACTCCCCTCTGCTTTCTTTGAATGACTTTCCCATGCTTCTAGATGTTGTTCTGTTGCTAAGCTGTGTTTGAGTCTCTGTGACCCCATGGATTGCAGCACAACAGGCTCCTCTGTCCTCCACTGTCTTGCAGAGTTTGCGCACATTCATGTCAAGAAGATGAACCATTTGGAAAACACCTAGAATTTTAAACCCGACCATACAGATCTATATCCCTTGATTCTACTGTTTTATCCCTTTATTTCTGACCATGTTCTTACAACCTTTAAATGACTGTGAATCTTTCTGATTCTTTTAACTTGACTCAGTGCAAGGAATCTGAGACAGAGCTGTCCAACAAAACCAAAATGTGAGTCACATGGGAAATTTTAGATTTTCTGGTAGCTACAGTTTAAAAAGTAAAATGAGGAAATAAATTTCATAGTATATTTTATCTAACCCAAACATGTCTCCAATGTTATCATTTCAACCTGTAATCAGCATAAAATTTTTTTTCATACTGGGTCTTTAACATTGAGGTATAGGAGGCTTATCGTGTCTGTAGTGGACTGAAAGCTTTTGTCCTCCTAAAATTCCTATGTTGGAATCTGAACCCACATTGTGGTGATACGAGATGGAGGCCTATGAAAAGTGATGATTCGGTCATGAGAGTGGAGACCTCCTGAATGAGATCAGTGCCCTTACAAAAGAGACACCAAAGAGCTCTCTCACTGTCTTCCTACCAAGGAAGGAATACAATGAGATGTCAGCTTGCAGTCCAGAAGAGGGCTCTTAGTAGACCCTGCACCCTGCACCTTGGTTTCACTTTCCAGAACTGAACGAATACAATGATTTGCTAAATTTACTTTTTTAAAATTTATAAAACATTTATAAAATATCAATTTATTATAGGATAATTTAAGCAAGGAAAAAATACACATTTACTAGGCATGTCTCAGATAAAAATAGTTTGTCTGTACTACAAATTTCTCTAGGAGTTATATTGGGACCTGTCAATATTGTAAGAAGTACATAGTTCAGGGTTATAATATACATGTAATACTTTTTTCCCCCTGTAGTGCAAGCAAGACTCATAAACGAAGAACACTAGCAGCCTCTGAATGTTGGTATGTTTTGCCCCCAAAAAACTGAGTGAAACACTCCCCTCTGCTTTCTTTGAATGACTTTCCCATGCTTCTAGATGTTGTTCTGTTGCTAAGCTGTGTTTGAGTCTCTGTGACCCCATGGATTGCAGCACAACAGGCTCCTCTGTCCTCCACTGTCTTGCAGAGTTTGCGCACATTCATGTCAAGAAGATGAACCATTTGGAAAACACCTAGAATTTTAAACCCGACCATACAGATCTATATCCCTTGATTCTACTGTTTTATCCCTTTATTTCTGACCATGTTCTTACAACCTTTAAATGACTGTGAATCTTTCTGATTCTTTTAACTTGACTCAGTGCAAGGAATCTGAGACAGAGCTGTCCAACAAAACCAAAATGTGAGTCACATGGGAAATTTTAGATTTTCTGGTAGCTACAGTTTAAAAAGTAAAATGAGGAAATAAATTTCATAGTATATTTTATCTAACCCAAACATGTCTCCAATGTTATCATTTCAACCTGTAATCAGCATAAAATTTTTTTTCATACTGGGTCTTTAACATTGAGGTATAGGAGGCTTATCGTGTCTGTAGTGGACTGAAAGCTTTTGTCCTCCTAAAATTCCTATGTTGGAATCTGAACCCACATTGTGGTGATACGAGATGGAGGCCTATGAAAAGTGATGATTCGGTCATGAGAGTGGAGACCTCCTGAATGAGATCAGTGCCCTTACAAAAGAGACACCAAAGAGCTCTCTCACTGTCTTCCTACCAAGGAAGGAATACAATGAGATGTCAGCTTGCAGTCCAGAAGAGGGCTCTTAGTAGACCCTGCACCCTGCACCTTGGTTTCACTTTCCAGAACTGAACGAAATAAATCATTATTGTTTATAAGGCATCCCATTTACGGCATTTTTAAAAAATAGCAGTCCCAATAGACTAAGCACATCTCAGCTCAAACTACCCACATTTCAAGACTTCAAGAACCACACATGGATTGGGACTGCTGGATAGGAAACCTCCATTCCCAGAGAAATATAAAGGGTACTAGAACTGACAACAACAAGCCTAGGGGCTTGCAATTGCCCTCCATCAACTGTCCAGAGTGAGTTAACCAAGGCACTGAACCCACAGGCTGTGGATTTTAACTCTTTAAAATAAACAGGTCAGGGTAGATGGTCTTAAGTATTTACTCTGACTCCATAAGATGATGATACTGTCACCATAATGAAGAAACTTTTGCTTTTTGGCTTCCCTGGGGTTGTTCTGAAAAACCATTATCCATGGTTAAGTAAATAACATTCCTGCTGAGACCCACTGTGGAGCAGCGACACAGGCTTGTCCTGCAAGGAGCAGCTGGCTTGCAAATCAGAGCCTACAACTGAGTAGGCCTGCTCTAGGGATTCTTTTACTGGAGGCTCATATTTGAAATTGTAGTCTTTAAAATCTGTTTTTCACTTTTTAATGGTATCTTAATAAACATGATATGCAAACTCTAAATGCATTTAGGTCTCTTACTGCAGCTAGTTTCAAGTGCACTGGCTGTTGATACTTGGAGTGTCTTTGTGCGGCTTGTGTGTGTGCTAAGTCACTTCAATCGTTGTCTGACTCCTTGCATTCCTTTGGACTGTAGCCCACCAGGCTCCTCTGTCCATGGGATTCTCCCGGCAAGAATACTGGATTGGGTTGCCATTCCCTCTTCTGGGGAATCTTCCTGACTCAGAGATTGAACCTAAATCACCTGTACTGGCAGGCAGATTCTTTACCATCTGAGCTCAGTTATTTCCTAGTGAAGACAGAACTTGAATGGAGACTTTCTTGTTGATGGAATGGGGATGTTCTTAGCTACTAGGTTCTTCTCCTTGACTATCCTTTCTGCTTAGGTGAATCAGGTATAAAACGGCCCAACTAGAGTTAATTCCTACCGGTCCGCAACACTGACTGTATGTAAGAATCACAGAGGATTTTTATTTCATTTTAACATTATTTTTTAATGGGAGAATAATTGCTTTACAATGTTATATTAGTTTCTCCTGTACAATAGCATGAGTCAACTGTAAGCCTACACGTCTCCTCCCTCTTGAGCCGCTCTCCCATTCCTCCACTGCTACCCTAGCCCTGTAGGTCGTCACAGAGCACTGAGCTGAATTCACAGGGACAGGGTAATTTTTAAACCTCCCGAAGTCCTGGTCCCATCCACGGTATCCAAACCCTTTGAAAGGCTTCCCAAACACTCTAACACTGGAAATCAAAATTAAGAACTATTTTTTTTAGTCAAATGCAGAAACCAAACCTTAACCTAAGGAATAGATACTTCTATTTTATTTATTAAATACATAGGCCTACACATATATAGAGAAACAGATGACTAAAATTGTTGTGTGAATATGTGTGTGTGTAAAGTAACTTTTTTAATTAAAAGCTTCAGTTGGTTTTTCTTAAACTGTTGTGAAAATAATGATGGCACTATTTTCTTGCTCTAGGGATTCTTTACTGGAGGCTCATATTTGAAATTGTAGTCTTTAAAATCTGTTTTTCACTTTTTAATGGTATCTTAATAAACATGATATGCAAACTCTAAATGCATTTAGGTCTCTTACTGCAGCTAGTTTCAAGTGCACTGGCTGTTGATACTTGGAGTGTCTTTGTGCGGCTTGTGTGTGTGCTAAGTCACTTCAATCGTTGTCTGACTCCTTGCATTCCTTTGGACTGTAGCCCACCAGGCTCCTCTGTCCATGGGATTCTCCCGGCAAGAATACTGGATTGGGTTGCCATTCCCTCTTCTGGGGAATCTTCCTGACTCAGAGATTGAACCTAAATCACCTGTACTGGCAGGCAGATTCTTTACCATCTGAGCTCAGTTATTTCCTAGTGAAGACAGAACTTGAATGGAGACTTTCTTGTTGATGGAATGGGGATGTTCTTAGCTACTAGGTTCTTCTCCTTGACTATCCTTTCTGCTTAGGTGAATCAGGTATAAAACGGCCCAACTAGAGTTAATTCCTACCGGTCCTCAACACTGACTGTATATAAGAATCACAGAGGGATTTTTATTTCATTTTTTAACATTATTTTTTTAATGGGAGAATAATTGCTTTACAATGTTATATTAGTTTCTCCTGTACAATAGCATGAGTCAACTGTAAGCCTACACGTCTCCTCCCTCTTGAGCCGCTCTCCCATTCCTCCACTGCTACCCTAGCCCTGTAGGTCGTCACAGAGCACTGAGCTGAATTCACAGGGACAGGGTAATTTTTAAACCTCCCGAAGTCCTGGTCCCATCCACGGTATCCAAACCCTTTGAAAGGCTTCCCAAACACTCTAACACTGGAAATCAAAATTAAGAACTATTTTTTTTAGTCAAATGCAGAAACCAAACCTTAACCTAAGGAATAGATACTTCTATTTTATTTATTAAATACATAGGCCTACACATATATAGAGAAACAGATGACTAAAATTGTTGTGTGAATATGTGTGTGTGTCGAAAGTAACTTTTATTAAAAGTTATAAAGTATAATGATGGCATATGTTTGTCTTTTACAATTTCAGTTGGTTTTTCTTAAACACTGTTTGTGTAGACACAGCCAACCAACTTCCTTGAACTGTTACTGGTCCTATGTTTAATTCTATTCCAATTTTTTCACTTCTTAAGCAAGTTCTTGTCTCTCCCGTCCCAGTCTAAATTAGCTTGAAAACCTAACATATTTTAAACGATGCATCATGCATAAATGTGTGTACAAAATATACAGAAATGCATGTTTTAAAATAAATATTTTGTATTTGCTTTCGTCATTTAACAGGAAGCGCATGAATGGGAACCCAAATTCATTCTGTCTTTACACTCATGCTTCTTGCCTTATAATTCCCACACAGCCCCTTTCCACTCCAGAATTTTGTCCATGTTCCTGACTGAGAGAAGAGTGCCCCTGAGTGCACAGGACCTGTCTAAAGCAATATTTCCTTTTATCTGATTGACCATACCTCTGTCACAGGATCACTCTAGTTGAAAAGAATTCTGGGAAAAGCATTTCCTTTAAGCAAGGCATATTGTCACAATGTCCACTCTCCAAAAAACAAACAAAAGTCTCTAAAGAACCTCCAACAACATCAAAAAATACATCGTTTTAGTGCTAAGGATAAAAGGGGGGACTAGGATATGAAGGAGCTGACAATGTATACACCATTCCCCCATTGTGGTATCACTGCTTTTAATTTCTGTATTCTGTCACTTAATACAACTTGTAACTTTATATTCATTCATTTACTTATATGTCTTTGTCTATACGTTACCCTTTGTTGCTATAGGGTCAATGTCTGTTTTTTTTTTCATCAAACCCTACCTGCCACCTACCATACTGTTTGGTAAAGAAACTTAACGAATCTTTGGTCACTGACAGTTGAATGATGAGGTTACAAGGGTGAGAAGAAGAAAGAACAAGGGGCGGCTTAGTCTTTGCCTTATCTAATCTAGACCTGCTCTATTAGTTAATTGATCTTTTAAATCAAACCATCTTTAGTGTTTTAATCCTACAATATTTTAAACAGTATTTTTTATTATGTTTGTTTTCAATAAAGCTTTGGTATAAATTACCAAACCCTGAATTAGAAGGAAGACCAACAATACTTTAAAAAATAAAGGACTGTTTTTAGAGTTCGTATAGAATTCAGACCAATACATTATGAATTCTATAACACAGGGCAAAATTCAATGCAATATGTTAAACACATATGTGATAATATCACAGAAATGAAAATATTAATCACATAAATCAAAATGTTAATCCATCAGGTTTAAGTTAACTTTAGAACTGCTGACTTAGACTGTTCTACAAACTAGGAAATCTTATATCTAAGTATGTAACTTCATTTCACAAAAATCTAAGCATCATGAAATCCTTTTTCTACACCTTTGGTGATACTGAGTCAAACAGGCTGAAACCTGCTGTGGGGATCACCCCTTCTCTTTGAGTCCCACATTCTCTCAACTCTCATCTCTCTCTTGACCCTTTACCCCAGATTGCAGGTCATCAGTTAATACCTTAGAAATTGGCATAGATGGTGCATATGCATGCTCAGCAGAGACATGGATAAAAGATAGACTTGACAGAAATGTAAGGAAAAGCATTATATGCATGCTTCTTTAAAGATGAGTTTTAGCTTACTTGGCAGAGTATTGGGGGAAAAAAATCACAGTACCACATTGTGTCTTTCAGCAGTGATTTTAGAAAGGTCCCTTTACCCTTCCATCAATTATTAAACAGAGTGTGCTAGTTGAGAGGCTGCCATGCTGCAAAATGCTCAATTTTTCCTTTGACCCAGATGATCTTAAAAAAAAAGAAAATATCCACTCAGAGCATCCACTGCACTCCTGTAAGGTGCAGTGCTAAAAGCCCAGAGTCCAGGTTGATGGTGATAGACAAATGAGATCTACATGGGATGAGCACTGTTTACTGGAAAATAAACATTCTTAGAATGAGACTGTGCTACTCCCCTATTTAAAATCTTCCAAAGTCTTTCATTGCCCTCAGAATGTAGTCAGTTCTTTACTCACTGATGCCTCTTCACGTTTCTGAACTCTCCGGGTGTGCCTCTCTGTCCCCTGTCTCCATTCAGTCCAGCACACTCTCCCCTTTACATTAACTCATCTTTATCACGATGCTCCTCTGTCTAGATGACTTTACTGCCAAATCATCCTATGGCTAATTCTCATCTTTCATGTCTCAACCCTCAAATCCTCTGTCTACCAGATTTCTTATTGAGTTCCTTGTCAAGACTCTCCCTAACCAACATCCTCTTTAAAACTCTTCATAGCATTTCATGAAATTATTACTCTTGTTACCTATGTGTATTCTGTATTCTCTGCCTAACACAAAAGATACACAAGGGCATCATTGTCTACCTAGAACGGTGCATTGTAAATGTAAGTATTAAAGAAAAACTACACTGAGTAAATAACATTTGGGTAAAATGAATGCATTTCCAACAGTCTGGATCAACACACACATTCTCACTCAGTCAGCTTCAAAAATCAGCAAGAGAATCACCAATGAGGACTGAATACTTTGCTGTAAATACTACTTATATATACAATGCCTGAGACATAAGTAACCCAGATGTCAGCTATGATCTCATTCATTTATTCATTCATTCATTTTTCATATGCAAGGTCATAAGCTGGGCACAGAGACATGATGGCATGATCTTATTAAGATGGTCACGAATCTTCCATCCCATAACTTGTGGATGTTTGAGACAATGTTTTCTCTATAATATGCACTGGGTAAGAAATGAGGCAAAGGGATTCTCTGCTTTTGAATTCCTTTTTTCTATGCACATGTCATTTGTTACCCACAACCCATCACCCAGGCAGGATATTCACTTTCTTCGGGTATGGGTCCAACATATTTATGAGTGAAATAGACTTTCACATGACAAGGGTGGCATTATTGAAGAGGGTTCCTCAGCACAGCAAATACACAACATGTGAACATGCTTCCTAGAACACGTTCATCCACCTGACACTGGTTCCCACTCTGCAGTTTCACACACCATATAACAACCAGTTCTTCATGCTTCCCTCCCCTCCCTTCTGACCCTTCTGAACTGTTTCATCTTCCTTCTGGGGATGTTCACCATAATATGGCTATTGTCTGAGTTCTGTTGGCCAAGGTTTCAGTATTTCACCCAACAACCCACCTGGCCTTTTTAAAAAGCCCATCTTCACAACAAAAGCAGTATCTTCTCTAAGATACACCAAGTGTCCCCTGTTTCTCACGTGCCATGCCTACTCTCCTCTTTCATGTCCCCCCCAACTCATCTTTATCCCGATGCTCCTCTGTCTAGATGACTTTACTGCCAAATCATCCTATGGCTAATTCTCATCTTTCATGTCTCAACCCTCAAATCCTCTGTCTACCAGATTTCTTATTGAGTTCCTTGTCAAGACTCTCCCTAACCAACATCCTCTTTAAAACTCTTCATAGCATTTCATGAAATTATTACTCTTGTTACCTATGTGTATTCTGTATTCTCTGCCTAACACAAAAGATACACAAGGGCATCATTGTCTACCTAGAACGGTGCATTGTAAATGTAAGTATTAAAGAAAAACTACACTGAGTAAATAACATTTGGGTAAAATGAATGCATTTCCAACAGTCTGGATCAACACACACATTCTCACTCAGTCAGCTTCAAAAATCAGCAAGAGAATCACCAATGAGGACTGAATACTTTGCTGTAAATACTACTTATATATACAATGCCTGAGACATAAGTAACCCAGATGTCAGCTATGATCTCATTCATTTATTCATTCATTCATTTTTCATATGCAAGGTCATAAGCTGGGCACAGAGACATGATGGCATGATCTTATTAAGATGGTCACGAATCTTCCATCCCATAACTTGTGGATGTTTGAGACAATGTTTTCTCTATAATATGCACTGGGTAAGAAATGAGGCAAAGGGATTCTCTGCTTTTGAATTCCTTTTTTCTATGCACATGTCATTTGTTACCCACAACCCATCACCCAGGCAGGATATTCACTTTCTTCGGGTATGGGTCCAACATATTTATGAGTGAAATAGACTTTCACATGACAAGGGTGGCATTATTGAAGAGGGTTCCTCAGCACAGCAAATACACAACATGTGAACATGCTTCCTAGAACACGTTCATCCACCTGACACTGGTTCCCACTCTGCAGTTTCACACACCATATAACAACCAGTTCTTCATGCTTCCCTCCCCTCCCTTCTGACCCTTCTGAACTGTTTCATCTTCCCTTCTGGGGATGTTCACCATAATATGGCTATTGTCTGAGTTCTGTTGGCCAAGGTTTCAGTATTTCACCCAACAACCCACCTGGCCTTTTTAAAAAGCCCATCTTCACAACAAAAGCAGTATCTTCTCTAAGATACACCAAGTGTCCCCTGTTACTATATTAGTAGTGTTTTCATCTTAATACACTCAGGTATATTGTCTGAGACTTCTCGGGTGATGCTGTGGTAAAGGATCCAACTGCCAATGTGGGAAACACAAGAGATACAGGTTCGATCCCTGGGTCAGGAAGATCCTCTGGAGCAGAGAATTGCAACTCACTTCAGTATTCTTGTCTGGAAAACTCCATGGACAGAAGAGTCTGATGGGCTACAGTCCATGAGGTGGCAAAGAGTCAGACATGACCAAACACACACACACACACACACACACATTGTCAAAAAGAAAGGATAGGGAAAAGACCAATGGCCAGGCTACCAGAATGTCAGGGTATTAGTTTTATGCATCATGATAATCTTTTACATTGATAATAATTGTTTAAACACAATAAAGATTTTCCTGAAAGTCCCGTGGTTATGACTAGCCTTCCAACACCGGGGGTGTGGATTTGATCCCTGGTTGGGAAGCTAAGATCTTACATGCCTCCTGGCTAAAAAGCCAAAATGTAAAGCAGAAGCAACATTGTAACAAATTCAATAAAGACTTAAAAAATGGTCCAGGGCTTCCCTGGTAGCTCAGTGGTAAAGAGTTCACCTGCCAATGCAGGAGACATGGGTCCCATCTCTGACCTGGGAAGATCCCACATGCTGCAGAGCAACTAAGTTCATGAGCCACAACTATGGAGCCTGTGCTCTAGAGCCTTGGAGCTGCAACTACTGAGCCCATGTGCTGCAACTACTGAAGCCTGTGTGCCCTAGAGCCTGAGTTCCACAACAAGAGAAGCCACCACAACTAGAAGTCTGTTCACCTCAACTAGAGAGTAGCCCCAACTCCCTGCAACTAGAGAGGGGCCTGTGGCAGCAGTGAAAACCCAGAATAGCCTAACATAAATAAATACACACATAAAAATAAAACAGCTGAGAATTAAAAAAAAAAAGTCACATCAAAACATCTTAAAAAACATAGTAATGACAGAATGAATGTTTTCTATATGCCAATCATTGTTTTAGACACTTTACATATCTAATCTGATTCATATTAATCTTATATGGTAGCTACCACATGATATATGGGCTTTCCAGGTGGTGCTAGTGGTAGAGAATCTGCCTGCCAATGCAAGAAATGCAGGGAGTGTCAGCTCGATCTCTGGGTCAGGAAGATACCCTGGTGTAGAAAGTGGCAGCCTGTTCTAGTATTCTTGCCTAGAAAATGCCATGGACAGAGGGGCCTGGTGCGCTAAAGTCTATGGGGTTGGTTGCAAAGTGTTGGCCAAAACTGAGCATAACAACAACTTAATTTCTATTTTAAAGATGAGAAAACGTGGCAGATATGGGTTAAACAATTTACCCAAGATCACAGAGCCCTACCGATGTTACTCTACATTCACTGCTTTGTCCAGAATCATGACATCCAAAAACAGAGGGGTCAGAGGAAATGTTCTTCCCAATGAGCTGAAATTGTATGGGTGAGACTGATGTCTTCCTTGCAGAGAAGGGAATGACAGGAAAAGGCTGGGCATAGAATCTGATGGAGAGAGAAGATGTTCTTAACTTATTAAAATCAGAAGTCAGTGTTTACCACCACTTAGTATGGGCCAGATTCTGCTAAGCACTGGCAATGCTTAAGCATATTTTAACCCCTCCAGTCTCCAAGGCAAGTATTACATATCTATTTTAAAATGCTTTCTAATAGCTTAAACCCCTTAGGTGACAAATCTGGTGAGCAGAAGAACTGGGCTCCTGCTTCAGCAAGAAGCATTTTTAACTGTTGGACTGCCCTCCACACTGAGCTCTGTGTTTACCTGGGAGAGGCTGAGACATCTATCACCCTGCTGGTTCATGGCTCCTTCTCAAGCTAACATTAACACATCATCTCACCTCTTCTCTTGGATTACTCGCATAAACTGCACATGATCATATTTCCCCCAATTCAAAAGAAACAGCAAGAAAGGATATCAATAAATTCATTCTAACTAAGCAACACATAATTTCAACTGGGTTTCATCATGACCTAATAATAACAAACTCATAGACATGGGTAGGATAACTTGTTGAGACCTTCTTTTGCTCAAAATTTTAAAAAGCATAGCGTCTTGGCATATTTATAGCAAATCTTTTCTACAAAAAAAAAAAAATGCCGAAATGCCATCTGGCTTCAAAAATCTAATATCCATAATCTCTTGAACATATATTGAAGTGTTCCTATTTGGTGAGGATAATGCTGAGGGTCTTTCCATTTATATCCGTTCAGGTGTGTTGGTTTTATATGTTTATTTCCTCTAGCCATACTTCTCGTGAGCCATACTTCTAAAATAATTGAAAAGCAGTTGTTAGCCTTTAAGTAATCTTTTAGAAGACATAAATCTTTTGACTTAGTGGCTCCTTAAAGATATGTCACAACACACTTATTTGAAAGACCTTCTGCCATGTGACATCAAGAAGGCTTGGGGTTGGACAAGCAAGTGAAGCCATCCAAGATGTCAGTTTTAACTGAGACGTGGCTCTTTGAGATGACTCCTATCCTGACCACCATCTAATGGCAATTCCAGAATGGGATCTGACTAGCAACTGTCCCCATTGAGCTTGGTGAATCTGCAGAACTATGAGTGATAATAATAAATGGTGTTTTAAAGCACCAAAGACTTGGGATGGCTTATTTTGTAGCAATAAAGGTAATGAAAGGAAAAACCCTCTTAAAGCAAACATGTTTACAAACCCCCTTAGTATGGGCCAGATTCTGCTAAGCACTGGCAATGCTTAAGCATATTTTAACCCCTCCAGTCTCCAAGGCAAGTATTACATATCTATTTTAAAATGCTTTCTAATAGCTTAAACCCCTTAGGTGACAAATCTGGTGAGCAGAAGAACTGGGCTCCTGCTTCAGCAAGAAGCATTTTTAACTGTTGGACTGCCCTCCACACTGAGCTCTGTGTTTACCTGGGAGAGGCTGAGACATCTATCACCCTGCTGGTTCATGGCTCCTTCTCAAGCTAACATTAACACATCATCTCACCTCTTCTCTTGGATTACTCGCATAAACTGCACATGATCATATTTCCCCCAATTCAAAAGAAACAGCAAGAAAGGATATCAATAAATTCATTCTAACTAAGCAACACATAATTTCAACTGGGTTTCATCATGACCTAATAATAACAAACTCATAGACATGGGTAGGATAACTTGTTGAGACCTTCTTTTGCTCAAAATTTTAAAAAGCATAGCGTCTTGGCATATTTATAGCAAATCTTTTCTACAAAAAAAATGCCGAAATGCCATCTGGCTTCAAAAATCTAATATCCATAATCTCTTGAACATATATTGAAGTGTTCCTATTTGGTGAGGATAATGCTGAGGGTCTTTCCATTTATATCCGTTCAGGTGTGTTGGTTTTATATGTTTATTTCCTCTAGCCATACTTCTCGTGAGCCATACTTCTAAAATAATTGAAAAGCAGTTGTTAGCCTTTAAGTAATCTTTTAGAAGACATAAATCTTTTGACTTAGTGGCTCCTTAAAGATATGTCACAACACACTTATTTGAAAGACCTTCTGCCATGTGACATCAAGAAGGCTTGGGGTTGGACAAGCAAGTGAAGCCATCCAAGATGTCAGTTTTAACTGAGACGTGGCTCTTTGAGATGACTCCTATCCTGACCACCATCTAATGGCAATTCCAGAATGGGATCTGACTAGCAACTGTCCCCATTGAGCTTGGTGAATCTGCAGAACTATGAGTGATAATAATAAATGGTGTTTTAAAGCACCAAAGACTTGGGATGGCTTATTTTGTAGCAATAAAGGTAATGAGAACCCTCTTAAAGGTTGCAATTTAAAACCTCCACTTTCTAGGAGCACTTCATGTACAAACAACTACAGGGAAGCAAACATGTACTGCCCGCTTCAGATTCGCAAGGCATGGTCAGGTGACTGCAACCCCAACACTTCTAGAAACACAGAACAAATCTATGTGACCCAGAGTTAGGCAAATTTTTCTTAAATATAATGACAAAATCATGGTCAATAATTTTTTTTAATTCATTAACTGGACTTCACCAGAATTGAGAACTTTTGTTCTTTTGCTCCTCAGCAGAGAAAGAGAAAGAAAAGGAAATCCAGTGATTATAAGAAAATGCTTGCCAAACTTATACCTAATAAAGAACTTACATGCAGAATATATAATGAACTTCCAAAATCCAACAGTAAGAAAACCATTTAATTAGAAAATGGGCAAAATATTTATCAAACATTTCACTGAGGAAGATATAAGGACGGCAAAGACACACATGAAAACTGCTTAGCATCATTAGTGATTAGAGAAAATCTTTGCTGCTCAGTCATGTCTGATTCTTTACAACACCACGGACTGCAGCCCACCAGGCTTCTCTATCCAGGCAAGAATACTGGAGTGAGTTGCCATTTCCTTCTCCAGGGGATCTTCCCAACCCAGGGATCAAACCCATGTCTCCTTCATTGCTGGCAGATTCTACACCAAATGAGCCACCAGGGAAGTCAAATTAAACCCTCGGTGTGATACTATTCCACACCTGATACAATGGAGGAAAATCTAGGTGGAAAATAGATTATTGGTTGCCATGAGCTGATGGTGGAGGGAAGGCATAACTACAAAGGAGAAACAGAAAGAAATTTTTTATACAGTGGGAATGTTCTGTCCTGTGGCCATGGGGCTGGATATATGATTCTATGCCCATAGAATTGTCAAAGCCCACAGAACTGTGCCCCACAGAATGAACTGTGCTGTATATACATTAAGAATCAATCAATCAATCAACTACCACCAACAATGTTGTCACAGAGGCTAAATAGTACACCCTGAGAGTGACACACAGCTTCAGTTCCCTGTCTCTCAGTTTCAAAAACTTGATTCAGTATCTTTTAAGGCCTCACCTAAATAGGGCCAGTGGAGACTGAGATAAGTTTTGGGGAGAATAGACAATATTTAGGCAATCAAGTCTTAAGAGAGTCCTAGACCAACTGTTTTGCAAATCAATCCAAATCCACTCTGGCTATAGATTTTTTCATTTTTTTCCTCTGTAGAGCATAAATCTTCACTTTTCTGCCCTCTATTTTTGTGATAAATTCTATCTTTATCCCTCAAGACAAGAATTGTTCTTAGAAGATATTGCCTATGCTTGGATATCAAAAGGTGACTCAAAATATTTTCAGAAAATGCACTTTTTGGACCCTCTCTTTTGTCTTATCATTGGGATCTTGATGGAATTTTGCCAGGCAATTAATAAAGAACTTACATGCAGAAATATAATGAACTTCCAAAATCCAACAGTAAGAAAACCATTTAATTAGAAAATGGGCAAAATATTTATCAAACATTTCACTGAGGAAGATATAAGGACGGCAAAGACACACATGAAAACTGCTTAGCATCATTAGTGATTAGAGAAAATCTTTGCTGCTCAGTCATGTCTGATTCTTTACAACACCACGGACTGCAGCCCACCAGGCTTCTCTATCCAGGCAAGAATACTGGAGTGAGTTGCCATTTCCTTCTCCAGGGGATCTTCCCAACCCAGGGATCAAACCCATGTCTCCTTCATTGCTGGCAGATTCTACACCAAATGAGCCACCAGGGAAGTCAAATTAAACCCTCGGTGTGATACTATTCCACACCTGATACAATGGAGGAAAATCTAGGTGGAAAATAGATTATTGGTTGCCATGAGCTGATGGTGGAGGGAAGGCATAACTACAAAGGAGAAACAGAAAGAAATTTTTTATACAGTGGGAATGTTCTGTCCTGTGGCCATGGGGCTGGATATATGATTCTATGCCCATAGAATTGTCAAAGCCCACAGAACTGTGCCCCACAGAATGAACTGTGCTGTATATACATTAAGAATCAATCAATCAATCAACTACCACCAACAATGTTGTCACAGAGGCTAAATAGTACACCCTGAGAGTGACACACAGCTTCAGTTCCCTGTCTCTCAGTTTCAAAAACTTGATTCAGTATCTTTTAAGGCCTCACCTAAATAGGGCCAGTGGAGACTGAGATAAGTTTTGGGGAGAATAGACAATATTTAGGCAATCAAGTCTTAAGAGAGTCCTAGACCAACTGTTTTGCAAATCAATCCAAATCCACTCTGGCTATAGATTTTTTCATTTTTTTCCTCTGTAGAGCATAAATCTTCACTTTTCTGCCCTCTATTTTTGTGATAAATTCTATCTTTATCCCTCAAGACAAGAATTGTTCTTAGAAGATATTGCCTATGCTTGGATATCAAAAGGTGACTCAAAATATTTTCAGAAAATGCACTTTTTGGACCCTCTCTTTTGTCTTATCATTGGGATCTTGATGGAATTTTGCCAGGCATATCATAATATTTGAGCTTTCTTGAGACTAAGTATATCTGAAACAAAAACTTGTAGACATACAGTCCTGAAAGTAAGGGCCCTCTCTCCTGCCCAGTACAATTTCAGCATCATTTGACAGATGGACGGGTGGCAATCCTCCCAATTAGCACATACTATAGTCCACACCTTTTCCTTGTCTTCCTGGTAAACCCTAGATATCCGAGCTAAGGAAAAGAGGACATGTTCCCTCCCTGCTCACCAAAGGGCTCTGTGAGTAGATATGATGATACAGACAATTTTTTGGATCAATAGTTCACAGAGAAAATTCAAATCATGTATAAAAATAGTGCCAAGTAGCTCAGCTCTAGCTTCATTCTCCTGATTTTGAGGAAACCCTAAAGACAGCTTCTGGCATCCTTTCATTTCAGGCAGTACTCACCAGCATAGCTAGCTTCCCCCAACTGAGAAGAAAGCACCTACAGTTCTCATACCTTAAGCAAGGTCAAGACATCACAGACACTGTCCACATATACAATATAAAGGTGTGTTCAGGGCTGGCCATGGTGGTGGCCCACAAGAGTAGAATGAAAGCCAGGACAGAGACAAAGCCAAATTGCCCTTTTAAGTGAGTGCAGAAGTGCCAGAGAACACAGTGCGGAGTCCAGCATCTTCTATTGTATCCAGTCTACCCTGATGATACCACCTCCCGAGGCTTTCTCTAGACACCATCTCGGAATGAACAATTTGACTTTAGATATTTTTTCTCCCATCCATGTTGCAGATTCATTTCGACAGAAATATGGCAGGCGATACTGTCCAAAAGGAGATTTGACAGCGATACACAGATTTTCTTTGTAGTTTGTTGTCCACTAAAATGATTTAGAAGAAAAAGGGACAATAAGATGACTTGTAGTTGAGAGAAACCAAATAGTAAATCTGTATCTTTTCAGAGGAATGTAGGAGGAAAGTGACTAGAAAAGAAGGAAATGGTGTGGCTTCTAAGTTCGATTTTTCCTCTGTAGAGCATAAATCTTCACTTTTCTGCCCTCTATTTTGTGATAAATTCTATCTTTATCCCTCAAGACAAGAATTGTTCTTAGAAGATATTGCCTATGCTTGGATATCAAAAGGTGACTCAAAATATTTTCAGAAAATGCACTTTTTGGACCCTCTCTTTTGTCTTATCATTGGGATCTTGATGGAATTTTGCCAGGCATATCATAATATTTGAGCTTTCTTGAGACTAAGTATATCTGAAACAAAAACTTGTAGACATACAGTCCTGAAAGTAAGGGCCCTCTCTCCTGCCCAGTACAATTTCAGCATCATTTGACAGATGGACGGGTGGCAATCCTCCCAATTAGCACATACTATAGTCCACACCTTTTCCTTGTCTTCCTGGTAAACCCTAGATATCTGAGCTAAGGAAAAGAGGACATGTTCCCTCCCTGCTCACCAAAGGGCTCTGTGAGTAGATATGATGATACAGACAATTTTTTGGATCAATAGTTCACAGAGAAAATTCAAATCATGTATAAAAATAGTGCCAAGTAGCTCAGCTCTAGCTTCATTCTCCTGATTTTGAGGAAACCCTAAAGACAGCTTCTGGCATCCTTTCATTTCAGGCAGTACTCACCAGCATAGCTAGCTTCCCCCAACTGAGAAGAAAGCACCTACAGTTCTCATACCTTAAGCAAGGTCAAGACATCACAGACACTGTCCACATATACAATATAAAGGTGTGTTCAGGGCTGGCCATGGTGGTGGCCCACAAGAGTAGAATGAAAGCCAGGACAGAGACAAAGCCAAATTGCCCTTTTAAGTGAGTGCAGAAGTGCCAGAGAACACAGTGCGGAGTCCAGCATCTTCTATTGTATCCAGTCTACCCTGATGATACCACCTCCCGAGGCTTTCTCTAGACACCATCTCGGAATGAACAATTTGACTTTAGATATTTTTTCTCCCATCCATGTTGCAGATTCATTTCGACAGAAATATGGCAGGCGATACTGTCCAAAAGGAGATTTGACAGCGATACACAGATTTTCTTTGTAGTTTGTTGTCCACTAAAATGATTTAGAAGAAAAAGGGACAATAAGATGACTTGTAGTTGAGAGAAACCAAATAGTAAATCTGTATCTTTTCAGAGGAATGTAGGAGGAAAGTGACTAGAAAAGAAGGAAATGGTGTGGCTTCTAAGTTCGACCTCTTTGACTTACTAATGCCCTGAACTTGGGTAGGATACTAGGAACTGCCATTACCATGTAACAATGGTCTAGTTTAATTTACTTTTAGCGCATGTGGCATTTTTCTCTACAATAAATCAAAGGATATTTTTAAAATCTTTCTTGATTCCAGAAGGAACTGTATCATTGTATGTTGGCATCCACTTTCATCCCTAGATGATAAAATGATTTCCAGATAGGTACCCCCTCAAGATATGTTGAAACATATCTGCCCCAAATCACAGAGTGGGTGCTATGTAAGCAGATTTCCTTCTTGACCTCAAGTAAATGTTTGCCTCATTAGCTTTCTTATGCTATTACATAAGATTTTAGACCATTAAGAATGTAGAATCGGGGCTTCCCTGGTGGTCCAGTGGGTAAGGACACCGCCTTGCAGTGCAAGGGGCGCCGGTTCGATCCCTGGTCTGGGAAGATCCCATGTGCCACGGAGCGGCTGGACTGATGTGTCCAATTACCGAGCCAGAGCTCTGGAGCGCATGCGCCCAGAGCTGGTGCTCTGCAACAACAGAGGCCACCGCGATGGGAGACCCACACGGGTCAAAGAACAAAGATGGATGAAAAATAGACAAATGAAAGACCAATAGAAGCAGCCCGCCCACCCCCCTCCCTTCCCACTCCCCCCAAAATAAATCAATAAATAAATGTTTAAAAAAAAAAAAAAAGAATGTAGAATCTCTGGTCACATTGCCTTGATTTGGACTTGTTAAAGATAACAAGAACTTGTTAACGATAACATGGCATAACAATAAAATCTACTTTATAGAGTCATTATAAAGACTGAATAAGATAGTACATATATGGTGGGTAGAACTCTGCCTGGTACCTATTAGTACTAAATTACCTGTAAAGGTTAGGCAATAATATCATCATAACAAAGACATTTAAGAACCATAATTAAACATGTGGGCATACATTCACTGATTTCTAGGCATGGCATAAAATTGTATTTGATTGTTGACAAAAAAGAATATGGTTATTTGGCTTATTTCCTGTTAATTATGATTCAGATTTAGAACTCAGACAGGTGTGCATTTAATGAAGTTTGAAACTTGGCAATTTTTCCTTCTTTAAAAGGAAATACAAAGATAGAAAAAGAAAATTACAACAAATATTTATAAATTAGTCTTTTATTTGATAAATTATTTCTGGCAAATTATTTTATAAAAGTCAAAAAATAAAAACAAAATGAAACAAAGATAGAAAATAATGGTTATAGTGAAGAAAAAATGATCAAGGAGTGAAGACTATATAAGAAGACATCCTGATAGGATTTACAACATCTGCTGTTTACTTTTGCCCTCAAATCCATAAAATATTTGTAGCTGACTTTCCTATGCCATTATATAGTTGATGTAGGGTGAAGAGATAGAACCTCAGCAGATCATACAAATATTTAGAGATTTGGGTTTGAGAGTTGAGTTATAGCAATGCTGTGAATCAGTAGCTGAGAAATCACAAAATGTATCTGTCTGCTGTCCAGGGGCTCTTCATTACTTTTGTTCAGAAATCTTTATTTATTCTGATCAAAAATTCAATATTATCTGGCCCTTACTTGCATCCCTAACCATATCCTCCTGTACTACTGGTCAGTTGCTGAATCAGTCAGGCTGAGTTAGGTTGTGCTCCTTTAATGAGCAAATCCATTATCTCAGTGGCTACATACAGAGAGGCCTTTCCAGACACACCCTGTTACTAATTTCCCTTTCAATTTTAAGTAGATCATTTACTGCTGTCTAGTGTTTGCTTGCTTTTTAAGGTTTATTTCTGATCTCTTTTCTCCCTTGAAGCACGAGCTCTGAGACCAAGGATCTAGCTTATCTCCTTTGTCAGCTGGATTTCTAGCACCTAGCCTGGTCCTGGTATATAATCGACAGTTAATAAATATTTGTTGGGACAAATGAACAAACCAAGAGATATGCAAATTAAAGTCAGTTCATATTTGATCAAAATTTATTTGACAAAACAATCTAATCCAACCTCCAACTGAACACTGGAATCCTCTATATACTATCCAGCCACAACGTCCAGACTCTACATGAATATACCTGGGAAATGGGAAACTTGCACTCATCAAGGGCAACATCAATGTATTTGTTGAGTATGACTGCTGTTCTAAGAACATCAAATTATAATTTTATCTTTACAACAACACATATGAATATTACTGTTACTATCACTTTGAATATTTAAAACTAGTGGCTCAGAGAAACTTGGTAATTTGCCCAGGGGTCACAGTTAGTGATTCAAGACAAAGCTTATTTTAACTTCAAATTAAGCTGTTGACTAAAGTGATCTAATATTTTTTGGAAAGTGACCTATTCAGTTTTGGGATATCACTGTTAGAAGGATACCTCTTTCTGAGCTAAAAATAAATAGAAATGATATTACTTGATATAAACTGAAAAATTCCTCCCTATAACTTCTCATCATTCATATTTTTTTCTCCATTATTTAAAGTCACTTATAATACTGTTCTTTTTTCCATCTGGAAGCCACAACAAAATTTGAAAACAATCTTCATAGATATGACTCTATTTCCAGACCATTCTCTATCATGGTTGCCATCTTTCTGATGTAAAGGAACTTATCAACATCCTTTTCAAAATGTGGTGCCTGCTGGGAATGGATTTTTCTAGTACGATCTATCTCCTGCATTGTGTGGTGAGCCCTTTATTATTGCTGCTCTGTACCCCCTGTGTTCCAGTTTTTTGACTTGCATCCCTAACCATATCCTCCTGTACTACTGGTCAGTTGCTGAATCAGTCAGGCTGAGTTAGGTTGTGCTCCTTTAATGAGCAAATCCATTATCTCAGTGGCTACATACAGAGAGGCCTTTCCAGACACACCCTGTTACTAATTTCCCTTTCAATTTTAAGTAGATCATTTACTGCTGTCTAGTGTTTGCTTGCTTTTTAAGGTTTATTTCTGATCTCTTTTCTCCCTTGAAGCACGAGCTCTGAGACCAAGGATCTAGCTTATCTCCTTTGTCAGCTGGATTTCTAGCACCTAGCCTGGTCCTGGTATATAATCGACAGTTAATAAATATTTGTTGGGACAAATGAACAAACCAAGAGATATGCAAATTAAAGTCAGTTCATATTTGATCAAAATTTATTTGACAAAACAATCTAATCCAACCTCCAACTGAACACTGGAATCCTCTATATACTATCCAGCCACAACGTCCAGACTCTACATGAATATACCTGGGAAATGGGAAACTTGCACTCATCAAGGGCAACATCAATGTATTTGTTGAGTATGACTGCTGTTCTAAGAACATCAAATTATAATTTTATCTTTACAACAACACATATGAATATTACTGTTACTATCACTTTGAATATTTAAAACTAGTGGCTCAGAGAAACCTGGTAATTTGCCCAGGGGTCACAGTTAGTGATTCAAGACAAAGCTTATTTTAACTTCAAATTAAGCTGTTGACTAAAGTGATCTAATATTTTTTGGAAAGTGACCTATTCAGTTTTGGGATATCACTGTTAGAAGGATACCTCTTTCTGAGCTAAAAATAAATAGAAATGATATTACTTGATATAAACTGAAAAATTCCTCCCTATAACTTCTCATCATTCATATTTTTTTCTCCATTATTTAAAGTCACTTATAATACTGTTCTTTTTTCCATCTGGAAGCCACAACAAAATTTGAAAACAATCTTCATAGATATGACTCTATTTCCAGACCATTCTCTATCATGGTTGCCATCTTTCTGATGTAAAGGAACTTATCAACATCCTTTTCAAAATGTGGTGCCTGCTGGGAATGGATTTTTCTAGTACGATCTATCTCCTGCATTGTGTGGTGAGCCCTTTATTATTGCTGCTCTGTACGCTGTGTTCCAGTTTTACAGTCCGTTAGTTGCCTTAGCTTATTGAGCAAATGACTCTTATTTAACAAGTTCTATTGAGTTTCATCTAAAATACTACATATTATTAAGAACAATCAGCACTTGCATAATGTATTCTTATAGCCTAAATGTTCCCATATTTTTATTTCTATTAAACACTAAGAAGGAATGGATACCAGATATTTACCAGCCTTGATGCCTAGGAAGGACCCAACCTCCTACTTCAAACAGCAGATTATTTGCCAGAATAAATACAATTATGATCGCCACAAAAGGAAACATATCTCTCCACCTAATGAGTTCTTCTCAGACACTGATAAGGATTCCTAGACCCAATTCCAACATATGTGTGTGGGCATCCCCAACCAACAAGCAAATCTCAGATATCAGCAGGGTATATAAGAATTCAACTCAGTTCTACAGTATCGACCAAGGACAGGGGTCTTCCCCAGTGGCTCAGCAGTGAGGGGAGTCTGCCTGGAATGTAGGAGATGCAGGGGACTTGGGTTTGACCCCTGGGTTGAGAAGATTCCCTGGAGAAGGAAATGACTACCCATTCCAGTAATCTTGCCTGGTAAACCCCATAGACAGAGGATCCTGGTGGGCTATAGACTATGGGGTCTCAGAGTCTAACACCACTGAGCACACACACACACAAAATACATACTTTTTAGTGACCAAATATATATTTCTTATAGATCATAATATCACAGAAGCACACTAAATTTTTATGGCAGTGAAGACCAGATGAATCTTCACCCATAACACAGAGGATGAGGGTTAGGAGTATAGACATCACAACCCATCTCAACCATATATGCCTGCACACATATACACATAGACCAACTTCCTACAACAACATTCAGGGGCAGAACTGGCATGGCACATGGGCAGTAATCTGAATATACCTGTGTGTAGGACATGAGTTTTTTTTTTTTTTTTTTTAATTTTGGTCTCTTTCATTGTTTGTTTGTTTGTTTTAATTTTTCATTATTCTTTGGCCTGTGTGGGCCTCCCATCGCAGTGGCCTCCCTCATTGCAGAGCACCAGCTCTGGGTGCATGCACTCCAGACTCTGGCTCGTAAATTGGACACACTGGTCCAGCTGCTCCATGACACATGGGATCTTCCCCGGCCAGGGATCAAACCAGCGCCCCTTGCCCTGCAAGGCGGACTCTTTACCCAATGGACCACCAGGGAAGTCCAGGATATGAGTTTTATCCCTGACCTGGGGAGATACCACATGGCACAGAGCAACTAAGCCCATGCACCCCAACTACTGAGCCTGTGTTCTACAGTCCAGAAACCAAAACTACTTAGCCCATGAGCTACAGCTACTAAAGCCCATGCACCCTAGGGTCTGTTCCTCAACAAGAACAGCCACTGCAGAGAGAAGCTGGAGCACCACAACTAGAGTAGGCCGTTTGCTGCAACTAGAGAAGAGCCCGAGCAGCAACAAAGACTACCCAACACAGCCAAATCAATAAATAAAACTATTTTTAAAAAATCAATCAGAACACGATAGATACTCAAATATTTTGAAGGCATTGGAATCAAGGAACTGTCAATTCACAAAGGAAGAAATATGCTAAATTTTTACTAGGGCAGAAAAAGGAATCTTCCATAGAATGAAAACTATGCATACACATAAAATAATAGTAGTATCCTTGATTTGATAAGATATGAAAACTTTTCTGTTTATTCATAAATAAATAAGCACTTTACTTGTAATGGTGCTCAAAACTGGTAACAGTTGTTAATTGAGGGCAAATTGACTTTTTCATTTCAAAAGATACAAATACCTGCGTACTGTTTGAGCCTGAGATTTTCCTTCTAGCAATTATCCTAAGGAAATAACTATAGAGGGGAAGAATTCACCAAAGATGTTCCTTGCAGTTCTGTAAGGGGGCAGTGCCAGCAACAACAATAAAACTTTTTAAATACACAACAATAGAGCTGTGTTCAATTAAGTCATACTATAGAATACCCAACAAAACATTACAATAATGTTCTAAGATTTATTTTTCCTCTTTGCCTTCTACAAAATATTATTTTCTGTAGTATTTTTATGTGGTGAGAAAGTAAACTATGTTTTATTTTTGAAAAAAAAATCATTAGAGTTTATGTTAGAATTTCTGGTTTCAAAGGAGACATACAATACATGCTTCATATAATCAGAAGGGGAATTTAATGATTTGTCTTACTAAAAAAATCGAGGAGTAGGTTTAATAGCTTCCTTACAAAATGCCTACCTTAAAAATAGAGGCATGGTTGAACTCAGAGTCTGTGGCAAGATGGCCTGAACCAATCTTTCTCTGTTTTCTCCGATGTTGGTTTTACTTTCCAGCAGAGTGTGAAGGTTAAATGAATGGAGTAGTCCCAACCACAAGGCAGAGCTCATTGAAAGCCCCAACTTATCTGCTATTATGTCAATTCAGTTTAAAATCAGAACCTACTTGCCACACTTTCTCCCTGCTGTAACTTTCTCTATGGTGTGCATCACTCTGGATATTCTAAATATTCAGATAATTCCTTCTTGTGTGTTTCCATTGATGGGAATATAAACCCTGATGACATCGACACTTTTTCACTCCTAAATTCCCAGATAAACCATTCCTTAAAACTTGTGTAGCATTGGAATCAAGGAACTGTCAATTCACAAAGGAAGAAATATGCTAAATTTTTACTAGGGCAGAAAAAGGAATCTTCCATAGAATGAAAACTATGCATACACATAAAATAATAGTAGTATCCTTGATTTGATAAGATATGAAAACTTTTCTGTTTATTCATAAATAAATAAGCACTTTACTTGTAATGGTGCTCAAAACTGGTAACAGTTGTTAATTGAGGGCAAATTGACTTTTTCATTTCAAAAGATACAAATACCTGCGTACTGTTTGAGCCTGAGATTTTCCTTCTAGCAATTATCCTAAGGAAATAACTATAGAGGGGAAGAATTCACCAAAGATGTTCCTTGCAGTTCTGTAAGGGGGCAGTGCCAGCAACAACAATAAAACTTTTTAAATACACAACAATAGAGCTGTGTTCAATTAAGTCATACTATAGAATACCCAACAAAACATTACAATAATGTTCTAAGATTTATTTTTCCTCTTTGCCTTCTACAAAATATTATTTTCTGTAGTATTTTTATGTGGTGAGAAAGTAAACTATGTTTTATTTTTGAAAAAAATCATTAGAGTATATGTTAGAATTTCTGGTTTCAAAGGAGACATACAATACATGCTTCATATAATCAGAAGGGGAATTTAATGATTTGTCTTACTAAAAAAATCGAGGAGTAGGTTTAATAGCTTCCTTACAAAATGCCTACCTTAAAAATAGAGGCATGGTTGAACTCAGAGTCTGTGGCAAGATGGCCTGAACCAATCTTTCTCTGTTTTCTCCGATGTTGGTTTTACTTTCCAGCAGAGTGTGAAGGTTAAATGAATGGAGTAGTCCCAACCACAAGGCAGAGCTCATTGAAAGCCCCAACTTATCTGCTATTATGTCAATTCAGTTTAAAATCAGAACCTACTTGCCACACTTTCTCCCTGCTGTAACTTTCTCTATGGTGTGCATCACTCTGGATATTCTAAATATTCAGATAATTCCTTCTTGTGTGTTTCCATTGATGGGAATATAAACCCCTGATGACATCGACACTTTTTTTCACTCCTAAATTCCCAGCACCTAAAACTGCTTTGCATGTAGTAAGTCAGCAAGAGATATTTCATTAACAACTGAATGAAAGAATAAGAGGCTAAAACCAATAAAGCAATTAAAGATTACAGTCAGATTTATATTTAAGTTGGGCTTCCCAGGTAACTCAGTGGTAAAGAATCTGCCTGCCAATGCAGGAGAAGTGGACTCAATCCCTACATCAGGAAAATCCCCTGGAGGAGGAAATAGCAACCCACTCCAGTATTATTACCTGGGAAATCCCATGGACAGAGGAGTCTGGCGGCTAGTCCATAGGGTTGCAGAGTTGGACACAATTTAGCAACTAAACACAGCAACAATACCTCTAAGTTAGGGAGAGTCCCAATAGAAACAGCTGAATCCCAAAGATGACTTTGCCCAAACCCTACCAACAATACGCATTAGTCGTAAAAAGGTAAATGGGATTCCAAGGTGAAGGAGAAGCTAGTATTTCTACTTTATAATTCCTAAGGAGATAGAAATTCAAATACCTGAACTCTGCCACCATCCAATGGTGGAATTAAAACCTAAGAGTGGGCTCAGGATTGTGCATACAATCCTCAGTGACCCTTGGGTGGACCACAAGAGTAAGTTTCATGGTCCCTGTAGACTGACACTGGTATCATCATGACCCTAAAGAGGCTCTGAACCCATCTGTATCCTCAGCAGAAAAGAAAGGTTGACAGTCTGTTTCTTGGGGTTCGAATCTTGGTGAAAACCAACACTTCACTTGCTTTGCTTAAACCACTTCCCTGTTTCTGCAAGTCTCAGGAAGGAAAATATTGGTTGAGATGGTGAAAGGCAGAGCTCATTGAAAGCCCCAACTTATCTGCTATTATGTCAATTCAGTTTAAAATCAGAACCTACTTGCCACACTTTCTCCCTGCTGTAACTTTCTCTATGGTGTGCATCACTCTGGATATTCTAAATATTCAGATAATTCCTTCTTGTGTGTTTCCATTGATGGGAATATAAACCCCTGATGACATCGACACTTTTTTTCACTCCTAAATTCCCAGCACCTAAAACTGCTTTGCATGTAGTAAGTCAGCAAGAGATATTTCATTAACAACTGAATGAAAGAATAAGAGGCTAAAACCAATAAAGCAATTAAAGATTACAGTCAGATTTATATTTAAGTTGGGCTTCCCAGGTAACTCAGTGGTAAAGAATCTGCCTGCCAATGCAGGAGAAGTGGACTCAATCCCTACATCAGGAAAATCCCCTGGAGGAGGAAATAGCAACCCACTCCAGTATTATTACCTGGGAAATCCCATGGACAGAGGAGTCTGGCCGGCTAGTCCATAGGGTTGCAGAGTTGGACACAATTTAGCAACTAAACACAGCAACAATACCTCTAAGTTAGGGAGAGTCCCAATAGAAACAGCTGAATCCCAAAGATGACTTTGCCCAAACCCTACCAACAATACGCATTAGTCGTAAAAAGGTAAATGGGATTCCAAGGTGAAGGAGAAGCTAGTATTTCTACTTTATAATTCCTAAGGAGATAGAAATTCAAATACCTGAACTCTGCCACCATCCAATGGTGGAATTAAAACCTAAGAGTGGGCTCAGGATTGTGCATACAATCCTCAGTGACCCTTGGGTGGACCACAAGAGGAAGTTTCATGGTCCCTGTAGGCTGACACTGGTAGCATCAGGACCCTAAAGAGGGCTCTGAACCCATCTGTATCCTCAGCAGAAAAGAAAGGTTGACAGTCTGTTTCTTGGGGTTCGAATCTTGGTGAAAACCAACACTTCACTTGCTTTGCTTAAACCACTTCCCTGTTTCTGCAAGTCTCAGGAAGGAAAATATTGGTTGAGATGGTGAAAGGCAGAAACATTAAATAAGTTTATGGAAATTCAAATAGGTTTGTAGTTACTCCTGAGTGCTACTTACTTTAATCAAAGTGTTTACCTTGACAATGGAAGATTAAATGGAACACTAATTAAGGAATTTTCTAATTATTCTTCCTTGTTGGGGATATCAACAGAGGAGGCAGATGGGTTTTTAGCCCTGACAAGATCAATTGTGTTCCTAACAAAGCTGAGTGTTGATTACTTGAGGGGGTCTATCACGGCTTTTCATCTGGCATCTGAAAGTATCCTTGACTTCCTCCCAGGGTTTCCCTCCACTGCCCTTTTTTATACGCAATTTCAAACTTATGGAAATCAAGCCATTCAAATAATCAGGATAACTCAAGGGACAGGATAATGTACCTAACTAATTAAAGAATTTCTGACAACATCCTTTTGCTGAACTTGTTTTAATAGAGGAGAAGTTCAGAGCTGCATGTCTGATAGGGGAAGACTCCTGGAGATGTCTCGGTCAGCTGGCATTTTGCCATGGTGCATGGGGAAAAATAATTTAAGGAGAATGTGGAAAATAACATGCATGTATCACCACTATTCTAAAGTATGTGTGTGGGGGTGGTTTACAATAAGTAGATCATGTAGGCACAGCACACATATTTAAACCAATGCAATTCATCTATGTGTTCTTAGCAGCTAATTTGAAAATAATAATTAAAATGAGATAAAGGACTAATTTAAGTAGTGGTAGCTGTTTTGCTTCTGGCAGTCCTAAAGCTAGTGGGATGTGGGAGGCATGCATTGCATTTTACCTCTGCTGGTCTCAGTCCTCTACCCCTCACATTGTATGCCTACGAGTCTAAAGATAAGTTGTTTGTTCACTTGTTTTTGTCCCTAAATACAATTTACCTACTTCATCTGGTGCTCAACTCAAGAAAGAGAAACTATTGGTAAGGGCTGCCCTGTAACAGGTAGCATCAGGACCCTAAAGAGCTCTGAACCCATCTGTATCCTCAGCAGAAAAGAAAGGTTGACAGTCTGTTTCTTGGGGTTCGAATCTTGGTGAAAACCAACACTTCACTTGCTTTGCTTAAACCACTTCCCTGTTTCTGCAAGTCTCAGGAAGGAAAATATTGGTTGAGATGGTGAAAGGCAGAAACATTAAATAAGTTTATGGAAATTCAAATAGGTTTGTAGTTACTCCTGAGTGCTACTTACTTTAATCAAAGTGTTTACCTTGACAATGGAAGATTAAATGGAACACTAATTAAGGAATTTTCTAATTATTCTTCCTTGTTGGGGATATCAACAGAGGAGGCAGATGGGTTTTTAGCCCTGACAAGATCAATTGTGTTCCTAACAAAGCTGAGTGTTGATTACTTGAGGGAGTCTATCACGGCTTTTCATCTGGCATCTGAAAGTATCCTTGACTTCCTCCCAGGGTTTCCCTCCACTGCCCTTTTTTATACGCAATTTCAAACTTATGGAAATCAAGCCATTCAAATAATCAGGATAACTCAAGGGACAGGATAATGTACCTAACTAATTAAAGAATTTCTGACAACATCCTTTTGCTGAACTTGTTTTAATAGAGGAGAAGTTCAGAGCTGCATGTCTGATAGGGGAAGACTCCTGGAGATGTCTCGGTCAGCTGGCATTTTGCCATGGTGCATGGGGAAAAATAATTTAAGGAGAATGTGGAAAATAACATGCATGTATCACCACTATTCTAAAGTATGTGTGTGGGGGTGGTTTACAATAAGTAGATCATGTAGGCACAGCACACATATTTAAACCAATGCAATTCATCTATGTGTTCTTAGCAGCTAATTTGAAAATAATAATTAAAATGAGATAAAGGACTAATTTAAGTAGTGGTAGCTGTTTTGCTTCTGGCAGTCCTAAAGCTAGTGGGATGTGGGAGGCATGCATTGCATTTTACCTCTGCTGGTCTCAGTCCTCTACCCCTCACATTGTATGCCTACGAGTCTAAAGATAAGTTGTTTGTTCACTTGTTTTTGTCCCTAAATACAATTTACCTACTTCATCTGGTGCTCAACTCAAGAAAGAGAAACTATTCCAACACTGGAGGAAAAACTGGCAGTGTTGGACATTATAAGATATCAGAGTAAATTTTCAAAAGTAATTTTGAATGTACAAGATGCTTGTCTTATATACTGACTAGAGTTTAACCATTTCCTTATACACACAGGCACATGCACAGAAACATACATATGGACACAAACACACTTATACAATTCCAAACAAACTGTGCCTTTCAGTGCCAGTTTTCAATGTGCATTTACTTTCACTCTTTCCAGTAAGTTCACAGGAAATATTGCACATCTATAAGCACAGGGACTCACAGATGTGCAATAAGGGGGCAAAGGGATGAAATGTAATCTGTAGATACTAGGATTATACAAGGAGTTGATATCTAAGATAAAGAATGATCAGAATAAAAAGAAGCTTGTGTATCACCCTTACACCTTGCTCCATCCCCAAGCCCAAACATTTACTAAATTCTAGAGCATGAAAGTGCCCACAAAAGCAAGTTTGAGGGTCATATCTACTCACATTTCTCAAGACCAGGAAGACTACTGAACCCCTAGCTGCAGAGAGCTTTCTTTGAAGAGTCCTCTCTTGTGGCTCATTAAAGGGCAGCCAGGAAGTGGTTTGACCTCTTGATGATTGTTATTAAGAGAAAGAATCTTATTTCGCTTCAGAGTAGAATCACTCATGTTTTTATATAGAACCATTAAAAAAAAAATGACTCTTCTACACATGTTGACCTTCCTGGCAAACAAAAGGAACTTCTGGTTGACTTTCAAGGGCATCAGAGTTCAGCTATAAACCAAGAAGGAATGGTTTTCATTATGTCTATACACATAATTGTGCTTAATTTTCTAAATGAAGGGAAGAGACTCAAGTGAAATTATTTTACACTTTCCCATTTGCTTTTTGAGTGCTCTGGTAAATGGAGTTGTAATTCTACTCAAAGGTCATTGCTGTTCAAAGCCAGCCTAACTCCATGCCGCCCCCTAGTTGTTAGCAACACACCTGATTGTTGCTGGGGCTCTCATGGGATGTGCAGGTGGCCCGCAGGCCTCTGCTACCAGGCAGCTGCCTACACCACAGCTGGAGCCTTTGTAAAGTCTCAGATCAGCCTCAAAACCCTGCTTCTGATATTTGGAGGTCACAGATATGCCTTTCCAGATCGTGCTTCAAAATGACTTCTATTTCCTTCTCAAATAAAGCTGTTATGGAGACATTTCTGAATATTTTTGTTTCCAGCATTAAGTATTCCATAAATTAGGCTTTCAAATAGGTCTTCAAAAATCACATTTGACCTGCAATTGGTATCTGGTTTGTAGTCTCACAATTGGAGTCTTTTTTGGGGTTTTTTTGACCACACTGAGTGGCTTACAGGATCTTAGTTCTCTGGTCAGATACTGAACTTGGACCCACAGCAATGAAAGCACAAATCTTAATCACTGGACCACCAGGGAACTCCCGTATTGGAGTTTCAAACCAAGCTCAACATCAATAACCAGAGTTCTCAAACAGAAATAGAGCTTGTAGCCAACAGTGCATGTGAACTAATGGAAGCAGATACTTAATCTCAATGTAGAGTTTCCTCTAGAATTTTCCTGATTTCTTTAGTCAAGAAATAGCCTTCGCAGGGAAAAAGAAAATGTATTTGAAAAGAGGGCAAAAGTCCTTCATCCAAATCACTCTGTAACTTTATGAAATCAGCAAAGCAAAGTGCATTTCTGACATGCTGCCTCATGAAATACACCGCCCGCCCCCATCTAGTTTTAGTCACTATGGTTCTCTGCTTTCAAGCAACCAAAACCAGCTCTAATTTAATTTGGGGGAGAAAATGAGATAAATCACAGATTCTAAAAGAAGTCTCTCAAAGCTAAGCCATGTTCAAGAAAGGAGCTGTGCGAACTCTCTCCCCAGAATGCAGCTATAGAGATGGACAAGTAAACACAACCATTTCAGTGTTCTCAGAGTTAACCAACATCACATGATAATCTGAGAAGTGGTTAATCTTGAAAAATCTGTTCAGCTCTGGGTAAGAACAACGGGAACCTGGGATGAGCCTGCTCTCAGTTTGGTAGACTTGTAGGTTTTGCCCAATGAGACAGGTGGCCCGCAGTTGTGCCCCTGATTGTTGCGGGGCTTCACCAGCCCCAGCTGCCTACACCACAGCTGGAGCCTTTGTAAAGTCTCAGATCAGCCTCAAAACCCTGCTTCTGATATTTGGAGGTCACAGATATGCCTTTCCAGATCGTGCTTCAAAATGACTTCTATTTCCTTCTCAAATAAAGCTGTTATGGAGACATTTCTGAATATTTTTGTTTCCAGCATTAAGTATTCCATAAATTAGGCTTTCAAATAGGTCTTCAAAAATCACATTTGACCTGCAATTGGTATCTGGTTTGTAGTCTCACAATTGGAGTCTTTTTTGGGGTTTTTTTGACCACACTGAGTGGCTTACAGGATCTTAGTTCTCTGGTCAGATACTGAACTTGGACCCACAGCAATGAAAGCACAAATCTTAATCACTGGACCACCAGGGAACTCCCGTATTGGAGTTTCAAACCAAGCTCAACATCAATAACCAGAGTTCTCAAACAGAAATAGAGCTTGTAGCCAACAGTGCATGTGAACTAATGGAAGCAGATACTTAATCTCAATGTAGAGTTTCCTCTAGAATTTTCCTGATTTCTTTAGTCAAGAAATAGCCTTCGCAGGGAAAAAGAAAATGTATTTGAAAAGAGGGCAAAAGTCCTTCATCCAAATCACTCTGTAACTTTATGAAATCAGCAAAGCAAAGTGCATTTCTGACATGCTGCCTCATGAAATACACCGCCCGCCCCCATCTAGTTTTAGTCACTATGGTTCTCTGCTTTCAAGCAACCAAAACCAGCTCTAATTTAATTTGGGGGAGAAAATGAGATAAATCACAGATTCTAAAAGAAGTCTCTCAAAGCTAAGCCATGTTCAAGAAAGGAGCTGTGCGAACTCTCTCCCCAGAATGCAGCTATAGAGATGGACAAGTAAACACAACCATTTCAGTGTTCTCAGAGTTAACCAACATCACATGATAATCTGAGAAGTGGTTAATCTTGAAAAATCTGTTCAGCTCTGGGTAAGAACAACGGGAACCTGGGATGAGCCTGCTCTCAGTTTGGTAGACTTGTAGGTTTTGCCCAATGAGACAGGTCATGGAGACAGCAGCCTCTCTGCCCTAGTTGAAGAAGTATCTGTTGCTTCAGGCAGTGGACTATGGCCACACTAAACAGTCTATGTAGCAGTTGGTCAGGTGGGGCAGGCCACTGAATACAGCGTCTGATGATTTAAGATCAGAGCAGCACACTTCAGGCCGAAGTTGAAAACACAGACGATGGAGTCTGGAGGGGCCCAGGCCAGTCACACACTCCTGATTTGCCCTTAGGTGGCCATATTTGCATAACAAATGTGAAAGGACCCAATAGAAGGTGAAACCTAGGGAAAAACCTTCTGAAACTCAAATATTCTTCTCCTGTACAAACAAATCCATGGGCAGAGATAGAAGCCTTACTGACACAAGCTGATGTGAACATAGCCTCTGTGCCATCGCTGGCTGATACAAATCCATGCAGACACAGGGGCAAGCCCCTAGGAAGTTGGGATTAAAACCAAAATTAAGAGCTTTTAAAAGTGAGCAAAGACATCAGAGATGCACATTACAGACAGAGACAATTAACAGATTCCCTAGGTAAGTTACTGAATGGGAAAAAAAAAAAAAAAGGAAGGATGGAAAGTAGGGAGGGAAGAAAGGAAGGACCAAGCAAAACCACAACCTTAAGGGGCAAAAGCACATGAATCCAGAGTATTTCCAACATATTTTCTAAAATCAGCAGTTGCCGAAGGATCTTGCAAGTGGATTCTCCCCCAGGGCCTCCAGAGGAAAGCTGCTGGCCATCAGCCTGGCTCTGGGGGTGGGGGTGGGGTGCCTCTAGCCCAGTGGAGCCCACCTGAGTTTCTGATAGGTAAAACTGATGACACATGGGGGCTGTTTTAAATGGCTGACTTTGTTATGCACAGAAAACAAGTAGAGATGGAGCTCCTAGAAGCAGCAAAGAGGTGCACAGTAGATGAGGTGGAAGTGCCCCACCCAGGGTTGATGGGGAAAGAGAAGACTAAAAGGCTCAGCTCAGAGGACAGCTGTGATGGCTACATTCTGAGTCTGGAAAACCTGCTCAATAACTATGTTCTATGGGTGATCAGGGAAGACAAGCCCTTCACCCACGCAATGGGGAATGTGTTGCTGAGGGAGACACCCAATCACAGACTTCAACAGTGTCCATTCTCTGTGGACCATGGCTAATGGTGGGAGATATCAGCTGGGTTAGTAAACATAGGAATAGTCGAACCCCAAAACTACTGAAGCCAGGCAAACATGAGCAATGAAATGAGTGGCAGGGTCAGCATAGCAGTTGGAGGGCCAGACCCAGGGTTAGGGAGATAATTAACAGAACTTGTCTCTGCATCCAGACTGATGGACAGTGTTCCTCAGGTAGCTCAGTGGCAAAAGAGCCCTCTTTTCAATGTAGGAGACACAGGTTCAACCCCTTGGTTGGGAAGATCCCCCGGAGGAGGAAATGGCAACCCACTCCAGTATTCTTGGCTGGAAGACTCCATGAACAGAGGAGCCCGGCAGGCAAAAGTCCATGGCATCACAAAGAGCTGGACATGACTGAGTGACTGACCCCCACCCCACACAGTGTATTGCTGTGTGTACACAATCAAAAGGTGTACAGAGGATCAGGAACTGAGGGAAGTCACCTCAACAAAATGTTATAGTCCTTTTCCCAGTTTCTACAAGAAAGCTAGCATTTAGATGAGAGGTCATTTGATTGAAAAAGAGGTCAGGTGCCTGGGAGGAAGAATCCTGCCCTCACCGTCACATGGTCATGATTCCGCCTGTTATCCTCCCAAGGGACCTACAGCCAGCTGCTTTGGCAAAGAGATACTGGGGAGGAAAGAGGAAGCTACCCAGATACTTAGGAATACGGGGCTGTTGGAAATGCCTTAACTGAAATAATTTGTCTCGTCCAAGGTCACAGCTCCTTCCCAGGCAGCCCACATGCAATGATTTATCAAGAGAGAAATATAAAAGCCTCAATTCAGCTTTAGAAGCCCCTGGGGGTGACCTAGAACTTCACTGTGGCTCATCACAGCCCATCTCTCCTTTTTCTTTCAGTTATTTTCTTCCTTTACTTAAACTTAAACTGTGGTTTCTTTATCTCCATCACAGACTGTCTGCCGGGGAGCCCAATGGCAAAGCACTGTGTGCTTATCAATGATTGTATTTCATATATTGGGTTGTTTTATGTTTTCTTGCTCACCTGTTAAACAAAATCCATCAGAAATATGGAAACAACTGTTTATGAATCTTTAGGATTTTACTACTTAATAGTCAATCCTAAGAGAAATCAACCCTGAATATTCACTGGAAGGACTGATGCTGAAGTTCCAATACTTTGGCCACCTGATGTGAAGAACTGACTAATTGGAAAAGACCCTGATGGTGGGAAAAACTGAAGGCAAAGGGAGAAGGGAGCAGCGACAGAGGATGAGTTGATCAGATAGCATCACTGACTCTATGGGCATGAATTTGAGCAAACTCCAGGAGATAGAGGGGAGAACAGGAGTTTCGTGTCCAAGGGGTGGCAAAGCATGACTTAGTGACTGAACAACAACACTTAACAAATCTTTCTTTGGACAAACAGAGTCATAGCACAGATCATCTTTTAAAATCCAGAAATAAAAGGATAGTCATCCATTGTGCATCTCATTAACATCTTATGTGAAAAATTAATGCCAAAATATCCCATAGTCTTCACTGCCACTATAAAGAAGGCCATGCAGAACCCAGAGTGATTTTCTTTGGTGAGTAGGTGAATATTTGCATCCATCTAATCATCCCTACTGTACATTATGATACCTAAGGCCTTTTCTTTTACAGTTTTAGTAAAAAGCAGTATAAAAATAAATGAAATAAGCTAGAATGTCATTTACTTCACCGTCACATGGTCATGATTCCCCTGTTATCCTCCCAAGGGACCTACAGCCAGCTGCTTTGGCAAAGAGATACTGGGGAGGAAAGAGGAAGCTACCCAGATACTTAGGAATACGGGCTGTTGGAAATGCCTTAACTGAAATAATTTGTCTCGTCCAAGGTCACAGCTCCTTCCCAGGCAGCCCACATGCAATGATTTATCAAGAGAGAAATATAAAAGCCTCAATTCAGCTTTAGAAGCCCCTGGGGGTGACCTAGAACTTCACTGTGGCTCATCACAGCCCATCTCTCCTTTTTCTTTCAGTTATTTTCTTCCTTTACTTAAACTTAAACTGTGGTTTCTTTATCTCCATCACAGACTGTCTGCCGGGGAGCCCAATGGCAAAGCACTGTGTGCTTATCAATGATTGTATTTCATATATTGGGTTGTTTTATGTTTTCTTGCTCACCTGTTAAACAAAATCCATCAGAAATATGGAAACAACTGTTTATGAATCTTTAGGATTTTACTACTTAATAGTCAATCCTAAGAGAAATCAACCCTGAATATTCACTGGAAGGACTGATGCTGAAGTTCCAATACTTTGGCCACCTGATGTGAAGAACTGACTAATTGGAAAAGACCCTGATGGTGGGAAAAACTGAAGGCAAAGGGAGAAGGGAGCAGCGACAGAGGATGAGTTGATCAGATAGCATCACTGACTCTATGGGCATGAATTTGAGCAAACTCCAGGAGATAGAGGGGAGAACAGGAGTTTCGTGTCCAAGGGGTGGCAAAGCATGACTTAGTGACTGAACAACAACACTTAACAAATCTTTCTTTGGACAAACAGAGTCATAGCACAGATCATCTTTTAAAATCCAGAAATAAAAGGATAGTCATCCATTGTGCATCTCATTAACATCTTATGTGAAAAATTAATGCCAAAATATCCCATAGTCTTCACTGCCACTATAAAGAAGGCCATGCAGAACCCAGAGTGATTTTCTTTGGTGAGTAGGTGAATATTTGCATCCATCTAATCATCCCTACTGTACATTATGATACCTAAGGCCTTTTTCTTTTACAGTTTTAGTAAAAAAAGCAGTATAAAAAATAAATGAAATAAGCTAGAATGTCATTTACTTTTTCATATTAAATGGACCAGTGATTAGAAAAAAATAAGACTATTTAATATTCTGCTCTTCCAAGATTTAGAGAGTGGGAATGTTTATGAAAATATGCCTCTGACAAGAATAGGGGTAAATGAGCAACTGCACTTTCTGAAAGCCCAGAGTCTGTTTTCCCCAGCTTTATTGAGGCATGATTGACAAGCACACAATTGTATCTACCTAGGTTTGGGGCTACTAAACAAAAGGCTTTAATGTTCCTTTTGGGAGCATGTCAGGTGGGGTCTACCTTTGTAAATGAAAATTGACAATATTTCTGATGCTGGATATACAGGAAATAAAACATCAATTGCATCATACTGTCAATAAAAGCTTCAATGTAAACATTTAATGTATTCTGAATAAATCAGTTGTCTAGACTTGAATTTGGGACTGTTCTCTGAATAATGTGGATATATAAAATCCAGTAAAGATAGTCAAAATTGTCTTTGCTTTGCAGGCAGATTCTTTACGATCTGAACCATCAGGGAAGCCCCTCCTTTGGTCCCTACCAAGTTACAAACTCAAATGGCCACAGATCCTGAAACACACACACACACACATACACACACACACATACACACACACACACACACACACACACACACACACCTATGTGAACCAGATTAGTTTTAAAGACTGGGGATGCTTGGGTTTGTGGCTAACATTTACCTCTTCAGAGCATTCAGATTCCATATTTGTACAGAATCACGCTTGTCAACAGAACACAGCTGTATTCAAAAGATGAGAGTGATCATGCTCTACCTCTGATTTACATTATGTGCAGAGGTTTCATTTTAAATGACCAATTTTGGTTTCACTTAGCTGGAAGAGTGGGGAAGAGACTTTTAAGTTGTTTATGGATGTTTCATACTATCTTCAGGATTGTGAATGTACTACTGTTATCTCAGTATTCTTCTGTATGTTTAGAGGGTCCTATGGTTTTATACTCCAGAATTGATTTTGGTTCTTATGCTAATTATCAATTTCTGTTTCATTGATTTGTTTTCTATAATATAGACAGTTCATTTAACCCCTCGCTTCCTTACCACTGTATGTCTCTTATCCCAGACACACAGAGTAACACATTTTGAGAAGATTAGTACAGCAGTGGAACACAACATTAGTGTGACAGAGAACTCTTACAAATTCCTGACAGCCAAGATGGCCAGTAACCTGGGCTCTGGGAAAACTCTTATTCAAAGCACACTGATGTGCATTATGCTTTTCACTGTGTTTTCCTCAGACTTACTCCAATATTTCAGCTACCTCAGTTATGGTAGGTGGGTGCAAAGAGGCAAACAGATGCAGAAAGTGATATGAGAAGGGGGATATAGAATGATGTGCTGTGCTTAGTCACTTGGTTGTGTCCAACTCTTTGTGACCCCATGGACTGTAGCCTGCCAGACTCCTCTTCTGTTTATGGGGATTCTCTAGGCAAGAATACTAGAGTGGGCTGCCATGCCCTCAAATCAGTTGTCTAGACTTGAATTTGGGACTGTTCTCTGAATAATGTGGATATATAAAATCCAGTAAAGATAGTCAAAATTGTCTTTGCTTTGCAGGCAGATTCTTTACGATCTGAACCATCAGGGAAGCCCCTCCTTTGGTCCCTACCAAGTTACAAACTCAAATGGCCACAGATCCTGAAACACACACACACACACACACACATACACACACACACACACACACACACACACACACACACCTATGTGAACCAGATTAGTTTTAAAGACTGGGGATGCTTGGGTTTGTGGCTAACATTTACCTCTTCAGAGCATTCAGATTCCATATTTGTACAGAATCACGCTTGTCAACAGAACACAGCTGTATTCAAAAGATGAGAGTGATCATGCTCTACCTCTGATTTACATTATGTGCAGAGGTTTCATTTTAAATGACCAATTTTGGTTTCACTTAGCTGGAAGAGTGGGGAAGAGACTTTTAAGTTGTTTATGGATGTTTCATACTATCTTCAGGATTGTGAATGTACTACTGTTATCTCAGTATTCTTCTGTATGTTTAGAGGGTCCTATGGTTTTATACTCCAGAATTGATTTTGGTTCTTATGCTAATTATCAATTTCTGTTTCATTGATTTGTTTTCTATAATATAGACAGTTCATTTAACCCCTCGCTTCCTTACCACTGTATGTCTCTTATCCCAGACACACAGAGTAACACATTTTGAGAAGATTAGTACAGCAGTGGAACACAACATTAGTGTGACAGAGAACTCTTACAAATTCCTGACAGCCAAGATGGCCAGTAACCTGGGCTCTGGGAAAACTCTTATTCAAAGCACACTGATGTGCATTATGCTTTTCACTGTGTTTTCCTCAGACTTACTCCAATATTTCAGCTACCTCAGTTATGGTAGGTGGGTGCAAAGAGGCAAACAGATGCAGAAAGTGATATGAGAAGGGGGATATAGAATGATGTGCTGTGCTTAGTCACTTGGTTGTGTCCAACTCTTTGTGACCCCATGGACTGTAGCCTGCCAGACTCCTCTTCTGTTTATGGGGATTCTCTAGGCAAGAATACTAGAGTGGGCTGCCATGCCCTCCTACAGGGGATCTTCCCAACTCAGGGATCAAACCCAGGTCTTCCTCATAAGAGGTAGATTCTTTACCATGTGAGCCACCAGGGAAGCCCAAGAATACTGGAATGGGTAGCCTATCCCTTCTCCAGGGGATCCTCTTGACCCAGGGATTAAACTGTGGTCTCCTGCATTGCATGTGACTCTTTACCTGCTGAGCGACCATGGAAATATGTGGGAGCAGGAAGAAAAAAGGAAATACTATATCAGCTAATCTTTACAAGTTATACTGTTGAAGGTGTGTTTAAAGTACTTAACTTGGGATGTCCCTCGTGGTCCAATGGTTGGGAATCTGCCTTCCACTGCAGAGGATTTGAGTTTCACACTTGGTTGGGGAACTAATGTCTTATGTGCCTTGTGTCACCTAAGTCCATGTGTCCCAATACAGAGACACATCTCAACTAAAGAAGCCTGCAAACCATAATGAAGATCCAGCACAGTAAAAAACAATACAATAAAAAAATAATAAATATTTAACTCATTTCCATAACAGAAGTTGGTAATATCATGACTTCATTTTACAGATGAAAAAAATGAGGGACAGAAAGGCTAAGCAATTTGTCCAACCTCACAGAACTAGTAAGAAATGAAACCAAGATTCAACCCAGGCAGTCTGACTGCATGGCCTGTGCTCTTAAAATACAAATTTCAATGATATTGAAGATGAGTCACTCAGCCTTTCACAGTTCATTGGAAGGGAAACAAAGGATAAACATGGATCCCAGAAAGTCAGAATATTTGAGGACAGAGAGCAGACTATCTCTTTACCTGTTTTTTCCTCCATCTCGCTAAATCTTTCTAGATACATATTCCAAATACATATCTCTATATATCCCAGCATTAGAGCATCTAAAACTATAGCAAAATCAATCGTTGTTTAGAGTCTCTTAACATCCATAATATTTTACCATCCTGACTTGCTTTAACTCAACACTAACAGTGACTTCAATAATAGTCAACTTTTTATTTGCTCTGAACCAGACACTGCACTAAATCCTTTCTACACATTAACACCTTTAACTTCAGCTTCACGCCTCGCAGTCTACTCATCCACATCTTCCTGTGAGTGGCTGTTCATCCAAGTCTCATTTCCTCTGCATGATTCAACAATTCTCTCTTCTAGATCTTTCCCAAGTCTATACCCTAGCTCCATCCTCTTGCCATGATACAGCTTCACACATTCATATTAATGTCAAGCTGGCAGAAATGATGTTTGTTTTTACCAGAATGGAAGTTTTCATCTCCAAATTGTTTCTCATGATGACTTCCAAGTGGCCATGAGCACTACATCCATCCTTTCGTATGCCATCTGGAATTATCTTTGACACGTCCCTCTGAGTCTTGTCTCTACTGAATGGCTCTCCTGTCCCCCAGACTCCAAGTCCTTTCGCTCACTTTCCATAAACTCCTCCTCTTTGCTCCATGGGTACCCTCCTGGCGACTCTGACAATTCCACCCAAAGAGTTCCTTTTAAATCTTTTAATCTTAGTGTCAAATTGATTTTCCAAAACTTCACCCATCCTGAGACAATCATGAAAGGGCGGTCTAGGTTCAGTAACACCACACTCTCATTCTTTTCCTCTACAACCTCCTGCTGTTGCTCTGATTGGCCAAACATCATTCAAAGCCAAAGGACAAAAAAGCACGTTAACTCCATACAGACTAATCTATGGCAGTGAATTGGGTGGAGAAAGCTGGAGACGGATTCTGAAACAATCACTATGATTTTAAACAACTACTTAGATTAATTTAACTGAACATTTAATAAATATTTATGAAATATTCCTTCGAGTTGCAAATACAACTTCATGACATTTTGATGTTGAGACACTTTAAAGGTTGTAAGGTCTAGCTGATTTCCTTTACTATTTATTTCTGTGTAAACTACTACTCTGCTCATCTCAGTGATTAAAGGAAAAACCATTTACCTTCCCTCAATTGTGTACTCTTATGATATTTCTTATGAGATGACTTTTCAATAAACTGATGGCAAAAGGTGGCTCAAGTGCTAAAGAATCTGCCTGCCAATGCAGGAGATGCAGGAGACATAGGTTCTATCCCTGGGTCAGGAAGATACTCTAGTGGAGTAAATGGCAACCCACTTCAGTATTCATGCCTGGAGAATCTCATGGACAGAGGAGCCTGACAGGCTGCAGTCCATGGGGTTGCAAAGAATTGGACACAACTGGATGACTAAGTAAACATACATGAAAACTGACAAAATAAAGAACATAATTACAAAGAATACTGCAAAGTTTAAAATAGCATATGTTTATATATATTTGTGTGTACATACGTTCACATATATTTTATAAATATATAAATATAAATAGGGCTTCCTTGGTGGCTCAGACAGTAAACAATCCGCCTGCAATTTGGAGACCTGGATTCAGTCCCTAGGTTGGGAAGGTCCTCTGGAGAAGGAAATACCCACTCCAGTGTTCTTGCCTGGAGAATTCTATGGCTCGTCCATGGGTGTCAATAATTCGGACATGACTGAGTGGCTTTCACTTTCAAATATAAATAATAAGTATACAAAATATATATATTTTATATAACATTCATGTAGAATATACACATGCATATACATATTTGGCATATATATATGTGATGTCTTACATTTTTCATTTTTGTGCATTTGTATTTTGTGAATATAATTGCATTTACATAGTTTTCTATAATTACATATTTTGATAAAGTAATTACATATTATATAAAGAACAAATAATGCGATATATTTGAATTTTCCTCCATTAGGATAAAAAGCTCTGACAGGCAAAAAAATAAAAGAGTACTGTTGCTCTTCCTCCTATTTTAGTTAATATACATCAGTGCGAAACTAAGGGCAGTAGAAATTACAAAATGTTTATCTTGCACTCATTCCCAAAAGGGACTGTCTCTGCTGATTCTTTTTCTTTTTTTTTTTTTTTTTAATTTTGGTCTTTTTTTTTTTTTTTTTTTTACTGTTTATTTATTTATTTATTCTTATCCATCTTTATTCTTAGGCCTGTGTGGGCCTCCCACTGCAGTGGCCTCTCTCACTGCAGAACACCAGTTCTGGGTGCATGTGCTCCAGAGCACTGACTCGCAATTGGACATACTGGCCCAGCCACACTGCAGCTCGTGGGATCTTCCCGGGCCAGGGATTGAATCAGTGCCCCTTGCATTGCAAGGCGGACTCTACCCACTGGACCACCAAGGAAGCCCTTTGGTGATTCTTAATTGCAGCTGAAATGTGAAGACTTGTAAGCAAGAGAGTCTATCGGTTTCATATTTAAGTATTGGCATTAATTACTCAAGTGAAGAAATTTGTGGTTGTACAAATTGCTCAGCGATGATTACAAAGGAGTTTGCATTTGCAAACACATGTCTGTGCAATTTGCCTGGTAAGCACCACTTACAGAATTTAAAAAATGTAGCCCCTGAGATGAGGCAAGCAATTCATACAGTAGTTCCTGTTCTTGCTGCAGAGTTCTCTGCTCTGACAGTGTTCACGTCAGCAACTCAATTACTTATGCTCCCAAAGTAGCTCATTTGAGTCATTCAGAGTGTATCTTTCCTCTTTATGACCTGTCAATTACTTACTTGATGTTTTCCCCTGAAGAAGTGCTCTTAGAATTTGCATAAAATATCTCTCTTGACTCCACTTCTGCCACCAACGATTGCCCCATATATTTGCTCTCTTGCGATAATTCCTTAAGAGACTTGATTTTGTTCCCCAATTCCAATTCATCTCCGGCCAGAATCTTTTCAACTTACTTCTATAGGACTTTGTCTTCATCATTTCACACAGCATTGTCTCATTACGTGGTCATCCATGAGCTCCGCATTTCTGAATCCAAGGTCTCAGTCCTCCCTATATATGACCATCAGCAGCATTTGGCACAGTTGATGAGTCCTTCCTCTCTGGGATGCATTCTTCACTTGGTTCCAGAATCACATCCTTTCTTGTCCCATTGGTCCTTCCTTCTCAGTCTCCTTTGCCAGTTTCTCCTCTTTCCTATAACTTCTTCATGCCCGAGTGTCTCAGATTTCATTCTCTGGTCCTTTTCTCAATGTATACACTTTTCTTTGGTACTCTCATTCAATTTTAGTGCTGCCCATGTATTTATTTGCAATTATTTCTAGCTACAGCAATTATGTATACAATAATTATTGCTCCTACAAAAATTGTTTCTACAAACTCTGGACTACAATTGCATACTGGATATCTCTAGAAGTGTTAATCACTCAATATGCAAAAATTCTGTCTCAGATGAGTCCTTGACCATATATACATTCCCTGTTAGGAAGCCCTTTGGTGATTCTTAATTGCAGCTGAAATGTGAAGACTTGTAAGCAAGAGAGTCTAGATTTAAGTATTGGCATTAATTACTCAAGTGAAGAAATTTGTGGTTGTACAAATTGCTCAGCGATGATTACAAAGGAGTTTGCATTTGCAAACACATGTCTGTGCAATTTGCCTGGTAAGCACCACTTACAGAATTTAAAAAATGTAGCCCCTGAGATGAGGCAAGCAATTCATACAGTAGTTCCTGTTCTTGCTGCAGAGTTCTCTGCTCTGACAGTGTTCACGTCAGCAACTCAATTACTTATGCTCCCAAAGTAGCTCATTTGAGTCATTCAGAGTGTATCTTTCCTCTTTATGACCTGTCAATTACTTACTTGATGTTTTCCCCTGAAGAAGTGCTCTTAGAATTTGCATAAAATATCTCTCTTGACTCCACTTCTGCCACCAACGATTGCCCCATATATTTGCTCTCTTGCGATAATTCCTTAAGAGACTTGATTTTGTTCCCCAATTCCAATTCATCTCCGGCCAGAATCTTTTCAACTTACTTCTATAGGACTTTGTCTTCATCATTTCACACAGCATTGTCTCATTACGTGGTCATCCATGAGCTCCGCATTTCTGAATCCAAGGTCTCAGTCCTCCCTATATATGACCATCAGCAGCATTTGGCACAGTTGATGAGTCCTTCCTCTCTGGGATGCATTCTTCACTTGGTTCCAGAATCACATCCTTTCTTGTCCCATTGGTCCTTCCTTCTCAGTCTCCTTTGCCAGTTTCTCCTCTTTCCTATAACTTCTTCATGCCCGAGTGTCTCAGATTTCATTCTCTGGTCCTTTTCTCAATGTATACACTTTTCTTTGGTACTCTCATTCAATTTTAGTGCTGCCCATGTATTTATTTGCAATTATTTCTAGCTACAGCAATTATGTATACAATAATTATTGCTCCTACAAAAAAATTGTTTCTACAAACTCTGGACTACAATTGCATACTGGATATCTCTAGAAGTGTTAATCACTCATAATATGTACTTATTAATTATAACTATTCTGTCTCAGATGAGTCCTTGACCATATATACATTCCCTGTTGCAGGAGCCATTACAATTTTTATTTACTTGCCCAGCCTCAGGAGTTGGAACCATGTCTGCAACATGGCTCATGCTTAATAATTGTTGTACAAATGGCATACAGGAAAGAAGCAAGTCTGGATGTTACCTGATCCATTCATTCTTTTATAAAATATTTATTTATTTTTGACTGAACTCAGTCTCCCTTGCTGTATGTGGGGCTGCTCTAGTTGCTGTGAGTGGGTGCTACTTTTTATTGCAATGTGCAGACTTCTCTTTTCTTGTTGGAGAGCATGGGCTCTAGGCACACGGGTTTTGGTAGCTGAGGTGCATGGTTTAGCTGTCCCATAGCACATTAGATCTTCTCTTTCAATCCTTTGCATTGGCAGGCAGATTCTTAACCACTGGACCACCAGGGAAGAGCTATTCATTTTTCCACAATATTGAACTTAATCAGTCATTCACCTTGTGCAATGTTCAAATAAGTTGGCGTAGATTATCTAAATATTTTATTCTTTTTTCAGTAGCTTACATGAGTAGTTCTGTGTGTACCCAGTTATTTAATAATGATATAATCTACTTACCAAATGTTAAGATAACCAAAATATACACAGCTTAGTATTCTTCTTAAAACCATAAATCTTATAAGAAATGCTGAATAAATCTGTCCCTCTAAGTCCAATTCTTTGATTCTCAAACTCATGGTGGTAGTTTAGTCGCTAAGTTGTGTCTGACTCTTCAGAACCCCATGGACTGCAGCCCACCACGCTCCTCTGTCCATGGGAGTTCTAAGGTAAGAATATTGAAATGGGTTGCCATTTCCTTCTCCAGGGGATCTTTCCGATCCAGAGGTCAAACTCGGGTCTCCTGCATTGCAAGTGGTCTCTGGCATGTAGGTAGCTTCTTTACCAACTGAGCCACCAGGGAAGCCCCAATTCTTAAACTGTCTGTGGTGAAATTCCCCACCCATCACAGAATTTTTGTAAAGTATGATAAAAAAGAATTGCCTTTCCAGAGAAGTAAAAATTCAAAAAGACACAAGTAATGCAAAATCCATTTGTTTCATATGAGGTTCAACATGATTGTCAAATGGCTAAATATTTCTACATGATTACTCTAAATTTTTGCATTTGTATTATCATGAGCAGTAAGTAAGCATCTAGGGCATAGTACCATGGGCTTTAGAACCCCACTTGGTGCAGGGCCACCAATCTATATGTGTCCCCATTCCAATCTTTTTCTATGTGTATCCCTGATATGAGGTTGCAAACTTCTCACACATAACTGCTCTGCTACCAGTTTATCATTTCCATCTTATCCACACTAAATAAACTGTCCAGTATGTACCTTAATCTAATAAAGCAGTGTGGTCCCTGAGGCTATAGGATACGATCTAACAAAAACTTTACATATATTTGTCTCCCAGGGCTAGAATGGCTTGTTACCATGCTCACCTTGCTCCTCCTAGGATACCTTCCCACAGAGTTAGACAACTGTATGTGGGAACCTGCTGACTGTGAGAGGTTAGGAGAGCAGGGCTATTTCTATCTCCTTGGACACTCTCTTTGTCAAGATGCTCAACAAATGGTTGCAAAAATACCAGTTTTCCTGTCAGATCTGTCATCAGGAGAGAGCATGTTTCGGTATAAACGACTGTGTCCAGTCGTCGTCCAGGAAACGGCTTTGCAATCTGTGTTTAATCAAATTCATTGAGTTTTCACAGCATTACAAGCAGTTCATTACTGTCATTTTCCTCACAGATGACTCTATTCCTCACTACCACTTACTCACTTGACACCTCCTGGCAATGACCAGTGCCAACCACCCGCCTCCATGGTGCCAGAAGTACTAATTTCAGATGCAGAGTGTGAACGTTAGGCTATTATATTTAATCTTTCCTCTGTGTGTTATCATTCAGTATAACCACCCTTCTGGATTATGGAAAATTAGATGGCAAATAGGGTTGCTCTCATACTGTTTTCTTCGCCCAGATTCCGTGGTTCACAGCCAAAAACCAGCCATTCTCTGGACCCAAGGCAAACTATTAGCCTTGTTCCAATTGTTCCAGTGCCTGAGCACTGCTCAAAACTTCACTGCATTGGATGATGTGGAATGTAAACAGTAGCACTATTTCTGTTGGTCTGTTGTTGCATATCCCTACAAGGTGCTTAGCATGGAACTCCATCTAGAGCTCGGCTTATACAACATATAATTTCAATTCTCTCCATCACCATGGGGGATTTGTTTTCCATTCTTAAAATCCCATGCAGATGGAAGTGTGGGGATTGATGGTACATGCTGAGCCTAACTCCCTGATGATTCTACTGTGAAATCTTGGGCAAATGAGCTGTGGCTGATGACACACAGAAAAAAACTGCTCAAAGTCGCATGGGGGAAAGCACAACAACAAAACTCATCAAAACTGGTTTGTAGCACCTTATAAGCGAAAGTTAGTTGCTCGAACTAGGGTTTTGATTTTTCAGTTCTAGTGCAGGTGTCATGTAGAATTTTATTTCCTGAAAATTTGACTTAATGGGTGTCCCTGACTCTGAAAAGTGACTCCTCATTCACTCATGTAATGTTCTGGCAATAAATATGTATAAAGTGCCCGTTAGGTTTTTCATTTTAGTATTTCAAGATGCCTAATGGAATACTGGTCTAATACGAGTTCAATGGGACATTAGGTTCATGGGTGTTGTGAAAAGGAATTATTCTATGGTCAATCAAGTTTGAAAAAAAAAAAAAAAACTGCATTAAACAAAGATAATCACGTCTATTTGTGGAATGGTTTCTCAGAGCTGACAGGCTAATGTGCCCTGAGAATTTCTAAATAGGAAATTTATAGGGCAATATTAATACTAGTGTCTTAGTTAACAGGATGCCTCAGGTCTTTTATATTTTTCTCTTTATGACCCCCATGGAGTGTAGTCCACCAGGATGCTCTGTGCATGGGATTTTCCAGGCAAGAATACTAGAGTAGGTTGCCAGAGATTGAGCCTACATCTGTACCTCTTGCATTGGCAAGCAAACTTGACTGTGTTATCATTCAGTATAACCACCCTTCTGGATTATGGAAAATTAGATGGCAAATAGGGTTGCTCTCATACTGTTTTCTTGCCCAGATTCCGTGGTTCACAGCCAAAAACCAGCCATTCTCTGGACCCAAGGCAAACTATTAGCCTTGTTCCAATTGTTCCAGTGCCTGAGCACTGCTCAAAACTTCACTGCATTGGATGATGTGGAATGTAAACAGTAGCACTATTTCTGTTGGTCTGTTGTTGCATATCCCTACAAGGTGCTTAGCATGGAACTCCATCTAGAGCTCGGCTTATACAACATATAATTTCAATTCTCTCCATCACCATGGGGGATTTGTTTTCCATTCTTAAAATCCCATGCAGATGGAAGTGTGGGGATTGATGGTACATGCTGAGCCTAACTCCCTGATGATTCTACTGTGAAATCTTGGGCAAATGAGCTGTGGCTGATGACACACAGAAAAAAACTGCTCAAAGTCGCATGGGGGAAAGCACAACAACAAAACTCATCAAAACTGGTTTGTAGCACCTTATAAGCGAAAGTTAGTTGCTCGAACTAGGGTTTTGATTTTTCAGTTCTAGTGCAGGTGTCATGTAGAATTTTATTTCCTGAAAATTTGACTTAATGGGTGTCCCTGACTCTGAAAAGTGACTCCTCATTCACTCATGTAATGTTCTGGCAATAAATATGTATAAAGTGCCCGTTAGGTTTTTCATTTTAGTATTTCAAGATGCCTAATGGAATACTGGTCTAATACGAGTTCAATGGGACATTAGGTTCATGGGTGTTGTGAAAAGGAATTATTCTATGGTCAATCAAGTTTGAAAAAAAAAAAAACTGCATTAAACAAAGATAATCACGTCTATTTGTGGAATGGTTTCTCAGAGCTGACAGGCTAATGTGCCCTGAGAATTTCTAAATAGGAAATTTATAGGGCAATATTAATACTAGTGTCTTAGTTAACAGGATGCCTCAGGTCTTTTATATTTTTCTCTTTATGACCCCCATGGAGTGTAGTCCACCAGGATGCTCTGTGCATGGGATTTTCCAGGCAAGAATACTAGAGTAGGTTGCCAGAGATTGAGCCTACATCTGTACCTCTTGCATTGGCAAGCAAATTCTTTACCACTGGGCCACTTGGGAAGCCCCTCACAATATTTTAGAACCCTAATATTTATCAGAGTATGTTTTGATAATTGTGTCTTTATATTCTAAATCATAAATATTTGTTACACCCCCAACCTTTTCTATTTTTCTTGAGGTTAGGTGGGGCATTAAGACCATACTTTTGGTCTATGGCCTTCAAGAAACTAAGGTATCACAGAAGAGGTATGAATTCTATAGGCTCTGTCTTCCCCTCTATTGGTGATCGCAGAAGATGAACACTAGAACAATGAGGTGTTGGGGTCAAAAGACAGAAGGGGGGGAGGGGAGGGGAGCCAAGATGGCGGAGGAAAGAGGGGAAGATTTCACCAGCTCCCCAACAGAATCACCAGAACTAATCAAGAAAAGAACCACCACCAACAAACCTGCCGCTAGACGACAGAAGAATTCCATAGGTCCGCGAGAGTAGAAGAGCGAATAGCCAGAAATTTCCCGGAGCTAGGGTTGTAAGAATCCTCTATCCTAACCCCCACGTCGGACCGCACCGACGGAGAGCGCGCCAGCAAGTGGCCTGAAAGGGGGCCTAAGCAGAGCCTCGGGGAAGAGAGGGCAGCACTCAGCGTGAAAACTCCAAGAATCCACCCGGATCGCCAGCAGAAATTAAGACACTGCGAAGATAGGATACCGGAGCAGGGCTGAGCAGAATGCGCTTGCTGCCTAGTGACCTGAGGCAGGGCGGAACGCGGGGAGTGCTGCCTAGAGACCGACCGGGAGACAGGAGGGAGCGCCCAGTATGAAAATCGCGCTGCTAGGCCGGGCGAAAATCGTGACTTTCCGCCTGGCACCAGGTGAGTTCAAACACTCCTAGTGGGGGACTGGCTGAAGGGGAAGTCGCCCACAGATTGCTGACCAGGTACCGGGCTCGAGCCAGACGGGGAAGCTTGTGCCTGCCTTTGGGACTTGGAGGCGCAACCGGCAGTGCGCACGCACCAGTGGCGGAGGAGCCCGTGCACCCCCATAGCTGCACTCCCATAGCTACACCCGCAGCGGAGGAAGTCAGGAGAAGGGCAGGTATCAGAGGCTACCGGCAGGTGCGCTGCAGAGCCAGGACGCGCCCACCCAACACAGGATTGCGCGCGCGCCACAGCCCCCTGCCCGATGGACTGGGATCAGCCCGCGCTCCCGCCCAACCCGGGACGGCGAGCGCGCCACAGTCCCCCGCCCGACGGACAGGGATCAGCCCACCGTCCCGGCCAGCACCTGAGCTTGCAGACCGGTGCCATAAGGAAAAGGCTGCATCATCAAGACAACACCATCGAGAGCAGACTGGCTTCCAGACAGGTGAGAGGATAAAAACAAGGGACAGTATTTAGCTTTTTTGCTTATCTGTTGCGGAGGGTTCTGTTTATTCGTTTGATTGGTCAGGTTTGGTTTTTTTGTTGTTTTGTTGTTTTTTTTTTTTTTCTCTCTTTTGTCTCTTCTTATTAAGTTTCTCTTCCCTTTTTTAATTTTTAATTTCTTTTGATTTTTAATTATTAATTTTTTTTTTAAATTTTAGTTCTTGAACTTCTAATTTTCTTTCCTCTTTCCCACTCCTTCCTCCCTCTATGTTCTAAATCCAAAACTTTCTCCTATATACCACTACCCCCTAGATAAATATTTCCTACCTTCCTGTCTCCACTGTTCTCTTCCAGCTGCACTAAACAATAAAACACACTTATCTTGGCTACATAACCCTATAAAATCCTTCCAAGTCAAATCTATTCTTTCTCATTACCCATACACTCTCCACCTCCTCACCCCCAACACATGTCTTAGTTAAAAATTGCTTTCAGTGACGAAATAGTCCAAGCCAGGACCTTACCCAAGATCTATTTTTCCAGGCACTATTTTAATTAACTCAGAGCTTAACGGGCAAATACCATCTTTGATTGTGTCGTTTGCCAGAAAAATTTCCTAGGCTTTGTCAAATGTAAGGGGTATTGCTGTGTATGTATGTATATCTTATGACTATGTTAGAAAACATCGGCATGCTTTTATGACTGTCACCCATTAGTGAGCCAGGCGGGAAGCTTGTGCCTGCCTTTGGGACTTGAGGCGCAACCGGCAGTGCGCACGCACCAGTGGCGGAGGAGCCCGTGCACCCCCATAGCTGCACTCCCATAGCTACACCCGCAGCGGAGGAAGTCAGGAGAAGGGCAGGTATCAGAGGCTACCGGCAGGTGCGCTGCAGAGCCAGGACGCGCCCACCCAACACAGGATTGCGCGCGCGCCACAGCCCCCTGCCCGATGGACTGGGATCAGCCCGCGCTCCCGCCCAACCAGGGACGGCGAGCGCGCCACGGTCCCCCGCCCGACGGACAGGGATCAGCCCACCGTCCCGGCCAGCACCTGAGCTTGCAGACCGGTGCCATAAGGAAAAGGCTGCATCATCAAGACAACACCATCGAGAGCAGAGTGGCTTCCAGACAGGTGAGAGGATAAAAACAAGGGACAGTATTTAGCTTTTTTGCTTATCTGTTGCGGAGGGTTCTGTTTATTCGTTTGATTGGTCAGGTTTGGTTTTTTTGTTGTTTTGTTGTTTTTTTCTTTTTTTCTCTCTCTTTTGTCTCTTCTTATTAAGTTTCTCTTCCCTTTTTTAATTTTTAATTTCTTTTGATTTTTAATTATTAATTTTTTTTTTAAATTTTAGTTCTTGAACTTCTAATTTTCTTTCCTCTTTCCCACTCCTTCCTCCCTCTATGTTCTAAATCCAAAACTTTCTCCTATATACCACTACCCCCTAGATAAATATTTCCTACCTTCCTGTCTCCACTGTTCTCTTCCAGCTGCACTAAACAATAAAACACACTTATCTTGGCTACATAACCCTATAAAATCCTTCCAAGTCAAATCTATTCTTTCTCATTACCCATACACTCTCCACCTCCTCACCCCCAACACATGTCTTAGTTAAAAATTGCTTTCAGTGACGAAATAGTCCAAGCCAGGACCTTACCCAAGATCTATTTTTCCAGGCACTATTTTAATTAACTCAGAGCTTAACGGGCAAATACCATCTTTGATTGTGTCGTTTGCCAGAAAAATTTCCTAGGCTTTGTCACTGTAAGACTGGTTAAATGTGGTTATTGCTGTGTATGTATGTATATCTTATGACTATGTTAGAAAACATCGGCATGCTTTTATGACTGTCACCCATTAGGGACACACCTCTTGCAACTCAGATGCTAGTATTTGAACTAATATCATGGAACACCATAGCAAAACAGACATAGAGCCTACACCCCCTGACCAATCATCAAACCAAGGATCCTTGGAGTGGAAGCCCTGATTCCAAGACCCCACACTATCAAAGAACATACAACACTAGAGATGAAACGACAGAGAAACACTGCACAAATGAAGGACCAAGCTAGAGAATCACAGCTTCAAATGACAGAGGAGGAGATAGACACACTATCTGAAAGAGAATTCAGAAAAACTATACAAATGAGGATGCAAAACACCGAAAACAGAATATTAGAGGAAATTAGTGCATTGAGAAAAGACATGCAGGAAATGAAAAATAAGCAAATAGAGACCACCAACTCAATTACTGAACTCAAAAATACGATAGAAGGCCTCAACAGTAGAGTATCTGAGTCTGAAGAACGGATAAGAGTGCTGGAAGATAGACTGGTGGAAATAACTGGTGAGGAACAGAACAAAGCCGAAAGAACTAAAAGAACTGAGGATAGCCTCGGAGACCTATGGGACAATATCAGACGCACCAACATTAGAATTATAGGAGTCCCAGAGGAAGAAGAAGGGAAGAAAGGTTACGAAAAAATTCTTGAAGAGGTTATAGTAGAAAACTTCCCCAATATGGGAAAGGAAATAGTCAACCATGTCCAAGAAGCACAAAGAGTTCCATACAGGAGAAAGCCCAGAAGAAACACACCAAGGCACATTCTAATCAAACTAACACAGACTAAATATAAAGATAGATTACTAAAAGCAGCTAGGAGCAAACAAGAAATAACATATAAAGGAAACCCCATATGTCTAACTGTGAATCTCTCAACAGAAACCCTATAGGCCAGAAGAGAATGGCAGGACACACTTAAACGGCTAAAAGAGAATAACCTGCAACCACGAATTCTCTACCCAGCAAAAATCTCATTCAGAAAAATTTCCTAGGCTTTGTCACTGTAAGACTGGTTAAATGTGGTTATTGCTGTGTATGTATGTATATCTTATGACTATGTTAGAAAACATCGGCATGCTTTTATGACTGTCACCCATTAGGGACACACCTCTTGCAACTCAGATGCTAGTATTTGAACTAATATCATGGAACACCATAGCAAAACAGACATAGAGCCTACACCCCCTGACCAATCATCAAACCAAGGATCCTTGGAGTGGAAGCCCTGATTCCAAGACCCCACACTATCAAAGAACATACAACACTAGAGATGAAACGACAGAGAAACACTGCACAAATGAAGGACCAAGCTAGAGAATCACAGCTTCAAATGACAGAGGAGGAGATAGACACACTATCTGAAAGAGAATTCAGAAAAACTATACAAATGAGGATGCAAAACACCGAAAACAGAATATTAGAGGAAATTAGTGCATTGAGAAAAGACATGCAGGAAATGAAAAATAAGCAAATAGAGACCACCAACTCAATTACTGAACTCAAAAATACGATAGAAGGCCTCAACAGTAGAGTATCTGAGTCTGAAGAACGGATAAGAGTGCTGGAAGATAGACTGGTGGAAATAACTGGTGAGGAACAGAACAAAGCCGAAAGAACTAAAAGAACTGAGGATAGCCTCGGAGACCTATGGGACAATATCAGACGCACCAACATTAGAATTATAGGAGTCCCAGAGGAAGAAGAAGGGAAGAAAGGTTACGAAAAAATTCTTGAAGAGGTTATAGTAGAAAACTTCCCCAATATGGGAAAGGAAATAGTCAACCATGTCCAAGAAGCACAAAGAGTTCCATACAGGAGAAAGCCCAGAAGAAACACACCAAGGCACATTCTAATCAAACTAACACAGACTAAATATAAAGATAGATTACTAAAAGTAGCTAGGAGCAAACAAGAAATAACATATAAAGGAAACCCCATATGTCTAACTGTGAATCTCTCAAGAGAAACCCTATAGGCCAGAAGAGAATGGCAGGACACACTTAAACGGCTAAAAGAGAATAACCTGCAACCACGAATTCTCTACCCAGCAAAAATCTCATTCAGAATCGATGGAGAAGTCAAAAGCTTCTCAGACAGACAAAAACTAAAAGAATTCTGTACCACAAAACCAGCCCTACAACAAGTGTTAAAGGGCCTGATATAGCCAATAAATACAAGAGTAGAAGAAGTTCTACAAATCAAACCCCAGACTTCTAAGAAGATGACAATAGGAACATTTGTATCAATAATTACTTTGAACGTAAATGGATTAAATGCACCAACCAAACGACACAGGCTGGCTGAATGGATCAAGAAACATGAGCCATATATATGCTGTTTACAAGAGACCCACTTCAGACCTAGAGACACTCATAGACTGAAAGTGAGAGGCTGGAAAAAGATATTCCATGCAAATGCAAATCAAAAGAAAGCTGGAGTAGCAATCCTCATATCAGACAAAATAGATTTTAGAGCAAAGAAGATTCTAAGAGACAAGGCAGGGCACTACATCATGATTAAAGGATCCATCCGAGAGGAAGACATAACAGTCATGAACATCTACGCACCCAACACAGGGGCACCTCAATACATAAGACAGATACTTTCAGACTTAAAAGAAGAAATCAATAATAACACAATAATAGTAGGAGACTTTAACACTCCTCTCACACCAATGGATAGATCATCTAAACAGAAAATTAATAAAGAAACACAAGTCTTAAATGCCACACTAGAAAAGATGGACCTCATCGATATCTTTAGGACATTCCACCCAAAAGCAGAAGAATACACTTTCTTCTCAAGTGCTCACGGAACATTCTCCAGGATAGACCACATCTTGGGCCACAAATCTAACCTCAGTCAATACAAGAAAACCGAAATTATATTAACCATCTTCTCGGACCACAATGCAATGAGACTAGAGATCAACTACAGGAAAAAAAAAACTGCTAAAAATACAAACATATGGCGATTAAACAACACATACCTAAAAATCCAACTGATTACTGAGGCAATCAAAGGAGAAATTGAAAAATTCCTAGAAGAAAATGACAATGAATATACGACCGTGCAAAACTTATGGGATACCGCAAAAGCAGTTCTAAGGGGGAAATTTATAGCAATACAATCCCACCTCAAGAAACTAGGAAAATATGAAGCAGATGACTTAACCCTCCGCTTAAAACAATTGGAAAAAGAAGAACAGAAACATCCCAAAGCCAGCAAAAGATGAGAAATTATAAAGACTAGAGCAGAAATAAATCAGAAGAAATGAAAGAAACTATAGTTCAGATAAATAAAACAAAAAGCTGGTTCTTTGAAAAGGTAAACAAAATTGACAAGCCTTTGGAGAGACTCATCAATAAAAAGAGGGAGAAGAACCAGATCAACAAAATCAAAAACGAAAAAGGAGAGATTACAATAGATAATGCAGAAATCCAAAGGATTCTAAGAGACTATTATGAACAGCTATATGGCAACAAACTAGACAACATGGAAGAGATGGACAGTTTCTTGGGGAAGATCAATCTCCCAAGACTGAGCCAGGAAGAAACAGAAACTTTGAACAACCCAATCACAAGCTCAGAAATCGAATTTGTGATTAAAAATCTACCCAAAAATAAAAGCCCAGGGCCAGATGGCTTCACAGCCAAATTCTACCAAACATTTAAAGAAGAGCTAATTCCTGTCCTTTTAAAACTCTTTCAAAAAATTGCACAGGAAGGAAAACTTCCAAACACATTCTACGAGGCCACCATTACCAATACCCAAATCAGGCAAAGATAATACAAAAAAGGAAAATTACAGACCAATTTCCCTGATGAACTTAGATGCCAAGATCCTCAACAAAATCCTAGCAAACAGAATTCAATGACACATCAAAAAACTCATACATCACGATCAATTCGGGTTCATCCCAGGCATGCAAGGATTCTTCAATATCCACAAATCACTCAATTTGATACACCATATCAACAAACTGAGAGACAAAAATCACATGATCATCTCAATAGATGCAGAAAAAGCCTTCGACAAAGTACAACATCCATTTATGATCAAAACTCTTCAGAAAATGGGTATAGAAGGAACCTATCTCAACATAATAAAAGCCTATATGAGAAGCCCACAGCAAACATTATCCTCAACGGTGAAAAACTGAAAGCATTCCCTCTAAGATCAGGAACAAGACAAGGGTGTCCACTTTCACCACTCTTATTCAACATAGTCCTGGAAGTTCTAGCATTGGCAATAAGAGAAGAGAAAGAAATCAAAGGAATCCAGATTGGAAAGGAAGAAGTAAAGCTCTCTCTTTTTGCAGACGACATGATATTATACATAGAAAATCCCAAAGACTCTATTACAAAGCTACTAGAGCTAATCAAGGAATTCAGCATAGTCGCAGGATACAAAGTCAACATACAGAAATCACTGGCATTCCTATACACAAACAATGAAAAATCAGAAAATGAAATCAAAGAGGCAATCCCCTTCACCACTGCAACCAAAAGAATCCAATACCTAGGAATAAACCTACCCAAAGAAACAAAATAATTGTGTACAGAAAATTACAAGACACTCATGAGAGACATTAAAGAAGACTTAAACAGATGGAGAGATATTCCATGTTCCTGGGTCGGAAGAATCAATATTGTGAAAATGACCATACTACCAAATAGCATCTACAGATTCAATGCAATATCTATTCAACTACCACTGACATTTTTCACAGAACTAGACCAAAGAATAACACAGTTCATATGGAAACACAAAAAACCTCGAATAGCCAAAGCAATCCTGAGGAAGAAAATAGAGCTGGAGGATCAGCCTCCCAGCTTCAGACTCTACTACAAAGCAACAGTCCTCAAGACAGTATGGGAGAAAATCCCTTCAATTACCGATCCAATCAGCAAATAAAAAAAAACACATTTCCCTGATGAACTTAGATGCCAAGATCCTCAACAAAATCCTAGCAAACAGAATTCAATGACACATCAAAAAACTCATACATCACGATCAATTCGGGTTCATCCCAGGCATGCAAGGATTCTTCAATATCCACAAATCACTCAATTTGATACACCATATCAACAAACTGAGAGACAAAAATCACATGATCATCTCAATAGATGCAGAAAAAGCCTTCGACAAAGTACAACATCCATTTATGATCAAAACTCTTCAGAAAATGGGTATAGAAGGAACCTATCTCAACATAATAAAAGCCTATATGAGAAGCCCACAGCAAACATTATCCTCAACGGTGAAAAACTGAAAGCATTCCCTCTAAGATCAGGAACAAGACAAGGGTGTCCACTTTTACCACTCTTATTCAACATAGTCCTGGAAGTTCTAGCATTGGCAATAAGAGAAGAGAAAGAAATCAAAGGAATCCAGATTGGAAAGGAAGAAGTAAAGCTCTCTCTTTTTGCAGACGACATGATATTATACATAGAAAATCCCAAAGACTCTATTACAAAGCTACTAGAGCTAATCAAGGAATTCAGCATAGTCGCAGGATACAAAGTCAACATACAGAAATCACTGGCATTCCTATACACAAACAATGAAAAATCAGAAAATGAAATCAAAGAGGCAATCCCCTTCACCACTGCAACCAAAAGAATCCAATACCTAGGAATAAACCTACCCAAAGAAACAAAATAATTGTGTACAGAAAATTACAAGACACTCATGAGAGACATTAAAGAAGACTTAAACAGATGGAGAGATATTCCATGTTCCTGGGTCGGAAGAATCAATATTGTGAAAATGACCATACTACCAAATAGCATCTACAGATTCAATGCAATATCTATTCAACTACCACTGACATTTTTCACAGAACTAGACCAAAGAATAACACAGTTCATATGGAAACACAAAAAACCTCGAATAGCCAAAGCAATCCTGAGGAAGAAAATAGAGCTGGAGGGATCAGCCTCCCCAGCTTCAGACTCTACTACAAAGCAACAGTCCTCAAGACAGTATGGGACTGACACAAAGACAGAAATATCGACCAATGGAACAAGACTGAGAATCCAGAGATAAACCCACGCATCTATGGGTACCTTATTTTTGATAAAGGAGGAGAAACTATAAAATGGGACAAAGACAGCCTCTTCAACAAGTGGTGCTGGGAAAACTGGACAGCTACATGCAAAAAAATGAAGTTGGAACATTCTCTGACACCATACACTAAGATCAACTCAAAATGGATTCAAGACCTAAATGTAAGACCAGAAACCATCAAACTCTCAGAGGGGAATATAGGCAAAACCCTCAAGGACATAAATCAAAGCAAGATCTTCTCTGACCCACCTACTAAAATAGCGGAACTGAAAAGAAAAATGAACATGTGGGACCTCATGAAACTTCAAAGCTTTTGTACAGCAAAAGAAATTACAAACAAGCTCAAGAGACACCCCACAGAGTGGGAGAAAATCATAGCAAATGAAACAACAGACAAAGAATTAATCTCCATAATCTACAAGCAACTCAGACAACTCAGCACAGGAAAAATGAACAACCCAATGAACAAATGGGAAAAAGATCTAAAGAGACGCCTCTCCAAAGAGGACATACAGATGGCCCAAAAGCACAGGAAACGATGCTCAACTTTGCTTATTATTAGAGAAATGCAAATTAAAACTACAATGAGATACCACCTCACACCCGTCAGAATGGCCATCTTCAAAAAATCTGCAGACAATAAATGCTGGAGAGGGTGCAGAGAAAAGGGAACCCTCTTGCACTGCTGGTGGGAATGTCAATTGATACAGTCTCTATGGAAGACAGTATGGAGATTCCTTAAAAAATTAAAAATAGAAGCACTCTATGACCCAGCAATCCCACTATTAGGCTTATATCCTGATGAAATCAAAACTGAAAGAGGCACCTGTACCCCAATGTTCATTGCAGCTCTCTATACAATAGCCAAAACATGGAAGCAACCTAGATGTCCATTGATGAATGAATGGATCCAGAAGCTCTGGTACATATATACAGTGGAGTACTACTCAGCTGTTAAAAGAAATGCAGAAGACTCAGTTCTAATGAAGTGGCTGGCTCTAGAACTTATCATAAAAAGTGAAGTAAGTCAAAAAGAGAAAGACAAATACAGTATACTAATACACATATATGGAATCTAGTAGGACGGTCTTGATAACACACACAGGGAACTCATGGAAAAACAGACAGAGCATAGACATAGGGACATTGTGGGGAAGAAATAGGGAGGGGAAAGCATGGAGGGAGTAACATGGGAACCTATACTGTCATGTGTGGAAAAGATAGCTACTGTCATAGTGCTAAGGGAATAGGAGTGCTTGCAATGGCTTGGGGCGAAGGTCTGGAGGGATGGGATTGGGGGATCTGGGCGGGTGGGGACCATGGATATGCATATGACTGATCTGGGAACATACATGTCTGTAAACAACAGAACTCTGTAAAACCTTTAAAATTAAGAATAAAAAAAAAATAAAAAAGTAAAAAAAAAAAAAAAAAGACAGAAGGGTATGAATCTCTGAGTCAGCATTTCAAGAAAGTGGCCATGACGAGAATGTGGTCATGATTGGAATGGACTTTGCATGGGTAGGAAATACATTCTTATGGTTAAGCCACTGAGGTCCTGAAGCATGCTGCTGCAATACAGCTGATCCTGAGCATTCTGTCTATAGTGAAACTATTTTGGATGTCATTTTTTTTAATCTACGGCATGGGATTATACCCATAGTAAATGGTTCATCTTCCTGGTCAAAATAGTATATTCTCCTTCCTGTGCAGGACTTACCAGCTTATCATTACTTGACAAGAATTTAGAAGAAAAGAAAAAAATCTGAAAAGGTGGGAAGTGAGTCAGTATGATAAGTCATGTTTCTTACTAAAAGATTTCCAGCATATGGTGTCTATGAGAAAGAATATGCTAGAGCCTATGAACACCCTACATCTGAGAGAAGTCTTTCTCCACCACAGGTAGGATTTTTTGTACTTAATTTACAAGTCTAGGTAAAAGCATAAATCCCCTTCACCTTCGACAAAAGCCTTTGGTCCTAAAACAATCATCTGCAGAAAGAAGTCATTTTATCAGAAATTCATGCATCTTCATTCCAACATCAACAACATTTATTATGTCCACTGGTTGGCAGGACACTCTCCTGAGGCCCATAAGAATTTACATAGTGTGGCCCCTGGGGTTTCTCCAGTCAAAGCAGCAGCACTTAACACCCCACCCCCTACCCCTGCTGAGCTGAGGAGCACACATGATGAATGACATTCATATGGATGATGAATTTGCATGTTCAAAATTGGGAACCATTTCCACAAAACCATTGGTCAACCAAATGAGAAAAGGAAAAACCTTGGAGGGTGGGACCATGGATATGCATAAATGACTGATCTAGGGAATAGGAGTGCTTGCAATGGCTTGGCGAAGGTCTGGAGGGATGGGATTGGGGATCTGGGCGGGTGGGGACCATGGATATGCATATGACTGATCTGGGAACATACATGTCTGTAAACAACAGAACTCTGTAAAACCTTTAAAATTAAGAATAAAAAAAAAATAAAAAAGAAAAAAAAAAAAAAAAAGACAGAAGGGTATGAATCTCTGAGTCAGCATTTCAAGAAAGTGGCCATGACGAGAATGTGGTCATGATTGGAATGGACTTTGCATGGGTAGGAAATACATTCTTATGGTTAAGCCACTGAGGTCCTGAAGCATGCTGCTGCAATACAGCTGATCCTGAGCATTCTGTCTATAGTGAAACTATTTTGGATGTCATTTTTTTTAATCTACGGCATGGGATTATACCCATACTAAATGGTTCATCTTCCTGGTCAAAATAGTATATTCTCCTTCCTGTGCAGGACTTACCAGCTTATCATTACTTGACAAGAATTTAGAAGAAAAGAAAAAAATCTGAAAAGGTGGGAAGTGAGTCAGTATGATAAGTCATGTTTCTTACTAAAAGATTTCCAGCATATGGTGTCTATGAGAAAGAATATGCTAGAGCCTATGAACACCCTACATCTGAGAGAAGTCTTTCTCCACCACAGGTAGGATTTTTTGTACTTAATTTACAAGTCTAGGTAAAAGCATAAATCCCCTTCACCTTCGACAAAAGCCTTTGGTCCTAAAACAATCATCTGCAGAAAGAAGTCATTTTATCAGAAACTCATGCATCTTCATTCCAACATCAACAACATTTATTATGTCCACTGGTTGGCAGGACACTCTCCTGAGGCCCATAAGAATTTACATAGTGTGGCCCCTGGGGTTTCTCCAGTCAAAGCAGCAGCACTTAACACCCCACCCCCTACCCCTGCTGAGCTGAGGAGCACACATGATGAATGACATTCATATGGATGATGAATTTGCATGTTCAAAATTGGGAACCATTTCCACAAAAACATTGGTCATACTTCTCCTTTCCAGTCAAGAGACATAGTGTAATGCAAATGAGAAGAATATTCAAGGAAAAACCTTATAAGTGTCCTATTTATGTAAAGGAATACTTTGCAAACTCTGGTATTTAAATTCTACAAGTGAAAAGTTAATGGAATTTGCAAAAATACTGACCATATATATGAAATACGTATACCTATGGTTGATACATGTTGATATTTGACAGAAACAACAAAATTGTATAAAGTCATAAATTAAATTAAAAAAAAAACTGATCATTATATGATGATGATGATCATAATAGGTAATATTTTTGGAATGTTTTCTATTTACAAAATGAGTTCCACAAATGCAAGCAAATACAGACATAGAGTTGTTCTTATATCAATTCACCTAATATTTGGTCCTCACTGCAATCCTCTGAAAGACCATTATTATTTCCTCCCCTCCCTTGGCAGAACAGGAACGTTAGGCAGAAAGGAGGGAGTGAGATGCCCAAGGTTATGCAGTTGGGAACTGGCAGAACTGATATTACGTGGTCTGCCAAGCGATTTCAAAGCTCACATCTTTTTACAACACTAAAATATCATAAAACAGTGTCATAAAATAGTATGTCATGATGTTTACAGTTGAAAACAGATAAGCACCCACAGCTTAGTTGCTAGATCTGGGGAATCTAAGTTTCCCTTTCTCTGGAAGGGCTAAGAAGATGTCCTGTAAAGTCCCCTGCATCCACAAGAAGTTATAGTCCTTTTAAGGAACACACACAATGGTCACCACATTTAGGGGACAGCAGAAAGCAAAATGGCACATAGATTATCCACCACTGTGTATTAGAGAAGAGTTCTGAGTCAGAGTTCTGGGATTCAAAATGAGGCTCTATACAGGGAACTCCTTGAACACTCTGTAATGACCTACAAGACCTCTGCAGGCCTTGCAGAGATAGCACTGGACAGGACGGGCCAGGTCCTTGCCCTCGTGATACTTACATTTCAGTGGGAGGCGGCAGGTAATGCACCAGGACTCAAGTTCATCAGAAGCCCAGTATCAGAGAACAATTGGGAACCATTTCACAAACATTGGTCATACTTCTCCTTTCCAGTCAAGAGACATGTAATGCAAATGAGAAGAATATTCAAGGAAAAACCTTATAAGTGTCCTATTTATGTAAAGGAATACTTTGCAAACTCTGGTATTTAAATTCTACAAGTGAAAAGTTAATGGAATTTGCAAAAATACTGACCATATATATGAAATACGTATACCTATGGTTGATACATGTTGATATTTGACAGAAACAACAAAATTGTATAAAGTCATAAATTAAATTAAAAAAAAAACTGATCATTATATGATGATGATGATCATAATAGGTAATATTTTTGGAATGTTTTCTATTTACAAAATGAGTTCCACAAATGCAAGCAAATACAGACATAGAGTTGTTCTTATATCAATTCACCTAATATTTGGTCCTCACTGCAATCCTCTGAAAGACCATTATTATTTCCTCCCCTCCCTTGGCAGAACAGGAACGTTAGGCAGAAAGGAGGGAGTGAGATGCCCAAGGTTATGCAGTTGGGAACTGGCAGAACTGATATTACGTGGTCTGCCAAGCGATTTCAAAGCTCACATCTTTTTACAACACTAAAATATCATAAAACAGTGTCATAAAATAGTATGTCATGATGTTTACAGTTGAAAACAGATAAGCACCCACAGCTTAGTTGCTAGATCTGGGGAATCTAAGTTTCCCTTTCTCTGGAAGGGCTAAGAAGATGTCCTGTAAAGTCCCCTGCATCCACAAGAAGTTATAGTCCTTTTAAGGAACACACACAATGGTCACCACATTTAGGGGACAGCAGAAAGCAAAATGGCACATAGATTATCCACCACTGTGTATTAGAGAAGAGTTCTGAGTCAGAGTTCTGGGATTCAAAATGAGGCTCTATACAGGGAACTCCTTGAACACTCTGTAATGACCTACAAGACCTCTGCAGGCCTTGCAGAGATAGCACTGGACAGGACGGGCCAGGTCCTTGCCCTCGTGATACTTACATTTCAGTGGGAGGCGGCAGGTAATGCACCAGGACTCAAGTTCATCAGAAGCCCAGTATCAGAGAACAATGAATTATCTAAGGAAAACAAAACAGAGTAATGCGAGCCACAGTAACTGTAGACAGGGTACAAAAATATCGCTGAGTAGAAACAGAAAATGTTGAGCATAATGTTAATGCAAATTACAGAATGCAACATTCTCTCTATGCTTTTTTATGACATGAAATTGAAGACGCACATAAATAAAACATGGATATTTTCAGAATGACTTGTGGGTTATTCTCTTCTCAGGTTGATGCTGCTTTCAAACCGGTCTGTACTAAAATAATAAATTTAAAATGTTTTTCCTTCAAAAACAATGTAAAATCTTCAATAATAGTTTAATAAAGAAAATTTAGAAAAAAAATACAAAAAATGAACAATTGTGCATTGTTGATATGGACTCCTCAGTTGTCATAAAAAATGAGAACAATAATGACAGTATAGCAGCTTAAGAATGTTTGTGATACAGTAAGAATATACAGAATACAAAGTTATTCATGATAGCTATTATCATAACTATATAATATTTTACATGCATAAAACAGAGAGATGAACATTGCCCAGACAATGAAGTCAGTTGAATAGCAAGGAAATTAGATTGTAGATGGCATTGTCTTATTTTTGGTATTTATGCAACAATTTTCAAATTGTTCATATGATTTTAAAAGAAAGAAAGCCCTCTTTACGATTTTGAACTAACCCCACTGACTTCATCAAGGCAAAGCAAGTTTTCCTTATTTGACTTTCATATAAAGGGTTATTCTATAAAAGTTTTAATATATGTTGCTTTTGCAAATGGGTGTCCTAAACTACGCATAAACTTGTTTTCAATTCAGTACTTAATCATTGCTAGACAGACACGTACTCTAGGTAGGCTACTTAATCCATCAAAGAGTTGATCTCTCCAAGGTTAGAAGCAGTGCTTGACTTTGTCCTTTTCTGTTTATTTTTTGTCTGTGTTGAAGTTACTTTCCCATTAATCTAGTTTACAAGTTTTGTCCTCACTGCAGTGTCTGGTAAGATGGCTAAATTTCTCCCCTAAACTTGTGACAATTATAATTTTAGAATCTTTTCTAATTCCAGCTTCTCTTTTCCTTCTCATCTCTCTGTATACCTAACAGATTTTATACTAAAATTTGATACTCAGTCATTTGCATTTTACCAGCTCCACTTAGAATACCATTCCATTTAGAATAGGAAATCTTTTTTTCAGAGACACTGCTTACCAAAATGTGATCCTATAAATCTTTCTACCTGGTGACTCATGTCTTTCTAGTTAGTGACCACCTAGTGATTCAACCCTGAACATTCATTGGAAGGACTGATGCCGAATACTTGGGCCACCTGATGCAAAGAGCAGACTCATCGGAGAAGACCCTGGGGCTGCAAAGACTGAAGACAACAGGAGAAGGAGGGCAGAGAATGAGATGGTTAGACAGCATCACTGACTCAAAGGACATAAATCTAATCAAACTTCTAGATAGTGAAGGACAGGGAAGCCTGGTATGCTGTAATCCATGGGGTTGCAAAGAGTTCAATATGACTTGGCAACTGAACAGCAACAAAGTGACTCACAAATGACTCTGAACACCGTGATTATTTGGGGAGTTGTAGAGTCATGCCATTTTAAATGTGATTTTTTTTGTAGTTTGAATGGAATGAAGACCATTTGTGTGTGACTGTCTGTATTTCATCTTCTGTTGATTTGCTCCCAATGGTCAAGGTAGAAGCTAAGTGAATCATTAGCAGTGATTCCAGACCTAAAATAAATTAATGAAATGCCTGAAATTGATGTTCTTACTAAGCAGTTATAAGGTTGAAGCTAGCCACTTTCTCTCAGGATCACAACTGAAGAGCAGGGAAATCTTTCACAGTCTAAAACCCCCACTGGGACTGCTGTGTCTTTCCTGCCCAGCTTTCACTGTACTGCATATACAACATGTGGGTTGCAATAATCTCTTTTTCCTGTCTTCACTTATTATCAATTGAAGTGTTTATTCAATTGATAAGAAGTTACTACATGCCAAGCAATGGTTAAATCATTAGCTGGAAACAAACATTAACCCTCTGTGTCACAGACCTTCAACTAGAGGTACAGACAGGAAATCCTTTAATCCTTTAAACAATCCTTTTAATCCTTTAAAGTATGTAAACATATACCCTTTAAATATGAAAGTATGGCACTGTAGAACATGATAAGCCTATAAAGGACTTGGCAATAGGAAGTGGCTGAGTTGGAGGCTGCTAGCTTAGATGGGGGGATCAGAGTGAGCCTCCCTAAGAATCTGACATTTGAACTGAGATCTAAATGATGTGACTGATCCTATACAGAGTTGAGGACTGTAACCAGCACAGACAACAAGAGGGTCAAGACCCACGCCCAACCCCAGCCACAGAGGGAAATTTGAGGTACCTGAGGAATGCAAAGAAAGCCACCTGATCTTGATCACAGTGAACAGAGGAGTAGATGGCAGAGGTGAAGTTGGGATGAGAGGTGTGGGCTGGGATCAGGGGCTGGCAAGCTATTGCCTGGGGCGAATCCCCCTAGTTACCTGTTTTTGGTGAACTGATAATACTTTTTTTTTTTCTACAGAAGCTCATTTGTAATCTCTAAGACAATGGGGACACTGACTGTTTTCTTTGTTTTGCTGTTTTCAAGTCTTATTGCTCATTTTTTTGTAAATTTATTTTTTAATTAGTGTGTAACTCAGGACACTGAATAACAGTTTATGCTACCCCTCTCACAAACAAGAATTCTATTCATGTAAACTATTAGATGAGCATTATAAAAAAGTATATGTTTGTATTTTAATATCAATAATAACCTTTTGCTATATAATAAGAATAAAGATTTAAAATTTTGAAACCCACTAAAGACTTGTCAAAATCTGTCCTCTCTCTTTTGAAGCTAGCCACTTTCTCTCAGGATCACAACTGAAGAGCAGGGAAATCTTTCACAGTCTAAAACCCCCACTGGGACTGCTGTGTCTTTCCTGCCCAGCTTTCACTGTACTGCATATACAACATGTGGGTTGCAATAATCTCTTTTTCCTGTCTTCACTTATTATCAATTGAAGTGTTTATTCAATTGATAAGAAGTTACTACATGCCAAGCAATGGTTAAATCATTAGCTGGAAACAAACATTAACCCTCTGTGTCACAGACCTTCAACTAGAGGTACAGACAGGAAATCCTTTAATCCTTTAAACAATCCTTTTAATCCTTTAAAGTATGTAAACATATACCCTTTAAATATGAAAGTATGACACTGTAGAACATGATAAGCCTATAAAGGACTTGGCAATAGGAAGTGGCTGAGTTGGAGGCTGCTAGCTTAGATGGGGGGATCAGAGTGAGCCTCCCTAAGAATCTGACATTTGAACTGAGATCTAAATGATGTGACTGATCCTATACAGAGTTGAGGACTGTAACCAGCACAGACAACAAGAGGGTCAAGACCCACGCCCAACCCCAGCCACAGAGGGAAATTTGAGGTACCTGAGGAATGCAAAGAAAGCCACCTGATCTTGATCACAGTGAACAGAGGAGTAGATGGCAGAGGTGAAGTTGGGATGAGAGGTGTGGGCTGGGATAAGGGGCTGGCAAGCTATTGCCTGGGGCGAATCCCCCTAGTTACCTGGTTTTGGTGAACTGATAATACTTTTTTTTTTTCTACAGAAGCTCATTTGTAATCTCTAAGACAATGGGGACACTGACTGTTTTCTTTGTTTTGCTGTTTTCAAGTCTTATTGCTCATTTTTTTGTAAATTTATTTTTTAATTAGTGTGTAACTCAGGACACTGAATAACAGTTTATGCTACCCCTCTCACAAACAAGAATTCTATTCATGTAAACTATTAGATGAGCATTATAAAAAAGTATATGTTTGTATTTTAATATCAATAATAACCTTTTGCTATATAATAAGAATAAAGATATTTTTTAAAGTTTTGAAACCCACTAAAGACTTGTCAAAATCTGTCCTCTCTCTTTTGATAAAAATACCTAATAGTAGCCTTCATTTCACCTCTTGACCCACCAGCCTCAGTCTTCTCTCAGTCTTGTCAATCTAGTTTCCAAAACCATATATAGGCACACCCCTTAGATAAAACTGACATGTACTGTATTAGTTTAAGTTGTACTACTAAGTAATTTCATGTATACTGTGAAATGGCCATCACAATGCATTTGGTTAACATTCATCACTTCACATAGTTACAATTTTTTTTCCTGTGATGAGAACTTTTAAAATCTATTCTCTCAGCAACTTTCAAATATACAATACAGTGTTATTAACTCTAGTCACTCTGGTGTGCTCCACAAGCCCAGGACTTATGTACCTTACTAATTTTACAGGGTTTTTTTTGACAATGAGAAACTTGACTCTGTCACCTGCAATATATTTACTTATTTTTATGTTCATAAGCACATAAAATTACATCAGAATTGCTCACCCATTCTTTCATGAGAAACAGATTTACAAAGCAAGCAAGCTCAGCATTGAAACAGGTCTATTTCCTTTTGGTCTTATAATAGCCACTTGGAATTCTCTTTTCCAAAGTTACTTAGGAGGCTTCTTACCTTCTTCTATCCCATCATTTGTGATGCAATTACGTTCATTTGTTACTATTTATATTCCACATTTGGGTTCCCCTCACATCCTGCTGGGTTGGGAAGACCCCCTGAAAAAGGGAATGGCTACCCACTCTGGTATTCTTGCTGGAGAATTCCACGGACAGAGGAACCTGGTAAGTTCCTGCCTATGGGGTGGTAAAGAGTTGGACACATCTGAGCGACTAACATATACACAGGCTGCTTGATTTTGCTTATATTTTTTGCTTATATGTTTATTTTTGGTGTGTTTTTCATGATTCTGGTTCTGAAACTCAAAGCAGAAAGTCTTCTCAGAGAAGTGTCTCTCCTTTCTTTCCTGCTATCCTGCTCCTATTTTAACTTCTTTCTCCACTTGTTTTACCCACCCCATGCAGGTAAATGATCTATTTAGTTTCTTATTTAACCATCCTGTATTTCTCGTGCACAATGAGCAGATAATGTGCATATTTCTTATAGCCTCTTTCTCTTACATGAAGGAGCATGTACTACAGATATTTTTCTGTACTGGGCTGTGTTCACTTCATAGCATGTTCTGGAAATCTCTCCAAATCAAACTGCAGAACTTGTCATTGCTCTTCTTACATTTGCATAGGACACCATTTTAGTGGATACACCCTCATTTATCAACTCCTAAGAATGGGCATTTAGGTTGTCCCCAAAAGTTTGTATGACAAACAATGCTCCAGGAAAGCCTCATGCATATTGTATTTCATCTTGTTGGCAGGGTATCTTCGGGATAGACTTCTACAAGAGGAACTGTAGGATCAACAGTACATGCATATGTGTCTTGTTAGATTTTGCCCAATTCCCCATCAGCACCCCCTCTCACCCACAGTCTCACCAACAGAATATACTGTGTATTACGTGCCAGTGTGACAGGTGATGAATTCTGTGTCACAATTTAAATTTTAATTTCTCTAATTATGAGTAATTGGTTCTTCACATATTTCAGATAAGGCTTTCTTTTTCCTTTATTTTTTGGCCATATTGCATAGCTTGTGAAATCGCAGCTCCCAGACCATGTACTGAACCTGGGCTCTGGCAGTGAAAACGCCAAGTCCTAAACACTAGACCGACAGAGAACTCCCTGTCCTTGTTTTTTGACATTTTAAAGTATCAGTTTTTTGCCCCTTTGCATCTCAATTTTTAAGAGATTTTAATCTACTGGAGACATTATTGTGGCATATTTTATACATATTTTCTCCCAGTTTTCAGCTGTCTTTTGATTTCATGTATGTCATTGCTGGAGTTTTCCTCCCTGTGTAACTTCTTTCTCTTATTGTAGTAAATTTATCAATCTTTTCCTGTATTACTTTTGGATTTGGAGTCATAGTTGGAAGGCTTTTCTCCACTATGGTTGAAGTGGAATTTACCCATGTTTTCTTCTAGCACTTGGGTAGTTTCACATTTTTAGTTTAGATCCCTGATACATTTAGAGTGTATTCATATACATGGTGTGAAATATGGATCCAATTTTATAATTTTCCAGATGGCTCCTCAGTTGTCCCAATATCATCTATTCAAAACCCCTTCTTTATCTCAGTGCTTTGAGATGCTGCCTTTTTATATACTAAATTTCCATAAGGGCCTCAGACTAGAGTAGACTTTCTCTTCTATTTCTCTGGTCTGTGTGTTGTGAGTATGTATGCTCAGATGCGTCTGACTCTTTGCAACTCCATGAACTATCATCCACCAGGCTTGCTACTGGTAATGGCATTTAGGTTTTTGTCCCCAAAAGTTTGTATGACAAACAATGCTCCAGGAAAGCCTCATGCATATTGTATTTCATCTTGTTGGCAGGGTATCTTCGGGATAGACTTCTACAAGAGGAACTGTAGGATCAACAGTACATGCATATGTGTCTTGTTAGATTTTGCCCAATTCCCCATCAGCACCCCCTCTCACCCACAGTCTCACCAACAGAATATACTGTGTATTACATGCCAGTGTGACAGGTGATGAATTCTGTGTCACAATTTAAATTTTAATTTCTCTAATTATGAGTAATTGGTTCTTCACATATTTCAGATAAGGCTTTCTTTTTCCTTTATTTTTTGGCCATATTGCATAGCTTGTGAAATCGCAGCTCCCAGACCATGTACTGAACCTGGGCTCTGGCAGTGAAAACGCCAAGTCCTAAACACTAGACCGACAGAGAACTCCCTGTCCTTGTTTTTTGACATTTTAAAGTATCAGTTTTTTGCCCCTTTGCATCTCAATTTTTAAGAGATTTTAATCTACTGGAGACATTATTGTGGCATATTTTATACATATTTTCTCCCAGTTTTCAGCTGTCTTTTGATTTCATGTATGTCATTGCTGGAGTTTTCCTCCCTGTGTAACTTCTTTCTCTTATTGTAGTAAATTTATCAATCTTTTCCTGTATTACTTTTGGATTTGGAGTCATAGTTGGAAGGCTTTCTCTCCACTATGGTTGAAGTGGAATTTACCCATGTTTTCTTCTAGCACTTGGGTAGTTTCACATTTTTAGTTTAGATCCCTGATACATTTAGAGTGTATTCATATACATGGTGTGAAATATGGATCCAATTTTATAATTTTCCAGATGGCTCCTCAGTTGTCCCAATATCATCTATTCAAAACCCCTTCTTTATCTCAGTGCTTTGAGATGCTGCCTTTTTATATACTAAATTTCCATAAGGGCCTCAGACTAGAGTAGACTTTCTCTTCTATTTCTCTGGTCTGTGTGTTGTGAGTATGTATGCTCAGATGCGTCTGACTCTTTGCAACTCCATGAACTATCATCCACCAGGCTTCTCTGTCCATGAGATTCTCCAGGCAAGAATACTGGAATGGGTTTCCATTTCCTACTCCAGTGGATCTTCCTGAGCCAGAGATCAAACCTGCATCTCTGGTGTCTCCTGCCTTGGCAAGTGGGTTCTTTACCACCATGCCACCTGGTAAGCCCCATTTAACAGCTCTATCAGTCTGTATATGTATCCATTTCATACTGATTTGACCATAGATGTTTTGTACTATGTTTTAATGTTTGCTAGGACTAGACCCCATCAGAGGTGTTTTTTTCTTTTTTTTTCCAAAGTTTATTTTTTCCTGGCTCTTCTTATATATCTATTCTTCCACGTGAACTTTACTAGCAGTTTGCGTAACTCCATAAAATAGTGAAAGGGGTGAACAGACAGATGTGATAAGGAGGTCAGCTGTTTCCAAGGAGGAGGAGAAGAAACAAACATTTTCTTGTCTAAAATATTTGCCATGATAAAGATCTAGTCTGAAGTTAAGTTTATTGTCTTATGGAGGCAAACTGTTTTGAATTGGAATGTCTCAGCTAGCCCTGAAGCCCTGAGACATCCTGTGGCTAATCTTATGTTAATATTGTGGGAGTGGGCCTAGTAAGGCCTTTACAACCTTAAGATATTCTTTTGATCTATTGCTACTAATCAACTGGAAAGTACAAAAATGCCTTGCCTGAACTGGCTTCAGGGTGGCAGTGGGGTATTCTTCCATCCCCTCTTTCCAGTGTTTATGCTGGAAGCTTTCACTAATCCCCCTCTTCTTTAATAAACTTGTACTGCATGAAGCTTTGAGTGACCAAAGTCAAGTGACTTTTTGATCCCAGTGTGAATTCTTTTCCTTTGGAGATCAAGAATCCGACACCATTCATGGTAAGTTATCTACCGTCATCTATCAATAGTTCCCAAATGAGAACCTTAGGCACAAGTTTAGAAAAAAACAATTGAAGAAGGTCAAAAAAGGGACAGCATCCTCCAAAGGACTCTTACATATCAAATCAGTACACAGCTCACCTACTCTAATAAACCCATTTTTGGGCACCTACTGTATGCCCAGGTGTCATTGTAGTCACTGGGAATAGAGTGGTGACCTTTACAGGAAGATCGGCCTTTGCCACAATGATGTGGCTAAAAATCTTGACATTGTGGAGCACAATTTGGAAGTTGTCTTTATATATACATGGTTTTCTCTTCTTGCTACAAATTTCCAGGAATTAGGGACCTTTGAAATGTTATAAAGTCCAAAACAGAACTCATGGTCTCCCCTGTTTGCAGCGTCATTCATCTCTAAGTCACTCTTGACAGTCTCTTCACAGCCAACATCTAATCCATCAGTCTCCTTTGTGTGCTTCACTTCCATGGTTCCTCTCAAGTCCATACACATCTCTCCAGCTCAATCTCACTCTTCTGATCCAGCCCTTCAGGCAAACACTACCTTAACCTAAGACATGTCTGTCCTAAATCCCCTCTCTCCCCATTTCTCACTCATCACTCAGTAGATGGGATGACCACGATCTTTATAAACAGGACTCAGATCATGTCTCTCCACAGCTTCCCACCCGTCAGTGGCTTGTGACCATGGGCAAACATTTGCATTCAATGTTGTTCATGGTTTACTCATCCCTGCAGGATCTGACTTCTTCCCATCTCACATATCTGTTCTTCTCAGTCACTAAGATATAACACCACTCTGCTCTCTCCAGCTTCTAGAAAGCTCCCTGCCTCTCTCCATTGGTGTTTCCTCACCTCCTCCACATTCTGCCTTTCTGCCAGGTAACCTCCTCTGGGTCCTTTCATCAGGGTGAAACATTCCTCTTAGAAGAATCCTTTCCTGTATCTCCATTCTTTACCTGCTCCCTGTTCTACATTCTCATTCAACTATGTGCTCCTCTCTCTGATCGCTTACAACAACTACAATATTCACTGATTGAAAGATAACAGGAGACAACAAAGAAACAACTGAATCACAAACTGAAACTTTTTAACATCTGAGCATCTGAGCAGTACAGTGTCTGCAGTATTTTGGGTGATGGCTTTGATGGGTTGCTGCTGTGGAAAATTGAATAAAGTTTACTTACTTAAAGATAGACTCATTTAGATTTATGAATTTCAAATGTATACCTTTTTATACAGTCTTCTATAATTACTGTGGTTTGGATTACAACTTGCCATTTGAGATTTTTATTTCAAGCACTCAAACAACAAAAGGCGACCGTTTCTTACATTATCTCCAACACTGCCAGGTGTTCTTCCATCATCAAATTGTTAAAGAATACACACAAAACATATGTTTTCCATTGTTCCTTGCATAATCTGTAGCTATAGAAATGCAGCATGCTTATAGTCTCAGCAGAAATGAATGAGCATGAAATATTCATAAGCTTGGTGTTTGTGATTATTAAGTAATGGCCCATTATGGTGAGTATGTCATTTTAAAAATACACAGTTACTTATTAAACAATTGAATATTCACTCTAGGAGAGACTGCATTATAATAGAAGCTGAGACAGTTTCCTCAAGAGGAGTAGTGAAAACTTTTGAACATAAAAAATAGGAAACTGTGGGAAATACAGACACATTTGTGATTCAGCAGAACCCATCTATATTATCTTCAAGGTCTTCAAAGGTATTGTGTCATATTTATTTTAATTTCCAGGAGAGAAGGAGCATTTAAGCCTTTTGGGGCTCTAGAGACCATCCCATCTGGAGTGGAGTCTTCCTTCGTCACTTAATAGTTCCTGTAATATTAGGCAAGCTGATAAACTTTGCTTAGGTTCAACTTTCCTTTTCTAACCTACAAAATGGCAACAGAAATAGACCTAGCCTCCCAGTAAAACTGTCCTCAGTAAGTGTGATAACGGGCCTCATGTAATAAGCATTTAAGGCATGTTATGTATCATTTTACTTGATTCTTCTATCGAATATTTTCTCCTACAAGTTAGCATTCATGTTATGCAAGTGGAGACAAAGTGGAGACCAAGTGGAGAATTCTCTGAGTCAAATCCTGCTGAGGTTGGATCTGGAAGAAAGAGTATAGATTTGGATTCCAGAGACCTGAAGTTCAAAGCTGACACTGCTCTTTCTTATCCCTCAGACTTTGTGTCTGCAGTATTTTGGGTGATGGCTTTGATGGGTTGCTGCTGTGGAAAATTGAATAAAGTTTACTTACTTAAAGATAGACTCATTTAGATTTATGAATTTCAAATGTATACCTTTTTATACAGTCTTCTATAATTACTGTGGTTTGGATTACAACTTGCCATTTGAGATTTTTATTTCAAGCACTCAAACAACAAAAGGCGACCGTTTCTTACATTATCTCCAACACTGCCAGGTGTTCTTCCATCATCAAATTGTTAAAGAATACACACAAAACATATGTTTTCCATTGTTCCTTGCATAATCTGTAGCTATAGAAATGCAGGATGCTTATAGTCTCAGCAGAAATGAATGAGCATGAAATATTCATAAGCTTGGTGTTTGTGATTATTAAGTAATGGCCCATTATGGTGAGTATGTCATTTTAAAAATACACAGTTACTTATTAAACAATTGAATATTCACTCTAGGAGAGACTGCATTATAATAGAAGCTGAGACAGTTTCCTCAAGAGGAGTAGTGAAAACTTTTGAACATAAAAAATAGGAAACTGTGGGAAATACAGACACATTTGTGATTCAGCAGAACCCATCTATATTATCTTCAAGGTCTTCAAAGGTATTGTGTCATATTTATTTTAATTTCCAGGAGAGAAGGAGCATTTAAGCCTTTTGGGGCTCTAGAGACCATCCCATCTGGAGTGGAGTCTTCCTTCGTCACTTAATAGTTCCTATAATATTAGGCAAACTGATAAACTTTGCTTAGGTTCAACTTTCCTTTTCTAACCTACAAAATGGCAACAGAAATAGACCTAGCCTCCCAGTAAAACTGTCCTCAGTAAGTGTGATAACGGGCCTCATGTAATAAGCATTTAAGGCATGTTATGTATCATTTTACTTGATTCTTCTATCGAATATTTTCTCCTACAAGTTAGCATTCATGTTATGCAAGTGGAGACAAAGTGGAGACCAAGTGGAGAATTCTCTGAGTCAAATCCTGCTGAGGTTGGATCTGGAAGAAAGAGTATAGATTTGGATTCCAGAGACCTGAAGTTCAAAGCTGACACTGCTCTTTCTTATCCCTCAGACTTTGTGTCTCCTTTCCTCATCTCTAGAATGAGGATAATGCTTCTATAAGTTTAGTGGCATCTGGAAAATCAAAATATTTTATATTATTATATATAATTCAAAATGTGGCAGCTTTTGTTTATTTAATGCATTTAACAAATAGTGAGCCACTGGACTTCATGGGGCCATTTTGAATTGATTGTAAGAGCAGAGACACATGAAGTTCCTACTACTTCAGAAAGCCCTCTCCCTGTCTCCGCTCAGTAAGAAGAAAAGCAGTATTCGGTGTCTAAAAAAACAGCTATTATAACTTGATTAATTAAATTTACAAATACGTACACAAAGCACAAGTTCAAAGATATGCAGAGAAATACTGAAAGATTGAGACAATGCTTACAATAGCAAGAAGCTGGAAAAAGAATCCTAAGACATCATTAACAGTACTCGAGATATGTCAAAAGAATACATAGGTTTAAAGGAATTACTATAAAACCCCTTAAAAGAAGAAGGCATCCCTCAGTGAGAGGCAGTGATTTCAAGCTGAGAGCTGATGCTGCAGATTGTTTGGGGGAATGAAGTCAGAACCAGTGTTAGCATTGTTGTAGGGAAGAACACAGTGTTATGGCAGGTTTACAATGTGTCCTACATACGTGTGTGTGCATGCTAGGTCATCACTGCCACCATCACCATCATCCGCCCTGGGATGGAATATTTCACAGGTATATCATTTCATAAAAATCTAGTTGAATAATTATATCCACATGCTACTACATGTGTACAAAAATACACATGAGAGGATGGGAGAAATATATGTTATAGGTACAACACATATATCCGAAACACTTCCAAAGAAATTCACCATGTCATTATCTCTTTGGAGGGGAAACAGACAACTGGGTGTGATGGGAGGGGAGGAGGGGGAATTACTCCTCACCTGAAAGATAATTAAGTCCATTTGGAATATTTACCAGATGCACATATTACCTCTTCAAAAAATAACAATAAACCCAAGCTAGATAAAATAAATGAAAATACACAGTTGTTATTTAAGCAATAATTTTATATTTTTCAGCATCTCTCCCACCTGGGCCATGTCAATGAGCCTAATGTTTGTCTTTGTGTGTGCATATATCTATATACGTGTATGTGCTCATGTATGCATGTGATTTTTGTGCATATATGTGTATATGTCTATATGTGCCTATGTGTCCGTGTATACTTTGTCCATGTGTACACTTATATGTATATATGCACGCATGTCTGTATGTATATGTGCACATGGGCATGCATGTGTCTGTATGAGTATATGGGCATGCATGTATGTTATACATGTATGTTTCCACATATATATGTGTTGTGTACCTGTTTATGTGTGTGCATGTGTATGTATGTCAGATTGTTGTGTCCTGTCATCTCAGTCCTCTAGGGTCCATTTTCATCAGGGTAGAGCAGGGTGATGCTTTGGAGCACTGTCTCGTTTTTCAGTAAAACCTTAACTACTTTCAGCAGTTAAATGTCCTGGAAGGACTGAAACATCTCAGGGCCCAGACAGTGTGAGTCACAGATGGCCTCTTCAGGCCCTGCCCAACCCTGGGCCTTTCAGTGCTGGTGCAGTGGTTGTGAAATCCACTGAAATTCGGATAACTGAAATCTGTCTCAGTAAATTTACAAGTGGGTTTTATTAGAAACAGGGCCTCTTGGAGGCCTCTGCAGCTGTTGAACTAAATGGAGAAAGTTAAAAAAAAAAAATTCAAGCCACTCTCCCTACCCTCCTCCAACTGCACAACTTATGTAAATTGCTTTCTCTAAGTAGTCACAAAGTCACTTAAAGCATTTAATTTAATCCGTGTGGGCGAAGCCTCAAGATTTCAAGCTTTTGTGCCTGTGCTGTATGGAAGGCCCTCGGCGCTGTGTGGCTCTCAAAGGCTGCTTGTAAGATTTCCCAAGAGGAACTACGGGCACTCAAGCAATCCAGAGTTGGGGATGTCAGTCCTGAGATAGGAGGCTGGACAGGCCTGCTTGTAGTTTTATCAGCAGGACAGATGCTCTTGAAGGACCAGGTTTCGATTTTTTTTAGCAGCTCCTCTCTACCATTTGTGAAACACAATTCTCCTGAGTATGAGGTACGCCCTGCCTGGATTCTGCTTTTAGGGGAAACACTCACGCACATGACACCGAGGCAGTGCTGCAGAAGCTACCCTTCCAAGGCACATGTGAGAGCTACCAAGCACATGAGCTGTGTGTGATGGAGCACTGTGTTCTTGCTACACTCTCAAATCAGGATGCCCGCCTGCTGCTTCACTTGGAAAAGGCCTAAATATGGAGATGTCTCTGTCTCTCTGTAAGTATAGTGCCTGACCTCTCCAGGCCAAATATTCTACTGTGAATATTGAGGATAAATTCATTCAAGTAATAACTGAGCTTTAGTCTTTGCAGGATTTGTACCTTCACAGACCATAAAGAAGACTGAGCACTGAAGAACTACGGTGTGGGAGAAGACTCTTGAGAGCCTCTTCAACTGCCAGGAGATCAAACCCGTCAATCCTAAAGGAAATCAACCTTGAATACCTACTGGAAGGACTGATGCTCAAGCTCCAGTACTTTTACCAACTGATGCAGAGAGCGACTCTCTGGAAAAGATCCTCATGCTGGGAAAGACTGAAATCAAAAGGACTAGGCGGCAGAAAGGACGAGATTGTTAGATGGCATCACCGACTCAATGGACATGAATTTGAGTAAACACCATGAGATAGTGAAGGAGAGAGAAGCCTGGCATGACAGAATCTATGGGGTCATGAAGAATTGGACATGACTTAGCAACCGAACGACTTTTGCAGAATCTCTAGGCAAAACTACAGAGGCACGAGAGAGCAGCTCAGGAGAACTCTATGGGGAAGGAAAATCAGGAAATAATTTACAAGAATAACCTTGCAATAAAAGATTAACAGGAGAGAAAAATCATAAGTTTAAATGTGAATGCCTCCTATAGACATGAGAAAAACTCAGGGAAACTGAGTAACTCCCCCAAAAGACCCAACCCATTTTTAGATACCATCTTTAGCTTGGAAGTGGGAGAGTCAGCTAGGAGAGGTTACCAGGAAAGCATAGGAGACAATGATATAGCTGTCAAGTAGATTTAAATCCTTACCTTCTCTATTGATGAGTTTTTAAAGATTTAATCATTCTGGTACAGAGAGAGACACATCCTTACATATGAAGATTTCCCCAATAAATGCAAATTATCTGACAAAATGTTAACTTCTACTCAGTTTTTAGTTTTCTTATGTCTGCTGTTTCTCAAAAATTATCAGTCTTTTTAAAGAATCCTTATGCCAGGGGGCTTCCCTGGTGGCTCAGTGATAGAGAATCCACCTGCAAATTAAAGAGACATGGATTTGATCCCTGATCTTTGATGATCTCCACATGCCACAGAGCAACTAAGCCCACATGCCATAGCTATTGAGCCTGTGCTTTAGTATGTGGTAGCCACAACTACTGAGCCCACATGCCACAGCTACTGAAGCCTACGTGTCTAGAGCCTGCCCTCTGCAACAAGAGAAGCCTGCACACAGAAACCAGAGAGGAGGCCCTGCTTACTGCAGCTAGAGAAAAACCCGAACAGCAGTGAAGACCCAGCACAGGTAAAAATAAATAAATACAGTTAAAAAGAACTCTTATGCCAAAGAGTCATATTTGGGTGACAAACTCTGCTACCCTTCACTTCCATCCTAAGGCATCTTAATGAAATATCTTCCTTAGGTTATTGATAATGATGGAACATCCCTCCTGACATTATAGGTAATGTTGGAATAAAGACAGTCTGAAAGGATAACAGCTACCTCCAAAATTTGATATGTGAGAATTAAGAAAACACAAGTAAAGCAGTGCTGAGCACAGATTAAGTGGATATTATCCACAGATAAGCATGGATATTATTCATCTGAGCCCAGTTTTCCATTTCTCAGGGAAGCCATACCACTGGTTCATCTGCTTCCACTATTTGCTTTCAGAGATCCCGTTCTCTGCCTTTCACGCCTTCATGTCATCATGCCATTGGCGATTTTTCATCAATATAGGCAGTTATTTGTCTCTGACTTTTCCCCTGGATATTGAGCTCCCTCAGGGCAAGGAACTGGCTTTTTGTCATTATTTTTGTCCATTCTCTTCTGAGGGCTTAGAGTCAGCTAGAGAGGTTACCAGGAAAGCATAGGAGACAATGATATAGCTGTCAAGTAGATTTAAATCCTTACCTTCTCTATTGATGAGTTTTTAAAGATTTAATCATTCTGGTACAGAGAGAGACACATCCTTACATATGAAGATTTCCCCAATAAATGCAAATTATCTGACAAAATGTTAACTTCTACTCAGTTTTTAGTTTTCTTATGTCTGCTGTTTCTCAAAAATTATCAGTCTTTTTAAAGAATCCTTATGCCAGGGGGCTTCCCTGGTGGCTCAGTGATAGAGAATCCACCTGCAAATTAAAGAGACATGGATTTGATCCCTGATCTTTGATGATCTCCACATGCCACAGAGCAACTAAGCCCACATGCCATAGCTATTGAGCCTGTGCTTTAGTATGTGGTAGCCACAACTACTGAGCCCACATGCCACAGCTACTGAAGCCTACGTGTCTAGAGCCTGCCCTCTGCAACAAGAGAAGCCTGCACACAGAAACCAGAGAGGAGGCCCTGCTTACTGCAGCTAGAGAAAAACCCGAACAGCAGTGAAGACCCAGCACAGGTAAAAATAAATAAATACAGTTAAAAAGAACCCTTATGCCAAAGAGTCATATTTGGGTGACAAACTCTGCTACCCTTCACTTCCATCCTAAGGCATCTTAATGAAATATCTTCCTTAGGTTATTGATAATGATGGAACATCCCTCCTGACATTATAGGTAATGTTGGAATAAAGACAGTCTGAAAGGATAACAGCTACCTCCAAAATTTGATATGTGAGAATTAAGAAAACACAAGTAAAGCAGTGCTGAGCACAGATTAAGTGGATATTATCCACAGATAAGCATGGATATTATTCATCTGAGCCCAGTTTTCCATTTCTCAGGGAAGCCATACCACTGGTTCATCTGCTTCCACTATTTGCTTTCAGAGATCCCGTTCTCTGCCTTTCATGCCTTCATGTCATCATGCCATTGGCGATTTTTCATCAATATAGGCAGTTATTTGTCTCTGACTTTTCCCCTGGATATTGAGCTCCCTCAGGGCAAGGAACTGGCTTTTTGTCATTATTTTTGTCCATTCTCTTCTGAGGGCTTGCTCAGTGCCTGGGAAAGACTCATATTTCTAATGAAAAAGTGACCTTACTGAACAACATACAATCAGTCTCTTTCATCTTAGAGAAACTGACCAAGTATTCTTCTTGTGTACATAAGCCAAGATTTAAACATCTAAGTATCTAGATATCCAGCTTTACTACACAATACTGCACTGGGAGTCAATGCCAGACAGGGATGTTACCGTGGATTCTGAATCTCTAAGGGAACGCGGACCTTTTCCCTGACCTGGACCCCTTGGCTGATCTGGTTAGGATTCTTAGTTCCTCCTGCATCACCATGTTTTTAAGTATATTGTGACTACATTTAGCTCCATGACTGGCTTTTGATGGTCTTAATAGGCTTCTAAGAGGTCTTGTGATGGAAAAACTGTCCCTCCAATTCTTTTGGTCCCCCTCTCCACTCTTTCATAACATCAACCTGGCAGGTGTGCTGGCCATACAATGCATTCAGCAATAATTACCTCTGAAATCCTAAACCACATACTGTTTCAGCACCTGGGAGGGATTTAGCTGAATGCCAACGTTAGCTTGAAGCTCAGGCTGAAGAAAAAAAGAAACACCTGCTTTTGACATTTTTAACAACATTTGTACAAATCCAAGAGTGTGCCCTCTGTATACTGTGGCGGGTCACACCCCTGTTTTGCTACCCTTGCCTTCTGTACATCTTTTCCCATGTGAGTTATTGACTTCCCTAAGATGTACCCATATCCAATCTTTGTTGTCACTCCAAATGCATTTTCATTTTTGATCTATGGGAGACCAAGGTCATGTCAGAGAATAAAATCACATTAACAGAGGGTCAAATGTTCAGGACAACCAAGACCAGGGATGAATGTGAAATTGTTGGCAAAAGGGCAACCTTGAAAGGTTTATGCAAATAGAAGGAAAAAAAATGCAGATGAGGGCAGGGTAAAGGACGGGCTGACCAGACCAGGAGCCTCCTGAAGTGACATGCTGGCACATAGTAGGCGTTCAAAATTGTGGCTGGATAACCAATGGGCCCTGTTTGCCTGGGACATATGGTCTTCAGTGTTAGAATCAAGAAAGTCCTAGGAAAACTGGGACAAGCTGGTCATCTTAGATTAGCTGACACTGACTTTGGAGGATTCCAAAAGCCCAAGCTCATCCAACAAGCAGCCTGTGCTAACCAACGTCACACGTAGGCTCATGTCCCCTCTTTCCAACCAGCAAGTTCAAAGTACATGACGTACTGTGTCCCTGTGGATGGTGCACTTAGAGACGGGGAGGATGGCAAGGGAAGAAAGAAGTGTTCTCCTTTGATATATCCAGCACATTCTTTCTTCCCTTTTATTCCTTTTCAGGCAAAGAGAGATGGACCCAGACATCTGAGAACTTTTAAAATATAATTTCAAAGGTAGAGTTGCTGCTCTGAAAAGGCAGCTCATGCACTGTCCCAGAGCTGTTCATGCCCAGAGAATGAGTAAGCCACTGATGGCCCCATCGTACACTGACTGTGTCATCCTGGGCACAGAGATGTGAAGAGCAGGGCTAGTCAGCAACACAAATGGAACTCAAAATAGAAAACCAGGCGGCCTTGAATACTGGTTTCTGGAATATATTCTTTATTCCTGCAATTAGGAAATATTCAGTCCACTAAAGACAGAAAGAAAAACAGAAAAGCAAAGAAAGGAAGTCAGTGTGTAAGAGCTAAAACTATAGTTGCCGCAGGTATAGTCCAGAAGGAAGAAAAAAAAAAGGATAAAGCATCAAGATGTGGAAAAGAAATGGATCAGAGTTCAGAAATCCCTCCAGGGCATCAGTAAAACAAAGCAAGAGACTTCCTAGGTAGGAAGATAATACAGACAGCAATGGCCTGAAGCTAACTAAGAAAAATTCTGTGCTTGATATCACAGTTACTAAGCAGTTAAAAAGAAAATCCCAGGATCAAATCCTGCAGATGGGCGGCTTGCTCCACGCCAGGAATTCGAAATGAGGAGGGTGTTTTGCATGGAGCTGGAAACAGAGCGTGCGGGGATCTTGCGTGTGAGCAAACAAGGTTTCCAGGGCTATGCTGTCTCTGGGCCAGACCAGGAGCCTCCTGAAGTGACATGCTGGCACATAGTAGGTGTTCAAAATTGTGGCTGGATAACCAATGGGCCCTGTTTGCCTGGGACATATGGTCTTCAGTGTTAGAACCAAGAAAGTCCTAGGAAAACTGGGACAAGCTGGTCATCTTAGATTAGCTGACACTGACTTTGGAGGATTCCAAAAGCCCAAGCTCATCCAACAAGCAGCCTGTGCTAACCAACGTCACACGTAGGCTCATGCCCCCTCTTTCCAACCAGCAAGTTCAAAGTACATGACGTACTGTGTCCCTGTGGATGGTGCACTTAGAGACGGGGAGGATGGCAAGGGAAGAAAGAAGTGTTCTCCTTTGATATATCCAGCACATTCTTTCTTCCCTTTTATTCCTTTTCAGGCAAAGAGAGATGGACCCAGACATCTGAGAACTTTTAAAATATAATTTCAAAGGTAGAGTTGCTGCTCTGAAAAGGCAGCTCATGCACTGTCCCAGAGCTGTTCATGCCCAGAGAATGAGTAAGCCACTGATGGCCCCATCGTACACTGACTGTGTCATCCTGGGCACAGAGATGTGAAGAGCAGGGCTAGTCAGCAACACAAATGGAACTCAAAATAGAAAACCAGGCGGCCTTGAATACTGGTTTCTGGAATATATTCTTTATTCCTGCAATTAGGAAATATTCAGTCCACTAAAGACAGAAAGAAAAACAGAAAAGCAAAGAAAGGAAGTCAGTGTATAAGAGCTAAAACTATAGTTGCCGCAGGTATAGTCCAGAAGGAAGAAAAAAAAAAGGATAAAGCATCAAGATGTGGAAAAGAAATGGATCAGAGTTCAGAAATCCCTCCAGGGCATCAGTAAAACAAAGCAAGAGACTTCCTAGGTAGGAAGATAATACAGACAGCAATGGCCTGAAGCTAACTAAGAAAAATTCTGTGCTTGATATCACAGTTACTAAGCAGTTAAAAAGAAAATCCCAGGATCAAATCCTGCAGATGGGCGGCTTGCTCCACGCCAGGAATTCGAAATGAGGAGGGTGTTTTGCATGGAGCTGGAAACAGAGCGTGCGGGGATCTTGCGTGTGAGCAAACAAGGTTTCCAGGGCTATGCTGTCTCTGGGCTTACCTTTAGCTCTTTGCTTATTTAATGTTTAATGGACTCTCAGCAGCAGAACCAGAAAAGCTAAGCTGAACCTGCATCCGGGAATATCACTGCCCACAACAAACCCAGCTGTGCTCTCCCGAGCTGCAGTGAGTGAGATTCAGGGACCACTTTCATAGGGGGAAAAAAACCAGGAAAACCTTCACATGCTTTCCTAGGAAATCACCCTATACAACCGAGAAACAAAATGTGCATCTAATTCATTTCTGCTGTAGAACAACACATATCAGCTCTAAGTACACATATGCCCCCTCCCTCCTGAGCCTCTTTTCCGCCTCCTACTCTGTCGCATGGTCCTAGGCCAACACCAAGCATCGGCCTCCGCTCCCTATACTGTACAGCAACTTCCCACTAGCTATCTGTTGTACATATGGTTGTGTAGGTTTGTCAGTGCTGGTCTCTGAGTTCATCTCACTCTCTCCTTTCCCTACTTTGTCCACAAGTCTGTTCTCTATGTCTCTGTCTCTAGTCCTTCACTGCATATAGGTTCATTAGTACCATTTCTTCTAGATTCCAAATATATCCATTAATATATGATATTTACTTCTCTCTTTTTGACTTTCTTCACTCTGGATGATAGACTCTGGTTTCATCCATCTCACTGCAACCAACTCAGTTTCATTCCTTTTTATGGCCGAGTGTCTTTCATTCTATCCCATCTGCAAAGTCCTAGTTTTCCATGGGAAATATCAGAACCACAGTGTTCTGGGGATTAGGAAGTGAGCATCTGAATGGGGTATTCTACAGATGGCAGATATGTTAAATTGGAAAAAAAGTCTAGCTAATGAAACCCTCATTCCACTGTTCTCAGCATCCTTAGCTCATTCTGGACCATCAGTGGCCCTGTAGGGAGGAAATCTCACTGGTCTATTGGGGAGACAGCAATGGCCTGAAGCTAACTAAGAAAAATTCTGTGCTGGATATCCCAGCTACTAGGCAGTTAAAAAAAGACAATCCCAGGATCAAATCCTGCAGATGGGCGGCTTGCTCCACGCCAGGAATTGAAATGAGGAGGGTGTTTTGCATGGAGCTGGAAACAGAGCGTGCGGGGATCTTGCGTGTGAGCAAACAAGGTTTCCAGGGCTATGCTGTCTCTGGGCTTACCTTTAGCTCTTTGCTTATTTAATGTTTAATGGACTCTCAGCAGCAGAACCAGAAAAGCTAAGCTGAACCTGCATCCGGGAATATCACTGCCCACAACAAACCCAGCTGTGCTCTCCCGAGCTGCAGTGAGTGAGATTCAGGGACCACTTTCATAGGGGGAAAAAAACCAGGAAAACCTTCACATGCTTTCCTAGGAAATCACCCTATACAACCGAGAAACAAAATGTGCATCTAATTCATTTCTGCTGTAGAACAACACATATCAGCTCTAAGTACACATATGCCCCCTCCCTCCTGAGCCTCTTTTCCGCCTCCTACTCTGTCGCATGGTCCTAGGCCAACACCAAGCATCGGCCTCCGCTCCCTATACTGTACAGCAACTTCCCACTAGCTATCTGTTGTACATATGGTTGTGTAGGTTTGTCAGTGCTGGTCTCTGAGTTCATCTCACTCTCTCCTTTCCCTACTTTGTCCACAAGTCTGTTCTCTATGTCTCTGTCTCTAGTCCTTCACTGCATATAGGTTCATTAGTACCATTTCTTCTAGATTCCAAATATATCCATTAATATATGATATTTACTTCTCTCTTTTTGACTTTCTTCACTCTGGATGATAGACTCTGGTTTCATCCATCTCACTGCAACCAACTCAGTTTCATTCCTTTTTATGGCCGAGTGTCTTTCATTCTATCCCATCTGCAAAGTCCTAGTTTTCCATGGGAAATATCAGAACCACAGTGTTCTGGGGATTAGGAAGTGAGCATCTGAATGGGGTATTCTACAGATGGCAGATATGTTAAATTGGAAAAAAAGTCTAGCTAATGAAACCCTCATTCCACTGTTCTCAGCATCCTTAGCTCATTCTGGACCATCAGTGGCCCTGTAGGGAGGAAATCTCACTGGTCTATTGGGGCAATAACCATCCAACAAAGGAGTTTAAGCTGGGAAGTCAGAATCACATCCCTTTTACTGGGAAGAGGATTCCACAAATATCCAGTTAACTCAGATGCTATACAGTCATTAAGCAAAAACAGATGACCCAATTATTTTTTTTAAAAAAATTCCCAATTGAACTGGATAGATTCTGTGATAGCCTGAATGGGAGCGGAGTCTGGGGGAGAATGAATACATGTGTCTGTAGGGCGGAGTCACTCTGTTGATCACTGCAAACTGTCACATTGCTAGTTGGCTATAATCCAATATAAAATAAGAAGCTAAAAATGGACATATTCCTTCAGTGTTATTTTATACTCAGTATAAACCGAAGCCCTTAAGAAAGCAGGCTTTTATATAGTTCTGTCCCAAACTTAGTGACTAAAAACTTTGCCTTTGACAGTATACAGGTTTCATTTGTGATAGGCAGGACTTTTGTGAGTAGGCATCCTATCTGTAGATTTGGCCTTTATCACAAGCAACCCTTTGTGAGTTTGCATTGACACAGACAAATAAACCCAGTTAGCACAAAAGCTGGTCTGTGCAAGTATATTAGTCACTTCTCCCGAAGAGTTTTTTTTTAAGTAGCTTCTCACTGCATAATAAATGAATGTAAAGGGAGCGAAGGAAGTTCATTTAGAGGCAAGAAAAAGTGCACAGCAATACATGACAATATTTAATAACTGAGAGAAATGACTGAGCTCAGCGTAAAGTCTGGGGCCGCTCAATCACTTCAGAGTCTGCAAGCTTTGTTCCGTTCCCTTGTGACAGATGAAGTTTAATAAAGTGTATTTACACTCACGGTTTCCTTTGACTTTGGTTCTGAGTCCATTTCCTCCAACTCGGTATTTTCTCTTAGATACCACCACTTATGCCCAAAGTGACAAAGAACAGCTGGGTGCCCGAACGGATGACTAAGAGTCACTTGTCTTGGACTGACTCAAAGAGATGAGCGGGAAAGTAGAAGGTGTGAGGGATTCTCAAAACTTGTCTAATGAAACCCTCATTCCACTGTTCTCAGCATCCTTAGCTCATTCTGGACCATCAGTGGCCCTGTAGGGAGGAAATCTCACTGGTCTATTGGGGCAATAACCATCCAACAAAGGAGTTTAAGCTGGGAAGTCAGAATCACATCCCTTTTACTGGGAAGAGGATTCCACAAATATCCAGTTAACTCAGATGCTATACAGTCATTAAGCAAAACAGATGACCCAATTATTTTTTTAAAAAATTCCCAATTGAACTGGATAGATTCTGTGATAGCCTGAATGGGAGCGGAGTCTGGGGGAGAATGAATACATGTGTCTGTAGGGCGGAGTCACTCTGTTGATCACTGCAAACTGTCACATTGCTAGTTGGCTATAATCCAATATAAAATAAGAAGCTAAAAATGGACATATTCCTTCAGTGTTATTTTATACTCAGTATAAACCGAAGCCCTTAAGAAAGCAGGCTTTTATATAGTTCTGTCCCAAACTTAGTGACTAAAAACTTTGCCTTTGACAGTATACAGGTTTCATTTGTGATAGGCAGGACTTTTGTGAGTAGGCATCCTATCTGTAGATTTGGCCTTTATCACAAGCAACCCTTTGTGAGTTTGCATTGACACAGACAAATAAACCCAGTTAGCACAAAAGCTGGTCTGTGCAAGTATATTAGTCACTTCTCCCGAAGAGTTTTTTTTTTTTAAGTAGCTTCTCACTGCATAATAAATGAATGTAAAGGGAGCGAAGGAAGTTCATTTAGAGGCAAGAAAAAGTGCACAGCAATACATGACAATATTTAATAACTGAGAGAAATGACTGAGCTCAGCGTAAAGTCTGGGGCCGCTCAATCACTTCAGAGTCTGCAAGCTTTGTTCCGTTCCCTTGTGACAGATGAAGTTTAATAAAGTGTATTTACACTCACGGTTTCCTTTGACTTTGGTTCTGAGTCCATTTCCTCCAACTCGGTATTTTCTCTTAGATACCACCACTTATGCCCAAAGTGACAAAGAACAGCTGGGTGCCCGAACGGATGACTAAGAGTCACTTGTCTTGGACTGACTCAAAGAGATGAGCGGGAAAGTAGAAGGTGTGAGTTCTCCGTTTCCTTCGTGTTTTCTATTCTCAAGAATAGTCTTGTGGATGAATTACAGAAGGCTTTCCTGTCTCTTTATACAAACTTCAGGATGATCTACTGAAAAAATTTTTTCCTCTTGGAAAATTTAACTTTCCAAAGCAAAATATACAGAGTATTAGGAAGAAATAGACCACTCACCACTGCTTCACAAAATTAACTGCTACTACTATTTTGTCCCCTCTGTGTTTAAGTGTTCACTTTTTAGGAAGTGTTAGGCCTTCAGTGCTGCATGAAGTGGTATAATAAGCACACTTTGTTGTTGGTCTCTCCCACTGCATGTAGCCAGAGAACTCAGACAGGACACATGCAACAGCCATGTAAGGACCTGAAGAACCTGAAGTACTCACGGAAAACATACTCATACATATATTGATATTGTTACTGTTGATACTGTTAATATGCTTATATATCACATATTTGTTTTCAGGTGTATCTAGGACTTGTAACACTGTAGCCCAAAACCTGGATGTGAAGTGTGGCCTCAGTGCCCAAAAGAGGGCTTCAAGGCAAAGCCCTTGAGACCTGGCTTGAGGATGAGAACAGCGACTTAACACTCAGAAGCAGTCTGGCCTCCCTAATGTGGTGGTCTGTTCCTCCCTTTATAAAAAGAAAAAAAATATATATATATATGCTTTAAATTGAAGTATAGCTGATTTACAGTATTGTGTTATCTTCCAGTGTAAACTAAAGTGATTCAATTACATACATAATGTGTGTATTTACATACATATATATATTCTTTTTCATTACAACCTATTACAGGATATTGAACATAATTCCCTGTGCTATACAGTAGGACCTTGTTGTTTATGTTATATATAGCAGTTTGTATCTGCTAATCCCAAATTCCTACTTTACCCCTCCCCCACCACTTTGGTAACTATTGTTCACCTATTCTGTTTCTGTTTTGTAAGCACTTTGGTTCTGAGTCCCTTTCCTCCAACTCGGTATTTTCTCTTAGATACCACCACTTATGCCCAAAGTGACAAAGAACAGCTGGGTGCCCGAACGGATGACTAAGAGTCACTTGTCTTGGACTGACTCAAAGAGATGAGCGGGAAAGTAGAAGGTGTGAGTTCTCCGTTTCCTTCGTGTTTTCTATTCTCAAGAATAGTCTTGTGGATGAATTACAGAAGGCTTTCCTGTCTCTTTATACAAACTTCAGGATGATCTACTGAAAAAATTTTTTCCTCTTGGAAAATTTAACTTTCCAAAGCAAAATATACAGAGTATTAGGAAGAAATAGACCACTCACCACTGCTTCACAAAATTAACTGCTACTACTATTTTGTCCCCTCTGTGTTTAAGTGTTCACTTTTTAGGAAGTGTTAGGCCTTCAGTGCTGCATGAAGTGGTATAATAAGCACACTTTGTTGTTGGTCTCTCCCACTGCATGTAGCCAGAGAACTCAGACAGGACACATGCAACAGCCATGTAAGGACCTGAAGAACCTGAAGTACTCACGGAAAACATACTCATACATATATTGATATTGTTACTGTTGATACTGTTAATATGCTTATATATCACATATTTGTTTTCAGGTGTATCTAGGACTTGTAACACTGTAGCCCAAAACCTGGATGTGAAGTGTGGCCTCAGTGCCCAAAAGAGGGCTTCAAGGCAAAGCCCTTGAGACCTGGCTTGAGGATGAGAACAGCGACTTAACACTCAGAAGCAGTCTGGCCTCCCTAATGTGGTGGTCTGTTCCTCCCTTTATAAAAAGAAAAAAAATATATATATATATATATGCTTTAAATTGAAGTATAGCTGATTTACAGTATTGTGTTATCTTCCAGTGTAAACTAAAGTGATTCAATTACATACATAATGTGTGTATTTACATACATATATATATTCTTTTTCATTACAACCTATTACAGGATATTGAACATAATTCCCTGTGCTATACAGTAGGACCTTGTTGTTTATGTTATATATAGCAGTTTGTATCTGCTAATCCCAAATTCCTACTTTACCCCTCCCCCACCACTTTGGTAACTATAAGTTTGTTTGCCATGTCCTTGATTCTGTTTCTGTTTTGTAAGCAAGTTCCTTTGCTTTCCCTGCCTTCTGATGGGAACTGTACCACTGACCCTCCTTGACCTCCAGTATACCAACTGCAGCTCTTAGATTTCTTAGACTCTCAGCCGCCATAATCATGTGAGCTAATTCTTTACAATGTGTGTGTGTGTGTACATACACACATCTAGAGAATACTCATTAAACACTATGTGATTCTATTTATAAGATAAAGAGACAAAATAGAGTGATAAAGAACAGGTCCGTAGCTGAAAGAGCTCAGGGGCTAGGGGAGAATGTTACTATAAAGGGACAACATGAGGCAGGTGCTTGAGGCAGGAGAGTTGCTGTGCGCCTCAATTTTAATGATGCTAATACAGAGCTTCCCTCAGGGTCTTAGTAGTAAAGAACCCATCTGCCAATGCAGGAGGTGGAAGGCATTCTGGATCGATCCCTGGGTTGGGAAGATCCCCTGAGGAGGAGGAAATGGCAACCCACCCCAGTATTCTTGCCTGGCTTCATGGACAGAGGAGCCTGGACGGCCACAGTCCATGGGGTCGCAGAAGAACTGGACGTGTCTGAAGCGGCAATACAGCGCAAAATTATGTACAGGTCTATATATATGTTAACATTCAGAGAATTATGCCCCAAAGAAAAAGCAATTTTACTGTATTTGAAAAGCAAAGGTTTGACCTACAGCACTGTATAAATTTAAAATGTATAGCCTAATGATATAATTTATGCCAATTATATGTCAATAAAATTTAGCACAGTTTTTAAAAAGAAGTGTCAGTGTTAGTTTTTGCTAAAAAGATCATGTTTAGTATAAAAATTAATTGAAGAAAAAGAAAAATGTGAAATTTTAAATTGGGTCCAATCCAACCATATAAGAATAGCATAAGTAACCTTGCCTAAAACATCATTCCAGATATCCTCCTACAAACCTGCATGATTAAGTGGATGACTGGACAGACAGGGAGAGAGAGAAGAGAGAAAAAGAGAAATACACCAGGAAAATGTTATAGAGTATTTTAAATTTAAAAAAAGGTTATGTTACATTTAACCTAAGAAATAAACTGAAAAAAAAATATCTAAAAATTGGAGGCAAATAAATTGCTCCAAAAAAGTATCTCTCCAATATCTATAAAATTTAGAAAGAATATAAATATCATTAAAAATCTGGAGTCATTTTTTTAACCTGAAATTTTAGTTTTGATTTACTCACTTGTATGAATAAGGATGCTAATGCTTTTTTCAGTACTTTCTGTCACCTTCTACGTTGTTACTCATTCATTATATTTTTACATTTTCAAGTTTACGGTCTACATACCCTAAACATAATTTCTGTAGTTGTTGATGGGCATTGTGGTATTTATATTTGAGCAACATGGACACATTACATAGTTACATACACATATATTTATAATCAGACATATTAATATATATATGTGCATGTAGAATACATATGCACACATGTATACACAGTCAGTACTTGCCACCATTCATTCCTTTTGCCAGGCCTCTGCTCGAAGTCTGTTATTTACATTAAGTGTCTGGATGTTACAAGCAAGTTTTCTTTTACCAAGGAAGAATTCAAAGGCATTTCCAATTGAGAAGACTGACTGTTGTCCTTACACTGATATAATGTTTTAATTGTGTATTGTTTCCTTTTTTTGGCCATTTTTTATTTTCCTTTTTGGCTTTTACAGAGTTTTGTTGTTTACACATAATTAATTGTATATTGTTTCTTGACATCTTGCCTCAAAACTCTGCTCACATCTCAGTTTTCTTCTTCACAACCTGCACCACTTGTTCTACTCTACTCTGCCTGCTTGCTGATGCCCCAATCTTCCCTTAAATCCAGGACGGATATATTCTGAAGCAAACATTCTTCAAATGGAGAATGTTCCTAGTGCTCCTTTTAGATCTGTTATGACTCATGGCATCATTCATTTGCAAACATTTTTTACAGAATTTTGTTGTTTACTGCCACACAGTCAGGCATAGGTATACATATGTCCCTTCCCTTTTGAACTTCCCTCCTTCTTGAACTCATTTGGAAATTTTTATTGAGTGTGTACTATACATCATACACTATAACCACTAGGCACATAAAGATGAAAATGAACTACGTAATGTGAGACATCATCTCCCAAGGAGGACAGTCAAGTCAAAGGGAAAGAATATTGCATTCTTTTTCATGGCTGAGTAATATTCCATTGTATATATATATATATATATATATATATATATATATACTAAATATTCTTTATCTGTTTCTCTGTCAATGGGCATTTTGGTTGTTTACATGTCTGGCTATTATGAATAATGATGCAACGAACACTAGGATGACATTAGGAGCTTGAGATTGACATACACACATGACTATGTATAAAACAGGTAACTAACGAGGATGTATTGCATAGCACTGGTGATCTTTATAAGTATTCTGTAGCAATGTATACAGGAAAAGAATCTGAGAAAGAATGAAGACATATATATATATATATGATATACACACACAAATATACATATACACATACATGTACATATGATTCACACTTTGCTGTATACCTGAAACTACCACCACATTGTAAATCACTACATGTCAATAAATATTTTAAAAAAAGAAAATGGAAAGCATTGCAAAGTAATACAAAAAAAGGAAAGAAAGAATATAACAGAGAGCCTGCAACAGAGATTCCTGCTGAAGGCTGGAAGAAAAGTGTTGAGCTTCACGTCCATTTGTCTTATATCACCTTTTACTATTCCATATGGAAAAAGGAAAGGGAGACCAGGAGGTTCAGTGAACTGACCAAATGCCAACCAAGCAAATCAAACACCCCCCAACGGGTTTCTCAATCTGGATGCCACTGACCTTTCGGGCGCGATGATTCGATTCTTTGTGAAGGACAGCTGTTCTGCGCATTGTAGGATGCTTTGCAACCTCCTGGGCTGCTGCCCACTAGATGCCAGTAATCCCCCTTCCTCTAAGCGGTGACAATCAAAAATGTCTCCAGCATTGGCAGGTGTCACCTGGGGATGCAAAATCTTCCCCACGCCAGAACCACTGCCCTGAATCAACCCTCCTTTTGAATCTCTTTGTTTTATTTTGTCTTGTTAATTATCTTACAGAGTGGAGACATCTGGTGGTGGGTTCTTTTCATCTTTCTGAGTCACCCATATCTCATTACTCCTTGTAAATGTTATGAGGGTAAGACACTATAACCACTAGGCACATAAAGATGAAAATGAACTACGTAATGTGAGACATCATCTCCCAAGGAGGACAGTCAAGTCAAAGGGAAAGAATATTGCATTCTTTTTCATGGCTGAGTAATATTCCATTGTATATATATATATATATATATATATATATATATATATACTAAATATTCTTTATCTGTTTCTCTGTCAATGGGCATTTTGGTTGTTTACATGTCTGGCTATTATGAATAATGATGCAACGAACACTAGGATGACATTAGGAGCTTGAGATTGACATACACACATGACTATGTATAAAACAGGTAACTAACGAGGATGTATTGCATAGCACTGGTGATCTTTATAAGTATTCTGTAGCAATGTATACAGGAAAAGAATCTGAGAAAGAATGAAGACATATATATATATATATGATATACACACACAAATATACATATACACATACATGTACATATGATTCACACTTTGCTGTATACCTGAAACTACCACCACATTGTAAATCACTACATGTCAATAAATATTTTAAAAAAAGAAAATGGAAAGCATTGCAAAGTAATACAAAAAAAGGAAAGAAAGAATATAACAGAGAGCCTGCAACAGAGATTCCTGCTGAAGGCTGGAAGAAAAGTGTTGAGCTTCACGTCCATTTGTCTTATATCACCTTTTACTATTCCATATGGAAAAAGGAAAGGGAGACCAGGAGGTTCAGTGAACTGACCAAATGCCAACCAAGCAAATCAAACACCCCCCAACGGGTTTCTCAATCTGGATGCCACTGACCTTTCGGGCGCGATGATTCGATTCTTTGTGAAGGACAGCTGTTCTGCGCATTGTAGGATGCTTTGCAACCTCCTGGGCTGCTGCCCACTAGATGCCAGTAATCCCCCTTCCTCTAAGCGGTGACAATCAAAAATGTCTCCAGCATTGGCAGGTGTCACCTGGGGATGCAAAATCTTCCCCACGCCAGAACCACTGCCCTGAATCAACCCTCCTTTTGAATCTCTTTGTTTTATTTTGTCTTGTTAATTATCTTACAGAGTGGAGACATCTGGTGGTGGGTTCTTTTCATCTTTCTGAGTCACCCATATCTCATTACTCCTTGTAAATGTTATGAGGGTAAGATTAATGAATTTATTATCTTTAAGCATCCATTCTGCTGTCACCCTGAGAAATGGCATTGTTCTAAGCTCAGAGTAAAGCAGTCCAAATTTTCTGGTTATCAATTATGCTGTTCAGCATATCACCAGCACTCATTTCATATGGAGAGCTGTATGGATTTTTCAGACATCTTTATACCATTTCCCTGGTTAAATGCAACACAGTGGATATTTTGATGGCTATGCCTCAAGGAGCTTATTGGTTCAAAAAGTGGTATCCGGATGAGGGTGTCCTGGCACATAGTGGGTTAATGCTCAACAAACAAATCCAAACGTGCGTCTGCATTCTTGACACTGACAAAATAATAATAATAAAATATAGCCTGCAGGGTTTCATCTTGAAATATGTGGAAACTAGAAAAACAAAACAAAATTGCTAAATGTTTAAATGAACAACATTTTGACAAATTGAAGCATTCAAATCATATGCTTTAAAGGATGTATTATTTTAACTTCATTTTTTTCTCTTACAAAAGTATTCAAATTCTTTGTGATCATTTACAACGAGGCATATAAATCTGTAAGTGTATCAACTTTGAAATTACAGAAGAGTGAGAGAGACTTTATTTTCATTTCATAAGCTGTAGTTTCAGGAGAAACTAAGAAGAAATTCAGAGTGAATTTATTTTACAAATGTTGTTGAGAACATTGTTCCATGTGCTGTATAAATATTAATTCATTCAATGCACATATCAACTCTCTGAAGTCATATTTATTCTATGTTATTAATGAGGAAAGAAAGGGACAGAAAGGGTAGGCATCCTTCTCAATGTCACACAGCTAGGGACTAGCTTGGTCAGGATCAATCACTCTAGGCCCAGACAGGCCTCTGTTATTAGTCATTTAATCTTTTAGGCTATTTCTCAATAGAAAGGAGTTAAAGTTAACACATCAATCAATTAACTGGAAATTACAATCTATAGCTCTATTTATATCATCTATATCTGTGCATATCTTGGGAAAATTGTAAAGGTCATTTATACTTCAAGGATGTGATTATGAGCTATCTGAAAGCACCTTAAATAACGCCAGAACCACTGCCCTGACATCTTGATCTCTTGTTTTATTTTGTCTTGTTAATTATCTTACAGAGTGGAGACATCTGGTGGTGGGTTCTTTTCATCTTTCTGAGTCACCCATATCTCATTACTCCTTGTAAATGTTATGAGGGTAAGATTAATGAATTTATTATCTTTAAGCATCCATTCTGCTGTCACCCTGAGAAATGGCATTGTTCTAAGCTCAGAGTAAAGCAGTCCAAATTTTCTGGTTATCAATTATGCTGTTCAGCATATCACCAGCACTCATTTCATATGGAGAGCTGTATGGATTTTTCAGACATCTTTATACCATTTCCCTGGTTAAATGCAACACAGTGGATATTTTGATGGCTATGCCTCAAGGAGCTTATTGGTTCAAAAAGTGGTATCCGGATGAGGGTGTCCTGGCACATAGTGGGTTAATGCTCAACAAACAAATCCAAACGTGCGTCTGCATTCTTGACACTGACAAAATAATAATAATAAAATATAGCCTGCAGGGTTTCATCTTGAAATATGTGGAAACTAGAAAAACAAAACAAAATTGCTAAATGTTTAAATGAACAACATTTTGACAAATTGAAGCATTCAAATCATATGCTTTAAAGGATGTATTATTTTAACTTCATTTTTTTCTCTTACAAAAGTATTCAAATTCTTTGTGATCATTTACAACGAGGCATATAAATCTGTAAGTGTATCAACTTTGAAATTACAGAAGAGTGAGAGAGACTTTATTTTCATTTCATAAGCTGTAGTTTCAGGAGAAACTAAGAAGAAATTCAGAGTGAATTTATTTTACAAATGTTGTTGAGAACATTGTTCCATGTGCTGTATAAATATTAATTCATTCAATGCACATATCAACTCTCTGAAGTCATATTTATTCTATGTTATTAATGAGGAAAGAAAGGGACAGAAAGGGTAGGCATCCTTCTCAATGTCACACAGCTAGGGACTAGCTTGGTCAGGATCAATCACTCTAGGCCCAGACAGGCCTCTGTTATTAGTCATTTAATCTTTTAGGCTATTTCTCAATAGAAAGGAGTTAAAGTTAACACATCAATCAATTAACTGGAAATTACAATCTATAGCTCTATTTATATCATCTATATCTGTGTATATCTTGGGAAAATTGTAAAAGGTCATTTATACTTCAAGGATGTGATTATGAGCTATCTGAAAGCACCTATAAATATATGGTTTCCTCTGGGTATATGCCCAGGAGTAAGATTTATGGGTCATGTGGTAATTCTATTTTTAATTTTTTAGGGAACCTCCCTACTCTTCTCCATAGTGGCTGCACCAATTTACATTTCCACAAATACAGTGCAATACACGTGCCCCTATATTAATTTGTAGCACTATTTGCAATTAGCCAGGACATGGAAGCAACCTAATGTCCACCAATAGGAGAATGGATAAAGAAAGATGTAGTTCGGATATACAACAGAATATTACTCAGCCATAAAAAAGGAATGAAAATTTGCCATTTGAAGAGACATGGATGGACCTGTTAATGTGTATCTGTGGAATGTAAAAAATAGTATGGATGATTTTATTTGCACTGCAGAAATACAGACACAGACTTACAAAAAAAACCATATGGACACCAAGGAGAGGGCAGATTCGTAGGCATATGTACGCTATCATGTACAACACAGATAACTAAGGAGAACTGGCTGTAAAGCACAGGGAACTCTACTCAGAACTCAGTAATGACCTGTATGGAAATATAATCTAAAAAAGAGGGGAGATATAAACATACACATGTAAGCATAACTGATTCACTTTGCTATACAGCAGAAAGTAACACAACATTGTAAAGCAACTATATACTCCAATGAAAATTAATTAATTAAAAAAATTAAGTCCAAGTTCATGGAAGTCCCTCTGCCCATGAGGTGGATACTGCAAGCTGAGGAAGCAGATAGTCAATGAATGTAATGGGTCTTTGATGTGCTGTATAAATATTAATTCATTCAATGCACATATCAACTCTCTGAAGTCATATTTATTCTATGTTATTAATGAGGAAAGAAAGGGACAGAAAGGGTAGGCATCCTTCTCAATGTCACACAGCTAGGGACTAGCTTGGTCAGGATCAATCACTCTAGGCCCAGACAGGCCTCTGTTATTAGTCATTTAATCTTTTAGGCTATTTCTCAATAGAAAGGAATTAAAGTTAACACATCAATCAATTAACTGGAAATTATAATCTATAGCTCTATTTATATCATCTATATCTGTGTATATCTTGGGAAAATTGTAAAAGGTCATTTATACTTCAAGGATGTGATTATGAGCTATCTGAAAGCACCTATAAATATATGGTTTCCTCTGGGTATATGCCCAGGAGTAAGATTTATGGGTCATGTGGTAATTCTATTTTTAATTTTTTAGGGAACCTCCCTACTCTTCTCCATAGTGGCTGCACCAATTTACATTTCCACAAATACAGTGCAATACACGTGCCCCTATATTAATTTGTAGCACTATTTGCAATTAGCCAGGACATGGAAGCAACCTAATGTCCACCAATAGGAGAATGGATAAAGAAAGATGTAGTTCGGATATACAACAGAATATTACTCAGCCATAAAAAAGGAATGAAAATTTGCCATTTGAAGAGACATGGATGGACCTGTTAATGTGTATCTGTGGAATGTAAAAAATAGTATGGATGATTTTATTTGCACTGCAGAAATACAGACACAGACTTACAAAAAAAACCATATGGACACCAAGGAGAGGGCAGATTCGTAGGCATATGTACGCTATCATGTACAACACAGATAACTAAGGAGAACTGGCTGTAAAGCACAGGGAACTCTACTCAGAACTCAGTAATGACCTGTATGGAAATATAATCTAAAAAAGAGGGGAGATATAAACATACACATGTAAGCATAACTGATTCACTTTGCTATACAGCAGAAAGTAACACAACATTGTAAAGCAACTATATACTCCAATGAAAATTAATTAATTAAAAAAATTAAGTCCAAGTTCATGGAAGTCCCTCTGCCCATGAGGTGGATACTGCAGTGAAGACTGAGGAAGAGACAAGAACCTCCCAACCTTTACCACCAAGTCAATGAATGTAATGGGTCTTTGATGCTCTGCTCTCTTATAATTTTGCACAGACAAATCACACACATACATGTAATGGACCCCCGGCAATATCTAACTGTGCCTACAAAACAATAAATAAATGCCAATAAATGTCAGTGGATTTAATTGCATTGTACTCATGATGTATTATGCCCCAAGCTGGTATTATTGTTTTGCCTACTTGAGATCCTTAAAGACTTGCACACAGTTGTAAGAACATACGGATATTTCTTGTTCTCTTTCCCCAGTTTCTCCAGTGGTTACATCTTGCAGAAGTATACTACAGACTGTCCCCAACTTACGATTTTTCAGCTTTATGATGGTGTAAAATGATGAGCATCTGTTAGAAGCTGTACTTCACAGTTTGAATTTCCATATTTTCCTAGACTCACTCACTATAGGTACACTCTCTTGTGGGGCTGGGCAGCAGTGCGGGCTGCAGCTTACAGCCAGTCATGTGATCACGAGGGTCAAGCACCTGGACATTTCTAAGCATTCTCTACCCAGATAACCATTCTGTTTTTCACTTTCAATACAGTATCCAATGAATGACATGAGACATTCAACGTGTTATTATAAATAGGCCTTAGGTTGGATAATTTTGCCCAGCTCTAGATTAGTGTAAGGGTTCTGGGCACATTTAAGGTCAGTGAGACTAAGATATGAGGTTCAGTAGTTTAGGTGTGTTAAATGGGTTTTCCATTTATGGATATGTATTACATACTTTCAGGGATTCCCAGGTGGTGCTACTGGTAAAGAATCCATCTGTCAATGCAGGAGATGTAGGAAACATAGGTTTGATCCCTGGGTCAGGAAGATCCACTGGAGGAGGAAATGGCAACCCACTCCAGTATTCTTGCCTAGAGAATCCCACGGACAGAGGAGCCTGGTAGGCTATGGTCCATAGGGTCACGAAGAGTCAGGCGGGACTGATGTGACTTAGCATGCATTATACTTTCAACTTGTGATGGGTTTATTGGGACATAATTCCATTGTAAGTTCAGGAAGATTTCAACCAGGAAGACCTCAACAGCCTCTCAACTAGGAAGTTGATACGGCTACAGTTAAGACCTAGAACAGCTCTATCCGACTTGGCTCACTTCTGCAGCTCTCTTACAGCCACATCCACTTCTCTACCAAACCATCTGGAACTCCTGGAAACCACTAACTTCTTTCTTTCTATAGCTTTGTCACTCATTTCAACAATATTGTGCAATTTAAATCATACAATACATTCCATAAGAACTGGCATTTTTCACTCATCACTTTTCTCTGGTAAGTCATCTAGGTGGTGTGTATACCAACAGCTCATTCCTTTTTACTGCTGAATAGCAGCTTTTCATGGATATCCTGCAGTTTATTTAACTGTTCACCCATTAAAGGACATCTGGGCTTCTGCTTGGGGCTGTTATGAATAAACCTGCTATAAATGTTCACGTGTGAACACATATTTTCTTTTCTGTCAGATAAATAATCAGAGGTAAAACTGTTGGGTTACAGAGCAGTAATATGTTTATTTAAGAAATTCCAGCAGCAACATATGATTGATCCAGTTTCTCTGTATCCTTGCCCTCATTTGTTTTTGTCACTGTTTTTTTTTTTTTTTCCACTTTAATTTTAGCCACTATCCTACTTGTCTAGTGATAGCACACCATGGTTTTTGAACTTTTACTTTTATGGTTAATAATGTCAAACACCTTTTTACATGCTTCTTTGCTATTTGCATATCCTCTTTGGTAACAGGTAATGTCTTTTGTCCATTTTCTGAAGAGACTTTTTAAAAATATTGAATTTTATTTTTTCATTATATCCTTCAACTTTCAGCAGATACAGAGCCTGCAAATATTTTCTTCCAGTCTGATGATTGGCTTTTCATCCTCTTAATAGAGACCCTTCAAGAACAAAAGTGCTTTTCTTTTTTAATTTAGGTGAAGTCCAATGTATTGATTTCCCTTTTATGGACTATGTCTTCAGTGTGAAGTCTAACTTGTTTTTGCCTAGCTCTAGATCCTGAAGACTTCTCTTCCTCCCTTCCCCCTCCCCCTGAGAGTTTTATCATTTCAAGGTTTGCATTTACAACTATGCTCCATTTTGAGTTTATTTTTATATGTGGTATACAACTTGTTGTTCAAATTGACAGCAGCTAAGTGACACTTTTCGTAGGTGTTCAGTCACTAAGCCACGGCTGACTCTTTACAGTACCATGGACTAGAACACGCCAGGCTTCCTTGTCCGTCACTGTCTCCTGGAATTTGCTTAAATTCATGTCCGTTGAGTTGGTGATGCCACTCAACCAGTTCATCCTCTTTTGTTTCCTCTCCTCTTTGTCACTCATTTCAACAATATTGTGCAATTTAAATCATACAATACATTCCATAAGAACTGGCATTTTTCACTCATCACTTTTCTCTGGTAAGTCATCTAGGTGGTGTGTATACCAACAGCTCATTCCTTTTTACTGCTGAATAGCAGCTTTTCATGGATATCCTGCAGTTTATTTAACTGTTCACCCATTAAAGGACATCTGGGCTTCTGCTTGGGGCTGTTATGAATAAACCTGCTATAAATGTTCACGTGTGAACACATATTTTCTTTTCTGTCAGATAAATAATCAGAGGTAAAACTGTTGGGTTACAGAGCAGTAATATGTTTATTTAAGAAATTCCAGCAGCAACATATGATTGATCCAGTTTCTCTGTATCCTTGCCCTCATTTGTTTTTGTCACTGTTTTTTTTTTTTTTTTCCACTTTAATTTTAGCCACTATCCTAATTGTCTAGTGATAGCACACCATGGTTTTTGAACTTTTACTTTTATGGTTAATAATGTCAAACACCTTTTTACATGCTTCTTTGCTATTTGCATATCCTCTTTGGTAACAGGTAATGTCTTTTGTCCATTTTCTGAAGAGACTTTTTAAAAATATTGAATTTTATTTTTTCATTATATCCTTCAACTTTCAGCAGATACAGAGCCTGCAAATATTTTCTTCCAGTCTGATGATTGGCTTTTCATCCTCTTAATAGAGACCCTTCAAGAACAAAAGTGCTTTTCTTTTTTAATTTAGGTGAAGTCCAATGTATTGATTTCCCTTTTATGGACTATGTCTTCAGTGTGAAGTCTAACTTGTTTTTGCCTAGCTCTAGATCCTGAAGACTTCTCTTCCTCCCTTCCCCCTCCCCCTGAGAGTTTTATCATTTCAAGGTTTGCATTTACAACTATGCTCCATTTTGAGTTTATTTTTATATGTGGTATACAGCTTGTTGTTCAAATTGACAGCAGCTAAGTGACACTTTTCGTAGGTGTTCAGTCACTAAGCCACGGCTGACTCTTTACAGTACCATGGACTAGAACACGCCAGGCTTCCTTGTCCGTCACTGTCTCCTGGAATTTGCTTAAATTCATGTCCGTTGAGTTGGTGATGCCACTCAACCAGTTCATCCTCTTTTGTTTCCTTCTCTTCTTGCCTTCAGTCTTTCCTAGCATCAGGGTTTTTTCCAATGAGTCAGCTCTTTGCATCAGGTGGCCAAATACTGGAGCTTCAGTTTCAGCATCAGCCCTTCTAATGAGTGCTCAGAGCTGATGTCTTTTAGAATTGAGTAGTTTGATCTCCCTGCTGTCCAAGGGACTCTCAAGAGCCCTCTCCAGCACCACAGTCTGAAAATATCAATTCTTCGGCACTCATCCCTAAGTTTATTTTTGTTTACTGATATTCAATCATTCTAGCACCATGTACTAAAAGGCTATTTTTCCTTCGTTGAATTGGCTTTGTACATCTGTTCAATCACTTGGGAATATCTACATAATGGAATCTAATCTATTCTATTCCTTTAATATCTGTCTATTCTGTTCTATGATCTGTTCTATTATCTTTGCCAATTGCATACAACGTTGATTACTGTAGCTATATAATAACTCTTAGAATCAAGTAGACAGATTCATCTCACCTTCCTTTTCTAAGATTGTTTTAGCTATTCTAATTCCTTTGCTTTTCCATACAAATTTTTAAATAATTTTGTCTCCATTTATAGGAAATCTTGCTGAGATTTTGATAGGAATTTGATTAAGCCTGTATAAGAACCTAGAGGGTGCTAACTTCTTACCAGGTTAAACCTTCCAATACATGCACACAGTGTGATTCTCCATTTTCATCTTTGATCTTTTTCATTAGCATACTGCATTTTTCAGCATACAAATGCTATATTAGAGTTACACCTAAACATTTGATTTTTCAACAATTATGACATTATACCGTAAATTTCAGTGTGCACAAACTTGTTGCTAGTACAATATCATGATTTTGGTGGTGTATTTATCTTGCAGCAATCCTATGATAATCGACTGAACTCACTTGTATGTTATGGAAGTCTTTTCTTTCTTTTTTTTATAGATACCTTGTGATTTTTTACATAATAGTTCTGTTGTTCGCCAAGTTTGACTGCTCATTCTTTTTTAGTTGTATGCTGTTTATTTCCTTTCCTTATCTTTCCTGACCAGATACCACTTCCAGCACTATGTTGAGGTAGCAGGGTGAGAGCAGACATCACTTGGAATCAGAGAAATGACATCACTGGTGTTCTGAAGATGGAAAAGTCAAATGATGGAAAGACCTGAATATTTAATGACAAGCATCAGGGTTTTTTCCAATGAGTCAGCTCTTTGCATCAGGTGGCCAAATACTGGAGCTTCAGTTTCAGCATCAGCCCTTCTAATGAGTGCTCAGAGCTGATGTCTTTTAGAATTGAGTAGTTTGATCTCCCTGCTGTCCAAGGGACTCTCAAGAGCCCTCTCCAGCACCACAGTCTGAAAATATCAATTCTTCGGCACTCATCCCTAAGTTTATTTTTGTTTACTGATATTCAATCATTCTAGCACCATGTACTAAAAGGCTATTTTTCCTTCGTTGAATTGGCTTTGTACATCTGTTCAATCACTTGGGAATATCTACATAATGGAATCTAATCTATTCTATTCCTTTAATATCTGTCTATTCTGTTCTATGATCTGTTCTATTATCTTTGCCAATTGCATACAACGTTGATTACTGTAGCTATATAATAACTCTTAGAATCAAGTAGACAGATTCATCTCACCTTCCTTTTCTAAGATTGTTTTAGCTATTCTAATTCCTTTGCTTTTCCATACAAATTTTTAAATAATTTTGTCTCCATTTATAGGAAATCTTGCTGAGATTTTGATAGGAATTTGATTAAGCCTGTATAAGAACCTAGAGGGTGCTAACTTCTTACCAGGTTAAACCTTCCAATACATGCACACAGTGTGATTCTCCATTTTCATCTTTGATCTTTTTCATTAGCATACTGCATTTTTCAGCATACAAATGCTATATTAGAGTTACACCTAAACATTTGATTTTTCAACAATTATGACATTATACCGTAAATTTCAGTGTGCACAAACTTGTTGCTAGTACAATATCATGATTTTGGTGGTGTATTTATCTTGCAGCAATCCTATGATAATCGACTGAACTCACTTGTATGTTATGGAAGTCTTTTCTTTCTTTTTTTTATAGATACCTTGTGATTTTTTACATAATAGTTCTGTTGTTCGCCAAGTTTGACTGCTCATTCTTTTTTAGTTGTATGCTGTTTATTTCCTTTCCTTATCTTTCCTGACCAGATACCACTTCCAGCACTATGTTGAGGTAGCAGGGTGAGAGCAGACATCACTTGGAATCAGAGAAATGACATCACTGGTGTTCTGAAGATGGAAAAGTCAAATGATGGAAAGACCTGAATATTTAATGACAATGCTGACTCCCAGGTCATCTGGCATCTATTTTTTCTAGACTTCTTATCTTGTGAGAAAAGAATATGACTTCACTTTATGAGCCATTTTATTTACAAGCAGAATCTTCATACCTTATATATTTATGTATACATTAGGTTTGAGAAACATATACATGCATGTGCATGGGATTAGAACCATATACATAGAGACATGGCGTCTGAACACTGAGGAAGTCAAGGTTTCAAGTTGCACAGACTGGAGAAGGGAGAACAAGGATGTGAAAGTGGAGACAGAATCCAATACTACCCAATATGTGTTCTTAGTGTTGTGCCAGTGCTTTTTAAACTTTTAAAATCTTAGAATAACTTTTTAGATTTATAGAAAATTTACAGAGTACAGAGCATTCCATATATCCCACATCTATTTCCCTCTGTTGTTAATATCTTATGTTATTATGGTACATTTGTCACAACTAATGAACCAATATTGTTACATTTATTATGAAGTACATTCTATTTATTTGGATTTGGACCCAAGTATTTAATTTAGATCCTTTAGCTTCCTCCTTCCCTCCTTTCCTTTTTTGTGTCAGGATCCCATCCAGACACCATTTTCCTTATTTTTGATGCTCATGACAGTTTTGATAAACACTCATAAGGCACCTTGTAGAATACCCTCAATTTGGGTTTGTTTGCTTTTGTTCCTCCCTGTGGCTACAAAGACCAAGGAGGTAAAGGTCATTCCTATCCTGCCCCATTAAGGGCACATGTTAGGTACATGATGTATCACTTCATTTGTTGAAGTCTTGTACCCCTTGCTTTCTGTACTATATCCGTTCCTCATGATTTTGGTGGTGTATTTATCGCTTATGCGACTTATTTTTTCTTTTTCTTTTTTTTATAGATACCTTGTGATTTTTTACATAATAGTTCTGTTGTTCGCCAAGTTTGACTGCTCATTCTTTTTTAGTTGTATGCTGTTTATTTCCTTTCCTTATCTTTCCTGACCAGATACCACTTCCAGCACTATGTTGAGGTAGCAGGGTGAGAGCAGACATCACTTGGAATCAGAGAAATGACATCACTGGTGTTCTGAAGATGGAAAAGTCAAATGATGGAAAGACCTGAATATTTAATGACAATGCTGACTCCCAGGTCATCTGGCATCTATTTTTTCTAGACTTCTTATCTTGTGAGAAAAGAATATGACTTCACTTTATGAGCCATTTTATTTACAAGCAGAATCTTCATACCTTATATATTTATGTATACATTAGGTTTGAGAAACATATACATGCATGTGCATGGGATTAGAACCATATACATAGAGACATGGCGTCTGAACACTGAGGAAGTCAAGGTTTCAAGTTGCACAGACTGGAGAAGGGAGAACAAGGATGTGAAAGTGGAGACAGAACCCAATACTACCCAATATGTGTTCTTAGTGTTGTGCCAGTGCTTTTTAAACTTTTAAAATCTTAGAATAACTTTTTAGATTTATAGAAAATTTACAGAGTACAGAGCATTCCATATATCCCACATCTATTTCCCTCTGTTGTTAATATCTTATGTTATTATGGTACATTTGTCACAACTAATGAACCAATATTGTTACATTTATTATGAAGTACATTCTATTTATTTGGATTTGGACCCAAGTATTTAATTTAGATCCTTTAGCTTCCTCCTTCCCTCCTTTCCTTTTTTGTGTCAGGATCCCATCCAGACACCATTTTCCTTATTTTTGATGCTCATGACAGTTTTGATAAACACTCATAAGGCACCTTGTAGAATACCCTCAATTTGGGTTTGTTTGCTTTTGTTCCTCCCTGTGGCTACAAAAGACCAAGGAGGTAAAGGTCATTCCTATCCTGCCCCATTAAGGGCACATGTTAGGTACATGATGTATCACTGTTGGCTGAGGTCCTCTTTGTCAGTGCAAAGCTCCTTGTAACCCCTTGCTTTCTGTACTATATCCTTCACAGAGAAGTCACTCTAGACAGTCCACACAGGGAATGGGTAGTGATTCATGCTCTGCCTCCTTGGTGGAGATTAGAGGGAGGAAGCATCTACATGCATTACCTGGACCTCTTCTGTGCATGTGTCAAATACTAAACATCAGTGTCTCATTTAGTTGTCATCATAGCTACTACCCCCATACAGTATATGAGAGAATGTAGGCACTGATAAGTTGAGTTACTCATCCACAGTCACAAATCAAGCAGGATTCATGTCATCATCTGGGACTCCAGGTCCCATTCCATCACATGTCTGTGCCCAAGTGACTTATCCCACGGAGCACCTGGTTAGGCTTGTTATTCCATTCACTTGTCTGATTTCTATCAGGTGACAAATGTCCCACCTCTGGAAATGTCAGGGACTGTGGTTACTGTGTCTCCTTAGAAATGCTAAGGTTAGCATTTCTGTCATTTCATTTGAGTTCCTCAGACCTTTGCATTTCCCTTTATGATATTAGCTCAGCCCTGAAAAGACTGAGTATTATGGTTTGGTGTTATAATTAACTTAGGGTAGGATAACAGGTTTGTTTGGTTATTGTACATGTAAGTTAGAAGTATAACTATGACAGTTAGAACCACACCTCTAGGGCTTCCCTGGTGGTCCAGTGGGTAAGGACACCGCCTTGTAGTGCAAGGGGCGCCAGTTCCATCCCTGGCCTGGGAAGATCCCACGTGCCACGGAGCAGCTGGACCGATGTGTCCAATTACCGCGCTGGAGCTCTGGAGCGCATGCGCCCAGAGCCGGTGCTCTGTGACAACAGGTGCCACTGCGATGGGAGGCCCACAGGGGCCAAAGAACAAAGATGGATGAAACTAGACAAATGAAAGACCAGTGGAAGTGGCCCCACCTCCCCACCCTCGCCAAAATAAATAAATAAATAAATGTTAAAAAAAAAAAAAAAACCACACCTCTATTAAGTTGCCAGATGCTCGCTTTTTCAAAATTTTTTGTTTTAATTGATGGGAAATATTCATTGTCTATTTCACATACTAAATCTGCCCCTAGATGAGTGATGTATTTGTTTCCACAATATGTGCAACCCATGCCTACAAGTTCCTAATTTTTTTTAATCAAATTTTTATTGGAGTATCACTGCTTTATAATGTTGTGTTAGTCTCTGTTCTACAGCAAGGTGAATCAGCTATACGTATACATATATCCAGTCTTTTATAGCTATTTTTCCCATAGAGGTCATAACAGAGCAAGTTCTTGTTTCGTTTGGCAAGTATTCAGAACCTTCCCCTTCATTCCCAGGCTTGTCCTACTCACCTGGCATTCTCCCTCACTCTCATAAACATCAATCCTTATACACCATTCATGTTCACACTGAGGTACAAGACCTCTTAAATGGAAAAATGGAGAAGCTGTCAATAAATAGTGTAAGAATCATATCACTATGGCTAAAGGGACATGAAATGTCGATATTGGTGTGAAATATGAGTAATCCCCTAAATTTATGGTCATATCAAGAGCTCATCTGTTTTAATACCCTGAGTACAACTCATATTTGATGATCATTGAAGGGTACTATATACACTTGACTGTTTAAAGCATTTTTTACTTTTCAAAGGCTTTTTACAAGCCTCTTTTTATTTGCTCACTGAAACAGCCCTGTAGAAGTGAGAATTGAGGGTTAGCAAGAGCTTTTGAACCATGAGTGGAACATCCAAATAACCTGCAGACTTTAAAATGCTCTGTTGGTCTCATTTACTGAGTTTGATTTCAGAAGAATTTTGCACATACAATTATTTTTTTCAAGGCATGGTCTCCCCCTCTTTTGCCTAATTAACTTGCTCCTCTTCTGCCTTATCATTGACCCCTTGGTTCATCTTTCACTTCCTCCAGGAATCTGCCCTTCTAATAAATTGGTGGCCACTACTACAAACTCTCCATTGAAATACTTATTTTTCTTGTGATTACTCATGTTTATCTCCCCTAATGTCCTCTCAAGGACATTTAAATTTTGTTCCCCAGTTCCTAGCATAATATCTGGTATAACCAAGTATATAAATGTATGCTCAAGAAATAGGTTGAATCAGAGATACGGAGTAACCAAAATGTCTACTGAAGCAATGGATAAAGAAGATGTGGCATATATATACAATGGAATATTACTCAGCCATTAAAAAGAATGAAATAATTTCACCTGCAGCAACATGGATGGATCTAGAGATTTTCATACAGAGTGAAGTCAGTCAGACAGATAAGGAGAAATATTGTATGACATCCATTATATGCAGAATCTAATAAATAAATAATACAAATGAACTTATAAAATAGAAACAGACCCACAGACTTATGGTTGCTGGGAGGGAAGACTGGGGGAGAGGAATAGTTAGGGAGTTTGGGATTGACATGTACACACTGCTATATTTAAAATGGATAACCAAGGACTTAATGGATAGTACAGGGAACTCTGTTCAATGTTATGTGGCAGCCTGAACAGGAGGGGAGTCTGGGAGTGGGTGGTGGAGAATGAATACACATATACATATGCCTGAGTTCCTTTGCTGTTCACCTGAAATTATCACAACACTGTTAAGTGGCAATATCCCAATACAAAAAAATGTGGTTTTTGGCTTTTTTAAAGAAAGAAAGAGGCTGAACTTATGAGTGGATAAATAACACATCTGAGACAGGGCTCCAGTGGCTATTTTTTGTAACGGCTCCGCATGGGAGATTCTGAGTTGAGACACTCTACATACTGTGTCTCCACTGAACAGATGAGAAAAGTAGGTGCTGTGGGAAGACAGGCTTCCCTTGCATTAAAATAACCTGCAGACTTTAAAATGCTCTGTTGGTCTCATTTACTGAGTTTGATTTCAGAAGAATTTTGCACATACAATTATTTTTTCAAGGCATGGTCTCCCTCTTTTGCCTAATTAACTTGCTCCTCTTCTGCCTTATCATTGACCCCTTGGTTCATCTTTCACTTCCTCCAGGAATCTGCCCTTCTAATAAATTGGTGGCCACTACTACAAACTCTCCATTGAAATACTTATTTTTCTTGTGATTACTCATGTTTATCTCCCCTAATGTCCTCTCAAGGACATTTAAATTTTGTTCCCCAGTTCCTAGCATAATATCTGGTATAACCAAGTATATAAATGTATGCTCAAGAAATAGGTTGAATCAGAGATACGGAGTAACCAAAATGTCTACTGAAGCAATGGATAAAGAAGATGTGGCATATATATACAATGGAATATTACTCAGCCATTAAAAAGAATGAAATAATTTCACCTGCAGCAACATGGATGGATCTAGAGATTTTCATACAGAGTGAAGTCAGTCAAGACAGAGAAGAAGAAATATTGTATGACATCCATTATATGCAGAATATAAAAAGAAATGATACAAATGAACTTATAAAATAGAAACAGACCCACAGACTTATGGTTGCTGGGAGGGAAGACTGGGGGAGAGGAATAGTTAGGGAGTTTGGGATTGACATGTACACACTGCTATATTTAAAATGGATAACCAAGGACTTAATGGATAGTACAGGGAACTCTGTTCAATGTTATGTGGCAGCCTGAACAGGAGGGGAGTCTGGGAGTGGGTGGTGGAGAATGAATACACATATACATATGCCTGAGTTCCTTTGCTGTTCACCTGAAATTATCACAACACTGTTAAGTGGCAATATCCCAATACAAAAAAATGTGGTTTTTGGCTTTTTTAAAGAAAGAAAGAGGCTGAACTTATGAGTGGATAAATAACACATCTGAGACAGGGCTCCAGTGGCTATTTTTTGTAACGGCTCCGCATGGGAGATTCTGAGTTGAGACACTCTACATACTGTGTCTCCACTGAACAGATGAGAAAAGTAAGGTGCTGTGGGAAGACAGGCTTCCCAGGTGGTGCAGTGGTAAAGAATTTGCCTGCCAGTGCAGGAGACAGAAGAGATGAGGCTTTGATCCCTGGATCAGGAAGATCCTCTGGAGGAGGCAATGGCAATCCACTCCAATATTCTTGCTTAGAAAATTCCATGGACAGAGGATCCTCTGTCAGACTACAGTCCATGGAGTTGTCAAGAGCTGGACATGACTGAGCATGCATACACATGAGGGAAGACAAGTTTAGGTGTAAGTTGCATAACAGAGAGGCAGAGGAGGAGATGAAGCCCAGAGCTAGCTCTCTCTCCTGGGATTCACCACTGGACTGTCCTTGGTCTCTAGTCCGTCTTTTGTAATATGACCAGGTCTTCATATCCTCTGTTGTTTCTTCCTATTCCCCCAAGCAGAAGGGGGAGACCTTCTTCTGTGTTCTTGGAGAATCATTTCCCTGTCTCTTAAAAGTTACATTCCATCAGGTTGGTGAGCTCATCTGAAAACAGTGCTAAACAGTGAGATACAGGAGAATGCGGTCCACGTGCCTTACCCATTTCAAGATTCCCAGCACCCAAAACAGTGCCTGTGATGAAGTACATCCTTAAGCAAGGTTAACGGATGGATAGATAGACAAATGAATTCATGGATGGATAAATACAGCAAGTTGCAAAAATAAAAAAGAAGCACTTAAGTGAATGTTTTGAACCACTTAAGTAATCATTTGTTTTCTATAAGAATAGAAACTTAATGGAAAAATTCAAGAAAACATATAAATTCACGCTTTGTAGGCAACAGCATATTTACTTGCTTAGTGGTCAATCTTTAACTTCCATCAGATCAATTAAGAATCCACAGTGCCTTAACAAAGGCAGAATGGCTGGGCAACATGAAGGTACTTTACCAGAAAAGGAGGAGTTGAAATAGTTGGTTCTGTCCCATTAGAATATGCTGTTCCCATTACAATCATCATCACTTCAATCTGAATTTTAAATATCATGGCTAGGCATGGCAAACTACTGAGAAAAAAGGGCTCGAACTTATGAGTGGATAAATAACACATCTGAGACAGGGCTCCAGTGGCTATTTTTTGTAACGGCTCCGCATGGGAGATTCTGAGTTGAGACACTCTACATACTGTGTCTCCACTGAACAGATGAGAAAAGTAAGGTGCTGTGGGAAGACAGGCTTCCCAGGTGGTGCAGTGGTAAAGAATTTGCCTGCCAGTGCAGGAGACAGAAGAGATGAGGCTTTGATCCCTGGATCAGGAAGATCCTCTGGAGGAGGCAATGGCAATCCACTCCAATATTCTTGCTTAGAAAATTCCATGGACAGAGGATCCTCTGTCAGACTACAGTCCATGGAGTTGTCAAGAGCTGGACATGACTGAGCATGCATACACATGAGGGAAGACAAGTTTAGGTGTAAGTTGCATAACAGAGAGGCAGAGGAGGAGATGAAGCCCAGAGCTAGCTCTCTCTCCTGGGATTCACCACTGGACTGTCCTTGGTCTCTAGTCCGTCTTTTGTAATATGACCAGGTCTTCATATCCTCTGTTGTTTCTTCCTATTCCCCCAAGCAGAAGGGGGAGACCTTCTTCTGTGTTCTTGGAGAATCATTTCCCTGTCTCTTAAAAGTTACATTCCATCAGGTTGGTGAGCTCATCTGAAAACAGTGCTAAACAGTGAGATACAGGAGAATGCGGTCCACGTGCCTTACCCATTTCAAGATTCCCAGCACCCAAAACAGTGCCTGTGATGAAGTACATCCTTAAGCAAGGTTAACGGATGGATAGATAGACAAATGAATTCATGGATGGATAAATACAGCAAGTTGCAAAAATAAAAAAGAAGCACTTAAGTGAATGTTTTGAACCACTTAAGTAATCATTTGTTTTCTATAAGAATAGAAACTTAATGGAAAAATTCAAGAAAACATATAAATTCACGCTTTGTAGGCAACAGCATATTTACTTGCTTAGTGGTCAATCTTTAACTTCCATCAGATCAATTAAGAATCCACAGTGCCTTAACAAAGGCAGAATGGCTGGGCAACATGAAGGTACTTTACCAGAAAAGGAGGAGTTGAAATAGTTGGTTCTGTCCCATTAGAATATGCTGTTCCCATTACAATCATCATCACTTCAATCTGAATTTTAAATATCATGGCTAGGCATGGCAAACTACTGAAAGGGCTGTATGGCACCCACTATCCCAAGCTTCCATGAAATCAGATTGGGTTATATTTCAGGTGAGTAGGTGAATACCTTCTTGGAAGATTTTCCAGAACCCTACCCAGTGGTCCCAAGGGCCAGTTATAGTCTGTAATGGGTAACAAGGATGCTCAGTGTTCAGTTACTTCAGATGTGTCCGATTCCTTGCAACTCCATGGACTGTAGTTCACCAGGATCCTCTGTCCATGAAGTTTTCCAGGCAAGAATATTGGGGTGAGTTCCCATTTCCTCCTATAGGGGATCTTCTCAAACCAAAGATAGAATCTGCATGTCTTGCATCTCCTGCACTGGCAGGCAGAATCTTTACCACTGAACCACTTGGGCAGCCCATGTAACAGCAATAGTTGGCATTCAAGAGGCACATAAGGACAAAATCTCAGTTAATCTTTCCAACACAATTGTGAGACAGGTATTATACTCAATGTTACCATATTGTAGAAAAGACATTGCGGCTCTGAGAATTTAAAGCTCTTCTTCATGGTTTTCAGTTTGAAGAGGTGGGAGTTGGGTTTAAATGCAGCCAATCTGATTATCAAGCTCATTGATCTTACCCACAAGGTGAACCTGATTTTCTGAATACTTGAGCAATAAACTAGCAATGAAAAATTTAAGGCAAAATAAAACAGTCCCAAATTACACCTGACACATAGGGAATATTAAATATTCTTTACATTTAAGTAATCTAGCAAGTACCTAGTGAGTAGCAAATGAAGTAAAAAGACAGGATTAAAACTAAATCCATTATTTCTTGAGGTCCACAGTTATCTTTTGTCAGTACAGGCTTCATACAAGAATGGTCCCAAGATGCTTATTTCTCTCATGCATATTGAATCAAACTCATCAACTTATATGTTGAAGAATAGAAACTTAATGGAAAAATTCAAGAAAACATATAAATTCATGCTTTGTAGGCAACAGCATATTTACTTGCTTAGTGGTCAATCTTTAACTTCCATCAGATCAATTAAGAATCCACAGTGCCTTAACAAAGGCAGAATGGCTGGGCAACATGAAGGTACTTTACCAGAAAAGGAGGAGTTGAAATAGTTGGTTCTGTCCCATTAGAATATGCTGTTCCCATTACAATCATCATCACTTCAATCTGAATTTTAAATATCATGGCTAGGCATGGCAAACTACTGAAAGGGCTGTATGGCACCCACTATCCCAAGCTTCCATGAAATCAGACTGGGTTATATTTCAGGTGAGTAGGTGAATACCTTCTTGGAAGATTTTCCAGAACCCTACCCAGTGGTCCCAAGGGCCAGTTATAGTCTGTAATGGGTAACAAGGATGCTCAGTGTTCAGTTACTTCAGATGTGTCCGATTCCTTGCAACTCCATGGACTGTAGTTCACCAGGATCCTCTGTCCATGAAGTTTTCCAGGCAAGAATATTGGGGTGAGTTCCCATTTCCTCCTATAGGGGATCTTCTCAAACCAAAGATAGAATCTGCATGTCTTGCGTCTCCTGCACTGGCAGGCAGAATCTTTACCACTGAACCACTTGGGCAGCCCATGTAACAGCAATAGTTGGCATTCAAGAGGCACATAAGGACAAAATCTCAGTTAATCTTTCCAACACAATTGTGAGACAGGTATTATACTCAATGTTACCATATTGTAGAAAAGACATTGCGGCTCTGAGAATTTAAAGCTCTTCTTCATGGTTTTCAGTTTGAAGAGGTGGGAGTTGGGTTTAAATGCAGCCAATCTGATTATCAAGCTCATTGATCTTACCCACAAGGTGAACCTGATTTTCTGAATACTTGAGCAATAAACTAGCAATGAAAAATTTAAGGCAAAATAAAACAGTCCCAAATTACACCTGACACATAGGGAATATTAAATATTCTTTACATTTAAGTAATCTAGCAAGTACCTAGTGAGTAGCACATGAAGTAAAAAGACAGGATTAAAACTAAATCCATTATTTCTTGAGGTCCACAGTTATCTTTTGTCAGTACAGGCTTCATACAAGAATGGTCCCAAGATGCTTATTTCTCTCATGCATATTGAATCAAACTCATCAACTTATATGTTAAAGCAATAGTTAAATTATAGATTTGCCTCTATTCCAAATCACCCATGATATTCCAAATGTTTCCCTTCCCTTGACAAATCAACTCATGCTGCTGTTCTCAGAGCTGAAATACTGTGTCAGACTGACACATCCATAAATGCAGTAACTGCCAAATTTATAGATGAGCAAAGAGGGCCAGTATTCCAATTATCAGTGAACGAGAGAAACTATTCCCCAATAAAAAAGATATAATGAAAGGTGACTGATGAAAGGAAAGTGAGGGGAGCACTGGTTGAATTATGGGATGAACACCCCAGCGGTTTTGCCCCCTTCTGGCCATATGAAATAGAGTAAGGCATCTACAAGCAACTGGGCTCTCAGACCAACTCGACTGCCTTTGGGATGTACTTAGTTCACAGAGTTGTGCTTCTGAATCTTTGAGGATAAGCACCGTAAAACAAGCACTTTTCCTCTTTTCTTTCTCCTTAGAAATTCTCATAAGAATTTGAGAATCTTTATTGGCTAATAAAATAAGCCACCTTGGCCCTTTGATCTAGAGAATCTTTCCTTTGTGGCAACTCTAAAGAAGATACCATGGAAGAACTTGTGACCATTCCTTGGCTTCAAAATTAAGATTAAGGCTGAACCCCCAAAGAGCCCTTAAACATGTCTTACTGATCAAGCTGTGAGATATACACTAGACATTTTATGACCCTATTGATACTGGAGGTAACAATACTTCTTTGAAGGCCTGAGTTCTATAAGTAATATTTTCATGTAACACGGTGTTTGGGTTTATCCGCCTTAGCAGAATATATTTTTCAGGCTTCAAGGGATATTCCCTGAGATTTACTGCATAATCTATTTCAAGAGTCCTTTCTGAATGCTCTACCTCCCACATTCACACTCTGCTGGAATATTTATAAAGTCCCTCTTTTTCACAAAGACCTCCTAACTGGTTCTCTCACCAAGTGGGAGTTGGAGGGGCATTACTTTATTATGATGTCAAACAGCCTCATGACCAGTCATAGGATCAGGGATAAAGGTCTTTGGAAAATAGTAAGAGAGTAGGAAAAAATATGAGACAAAGAATATTTGGAAGATAGGAGGAGAGAAATCATATCCCACTTGAGCTGGGTATGAATCTTGTTGATACTTTGGGGATCTATTACTGGAAAGAACAGATTATTTTAGGAGCGTCTAACAGAGAGTGAAAGAACAAGAAAGACAGAAACATTGCTTCAATGGAAGTGAAGGTTGTCAATACTTTACCCAACCTGTGAAGCTGGGAAGGGAGGCAAAACACAAATTAAGTCAATATGAGAAAAAGACCAGAGATGAAGAAAAGAGAAACTGTCTTTGGACAACTTCCTGATTCTATCACCTACTTGATCCCAGGAGTCTCCCTGACCTTGTTTCCTTGAAATATCCCTGTGGCCACATAGAAGAGCCTCCTTTTCTAATCCTATATGTTTATACTTCTACCACATAAGCTATTATTTTAAAAGTAAACCTGAACAAGAGTTTTAATAGATACTTTATTATGGACATTAAACATTTCTTATTTAGTCTTGAGAAACCATGCAAATATGTACACAATATATTTTATATATTCAATATTTATGGTAATTTGCATAGTCTGATGTTTATTCATGCGATCATTTACAAAACTCATGCGTTCAGCTAATATTTGAGGCCCTTCAGGCCAGGAATACCAAGGAGAATAAGACAAACCTATGCCCACCAAAGGCAACACAATCCACAGAAAGTTAAGTATAAAACATGGATAATGAGTGATAAAGTGTTAAAGACACTCTGATAAAATTTGTTCACAGGTCATGTAAAGAAGGCATGTCTATTTATTGTGTCTTGCTCAAAGATAAAATAAGGGCTAAATCTAGATGATTTGTTCCTTAATGAATGATTTTTTGGTGGTGAAAATAGACTTAGAAAGCACAAGATAGATAACTCTTATTCTGGAGCTCTCAGTACTGTCAAGTGAAGAGAATATTTCCCCAGAAAGCGCAAGATTCAATTGAAGAAAATTACTGTTCAATGAACTGTTGCTCAAACTTGACCCACAATCTTTCAGTTGGGACAGACTCCCTGGAATGGCAGACATAGAGCCTCTTATACAAAAAGAGAGAAAGAAAAAAAAAAAAACTGGCATGGCAAGTCTTCTCTGTATGAACCCAAGGGAAGAAACTGGCTATATTTTAAACTTTCCCTGTACAACTGAAAAGAACTGGTAAGATTCATTCCACTGGAAATAAATGCAAGTCGACTAGGAATAAAGGTAAATCACTATTCAAGTACCTATTGAATGAACATACATCTTGGGGCTTCACTGGTGGTTCGGTAGTAAAGAATCTGCCGGCCAATGCAGGAGACATAGATTCAGTCCCTTGTCTGTGAGGATCACACATGTTGAGGAGCAACTAAGCCTGTGGGTCACAGGTATTGACCCTGTGCTCCAGAGCCAAGGAACCACAACTACTAAGCCCATGTGCTGCAGCTACCAAAGACTGTGTACACTAGAGCCTATGCTCTGTAATGATACAAGTCATCACAATGAGAAGTCCACACAGTGCAATTAGAGAGCAGCCCTTGCTCATGGCAACTAAGGCAAGTCTCGCACAGCAATGAAGATCCAACACAACCAAAAATTAAATAAATAAATAATCTTTGGATGAAAATGAATCTTGCGATTTTGGTGCCATGTTTGTACTTAGGCTTTCTCATAACCCAGAATGTTTCTCCTCTCTACACACCCCAAACGCAGCATGCATTCAAGTTCAGTGGCAATAGCACCATTTCCTCCTGATTTTCCAAGGAAGATGTACAAAATGCCACCACACCTTATTACTGACATTTTTACAAACTGATATTCTACTATCAATTTATAATTAATTAATTTTATTAAAAATAAGCATATTTATTGAGCAATGACCACATTCTGGTTTGGAAGGAGACAGTGGTGACCAAAATAAGGCAGTGTTGTAGGTTTCACGGAGCTAACATTTTAAGCCACAAACACATAATTTAATAATGAAATAAGCAAGGTAACTGAGATAGTCCATTGTGGCAAGTGTAGCAAAGCAACTAAATAGAATAATGTGACAACAAATAGAGGGTGGAGAATGGGGTCAGGGTTGAGGCTACTTTATCAAAGGGGAAGTCAAGAATGACCTTGCTGCAAACATAAATGGGTTATGGCTCACTCACACAAATCAGAGCTCCTCTACTGAACTGTAAGATTTTTACATTCCCAAAGCACTCGGCACAAGACTTGACCAATGCAAGTGACTCTCTAATAATTGCTGAGATGAATCCTATGAGATAACTCGTCTTCTCAGTGGACAAGGGGAGAACTGTGGGATGCAAGGCAGGGAATGAGGATTGCTTTGGCACTGGAGTTTTCCCCTTAGAACTGCAGTTCCAGTAATCTATTGATTTGTATTGTGTGAGGAGATTTGAGAGAATTAGTCAAGACACTTCTCCTTCCTCTCTGAGTTTCGAATAAACTGAAAAGTAAAGAGTCAGACAAATGGAAATCAAAATTTCAGCCTCTTCCTTCTGCTTAGCCACTTAGTGATGTCCAACTCTATGCCATCCCATGAACTATAGCCCATCGGGCTCCTCTGCCATAGGGATTCTCCAGGAAAGAATACTGGGGTGGGTTGCCACGTCCCCTCTCCAGGGGAACTTTTGAACCCAGGAATCAAATCCAAGTTTCTCTCATTACAGGTGGATTCTTTACCATCTGAGCCACCAGGGAAGCCAGCTTCTTCCTTAGGTTTTTGCAGTAGTGGACTTTATGTTAGAGTGTTTCCTTTCGATCTGTGGCCACAGTCAAGATTTGCATTGCTTCCTGAACTGGATCTGTGGTCCATCCCAAGAAGAGTTAGGGTCTCAAAGTAGAATGGATACTTATCCAGACACTCCAAGTCACTTCCTTACACTCTCAGGGGCTGACAGTGGGCACACACAGGACCATCTTTACACAAGGGTGCTTACAGTATGCCAGCAGAAACAATCAAACACACAGGCATGTCCAGGGAAGATAAAACACATGCACGCTCAGATCCAAATGGGACAAACTCTATGAGAGTGAAATTGGATGGATAACAGATCAGGTACTAAAATTCACTTTACTTCTAAAAAGGGAAAAGTTCTTACTTAGGGTAAAAATAAAAATTCACTTTGTTACTTCTAAACAAATAGAGGGTGGAGAATGGGGTCAGGGTTGAGGCTACTTTATCAAAGGGGAAGTCAAGAATGACCTTGCTGCAAACATAAATGGGTTATGGCTCACTCACACAAATCAGAGCTCCTCTACTGAACTGTAAGATTTTTACATTCCCAAAGCACTCGGCACAAGACTTGACCAATGCAAGTGACTCTCTAATAATTGCTGAGATGAATCCTATGAGATAACTCGTCTTCTCAGTGGACAAGGGGAGAACTGTGGGATGCAAGGCAGGGAATGAGGATTGCTTTGGCACTGGAGTTTTCCCCTTAGAACTGCAGTTCCAGTAATCTATTGATTTGTATTGTGTGAGGAGATTTGAGAGAATTAGTCAAGACACTTCTCCTTCCTCTCTGAGTTTCGAATAAACTGAAAAGTAAAGAGTCAGACAAATGGAAATCAAAATTTCAGCCTCTTCCTTCTGCTTAGCCACTTAGTGATGTCCAACTCTATGCCATCCCATGAACTATAGCCCATCGGGCTCCTCTGCCATAGGGATTCTCCAGGAAAGAATACTGGGGTGGGTTGCCACGTCCCCTCTCCAGGGGAACTTTTGAACCCAGGAATCAAATCCAAGTTTCTCTCATTACAGGTGGATTCTTTACCATCTGAGCCACCAGGGAAGCCAGCTTCTTCCTTAGGTTTTTGCAGTAGTGGACTTTATGTTAGAGTGTTTCCTTTCGATCTGTGGCCACAGTCAAGATTTGCATTGCTTCCTGAACTGGATCTGTGGTCCATCCCAAGAAGAGTTAGGGTCTCAAAGTAGAATGGATACTTATCCAGACACTCCAAGTCACTTCCTTACACTCTCAGGGGCTGACAGTGGGCACACACAGGACCATCTTTACACAAGGGTGCTTACAGTATGCCAGCAGAAACAATCAAACACACAGGCATGTCCAGGGAAGATAAAACACATGCACGCTCAGATCCAAATGGGACAAACTCTATGAGAGTGAAATTGGATGGATAACAGATCAGGTACTAAAATTCACTTTACTTCTAAAAAGGGAAAAGTTCTTACTTAGGGCAAAAATAGAAACATAGGAAAGGGGGGAAATGCTTCCCTTACTTAATATTTAGTATCACCAGTCACTATTCATCTATGAGAAAGTTCCAGATATCTTGGTTACTCTCCAGGGTTTTCAGGAATATTTTTTTTGCCCCGTACTTTATAGCTGTGCTCTGTGGGAATAGTAGGGTTGGAGGGAGAGGGAGACAGGTCTGCCAGAAGCCATTCCACCATAGTTAGAAGTAAAACTTTCCGATTTGTGTAATTATGTTTGTTTTTAATTTTTTAAGATTAAAACTCATTATTCCAAAAATCCTGTAAACAGAATCCCTATATGCTAGAAACATTTTAAAAATTTATTAGCTCCAGTTTAACAGGGGTGGGAATACTTAGGAGTTTCCCATTCAGCCTCTTTCCCCTCATTCTTCAGCATAATCCTTGGGTATGTTTGTGTTAGTCCTTCAGTCATGTCCCACTCTTTGCAACCCCATAAACTGTAGACCACCAGGCTCCTCTGTCCATGGGATTTTGCAGGCAAGAACAGCCACTCCCTTATCCTGAGGATCTTCCCAACCCAGGGATCAAACCCAGGTCCTTTGCATTGCAGACAGATTCTTTACAGTCTGAGAGACAATGGGAGAAACTCTTGGAATATCATAGATCTAGGTGGTTTGTGAGGATCATTAACCTATTTTTTTTTTTAATCATGGCAATCAAATTCTAGTGCAACTGAGTGTTAACTCCTCAGTGCAGAATTAAAAAAGACATATTTCCTTGTTCCTACATTTCCATTCACAGTCTCATTTTCATTATAAGCTCTAAGTGTCTCTACAAGGTCTATTGCCTGAACATATCATGTGGTTTCTGCCTTCACTCATGGATAATTGGACTTCACATCATTTTCTTATCTGCTTAAGAAACTCTGAAATATCATCAAGGCTTCTGAAATATTTCTGTTATGAAATATTCCCTCATCTTCAGTATTTGTCTCTTGCTCCCAGCCTTATTCCCTCATCTCCAGTATTTGTCTCTTGCTCCCAGCCTTCCTAATGCACTACTTTCTGTCTGCCTAAATTCACTGTATATACTTCCACTGAAGCACTTACCATTATACTGAATGTTCAATTTGTATCGTATTATTTCTTCAAAATCAAAAGGACCATCACTATCTTGAATATGCTCCTCAAAATCATTTTAGGGGCTTCCCTTATGGCTGAGTGGTAAAGAATCCACCAGTTAATGCAGACGACACAGGGGTTCAATCCCTAATCCAGGAAGATTCCATATGCCACAGAGCAACAAAGCCCATACACCACAACTATTGAAGCCTGTGCTCTAGAGCCTGGGAGCTGCAACCACCAAGCCCACATACTACAACTATTGAAGCCCACATGCCCAAGAGCTCAAGCACTGTAACAAGAGAAGCCACAGCAATGAGAAAGCCACACACCACAACTACAGAGGACTCCCTGCTCATCCATAGAGAAAAAGTGCATGTGGCAATGAAGACCCAGTACAGCCAAAAATAAATGAATAAAAGTATTTTTAAAAATATTTTTAGACTTGGGCTCCTTCTCATCATTCAGATCCAGCAACACTTCTTAAGGGACACCTTTCCTTGACCATCAGTTTCAAAGTAACCCTCCTCAGCATTCCATTGTGCTATTCATTACACTGCCTTCATTGCATTTATTATTCTGTGAAAGCACTCATTAGTCTATATGTCAATATTCCACAACCTGTGACTTGTTCGCTGTGTCACCTCCAGCACCAAGAATAATTCCTAGTACACAGTCACTACTCAGTTCAGAATTGTGAATAAATATGAGCATCCCAGAGACTATTTTTATCCCATGCTTATAGAACAGAAACGGACTATTAGTGTTTGTTGACTGACCGAAAGAATGAATGAATGGATGACTTCTTTGTGAGAAGATAAAAATAATGCAACAAGACTTAGTATGGCCTGGTAGGATACATAAATGATGGGGATTTCAGGGTCAAATGTTGGCTTTTGGTGATGAAAGAAACCTATAAAACAAGTCAGAGAGGCTGACTTCCCCCTGAATCATGCATCTCCTCTCAGGTATTTCTGCAAACCCATGGTCTTTTATATAGAGTCCACTACTGAACAACTGTCAATGTCTTGCATCTAAAACCCTGTGACACAATATAGAGGGAACTTGTATCTGGCATCAGAAAATAAAATAGAGGAAGCTATTAAGGAAATTGACATTTCCATCATTGATTTTTGTTGTTGTTGCTGTTTTTGTTAGATGTGTTGAGTGTAAGGTCTTTTGTGGATTCTATTAAATCTGACCATTTTATCTTTTCTTAGGCATTTATTTGTTCTCCAAATAAGACTGAAGTAGAATACAAACTAGGTGCTGGGAGAACACTTTATGTTTCTAGATATTCATTTTCCCTCCTTCACTCTTTTGATGCAGTTTATTCATCTTATGGCATTTATCACAGTCTTTTCTGAGATATAGTCATCGACTTTCCCTTTCTGCAAGAGAACAGCCTTTCATGTTCAGTTGAGCAACTGTAATATAAATATATATTTATATATTATAGTTTCTTTCCCCTACCTATTTCTTACCCAAACAAGAGGTTTCTAAAAGGAAAATGCATGTACCCACTGGCTAGATTTGAAGGACATAACAGTGATGCCAGACTCCAAAAACCCTATTAGGGAAAGCTGTTGGTTGACTAATAATTTGGATGAAAAGAGGCTGGTTATGGTTGTAAATGGAATGATTCCAAAACAAAATACATTCTGTAGAAATGATTTCACTGAGGGATCACTAAATTCATTCATTTAAAAAAATCTTGCCTTTTTTCTTCCTGTTTTTCAGTCTGGTGGCAGTTGTGGTCCATCTGGGGAGAGCACTGAAATGAAATAGGAAGATAGGAAGACAGGCCAGTAAGTTTTCTCATTGAGAAGAGAAGGGAAAAATAGTAAGGAGAAAAGTTAGAATGATCCTTTTTATCGTTGGATGGGAATTGGAGATATAGATGTGAATTCTCCACCCTGAGATCCTAAGATTACTGACATCCTAGTGGCCATGGGCAGAGCTAGTGTTCAGATCTTGGTTTCCAAATACCATTTCTCTATTGAAAGGAACCAGGTATCCTCAGAGAAATGGCAGATTCCTAGGTCTAGGTCAGGAAAATAACAAGGTAACCCACAGCACTTTTTGTACAAGAAAGTAAGAAAAGGTTCAGATGTAATGAGGACATGTGAAAAAAAAAATGTATAAAGAGCTTGAAGGGGGTCACCTACTGGCTAAAATCAGGGAAAATTTGAGCCTCGGAATGAGTAAAGATAGTAAGATATTGTTGTTGATGTTCAGTCACTAAGCTATGTCCAAGTCCTTGTGACCCCATGAACTTCAGTACACTAGGATTCCCTGTCCTTCACTATCTCCTGGAGTTTGCTCAAACTCATTTCCACTGAGTCAGTGATGCTATCCAACCATTATAATTCACTAAACTGGAATCTACAGAGTAGATACTACATAAAGTCCATACTACATAAGCAAATTGTTCTTTGATGGCAGTTTATTCATCTTATGGCATTTATCACAGTCTTTTCTGAGATATAGTCATCGACTTTCCCTTTCTGCAAGAGAACAGCCTTTCATGTTCAGTTGAGCAACTGTAATATAAATATATATTTATATATTATAGTTTCTTTCCCCTACCTATTTCTTACCCAAACAAGAGGTTTCTAAAAGGAAAATGCATGTACCCACTGGCTAGATTTGAAGGACATAACAGTGATGCCAGACTCCAAAAACCCTATTAGGGAAAGCTGTTGGTTGACTAACAATTTGGATGAAAAGAGGCTGGTTATGGTTGTAAATGGAATGATTCCAAAACAAAATACATTCTGTAGAAATGATTTCACTGAGGGATCACTAAATTCATTCATTTAAAAAAATCTTGCCTTTTTTCTTCCTGTTTTTCAGTCTGGTGGCAGTTGTGGTCCATCTGGGGAGAGCACTGAAATGAAATAGGAAGATAGGAAGACAGGCCAGTAAGTTTCCTCATTGAGAAGAGAAGGGAAAAATAGTAAGGAGAAAAGTTAGAATGATCCTTTTATCGTTGGATGGGAATTGGAGATATAGATGTGAATTCTCCACCCTGAGATCCTAAGATTACTGACATCCTAGTGACCATGGGCAGAGCTAGTGTTCAGATCTTGGTTTCCAAATACCATTTCTCTATTGAAAGGAACCAGGTATCCTCAGAGAAATGGCAGATTCCTAGGTCTAGGTCAGGAAAATAACAAGGTAACCCACAGCACTTTTTGTACAAGAAAGTAAGAAAAGGTTCAGATGTAATGAGGACATGTGAAAAAAAAAAATGTATAAAGAGCTTGAAGGGGGTCACCTACTGGCTAAAATCAGGGAAAATTTGAGCCTCGGAATGAGTAAAGATAGTAAGATATTGTTGTTGATGTTCAGTCACTAAGCTATGTCCAAGTCCTTGTGACCCCATGAACTTCAGTACACTAGGATTCCCTGTCCTTCACTATCTCCTGGAGTTTGCTCAAACTCATTTCCACTGAGTCAGTGATGCTATCCAACCATTATAATTCACTAAACTGGAATCTACAGAGTAGATACTACATAAAGTCCATACTACATAAGCAAATTGTTCTATGAATCAAAGAGGGGTTTCATAAATAAAATCATAGTAATAACTATAAAAGAAGTGATGTCATTAGAAAATCTTCATTTGACAGTAATAAACATACTAATAATTAAATCAGGCAAGGCATATCAGTGGTGTTAAAACCAGTGGTAAAAGTGAGAAGAATGGAATTTTGTTTCATCTCAAATTACCTCTCAAAGCAGAGGAAAGTTACCTCGTAGCGGCAACAGTGCCAGGTAGGTACCATCTTAGTCAAGTAACCAGACTTTGCACCACCAGTAATGAAACAAAATCTGGGTCACAAGCCATGGGGTAGGATGCAGGTAGAAGAAGAAAAAACATCATGTATGTGATAATCTGGTCAAAAACGAAGAAAGGCATACCCTATCAAATCATAAATAAACCCCATTCCACAAAATAATGGGCTTGTAAGCACTGAAAATAATTGGCTTGCCAAGGGAGGATTAGGGTCCTGTCCCAGATTAGAGAAGCTCAGAGAGCTGACAACTGGTGCCATGCAATCCTGGATTAGTATCTTTTGACTTCAAAGGACGTCAATGGGAATATTAGAAACTTGAAAGAAGCTTCTAGGCAAAGGATGTATGGGTGTTCTATGCATCATTCTCTCAACTTTTCTGTAACTTTGAAATTGCATCTGTAACTTTCATCAGTTTCTCCTTTATCCAACACACAGTTATTGGATAAACAGAAGTTTGCACTAATGTCATAGTTCTAATTAAAGGGAATATATCAAATTTGTTGCTGTGTCTTATTTAGCACCCCACTTCTCATACTGTTTTATTACTTTTTACCAACCCTGTCTCTTTTCCAAATCATTTGTTACAGAACAGGTCCTTTGCAGATATGGTTCCTTAGCTGGAACATTCTTTCCACTGTCTTTTTATATGGTTGCTTTCAGTTCCTTCAGTTCTCAGATCACAGGTTATCTTCTCAGAGGTCTTAGTACCCTATCTGCTGAAAATAACCACCAATCAATTTTAATCCTATTAATATTACCATTTATGTATGAGTATCATAAAAATTATGACTTTATTGTTTATTCAGGTGTTGACTTTCACTCTCGTTTAAATTCTGAAAGGACAGCACTTCTGTCGTTCTTGTTTACAGCTTTATCTCCAGAGCTTAGCACAAGGTTTGATAATCAGGAAAGGCTCAATAAATACTCGCTGAATTAATCAAGTTTGCACCTTCTTGATTGGGACCTGGTGCTCCTTCTATGCATTTGTTTCATTCAGCTCTCCATATCTAGTACATAATCTCATGTTTAGTGGATGACCATTGAATGAACAAATGAATGAATGAACAAACAGATAAGTGAAAGAAGATGGGCCTAAAAAGAAGATGCAATGTTTAAGTTGAAGACATTATTATATGGTTGTAATTTTAGTCAATTAAGAACTCAAACATTGCATACTTAGTCATGTCTGACTCTTTGCAACCCCACGAACCATAATCCATAAGGCTCCTCTGTCCCTGGAATTTTCCAGGCAAGAAATACTGGAGTGAGTTGCCATTTCCTCCTCTGGGGATCTTCCCAATGCAGGGATTGAACCCACATTTCTTGTGACTCCTGTATTGGCAGGTGGATTCTTTACCACTTGTGCCAACTAGGAAGCCCATTTTGAGACAAGTTTTAGGGCAAATGCTGCCTCATGTATTTCCTCAAATTGTCCCCTATGAGTGATACACAATACTCTATTAAAGGTGAAATAATGCCATGAAAATGTTCCTCATCTTTTAGTTACCTTAAAGTTCAGACATACAGAAATATTATAACTTTAAAGTTATGGAAGCTTCAGTGTTCTCACTTTTAAAATGAGGCCAGAATATCTAAAGCATCTGATCGAAAAGGCTGAGAATATTTTTTATTTTGTTCAGTTCTTCTACAATGAAGAATAAGTTCCCAGGATTTAACAGAACGTATTTTAACAAAAAATAGAAAAGCATTTTTCTATTGCTGAAGCATTAAGAAAACAACCTAGATGGACGTCTTAACCACAATTTGAAATATTCATGCTCTTTAGAAAAAATGTCAGAATACATATATAGTACAATTTTAATCCTATTAATATTACCATTTATGTATGAGTATCATAAAAATTATGACTTTATTGTTTATTCAGGTGTTGACTTTCACTCGTTTAAATTCTGAAAGGACAGCACTTCTGTCGTTCTTGTTTACAGCTTTATCTCCAGAGCTTAGCACAAGGTTTGATAATCAGGAAAGGCTCAATAAATACTCGCTGAATTAATCAAGTTTGCACCTTCTTGATTGGGACCTGGTGCTCCTTCTATGCATTTGTTTCATTCAGCTCTCCATATCTAGTACATAATCTCATGTTTAGTGGATGACCATTGAATGAACAAATGAATGAATGAACAAACAGATAAGTGAAAGAAGATGGGCCTAAAAAGAAGATGCAATGTTTAAGTTGAAGACATTATTATATGGTTGTAATTTTAGTCAATTAAGAACTCAAACATTGCATACTTAGTCATGTCTGACTCTTTGCAACCCCACGAACCATAATCCATAAGGCTCCTCTGTCCCTGGAATTTTCCAGGCAAGAAATACTGGAGTGAGTTGCCATTTCCTCCTCTGGGGATCTTCCCAATGCAGGGATTGAACCCACATTTCTTGTGACTCCTGTATTGGCAGGTGGATTCTTTACCACTTGTGCCAACTAGGAAGCCCATTTTGAGACAAGTTTTAGGGCAAATGCTGCCTCATGTATTTCCTCAAATTGTCCCCTATGAGTGATACACAATACTCTATTAAAGGTGAAATAATGCCATGAAAATGTTCCTCATCTTTTAGTTACCTTAAAGTTCAGACATACAGAAATATTATAACTTTAAAGTTATGGAAGCTTCAGTGTTCTCACTTTTAAAATGAGGCCAGAATATCTAAAGCATCTGATCGAAAAGGCTGAGAATATTTTTTATTTTGTTCAGTTCTTCTACAATGAAGAATAAGTTCCCAGGATTTAACAGAACGTATTTTAACAAAAAATAGAAAAGCATTTTTCTATTGCTGAAGCATTAAGAAAACAACCTAGATGGACGTCTTAACCACAATTTGAAATATTCATGCTCTTTAGAAAAAATGTCAGAATACATATATAGTACACAAAGCTGTCACTCAGTAATTATTCACTGAGAACCTAGTACAGTGAAGACATCATGTAGGTGCTTTGGATATGGGAAGGGGTATGGAAGAGACATGACAATGTGCCTTGAGTATCTTCCTCCAGCTTCTTGAGTTTGTGTGTGTGTGTGTGTGTGCATAGTTTATTTGAAATGGGTTCCTAATCATTGACACTTTGAAATCATCATAAGACTGCCTGTGTTATTACATGATTTCCATAATCTATGGTGGGGATGTCATTCTATTACAAATTTTCCAAACATTTTCCCAGCGAGTTTTTGCCTAAAAGCTAAGGTTCATGACTACAGAATAAAAGGGTCTTAAGTTCAATATCATGGAGATAACTTAGCTGAGCTGGCATTTGGAGATCACACCACCAGGGTAGGAATAGTAGAGACACAGCATTATAACCACCTCTAGGTCTTTACAGTCTTTCAATCTTAGTAGCTTTCAGTTTTCACAGTATTTTGGAGAGCAGGCAGTACAGAAAGGATGTCAGGAAGGTCATGGTTCTCACTCAAGTTTGCCACCTGTGGGTGAGAGATTTCCTGGACTCTAACATACCACTGATCAGTCTACAGGGGGAGCATAGGTACTGTTACACTCCACTGTTACAGATTAAGAAACAGAGGCATAAAGAATGTGACAGGTCCAAGGTGGTAAGTGGTGGAACTCGATCAGCATGTGTGCAGTGAAAAGCCTTTACGAAAATCTTTCCTCATGGTCCAGTGGAAGAATGCAGGGCACCTGGGTTCAATCCCTGGTCAAGAAACTAGACCCCACGTGGAGCAACTAAGACCTGGTCTAGCTGCCCTGATCCTCCTTTCCCCTTGCTGCATGAAATAGTAACTCATTTAACTTCCAGCCTGGTCCTGTGTTGTAGTAACAATCTACACTCCTTATTTCTATGTCTCTCTCTCTCATCATCTGCTTTAATCTCCTACTTTCACATATTACTAAAAAATCAAAAGAAGTTTGGCTGTTGTTAGTGGAAGGAGGTTGTATAAGCTAAAACTGAGACTTCAGCTAGTAAAAACATCAAATTGTAGGTGCAGAATACATATATAGTACACAAAGCTGTCACTCAGTAATTATTCACTGAGAACCTAGTACAGTGAAGACATCATGTAGGTGCTTTGGATATGGGAAGGGGTATGGAAGAGACATGACAATGTGCCTTGAGTATCTTCCTCCAGCTTCTTGAGTTTGTGTGTGTGTGTGTGTGTGCATAGTTTATTTGAAATGGGTTCCTAATCATTGACACTTTGAAATCATCATAAGACTGCCTGTGTTATTACATGATTTCCATAATCTATGGTGGGGATGTCATTCTATTACAAATTTTCCAAACATTTTCCCAGCGAGTTTTTGCCTAAAAGCTAAGGTTCATGACTACAGAATAAAAGGGTCTTAAGTTCAATATCATGGAGATAACTTAGCTGAGCTGGCATTTGGAGATCACACCACCAGGGTAGGAATAGTAGAGACACAGCATTATAACCACCTCTAGGTCTTTACAGTCTTTCAATCTTAGTAGCTTTCAGTTTTCACAGTATTTTGGAGAGCAGGCAGTACAGAAAGGATGTCAGGAAGGTCATGGTTCTCACTCAAGTTTGCCACCTGTGGGTGAGAGATTTCCTGGACTCTAACATACCACTGATCAGTCTACAGGGGGAGCATAGGTACTGTTACACTCCACTCTTACAGATTAAGAAACAGAGGCATAAAGAATGTGACAGGTCCAAGGTGGTAAGTGGTGGAACTCGATCAGCATGTGTGCAGTGAAAAGCCTTTACGAAAATCTTTCCTCATGGTCCAGTGGAAGAATGCAGGGCACCTGGGTTCAATCCCTGGTCAAGAAACTAGACCCCACGTGGAGCAACTAAGACCTGGTCTAGCTGCCCTGATCCTCCTTTCCCCTTGCTGCATGAAATAGTAACTCATTTAACTTCCAGCCTGGTCCTGTGTTGTAGTAACAATCTACACTCCTTATTTCTATGTCTCTCTCTCTCATCATCTGCTTTAATCTCCTACTTTCACATATTACTAAAAAATCAAAAGAAGTTTGGCTGTTGTTAGTGGAAGGAGGTTGTATAAGCTTAAAACTGAGACTTCAGCTAGATGGACATAGAGAGGTGCCTGAGTCTGCAGGGAGCAGGCTCCAGCAACGTGGGCTGAGTTGACATCATCCTGTGAAATATGCAATCACTCTCTTCACACTAACAGCAGTGATATTCTTAGCCTGTGGATTTGGATTTTTATGTAAAGCAGAGGGAGCATGCTTTCTTTGCAAATAATGCTGCAGTGATCACAGTTTTAGGACACAACCCTTTCCCTTTACCCAAGAAGCAGCTGCTCCCTACAGAGAGGGCAGTGTGAGAGTCAGCATTTATCTGTTTTTATATTTATTTAATTAAAGTATTGTTGACTTACAATATCATATTAGTTTCAGGTGTACTACATAGTGCTTTGATTTTTTTAATTTAAACTTTTTATTTTCTAGTGGGTTATAGCAGATTTATAATATTGTGATAGTTTCAGGTGAGTAGTGACGGGATTCAGCCACACATACACATGTATCCGTTCTCCCCCAATCTCCCCTTTATATGCCATAAAAAGTTAAGATAAAACATTAGCTTTGTTTCTTGTGTTGTACACAGCATCTTTGTATCTTATTTGTTTTATACCCAGTAGTCTGTGCCTCTTAGTCTTTGTCCCCATCTTGACCCACTTCCCCCTGCTGATAACCCCTAGTTTGTTAGCAGTTTGAATTTGGAGTCAGCAGAACCTGGATTCCTAATATGCCATGACCACACAGGTCTCAGTGTCTTTGACTGAAAGTATCCTCATTTGTAAAATGAATAACTTTGTTTACTGAGGCCTATTTGTGGTTATGGGGAAGGTCTTGATTCACCTTAGATCACAAATGCACTTAAATGTCCAACAAAGATATACTTATTGAATGCAGGGCACCTGGGTTCAATCCCTGGTCAAGAAACTAGACCCCACGTGGAGCAACTAAGACCTGGTCTAGCTGCCCTGATCCTCCTTTCCCCTTGCTGCATGAAATAGTAACTCATTTAACTTCCAGCCTGGTCCTGTGTTGTAGTAACAATCTACACTCCTTATTTCTATGTCTCTCTCTCTCATCATCTGCTTTAATCTCCTACTTTCACATATTACTAAAAAATCAAAAGAAGTTTGGCTGTTGTTAGTGGAAGGAGGTTGTATAAGCTTAAAACTGAGACTTCAGCTAGATGGACATAGAGAGGTGCCTGAGTCTGCAGGGAGCAGGCTCCAGCAACGTGGGCTGAGTTGACATCATCCTGTGAAATATGCAATCACTCTCTTCACACTAACAGCAGTGATATTCTTAGCCTGTGGATTTGGATTTTTATGTAAAGCAGAGGGAGCATGCTTTCGTTGCAAATAATGCTGCAGTGATTACAGTTTTAGGACACAACCCTTTCCCTTTACCCAAGAAGCAGCTGCTCCCTACAGAGGGGGCAGTGTGAGAGTCAGCATTTATCTGTTTTTATATTTATTTAATTAAAGTATTGTTGACTTACAATATCATATTAGTTTCAGGTGTACTACATAGTGCTTTGATTTTTTTAATTTAAACTTTTTATTTTCTAGTGGGTTATAGCAGATTTATAATATTGTGATAGTTTCAGGTGAGTAGTGACGGGATTCAGCCACACATACACATGTATCCGTTCTCCCCCAATCTCCCCTTTATATGCCATAAAAAGTTAAGATAAAACATTAGCTTTGTTTCTTGTGTTGTACACAGCATCTTTGTATCTTATTTGTTTTATACCCAGTAGTCTGTGCCTCTTAGTCTTTGTCCCCATCTTGACCCACTTCCCCCTGCTGATAACCCCTAGTTTGTTAGCAGTTTGAATTTGGAGTCAGCAGAACCTGGATTCCTAATATGCCATGACCACACAGGTCTCAGTGTCTTTGACTGAAAGTATCCTCATTTGTAAAATGAATAACTTTGTTTACTGAGGCCTATTTGTGGTTATGGGGAAGGTCTTGATTCACCTTAGATCACAAATGCACTTAAATGTCCAACAAAGATATATTTCTAAGATTTATAAAGAACTAAGAAATAGTTCTGCACATATGTTTTATATTAAATATATTCGCATATGTATATTAAATTAAGTGTGCCAAATATCATATACATATATATATATATATTTATGTTTTATATTGCATATTATACTTTTGGCATTTAAACTTTTAAAATGTGATTTTTAATTGGAGGATAATTAACTTGCCATATTGTGATGGTTTCAGCCATACATCAACATGAATCAGCCGTAGGTATACACATGTCCCCGCCTCCTCGACTCTCTTTACCATTTCCCCACCCATCTAACACATCAAGATTGTCATAAGGCACTGGCTTTGGCTTCCCTGAGTCATATACAGCAAGATCCTACTATCTGTTTTACATATGGTGATATACATGTTTCCATACAACTTTCTCATAGTGTGAGTTTTCACTGCTGTTGAAATGACCATATAAAACACTGTACCCGGAATCTTTCTTTGAACTCAGCTTTCCAACATCAAGTAGGAAGTTGTTTTATTTATCTTAAATAAACTGTGACTACCCTAACTCAACATATTACTTATAAGAATGTTGCTAGAATCCTTAATGAAGCATTTCATTGTTTTCTTATGAGTTCATCTCTGCATGTGTTTTGAAACACCGGTTATGGCTTTGACTCCTTTAGTAGTATTTTATGATTAAGGGTGGGAGGAGCAACAGAAAAAGCCAGCCTTGATATGTGTACTGATAATTTTTTAAGCTATCAATCAAGCTCCATTTTCATTCTCACCTTCCTTCTAAGATATTTCCTTTCTTTTCTTGCCAACTTCCTGATGAAGGTGGTGCTGATATAATAGGGCCATTGATGAATTCTGTGTACTGGTCTCAGAGATTCAAAAGCCGTGCACAACAACCAAAAAATCCCCAAATCCAGTTGTCGTCACACTTGCATTAGGGATTGATTAAAGAAAAAAAGAAAGCAAAGAAAATGAAAGTGTTAGTCTCTCAGTATATCTGACTCTTTGAGACCCCGTAGACTACTGTCCACCAGGCTCCTCTGTCCATGGAATTCTCCAAGCAAGAATATTACAGTTGGTAGTGATTCTCTTCTCCAAGGGATCTTCCTGACCCAGGGATTGACCTGGGTCTCCTGCACTGCAGGCAGATTCCTTACCTTCTGAGCCACCAAGGAAGCCCCACTAGAGAAGCACCCATGTAAAAATACTGTGATAAATACTCCACTTCCAATCTTTGGAGAAACAGATAAGCTTCAGCTTTTTAGAACTTCAGATTCAAATCAGTTGTCCTGATCTTTCTTAATCTAACAAGAGTGTGAAAGAGATAGTGCCTTCAAAAGAAGGTGAAGAAGCACAATTGGAAACACATTTGTCAGAAGAATGAGCATTACCTTAGAATGATCTATTTAAAGGGAACTAGCTGCCTAAGTATGTACACCTTTAAAAGACTGGCTGAAAGGTCATATTTCCAGGGGTGTCTCTGTGACCACCATAGTCTTAGATCTGTGATGCCAGGTGGTAGCAAACTAGTGAAGATTCAATCAGAGAAGCAGAACTCTATACTGACTGTATATGGATTAGTCATTGTGAAAGCTGAGTACCTAGCTGCTCTAAGGCTGATGTCCTTATTTCTGATGCGGAGCTGATATTCGTTGGGAAGGAAGTTGAGTTTGGCATGGGGGAAGCTGATGTAAAGTGGGTGGGAGTGAGAACAAGCTGGGACCTACAAGGATAGACAGGAACCTGCATTGGTTCTTATTATTTCTGACCATAGTGAGCACTGTGTCCTACAGAAGTTTGACCTTTCATTACAAAGCTGAACACACAGATGGTCCAGAGATCAAAGAAGATGAAGGCAGGACAGGGAAGTGGATCAATAGCTGACCTGGCTGGTGGCTCAGGCCACAGGGAGCCAGCGGACAAGTGGTGGCAGTGCACGGGAGCCACCCAAGGGCTTCCGCATCATTTCACCCTCCTGACCCCACACAAGGATCTCTCTGTGCCCCTTCCTGACCACACACTTGCACAGAAGGGAATTCTAGGGCCACATGAGCACAAAGCCAACAACTATCATCTAAGATTTGTACTAGAAATTTCCTAAAAAGTTCAAACATTTAAATCAGCTTGAGGGGCTTCCCTGGTGGTCCACTGGGTAAGGACACCACCTTGCAGTACAAGGGGCGCCGGTTTGATCCCTGGCCTGGGAAGATCCCACGTGCCACAGAGCAGCTGGACCGATGTGTCCAATTACCGAGTCGGAGCTCTGGGGCGCATGCGCCCAGAGCCGGTGCTCTGACAGCAGATACTGTGATAAATACTCCACTTCCAAACTTTGGAAAAACAGATAAGCTTCAACTTTTTAGAACTTCAGATTCAAATCAGTTGTCCTGATCTTTGTTAATCTAACAAGAGTGTGAAAGAGATAGTGCCTTCAAAAGAAGGTGAAGAAGCACAATTGGAAACACATTTGTCAGAAGAATGAGCATTACCTTAGAATGATCTATTTAAAGGGAACTAGCTGCCTAAGTATGTACACCTTTAAAAGACTGGCTGAAAGGTCATATTTCCAGGGGTGTCTCTGTGACCACCATAGTCTTAGATCTGTGATGCCAGGTGGTAGCAAACTAGTGAAGATTCAATCAGAGAAGCAGAACTCTATACTGACTGTATATGGATTAGTCATTGTGAAAGCTGAGTACCTAGCTGCTCTAAGGCTGATGTCCTTATTTCTGATGCCGGAGCTGATATTCGTTGGGAAGGAAGTTGAGTTTGGCATGGGGGAAGCTGATGTAAAGTGGGTGGGAGTGAGAACAAGCTGGGACCTACAAGGATAGACAGGAACCTGCATTGGTTCTTATTATTTCTGACCATAGTGAGCACTGTGTCCTACAGAAGTTTGACCTTTCATTACAAAGCTGAACACACAGATGGTCCAGAGATCAAAGAAGATGAAGGCAGGACAGGGAAGTGGATCAATAGCTGACCTGGCTGGTGGCTCAGGCCACAGGGAGCCAGCGGACAAGTGGTGGCAGTGCACGGGAGCCACCCAAGGGCTTCCGCATCATTTCACCCTCCTGACCCCACACAAGGATCTCTCTGTGCCCCTTCCTGACCACACACTTGCACAGAAGGGAATTCTAGGGCCACATGAGCACAAAGCCAACAACTATCATCTAAGATTTGTACTAGAAATTTCCTAAAAAGTTCAAACATTTAAATCAGCTTGAGGGGCTTCCCTGGTGGTCCACTGGGTAAGGACACCACCTTGCAGTACAAGGGGCGCCGGTTTGATCCCTGGCCTGGGAAGATCCCACGTGCCACAGAGCAGCTGGACCGATGTGTCCAATTACCGAGTCGGAGCTCTGGGGCGCATGCGCCCAGAGCCGGTGCTCTGCGACAGCAGAGGCCACCGTGATGGGAGGTCCACACGGGCCAAAGAACAAAGATGGATGAAAATAGAGAAATGAAAGACCAATAGAAGTGGCCCGCCTGCTCCCCTCCCTCCCCACTCCCCCATAAATAAATAAATAAATAAATAAATAAATAAACAAAAAATAAATCAGCTTGATATAAGGCATACATGTCTTCATCGTGAGTCTATTTTTTTTTCCTTAGAACTCAAAAATACCTGATCTCTACTAGATCACTCAAATGGAATAACTGTTAAAGTCCATAAAAGACTGAAGGCAGTGGTGGTCCAGTGGGTAAAGAGTTCGCCTTGCACTGCAAGGGGCACTGGTTCGATCCCTGGCCTGGGAAAGTCCCACATGCCGAGAAGCGGCTGGGCCCGTGTGTCCAATTATGAGCCAGTGCTCTGGAGAGCATGCATCCAGAGCTGGTGCTCTGCACAGACATAGGCCACTATGATGGGAGGCCCACAATAGTCAAAGAATGAAAAGATCCATGAAAAATAAATGATAACCTAGAGGCAAAAAAAATCCAACTTAATAATTAAAGGATAAACATAAATTAAAAAAATAAATGAGAGAGGCCAAAATTTAAAGAGGAAAAATAAAAAGATTGAGGGCAGGAGGAGAAGGGAGCAACAGATGATGAGCTGACTGCATGGCATCACCGACTCAACAGACAAGTTTGAGCAAACTCCCAAACAGTAAGGGGCAGGGAAGCCTGGAATGCTGCAGTCCATGGAATGGTAAAGAGTCAGACATGACTTAGCAACAACAACAAAATTATATTACAAGATGGTGCCAGTTCTCTATGTGAAGTTATACAATAGGGGCAAAGTTTACCTATATCCTCAGATTAAACACTATTGAGCCCTCATCCCACTGATTTGGAGAAGTCCACTCTTCATTTCTCTAAGTTTCACTCACAGGATCTTACAGTGTTGGTGTGCCAACAGCCATAAAGAAAGGAAGGTGAGACTCCATTCTTCACTGCTGCTGCTACTGCCTCTGTGTGTCACTATTCTCAACTGGAAAAGTTAGCTGTCACAAGGTGTAAAGCGGGTCCTTCAGGGTCTTCATCCACACGCATGGTGCCCGAGCAACTGGGTCAGGAAGGGAATGAGTGCTACACACCTGTTATACAACCTGACATAAAAACTGGTAGGTTGCCATTATGTCTGGGATGCTAGGACTAGTTCCCCTTTTCATTACAGTCCTCTCCTTTTAGGGATTTGTGCATCCCAGTCATAACTCTAGGTCCTACAGACATCACTTAAAAACATGGAAACTCAATGGGAAGGAGTCTAGATCATGATCCTTTCATTCCCAGTAGGTCTCTGGCTTCATAAGCAAATACGTCCACTTTCTTACCAAACAATAAGGTGGGGAAAAGATACTTTAAGTGACTCAGTGCTAAAGAATCTGCCTGCCAATGCAGGAGACACAGGATCAATCCCTGTGTTGGGAAGATCCCCTGGAGAAGGAAATGGCAACCCACTCCAGTATTCTTGCCTGGGAAATTCTATGAACAGAGGAACATGGATGACTACCATCTATGGGGTCACAAAGAGTCAGATGCAACTTAGCGACTAAACAACCATACTCCAAGATAAATGGTCAACACTATTTCTAGAAATGGAGTGAAGCAAGCAATTTTTATGTGCACGTTCCCTTATTTAAATACACACATACATACTTAGAAATTAAAGTTATGCCTCACTGGGCATCATGCTGTAAATGATAGCAGGAAAAGAAAAAAAGCATTACTTGAAAAGGTTATTTTGTTAGTAATTCCAGCTGAACGTTTGGTAGTTAAGTTTTATTGCAAGCAAGAAAGATTGCAGTGGGATGAAAATTACTCATTGCAAGCAGGAATTATAAAATACCTTTCTGTTAGCACATATATAACTCACCCTCACCTACCATTATCGAATCTGGGCACTGCCAGAGATATCTAAATTTAACATGACAAACAACAGATGGAGAGAAACATCACCCCTGTAGGTTCTCAGGGTGTGAACCATGATTCGTTAAGGGGGAAATTAAGGGTCATAAACAAATTGGTAGTGCAGAACGGAGGCTGTGCTAAAGATTTAGAGACAGGAAGGAAGGAGGGAGGGGAAAATAGAAGGAAAGAAGGGAAGGAATGGGGGGGGGGAGAAAGTTATTAAATCACTACTGAATTGTCTCAAGGAAAGATGGAAAGGAATTTTGTAGGGTTAGAATTCAGATGACATGGAGGAGGCAGATATTAAATGAAGAAAATTGAAATACTATTTTCCCCTGGAAAATTCTTACCTTTAAAGCATTTAAGTGCTACACACCTGTTATACAACCTGACATAAAAACTGGTAGGTTGCCATTATGTCTGGGATGCTAGGACTAGTTCCCCTTTTCATTACAGTCCTCTCCTTTTAGGGATTTGTGCATCCCAGTCATAACTCTAGGTCCTACAGACATCACTTAAAAACATGGAAACTCAATGGGAAGGAGTCTAGATCATGATCCTTTCATTCCCAGTAGGTCTCTGGCTTCATAAGCAAATACGTCCACTTTCTTACCAAACAATAAGGTGGGGAAAAGATACTTTAAGTGACTCAGTGCTAAAGAATCTGCCTGCCAATGCAGGAGACACAGGATCAATCCCTGTGTTGGGAAGATCCCCTGGAGAAGGAAATGGCAACCCACTCCAGTATTCTTGCCTGGGAAATTCTATGAACAGAGGAACATGGATGACTACCATCTATGGGGTCACAAAGAGTCAGATGCAACTTAGCGACTAAACAACCATACTCCAAGATAAATGGTCAACACTATTTCTAGAAATGGAGTGAAGCAAGCAATTTTTATGTGCACGTTCCCTTATTTAAATACACACATACATACTTAGAAATTAAAGTTATGCCTCACTGGGCATCATGCTGTAAATGATAGCAGGAAAAGAAAAAGCATTACTTGAAAAGGTTATTTTGTTAGTAATTCCAGCTGAACGTTTGGTAGTTAAGTTTTATTGCAAGCAAGAAAGATTGCAGTGGGATGAAAATTACTCATTGCAAGCAGGAATTATAAAATACCTTTCTGTTAGCACATATATAACTCACCCTCACCTACCATTATCGAATCTGGGCACTGCCAGAGATATCTAAATTTAACATGACAAACAACAGATGGAGAAACATCACCCCTGTAGGTTCTCAGGGTGTGAACCATGATTCGTTAAGGGGGAAATTAAGGGTCATAAACAAATTGGTAGTGCAGAACGGAGGCTGTGCTAAAGATTTAGAGACAGGAAGGAAGGAGGGAGGGGAAAATAGAAGGAAAGAAGGGAAGGAATGGGGGGGGGGAGAAAGTTATTAAATCACTACTGAATTGTCTCAAGGAAAGATGGAAAGGAATTTTGTAGGGTTAGAATTCAGATGACATGGAGGAGGCAGATATTAAATGAAGAAAATTGAAATACTATTTTCCCCTGGAAAATTCTTACCTATTTTGGGAGCTATTCTTAGCATGTAAAGGATTAAGGTGGCCTCAGGGATAGTAGAGGAGAAAGGAAAAGCTGGTTTGCTATTTCAGGGTTTTTATTTTAAAATGTGTCCATTCAATCAATAGAAAACAAATGTGATTAGAAAAATTACTACAGCCTCCCCTCACCGTTTATTTTTCCAGACAGGGTGGGGACTGCAGGGTCATCTTTCTTGCATTTAAAAGTTTCCTCTTCTTGAGTAAATCATATTTTGTAAAGTTCTTATCCAATTCCATTCTTTTTATTTTCTTTTGTTTTGGCAAAAAATATTCATAGCAACTTCATATCTTGAAAATTAGCTTAGAAAATGTTGCTATAACTTGTCACTTACTGTGCTTTTCTTATTACTTTCTATACTTTTTTGGAAGTTGAATTCACTACCTTTGGAATTATTGAGGAATGATTTCTGCACTTTCAAATATAATGTGGTACTGTGTTTGTATGAGCACTGGCACTTCAAGAGGATAAAGTGATTCAGGCAAACGTTAAAAGTGGTTTTAATATAGTAGAAGCATAATGAAGTGATTATGGCTGTTCCTTACACATATCTGTGGAAATTTCTTTGGAATTGCAAATGAATTTAAGAGGAAATATATATTCTCTTATTTATTTAAATACAACTGTTTTTTTTTTAATATTTATTTCTTTATTTTAAAGTTTTTTATAGAGTTTTGTTGTTCACAGTAAATACAACTGTTGTAACTAATAAGTCATAGCTCTTCAAATAATAATTCTTCAGTAATCATTGCCTCTTGAGCCTGTGATCATTGACACCACAATGGTTATGAAATACAGTAATTTTTATTAAGTCTGGTGAAATCAATAGAGTGATTCACATGTGATGATGGGAGAAAAATCAAATCAAAATTATGACCCTAGCTAATTTCTCACTGATGAGTTCAGGAACTATAGCAAAACCCATCAAATTGTTGGGAGGCAGGAGGGCTTTCCTTTACCACATTTCAATCACCAACTTTAGCATTAAAGAATTTATTGATTTTCTTTGTATTTTCCACTAGAAACTGGTCATAGTAGGGAGCATATTTGATTGTGAACATTTGTATATCAGCAAAATGTATAAAGTCCACCCACTGAACACATTCAGTAAATATTAAGGATGCACTTTGTATTAGACACCATGTTAAAGAAAACAAGGAAGACAAGGTGCCCACCCTAATGGTATCTGGATGTTTAGTGGTGAAGACAGACATGCACATGGCCAGTTCTGATGTTCTGGAGAGAGATGTATGGTGAGTGTAGATGAAGTAAGTACAGGATGTCATAGCATCACTGAGGAAGAGTACCTAAGCAGGTCAGGGGTCCATGAAAAGCTTCCAGGAGGAAGAAGTATCTGTACTGAGACTTTAAGGAAGAAGGGGAGGTGGGTGGTTAGGAAAATATGTTCCTTACCAATGAAAGGATAAATGAGGTAGTGCTTGTCAAATGCTCAATAATTAACTGTTTGTTTGTTTTTCTTTATTGTTCCCTTTTTCAGTGCTACCAATATTTCATTAATTCTACCTTTTCTGGTACTTCAAAAGAATTTTCCTTTCATCATCTGAGAAAAAGAAAACAGAGGTTCTACCCTCTCAGGAATGCCATGTAGTGTTGCTGAGGGTCGCCATTTGAACCTGGAAAATCCGTAAACTCATAATTGCTTGACTTTGTAAAGAAGAAACACCATTTTTTATGACTTTAGTGGTTGAATTCCGAGTGAACAATGGTTCATCCTCTTTATGAAGGAGGGAGGCATGGGAAAAAGAGGATCACACACGAGCTAAGATTATTCACCCAGCAAACAATATCTTCTCCAAGGTTAGACTTGAGTATTGACATTTTAACAGGAAGGGAGGGGAAAAAGCATTAAGGGACTCTTATGCAATATCTTCCAGTAATTTGACTTTGAGTGCTTAAATGTACCAATCTATTTAAGGTACAAGAGAGTGAAACAAAGGAATTAGGCACTGTAAAAAGTTTTTGCCAGAACGATATGACATTTGTTCACAGTCTCTTTTTTAGAGAGTGGAAACACAGGCCCTTCTGAATTGAAAAACCTAACTCTCTATTTTTCAGAGTCAAGAACACAACTCTCCTTCCATGCCCATGGACCTTGGAAAATAACAATCTATGTATACTTGAAATACTCCTAAATTTGATAAACTCATTTAACTCAGAATTAAGTTACTAACCACTTAGAGAGATAAGCAGGTATTGAGAGTCAGCTTTGAATCATGAATGCAGTCTCTGTATAGCCTAGAGCTTGAAGGCCTCTGTTTCCACACTGCAAAATGAGAGGTGGCGGAGGTAGTGTTGCAAGTGGATAGGGTTATTGGTCAATGAAACACCAAGTTATCATGTGGCACAGTGCGACTGGTATAAACGCACTAATAAAAATATTTTGGCACATTTAAAGTCAAGTTGTTCAGTTGTGTCCAACTCTTAGGGACCCCATGGATGAGCCATGGAATTCTCCAGTCAAGAATACTGGAGCATAGCCTATCCTTCAGGGGATCTTCCCAACCCTGGGATTGAACCCCAGCCTCCTGCATTGAAGGCAGCTTCTTTCCTGTCTGAGCCACCAGGGAAGCCTGAGTGGGTGGCCTATTCCTTCTCTAGGGGATCTTCATGACCTAGAAGTCAAACTGGGGTCTCCTGCATTGCAGGCAAATTCTTTACCAGCTGAACTACCAGAGAAGCCCATTTAAGGGTAAATTTAAATGTTATCATGAAAATTAATTTAGGTAAAATAACTCTTTTTTATATAATATTTCTGGGTAAATATTTATGTAAAATATTTTGTTAAGGTATGTCTATTACTATTTCTATTAAATCCATCATATTAGAAATATTTATATTTCACTTCTCTTAGAGAAGTGTGAAATCCAATGCTTACAATTGAATTGATGAACATTCAATAATAAAATAATAAAAACAGTAACAAAGCAGAACTGACAGGTAATGTCTATGGAATCTTTGCTAAGTGCTCAAACTCATCTCTAATGTGACAAGAGCCCCACAAAGCCCTTCCTTGTTAAGTTTCTGTGGACATGTGAATCCTGAGACCTCACTCAAAGAAAATAAGTATCCTGCTCAAGAAAACATAACTTGGAAATGGCATGATCTGAATTTGAGTTATCTTGTCCCCTAAGAATACTTGTTTTAACATTGTATGATACTATTTTTTATTATCTTTGTCACCAAAGTTCTTTACATCTCTACTGCTGAGGTCCATAGTAAGAATCATTCAGTAAATTTCAACAGCTATCTACTAGGTGTAAGACACTGTTGAGTTACAGATTTCCTTTTCGAGATATCTTTGCACTGTTGTTGTGTCTCCTTCACTTTGAGCACATTAATTCTCTTTGTCGACAGATTTTGTGTCCAAATGTCTGTCCCAATTCTGAGTTTGACAGCGCAATCTTCATTTGTCAATTCTAAGCCTTGGCTTAGATAACATGAAATATGTATGGGTATTTTACACAATTCAGCCACGGTCATGTATAAGTAAAGGCATTCTATCAAAAATACATTGTGTCAGAAAGATACAAAAATCCATACATGACAAGTTACAGGCTCCTTTTCACTGTAAGTATTCTTATTCATAGAATGCAAAAAAAAAAAAATGATTTTTAATTCAAAGGGGTCCTCGTATGTATTCTTGAATTGAGAATACATATGAAACGACATGCTTCCCTGGTAGCCTAGATGGTAAGAATCTGCCTGCAATACAGGAGACCTGGGTTCAATCCCTGGGTTGGGAAGATCCCCTGGACAAAGGAATGGAGACCCACTCCAGTAGTCTTGTCTGGAGAAACACATGGACAGAGCGGGCCTGTTGGGCTATATAGTCCATGAAGTCACAAAGAGTCTGGACATGGCTTATTGACTAACACTTTCACTTTCTTTCATGATAAAACACATCATCCATGAGGCACAATCACTGGAAATCAGCAGGTAAGTGGTTCAGCTAAGTAATTCATTACATACTGAATACTTGCTTTTTTCCTTTTATTAATTTAACAAATATCTATTGATTCCCTATATGTGTGTTAGTCACTCAGTTGAGTCCAACTCTTTGCGACCTCATGCCCTGTAGCCCACAAGGCTCCTTTGACCATGGAATATCCAGACAGTGATAATTGAGTGGATTACCATTCTCTGCTCCAGGGGATCTTCCTGATCCAGGGATTGAGCCCAGGTCACCAGCATTACAGGTACATTCTTTTACTGACTGAGCAACCACAGAACCCCATTGATTCCATACTATGTATAAAAAACTTGGCCCAAAATTGAGAAAAACAATTATGAAATGTTAAATGTGGTATCTCCTTCCTCCCTAAATAACTCATAGCCCTCTACCATGATAGAATTTGTCAGTGTTGATGACAGAGGTAGTGCTGTTATGAAATCACTAACATTTAATGTGTCTGTTAGGTTCCAGGCCTTGAGGTAATGCCTTATCTTAGTGAAGTCTCATTTGAATTAATTCATTTAAAATGGAAGATTATTTTTAAATAGGATTGAGATAACTAGGTAGCTTTGTGATCAGGAAAAGGGAGAAAAGACAATGGTTTATAATATACATAAAGTTAAATCCCAAAATAGAGTATATATTAAGTAGTTATTAAATAGAAAAAAAAGTTACAGGCTCCTTTTCACTGTAAGTATTCTTATTCATAGAATGCAAAAAAAAAAAAATGATTTTTAATTCAAAGGGGTCCTCGTATGTATTCTTGAATTGAGAATACATATGAAACGACATGCTTCCCTGGTAGCCTAGATGGTAAGAATCTGCCTGCAATACAGGAGACCTGGGTTCAATCCCTGGGTTGGGAAGATCCCCTGGACAAAGGAATGGAGACCCACTCCAGTAGTCTTGTCTGGAGAAACACATGGACAGAGCGGGCCTGTTGGGCTATATAGTCCATGAAGTCACAAAGAGTCTGGACATGGCTTATTGACTAACACTTTCACTTTCTTTCATGATAAAACACATCATCCATGAGGCACAATCACTGGAAATCAGCAGGTAAGTGGTTCAGCTAAGTAATTCATTACATACTGAATACTTGCTTTTTTCCTTTTATTAATTTAACAAATATCTATTGATTCCCTATATGTGTGTTAGTCACTCAGTTGAGTCCAACTCTTTGCGACCTCATGCCCTGTAGCCCACAAGGCTCCTTTGACCATGGAATATCCAGACAGTGATAATTGAGTGGATTACCATTCTCTGCTCCAGGGGATCTTCCTGATCCAGGGATTGAGCCCAGGTCACCAGCATTACAGGTACATTCTTTTACTGACTGAGCAACCACGGAACCCCATTGATTCCATACTATGTATAAAAAACTTGGCCCAAAATTGAGAAAAACAATTATGAAATGTTAAATGTGGTATCTCCTTCCTCCCTAAATAACTCATAGCCCTCTACCATGATAGAATTTGTCAGTGTTGATGACAGAGGTAGTGCTGTTATGAAATCACTAACATTTAATGTGTCTGTTAGGTTCCAGGCCTTGAGGTAATGCCTTATCTTAGTGAAGTCTCATTTGAATTAATTCATTTAAAATGGAAGATTATTTTTAAATAGGATTGAGATAACTAGGTAGCTTTGTGATCAGGAAAAGGGAGAAAAGACAATGGTTTATAATATACATAAAGTTAAATCCCAAAATAGAGTATATATTAAGTAGTTATTAAATAATTTAAAAATTAGAAGAAAACTAAACAGTTTCTTAGAAGAATGATAATAATATGTCCCTCAGATTTGACACTACAGAATAAAATATGAAATGGTAACTAGATCAAATAAAATGAAATATTTAAATTTTTATACAATAAAAATTCAAGATTAGAAGATAATTAGTACAAATGTCAAATGAGTATCATAAATATCTGATCTCAAGTTTTAAAAATAGCAAAAACCTCAAAACCAAAAAGAGATGAAAGATGGACAGCTAAGTCACACACAAAAAATGAAAATTACAAAACAGTACACCTTGATAGGTAAGAAAATAAAATACTAAGACAGAGGTGAAAGTCACTCAGTCATGTCTAATTCTTTGTGACCCTATGATCTGTCCAAGGAATGCTCTAGGCAAGAATACTGGAGTGGGTTGCCATTCCCTTCTCCAGGTGACCTTCCAAACCCAGGGATTCAACCAGGGTCTTCTGTATTGGCGGGCAGATTCTTTAGTGTCTGAGCTACCAGGGAAGTTCAACAATGGAAACAATAAGGAACAATTACTGTGTGTCAGGCACTGGGCAACACTTTATTGATGTTAAATTATTTAATCCTAAACCATAAGTATAAAAGTATGCCTTCTCCTTCCCATTTTATAGATAACAAAACTGAGGAATAAAGTCTCTTTTTAAAGACTGAAATTGAAGCTTAAATCCAGTAGCTTGCCTGGGGCCATGCTCCTTTATGGGGCAGAGCTGAGGCTAACATCTGGTGGGTGGGTGGGATGGGGTCTAGATTCCTCTTAACCACTGTGTTTCTGTCAGTGGTCCCTTGTTCTATAACTGAGTGTTACTCAGGGCCATGGAGAAACAAAATACACGGGTAAAAATGACTGGGACCCAGTGTCCTGAAAGGAGTCTGTAGTCTGAGTACAATTTGCCTTTGCTAAGTATGGGTGCTTCTGCCATCTGAAGTCAGGGGCCAAAGGTACGAAAAGTTCTGCCTGGCATTTCTATTTAACAAAGAATTGTATCTCGCAAGATTCCAGTTCCGTCTCTCTTTGTAGGTGATCCCTTACACCTCTTTGTTCCAATGAGAGCAGAATCTTTGATGCCTCCCACCTGAACTTGTCCCTTTGTGGCTTTATTCACACTGTTGTTTAGTTGCTAAGTGATATCAGACTCTGTGCCATTTGCCTTTTCTCTCTGCTTGGAATGAATGTCCTTCTCATTCTCCTTTTATCTGAGTCTCATTTACCTTTGATAACCTAAGTCCTCTCTTCTCAAACTGACTAATTCCCTGATACCTCTCCTTCATGAAATTCTAAAGCATGGTTCATAGCACACAATGTAACATCTCATGGAATACTGTTTCATTTTGTTTTGACAGTGTCCTGTGTATAGGTCTTATTTCCCCATTTAGAGTTTAACCTGCCAAGCATTGGAATTCTGAACTATTTCCTGGATCTCCATGGTTCCCAGGACCATACTGGTCACACAGATAATGATTTTTAGAAACACAGGCATTCTCTAGGGCAGCTTTTTTCAGGGAAAAGTTAATTCATCGCAGGTCAGAAATCTAGTGTGTTTAGAGCTCCTTGTTATGCAGATTTCCGAATTACGAAAGCACTTTCTCTCCTGTGTTTGGCCTACTCTGCTCTTTGATATGTCTTCTGCTTACAAACTCTGCATAATAAACATATTACACACTATAAACTAAAACAAAAATACCCTTCAACCCCGCCACCTAGTATAACCACAATTTTTGCATTTACATCAAGACGTATACTTTCATACCCACTTTTGTTTTTAACACATTTTACTCTTGGCCATGCTCCTTTATGGGGCAGAGCTGAGGCTAACATCTGGTGGGTGGGTGGGATGGGGTCTAGATTCCTCTTAACCACTGTGTTTCTGTCAGTGGTCCCTTGTTCTATAACTGAGTGTTACTCAGGGCCATGGAGAAACAAAATACACGGGTAAAAATGACTGGGACCCAGTGTCCTGAAAGGAGTCTGTAGTCTGAGTACAATTTGCCTTTGCTAAGTATGGGTGCTTCTGCCATCTGAAGTCAGGGGCCAAAGGTACGAAAAGTTCTGCCTGGCATTTCTATTTAACAAAGAATTGTATCTCGCAAGATTCCAGTTCCGTCTCTCTTTGTAGGTGATCCCTTACACCTCTTTGTTCCAATGAGAGCAGAATCTTTGATGCCTCCCACCTGAACTTGTCCCTTTGTGGCTTTATTCACACTGTTGTTTAGTTGCTAAGTGATATCAGACTCTGTGCCATTTGCCTTTTCTCTCTGCTTGGAATGAATGTCCTTCTCATTCTCCTTTTATCTGAGTCTCATTTACCTTTGATAACCTAAGTCCTCTCTTCTCAAACTGACTAATTCCCTGATACCTCTCCTTCATGAAATTCTAAAGCATGGTTCATAGCACACAATGTAACATCTCATGGAATACTGTTTCATTTTGTTTTGACAGTGTCCTGTGTATAGGTCTTATTTCCCCATTTAGAGTTTAACCTGCCAAGCATTGGAATTCTGAACTATTTCCTGGATCTCCATGGTTCCCAGGACCATACTGGTCACACAGATAATGATTTTTAGAAACACAGGCATTCTCTAGGGCAGCTTTTTTCAGGGAAAAGTTAATTCATCGCAGGTCAGAAATCTAGTGTGTTTAGAGCTCCTTGTTATGCAGATTTCCGAATTACGAAAGCACTTTCTCTCCTGTGTTTGGCCTACTCTGCTCTTTGATATGTCTTCTGCTTACAAACTCTGCATAATAAACATATTACACACTATAAACTAAAACAAAAATACCCTTCAACCCCGCCACCTAGTATAACCACAATTTTTGCATTTACATCAAGACGTATACTTTTTCATACCCACAGAATAGAAGTAAATTAGACATACTTTTTATAATTTTTTTCACTTAATATTTCATGAGCATCGACCCATATTAATGAACATACTAAACATTAAACATTTTTAAACAGATGGATAATATTCTACTTTATGAATGAACCCTCATTTGTGTTGGGCATTTCAATCGCTCATTAGTTTCACAAATACATACCCATCACTTGCTATATGACATGCCCTGTTCTAAGTGTGAGGAGTATGATCTATACAAACTCTCTGCCCACCAGAGTCTTATGTTCTAAATAAAGCCACGGAGAGGACGTGTTTCCAGTCCATGTTTCTTATCAAGACTGATTCAGTGATTTTTAGCTGGAGTGACTGATTTTCCAGGGCAATCTATCCTCAGTGGACACAAGGTAGTCTCTGGAGAGATTTTCCATTGTCAGCTTGCTGGGATGGTGGGTTTACAGGGATCTAGTGGGTAGAGGCCAAGAATGCTGCTGGACAAGCTCTGGTGCACAGGAGAGCATGCTCTCCCCGAGACAAAAAGCTTACCTGGTCTAAACATCAATAGTGTCAAGGCTGAAAACTATGGTTCTACTTTGAGACAATAAACCCCTAATCAAACAAATACACTTATAATTTGGTCTTACTGTATAGAAGCCTTAATATGTTGAGTCACATTGCTAAGAACTCTATTTTCCCTTACTACCTTTGTCTACCTTTTGATATCCAGAGGCCACCAATTAGAACCTACCCTTGTGCTTCCCTGGTGGTTCTGTGGTTGAGAATCCGCCTGCCAATGTAGGAGACACAGATTAGATTCCTGACCCAGAAAAATGAGGACCCCTGCCATAACTATTGAAGCCCTCATGCCCTTGAGCCCATGCTTTGCAACAAGAGAAGCCACTCCAATAAGAAGCCTACACATTGCAACCACAGTAGCCTGCACAGCAGTGAAAAACCCAGTGCAGCCCGTAAATAAATTAATAACATTATTAAAGAAAAGAACTTACTCTTTAATTGAAAACAAGACTGTTAAATTACAGAATTGCAGGCACAAAGAATAAATGAGGGAAGGTGACTGGGCAGAGAGATTTGAGAGAATTCTAGTTCTCTTAGTATTCACTATCGGATTTATCATAAGTAAGGGGTTGTGGTTTGAGGATTAAGGTGGGTTAAATAACGTTTCATTACCGGAAAATTAACTCAAGTCATCTTGCTTCCATTGCCATAACTTTTAGGAAAATTTCCTTCAGAAAAAGAGCAAGTATTGAACTGAGTGTAAAAATCAATGCTTTAAATTTCATTCCTTTCTTATAAAGTAAAGGAAGTTATTTCATATATATTTTGAAACTATATTTTGTTTGACCTAGAAAGGGGAATGAATAATTTACAGAGGACATGGTGAAAATTACACAGGTGGCCATATAAGTGTATCTTATAAACGTAGATTTGGTGCCAGAGTGAATCATTTATAGTATATAACTTGGTAGACATATGAATTCAAACTTTACCCTGAGAATTTCTTCTGGGGGAAAAGCAGTTAGGAAAGCATAGAAAGAAAACATGAACACAACCAAAACAAAATTGTAATAAAACCTCTCACATGTATACCTTTGAGGGATTAATAATTATTATATATTTTGCTGTCACAAAACTGAAATGGTCCTTGTTAAATATGGAGGATTCATGAAATGACATGTATACAGCCAATTTGAATATTCATAGGGTGTAATAGTCAAGTAATACTCTCTCTTTCCCACTTTCTGCAGTACAATGGCTATGATGGAATTGCATGTATATCCAACATACAATAGAGTCTTATTAATTCCTTAAACCTGAAAACTTCAATATGTTCAATCGGAATCTCTAGTATTCTACTGTGTTAAATCAATTTTTTGGACACCTTTTAATTGACCTTGTTCATGAGTTTTGGAATGGTCTATTTTAGGTTTGCCACTCATTTAGAAAGCAAGATTTTTATATAATCTAAATGAAACGTTCATAATATAAGAAAGACTTGAATTTAAGTTAGCATTTTTAATCTCCCATTTTTTCAAATCCAGATCCTCAAATAAATATTTGGCTGATTGACAGGGAGTAGGTGTTACCTTCTAATTTGAAAATAAATTTTAATTTAACTTTCACATTGTTGAAGAAAAGTATTACTATTCACTCAATAATTAGACTTAATTGGTGTGAGGATTTAAATGGTACCTTGCCATCAAATATTTCCAACTGTGTGTATTTCACAACTTTAAATGAACTCCTGAGACCACAGCTTCAAGATATATCTTACCAGCCTGTGGTATACTTTTATAGCAAGCAAATTTAAAAGCCCAATTGCTGATTTTCAAAAATAAAATTCAAAACCAAATATAAAATACTACGTTTTCTATTTTGATCCCTGGATTACACGTGATATTTATTTTTTGATAGCTTTTGACTATTTATGTTGCTTTATTCTTTTTATTTTCATCAGCATCATCATTAAATGGTTAGCAATCAATATGACACCAAAAGCCCAAGCAGTGAAAGCAGTATTAGACAAATGGGACACCATCAAATTAAAAAGCTTTTGCACAGCAGAGAGAACAATTAACAGAGCAAAAGAGCAACCTACAGAATGAGATGAAATATTTGCAAAAGATATATCTGATAAAGGATTCTTATTCAAATAGCAAAATTCAAATAATCATTTAAAGTGGACAAGGGACTTGTATAGACATTTCTTCAAAGAAGAAATACAGATGGCCAATGGGCAGAAGAAAGGACACTCAACACCACTGATCATCAGAGAAAAATCAAAGCCACAATTAGATATTACCTCACACCTATCAGAATGTCTATTTCTAAAGAAAAACAGACCAAAACAAATATTTGTGAGGATGTAGATCAACTGGAACTCTCATACACTTAGTAGGAATGTAAAATGGTGTAGCCTCTTTGAAACACAGTATGGAGACTCCTTAAAAATTTAAAAAATAGAATTACCAGATGATCCAGCAATGCTGCTTCTGGCTATATAACCAAAAGAATTGAAATAAGGATCTATAAGAAATATATGCACTCCCCCTGTTCATTGATGCATTATTCACAATAGCCAAGATATGGAAACAACCTAATGTTCACTGATGATGAATGGATAAAGAAAAGGTGGTCTATATGCATATATACATATCACACACACACGCACAGTGTTATATCATTCAGCCTTAGAAAAAGAAGGATATTTTGCCATATATGATAACATGGATGAACCCAGAAGACATTTCACACAGTGAAGTTAGCTGGACACAGAGGGATAAACGTTGGATGATTCTACTTATAGGAAATCTTTAAAATAGTCCAACTTATAGAAATAGAAAGTAGAATGGTGGTTACTAGGACTGAGAGAATGGGGAAATGAAGGGACTGCTTTTCAAATGGTATCCAATTGCAGTTATGCAAGAAGAGTAAATTCTAAAGATCTGCTGTACAACACTGTGGTTACAGTAAACAACACTGTATTGCATGCTTAAGGATATGTTGAGAGGGCTGATCTCATATGAAGTGTTTTTGCCACAATGAAAACATTAAAAATAATCTATAAATCATATCTGCCATTTGTTAAAAATCTCTTATTTCAAATATTCTGTCAGACTCATTAATACATTAAAAGTGCCTCACGATGATATTTTATGAAACACTGCATTTTATGAAACATATCATTGCTATTTTAAAAGAAGAATGTGAATTCCAAGAAAGTATGATAAATATTGCTTTGTCTGACTAATACAATTTTGCCCATTCTACCCCTTGATCTCATGCCATCTTCCCAAAGATGGGAACATGCCCTAGGCTGGAATATTAAAACATCTAGAGGGAGAGACTGTGCAATAAACATGTGACCAAACTCTGGTGTATTTTTCTGATTGAAACTAGTGAAGAAGACTTCTATTAGGTCATGTAACTAAATACAAGTGAACCTGATAGGGACAGCAGCCAGATTTCCTGCTTTGCATACAAAGATAACAAATCAAGCTTGACAGAAGAAATGGAGAGGTCTACCAAAGCATTTTTAATATTAATAACGTGAAAGTGTAGATCCAGTTATAATCAGAGTTCCTCAGTGTTGGCATCTCTAGCATTTGGGGCTCAGTATTTCTTCCTGGTGGTGGTAGAGAGTGCTGTCCTGTGCTGGCCTCTACCTGGCTCTAGATGCCAGTACCGCCCGCTTTCTTGCAATTGTAACAACAAAAATATCTTTAGACATTGTCAAACACCTCCTGGGGGTGGTAATTAAGAGAGTCAAAGTCACCATCTACTGAGAACTACTAAATCATAATCAAGATGGTCATCTGCTGTTATATATGTAAATATTCAAGCTAGGAAATCTTCCCCATTAGCTGAAACTAATCTGCATTTGTTTTTTTGTAAATCACATCCAAAGGAAATCTTGAGATAGGTAATTATCAAAGCACTGGGATGGGTGTATGCCATAAGGAAAACCGAAGATTTCACATGCACATATGTTGAGTTAATTAGTTAGCTAGTGTTAGTCACTCAGTTGTGTCTGACTCTGCAACTTCCATGGACTATGGCCTGCAAGGTTCCTCTGTCCGTGGAAGTCTCCAGGCAAGAACATTGGAGTGGGTAGCTAATTTTGTTCTCCAGGGCATCCTCCTGAGCCAGGGATCAAACCCAGGTCTCCTGCATTGCAGGCAGATTCTTTACCATCTGAGCTACCAGGAAAGCCCCAGTGGATGTATATAAAAGAGCAAAAGAGAGACAAGGATGCAACGAGTCTTAAGAGTGATTTTTTTTTTCCAGATCATTGACCTATGAAATAGATTCACCCAGGTGTGTTTCTGAAGAAACATATTCTGATTCAGCTATGCTTGGACAATGTTTGGTTGAACAAGTAAAGCTGCTTTAGTTTTTATTTTTTAGAATAGAATGTTTAGAGATTTTAGTAAGATAGTGTGATTTAATTATCACAAACTCCTCAAATTTCTTTGCTCAATTATTTTTAGCAGCTTATGCTAACATCTTTCATGACTTAACACTCTGCAGAATTCAAAGTGATGACTGTAATGGCCTTCCCAAGACCAAGGCATGGAAGATAGAACAGGGTGAGGGATAAAGAATGGAGAGTCCTCTGCATGAGGAGATGCAGACAGAAGTCTGAATGCATGGAATCTTATAGAGCCCTTTGTTGTGGAGGTGTATCTGCATTTAGAGAGAAGTGGAGAATTACAATGAGAGGGTTTGGTCATTTTCCCCAAAAAGCAAACAGAGAGTTAATGAAAAGAATAACCTGACCTCGGATGACTTTGGGAAATCTTTCTTTCCTGGGGAGAGTAAATTAGAGCAGGGTGAGACTGCAGGCAACGGAACCCGCTAGGATCACAAGGGAAGTGGAATGGGTTTTGAATAATTAGTAGCAGTAACAATGGATGGGATAGAGTGATTTGAGAAATGTTAATGCAAAATATTGTACACTGGTAATCTGCCATTTTTCATTGCCATTTTAAACCATTTTGGAAGCTCATTTTAATTTCAAAGACTATATAGTTTGTTGTTTTTTTTTTTTCCTTTTTTTTGTTGTTCACACCAGTGAGCCAAATTCTCTGAGAAGGTACAAACAGTCCGGATGGCTTAGATTTTGGCCTCAGGAGAAGAAGAAATGTCTTTAAGAAATGTTTCTAGGTTGCCACAGAGCACGAGCTCTGTTCCTTGCATCATACAACAAATCCCCACTGGCTATCTATTTTTTAAAATTTTTTATTTATTTATCTTTTGGGGGGTGGGGTGGGGAGGGAGGGGAGCAGGCGGGCCACTTCTATTGGTCTTTCATTTCTCTATCTTCATCCGTCTTTGTTCTTTGACTCCTGTGGGCCTCCCATCGCGGTGGCCTCTGTTGTCGCAGAGCACCGGCTCTGGGTGCACGCGCCCCAGAGCTCCAGCTCGGTAACTGGACACATCAGTCCAGTCGCTCCGCGGCACGTGGGATCTTCCCAGGCCAGGGATCGAACCGGTGCCCCTTGCACTGTAAGGCGGTGTCCTTACCCACTGGACCATCAGGGAAGCCCTGGCTATCTATTTTATATATGGTAATGTATATGTTTCCATACTACTCTCTTAAGTCACCCCACCCTCTCCTTTCCCTCCTGTGATTAAAAGTCTGTTCTCTATGTCTGCATCTCTTTTGCTGCCCTGCAAATAGGATCATCAGTATCATCTTTCTAGACTCTGTATATATGCATTAATACAACCCAGAGGGATGAGATGGGGAGGAAGGCGGGAGGGAAGTTTAAGAGGAAGGGAATATGTGTATGCCTCTGGCTGATTCATGTTGATGTATGGCAGAAAACATCACAATACTGTAAAATAATTATCCTCCAATTGAAATAAAACAAAATTAGAAAAAATGTAGCAAAAAATCCCCAAAAAGCTAAAAGTGGGGTCTGGTTGCTCACTTCTCAAAAACCATAAAGAGGCAAGCTTGAGGGCTTTGCTGGTGGTCCAGTGGGTAAACAGTCTGCCTTGCAGTACCAGGGCGTAACAATGGATGGGATAGAGTGATTTGAGAAATGTTAATGCAAAATATTGTACACTGGTAATCTGCCATTTTTCATTGCCATTTTAAACCATTTTGGAAGCTCATTTTAATTTCAAAGACTATATAGTTTGTTGTTTTTTTTTTTTCCTTTTTTTTGTTGTTCACACCAGTGAGCCAAATTCTCTGAGAAGGTACAAACAGTCCGGATGGCTTAGATTTTGGCCTCAGGAGAAGAAGAAATGTCTTTAAGAAATGTTTCTAGGTTGCCACAGAGCACGAGCTCTGTTCCTTGCATCATACAACAAATCCCCACTGGCTATCTATTTTTTAAAATTTTTTATTTATTTATCTTTTGGGGGGTGGGGTGGGGAGGGAGGGGAGCAGGCGGGCCACTTCTATTGGTCTTTCATTTCTCTATCTTCATCCGTCTTTGTTCTTTGACTCCTGTGGGCCTCCCATCGCGGTGGCCTCTGTTGTCGCAGAGCACCGGCTCTGGGTGCACGCGCCCCAGAGCTCCAGCTCGGTAACTGGACACATCAGTCCAGTCGCTCCGCGGCACGTGGGATCTTCCCAGGCCAGGGATCGAACCGGTGCCCCTTGCACTGTAAGGCGGTGTCCTTACCCACTGGACCATCAGGGAAGCCCTGGCTATCTATTTTATATATGGTAATGTATATGTTTCCATACTACTCTCTTAAGTCACCCCACCCTCTCCTTTCCCTCCTGTGATTAAAAGTCTGTTCTCTATGTCTGCATCTCTTTTGCTGCCCTGCAAATAGGATCATCAGTATCATCTTTCTAGACTCTGTATATATGCATTAATACAACCCAGAGGGATGAGATGGGGAGGAAGGCGGGAGGGAAGTTTAAGAGGAAGGGAATATGTGTATGCCTCTGGCTGATTCATGTTGATGTATGGCAGAAAACATCACAATACTGTAAAATAATTATCCTCCAATTGAAATAAAACAAAATTAGAAAAAATGTAGCAAAAAATCCCCAAAAAGCTAAAAGTGGGGTCTGGTTGCTCACTTCTCAAAAACCATAAAGAGGCAAGCTTGAGGGCTTTGCTGGTGGTCCAGTGGGTAAACAGTCTGCCTTGCAGTACCAGGGGCGTCAATTTGATCCCTGGCCTGGGAAGATTCCACATGCCAAGGAGTGGCCAAAGAACGAAGATGGATGAAAATAAATAAAAAAGCCTAAAAGAGGCCAAAATGAAAAGAGTCAAGATTGATTGAAAACAAAAAGAAAAATGCTTCTAGAAGTCAATTCTAGTAGCTGCATATTCTATTTTATCAATAAAACATACAAATACTAATACATATTATCCTGATACTGCTATACATAGGCACCATGATTGTGTTGAGTGCTGTCTTCACTTTCCTTAGTGATTTTGCAAGTTGAAAGCATCTCGCTGCTCCCTCACTCCCTCTATGTGTGAAAACCATCAGGGTTGTAGTGGGCATCTTTGGATCATATACTTTCTGGCTCTTGCCGTGCTTGTTGCCTGCATACTGACAGATAAGGATTTGGCCAAACAGACAGGGCTTACACTGGGGAGCTCACAGGGTCTTGCTCATGCCTGGCAGCATCTGAATACTCAGTGTCATTATGCAAGTTATCATCAATCAGCAGGCAGCTGTTTTTAGGTCTTCTAGCCGTCAAGGCAAACATTTGCTCTTGTGACATCCTCCCCGAGCATGCTGGACCCAGGGCCCATCAGACAAGAGAACTGCACACACAGTCTCTGCCTGCTGCTCTGAACCACTCAAACGGCTATTCCAGGCCAGTGTTGGGCTTCTCACCTGGCAGCCCTGTTGGAGTGCAGAGGAAGATGTGCAGATTAGAATCTGTTTGCTCAACACAAAGGGCTTTCAATGAAAGAACCTTAGGGAGGCTGGGGAGGGAGAAGTAAAGCTGAGGATGAATCTAACAAAAGCTCTCTTCATAAAACAGACCAGATGATGTAGACACGGCAGTATACAAGATCAGCCTAAAACAAAATGCAAAGAAAGAAAAAAAGGCACGGACAAATAGAAAACATTTGAATCCTGATGGAATGATAGTCATGCTGGCCAGCTGCATGCAAGGAACAGAGGAAAAAACACTGATTCTATAACCAATGAATAGATACTTATTAAAGACATGCCATGTGCACAGCCATCTGAAGATGAAAAACAAGGACTCAACAGCCTGGGGGATTTGCAATCTTCTTAGGTAGATGAGATAAATCCATGGGAACAAGGTAGCCATAAATGGGGCTCTCTGTCAAACACTGAAATTCACTGCATGGAACTCATAGGAAGGGTGGGAATCCGATTATTCTAAGTAGGTGACTTTCTCTGAGCAAAGTCCTCTAAGTCTCTCAACAGAGGTAGACAGTACAACACACCTAGGTTAAAAAAGAGGGGTCACAGTGAATCCAAATAAACATGCTCTAGGGTTTAGAGTACATACACCAGAATCTTCCAGGAGCTTTTAAAGTTTTTATTGTGCAGCATCACACAACTGTGATTGTTAAAATGCAGAGTCCTGAATCCCACACTAGACAAATTTTTAAAATATGCCTGAGATGGGGTTTAGGGAGTCTGCATTTTAAGCAAACATTCCAGGTGTTTCTAAGGCAGTTTTCTCAAGGCTTCACTTGAGAAACAGTGCTTTAAAGGTGAAAGTGAACTGAAGGAATTTTCCTATAGTATTAATCTGTACCTGTTATGAAGACTTCTGTGATCTCTCTGGAATTACTGTGTGTCTATAGGCATTATCTTTTGAGTGAGAAAAGCAACATTTTCATATTCTTCAAAGGGTCTGTCCACAACGTGACCCCTAAACTAATAATCTCTAAAGATGTTTGCTTGTTCATGTTTATTTATTTAGAAAACTACTTATTCAATTCCTCCACTCCCAATTTAGATCTGGAAATCTCATTCAACTAAACTTTGATGGTTTCATCAAGTCCTCTCCAAGAGTGAGCACAACAAATCACTCCAACATCTGGACTCTCCAACACTTGATATTTACCTATACTATAGGACTCATCACATTCCATCATGAGTATTTGTTTAAGCGTCTGTTCTATTTTCCCATGGGGACCACAAGGCAGCTGACATCAGGGACCATGTTACTGAATTGCTCCAACTACTGTGCATAACCATCACCTACAGTCATGCTGGCCAGCTGCATGCAAGGAACAGAGGAAAAAACACTGATTCTATAACCAATGAATAGATACTTATTAAAGACATGCCATGTGCACAGCCATCTGAAGATGAAAAACAAGGACTCAACAGCCTGGGGGATTTGCAATCTTCTTAGGTAGATGAGATAAATCCATGGGAACAAGGTAGCCATAAATGGGGCTCTCTGTCAAACACTGAAATTCACTGCATGGAACTCATAGGAAGGGTGGGAATCCGATTATTCTAAGTAGGTGACTTTCTCTGAGCAAAGTCCTCTAAGTCTCTCAACAGAGGTAGACAGTACAACACACCTAGGTTAAAAAAGAGGGGTCACAGTGAATCCAAATAAACATGCTCTAGGGTTTAGAGTACATACACCAGAATCTTCCAGGAGCTTTTAAAGTTTTTATTGTGCAGCATCACACAACTGTGATTGTTAAAATGCAGAGTCCTGAATCCCACACTAGACAAATTTTTAAAATATGCCTGAGATGGGGTTTAGGGAGTCTGCATTTTAAGCAAACATTCCAGGTGTTTCTAAGGCAGTTTTCTCAAGGCTTCACTTGAGAAACAGTGCTTTAAAGGTGAAAGTGAACTGAAGGAATTTTCCTATAGTATTAATCTGTACCTGTTATGAAGACTTCTGTGATCTCTCTGGAATTACTGTGTGTCTATAGGCATTATCTTTTGAGTGAGAAAAGCAACATTTTCATATTCTTCAAAGGGTCTGTCCACAACGTGACCCCTAAACTAATAATCTCTAAAGATGTTTGCTTGTTCATGTTTATTTATTTAGAAAACTACTTATTCAATTCCTCCACTCCCAATTTAGATCTGGAAATCTCATTCAACTAAACTTTGATGGTTTCATCAAGTCCTCTCCAAGAGTGAGCACAACAAATCACTCCAACATCTGGACTCTCCAACACTTGATATTTACCTATACTATAGGACTCATCACATTCCATCATGAGTATTTGTTTAAGCGTCTGTTCTATTTTCCCATGGGGACCACAAGGCAGCTGACATCAGGGACCATGTTACTGAATTGCTCCAACTACTGTGCATAACCATCACCTAACATGTGTCAGAAATAATTCAACTCATAACTTCTAATAACTGAATGAATGAATACAGGTGCATTTGCTGAATGTTGAAAAAGTGTCATAGAGAGTAGAAGAAATTTGTTCCTGTTTCTTCTTCCTACTAGAAGCTGTAATTCAAATATAGTTTGGTGCTGAAGACAATTCAAGATAAAGAGATTTCAGTAATCCAGCTAAGGTCCTTATTTTTTTTTTTAATATTTAACTAGAGTCCTGGCACCTTCAGGTCTAATGATGCTTGCTCCAAGTTTTCAAGGTGTCAGGTAAAACAGAGCACTTACATCAACTGTGATACAGTTCTAACTATAGCCATGATCAACCTAGAGAAGTGTTTTTCTACAGTGGCATAACTAATCCCATCTCATGTTGAGAGAAACAGTTAAGTCTTAGGGCTCCCAGCCTAAGTTGTTGTCAGCCTGGGACCCCCCTGGTTTAAGAAATGACTCCTAGTTGTTTCTCCTCCTGCCTTCCCCAGGCCTGGACGCCATGTTCCCCAGCACACGTCCTGCCTAGATTTCCCTCAAAACACATTCATTTTCAGCTGTGGAAGAAATTTACTTTCCTTCACACAGAGAGCTGTTTTTGGCCAGAGGCTTTTAGCGGATGAACAAGAGCTCTGAACAACTCTTCATCCCCTTCTGCCTGTAATCTGGAATTTTCAATCACTCGACTCCGACACTGGGAAGACTTCAGCTTGGCAGGAGCAGCCGCTTCAAACCATGTTTGCAGTTAGCAAATAATGAGGCTGTTTGTGAGGCTGACAAGAACAGACTTTGTTGGCACTGCTTCTATTGTGTGCCTGAGATTGCATTCATATCGATGGAAAGGAAAAAAAAAGATGCCACCTTGGAAAGTGTTGGGGGCCCCTTGTGGGAAGACAGCTGTTCTTCTTACAGTGGGGAGGAAAATGACTGTACTATCTGTGTGTCACAGATATTTCCACTGGAAGTCTGTGGTGGTAGAACTGGGGGGAAAGCATTACTCTGGGTGGAAGCAACTGGGCTTCTCGGGTGGTACTAGTGATAAAGAACCCACCTGTCAATGAAAAGTATATGAGGGATAAGGGTTTGATCCCTGGGTCTGGAAAATTCCGTGGAGGAGAGCATAGTAATGCACTCGAGTCTTCTTGACTGCAGAATGCCATGGACAGAGAAGCCTGGCAGGCTACAGCCCATAGGGTCACACAGAGTTAGACATGACTGAAGTGACTTAACGTGCGTGGAATAGACAACTAAATGCATCACCTGAGAAAAGCTATTGGTGTCTGAAAGAGCTGAAGACAGCCTTCAGTACAACCAATAATTGGGTCTTGCAACAGGAAAACAGCAATACATTAATAAAATCAGTAGTTACTGATTTTTATGTTAATCTGGGAACCTGGGGCACATATTTATTTGCATTAATTAGTTAAAATGCTTTCAATTCCTAATTTGTCTGGTATTTGTTTGATTTCTGGTTTTACTTATTTGTTCTTGTTTTTTAGCCAACAACAGGATTAAGGATCTGGGTATGGCCCTCTATTATATTGTTACTTAATTATTTATTCATTTTAAAACTCCAACACATATTTATTGAGTACCTATTCTGCTGTAGGTCATCTTCTAGATTATGAGGACAATAGATAGGAATGAGATGAACATGACCTCACCTCGTAAGAGATCACATTGTAGTCAGCAAAGGCAGACAAGAAACATGTACATCATCATTGTAATGGAAACTATGTCATGATTTCTCTGAGAAGAGCTGAGATCTAAAAGATCCCTTTACTGAGGAAAACAGAGGTTTTGGCAAAGCCTTGGCAGGAGCAGCCGCTTCAAACCATGTTTGCAGTTAGCAAATAATGAGGCTGTTTGTGAGGCTGACAAGAACAGACTTTGTTGGCACTGCTTCTATTGTGTGCCTGAGATTGCATTCATATCGATGGAAAGGAAAAAAAAAGATGCCACCTTGGAAAGTGTTGGGGGCCCCTTGTGGGAAGACAGCTGTTCTTCTTACAGTGGGGAGGAAAATGGCTGTACTATCTGTGTGTCACAGATATTTCCACTGGAAGTCTGTGGTGGTAGAACTGGGGGGAAAGCATTACTCTGGGTGGAAGCAACTGGGCTTCTCGGGTGGTACTAGTGATAAAGAACCCACCTGTCAATGAAAAGTATATGAGGGATAAGGGTTTGATCCCTGGGTCTGGAAAATTCCGTGGAGGAGAGCATAGTAATGCACTCGAGTCTTCTTGACTGCAGAATGCCATGGACAGAGAAGCCTGGCAGGCTACAGCCCATAGGGTCACACAGAGTTAGACATGACTGAAGTGACTTAACGTGCGTGGAATAGACAACTAAATGCATCACCTGAGAAAAGCTATTGGTGTCTGAAAGAGCTGAAGACAGCCTTCAGTACAACCAATAATTGGGTCTTGCAACAGGAAAACAGCAATACATTAATAAAATCAGTAGTTACTGATTTTTATGTTAATCTGGGGACCTGGGGCACATATTTATTTGCATTAATTAGTTAAAATGCTTTCAATTCCTAATTTGTCTGGTATTTGTTTGATTTCTGGTTTTACTTATTTGTTCTTGTTTTTTAGCCAACAACAGGATTAAGGATCTGGGTATGGCCCTCTATTATATTGTTACTTAATTATTTATTCATTTTAAAACTCCAACACATATTTATTGAGTACCTATTCTGCTGTAGGTCATCTTCTAGATTATGAGGACAATAGATAGGAATGAGATGAACATGACCTCACCTCGTAAGAGATCACATTGTAGTCAGCAAAGGCAGACAAGAAACATGTACATCATCATTGTAATGACTAGGAAGAACATCAGTCAGAGGAGGTGACAGTGCCTCATGATTTCTCTGAGAAGAGCTGAGATCTAAAAGATAAGAAGGCAACCATTTACTGGCCTAAGGGATACCATTTAAAATCAGAGAAAATCAAAACAAATTCAAAGTCTGTAGGATAGTCATGAACTTGAAAACTCTAAGAAGAGTAAGGCTCCCAGTACGGTCAAAGCAGAAAGATCTAGACAATAAGTTGTCTGGCTGTGTGTTAGGTAGGCTCAGCACTCTGATGCACGATGGATGATACAGCCTTTATAGATCACAACGAATGGCTTGAGTTGTGCAATGGGTGCAACAAGAAACCAAGGAGAAATTTGCATAATCAAAATTTGGATTCTTCAGAGTGTTTTGTGGTATCTGGGTACTTCTGTGCTGTGGTAAGCCTCTCGCCTGCCCTCTTCCCCTGAAAACACACATAGTTATTTGGTGACTACTGTGGTTCTGTGAGAAACATGAGATTTTTGCATAAGGTTCCCAAGGTACCAACCATTTACATCTCAGGTGACTGGACGCAGAGGACCTGATCATAGACCTACACTATGGCTAAAGCATAACCCTTAATCCCTCTTGCCATTCTTTCTTTAAATATTTGCTTCTATATTCTCTATGCTGTACACTGTACTAGACATCATGAATCCTGAGATGAATATACCCCTGCTTTCAATGAGTACATTGTCTAATGGGCAGCAAGAAAAACAGAAATAGGCATGTATAGCAGTTGATCAAGTAGTTATTAGAAAGAAATAAGAATTCCATCAGATCTGATTATGATATTTTTCAGGCTCTGTGTCTGAGCTTTGTCTAGTTCACCATATAAACAGAACTGAGGAGACAACAGGGTAATAGTACTAGCCAAGTATCTTCATGTCAGACTTCCATTGTATTAGGAAAATAAATTTTGGTTCAGAAAAGGCTCTTAGTTCCTCTTATTTTTCCAACCTTGGCAGGAAGTGAGACTCACCATGGAATTCTTCAAACATGTGAATTAACTGGCTGCCTTCAGACTGAACATCTTTACCAGCTCCTTTCTCTGCTGGCTCTGAATAATTTGCGGTCTCCAGGAGCTGTTCTCCCCTTCCCTACCTTGTCATTTTCTGTTGGAGCAATTGCCCTAAAATGCCGATTAAATCCTCAGTGAGGAATGGCAAACTGCTCATGCTTTGACTATGAAAGAAACCTGTCGCTGTCTTTGCTTCTATCCTGTAAACAGTCAACAGATGGGTGGCATAGGCTGAGTGCCAACTATGGCCCATTATCAGAACAGCAGAGTCTAGTCCTGACAGTTGTGCCTGCACAGTGCTGAGACATTTACATTTAGTGAGTATTTGGGTTTCTCCTCCAACACTTTTTTCTCCCCTGGAGAAAGAAATGGAAACGCACTCCAGTATACTTGCCTGGAGAATTCCAAGGACAAATGAGCCTGGCAGGCTACAGTCCATGGGGTTGCAAAAAGTTAGACACAACTAAGCAACTAACACTTCCAACTTTTTTGCTCTTACCTGACTATCCTCTATACCTAGAGAGGCAAGAAGTGAATTTCAGCTATTGCAAAAATTGCTCTCCTACAGGCCTCTGCTCTCATTACACGCAGAGCTACAGGAAGCTTGATCACACAGACTCTCTCTTTTCTCCTCCTCCTCAAAGACAAGGTGCAGACTTCCCACCGGTACAGCTCTTTGTCATTAATATTGTGATTATTAGCAATAACAGGTTGGTATTCTCAAGTGCCTTTCTTAACAGCTTGAATCATTTCCCTATGATATTAACTCAATTACTCTGCCAAGTTATTTTTTTATTGGAAAAAATATCCGAGTGGTAGGGTGGGTAGTGAAGGTGATGGACAATGTCAGTAGATCCCTCAAAAATTTGAAACTACATTATTTACAATAAAATCCATTCTTCCTTCTGCATTGCCACTCCAGAGCCAATTTTATATTTCAATCAGATTCTATTCATCTCTTTATGTATCACATTTCAAGAATTGCTAAAGTAACATGTAAGTATGGAAATAAATATCCCTATCTTTAGGCCAATTGTACCTATTTTCTTACTACTTCCATGTAAGTGGGGATTATCTTTTTTGTACTTAATAGTCTCAATTTCAGAAATGATTTTTTTTTGTGATAATGCTTTCTCTGGGTTTCCTGTACATCTCAAATGACTCTTTTCACTTATGCCTTTTAGCCTTAGGGGATCCAATAGAGATTTCATTAGGAACATTTTAACCTGCATGCTGATCTTCACTACAACTGTTTTCCCTTGTTTTCTTAAGATTCATAGTCAAAATGACTTTATCCTTCTACAAACTGACCTTCTCCTATCTCAATCTTCTTGCTTTTTTCATCTATTCAATATTTTTTTCTAGTCAAACTGGACTATATACTGAGTCCCAATATGCTTCTTCCCTCTGGTTTCTGTAAAATTTCTTATCATTTCCCCTCACTAAAATATTCTCTGTTCCTCCTGTACCTATTTTGCATATTCATCTCTAAATAGAATTCACCCTTTTTGCTTAATTCTGTATGGAGCCCCACAATCATGAAAAATATCACCCTTCTATGAAATTCCACATCACTTCATCATTCTCATACATTCTATTCTACTTATTGTGGCATTCACTTGTATTTTTCATTTGAACATAACTATATTAGACCACATGTACCTCGAGGACAGGAAGACAGGCTTGGTCACAGTTGTATCTGAGACCCAAGGATGATCAATGATACTAAATCAATGTATTAATACCCAGCATGCTAGACTTACTCAGATAAGTATTTGCTGAATTTCAGATGGGTGAATAAATCATTTAATGAAGAAATGTCTCACAATTAAATGTTGCTCAGAAATATGTTTGTTGACAAAAAGAAGAGAATGACATTGTGGAGAGGGGTAGCTGAGACTTAGTGTTTCCAGTCCTATTTCTGATGTCTCATAATCTCTTTCTGAACATGTCACTCTGTTGGTGGCTCTGCGGACACTGTTCTAGCCCAAGTTGAACATCCTAAATAACCCCTTAGCTTCAGGACCAGGAAAAGTCATATTATCAAATCTTTATAAGGGCTTCCATTATGATGAAAAAATATAGTAATTTTTTTTTAATTTGAAGACTTTATTTTTAGAGAAGTTTTAAGTTCATGGGACAATGGAGAGGTAGGTACAGAGTATCTCGAATGCCATCCATGAGAGCTGCCTAAGGAAAATTATGGAAACAGATCCAAGAATGAGAGACAGAATTGAAGTAAGTGAGTGGGGAAGGTGAAAATGTAAAGAAGACAAGTGGCTGGGTGGGGTGGGGGGTGGGGAATAATCATCTACCAATTGATAACTAGCAGAGACTCACCGTGGTATTTAAGTGCTTAGAACTCCTCTAGAAAAAAGACTTTTAGTGCTACTAGATAAAGGCAGTATATTCATTCCACTTTCATTCCCAGAGCCATTGTTTTATGGTCATTTCTAGAATGCAATGCCTCCTGAAAATGGCTCCTTCAATGCAAAGGCTATAGTGGTTGTTGAATGGTTCACTTCTGAATAAATTATCAGACAACCCCTCTATCCATACATTTTTTATTTACCTATTCTTTAAATGGTATTTTCTATAGAAAATTCAACTGAAAGATTATTTGCCTTTTAAGAATTCCAAATTTTATTTATTGAGAACACACCCTGTAACTTCCTAATATATTCTCTTCATTTTAAGGGGAAGTTCCTAGTATCCTCTCATGAATCTTAAACTTGAGGATATTCAAAGTGAAAGAGTAGATATTTATGTAGAAACTTCAAAACTAATAAAAGGAAGCTAAATTATTCAGTTTATAAAATGAATAAACATTGTCAAGCTGGTACTAAATCTATCCACAGGAAATAAGATGACTCTTTGTATTTGTATTTTTAAACCATAAAATGTTACATCCAACATATTTTTAAAAGCAAAAGAAGACATCACATCTTGGTATTTCTCTCTGCTCCCTGGGACACACACCATGAGACAGACACGCTAAATGTGTTGCCACTCTCTAGTGCTTGTTGCATAAACATAATTTTGTCCACACTACACGCCTGCCCTGTCTACTCTCCACCTTCTTCCCAACCAACAGTTCAGTCAACTCACAACAATCTTTCAATATATATGTCAGGGGCATCCCCCAGTAACTCCAGAAAATTTTAAAGGGATATACAGCATCACAACCCTCATTTTAAGATTCAAAAGGATTCTAGTGGGAATTATATGTACATCAAGGAGAGAAATAAGGAGAATTCATGCAATTGCTAATTTGCAAACACTTCTGGTGGTAAACATGAGGAAGTGAGGTAAAAGCGATATACAGACTGCAAAAACAACTTGGCACACTTATGTCAGTGAACTTAGAATAAAATTTTTACCCTTCCAAGTTACTAGAGAAAGAAAAATGGAAAGAATAAGGAGATTTCATTTTCAACTTTCAGATAGAAAGCAATGTTTCTCAGCATTGGCTAAAGTCTAAGATAAAGAACACCCCAATACCACTTGGCAAAGATTAACTGGAAAATCCTTTGAGGAGAGTCATTTTGCCTATGCATCATTTATCTTAAAATATGTGTGTGTATTAAGTCAATAAATATTCTCCCACCAAGGTATACTAAGGAAATAAATAACATAAATATAAACATATTTTAGGTACATAATTATTGATTACAAATGAGAAAAATTACAGAACAGCATATACATCATTGCTGCTGTTTCGTTGTTAACATGAGTCCAACTCTTTTCCAAGTCCGTGGACTGTAGCCTACCATGCTTCTTTGTTTATGGGATTTTCCAGGCAGGAATACTGGAGTGGGTTGCCAGCGGATCTTCCTGACCCAGGGATAGAAACTGCATCTCCTGCATTACCAGGCAGATTCTCTACCATTGAGCCAACAGGGACATCAAGTTATTTTAAATGGTAGACTATTCATATCAGAATATGATATAGAAATATTAATGGACATTGCCTATCCATTAACATAATGTATAACAGAAAGAATTTTCAATGACTTAGGAGATGCTTGTATATAATCATCAGTTTAATTAGAAAAATTAATGTAGTATGATCCAAACTTGAAAATTAGAAACCATATCTCTGGGTGCAGAGAATGCTATGATATAAACCATGTTGAACAGTTAGATGTCATATATTTTTTATTATCTTAATTATTCCTTCCCTCAGCCATACCTTTCTTTAATTATTCAACAAATGTCCACTGAGCTGTGACTTTGTCCCACAGACTGCACTAGACACAGGCAATTGTAACTAATGCACAAGGGACTAATATTTTAGGCCCTCACAGAACTTAACATTTAAGAGCAATTTTAGCCAATATTTATTCTCTAGGATGTCCTGACAAGATTTCCTCGGGGCATGTATATAGATATTTGGAGAAGGAACATGAACAGGCATTCTTGGATCCTTTTCTGTGTGATTCACCATCATATTCACATCAATTGAGGAATAACTAAAACACCTGAAAATGTTTTAAATGCATTTATTCATTTCTTCAATAAACTTATAATTTATAATGCTTACTACATGTACCCTATTCTGAGTCAGTGAAAGAGACACAATCCTATACATTTGGTGGATCTTGTGTTTAGAACAACAGATTCTGAGCACTTGCCCTTATGTAATATTTTATCTGCATATTGAAATTTTTAAACTTAAAATATGTGTGTGTATTAAGTCAATAAATATTCTCCCACCAAGGTATACTAAGGAAATAAATAACATAAATATAAACATATTTTAGGTACATAATTATTGATTACAAATGAGAAAAATTACAGAACAGCATATACATCATTGCTGCTGTTTCGTTGTTAACATGAGTCCAACTCTTTTCCAAGTCCGTGGACTGTAGCCTACCATGCTTCTTTGTTTATGGGATTTTCCAAGCAGGAATACTGGAGTGGGTTGCCAGCGGATCTTCCTGACCCAGGGATAGAAACTGCATCTCCTGCATTACCAGGCAGATTCTCTACCATTGAGCCAACAGGGACATTAAGTTATTTTAAATGGTAGACTATTCATATCAGAATATGATATAGAAATATTAATGGACATTGCCTATCCATTAATATAATGTATAACAGAAAGAATTTTCAATGACTTAGGAGATGCTTGTATATAATCATCAGTTTAATTAGAAAAATGTAGTATGATCCAAACTTGAAAATTAGAAACCATATCTCTGGGTGCAGAGAATGCTATGATATAAACCATGTTGAACAGTTAGATGTCATATATTTTTTATTATCTTAATTATTCCTTCCCTCAGCCATACCTTTCTTTAATTATTCAACAAATGTCCACTGAGCTGTGACTTTGTCCCACAGACTGCACTAGACACAGGCAATTGTAACTAATGCACAAGGGACTAATATTTTAGGCCCTCACAGAACTTAACATTTAAGAGCAATTTTAGCCAATATTTATTCTCTAGGATGTCCTGACAAGATTTCCTCGGGGCATGTATATAGATATTTGGAGAAGGAACATGAACAGGCATTCTTGGATCCTTTTCTGTGTGATTCACCATCATATTCACATCAATTGAGGAATAACTAAAACACCTGAAAATGTTTTAAATGCATTTATTCATTTCTTCAATAAACTTATAATGCTTACTACATGTACCCTATTCTGAGTCAGTGAAAGAGACACAATCCTATACATTTGGTGGATCTTGTGTTTAGAACAACAGATTCTGAGCACTTGCCCTTATGTAATATTTTATCTGCAAAATGGCAAATATAAGAAAAAAATTCATATATTTTCAAAGAGCTATATAGATGTTTGATACTTGGTGCTAAAATATTTTTGCCACCATTTGTAATGACTCTCCAAAGCATAAAAGAATATTAGATATAAACCTGACACATACAGGGTCAGTAAGCTGGAAACTGAAAATACTAATGAAAGAAATCAATGAACACTTAAATAGATGGAGACATTCTGTGTTCATCGAATGGAAGACTCAACATAGTAAAGATGTCGGTTCTCCACAAACTGATCTACAGCTTCAACACAACTATTATCAAAAACCCCAGGAGGACTCCTTGCAGATATATTAATAGATAAATTGATTCTAAAATTTATATAGAAAGGCAAAGGAATTAGAATAGTGAAAATAATTTTGAAAAAGAATAAAATTGTAGGGATCACAGTAGCTGATTTTTAAGACTTGCTGTACAGCTATGCAATCAAGACAATGTGGTGTTTGCAAAAGGACAGATATGTAGATCAATGAAACAGAATAGAGAACTCAGAAATAGCCCCACATAAAGTATATTTTGACCCAGGTGCAAAAGTGATTCAACACAGGAAGTGTAGTAGAGTTTTGGATAAAATATTTAAATGATATCAAAACAAAAAATACATCAGACTCTTTAAAAAAAAAAAAAACAGGTTGAAAGAAACTTTTTCTGAATTTTTGCTTTCTCCATTGTCAAAAGTTCTCTAATTATCATTACAAGGAGAGCACAATTCTAAACTGAGCTGTGATTTTAGACACAGGCAATTGTAACTAATGCACAAGGGACTAATATTTTAGGCCCTCACAGAACTTAACATTTAAGAGCAATTTTAGCCAATATTTATTCTCTAGGATGTCCTGACAAGATTTCCTCGGGGCATGTATATAGATATTTGGAGAAGGAACATGGACAGGCATTCTTGGATCCTTCTCTGTGTGATTCACCATCATATTCACATCAATTGAGGAATAACTAAAACACCTGAAAATGTTTTAAATGCATTTATTCATTTCTTCAATAAACTTATAATGCTTACTACATGTACCCTATTCTGAGTCAGTGAAAGAGACACAATCCTATACATTTGGTGGATCTTGTGTTTAGAACAACAGATTCTGAGCACTTGCCCTTATGTAATATTTTATCTGCAAAATGGCAAATATAAGAAAAAAATTCATATATTTTCAAAGAGCTATATAGATGTTTGATACTTGGTGCTAAAATATTTTTGCTACCATTTGTAATGACTCTCTAAAGCATAAAAGAATATTAGATATAAACCTGACACATACAGGGTCAGTAAGCTGGAAACTGAAAATACTAATGAAAGAAATCAATGAACACTTAAATAGATGGAGACATTCTGTGTTCATCGAATGGAAGACTCAACATAGTAAAGATGTCGGTTCTCCACAAACTGATCTACAGCTTCAACACAACTATTATCAAAAACCCCAGGAGGACTCCTTGCAGATATATTAATAGATAAATTGATTCTAAAATTTATATAGAAAGGCAAAGGAATTAGAATAGTGAAAATAATTTTGAAAAAGAATAAAATTGTAGGGATCACAGTAGCTGATTTTTAAGACTTGCTGTACAGCTATGCAATCAAGACAATGTGGTGTTTGCAAAAGGACAGATATGTAGATCAATGAAACAGAATAGAGAACTCAGAAATAGCCCCACATAAAGTATATTTTGACCCAGGTGCAAAAGTGATTCAACACAGGAAGTGTAGTAGAGTTTTGGATAAAATATTTAAATGATATCAAAACAAAAAATACATCAGACTCTTTAAAAAAAAAAAAAACAGGTTGAAAGAAACTTTTTCTGAATTTTTTTTTGCTTTCTCCTTCATTGTCTTTTTAAAAATGCTAGTTCTCTAATTATCATTACAAGGAGAGCACAATTCTAAAATCTAATCAGAAATGCTCGCAGCTTCTCTTACCCCCTTAGTGTTTACAAAGTATTTTAACCTATAACATTTTCCTAATCATGTACAGACTGTAATTAGCCAATTGAGAGCATTAAGGACATTTTAAATTAATTGAAGTTGTAGATACTCTGCTGTTACTGTACCACATTTCTAATATATTTTCATGGGGATTGATATTAATATAAAAAAAGGCAATTACCCATAGTCAGAGCCAGAGGGGAGTCATGCTGCCTTTCTGATTAGGAATCAATTTGGAATGACTGGAGCTATAGGTAAAATAAAGCCAACAGATATCAAAGAGGCACAACAATCAGATGGATAAAAGATCAAAAGTTAAGAGATGTGGGCTCTTACATTTCCATGTCAAGCAGTTCTAAACTGGGCTTATGAGCGTGCAGGATGGACGGGAGGGATGTCTGATGCTGGGTGGAGGCCAAACATCCTCATCCTCCTGACTCTTTCCCATCAACCTTACTTGTGAGTTCATGTGTGCTAAGTCCCTTCAGTCATGTCTGATTCTGCAACCCTATGGACTGTAGTCCACCAGGTTCCTCTGTCTATGGAATTCTCCAGGCAAGAATACTGGAGTGGGTTGCCAGGCCCTCCTCCAGTGGACCTTCCCAACCCAAGGAATGAACCTGTGTCTCTTATGTCTCCTGTATTGGCAGGTGGGTTCTTTACTATTAGCGCCACTTGGGAAGCCCCAACCTTACATCACTCACCTGTTGTATGGTAGCTTCTCTGTTCAAGACAGATGCAATCAAGACAATGTGGTGTTTGCAAAAGGACAGATATGTAGATCAATGAAACAGAATAGAGAACTCAGAAATAGCCCCACATAAAGTATATTTTGACCCAGGTGCAAAAGTGATTCAACACAGGAAGTGTAGTAGAGTTTTGGATAAAATATTTAAATGATATCAAAACAAAAAATACATCAGACTCTTTAAAAAAAAAACAGGTTGAAAGAAACTTTTTCTGAATTTTTTTTTGCTTTCTCCTTCATTGTCTTTTTTAAAATGCTAGTTCTCTAATTATCATTACAAGGAGAGCACAATTCTAAAATCTAATCAGAAATGCTCGCAGCTTCTCTTACCCCCTTAGTGTTTACAAAGTATTTTAACCTATAACATTTTCCTAATCATGTACAGACTGTAATTAGCCAATTGAGAGCATTAAGGACATTTTAAATTAATTGAAGTTGTAGATACTCTGCTGTTACTGTACCACATTTCTAATATATTTTCATGGGGATTGATATTAATATAAAAAAAGGCAATTACCCATAGTCAGAGCCAGAGGGGAGTCATGCTGCCTTTCTGATTAGGAATCAATTTGGAATGACTGGAGCTATAGGTAAAATAAAGCCAACAGATATCAAAGAGGCACAACAATCAGATGGATAAAAGATCAAAAGTTAAGAGATGTGGGCTCTTACATTTCCATGTCAAGCAGTTCTAAACTGGGCTTATGAGCGTGCAGGATGGACGGGAGGGATGTCTGATGCTGGGTGGAGGCCAAACATCCTCATCCTCCTGACTCTTTCCCATCAACCTTACTTGTGAGTTCATGTGTGCTAAGTCCCTTCAGTCATGTCTGATTCTGCAACCCTATGGACTGTAGTCCACCAGGTTCCTCTGTCTATGGAATTCTCCAGGCAAGAATACTGGAGTGGGTTGCCACGCCCTCCTCCAGTGGACCTTCCCAACCCAAGGAATGAACCTGTGTCTCTTATGTCTCCTGTATTGGCAGGTGGGTTCTTTACTATTAGCGCCACTTGGGAAGCCCCAACCTTACATCACTCACCTGTTGTATGGTAGCTTCTCTGTTCAAGACAGATGTATAAATTCGGAAATACTGACTCCATTTTTATACACATTTGCCACCCTCAGGTTGTTTATAGGAATTCAGATAGCTGCTATTATAGTGGCACAATTTCAGGAAATCAAATGCACAAAAACTCAAACAAACACAACATACAAATTGGGAATGAATATTACAAGAGAAAACTTAATCAGAGAGATCTGTCAAAGAAGTGTCTCTAAAAATGTAGCCTTCAGTTCCCTCAATTATAATTTCTTACTTTACTTTTCACAAAGTAAGAATTCTGGACCTCATCCTGGAGCTATGGAAATAGAATATAAGGGACTGAGGGACAACAACTTAATATTTACCATTTATCTAGAATCATTCCCCAGGACTCCTAACACTGAGCATTGACAATTTAAAGAACTAACCTCTTGTTGTTTCAAAGGTATGATTAAATTTATCAAAATTTATTTTGTTCTCATGTTCAAATACCTCATCTTCAAACAATCAACAGATATAAACACGAGCACCTACTACTGTTTTGGGAATCTAATGAATATTAGGAGAACATGGAGGACTCATTGCCTTCTCTATCATTCACCCTCTAGATTTTTAGATTTCATGCAGATTCACAACATTAAATATCATCATTAAGTAACAAATCAATATATACATGTACACTGAATTTTCCCCTTTGGACATCAGGCTCCTTCATCCAACTACCTACTCAAACTTTCCACTTGTGTGTCTAATAGATACTTCAAATTTTAACAGACTGCAAACTGAATTTATCTATCCTCCTGACTCTTTCCCATCAACCTTACTTGTGAGTTCATGTGTGCTAAGTCCCTTCAGTCATGTCTGATTCTGCAACCCTATGGACTGTAGTCCACCAGGTTCCTCTGTCTATGGAATTCTCCAGGCAAGAATACTGGAGTGGGTTGCCACGCCCTCCTCCAGTGGACCTTCCCAACCCAAGGAATGAACCTGTGTCTCTTATGTCTCCTGTATTGGCAGGTGGGTTCTTTACTATTAGCGCCACTTGGGAAGCCCCAACCTTACATCACTCACCTGTTGTATGGTAGCTTCTCTGTTCAAGACAGATGTATAAATTCGGAAATACTGACTCCATTTTTATACACATTTGCCATCCTCAGGTTGTTTATAGGAATTCAGATAGCTGCTATTATAGTGGCACAATTTCAGGAAATCAAATGCACAAAAACTCAAACAAACACAACATACAAATTGGCAATGAATATTACAAGAGAAAACTTAATCAGAGAGATCTGTCAAAGAAGTGTCTCTAAAAATGTAGCCTTCAGTTCCCTCAATTATAATTTCTTACTTTACTTTTCACAAAGTAAGAATTCTGGACCTCATCCTGGAGCTATGGAAATAGAATATAAGGGACTGAGGGACAACAACTTAATATTTACCGTTTATCTAGAATCATTCCCCAGGACTCCTAACACTGAGCATTGACAATTTAAAGAACTAACCTCTTGTTGTTTCAAAGGTATGATTAAATTTATCAAAATTTATTTTGTTCTCATGTTCAAATACCTCATCTTCAAACAATCAACAGATATAAACACGAGCACCTACTACTGTTTTGGGAATCTAATGAATATTAGGAGAACATGGAGGACTCATTGCCTTCTCTATCATTCACCCTCTAGATTTTTAGATTTCATGCAGATTCACAGCATTAAATATCATCATTAAGTAACAAATCAATATATACATGTACACTGAATTTTCCCCTTTGGACATCAGGCTCCTTCATCCAACTACCTACTCAAACTTCCACTTGTGTGTCTAATAGATACTTCAAATTTTAACAGACTGCAAACTGAATTTATGATTTTCTCCTCCATACCACTCTTTCTATGGTCTTCATCATCTCATAAATGGTTGACTCTATTCGTCTCGGACAGTGAAAGTGTTAGTCACTCAGTCATGTTCAACTCTATGCAACACCATGGGCTGTAGCCAGCCATGCTCCTCTGTCCATGGAATTCTCCAGGCAAGAATACTGGAGTGGGTTGCCATTTCCTTCTCCAGGGCATCTTCTCCACCCAGGGATTGAACCCAGGTCTTCTGCATTGCAGGCAGATTCCTTACCATCTGACTTATCAGGGAATCCCATTCATCCCAGACTTCAGGCCAGAATCTTAAGAGTTATTGTTGATTCGTGTTTTTACATTCAACCCATCAGTACACTAATCATATATCATAGATTCTGGCTGGTGTTTCTGTGTTGTTATTAGCAACACTTCCTTTTACTGGAAAGTGTTCCTGCTTTGGCCCCCCAATCTAATGTCAAGCAGTCTATCAACCACAGTCATGTTCATGTCATCAATGCCTTTCATAGTTCCCTGTTTTCACACCCATCCTCTATAATCCTCCATAACATGGGCTCTTGTAACAAATTACCACAAACTAGGTGGCTTAAAAAACAACAATGTGGTCTCTCACACTTATGGAGTCTGTCAGTCCCAAATAAATGTGTTGGCAGGGTTGCTGTCCCTCTAAAGGCTCCAAGGAAGAATCCTTTCAGCTTCTAATGGTTGCTAACAAGCCTTGGTGTTTCTTGGCCTGTAGATGCATTATTCTAATACCTGCCTCATTCTTCACATGGTCTTCATCTCTTGAGTTCACATTTCCCTATTCTCACAAGGACACCAGTTATATTAGATTGAGGCTTACTCTAATCTTGTATGACCTTATCTTAGCTTGATTACATTCACAAAGACCTTATTTCCAGACACCGGGGATTAGGACTTGAATATATCTTATTAGGTGACACAGTTCAACACACAACTGTGATTAATTTAAAATAGGAAAAGAAACATTTCCAACTACGGTGTCTTTCAAAAACATTTTAACTGTGATTATTCCCCAATTTACACTCAAACTGAATTTTGTTTTCTTCATTTTAACAGACTGCAAACTGAATTTATGATTTCTCCTCATCCACTTTTGTCATCATCTCATAAATGGTTGACTCTATTCGTCTCGGACAGTGAAAGTGTTAGTCACTCAGTCATGTTCAACTCTATGCAACACCATGGGCTGTAGCCAGCCATGCTCCTCTGTCCATGGAATTCTCCAGGCAAGAATACTGGAGTGGGTTGCCATTTCCTTCTCCAGGGCATCTTCTCCACCCAGGGATTGAACCCAGGTCTTCTGCATTGCAGGCAGATTCCTTACCATCTGACTTATCAGGGAATCCCATTCATCCCAGACTTCAGGCCAGAATCTTAAGAGTTATTGTTGATTCGTGTTTTTACATTCAACCCATCAGTACACTAATCATATACCATAGATTCTGGCTGGTGTTCCTGTGTTGTTATTAGCAACACTTCCTTTTACTGGAAAGTGTTCCTGCTTTGGCCCCCCAATCTAATGTCAAGCAGTCTATCAACCACAGTCATGTTCATGTCATCAATGCCTTTCATAGTTCCCTGTTTTCACACCCGTCCTCTATAATCCTCCATAACATGGGCTCTTGTAACAAATTACCACAAACTAGGTGGCTTAAAAAAACAACAATGTGGTCTCTCACACTTATGGAGTCTGTCAGTCCCAAATAAATGTGTTGGCAGGGTTGCTGTCCCTCTAAAGGCTCCAAGGAAGAATCCTTTCAGCTTCTAATGGTTGCTAACAAGCCTTGGTGTTTCTTGGCCTGTAGATGCATTATTCTAATACCTGCCTCATTCTTCACATGGTCTTCATCTCTTGAGTTCACATTTCCCTATTCTCACAAGGACACCAGTAATATTAGATTGAGGCTTACTCTAATCTTGTATGACCTTATCTTAGCTTGATTACATTCACAAAGACCTTATTTCCAGACACCAGGGATTAGGACTTGAATATATCTTATTAGGTGACACAGTTCAACACACAACTGTGATTAATTTAAAATAGGAAAAGAAACATCACTTTTCTGCCTCAAATCCTACGGTGTCTTTCATCTTCCTAAGAATAAATCTCAGCTTTGATGTTGACCTATACGATCTGGCCCCTGACCACCTCTTTGATCACATCCTTATCATTCTCAGCTCAATAACTCTGCCCTGGCCATACTGACTTTCTTATTATTCCTCAAAGATGTCAAGAATATGACCAGTCAGGTCCTCTGATCTTGTTTCTTCTGCCTGGAATTCTCCCACATGCTTACCAGATCTACAACTCCACTTTGTCAATGAATGCTCTCTTTCCATTTCAGCAAAACTGAGTTTTCTCATGACTACATACCCAGAATATAGATAGACCCTAGAAAATGTCATTCATTTAAAAATGAGGGAAAAAAGTTCATGGGATCAGAAGGAAAAAGAATTCACATTTATTAACCTCTTACTTTATTACAGATGACTATGTAGTACATGAGAAAAATATACTGTCTCATTTAATCCCAAAACAACAGAAAGTTGAGCAATATTGTCTCTTTTTATGAAGAATAAGTTGAGATTCAGAAAAATACTTTACAAAGAATACATAGCTCACAAGTGACGGTTCAGTTCTATCCTAGGTTTAACTGACTCTCCAAACTCATAACCCCACCTCACTGCAACTCGAGAAAAGCCTGAGCAGCAATGAAGACCCAGCACAGCCCAAACCGAACAAATAAATACATTTTAAAAAATCCAGGGGCTTCCCTGGTGGCCCAGTAGGTAGGGATTCCACCTTGCAGTGCAAGGGGCGCCAGTTCCATCCCTGGCCTGGAAGGATCCCACATGCCATGGAGTGGCTGGACCAAAGTGTCCCATTACCCAGCCAGAGCTCCGGAGCACACGCGCCCAGAGCCGGTGCTCTGCAGCGAGGGAGGCAACTGTGGTGGGAGGCCCACACAGGCCAAAAAACAAAGATGGATGAAAAGAAATAAATGAAAGACCAATAAAAAGTGGCCATAAAATTAACAACAACAACAAAAAAATCAAGACCAGAAATGACAGAGAAAGGCAATGCAACTGGTCAGTGGTAAAGAATTCCAAAATGAAGAGAAAACTAAATCCAAGCCATGATACTGAGTGTGATCTAAGCCACCAAGAAAGTAGTTCAAAAATAACATCAGTGGAGCAATTTCAAAAAATTAATCTGTTGGTTACATAATAGTATTGTTCTAATGCTAAATTTTCTAATTTGATAACTGCAACATAGATATACAAGAAAATCCTTGTTTTCAGGACATGAACTCTATAGAATCTAGGGAAAAGGACACTAGTACTTCAACTTACCCCATAGAAAGAGAACAACAGAGCTAGTGGGGCAAAGCATAAACAACTGATGAAAGTGGGAAAAGAAAAAAGGGGAGTTGCTTATACTATCCTTGAGACCTGATGTAAGTCTGAAATGATACCAAAATAATGATCATGTTTTACAAATTCACTTTGAACTTGTTTCAATATAAAAAGAAAAACTTCATTGACAAACTTCACCAATGTGGTTTGCACAATTCCAGCAAGAAAGGCAAGTCTCTGATATGTGAAAATTTAGGCAGTATTTTCTGCTCAGCATATTGATTTTAAAAACCTGACCCATTAAGATACTTGGAAATTCCACAGAAAGTTCTCAGAAGTGGCTATTTAAACACTTGCAATCAATACCTAAGCTGAGATTTCTGATGCTTTGCCTAATTAAATAAAGATACAGTAATTATTAATGGACTGTTACCTAATCAAGAAGCAAATGAAGACAATTCAGTTAAATAAGGCATTAATGAAAGGAAATGGTCCCTGGGAAAATACAGTGTTAGAAATCAAGCATTGAAAGGGCAAAATTTAACAAGAGCCACCCAGAACTTGCTGAGGGTCTGGAGAGGAGGGTAGACTTGAACCTGTTTGAATGATGGTCTCCTAAGCAGGTATGTCATGACTCCAAGATGTTCTTATTGAGCAGTAGCAGTTATTTGTCACAGCATGTCCTGATATAACTAATGTCCTGAGTCTGATTTTCTGTTCAGCTAATATCCTCCCAGTTTTTACTTGCTTATGGATACAACGTGCTGTTTAATGTAGCTCAATGTAGCTCTTCTGCTCCAATAAGAAGTTATATTGCATAGGGACGATGAACAGGTCAGAGTTCTAGTTTATGCCTCAGTCTCTATGACATGGGTGAACACAAGCTATTTTCCCATGGACCAAGATCTCCTGAGGCGATAGCAAATGAGGTTTTCAGATTTGCAAATCTAATGATCAGACTCTGGGCCACAGTCACTGTTTTTTGGGGTTTTGTTTGTTTGTTTGTTTTAGGGCAAAATCACCACAAGGACCTAATTAGACAGCAAGGCAATCTCCTCTTCTTGTGCCACATAGTGGAAAGCTGGGTAGGTATTTTTAGCCCTGTTTTCTGAGGACAACAATCAGGGTTTCCTCTGGGAAACTACTCAATTCCCATCCTTTATTTTGTAGCTGAGATGGGGATGATATAACAACTGATTTAAAACTTGCTCAATTCTATTCTCTATTACCTGTGCCTATTCTGTTACCCATTATTAGTTAAATGAGTGGAGAGCTACTCCACTGCAGTCTGGAAAGCATTATCTCTCCAACTTTTGTTATCATCACTGGGAGAGACACACTCTCTTCTCAGGGGCTACCTGGAACTCCTGGTAGCTGTCTTGCCACAACTTAAGAGCAGCCTGTTTGAAAATGAATCCAGCAAATTCACGACAAAATCATTTATGCACCTGGATCCAGCTATGCCAAGATCTTTCAACTATGTGAGTCAATAAAATTCTGTCGTTGGCTCATGACTGTTCAGATTAGATTTCTCTCATTTTGACCAAGAAATTCCTCTCTTGTGCATACCTTCAAACTGCACCTCAGAAAGCAGGATATGCTTGGAAATAGAGTCTCTTTTTTAAAAAATCACGTGATACCAGTTTCTTTTAAAAAATTACATTCTAATCACTTTCCAATTAGCAATTGGCATTTATTGCAACTATAATGGAGTGTGAGTAGGCTTAGCATCTTGTAGGATATTATGAGAGAAGAGGGAAAGAGAGGGTGGTGGCTTCGGTAATGCTGTGTGTTTATCACACTCTGTTTCCATCTCCTCCTAGGGCCATATTTTGTCCCCATGTGGCACAGTAGCTAGTGACCTCTCCTTCTTGAGCACATGCAGGCTTTCTTCCAGGCCCCTGTGCAGTTAGGTAAGTTCATGTGACTATTTCTAGGCCAAAAAAAAAAAAAAATGTGGGCAGAGCTTCTCAGTTTGAGGCGTTTAGACCTGGGGTATATCTTTACATTTTTTCTTTCTCTTTGGGAATAACCATGATGCAGACTCACAAGAGAAAAATACCCTGGGTTCTGAGTCACTGCATGGAAGCTAACTTTCCTAGAGGGCTGCTCAAACTGTTTGTAAGCTGATCTCACTGCATTAGAATTTCTGCAAAAGGGAAATAAACTTCTTATGTTAAAAAAATGAAAGAATCTGTGAGTTTATCATCAAGCATAACGTATCTACTTTAGTCAAATTATTAGGCACTACTTCTTAGAGTCCCTTGCAGTTAAGTGAGAGGAATGTGGCAGAAATGATGTGTGTCTCTTTCAGAGCCTCAACCTTAAAAAGCAGTATGAATTATTTACCACATTCTTTTCTCTCTGGCTCAATGGAGTGGATCTGATAGATGGCCCTGAGCCCCTGGTTGAAAGGTCTTGGGTCTCTGAATGATCATATGGAGCAGACATCCTCCCCTCCAACACATCCCACCAACCTGTATTAAACCGAATGCTGAACAATAACTTAATGAATATGGTGTTGTTTGGTTGGCTCTCTAATGCATTGCAAGTGATAAAGACTGGAGATTCTTGAGTGGGAGTATAGACCCACTCAAAAGGACCTTGAGGGGCTTCCCCTGGTGGTCCAGTGGGTAGGGACACTGCCTTGCAGTGCAAGGGGCGCCGGTTTGAGCCCTGGCCTGGGAGGATCCCACGTGCCGCGGAGCGGCTGGACTGATGTGTCCAGTCACTGAGCCGGAGCTCTGGAGCGCATGTGCCCAGAGTCGGTGCTCTGCAGCGACAGACGCCACAGCGATGGGAGGCCCACAGGAGCAAAGAACGAAGACGAATGAAAATAGAGAAATGAAAGACCAATAGAAGTGGCCCACCCGCTCCCCTCCCCCCCCAAAGTAAATAAATAAATAAATCTTTAAAAAAAAAAAATTAAAAGGACCTTGAGGCTGTGGAAGTTATGGCTAAGGATGCAGTTTAAAGAGATTAGATTTATCCTAAAATGAAGCCAGTAGTCAATACTGATGACAATGGTGCTTTTGGGGATCCAAATAGGTAAGACCTGAGTGGTCTCACAGGGCTTTGCACCTGTGCTTATTGTGAATACCTAGTTATGGATGCAGATCAATAGGTTCACCCAAATAAGAGAAGATTAGTGAATTCCAAGCAAGAATAACACATAGATTTCATCTCCTGGGTCAGTCCTGACTGATTTATTGGGCTGTCTAGACCAGTACAATAAAACAGGTCAACTGTTTAGTTGCTAGGTCGTGTCTTGCGACCCTGTGGACTATAGCCTACCAGGCTCCTCTGTCCATGGATTTCCCAGGCAAGGATACTGGAATGGGTTATCATTTCCTTCTCCAGGGGATCTTCTCGACCCAAGAATTGCATTGGCAGATGGATTCTTTGCCACTGCATCACCAGGGAAAATATTAATCGCTCAAAGGAGAGGCAGGGCTAAACTTGAGTGAGAAAGGGTATGCTAAACTCTCACCAGTAACTACCATGGACAAAGGAGCACGGAGACACGCTTGATCTAGAACTGACACTCCTGTTCTGAAGACCCTGGGCCTTGCTGCACAAGCACCTCTGCACTGCAGGGTTCCCAGAGTTCCTGGAAAACAGAGAAAGGTTTGGAAATATCTTAAAATATATGGGCAAAGTCTTGAATGAGCCCACAGGTCTACAGAATTTGAGAGACAAGATATAAACTGGGTCTCAGGTGAAATATTCCCAAATGTCTATGCCTGGTCCAGTGGGTAGGGACACCGCCTTGCAGTGCAAGGGGCGCTGGTTTGAGCCCTGGCCTGGGAGGATCCCACGTGCTGCGGAGCGGCTGGACTGATGTGTCCAGTCACCGAGCCGGAGCTCTGGAGCGCATGTGCCCAGAGCCAGTGCTCTGCAGCGACAGACGCCACAGCAATGGGAGGCCCACAGGAGCCAAAGAACGAAGACGAATGAAAATAGAGAAATGAAAGACCAATAGAAGTGGCCCGCCCGCTCCCCTCCCCCTCCAAAGTAAATAAATAAATACATCTTTAAAAAAAAAAATTAAAAGGACCTTGAGGCTGTGGAAGTTATGGCTAAGGATGCAGTTTAAAGAGATTAGATTTATCCTAAAATGAAGCCAGTAGTCAATACTGATGACAATGGTGCTTTTGGGGATCCAAATGGGTAAGACCTGAGTGGTCTCACAGGGCTTTGCACCTGTGCTTACTGTGAATACCTAGTTATGGATGCAGATCAATAGGTTCACCCAAATAAGAGAAGGTTAGTGAATTCCAAGCAAGAATAACACATAGATTTCATCTCCTGGGTCAGTCCTGACTGATTTATTGGGCTGTCTAGACCAGTACAATAAAACAGGTCAACTGTTTAGTTGCTAGGTCGTGTCTTGCGACCCTGTGGACTATAGCCTACCAGGCTCCTCTGTCCATGGATTTCCCAGGCAAGGATACTGGAATGGGTTATCATTTCCTTCTCCAGGGGATCTTCTCGATCCAAGAATTGCATTGGCAGATGGGTTCTTTACCACTGTGTCACCAGGGAAAATATTAATCGCTCAAAGGAGAGGCAGGGCTAAACTTGAGTGAGAAAGGGTATGCTAAACTCTCACCAGTGACTACCATGGACAAAGGAGCACGGAGACACGCTTGATCTAGAACTGACACTCCTGTTCTGAAGACCCTGGGCCTTGCTGCACAAGCACCTCTGCACTGCAGGGTTCCCAGAGTTCCTGGAAAACAGAGAAAGGTTTGGAAATATCTTAAAATATATGGGCAAAGTCTTGAATGAGCCCACAGGTCTACAGAATTTGAGAGACAAGATATAAACTGGGTCTCAGGTGAAATACTCCCCAAATGTCTATGCCTGCACAGATAAAAGAAGTGGTCAGCTTTGCCACCACAATGAAGGGAGGAGTGTCTGAGTTCCCTGGGGGGCTGTGTGTAAGAGAACACTGCTCCTCTGGGAGGGCATCCTGGCTGTTTCATCTTCTGCACCTGCCCATCTCTATGGATAAGTACAGAAATACTGGCTCTCAATCATTATTCCTTTGAGAAATGAATGAGCAAATTAAGAATGACAGGGAACTCATATGATACTAAATAGGGTAAATTCTAAATCTACGTTCATTAATCTTACTTTAGAACAATAAAAGATTAATGGGAGGGGTCCATAATTCAAGAAAGGGATGAAAATCACTAAAGAATCTTCTGGGATGTCTAGTGAGTTTGTGATTTCCCCAGGATAGGAAGGAAGGATCTAGAGCATGCCAGCTAAGTGCCAGGAGCCGCCTGAGAAGCAGAAAGCAAGACATTTCGCCTTGCCCAAGGCGCCCTGCTGAATGCAGCTGCAGGGCATTTAGTGCTGAAAAAGTCGGTTCTCTGTGCTACTGAACTCCTCCCCAGAGGTCTCCTGCTTCATTCTTGATCAAAAAATGTAACTGTAACTCAAGTTTCTGGATCAGATGACATTTTCTCATCTCCCGTCTTCTAACAAGGCTGAGCATGCTGTACCTTTAAAATTGAAACCAAACCATCAGAAGGACTTTTGCTCTGCTCCTCTCTGATGTGGCAGGCAGAGGAGAGAACGCCTGCATGTTTGTTGTTGCTTTGATTATTTTTACCTGCTTGGTTTGGCTTTGTAACTGGTTTATCAGACTTGAGCAGCAATAACTGACTTGGAAATTCGGATATACAAACCTACTTTTGCTTTACTTTAATATAGAATCTTTAACATTAAAAGGCAGATATAAAAGTAAGAGCATTTGTGGCTACCATTTACAAACCCTAGGCAGAAGTCACATGGATTCTACAAAAGTGTAGCTACTTTTGCACATGAAGAGCATGCCCCATCTTTGGCAGTTGCACAGACAGATGTGGTTCTACACATACCAGATGCAATGTTTTCTAAGTTGTACATTAAAAAAAGTACAGCCCATCAGTGGCTGATGTTCTCCTTGTCTTCATTGAAATGAGATGTTAGACTGCAGTTCTAAAGAGAATTCCCAGAGGAAGAATTCAGAATAAGTCAACTATTTATTGAGCTGTTTACACAAACTGGAGCCCATCTAAATAAGACATTGGTAGTGACTGTGAAGTCACAGATGACAATGTAATTCGGTATTTTCACGAGCAAGATTTCCAACATTATGGGGTCATAGCTAAGTAAATACTGGCTCTCAATGATTATTCCTTTGAGAAATGAATGAGCAAATTAAGAATGACAGGGAACTCATATGATACTAAATAGGGTAAATTCTAAATCTACGTTCATTAATCTTACTTTAGAACAATAAACGATTAATGGGAGGGGTTCATAATTCAAGAAATGGATGAAAATCACTAAAGAATCTTCTGGGATGTCTAGTGAGTTTGTGATTTCCCCAGGATAGGAAGGAAGGATCTGGAGCATGCCAGCTAAGTGCCAGGAGCCGCCTGAGAAGCAGAATGCAAGACATTTCGCCTTGCCCAAGGCGCCCTGCTGAATGCAGCTGCAGGGCATTTAGTGCTGAAAAAGTCGGTTCTCTGTGCTACTGAACTCCTCCCCAGAGGTCTCCTGCTTCATTCTTGATCAAAAAATGTAACTGTAACTCAAGTTTCTGGATCAGATGACATTTTCTCATCTCCCGTCTTCTAACAAGGCTGAGCATGCTGTACCTTTAAAATTGAAACCAAACCATCAGAAGGACTTTTGCTCTGCTCCTCTCTGATGTGGCAGGCAGAGGAGAGAACGCCTGCATGTTTGTTGTTGCTTTGATTATTTTTACCTGCTTGGTTTGGCTTTGTAACTGGTTTATCAGACTTGAGCAGCAATAACTGACTTGGAAATTCGGATATACAAACCTACTTTTGCTTTACTTTAATATAGAATCTTTAACATTAAAAGGCAGATATAAAAGTAAGAGCATTTGTGGCTACCGTTTACAAACCCTAGGCAGAAGTCACATGGATCCTACAAAAGTGTAGCTACTTTTGCACGTGAAGAGCATGCCCCATCTTTGGCAGTTGCACAGACAGATGTGGTTCTACACATACCAGATGCAATGTTTCCTAAGTTGTACATTAAAAAAAGTACAGCCCATCAGTGGCTGATGTTCTCCTTGTCTTCATTGAAATGAGATGTTAGACTGCAGTTCTAAAGAGAATTCCCAGAGGAAGAATTCAGAATAAGTCAACTATTTATTGAGCTGTTTACACAAACTGGAGCCCATCTAAATAAGACATTGGTAGTGACTGTGAAGTCACAGATGACAATGTAATTCGGTATTTTCACGAGCAAGATTTCCAACATTATGGGGTCATAGCAGGAGCAGTGAAAAAGGCTTGAAATGGACAGCTGCCAATTGCCAGAGAGCATCAACAAGGAAGGTTCAATGGCATTTTTTCTGAAAGCATGTTCCTGTGTTTACTTGTTCGCTTTCCTAATCTCAGAACTCTGTGGGAATAAATACGGCAAATATTACACCAGTAACTAGAAATAAACTCAAGAAGTAAACTTGACTCAAGGTGAGCTTGACTCATTTTCAGTTCAGCAGAGTCTGTATTTGAATATATAAATCTTGACTTAGTACAGCAGTCTACTACCTGCCAAAAGACATCATGCAATGTGATCCGTAAGTGCAAACTTAACAAAAGTCAGCTCCACATACCAACAACCACAACAATCTATTTTGCTTTAGCTTAAGCCTCTTTTAGGACATTCTGTTGTTAATTAATAAGCCTCATAGAAGATTTCAGATGTTATACTGCAAGAAGCCTCCTCTTTGCAGGGGTGACCTTCTCTCAGTAGGGACTGACAAGTCAGCTGTTCTGAGGTAGATCTATCCTAGAAAATGCCACGTGTAAAATGGTATTGTTATGTAGAGTAAGGAGCTGTTTGGAGTTGTAGCAAGTAATTTTGTTCCAACAGCAGCCCAGAGCAGGTTGACAGCAAGTTTAACATGAGAAAAAGACTGTCCAGGCAGACTATGAAAATATTTTTTTTTGTTTTGTGCATAAGAACCTGATGCTGAAACACATTCTTTTACAAATCATTATTTTGTCATCTGGAAAGTCTCATGGGTAAATGGTTGCTGACCAAAGTCTGAGTTGAATGCTTTGTTTTGTTCTTTATTCCTTTAAATTATTTAAATATTATCTTATTTGTGAGGCTAAAAATGTACTTATGAAAATAATAATTTCTGATGACCACCACCATCCAAATTCAGAGACTATATGTATTTGTTCTATGAGGATGGACAAACTGCTCTTTGTCTTATTATTGGAATACGTATTTCATGTGGTACCTCAGCTTCTTCAGAGTAGATGACTATTTACTGATCTGACAGGTTGGATTTCTTGACATTGATTTTCAGTCTCTTTTTTCCTATAATGAAAAGTGTAATGTACCCATTCAGGAACATACACAGATATGTGTTTATTATAAATTGGTTTTCACATGAAATGAGTGAAACGTGTCAGATTTAAGCTATTTTATCAGAACAATATGTGGATACTGGTTCTTAAACAAAGTTCAATTATTTTTATATCAGTAGTAGCAGAAAAGTGACCTAAGTTAACCCTCTAAAAGTCTAAACATGGGATGTGAGGGTGATCTGGTTGCAACATCTGTCACCCCATTGATCGCCAGCGTTGATTCCATTGATCTGGCTGGCTAGGCGGGAGTCCCCTTCCTCCCTCACCACTCCATGTACATCCCTCCCAGAGCCGTGCGCTCCAAGAGGATGACTATCCCTGATAGAGGAGGGCCGGTTTTCAGTCATGGGTATATGAGTAGCTGCGCTCCCCTGCTAGAATCTCCGAACAAGCTCTCAAGTCTAAATGTCTAAAAATGAATAAGATTTTATCATAAGTGACTCAGAATTTCTATTTTTTCTGTAATTTAAGTTCATAATTACATGTATTAATTAGTATCAATATTATTCTCCAGAAGTACAGTACATTGATTAACTTTTAATAAAAACCAGTTTAATTTCCTTAGTCAACAGAGAAAAACGTATTTATGGTCTTCTATAATTATTTTGAATACATAAATAACTTTGTCCTGACTACTGGGTATTATATAAACAAACTTCCCTCCATATTGACTGATAGGAAACTCTTCTAAGGCAAATTTATTATAACAACTCAGCTTTTAAATAGCTGCAAAAGAGATTTCTGGGGGTAATTTTTGAAAAGTAACTACATAAAAAAGATATATGAATGGCCCATAAAGAAATGATAATGTACTCAGTATCAACAGCTACTGAAGAAATGCAAATAAAAACCACAAAGAAATACCACTACAGCTCCAATAGAATGAACTGAAAGAATAAATTTCAAAGAACTAACAATGTATATTTAGAGGATGAACAAACTGCTCTTATCTTATTATTGGAATACGTATTTCATGTGGTACCTCAGCTTCTTCAGAGTAGATGACTATTTACTGATCTGACAGGTTGGATTTCTTGACATTGATTTTAAGTCTCTTTTTTCCTATAATGAAAAGTGTAATGTACCCATTCAGGAACATACACAGATATGTGTTTATTATAAATTGGTTTTCACATGAAATGAGTGAAACGTGTCAGATTTAAGCTATTTTATCAGAACAATATGTGGATACTGGTTCTTAAACAAAGTTCAATTATTTTTATATCAGTAGTAGCAGAAAAGTGACTTAAGTTAACCCTCTAAAAGTCTAAACATGGGATGTGAGGGTGATCTGGTTGCAACATCTGTCACCCCATTGATCGCCAGCGTTGATTCCATTGATCTGGCTGGCTAGGCGGGAGTCCCCTTCCTCCCTCACCACTCCATGTACATTCCTCCCAGAGCCGTGCGCTCCAAGAGGATCACTATCCCTGATAGAGGAGGGCCGGTTTTCAGTCATGGGTATATGAGTAGCTGCGCTCCCCTGCTAGAATCTCCGAACAAGCTCTCAAGTCTAAATGTCTAAAAATGAATAAGACTTTATCATAAGTGACTCGGAATTTCTATTTTTTCTGTAATTTAAGTTCATAATTACATGTATTAATTAGTATCAATATTATTCTCCAGAAGTACAGTACATTGATTAACTTTTAATAAAAACCAGTTTAATTTCCTTAGTCAACAGAGAAAAACGTATTTATGGTCTTCTATAATTATTTTGAATACATAAATAACTTTGTCCTGACTACTGGGTATTATATAAACAAACTTCCCTCCATATTGACTGATAGGAAACTCTTCTAAGGCAAATTTATTATAACAACTCAGCTTTTAAATAGCTGCAAAAGAGATTTCTGGGGGTAATTTTTGAAAAGTAACTACATAAAAAAGATATATGAATGGCCCATAAAGAAATGATAATGTACTCAGTATCAACAGCTACTGAAGAAATGCAAATAAAAACCACAAAGAAATACCACTACAGCTCCAATAGAATGAACTGAAAACGCTGACAACATTAAGTACTGGTGAGGATGTGGAACAATCAGAACTTTCCCATGTTTTACATAATGCAAATGTATATTTAAAACAATACCTCCACTTTGGAAAAAATTCTGGCAGCTTCTTCTAAAACTAAATATATACACAGACCAACAATTCAACTGGGTATTTTACCAAGAGAAATGAAAGCATATGTTCAAAAAGAAGTATTTACAGAAAGAAACTGTGGCTTATTTACACAATGAAAACTAGTAAAAAAAAAGTAATCAACTACTGGTACACTTAATGAATCTTAAAACATGTTGAGTGAAAGACACCTCCCATAAAAGAGTGCAAAGTGTAAGATGCAATTCATGTGAAATTCAATGTGTATGAAATTATAGAACAGGCAAACAATGGACAGAGGAGCCTGGCAGGTTACTGTTCATGGAGTCACAAAGGGTCAGACGTGACTGAGTATGCTTATGAGCACACATGCACACATGTATACACACAACACACAGAACAGGTACAAATAATCTAAAGTCAGGAAAAACAAAAGGAGCCGGCTCCAGGGGTGTCAGTTTTGACAAATGTATACATTGGTCTTCCCCGATGGTTCAGTATTAAAGAATACGTCTGCAATACAGGAGACACTGGAGACATGGGTTTGGTCCCTGGGTCAGGAAGATCCCCTGGAGGAGGAACCCACTCCAGTATCCTAGCCTGAAAAATACCATGGGCAGAGGAGCCTGGTGGGCTACAGTCCATGGGGTCAGAAAGAACCAGACAGGACTGAGTGACTCAGCATGCATGCCTGGCAACACAAATCCGTATTGAGGTACACACAGAGAATGTTACCATTATCCCAGAAAGAAATGGATATCACCTTATGGAACTAGTGCTCAACAAAACAGTGATCTTGAAATAAATGTACTAAATAGCATCTATTTTACATGTGTGTGTTAGTTGTTCAGTCATGTCCGACTCTTTGCGACCCCATGGACTGTATCCTGCCAGGCTCCTCTGTCCACAGAACTTTCCAGGCAAAAATACTGGAGTGGGTAGCCATTCTTTTCTCCATATCTTCCTGACCCAGAGACTGAACACAGGTCTCCTGCACTGGAGGCAGATTCTTTACTATCTGAGTCACCAGGGAAGCCTTATTTTGTGTGCATGTAACATCAAATTAAAAAGTGTATTACAACATTATGAACAATTTACACAACAGATTTGAAAACAAAAACAACTGCATGTATAATGTGCAGGATGGGTGCTTAAAAGTGTGCTAGATTATCAAAATTAGTTCACTAATATGAGGATCAGTTAATCAGTTATTCCTGATTAAGTAGTAAAAATGGTAAGAGTGGATTTAATACCTTTCTGAGCTTGCTTTATTCCCTTGGCCCTAGGAGAATGTTCTCAAACAAAATTTGTATCCCATAATGCCATGACCCTTCATAGTACCTGTCTTTCTAATTCAAGTATATCTGAAACTCATAATCTTTTAAAGTAAAATCTTTGAAGCCAGTCATTGATTTCAATAACTGTATAATCAAGGATTTTCTACCAGGATACACCTCTAGAGTGGTGTACAAGTGTCGGGGCTGTACTTGCTGTCATAATAGTTGGCAGGTGACTCTGGTTTCAGTAGGTAGATTCAGGAATGCTGAACATCCTACAGTTCTCACATATGTATGGAATAGCAAAGTACTATTCAACCCAAAATGGCAATACTACTGCATCATCTAACCTATCTCTAAATTTTGTTTTCTTAACCACTACAAGGCTTGATCTTAATCCCTTTTCATCTCCCTTTACATGATCTCCCCAATCTCATGGTTGAAATGCTTTCTATATCTTGGTGATTCTCAACTTTAAACTTCCAGTCTTGAAGTCTACCTTTAAATATGACTCTCTGTGATTAAGCCGCCTGATCTGACAGCTCTCCTTGGGTGTGTAAGAGGCATTCTCAATCTACTTGTCAACAAAACAGTGATCTTGAAATAAATGTACTAAATAGCATCTATTTTACATGTGTGTGTTAGTTGTTCAGTCATGTCCGACTCTTTGCAACCCCATGGACTGTATCCTGCCAGGCTCCTCTGTCCACAGAACTTTCCAGGCAAAAATACTGGAGTGGGTAGCCATTCTTTTCTCCATATCTTCCTGACCCAGAGACTGAACACAGGTCTCCTGCACTGGAGGCAGATTCTTTACTATCTGAGTCACCAGGGAAGCCTTATTTTGTGTGCATGTAACATCAAATTAAAAAGTGTATTACAACATTATGAACAATTTACACAACAGATTTGAAAACAAAAACAACTGCATGTATAATGTGCAGGATGGGTGCTTAAAAGTGTGCTAGATTATCAAAATTAGTTCACTAATATGAGGATCAGTTAATCAGTTATTCCTGATTAAGTAGTAAAAATGGTAAGAGTGGATTTAATACCTTTCTGAGCTTGCTTTATTCCCTTGGCCCTAGGAGAATGTTCTCAAACAAAATTTGTATCCCATAATGCCATGACCCTTCATAGTACCTGTCTTTCTAATTCAAGTATATCTGAAACTCATAATCTTTTAAAGTAAAATCTTTGAAGCCAGTCATTGATTTCAATAACTGTATAATCAAGGATTTTCTACCAGGATACACCTCTAGAGTGGTGTACAAGTGTCGGGGCTGTACTTGCTGTCATAATAGTTGGCAGGTGACTCTGGTTTCAGTAGGTAGATTCAGGAATGCTGAACATCCTACAGTTCTCACATATGTATGGAATAGCAAAGTACTATTCAACCCAAAATGGCAATACTACTGCATCATCTAACCTATCTCTAAATTTTGTTTTCTTAACCACTACAAGGCTTGATCTTAATCCCTTTTCATCTCCCTTTACATGATCTCCCCAATCTCATGGTTGAAATGCTTTCTATATCTTGGTGATTCTCAACTTTAAACTTCCAGTCTTGAAGTCTACCTTTAAATATGACTCTCTGTGATTCAGCCGCCTGATCTGACATCTCTCCTTGGGTGTGTAAGAGGCATTCCAACCTTAAAACGTCTAAAACCAATCCCAAATCCCTCCATACACATGCCTGCTACTTCCAGTGTGTTCAGCACCCTAATAATGGGTATCTCCATTGATCAAACTGTCATACCAAACATTTACAGTCACTTTGAAATCTTATCTCTCATAACCCACAACCAATTAATCAGCAAGTTCTATTGACTCTTTTTTTTTTTAATATTTATTATTTATTTTGGGGGAGGGAGGGTTGGGGGGAGAGGCTTGGGGAGGGAGGGGGGCGGGCCGGCCACTGCTACTGGTCTTTCATTTATCTATTTTCATCCATCTTTGTTCTTTGGCCAGTGTGGGCCTCCCATCACAGTGGCCTCTGTTGTCGCAGAGCACCGGCTCTGGGCGCATGCGCTCCAGAGCTCTGGCTCGGTGATTGGACACATGGGTCCAGCCGCTCCACGGCACGTGGGATCTTCCCAGGCCAGGGAGGGAACCAGCGCCCCTTGCACTGCAAGGCGGTGTCCTTACCCACTGGGCCACCAGGGAAGCCCTCTATTGACTCTTGATATTCAAACACGTGGTGTGAACCCAATCTCACCTCCAGCACATCCGCCTGGTACAAGCCACCATTATTATATGTCTGGACAACTATCAATACATAACCGTGTACCCAGGATTTCTAATTTCTACAACCAGAGTGAGACTTTAAAATAAAATCTGATCACTTTCCTGCCTTAAACCTTCAGTGGCGTTCCTTTGTCTACATAATAGAATGCAACCATGTGATCACAATCTGCAGGGTCCTGGGTATCTGATTCATGGGTGACCAGACCTCATCTCGCATGCTTCCCTTCCTTGTTCACTGCCTCACCAGCCACACTGGCCTTTCTGCTCCTCCATGAGCCTTCCTGAAATCCATTCCTGCTTCAGCATGCTGGGTCTTTGATCTGGATTGCTCTGTTTACTCTAGTTTCATCTCAGAGGCTTTCATTATCACCATATTTAAAATAGCATCCACGTTCCCTCAGAAGACACATATTCTCCCTCCTGTTTATCTTCCCTTATAGCTCACATCACTATTTGTCATATTACTCATTTATTTTATTTTTTGATGATGTTGACAATTTTAAGAGTCTTTACTGAGCTTGTTACAATATTGCTTCTGTTTTATATTTCTGTTTTTTGGCTGAGAGGCATGTGGGATCTTAACTCCCCAACCAGGGATCGAACCCATACTTCCTGAATCGGAAGGTGAAGTCTTAACCACTGAACCACCAGAGACTTCACTGTCACATTATTTATTAGTTTTTATTTTGTTTATTCATTTTTTGTTTGTTTTTCTTTCTCCATTAGAATGAACATTTATGAAACCTGGGAATTGGGACAAAAAAAAAAAAAGAACAGTTTTGGTACCTAATAAACTTTCTGGCATTGGTTAAGTTAGTGAATAAATAAGTGTGATTATATCCCCAAATGTGTCTGATCAGAATTCCTTAGGGAGACTTAACATACAGATTCCCAGATCTGAAGGCCAGAAGAGAAACCACTAAAATAATGTAATACCCTACTTTACACTCCCAAACTATCTGTACCATTCAGGTAAGTGACTATCCTGATGCTGATGTATCTAAGATATTTCTATCTTCCTTGTAGCTGCTGGTTACTTCGTTTATCCTAAGATAACTATTGGCTTTATTTCTTAGCCCTAAGACACTAGATTATTGGCTCTGCTATTTGTATTTTGTTAACACACTGCCTTTTGATAAATGCCTCCTCTTTTCCTATCATAGAGAACTCATCTTGCAGATATTCAATTACCCTGGATGCATCTTCCTATCTGATGTTGCTGTATTGGATTCCTCCACCCCCATACACTCATTTCTTGCTCGGAGAAAGGTTCGGTAAGTTGATACTCAAAGAAGAAAAGCAAGTATCTTACTCTAACTGAAATCCTGTCTTCCAAGTCCAGAGGGCTTTGCTATCTTTCCAGGAAATATAACATGATCTGTGTTAAAGAGGATTTTATTAATAAGCCACATAGGGCCTGTTTTTAAGCTTCTTGGAAAGAATGTAGCAGAACAAAAGGGTCTGCTCAGACCTCTCCAGGCTGCAGCGCACACATCTCTGGGGATCTGTTATTAGTAAATTCACCAAATTTTCAAACAGTTAAAGCAGGTTTGGCTGCTTTGAGAACTCAAATTAAATTTTCAATATTTTATGAAAGCTTTGGGTGGTAATGTTTACTTGATCTGATATGCTCTCATAGCAGAGAAAATTGAGAGTGTTTGAAAGATGAGAACAGCACAGCAATGATGCTTGAGAAGCCTAACTTGGCTTTTTGCTGTTCAGATGCTACTTTATAGGATCCATGGGATCTTCCTACTATGCTAGTATTGTTGAGGTGAAATCTGCCACAACATAACCATTATGAGATTATTACTCCCTGAAAGCCTCCCGGTAGGTGTGGTCAGGTTTTGCAAATAAAAATACAGGATGCTTACATCTGGATTTCAGGTAAACATCAAATAATTTTTTAGTATAAATACACCCTGTGAAATATTTGGGACATATTTATACAAAAAAGACAATGTGTTGTTTATGAGATAGTTGAATTTAATTGACTGGGCTGCATTTTTATCAGGCAATTCTCCTTCTAAAGCAAGAAAAAGTAATCGATTCTATTGCAGGACCCTGTTTTAAGCTCTCAAACTGCCCTCAGTAGGACAGAGACAAGGTCAGGGCTAAGGGAAAGCAAGCAAGAGACACAGAGTGTAAAATTTAAGGAGGCATGCATTGCTAAGGCCACCCAATTTCAGAATCACCATTTGTACAGATCTGAGAGTGAGTTCTTCCTTAAATTTAGCATCCTAAGCACCTTTGCTTCACTCTAGCTAAGGTCTGGACTGTCATTTTTTTTCCATTGTCTGTTTCATATTCAAAGACAGAGGTAAAGCAGAGTGGAGAATAACCTTATTGCAATTCTTATCGGAAATGTTTTAATTTTATTCTGTTTACACATGGGTGCAAACTACTCCACTCCTCATTATTATAAGAATGAGAGGGCTTCCTTGGTGGTCTAGTTGGTAAAGAGTTCATCTTGCAGTGCAAAGGGCATCAGTTCGATCCCTAGCCCCAGAAGATCCCACATGCTGTAATGGCTGGACCCGTGTGTCCAATTGTGACCCAGAATTCTGGAGCGCATGCGCCCAGAGCCAGTGCTCTGAAATGAGACAGGCTGCTGTTATGGGAGGCCCACACATGCCAAAGAATAAAGATGGATGAAAATAGTAAATAACTGACAAAGAGCTCATGTGGCATGAAGCTAAAAAAAAAAAAAGAATGAGAAAGGGGGAATGCGCATTTAATTTTTCAAAAAAAATACCTTGGATAAGTCATTAAGTTCTAAGTCATTCACCTCAGAACTGAGAGACTTTAGCAACAAATGAGTCATAGGAGATCTCTTCTCTCTTCTAACTTACATTCTAATGAAGAAAAGTGAACCAATGACACTTAAAAGGCTGATATGGTAGAGTAATGGGCTCAACAGTTGGGGGAGGAGGTGGTATTTCATTCTGTCATAAAAATCTCAAGAAAGAGGGCCTTAGGCAATAGAAGTAAGAATAAAAGCAGTGAGAATGGGAAGAGCTCAGTGATTTTAGGAAAGAAGACATTTTTGGGGTAGTGAATCAGCAAGAAGCAGGGCATGCAATGAGATTAGATAAAGGGACCAGAGCAAGAGCTCATTCATGAACTTTTGGATTTTACTCAAAATGAAAAGTGTAGCCACTACAAAGCAAGTTACAGGGAAAATACAAGTCAAAAAACAATAGAGAAAGAAAAAACGTTGTTAGTTACTTCGGCCCCCACTTCAAACTCTGCTCCATCTCATCTTTAAGATGAGGTCCAAAGTCTTGAGATATGTCACTTCCAAGAGATATGTTCTCATTGTAAAAGCTTCAATTCTGGTTTATCCTTTTAAACGTTAGGACTCAACTTTCTATGGCCATGCGGCATTCAATGACAACAGCCCCCTAAATCTCACAAAAGCACCAACAAAATGCTCAAACTGAGACTCAACAAAAAGAAGAGAAATGTCTATTTGCCCACATTGCCTTACCTTATTCCAATGGAGATTTCTACTTCCAATGGCTTTTGCAGACATCAGTTTGAGGTTTAGGAGAGTAGAAATAAGATGCTAAGTATTGGAGAACAAGATTAATTAAGGTGAATCCCAATCCCAGATTGAAAAATTCCTGATTTCTTTCCTAGATTAGACACTGTAAGAGGCTTGGGAAAGACATCACTTTTATCATACTCTGTTTGGTTGTCTGAGAATCAAGTTCCAACAGGGGTGTCTGTGATATTCTTTAAGAGATAGGAGTACCAAACCAACTAACCTGCCTGCTAAGAAATCTGTAAGCAAGACATGAAGCAACAGTTAGAACTGGAAATGGAACAATGGACTGGTTCAAAATTGGAAAACATGCACATCAAGGTTGTATATTGTCACCCTGCATATTTAGCTAATATGAGGATTACATCATATGAAATATTGGACTGCATATTCACAAGCTGGAATCAATACTGCTGGGAGAAATATCAACAAACTCTTATATGCAGATGATACTACTTCTTCTTTCTGAGGCAAACAGAAAGGGCATGCATTTATTAGGCAACTGACTGTGGATGGAGCTGAATATTTTAGGGAAGAATAAATGAAGCCAAACTGACTCTTGAGTTTCTTTTGTGAGCTCAAGCTCTAAAGATAACTCTTTATCAATTCAAGGAGCACAAATTATGAAGATGATAACACATTAATGGTAGAAAGTGAAGAGCCTTTTGATGAACGTGAAAGAAGAGAATGAAAAAAAAAAAGCTGACGTTAAAGTCAACATTGAAGAAAACAAAGATCATAGCATCTGATCCCATCACTTTATGGTGAATAGGCATGAAATTAAAGATATTGGTTCCTTGGAAGCAAAGATATGACAACCTAGATAGTGTATTAAAAAGCAGAGATATCACTTTGTTGACAAAGATCCATAGAGTCAAAGCAATGGCTTTTCCAGCAGTCATATATGGATGCGAGGGTTGGACCATAAAGAAGGCTGAGTGCCAAAGAATTGATGCTTTTGAACTCTGGTCCTGGAAAAGACTCTTGATAGCCCACTGAAGAGTAAACTACTCCATCCTGAATGAAATCAGCCCTGAATATTCATTGGAAGTACTGGTGCTAAAGTTGAAGCTCCAATATTTTGGCCACCTAATACAAAGAAATGACTCAATAGAAAAGACCCTGATGCTGGGGGAAGACTGAGGGCAAGAGGAGAAGGGGGCAACAGAGGATGAGATCATTGAATGGCATCACTGACACAATGGACATGAATTTCAGCCAACTCCAGGAGATAGTGAAGGGCAGAGAAGCCTGGTGTGCTGCAGTTCATGGGGTCACAAAGAGTCAGACACTCAGAAATGTTTTAAAAGAGTATAATTCAGAAACAACCAGAAGGAGAGGAGAGATATATGGGGTTTTAGGGAGCTCTATGTCAGAAATGGGCTGAAGAGCAAATATATACCTCATGTTATACATCCCAACATCACATGATCACGTCTCATTCTACATTATCTGAGTTCAAAGCACTAGAGACACATATTGAAAAGGTACAGTTTCATAGGAAAATGATTACAGGGAAATGAAAGAAACAAAGAAAGAAAAATGACAGGAAAAAAAAACCCTGATCTCCTAAGGAGAGATTTGAGAGATAATAGAGGAGAGAGAGAAACGGAAATTAAGAACTTTGGCCAGTTATGAATAAAAATGTAGTTCTTTGAAAAGATAATTCAAGAGATTGTCACTCTAGCAATCTACATGGAACCAGTAAGAAACACGGGAAATTGAGTGAATTTCCATGAGAATAACAGCAGTTTATAGGTGAATGCATACTTATGCGTACAGTATGACAAGTAGCATTTGCATTTGACGGGAAGGTGAAAGATGAGCTGACGTTAAAGTCAACATTGAAGAAAACAAAGATCATAGCATCTGATCCCATCACTTTATGGTGAATAGGCATGAAATTAAAGATATTGGTTCCTTGGAAGAAAAGATATGACAACCTAGATAGTGTATTAAAAAGCAGAGATATCACTTTGTTGACAAAGATCCATAGAGTCAAAGCAATGGCTTTTCCAGCAGTCATATATGGATGCGAGGGTTGGACCATAAAGAAGGCTGAGTGCCAAAGAATTGATGCTTTTGAACTCTGGTCCTGGAAAAGACTCTTGATAGCCCACTGAAGAGTAAACTACTCCATCCTGAATGAAATCAGCCCTGAATATTCATTGGAAGTACTGGTGCTAAAGTTGAAGCTCCAATATTTTGGCCACCTAATGCAAAGAAATGACTCAATAGAAAAGACCCTGATGCTGGGGGAAGACTGAGGGCAAGAGGAGAAGGGGGCAACAGAGGATGAGATCATTGAATGGCATCATTGACACAATGGACATGAATTTCAGCCAACTCCAGGAGATAGTGAAGGACAGAGAAGCCTGGTGTGCTGCAGTTCATGGGGTCACAAAGAGTCAGACACTCAGAAATGTTTTAAAAGAGTATAATTCAGAAACAACCAGAAGGAGAGGAGAGATATATGGGGTTTTAGGGAGCTCTATGTCAGAAATGGGCTGAAGAGCAAATATATACCTCATGTTATACATCCCAACATCACATGATCACGTCTCATTCTACATTATCTGAGTTCAAAGCACTAGAGACACATATTGAAAAGGTACAGTTTCATAGGAAAATGATTACAGGGAAATGAAAGAAACAAAGAAAGAAAAATGACAGGGAAAAAAAACCCTGATCTCCTAAGGAAAGATTTGAGAGATAATAGAGGAGAGAGAGAAACGGAAATTAAGAACTTTGGCCAGTTATGAATAAAAATGTAGTTCTTTGAAAAGATAATTCAAGAGATTGTCACTCTAGCAATCTACATGGAACCAGTAAGAAACACAGGAAATTGAGTGAATTTCCATGAGAATAACAGCAGTTTATAGGTGAATGCATACTTATGTGTACAGTATGACAAGTAGCATTTGCATTTGGGGAAAAATGAGAAAAATAATGATGTGGAGAGATACCAGAGAGTGAAAGATTCTGTGTATGATATAGGCTTGAAAGAGAAAGCGTTAGTGGGTTAGTCGTGTCTGACCCTTTGTGACCTCATGGACCATAGCCTGCCAGGCTCCTCTATCCATGGGATTTCCCAGGCAAGAATACTGGAGTGGGTTGCCATTCCTTTCTCCAGGGGATCCTCCTGACCCAGAGTTCAAACCCACATCTCCTGCACTGGACGTGGATGTTTTACAATCTTAGTCACCTTAGTTTTAGTTACCTTAGTCACCTTGGGTTTAGTAGTAGAAGCAGAATATGTGTCCCCAAATAAGCCACTTCAGCATGTGAACTGCTTTGAGCTGAAGGCAATCAAGATCTAACAGACATACGAAGAGGGTTTTTGTGTGTTTTTGTTTGCATGTTTATTTTTAACCTCTCTCTTGACTGCCTGAAATAATCTAGATAGGGAGCCTGTACCAGGAACAGAGCTACGACCAGTGATAACTTTTACATCAGACAGACAAGTGCTTTGCTTCACAAACATTCATTAACTAAACATTTGCTTTTCCCATCTTTTTGAGAATGACACCTTGAATTCAGACTTCTGCCCTCCAGAACTATGAGAAAATAGATGTAGGCTGTCTTAAGTCACCCAGTTTGTGGTATTTATTATGGCAGACACAGGAAACTAATACTATGTACTTTGTTGAATTTCTCTGGTCATCAAACCAAACACAAAGAAGTTTCATACTTATTTGATAGTAATGAATTAAGAAGGACAAAGGCCTGATGATGTCTTACACATCTGTGAAGACCAGAGGAAGCTCTCTTGAAGGCTCGGGGGGACAGTTTGGTAAAGAAGTCAGTTTGTACCAGCTGCTGTTTCTGCTGCTTTTCATCACTGAGTCCTATTCCTGAGATTAAAGACACCAAAATGAGCAAAACTTTGGCAATGAAAAAAATGTGCTGGAGAGATACCAGAGGGGTTGAGTGAATTTCCATGAGAATAACAGTAGTTTATAGGTGAATGCATACTTATGCGTACAGTATGACAAGTAGCATTTGCATTTGGGGAAAAATGAGAAAAATAATGATGTGGAGAGATACCAGAGTGTGAAAGATTCTGTGTATGATATAGGCTTGAAAGAGAAAGCGTTAGTGGGTTAGTCGTGTCTGACCCTTTGTGACCTCATGGACCATAGCTTGCCAGGCTCCTCTATCCATGGGATTTCCCAGGCAAGAATACTGGAGTGGGTTGCCATTCCTTTCTCCAGGGGATCCTCCTGACCCAGAGTTCAAACCCACATCTCCTGCACTGGACGTGGATGTTTTACAATCTTAGTCACCTTAGTTTTAGTTACCTTAGTCATCTTGGGTTTAGTAGTAGAAGCAGAATATGTGTCCCCAAATAAGCCACTTCAGCATGTGAACTGCTTTGAGCTGAAGGCAATCAAGATCTAACAGACATACGAAGAGGGTTTTTGTGTGTTTTTGTTTGCATGTTTATTTTTAACCTCTCTCTTGACTGCCTGAAATAATCTAGATAGGGAGCCTGTACCAGGAACAGAGCTACGACCAGTGATAACTTTTACATCAGACAGACAAGTGCTTTGCTTCACAAACATTCATTAACTAAACATTTGCTTTTCCCATCTTTTTGACAATGACACCTTGAATTCAGACTTCTGCCCTCCAGAACTATGAGAAAATAGATGTAGGCTGTCTTAAGCCACCCAGTTTGTGGTATTTATTATGGCAGACACAGGAAACTAATACTATGTACTTTGTTGAATTTCTCTGGTCATCAAACCAAACACAAAGAAGTTTCATACTTATTTGATAGTAATGAATTAAGAAGGACAAAGGCCTGATGATGTCTTACATATCTGTGAAGACCAGAGGAAGCTCTCTTGAAGGCTCGGGGGGACAGTTTGGTAAAGAAGTCAGTTTGTACCAGCTGCTGTTTCTGCTGCTTTTCATCACTGAGTCCTATTCCTGAGATTAAAGACACCAAAATGAGCAAAACTCATAACTATGTAACTATGAAACAAACACTAATCTGGAACAAAACAACATGTGAGCTATTCAGGCTCCATTTTGGTGAAAGGACTGAAATGACTTTGGCACGAATTTATTCCATAGACTAATGATGCAATAGCAATGGAACTGCAATTAACGTAGAATGTCATGAAGGAAACTTCACTGGGCCTGTCTGCACAAGAGATTGCTGCGAACCTTCCATACTCATCTAAGTTACAATAAGTAAACACCTATTTTATCATCGCAATGACAGACCTGCTTTGCCTGAGGACTCTCATGTGGGGACAGATTTGCTTCTCAGGTAGCCCATGTGGATTAGCTGAGAATACTGGATATTTTATAAGAATACTGCTAAACTGCTCTCTCTACCTTTGCTACAACCAAGAATTTAAGCCTATCTCAAGGTGTTAAGGAAATGCAATAAAGCAAAAATAGGAAAAAACTGCATACTAAGCACTATTTTTACTGACATTAATTCTAGTTATATACATACATACACACATATATATAGATTTGAGGGCTTAAGCTATTAAACATCAAGTAGCAGGTACTGTTATTAATTATAAAGTACTGTGTAAATAACAATGTCTTCTAAGGAGATTTTGATGGTTTCCCTGATATCAGTTTTATACATATGGGGCTCACACATTAACTTTTTATACACTCAATAGCTTTCTACTTTAAAATTTTTATGGGATTTTCTTTTTTTGCACCAGAATAACCATTTTTTTTAATGATGTTTAGAAGTTTCAGAATCCTGAAGCCATTGTGAGAATGTCATGTGAGACATTCTATCAGATGAATGATATGATCAAAGCTCAAACTACTTAGAAAGTAACTTTAATTCTATCATTTGCTATTAGTAGGTGCTTGAGGGATTGCAGAAATTCAAAGATAAAAAATATTGGATATAACCAAGTTAAAATATAAAACGCATCATCATCCAAGTCCTGGTCAAATGTCACATCACTTTCATTTCCATGTATACATAAAGAACCCAGAATATAACCTTTTCCTAGAAACTATTGTTTAAGGACCCTGGACAAAAGTGGAGGACTTTTGATCACACAAAAGTATGATTCATTGAGAGAAAGGAAACAAAGGAGGTGAGCTCTGTGATTATCTAGAATTTCTATCAGAAGGAAGTTTTCTAATTGCAATTATGGAATTCATAATTATGAATTATGGAACACCAAATAGAAATTGACAAAAAAATATATTTTTAAATATGAAGACACAAAGGGGATAGAACCAAGAGATAAAATCAAGTTACAACATGTATATACTTATCTAAGTGAAAGAAATAGCTAAACCTACATCAGAGTAGGCCTCAGGACAAGGAATCTTACCAGAGGTTAAAAATTAGCATTTCATAGGGATACAAGATTTATTTTACTATGTGTCATGGCAATCACTTTCTATAAGTTACATCTCAGTCTTCACAGACACCATATTGGAGAAATATTTATCTTTATTTCCATTTTATAGCTAAGAATAATAAAGCTCTAATGGGTTAAGCAAATTGACCAAAGGGATTTAGAGTAGAGAAAAGTGAAACACAGATCTGTTTGTTACTTTTTTAAATGCAAGAGGTCATTTTCCTTCCCTATTAATTCTAGTTAGTCATAACAAATAGGAAAAAACTGCATACTAAGCACTATTTTCACTGACATTAATTCTAGTTATATACATACATACACACATATATATAGATTTGAGAGTTTAAGCTATTAAACATCAAGTAGCAGGTACTATTATTAATTATAAAGTGCTGTGTAAATAACAATGTCTTCTAAGGAGATTTTGATGGTTTCCCTGATATCAGTTTTATACATCTGGGGCTCACACATTAACTTTTTAAACACTCAATGGCTTTCTACTTTAAAATTTTTATGGGATTTTCTTTTTTTGCACCAGAATAACCATTTTTTTAATGATGTTTAGAAGTTTCAGAATCCTGAAGCCATTGTGAGAATGTCATGTGAGACATTCTATCAGATGAATGATATGATCAAAGCTCAAACTACTTAGAAAGTAACTTTAATTCTATCATTTGCTATTAGTAGGTGCTTGAGGGATTGCAGAAATTCAAAGATAAAAAATATTGGATATAACCAAGTTAAAATATAAAACGCATCATCATCCAAGTCCTGGTCAAATGTCACATCACTTTCATTTCCATGTATACATAAAGAACCCAGAATATAACCTTTTCCTAGAAACTATTGTTTAAGGACCCTGGACAAAAGTGGAGGACTTTTGATCACACAAAAGTATGATTCATTGAGAGAAAGGAAACAAAGGAGGTGAGCTCTGTGATTATCTAGAATTTCTATCAGAAGGAAGTTTTCTAATTGCAATTATGGAATTCATAATTATGAATTATGGAACACCAAATAGAAATTGACAAAAAATCTATTTTTAAATATGAAGACACAAAGGGGATAGAATCAAGAGGATAAAATCAAGTTACAACGTGTATATACTTATCTAAGTGAAAGAAATAGCTAAACCTACATCAGAGTAGGCCTCAGGACAAGGAATCTTACCAGAGGTTAAAAATTAGCATTTCATAGGGATACAAGATTTATTTTACTATGTGTCATGGCAATCACTTTCTATAAGTTACATCTCAGTCTTCACAGACACCATATTGGAGAAATATTTATCTTTATTTCCATTTTATAGCTAAGAATAATAAAGCTCTAATGGGTTAAGCAAATTGACCAAAGGGATTTAGAGTAGAGAAAAGTGAAACACAGATCTGTTTGTTACTTTTTTAAAATGCAAGAGGTCATTTTCCTTCCCCATGTAGATTCTTTCAGCACTTTCTCATACTCTCACAGTCTCTCCCCTGATCTCTCATTCCAGACTCATCTTAGTCTACTCTTCCTTTCATGTCCTAATAGCAAGTCACACTGTCCTTCTCTCAGGCCCTCAGAGGAAGCATACTCTTCTTGGCCTCAGCATCTTCGTACATGCTGTTCCCTCTGTCTGGAATGTTCTTCTATCTCCTTCACACAAGTGACCATCCCACCTGTCTCCTTAGCTCCTCTTTATGTTGCAACTCTCACCAAAGATGCAACTTCCTCCTACAGTCTTTCTGCTTCCACAGTCTAGATGAGGTAGCCCTAATTTTATTCTCAGAACAAACTGCAATTTTTATTTTAATTATGTGTGTGTATATACATATATATATATATATATATATATATATATATATATATACACATTATATATGCATTTGATAATTTGATTAATGTCTTTCTCCCCCCAACTAGACTATCAGTTCATAGGGACAGAGATTATTGATAGATTGGTATTTCATTTCCAATGCCCAGGATGGTGTCATATATAAATATTTGCTAAATAAATAAAGATAACAGGTAAAAGACAATGGAGAGAGAAGAACCAGAAAGGAAGCATTTGAAGCATGTGAAATGATAGACCATCAAATTCAAATAAGTATTTAAAAATGAATTCAATTAGAGGCTCATCATTTGATTTATATGAATACTTAATAGTTTTTACTAGCAGCACCTCTAAGATACTTTAAATATACTCTGATTTATAGAGATCTTGAGATACCAATCTGACATGTAAAATGATTTCAAACGTGAATCTTACCAGAGGTTAAAAATTAGCATTTCATAGGGATACAAGATTTATTTTACTATGTGTCATGGCAATCACTTTCTATAAGTTACATCTCAGTCTTCACAGACACCATATTGGAGAAATATTTATCTTTATTTCCATTTTATAGCTAAGAATAATAAAGCTCTAATGGGTTAAGCAAATTGACCAAAGGGATTTAGAGTAGAGAAAAGTGAAACACAAATCTGTTTGTTACTCTTTTAAAATGCAAGAGGTCATTTTCCTTCCCCATGTAGATTCTTTCAGCACTTTCTCATACTCTCACAGTCTCTCCCCTGATCTCTCATTCCAGACTCATCTTAGTCTACTCTTCCTTTCATGTCCTAATAGCAAGTCACACTGTCCTTCTCTCAGGCCCTCAGAGGAAGCATACTCTTCTTGGCCTCAGCATCTTCGTACATGCTGTTCCCTCTGTCTGGAATGTTCTTCTATCTCCTTCACACACGTGACCATCCCACCTGTCTCCTTAGCTCCTCTTTATGTTGCAACTCTCACCAAAGATGCAACTTCCTCCTACAGTCTTTCTGCTTCCCCAGTCTAGATGAGGTAGCCCTAATTTTATTCTCAGAACAAACTGCAATTTTTATTTTAATTATGTGTGTGTGTGTGTATATATATATATATATATATATATATATATATATATGCACATTATATATGCATTTGATAATTTGATTAATGTCTTTCTCCCCCCAACTAGACTATCAGTTCATAGGGACAGAGATTATTGATAGATTGGTATTTCATTTCCAATGCCCAGGATGGTGTCATACATAAATATTTGCTAAATAAATAAAGATAACAGGTAAAAGACAATGGAGAGAGAAGAACCAGAAAGGAAGCATTTGAAGCATGTGAAATGATAGACCATCAAATTCAAATAAGTATTTAAAAATGAATTCAATTAGAGGCTCATCATTTGATTTATATGAATACTTAATAGTTTTTACTAGCAGCACCTCTAAGATACTTTAAATATACTCTGATTTATAGAGATCTTTTGAGATACCAATCTGACATGTAAAATGATTTCAAACGTGTATTTAAGGTCACTGAAATATAGCAATTATTTTCCATTTTGAATCTCAGAATTCTGAAAGCAGCAAAATCTCACCAACTAGTTCTTTTTATTTAAAGACTGTCTGGTTTGGGGATTGAAAAATACAGCGGTGAGATCAGACTTTTTAAATGATTTATTTTATTTAATTTTGATGTGCCTTTGCTTTTCTAAGCCCTGCAGTTTCAGGATGTGACTGTTACAGAATCTTTTCAGCTCCCTGCTCTCTGAACTAGTTTTGCTTATTTTGATCTGTCAAGGTGATTTTTGCATAATATCATCCCTGGCGCTAATACAAGTAATAGTGGGGAATTGGGAATGGTAGTTATTCTTCATTGCCTGCCTTCAGGAATCTATTATCCAAAGAGTCTGATAGAGAAGTTTCCAACATGCATCAGTATGCCTTCCACTCAAGGTAAACCTAAATACATAAATACTATTATGTTCAAAATAAGAGTTCTGAGGAAGTGAGGATATATCTATATGATATAAACAGTATTTTGTTGTTACGCTGCCATTCAGTCACTAAGTCATGTCCAGCTCTTTGATACCCCATGGACCGTAGCCTGCCAAGCTCCTCTGTCCTCCTCTATCTCCCAGAGCTTGCTCAAAGTCATGTTCATTGACTCTGATGACATCCAACCATCTCAATCTCTGTCACCCCCTTCTCCTCCTGTCCTCAATCTTTCCCAACATTGGGGGCTTTTCCAATGAGTCAGCTCTTTGCATCAGGTGGCCAAACAGTCCAAAAACAGCAAATAACTTCAGCCCAGTTGTTGACTTGCCTGATTTTTCTCAAAAACATGACTATTCTAAGGTTCAAAGGGGCAGGAACTGTGTAGGGAAGACAGGGCTCTACATGAGACTGAGCACCTTAGAAAAGCTATTCCAAATTCCTTTCTTTGGGAAACACCCCATTCTTTATTCCATGTGGATCCAATCTGTTGCAGGTATTTCTACCAATACTCCCTTATACGGGTGGACACATAATACAAACAAACCCATGATACATCTGTATATTTATGGGAAGGAATGGAGAGTTGGTGGCAGAACTGAGATGCAACTGACCATGTGATCCCACTTTCAAGGTCCTCTGATTTTGCTGATTCTTCTCTCTCATAGGCTTGCTTTTTCAGTACTTCCATTCTGTGAACTACTTAGTAGCCTTCCAATAAATACCTTTATGTTGTTCCTTTTGTAGAAAGATAAGGTTAAATTAGTCAGCTGGATCTCCCAGCTTGTAAAAACTCCAACAAAAACAGGCACTGAAACCAGGCAGACCTGGATGAACTCTGACTTTGTATCTATTTATATATACAAATATAGGTTGTATAATTATAATATCTATCATATATAGACATATATACAAAACAAATATGCCTCTTCAGCATTCATTTCCCCTAAATTTTCCTACTAACTGTGCTTTGATTTTTCTAAAAATTTTCCATCTATTTCCCATATCCATACATGATATTTTATAAACCTGTGAGGCTCCTTTTCCCATGGAATTCTCCAGGCAGGAATACTGGAGGGATTGCCATTTTTTTCTCCAGGGGATTTTCCCAATCCAGGGATCAAACAGATCTCCTGCATTACAGGCAGATTCTTTATCATCTGAAAAATTAAATAGCCCTAAATATGTAATTATAATTATATATGTATAATATATATAAAGACACACACACACACACACACACACACACACACCCACCCACCATGGCGGAAATACAAGAGGAAACTGGGTCCTGAACAACATCTTGTAATGGTCTTAGTCACTAATAGGAATCCAATATTACTTTGAAATTTTCACTTAAATAAAACTATTGATTCCTTTTACTATATCCAGTGTAGGTTGAATTTATTTAAATTATACAGTCCTAATAACTGCCAATGCAGGAGAGAGAAGAATGTGGGTTCAGTTCCTGAGTCAGGAGGATCCCCTGGAGGAGGGGATGGAGACCCTCTCCAGCATTCATGCCTGGAGAAGCCTATGGACAGAGGAGCCTGGCAAGCCATGGTCCATAGGGTCACAGAGAATCAGACATAACTGAAGCAACTTAGTACACACACACACACACACACACACACACACACACACTGGGGTGGTTTAGTCACTAAGTCATGTCCAACTCTTGTGATCCTATGGACTGTAGCCCACCAGGCTCTTCTATTAAAGGGATTTCCCAGGCAAGAATACTGGAATGGGTTGTCACTTCCTTCTCCAGGGAATCTTTCTGACCCCGGGACAGAACCCACATCTCCTGCATTGGCAGGCAGATTCTTTACCAACTGAGCCAATAACAGCATATAGTCACTCATTTCAGCTGTCTGGCTCTCAAAACCAAATCTAACGAATGGGACTCACTGGCATGGGTCAAGTGTTACACTTGAAACAACTATGAAAGGACAGTAGAGTCTCGTAAGAATATAGTAGCTTCCACAGGGACCTTGTGGTTAGGGCCTGAAGAGGGGCAGTTATCAGAAGGAATATAAGCTCAGAGCTATCAACTGCTATCTTGGAAAACCACTAGCATAGGGCCTCACCTAGGACACATCAATAAAAGATGAGCAAATTATGTCAATGTACATTTCCCCACAGCTTCATTCAATTTCTCTAAAATGTAACGGCTACCACGCACTTATAAGTTTTGCAATGTTGCTGTCAAAGACAACTACATTTATGCTCCAAATATAGCTATTTTTGTGACTGATTAGCCTCACCTAAAACAAGAGTTTTACATGCACCTCATGATGATTTGTCTTTTGTTATTTTTTAAGACAATATTTGAGAACATATGTTGCAAGATTTTGCCATATAATATGAAATAAGTAATTATGAGCTTCTATTTTTCTCATTCTATTATTTTATATAATTGCTCCATGACATAGACATATGGAACAGCTAGAGTAAATATTTTTTATAAGTGTGCCTTCAGTTGAATAATGGAAATTTTATCTTATCAACAATGTTTTGGGGTTCCCTCATGAGATCCATGGAGTGAAGGGGATGATTCATCTTTATATTAGAAATAAATTTTAAAAGGGCCTTTATTATATGTCTATATAAAAAATATCCACTTCTGCTTCATTCATTATGCTAAAACCTTTGACTACATTGATCTCAACAAACTGTGGAAAATTCTTAAAGAGATGGGAATATCAGACCACCTTACCTGTGTCCTGAGAAGCTTGTACATAGGACAAGCAACAGTTAGGACTGGACATGGAACAATGGGCCGATTCCAAATTGGGAAAGGACTATGTCAAGGCCATGAAATGTCACCCTGCTTATTTAACTTACACGCATAGTACACAATGTGAAATACTGGACTGGATGACTCACAAACTGGAATCAATATTGCCGGGAGAAATAGGAACAACCTCAGATATGCAGATGATACCACTTTAGTGGCAGAAAGTGAAGAGAAACTAAAGAGCCTCTTGACCAAGGTTGAAAGAGGAGTAAAAAAGGTGACTTAAAACTCAGCATTCAAAACACTAAGATCATGGTATACACTACCATCACTTCATGGCAAATAGATGGGCAAAAAATGGACACAGTGACAAATATTATTTTCTTGGACTCCAAAACCACTGCAAACTGCAACCATGAAGTAAAAGATGCTCGCTGCTTGAAAGAGAAGATATGAGAAACCTAGACTGTATATTAAAAAGCAAAGACATCACTTTGCTGACAAAGGTCCATATAGTCAATGCTATGGTTTTTTGCAGTAGTCCCATATGGATGTGAGAGCTGGACCATAAAGAAGGCTGAGAGCCAAAGAATTGATTATTTTGAATTCTGGTGTTTGAGAAGACTCTTGAGAGTCCCTTGGACAGCAAGGAGATCAAACCAGTCAGTCATAAAGGAAATCAACCCGGAATATTCATTGGAAGGACTGACACTGAAGCTGAAGCTCCAATATTTTGGCCAACAGATGTCAAGAGCTACTCACTGGAAGAAACCCTGATGCTGAGAAAGATTGAAGGCAGGAAGAGAAAGAGTAACTGAGGGTGAAATGGTTGGATGACATCACTAACTCAGTGGACACAAGTTTGAGCAAACTCTGGCAGAAAGTGAAGGACAGGGAAGCCTGGCGTGCTGCAGTCTATGAGGTTGCAAAGAGTCAGACATGACTTAGTGACTGAACAACTGGATCAATAAATGAATAGGGTAATCTACTTTGCATAATCATTCATTTAAAAAAAGGGCCTTTATTATATGTCTATATAAAAAATATCCACTTCTGCTTCATTCATTATGCTAAAACCTTTGACTACATTGATCTCAACAAACTGTGGAAAATTCTTAAAGAGATGGGAATATCAGACCACCTTACCTGTGTCCTGAGAAGCTTGTACATAGGACAAGCAACAGTTAGGACTGGACATGGAACAATGGGCCGATTCCAAATTGGGAAAGGACTATGTCAAGGCCATGAAATGTCACCCTGCTTATTTAACTTACACGCATAGTACACAATGTGAAATACTGGACTGGATGACTCACAAACTGGAATCAATATTGCCGGGAGAAATAGGAACAACCTCAGATATGCAGATGATACCACTTTAGTGGCAGAAAGTGAAGAGAAACTAAAGAGCCTCTTGACCAAGGTTGAAAGAGGAGTAAAAAAGGTGACTTAAAACTCAGCATTCAAAACACTAAGATCATGGTATACACTACCATCACTTCATGGCAAATAGATGGGCAAAAAATGGACACAGTGACAAATATTATTTTCTTGGACTCCAAAACCACTGCAAACTACAACCATGAAGTAAAAGATGCTCGCTGCTTGAAAGAGAAGATATGAGAAACCTAGACTGTATATTAAAAAGCAAAGACATCACTTTGCTGACAAAGGTCCATATAGTCAATGCTATGGTTTTTTGCAGTAGTCCCATATGGATGTGAGAGCTGGACCATAAAGAAGGCTGAGAGCCAAAGAATTGATTATTTTGAATTCTGGTGTTTGAGAAGACTCTTGAGAGTCCCTTGGACAGCAAGGAGATCAAACCAGTCAGTCATAAAGGAAATCAACCCGGAATATTCATTGGAAGGACTGACACTGAAGCTGAAGCTCCAATATTTTGGCCAACAGATGTCAAGAGCTACTCACTGGAAGAAACCCTGATGCTGAGAAAGATTGAAGGCAGGAAGAGAAAGAGTAACTGAGGGTGAAATGGTTGGATGACATCACTAACTCAGTGGACACAAGTTTGAGCAAACTCTGGCAGAAAGTGAAGGACAGGGAAGCCTGGCGTGCTGCAGTCTATGAGGTTGCAAAGAGTCAGACATGACTTAGTGACTGAACAACTGGATCAATAAATGAATAGGGTAATAGTGGATATATAGATCATAACTCATACTTTGAGTGCTTATCTATGCCAGGAACTGAGCTAGGTTTTTAAATAATATTATTTTATTTCATTGTAACAAATTTAAAAATTCCATTTCATAGAGGAGGAAAATCTAAGACCTGGCCCCACCAGGGAGTGACAGAGCCAGGTGTCATCTTCATCACAACTGAATCTAAAGCCCAAACTTTGCCAGAACAACTGACTTAAAAGCTTCTCAAAGGTGATGATCAAATGCTAACCTCTTTGTGTCTTCACTCAGCACATAATATAGATTTATTTACTTATTTATTGGTTCAGCTTGCACTGATGGGCGTATCAATGGAAGAAAGTCTGAGTTGACTGTAATGGAGTTAGGTTTGACCAAAACCAGTGGAAGAAAACTTTTGACTTCAGCCTTAGAAATACTAATTTTTAAATAAACAAGCTATAACAATAGCTTAGTATGCTGCTATTATTCAACTGAGAGCCTAAGGGAAAAAAATGACTAATATTTCTCACTATGTTGAATATATTCATGCATGGTTTTATACCTAAATCCACTCTATTTTCTTCTAAATAACAAATGACCAGTAACTTCTACAAGCACCAATATGTCAGCATAATTATCTAAAATCTAACAAAATTTGTATTCTTTATAGACTAGAAGGGTATATTTTAATGCAAATGGAATATTTTTAGAACCTGTACATCATCTTAGCCTTTGAAAGTGTTCCCATATTTCCTATTCTTCACTGTTGAAAATCTTCAGCTCCTCTTTCCTTGTCACCATTGTGGGATAAAAGAATTCTGCCTGTGAACTGGTCTTTCTTGAAGAATCCATTAAAGTTTAAGTTTGTGCATTGCATCAAGCAAGTAACATGTTCATTTCCCCACAGTGAATCACAACTCTTTCGTGTCACTTAATATAAGGTGGAAAAAAAAAAGAGTAAAAGAAGGCAAGAAACAAAATGGTGTTTGCAATGAGAATCTATACATTAAGGGTTTGCCCATTGGGTTTCACAAGAGCATGCAGGGAAAGATAATAGGTATGAAGTAAATTCACTAATTGGAAAATAGGGCTTCAAAATTCCAACAAATAACCCACAATAAACAAAAACACCGAAAAATCAAAGAGAAAGATTCATGACCTCTTTTATGAATACATCAGCTATTTTTTGGAAATAAATTTCAGGGTTATCTTGGGACCAAGGTACACTTGCTATACTAAGTCTTTCAATCACTTTCTGACATGTGTTTGTTTGGCGGTGGGGCAGGGTGGGGGGGAACAAAAAGCCCTTAGACTTCTTGATGAAAATATCCCAAAGGTTTACTTTGGGAACATGTATAAAGTGATTACTGATTTGAATAATACATTCAAAGCACTGCACACCCAGCAGAATGGTTAGTCCCTCTGATGAGGGAGGGCTATTTCCCTGTTCAGAATGATGAATTCAGCCTTCCAAACTCCGATACATGCTCTTGTCATTGTCCTGGAACTGATCTGACTTGGGGATACTGAATCACACTAATAAAGCTCAAAGAGACAGATGGGCTTTGCCAGAATGACAACTACTGAATTTAAATAAGAATAAAATTATCAAGTAAACAGGACACTAGCTTGACTGCATAGTCTTTCCCTGTAGGCAAGCTGTGCCGAAAACAAAATGATCAGAGCTACTAACACCTATTTGCATGTTTAAGGGCTCACATAACTTGATGACCCCCCCATACTTCCACAACAGAGAAGAACTTCTCTTAAAAGGACTTTCCCACCCCCTCCCTGGGATGCACACCCAACATTTGACTCTGAATGTCTTTCTTTTGTTAATCTCATGTCCATTAATTTTCCCTTGATTTCTTTATATTTATTATTAGTTTTAATAATACTTTATTTTATCTAGATGATATTTTATTTTTAATTATGAGGAAAATAGCTTGCATTAAAATCCAGGTGCATGCTTGTTCAGTTGCTAAGTCATGTCTGACTCTTTGCAATCCCATGGGCTGTAGCCAACCAGGCTCCTCTCTGTCCATGGGATTCTCCAGGCACAAATACTGGAGTGGGTTGCCATTTCCTCCTCCAGGGGATCTTCCTTACTCAGGGATTGAACCCATGTTTCATGCTTGGCAGGTGGATTCTTTACCACCAAGCCTCCTGAAAAGTCCCAAAGTACAGGTAGGACATTCCTAACATTGAATAACAACTGATATAGTGATTCTTCCACACTATCTCAGAGCTTCCACACTTTCTATATTCTACTGTTCTTTATATTAGTATAGCTCCATTATTTCAACATTCTTCTAGCAACTTTGGCAAACACTCAGAAGACAATGTCGTCACAATTGTGAACTATGCACACACTGAGTAGCAATATAAAATATAACAAGGAGTAATGAGTTAAGAAGCAGCAGCTATTTATTCAGCAGTGTTTCCTGAATGCCTACTATGTGCTGGGCACCATTCTAGGCAAAGGACATAGAGCAGTGAATCAAAATCAAGTCCCAGACCTCACGTAGTTCGCATTCTAATGGGGAGAACAATCATATACAAATAAACAAAAATGGATACAACAAGAAGGAAATGAGGATACTATTTAAAAAAAATCTAGAGTATGGCGAGGGAATAGGCAATGACGGAGAAATGTTGTACCAGACAGGATGACCATGCATGTGACCCATGGGTAGAATTAAGGCAGATTTTGCAGCAACAGAAGAAAGAACTCATTAAGAATCCCATCAGGCAGCCAGCCCCACTTGGTGATGTATTCTAGAGTAGAGGGCTTGCCAAAGCTTAAAAAAAACTGCATAGTCTTTCCCTGTAGGCAAGCTGTGCCGAAAACAAAATGATCAGAGCTACTAACACCTATTTGCATAGGGCTCACATAACTTGATGACCCCCCATACTTCCACAACAGAGAAGAACTTCTCTTAAAAGGACTTTCCCACCCCCTCCCTGGGATGCACACCCAACATTTGACTCTGAATGTCTTTATTTTGTTAATCTCATGTCCATTAATTTTCCCTTGATTTCTTTATATTTATTATTAGTTTTAATAATACTTTATTTTATCTAGATGATATTTTATTTTTAATTATGAGGAAAATAGCTTGCATTAAAATCCAGGTGCATGCTTGTTCAGTTGCTAAGTCATGTCTGACTCTTTGCAATCCCATGGGCTGTAGCCAACCAGGCTCCTCTCTGTCCATGGGATTCTCCAGGCACAAATACTGGAGTGGGTTGCCATTTCCTCCTCCAGGGGATCTTCCTTACTCAGGGATTGAACCCATGTTTCATGCTTGGCAGGTGGATTCTTTACCACCAAGCCTCCTGAAAAGTCCCAAAGTACAGGTAGGACATTCCTAACATTGAATAACAACTGATATAGTGATTCTTCCACACTATCTCAGAGCTTCCACACTTTCTATATTCTACTGTTCTTTATATTAGTATAGCTCCATTATTTCAACATTCTTCTAGCAACTTTGGCAAACACTCAGAAGACAATGTTGTCACAATTGTGAACTATGCACACACTGAGTAGCAATATAAAATATAACAAGGAGTAATGAGTTAAGAAGCAGCAGCTATTTATTCAGCAGTGTTTCCTGAATGCCTACTATGTGCTGGGCACCATTCTAGGCAATGGACATAGAGCAGTGAATCAAAATCAAGTCCCAGACCTCACGTAGTTCGCATTCTAATGGGGAGAACAATCATATACAAATAAACAAAAATGGATACAACAAGAAGGAAATGAGGATACTATTTAAAAAAAATCTAGAGTATGGCGAGGGAATAGGCAATGACGGAGAAATGTTGTACCAGACAGGATGACCATGCATGTGACCCATGGGTAGAATTAAGGCAGATTTTGCAGCAACAGAAGAAAGAACTCATTAAGAATCCCATCAGGCAGCCAGCCCCACTTGGTGATGTATTCTAGATTAGAGGGCTTGCCAAAGCTAAGTTCTATATCAAAGAAGATTCTCTGATTTTAAATAGATACAATCTGACAAGTGGTATTCAATTAGTCTGTTCCAAAATTATACTTACTGATAAAAATTTGGACATATCAGCTTGCAGCTTCAACTGAAGCTAAAATTTTACCACAGCCAGTATGTAGGATTTTTGATAAAGAAAACATTTGGAACAGAAATTTATTGCATAATCTTTCTAACATACTTAAACATTTGATAAGGAAAACTTATTATGAAAGTTGTTGTCTTCTCTCTGATTTAGAGATACATAGTGGAGAAAATAGAATAGCTCCCTCTCTATCTTCTACAAAGATATGGTTTCTTCTCATGCCAGGTCACTATTCAATTTCTTCCCCACTCAGACCTGTATATTATTTACCATCAGATAGGAATACTGACATTATGTTTGCTTTATATACTGTGATAATTAAATTTTTATCAGATAGACATACTGATATTATATTGGCTTTATATACTGTGATAATCAAATCAATATGTAGGCTAATATAATATAACCCACTCCACTATATTTGCTTAGAAAATCCTATAAACAGAGGAGCCTGGTGGGCTATGGTCCATGGGATCACAAAGAGTCAGACAAGACCTATAGACTAAATGAAAATGCACACACATTTAATATAGGGCCTGCCACATGGTAAGTTATGGTGGGATAATTGCACAGATGGCTGTAGTTCACCATCCTTCTCTGTATCTGTACCCTTTGTCCTGTGACTCTATAGCTCTTTCCATAGAAAGGTAGAAGCTATTCCTCCATCCTAAAAATCTGGCATAGCCTTTTGTTTGACTGGCAAAATCTGGCAACAGTAAAAGTATACTACTTCCAAACCTACACCCCAGGAGGTTCCTGAATACTTTTGTTTTCTCTTAGAACAATGTCTCTGCCATGAAAATAAATCCATTCTATCCCAGTAGATGATGAGAAACCACATAGAGGAGACTAATAGACCCCAGCCAAAGCTTTATTCAGCCTGCAGTTAGCTTACCTTAAACTATACTATAATGCACTGGTATGAATAAGCCAGCCCGCCTACACCAGCCACGGTTCACCCAAAACTACAAATTCCTAACCAACCCACCTACTCATATCTTTCATTCCACTTTTGTTTTTCAGTTACACAGAAATAGTTAAATGAACCAAACATGTTCCATATATGATATCTGTCATCATCCTCAACCTGCTACAAGTAAAATATAGATACTAGACTTTATGTACTGTATCATAAAGCATATCATCTCAAGAAATGAAATGCTTGAAATATAAAATATATGTATAGTGAGACTGGGAAAAGAATAACTCATAATTCAGATATTAAGTCAATTTCTATAGGATTCTGGACTTGGTCAAACAACTATGCCCATAAACATTTTTCTGTGTTTTGAGAGCCCAAGTGTGTTGCAGGATAAGAATACCCTTTGTAGTGACCCATATATCCTGTTTCTTCATTATAAAAGCAGTACATGCTACTTGGCCAATTTGCTGTTTAGATATGATTACACAAGTCTTATTCCCAAGTATGCACTCATTTTTTAAAAAGGAAGCAACTCTGTCCATATTGGCAATTGAAATACTCTTAGTTGTGAAATTGTGTAATAGAGCTCTCCTTAAAGAAATAATTAGAAAAGTATTTATAGTCCATTAAAAACAGAATTAGGGGAAAATAACATGAACCTTAATACTTTAAAGAGATATGGATTCTAAAAAATCTAGAATGAAATATTCAATATAATCCTTTAAACATCTTAAGTAGGGTTCAATAAGATGTGTATAATGAATGTGAAAAGAAATCCACAGTGACCCTAAAATGAGAAAAAGGAAGCCGGCAAAAGAACGGACTAAGGCAAGTAACAGGGCTGAGGAGGAGGATGGCTGTGTGAACTCTAGCATCTACCTCTTCTCTCAGACTCCACGAAGATGCTCAAACGACTACCGAACAGCTGTACCAGCACTAGACACAGAACCTGGGAGTGGCACTGGCTGTAGAGTGGCGCACACGAAATGGGACTGAAAAAAGCCTCTATTTATCCTGAATAGGAACAAATACATTCCACTTGGGAAAGTAAAAGCAAAAACATCTAGAATTCAGGCAGGAAAGGAAGATGTGAAAGGCCATGGGCATTGGGAGGGGACATCTGTGTGGCTCGCAGTCCTAGTCAAAGTCCACCATGAAGGTGGAACCAGTGTCACTCTCTTACCTTCAGCAGTGTGGAGAGTCTGGGGTTCTTCTGAGACTGAGTCCAGGACACTGCAACAGATAAAAAGGAAAATGCTTTACTAAAAAGGCCTGACTGCCTGTTGCTCAACTTCCTCCAAATTCTCCCAAGGACCCCAACTGAGAAAATTAACTCTCAATTCAGTCTCCACTTTTCCCTTAACTCTTCATTGGTGCCGAACCCCACACAATCCTTAAGAGAGTAACTCATTGAACGTCACACAACCCTGACATGCATTGAAAGAATGAAAGATTAATTCACTCATAACAAGATCATTTGCTCAATGGTTGACACCAACTTACAGCTATTCAACATAAATACTAAACAACTCTCAAATCAACAGCCAACATCATGTTTACTAAATACTAATGGCATTATTATTAAAGTGAGGAAAGCCATTTTTAATGCCATTGTTTTAATTTGCCTCCAATGAAACACATACAAAATAAATTATATTTTCCCAGAAAATATTCAATTGTTTATAAACTTACAAATAGCCATGCATAGTTTTGATGAAGACATAGAAATGACAGGATTCCCAGATGACAAGGAGAGAATTCAGTGGTACAACTCTTTAGAATGGGAATCTGAGTGTCTTACCAAAAAAAAAAAAAAAACTCTAAAAATCATTATCTCTATTGTTCTGGTAATTGTAACTCTTGATATTTACCTAGCAGGAATAATTAGAGACGTGTGAAAAGATGTGTGTTCCCAAGGGTATTTATAACTTCACTAATCATAACACTGAAAAACTGGAAACAAACTAATAAATATATATTTTTAAACATTTATTTACTTATTTTGGGGGTGGCGGGTTGGGGAGGAATGGGGTGGGCGGGCCACTTCTATTGGTCTTTCATTTGTCTATTTTCATCCGTCTTTGTTCTTTGGCTCCTGTGGGCCTCCCATCATGGTGGCCTCTGTCATCGCAGAGCGCCGGCTCTGGGCGCATGCGCTTCAGAGCTCTGGCTCGGTAATTGGACACATCAGTCCAGCCGCTCCATGGCACGTGGGATCTTCCCAGGCCAGGGATCCAACCGGTGCCTCTTATACTGCAAGGCGGTGACCTTACCCACTGGACCACCAGGGAAGCCCAAACTGTCTAATATTAAGGAATCAGGTTAGTAAATTTTTGTGTGTATACACAGCAACTGATTTTTGTGCTACTGCCATCTTGGGCTGGACAATTCTGTTGTGGGACTGTCTTGTGTAATGCAGTTATGTCTAGCAGCACCCCTGATCTCTACCCACTGTCAATAACATCCCTCAGCTATGATAACCAAAAATGACTCCAGGAATTGCCAAATGTCACTAGAAGGCAAAAAAAGCCCCAGGTAAGAATCAGTGATACATACATATCTTTCCACATACAGTGATATAAAAATTTTATATTTAATTGTATATCTGTTAATATTTCAATAAAGTCAGGGGGAAAACATATTATACTTCAGTTGAAATCAGGGTTTTGCAATAAATACCACCGCCTTTTCCCCTAAACACTTTAAAATAATTCCCCCAACCCCTTGAAACAGAGCAGAGTTATCAGAGAGTGTTTTTGAAATACAAAATTGTTGATCATATTAAAAAAAAAAAACAGGCAGAAGACTTGTAAATATCTTATTTTGACTATGAAAAATAAAATGAGAATATACACTAACATGTTAAAATCTGTTATATCTGAATGGTGTGATTAGTTAAAATGTTTCTCTCTTTTGGTATATATTTTGTTGTAAATCTTGATATTTACCTAGCAGGAATAATTAGAGACGTGTGAAAAGATGTGTGTTCCCAAGGGTATTTATAACTTCACTAATCATAACACTGAAAAACTGGAAACAAACTAATAAATATATATTTTTAAACATTTATTTACTTATTTTGGGGGTGGCGGGTTGGGGAGGAATGGGGTGGGCGGGCCACTTCTATTGGTCTTTCATTTGTCTATTTTCATCCGTCTTTGTTCTTTGGCTCCTGTGGGCCTCCCATCATGGTGGCCTCTGTCATCGCAGAGCGCCGGCTCTGGGCGCATGCGCTTCAGAGCTCTGGCTCGGTAATTGGACACATCAGTCCAGCCGCTCCATGGCACGTGGGATCTTCCCAGGCCAGGGATCCAACCGGTGCCTCTTATACTGCAAGGCGGTGACCTTACCCACTGGACCACCAGGGAAGCCCAAACTGTCTAATATTAAGGAATCAGGTTAGTAAATTTTTGTGTGTATACACAGCAACTGATTTTTGTGCTACTGCCATCTTGGGCTGGACAATTCTGTTGTGGGACTGTCTTGTGTAATGCAGTTATGTCTAGCAGCACCCCTGATCTCTACCCACTGTCAATAACATCCCTCAGCTATGATAACCAAAAATGACTCCAGGAATTGCCAAATGTCACTAGAAGGCAAAAAAAGCCCCAGGTAAGAATCAGTGATACATACATATCTTTCCACATACAGTGATATAAAAATTTTATATTTAATTGTATATCTGTTAATATTTCAATAAAGTCAGGGGGAAAACATATTATACTTCAGTTGAAATCAGGGTTTTGCAATAAATGCCACCGCCTTTTCCCCTAAACACTTTAAAATAATTCCCCCAACCCCTTGAAACAGAGCAGAGTTATCAGAGAGTGTTTTTGAAATACAAAATTGTTGATCATATTAAAAAAAAAAAAACAGGCAGAAGACTTGTAAATATCTTATTTTGACTATGAAAAATAAAATGAGAATATACACTAACATGTTAAAATCTGTTATATCTGAATGGTGTGATTAGTTAAAATGTTTCTCTCTTTTGGTATATATTTTGTTGTAATCTATGATTTAGCCAGCTATTTTAATATTCAGAAAAGCAAATTTAAAATAAATATCTACAAAGTCTTTATAGGTCAGGTTCTACGTTGGAAGCTATAGAAACCAGCTCTGGGTTACAGGAATAGAAGGCATGTAGTGGTGGGCTATTGTCCATTAGAGAAGTGATGAGAAGTCTGGGAAAAGAGGCTTGAAAGGAGCATCATAGGAGCATCAGTAGCATCCATGGCCAAGGCCAAGCTACAGGAGTAGCCTCATCAGTTCACTGCTGCTGCCTGTCACCGTGCAGAGACACCATGGCCACTGGGCTAGCTTTGGCTGCTAGCTCTTTTTTAAGTAATATTTTCACCTTTCTCAGTTCAGTTGCTCAGTTGTGCCCAACTCTTTGCAACCCCCTGAACTGCAGCACACTGGGCTTCCCTGTCCTTAACCATCTCCCAGAGCCTTCTCAAACTCATGCCCATTGACTCAGTGAAGCCATCCAGCTATCTTGTCCTCTGTCATCCCCTTCTCTGTTTGCCTTCTTTTGTTCTCAAAATCAGGCTATTTTCCAATGAGTGGTCTCTTCGCATCAGGTGGCCAAAGTGTTGGAGTTTCAGCTTCAGCATCATTCGTTCCAATGAATACTCAGGATTTCACCTTTCTACATGTCTGTATTTGATAGATTTTATGCTTAGGAAAAAGGATATTCTCTTTTCTACATGTCTATATCTGTTAGATTTAATGTTTAGGTGACAGTGTTCAAAAAAGAAAAAAAAAAAAAAAACTAACCAAAACAATTCTTTTATCCTATAATCAAGAGCAGCATTTATCTACCTACACACAGAATAATGTATGTATCTAATTAACATCACTGACCCATGTCTATTTTTAATAAAGAGTTAATTCTAAATATTAGAATTTGTTTTTTAACATTAATTTAATTCAAATCCTGGGGGTCACCCTGACATTCCAGGCAAGAGACCCCATTCTTCACTGTGGATGAACAGAATGCAGTGTTGTCTGGCACAGTGAGTATTAACAGTGAGGACAGCCAAAGGAATTCTCTTTTCTTTCTTTCTTTCTTTCAGAAAGAAAAGTAAAGCTCTTCACTAAATAATTCAGTCTGACCCCAATAGAATCACTCTTCCCCTTGCCTGAAGATATTTTAAATCTCCTGAAGGCCTACCTCTACAAGTCAGTAACAGGACTTATTTGCAGATGAAAATGTATACTATTAACTTAATCCAAAGAAAAGGAAGTTGTCAGTCCCTTTTCAGGTAGGTTTGTGTCAGCACTTTGCACATTTTCAGTCTTCATCTTCAAGGGTTTGGTAGCCGTGAGAAGTAACAGGCTTCGAAGTTCATGAAACAAATCAGTTATTTAAGAGGGAATTAAAGAGCTTTATGTAACCCCTTGACTTCCAGCCACTAGAAAGGACACACTCTATTGAATGGAGTGACAAGAGACTAAAACTCACATATAATATATAGACCTATCAGTTTTTAGTTTTTTTCTACACCACCCCTGCTCTCTCTATCCACACTGCTCACTGTTGGACCATCTGCAAATGTCCCTGAAATAGATAAAACTTTCCTGTTTAATTGACTACTCTGTACACTTCTGATCCCATTGAAAAATGACAAGTAGGAAATAGGAAGTTCTCCCAGAGGAGGAGATGGCAACCCACTCCAGTATTCTTGCCTGGGAAATCCCATGGACAGAGGAGTCTGGTGAACTACCAGTTCATGGGGTTGCAAAAGAATTGGGCATGACTTAGTGACTACGTGCAGACTAAGTTGCTTCAGTCATGCCCAATACTTTGTGACTCTATAAACCATAACTCTCCAAGCTCCTCTGTCCATGGAATTCTCTGGGCAAGAATACTAGAGTGGGTTGTCACACCCTCCTCCAGGGTATCTCCCTGACCCAAGGATCAAACGCTCCTCTCTTACGTCACCTTCATTGACAGGTTCTTTGCCACTAGCACCACCTGAGAAGCAACTAAACAGTAACAAACAAAGAAGTAAACTCTAGGGTCTGGACTAAGAGGCACAGGATGGGTGGGGCTTGGAGCTGTGTATTGTGGGGTGAGAATTATAGGTTTGAAAGTCAAAAAGGTTTTCAATTTTCTTTCCTAAAAATGGAAAACCCTAATATAGCTAGTAGGACATAAGAGACTCAGTAAATCTTATCTATTATTATTTTTGCTACATCTGTTTTTACTTCTAATAGAGATAGGTAGAGAAAAACAGAGGGACTGACAAGTAGAAGAGGTTATCCTCACTCACCGCTAAATGAGCACAAGCAATACCCAAATTTAACCAGGGGAAGGAAATGTGTGTAAGTCACCATTAACTCCCTATCTGGTGACTTTAGAAATGGAAATATTTCCAGTAATGGAAAGCAAGTTCAAGTATCAAGTTGGTTAAGACTGATGAGATGTGCTCATAATTGCATGCTACAGATAATGGTAAATGCTGCTGCTACATTAATAACATGGAAAATTGTGAAAGCAACTGGGATTCTGGCAGCAGCTGCAAGGGTCATTAGCCGTCTTCATTGATTTGTGCAGTTGGTTTGGAAGTGGTGATTCTTACACTGTACTAAGAAGCCATTTTTGTGCTCTGACATTTCTTTATTTACCTTTTTTTTCTCCCTTGGGTGGGTGGGCGGGTTGGGGAGGGAGGAGGGCAGGCAGGCCACTTCTATTGGTCTTTCATTTCTCTATTTTCATCTGTCTTTGTTCTTTGGCTCCTGTGAGCCTCCCATCGCGGTGGCCTCTGTCATCGCAGAGCGCCGGCTCTGGGCACATGCGCCCCAGAGCTCCAGCTTGGTAATTGGACACATCAGTCCAGCCACTCCGCGGCATGTGGGATCTTTCCAGGCCAGGGATCGAACTGGCGCCCCTTGCACTGCAAGGCAGTGTCCTTACCCACTGGACCACCAGGGAAGCCCCTGACTTTTTAATATCAAATTATATTTCAATATAAACACATTGGCCAGCTAAACATAGGAGTGGAAATCTACATAAACTAATGCTAAGTACAGAAAGCATGATGGTTAATCTTTGGACTGCTAACAAATTGGGCTGGAGCTTCAATGGGGGTCACCATCTATGGCCAGCTGCTCACCCAAGTTCCCTTTTTGGGTAAGGAAAAGGTATCACAAAAGTCAAGTCATGCTGAGATCCTGATAAAGTTCCTGCTCTTCTAAAGTACCCTCCCCAACCTGTATAAAAACTAACTCCATACCCCCAAGTTGCTGAAGCCAGCTTGATATCATCCTTCTTTTAAACTCACATCCAACTGATGAGCAAATCTCATCAGTTTTACTTTAAATGTGTGTCCAGAATCTCACCACTTCTTTCCAGTGTAGTTGAAACAGCCATCGTCTATTTTCTGTGTTATTCCAATAACAGTAATATTAACAAATAGTTGCTAATATGATAGCTTTCCAGGTGGCTCAGTGGTAAAGAACCCATCTACTAATGTAGATTCCCTGGTAGCTCAGACAGTAAAGAATCCCCCTGCCAATGCAGAAGACTCTGTTCAAACCTTGGGTAAGGAAGACCCCCTAGGGGAAAGAATGGCAACCCATTCCAGTATTCTTCCCTAGAGAATTCCATAGACAGACCATGTGGTCGCAAAGAATTGGACACGACTGAGTGACTTTCATTTTCACCAATGCAGGAAACATGGGTTGGGATCTCTGAGTCAGGAAGTTCCCTTTGGAAATGGCAACCTACTCTAGTATTCCATAGACAAGGACCTTTTTTCTCCCTTGGGTGGGTGGGCGGGTTGGGGAGGGAGGAGGGCAGGCAGGCCACTTCTATTGGTCTTTCATTTCTCTATTTTCATCTGTCTTTGTTCTTTGGCTCCTGTGAGCCTCCCATCGCGGTGGCCTCTGTCATCACAGAGCGCCGGCTCTGGGCACATGCGCCCCAGAGCTCCAGCTTGGTAATTGGACACATCAGTCCAGCCACTCCGCGGCATGTGGGATCTTTCCAGGCCAGGGATCGAACTGGCGCCCCTTGCACTGCAAGGCAGTGTCCTTACCCACTGGACCACCAGGGAAGCCCCTGACTTTTTAATATCAAATTATATTTCAATATAAACACATTGGCCAGCTAAACATAGGAGTGGAAATCTACATAAACTAATGCTAAGTACAGAAAGCATGATGGTTAATCTTTGGACTGCTAACAAATTGGGCTGGAGCTTCAATGGGGGTCACCATCTATGGCCAGCTGCTCACCCAAGTTCCCTTTTTGGGTAAGGAAAAGGTATCACAAAAGTCAAGTCAAGCTGAGATCCTGATAAAGTTCCTGCTCTTCTAAAGTACCCTCCCCAACCTGTATAAAAACTAACTCCATACCCCCAAGTTGCTGAAGCCAGCTTGATATCATCCTTCTTTTAAACTCACATCCAACTGATGAGCAAATCTCATCAGTTTTACTTTTAAATGTGTGTCCAGAATCTCACCACTTCTTTCCAGTGTAGTTGAAACAGCCATCGTCTATTTTCTGTGTTATTCCAATAACAGTAATATTAACAAATAGTTGCTAATATGATAGCTTTCCAGGTGGCTCAGTGGTAAAGAACCCATCTACTAATGTAGATTCCCTGGTAGCTCAGACAGTAAAGAATCCCCCTGCCAATGCAGAAGACTCTGTTCAAACCTTGGGTAAGGAAGACCCCCTAGGGGAAAGAATGGCAACCCATTCCAGTATTCTTCCCTAGAGAATTCCATAGACAGACCATGTGGTCGCAAAGAATTGGACACGACTGAGTGACTTTCATTTTCACCAATGCAGGAAACATGGGTTGGGATCTCTGAGTCAGGAAGTTCCCCTGGAGTAGGAAATGGCAACCTACTCTAGTATTCTTGCCTGGGAAATCCAATGAACAGAGGAGCCTGGCAGGCCAAGTCCAAAGGATTGCAAAGAGTCAGACGTGATTGAGCAAATCAGCATGCATACATGCCAATGCAACATGTATTTTATATATAACACTTCAATTCATCCTCATACCAACCTGATGAAATAGGTACTGTTACTCCTAACTTGTGGGTTTCCTGGTGGCACTAGTGGTAAATGCAGGAGTCACGAGAGACCCGGGTTTGGTACCTAGGTCTGGAAGATTCCTTGGCAGAGCACACAGCAACCCACTCCCAGTATTCTTGCCTGAAGAATTCCAAGGACAGACGAGTTTGGTGGGCTCTATCCATAGGGTTACAAAGAGTCAGACACAAGTGAAGTGACTTAGAACACATGCATACATCCCTAATTTGTAGATGAGGGTTACTGAGGCACTGAGAGTGTCATGAAAATAACCTTGGAAATGGCAGAGCTAGTGTCCTGGCTGCTCTACTGTCTGCAGCTACCATCAGGGTCTATTCTCAGCACATGTGCATGTGTTCAGCTGCTTCCAATTCTTTGTGATCCTTTAGATTTAGCCCCTGCAGGCTCCTCTGTTCATGGGATTTTCCAGGCAAGAATACTGGAGTGGATTGACATTTCCTCCTCTAGGACATCTTCTGGACACAGGAACTGAACTTGCATCTCCTACATTGGCAGGTGGATTTGTTACTGTTGAGTCATCAGGGAAACCCCTGTTCTCAGACAGCAGTTCTGATTTAAGTCAGGTCAGTCCTGTAAACTAAAATTTCCAAGGGTTTCCTACATCAGTCAGAAAAAAGCTAAGCCTGGAGGAAGGCTCACAGAAACCTAAATGACCTCATCTCCTTCATTTGACCTCACCAGTGACAGCACTAGATTCCTGGTAGCTCAGACAGTAAAGAATCCCCCTGCCAATGCAGAAGACTCTGTTCAAACCTTGGGTAAGGAAGACCCCCTAGGGGAAAGAATGGCAACCCATTCCAGTATTCTTCCCTAGAGAATTCCATAGACAGACCATGTGGTCGCAAAGAATTGGACACGACTGAGTGACTTTCATTTTCACCAATGCAGGAAACATGGGTTGGGATCTCTGAGTCAGGAAGTTCCCCTGGAGTAGGAAATGGCAACCTACTCTAGTATTCTTGCCTGGGAAATCCAATGAACAGAGGAGCCTGGCAGGCCAAGTCCAAAGGATTGCAAAGAGTCAGACGTGATTGAGCAAATCAGCATGCATACATGCCAATGCAACATGTATTTTATATACAACACTTCAATTCATCCTCATACCAACCTGATGAAATAGGTACTGTTACTCCTAACTTGTGGGTTTCCTGGTGGCACTAGTGGTAAATGCAGGAGTCACGAGAGACCCGGGTTTGGTACCTAGGTCTGGAAGATTCCTTGGCAGAGCACACAGCAACCCACTCCCAGTATTCTTGCCTGAAGAATTCCAAGGACAGACGAGTTTGGTGGGCTCTATCCATAGGGTTACAAAGAGTCAGACACAAGTGAAGTGACTTAGAACACATGCATACATCCCTAATTTGTAGATGAGGGTTACTGAGGCACTGAGAGTGTCATGAAAATAACCTTGGAAATGGCAGAGCTAGTGTCCTGGCTGCTCTACTGTCTGCGGCTACCATCAGGGTCTATTCTCAGCACATGTGCATGTGTTCAGCTGCTTCCAATTCTTTGTGATCCTTTAGATTTAGCCCCTCCAGGCTCCTCTGTTCATGGGATTTTCCAGGCAAGAATACTGGAGTGGATTGACATTTCCTCCTCTAGGAGATCTTCTGGACACAGGAAATGAACTTGCATCTCCTACATTGGCAGGTGGATTCGTTACTGTTGAGTCATCAGGGAAACCCCTGTTCTCAGACAGCAGTTCTGATTTAAGTCAGGTCAGTCCTGTAAACTAAAATTTCCAAGGGTTTCCTACATCAGTCAGAAAAAAGCTAAACCTGGAGGAAGGCTCACAGAAACCTAAATGACCTCATCTCCTTCATTTGACCTCACCAGTGACAGCACTAGTTTAGTTAGGAAAATTATAGGTATGTTCTGCTTTAGGCCCATGCGTAGAAATCCACATAGAGAAGGCTGAGCTCTGAAGAACTGATGATTTCAAATTGGGGTGCTAGAGAAGACTCTTAAGAGTCCTATGATTTGCAAGGAGATCAACCCAGTCAATTCTAAAGACCAACCCTGAATATTTATTGGGAAGACTGATGATGAAGCGGAAGCTCCAATATTTTGGCCACATGATGTAAAAAGCTGGCTCATTGGGAAAAAACCCTGATGCTGGGGAAAACTGAGGACAAGAGGAGAAGGGAGCAGAAAATGACAACATCACTGACTCAATGGGTATGAATTTGAGCAAACTCAGGGAGATAGTGAAGGACAAGGGAAGGCTGACATGCTTCAGTTCATGTGGTTACAAAGAGTCAGACAAAACTTAGGGACTGAAGAACAACAACAGCAATAGAAATTCGTATTGTTCTCTTCTCATCTGCCACCATCTGACTCAAAGGCCACCACCTTTTCACATAGCACAGCTTGATCACTATTTATATGTGCTCCTCTCCTCATCCCCAAATTTCCAATATACTCTTCTGGATTTGTTTTTCTCCTTAGTAATCACCATTTTTCTAACACACCTTGTGTTTTATCTTTCTGTTCTATTATCTTTCTCTCCTTATCAACTACCAAAGACTACTGATTTTTGTCTTCATTGCTGTGTCCATATCACCTAGAATAGGGTCTGGCACATAGGGAATGCTTAATATATATTCGTTGAATTAACGAATAAATATATGTATCCTATATGAGAGAAAAATCATTATATGGCCTGAAAAAATGTGTCTAAAAATGCTTAACTTTTTAAGTGAAGTCTTATAAAGAATATGTGCCTATTTGTGATGGTGATAAAATGGGCCAATGGTTTATATACATTCTGTTGAGTTAAATTTTCAGACAGCAGTTCTGATTTAAGTCAGGTCAGTCCTGTAAACTAAAATTTCCAAGGGTTTCCTACATCAGTCAGAAAAAAGCTAAACCTGGAGGAAGGCTCACAGAAACCTAAATGACCTCATCTCCTTCATTTGACCTCACCAGTGACAGCACTAGTTTAGTTAGGAAAATTATAGGTATGTTCTGCTTTAGGCCCATGCGTAGAAATCCACATAGAGAAGGCTGAGCTCTGAAGAACTGATGATTTCAAATTGGGGTGCTAGAGAAGACTCTTAAGAGTCCTATGATTTGCAAGGAGATCAACCCAGTCAATTCTAAAGACCAACCCTGAATATTTATTGGGAAGACTGATGATGAAGCGGAAGCTCCAATATTTTGGCCACATGATGTAAAAAGCTGGCTCATTGGGAAAAAACCCTGATGCTGGGGAAAACTGAGGACAAGAGGAGAAGGGAGCAGAAAATGACAACATCACTGACTCAATGGGTATGAATTTGAGCAAACTCAGGGAGATAGTGAAGGACAAGGGAAGGCTGACATGCTTCAGTTCATGTGGTTACAAAGAGTCAGACAAAACTTAGGGACTGAAGAACAACAGCAATAGAAATTCATATTGTTCTCTTCTCATCTGCCACCATCTGACTCAAAGGCCACCACCTTTTCACAGAGCACAGCCTTGATCACTATTTATATGTGCTCCTCTCCTCATCCCCAAATTTCCAATATACTCTTCTGGATTTGTTTTTCTCCTTAGTAATCACCATTTTTCTAACACACCTTGTGTTTTATCTTTCTGTTCTATTATCTTTCTCTCCTTATCAACTACCAAAGACTACTGATTTTTGTCTTCATTGCTGTGTCCATATCACCTAGAATAGGGTCTGGCACATAGGGAATGCTTAATATATATTCGTTGAATTAACGAATAAATATATGTATCCTATATGAGAGAAAAATCATTATATGGCCTGAAAAAATGTGTCTAAAAATGCTTAACTTTTTAAGTGAAGTCTTATAAAGAATATGTGCCTATTTGTGATGGTGATAAAATGGGCCAATGGTTTATATACATTCCATTTAGTCAGAATACAGCCTAATCTTTTTGCTGCTAACCACATTGATCTCTAACTAAGCATTTTACTTTTTTTTAGAAAACAATTTTATTTATTTATTCATTTTTGGCTGTGCTAGGTCTTCATTGTTGTGTGCAGGCTACTCTCCAGTTGTAGTGAATGGGTTTCTCATTGCAGTGGCTTCTCTTGTTGCAGAACTGGGACGCTAAGGTGCATGGGCTTCAGTAATTCCAGCACTCCAGCTTAGATACTCTGTGGCATATGGATATTCCCTGATCAGGGATTGAAACCATGTCCCCTGAACTGGAAGGCAGATTCTTAGCCACTGGACCACTAGGGAAGTCTTAAGCAGTTACACTTTCAACTGGTTTTCACTGGTCTTCACACTCTATCTTTTCTTCTCTCCAAGACTGTAGACTTTTGCCCTCTTTCTTTAGAGTTTCTTTATTCACCTGAGGCAATTTACTAGAAACCCTTCACACTCCAGCCTGAGCCCATGGAGTCTACAAACTGGCTGCTCATCTCTTAAATAATCAGGAGATAACTATAGTTTGAATTTGCCTTCTCCAAGAAAGGTTCTGAAAATCTGATCTACTTATTCCTAATTTTCTACTGCTATCATCTTTTTTCTCTAGTATTCCATATCTTTGGGCATTTCAGCTGCACTGTAATTACTTCAGCATCCTACTTCCTAGCCAGAAAGTGGCTTCCATTAGCAGATTTTCTTTATAACATGCTCATGTTAAAATTGTACAGCATATCTGAATGTAGATTTTTGTTTTCAAAGCTGAATGCACAATTTATTTCCTTCATTTTATAAGCCTGCAACATCATTCTGTGACAAAAAAATATCCCATGCATTTGAATTTATGACTTGTTACATCTCTCAGAAATCTTAGAGATGACAGAAGAGGTCAACAGAACAAATCACAATAAAATTTCTCTTGCTTTTGCTTAAATATGTCTACATGCCACTTAAAGCTTAGACTTTAGTTTTTAGTTCCAATGTTTATTCATTTATTTATGTCTCATTCATAAAACAACTCATAAAGATCAGCTTTCCATAGTACACTTCATGGTATTTTGAAGCAAAATTAAACTGGGCTACAACACAACTCCTTAAAGTCTGCAAATGTTTTAATTTACTAGAGTTATTGTGAAAGACTCTTCTCACATATCAACGTATCTTAAGGGCAGACAGCTTTGTATTAAATCCACTTCTATTTGCATTTTAACACTATGTTAAGTGAAGAAATTTGATTGCTACTCTTTTTCTCTGTCTGCAGTATAAAATTCACAAATATAAACTCCAAAATACTACTTTTAGAAGTTGTATCTAATTCTTTACATTAACTAATGCTATCCATCAAAATTTTTGTTTATATCAAAATGGAAAATCCTATGTAACACAGTGATTAAAATGTAACCTGAGGATAAAAAAAAATTAAAGTGATTCTATTGTTATTAAAAATTTAACCCTGACTTCCTTTTTTTAAAATTACTGTTTTTATTACATGCAATATTTAGAAATTATTTGCCTAAGTAGAACCCAACAAATGAAAAGAAACTGAGATGTTTGAGATATTGTAACACCATTCAATTGATTTAACTGTTTATTTTTTTCCTATCAAAATGACTCAGGTCTAGGTAGAAATAAATGAAACAACAGCATTAAATTTATGCAAGTGAATTTCATAAATAGAAATATAGGCTTAGGTTCTAGTTATAACTTTAGTTGATCAACAACTTTTAATGTTTCTATTTTAGTTGCTACTTCATATTTCAAAATTTTCATCATTCAATGTGATCAAAATACATCAGTCTTCTTATTGCATACACAATGGATTTAGGCAATGTGAATAGAGTGCTATGGATTTAATTAAACACAGGAAAAAATGTCAATGGGAAAAAAAAAAAAGCTGGTGCTTCAGGCAAAAAAAAACCTGATAATTCTCCAGCAAAACTGACAAAGATAAAAAGTGAAAAGAGATGAATACCAATATCAAGAATGAAACAGATAGTAATCACTGCAGAGTCTATAACCACTGAACAGACACTAAGGGCATACGGTAGCATGATAAGACAAATAAAACTGTGAAATATGTCTACAACAACAGATTTTTTTCCATTTAATTTTTTTGTCTCATTCATAAAACAACTCATAAAGATCAGCTTTCCATAGTACACTTCATGGTATTTTGAAGCAAAATTAAACTGGGCTACAACACAACTCCTTAAAGTCTGCAAATGTTTTAATTTACTAGAGTTATTGTGAAAGACTCTTCTCACATATCAACGTATCTTAAGGGCAGACAGCTTTGTATTAAATCCACTTCTATTTGCATTTTAACACTATGTTAAGTGAAGAAATTTGATTGCTACTCTTTTTCTCTGTCTGCAGTATAAAATTCACAAATATAAACTCCAAAATACTACTTTTAGAAGTTGTATCTAATTCTTTACATTAACTAATGCTATCCATCAAAATTTTTGTTTATATCAAAATGGAAAATCCTATGTAACACAGTGATTAAAATGTAACCTGAGGATAAAAAAAAATTAAAGTGATTCTATTGTTATTAAAAATTTAACCCTGACTTCCTTTTTTTAAAATTACTGTTTTTATTACATGCAATATTTAGAAATTATTTGCCTAAGTAGAACCCAACAAATGAAAAGAAACTGAGATGTTTGAGATATTGTAACACCATTCAATTGATTTAACTGTTTATTTTTTTCCTATCAAAATGACTCAGGTCTAGGTAGAAATAAATGAAACAACAGCATTAAATTTATGCAAGTGAATTTCATAAATAGAAATATAGGCTTAGGTTCTAGTTATAACTTTAGTTGATCAACAACTTTTAATGTTTCTATTTTAGTTGCTACTTCATATTTCAAAATTTTCATCATTCAATGTGATCAAAATACATCAGTCTTCTTATTGCATACACAATGGATTTAGGCAATGTGAATAGAGTGCTATGGATTTAATTAAACACAGGAAAAAATGTCAATGGGAAAAAAAAAAAAGCTGGTGCTTCAGGCAAAAAAAAACCTGATAATTCTCCAGCAAAACTGACAAAGATAAAAAGTGAAAAGAGATGAATACCAATATCAAGAATGAAACAGATAGTAATCACTGCAGAGTCTATAACCACTGAACAGACACTAAGGGCATACGGTAGCATGATAAGGACATTTTGTCATTTAAATGGAATAAATCAATTCATCAAAAAAGCACAAAATATAATCTGGATATCCAATATGATATGGATAACTTAAACAGTGTAAAAATTATTAATGAAAGTTTAATTCAAAAATTTAAAACTCCAGTTTGATTGATTTTCAAATCTGAATCAGCCTTGCATGCTTGGAATAAAGTTTACTTTGTCATGGTATGTAATTACTTTCATATACTGCTTAATTGCAGTTGCTAATATTTTACTGAAAATTTTTTTTAAGTTAATAAGAAACTGGTCTAGAGTTGTACCTATTGGTTTGTCTTTGTTGTCTTCGGTATCATGGTAACACTAGCCTCATAAAATGAATTAGGACATGTATCTTTCTCTCTGATTTTTTGAAACAGAATGAGAATTTGTGTTAGTACTTTGAATGCTCACTAGAGTTCTCTAATCAAATCATCATAGCCTGGAGATATCTTTTACTGGGTATTTGTACTATTTACATTCATGTGTTACTAGTAAACAATCCAATATCTTTCTCATATCAGTGCGGTACCAAATGATTTTCTCATGCTATTATTTTGTTGGTCTCAGTGATTTCCATTTGTATCTGTAAAATGTTTGTTATTATAAGATTCTGTATCCTATTTAATCTCCTATTTTTGGCAGAGAGCCCCTCTCCCGAGATGCAGTACAAGATGCATGTGGGGGTGTCTGTTCAGTTTCTTGGTGCACCTTGCCAACCACCCCAGCAAAAGCAGAGCACTGACTCTTGCTGACTCCTTGCAGGTGAGTGAGGTAGACATTTAGCTCCCTATCAGCCTGGTCAATACCTTCCCACGTGCTTAATTGTCTCCATGCACAACTGCAAGGGCAGCTTCCCACTAGGCTTGGCTGACATCACAGTAAGAGAAGGATCGCGTAGCAAAAAAAAAAAGCTGGTGCTTCAGGCAAAACCTGATAATTCTCCAGCAAAACTGACAAAGATAAAAAGTGAAAAGAGATGAATACCAATATCAAGAATGAAACAGATAGTAATCACTGCAGAGTCTATAACCACTGAACAGACACTAAGGGCATACGGTAGCATGATAAGGACATTTTGTCATTTAAATGGAATAAATCAATTCATCAAAAAAGCACAAAATATAATCTGGATATCCAATATGATATGGATAACTTAAACAGTGTAAAAATTATTAATGAAAGTTTAATTCAAAAATTTAAAACTCCAGTTTGATTGATTTTCAAATCTGAATCAGCCTTGCATGCTTGGAATAAAGTTTACTTTGTCATGGTATGTAATTACTTTCATATACTGCTTAATTGCAGTTGCTAATATTTTACTGAAAATTTTTTTTAAGTTAATAAGAAACTGGTCTAGAGTTGTACCTATTGGTTTGTCTTTGTTGTCTTCGGTATCATGGTAACACTAGCCTCATAAAATGAATTAGGACATGTATCTTTCTCTCTGATTTTTTGAAACAGAATGAGAATTTGTGTTAGTACTTTGAATGCTCACTAGAGTTCTCTAATCAAATCATCATAGCCTGGAGATATCTTTTACTGGGTATTTGTACTATTTACATTCATGTGTTACTAGTAAACAATCCAATATCTTTCTCATATCAGTGCGGTACCAAATGATTTTCTCATGCTATTATTTTGTTGGTCTCAGTGATTTCCATTTGTATCTGTAAAATGTTTGTTATTATAAGATTCTGTATCCTATTTAATCTCCTATTTTTGGCAGAGAGCCCCTCTCCCGAGATGCAGTACAAGATGCATGTGGGGGTGTCTGTTCAGTTTCTTGGTGCACCTTGCCAACCACCCCAGCAAAAGCAGAGCACTGACTCTTGCTGACTCCTTGCAGGTGAGTGAGGTAGACATTTAGCTCCCTATCAGCCTGGTCAATACCTTCCCACGTGCTTAATTGTCTCCATGCACAACTGCAAGGGCAGCTTCCCACTAGGCTTGGCTGACATCACAGTAAGAGAAGGATCAAGTAGGGGGGCCGCTGAGTCTAGCACCTAACATGTCACTCTGCCTCAATGATGCTGTGAAAGGTGAAGGCATAACTTCCCCTGGGATCCACTGTAGGAAGGAGAAAGCAGATTATCAATAAGCTTACCACCCCACTTTACCTATTTCTGCTTGTTTGTTTCCAAGGCTGGGTGCAGACTCAGCTCCCCACTGGGGTCTTGCTGACATAGGGTGGGGGACGAAGGCTAGCAATCCCCAGCCTGGCCTCATATGGCTTCATGAGGTCCAGGTGCTAAGGGTGACAGTAGAGGCGCAGCTCGCTGTTGACTTGCTTCCCCCAGGAAAAGCATCTCCCGACTCCGTCCAGGAAGGTGATGAGAAATGGCAGGGTGGGAATCGGGGTTGGGGATCACTGCTTAATCCAAGGTTGTTTGAGAAGACCTTGCTGAGAAGGTGATACATGAGCAGAGACTTGATAGAATGAGGGTCGAGGCCCCATGGGAAAATAGGAAGCATGTATTCTAAGATAAGCACAGAGTTAAATTCAAAATCCCTAGTCAGGAGAGTGCCTAGAGGGCCTAATGCAGAACATAGCTTATGCTGAGCAAGTGTAAGAAATTGCTGTAGACAGACAGGGCATGACCCCTGTAGAAAGCTCTAGAGATGCTGACTTCTATCCTCAATGAGACGGGAAACCTTTGGAGTTTGGAACAGAGAAGCGATGTGACTACCATGTTTTAAGATATTCTAATGCAAACTGGTGGCTCAGTGGTAAAGAATCCAGCTGCTAATGCAGGAAAGCAAACTCCTGGTTCAGGAAGATCCCTGAAGGAGGAAATCGTAGCCCACTTTAGTATCCATGCCTGGAGATTCTGTATCCTATTTAATCTCCTATTTTTGGCAGAGAGCCCCTCTCCCGAGATGCAGTACAAGATGCATGTGGGGGTGTCTGTTCAGTTTCTTGGTGCACCTTGCCAACCACCCCAGCAAAAGCAGAGCACTGACTCTTGCTGACTCCTTGCAGGTGAGTGAGGTAGACATTTAGCTCCCTATCAGCCTGGTCAATACCTTCCCACGTGCTTAATTGTCTCCATGCACAACTGCAAGGGCAGCTTCCCACTAGGCTTGGCTGACATCACAGTAAGAGAAGGATCAAGTAGGGGGGCCGCTGAGTCTAGCACCTAACATGTCACTCTGCCTCAATGATGCTGTGAAAGGTGAAGGCATAACTTCCCCTGGGATCCACTGTAGGAAGGAGAAAGCAGATTATCAATAAGCTTACCACCCCACTTTACCTATTTCTGCTTGTTTGTTTCCAAGGCTGGGTGCAGACTCAGCTCCCCACTGGGGTCTTGCTGACATAGGGTGGGGGACGAAGGCTAGCAATCCCCAGCCTGGCCTCATATGGCTTCATGAGGTCCAGGTGCTAAGGGTGACAGTAGAGGCGCAGCTCGCTGTTGACTTGCTTCCCCCAGGAAAAGCATCTCCCGACTCCGTCCAGGAAGGTGATGAGAAATGGCAGGGTGGGAATCGGGGTTGGGGATCACTGCTTAATCCAAGGTTGTTTGAGAAGACCTTGCTGAGAAGGTGATACATGAGCAGAGACTTGATAGAATGAGGGTCGAGGCCCCATGGGAAAATAGGAAGCATGTATTCTAAGATAAGCACAGAGTTAAATTCAAAATCCCTAGTCAGGAGAGTGCCTAGAGGGCCTAATGCAGAACATAGCTTATGCTGAGCAAGTGTAAGAAATTGCTGTAGACAGACAGGGCATGACCCCTGTAGAAAGCTCTAGAGATGCTGACTTCTATCCTCAATGAGACGGGAAACCTTTGGAGTTTGGAACAGAGAAGCGATGTGACTACCATGTTTTAAGATATTCTAATGCAAACTGGTGGCTCAGTGGTAAAGAATCCAGCTGCTAATGCAGGAGACGCAGGATCTCCCTGGTTCAGGAAGATCCCTGAAGGAGGAAATCGTAGCCCACTTTAGTATCCATGCCTGGAGAATCCCACAGACAGAGGAGCCTGGCAGGCTACAGTCCATATAGTCACCAAGAGTGGGACATGACTGAGCAGTAACTGAGTATACATATGGGATAAACTAAAAGTAGAGCAAAGGCAAAAACAGGACAATTAATAACCAGTAAGAATGCTACTTATTCTAAACGAGAGGGTTCACTGGTCTGAATAAGGATGGCAATAGTAGAGATGGTAAACTAGGTCCTATTCTGGAAATATTTGGAAGGCAGAACCGGGATGGAATATATAGAGAAATGATAGAGAACACTAAGGTTTCCAGTCTGAAGGACAGGAGGATGGCATACCGGATGCTCTAATACACTGCCTACATCCCTCTGCAGGGCTTATTGATCTTGTTTCTTCTGCTGTTGGATGTGTTGCTAGCAGATAGCCCTTAACCCCCAGGCTCCTCTGGAAACTGACTTCACAAAAATAAAGAAAAGCCAAAAATCTGGAGCTGAGCTATTGAACATGGCTACCAGTTACATATGGCTATTAAAATAAAATTAAAATGTTCTTAATTGCATTGTCTACATTGCACATGCTCAATATCAACATGTGGTTATGGGTACTGCACTAGAGAGTGAAGATTTTATAGAACATTTCCATCATTTCATAAAGTTCTATTCGATTAGTGCTGGAATAGAGCCATAGGTACCCACCACATTACTGCTGGTTAAAAGCATCATTTGTTCTTTAATGGATCAGTTAGGACTCTTTTAGTTGCAGGTTACAGAATCCAATTTTAGCTAACAAATAAAAATGGAGAGTTTCATTTTAAAGATATAGTGATAGCTCTGTTCAAGGGAGAAATGAGGCCAAGTTTTGGGAAGCCATTGCAATCTGAAAGTGCTCTCTTGTGTTTCAATCTCTGCCTTGTTTCCTTACGTCTTTCTTCCATTTCTCACATAATTAATCCCACAGCTCAGTAACTGACCTTTTGCAGTTTCCAGGAAAAGTACCTGACTGACCCCTATCAGGTCATATGACTTCCCTTGGTCATATTCGCTAAGTGTGGATACAGGAGAAGTTACCATGTAGATGTTCTTGCCTAAAACACATCCCAGTGAATCAGTGACTGTGGAAGGAAGGTCACTGTGAACTGAAAGATACATTTAGTAAGACTGTAATGTGAATCAGCTTCTGTCCATCAGCATCCTTTTAATGTATTTGACTTTGTCTCTATAGTCTCTTGTTTTTTAATTCCTACTTTGAGGGGCCAGAGTGATTTGGCTGTGACATGTGCTATCCCCTGTGGGTCAGGGACCCTAGAGAACTAATGTGGCTCTATAAAGGGGCTACACAAAGATGTGGGCTATTGTTCAGTTGCTCAGTCATGAGTGATAATAGTCATTCTTTGCAATCCCATGGACTGCAGCCCACCAGCTTCCTTTGTCTGCGGGGATTCTCCAGGCAATAGGTTGCCATGCCCTCCTCCAGGGATGTGGGCTGAGGGCAGGGGAATTATAGGGTATAGTGAGGCACTTAGGGGTTGGTAACAGAGGGTGTTATCAGTCTACAGGCTTGAAAGGGAAAGAAAAGGAAGCAGATTTCCAAACCTGGAGATAGAGAGGGCCATGGGAGGGGTGCTGATCTGTGACAAAGAAATGCATCACCTTCAGAAACCAGAACAATGGAACACTCAGCTTTAATTCCATTCTCTATTTCTGATTGGGTAGGCACTTCTCATTAGCTGCCTTCAACTCTAAGTAAGAAGGCAAGGGACCTTGTTGATGATTTCCATACCAATTAGCCTCTTTGGGACTAAGGTTTGAAAAAAAGGCTAGGGACTTTTTCAGTGGTTAACAATTCCAGTGGTTAAGAAGTTGTCTCTCAGTGCAAGGGATGTGTGTTTGATCCCTGGTCAGAGAATTAAGATCCGACATAGTGCGGGGCCACTGAGCCTCCAAGCCACAACTAGAGAGTCCATGTGCTGCAAAACTAAGACCCAACTCAGTCAAATAAATAAATATGTATCTTTAAAATACTGAATTTTTTTTTAAAAAAAGGGAAATCTATGGAAGCAAATGGACATGAGTACACACTTGAAAAGCCACTCCAAAAGGTTGAATATGGTGAAAATTTTTACCTTTCCATTTCTCACATAATTAATCCCACAGCTCAGTAACTGACCTTTGCAGTTTCCAGGAAAAGTATCAAGGTCATATGACTTCCCTTGGTCATATTCGCTAAGTGTGGATACAGGAGAAGTTACCATGTAGATGTTCTTGCCTAAAACACATCCCAGTGAATCAGTGACTGTGGAAGGAAGGTCACTGTGAACTGAAAGATACATTTAGTAAGACTGTAATGTGAATCAGCTTCTGTCCATCAGCATCCTTTTAATGTATTTGACTTTGTCTCTATAGTCTCTTGTTTTTTAATTCCTACTTTGAGGGGCCAGAGTGATTTGGCTGTGACTTGTGCTATCCTGTGGGTCAGGGACCCTAGAGAACTAATGTGGCTCTATAAAGGGGCTACACAAAGATGTGGGCTATTGTTCAGTTGCTCAGTCATGAGTGATAATAGTCATTCTTTGCAATCCCATGGACTGCAGCCCACCAGCTTCCTTTGTCTGCGGGGATTCTCCAGGCAATAGGTTGCCATGCCCTCCTCCAGGGATGTGGGCTGAGGGCAGGGGAATTATAGGGTATAGTGAGGCACTTAGGGGTTGGTAACAGAGGGTGTTATCAGTCTACAGGCTTGAAAGGGAAAGAAAAGGAAGCAGATTTCCAAACCTGGAGATAGAGAGGGCCATGGGAGGGGTGCTGATCTGTGACAAAGAAATGCATCACCTTCAGAAACCAGAACAATGGAACACTCAGCTTTAATTCCATTCTCTATTTCTGATTGGGTAGGCACTTCTCATTAGCTGCCTTCAACTCTAAGTAAGAAGGCAAGGGACCTTGTTGATGATTTCCATACCAATTAGCCTCTTTGGGACTAAGGTTTGAAAAAAAGGCTAGGGACTTTTTCAGTGGTTAACAATTCCAGTGGTTAAGAAGTTGTCTCTCAGTGCAAGGGATGTGTGTTTGATCCCTGGTCAGAGAACTAAGATCCGACATAGTGCGGGGCCACTGAGCCTCCAAGCCACAACTAGAGAGTCCATGTGCTGCAAAACTAAGACCCAACTCAGTCAAATAAATAAATATGTATCTTTAAAATACTGAATTTTTTTTTTAAAAAAGGGAAATCTATGGAAGCAAATGGACATGAGTACACACTTGAAAAGCCACTCCAAAAGGTTGAATATGGTTGAAATGGCCAATTGGACAAAACTGTGTTTTCTCCATTGGCCTAGCATTTCAATTTTTAAGTTTCAGCCTCTGTTAAATAAACCATTTCAGGTTTTCATCATATTGACTTAAAAAATAAAGTAATAAAATGCACCATATTTTGAACTTATCTGAAAGTCAGCAAATGTACAATAGATTTAATCTGCTGCTTATTATTTTCGGTGAATTGCAACTTCACCATGTTATTTGTTTGCAGTGAGTCAAATGAACAGTGAGGAAGGAAGCTAGTCTATTCCTATTGATAGGATGAGACACGGGCAAGGTTGCACAAGGACAGCTGTAGCTTACACCTGGAAAAAGTGACAGATTAATCCCAATCACCAAGCTGAGTTAGAGATGCTCTTGTTATTCGTTGCTTTTGGATTTCTTCTCTTTTGCAGCCTCAGACTAATGTGTATTTCAGATGACATGTTTGTTCAGATGCTTGTCTGTTCTCAGTCAAAGAGAATTTAGTAAGCTCACTCTTGGGTTCTTTGGCTCAAATAGATAACACAGAAGTCATACTGTATTTTGAATTTTCATTTACATTCTTCAGAGGCATTTTGTGATTCTTGGGAAATTATTGGTCAGAGATGGAGCATCATTAGACAAAGAGGGCTGATCGTGGGTTTGGTGTGCTGATGATGGTGCTTGGTGAGAAATTTGTGTTTCAGCAAGAATGTGGAAAAGGAAGTTTGTAAAGGGAACAAGAAGACAATAATTTTGTTTTCTGTTAAAAATGTTCCCTTTTCTTTATGAATGAAACAAATTCTCTCTCTCACTTTGAAGAGTTCCTTTACCAAACAAGAAGGAAAGGAATCTGTATTGGACAATTTTACCAGATGTTTATGCTGCTTGATTACAAACTAAGCATAATCACTTATTCAACTCACTAATGAATTCCTCACTCCATAAGTAATAATCTACTAAAGCTTATCTATCAAGTCACTAAATATTAGACTGTGTACATGCATGCTAAGTCACCTCAGTCATACCCAACTCTGTGACCCTATGGACTGCAGCCCATCAGTCTCCTAGGTTCACGGGATTACCAGGCAATCATACCAGGGTAGGCTGCCATACCTTACTCCAGGGGATCTTCCCAACCCAGGGATCAAACCTACATTTCTTAAGTTTCCTGTTTTTATTGGCAAACAGATTCTTACCACTAGAGTCCTCAAAGCTATTTCTGTGTCTTCTTATTTTACCTCGTGTACTTTTAGGTAAATATCATCCTCACTCAAAGCTTCAATGAACTTCTCTAGTTCAGAGTTCTCTTTTAGACTTCTTTTCTACTACCCACATGTCCTCTCTTGTTTTATTTTTTCAAAAGCATCTCAAATTCAACATGTGTAGAACCAAACTCATGATCTTTCCAGCCAACCAGTCTTCATCCCACATTTCATTCCTCCTGCTCTTCTCACAATCACATAATTACATTGCGTCTTTTCTTTTCTATTACCCAGAGCTCTTCAGTTCATAAACAGTGGTTACTCCACTTATGTTAAGAAGACTGGTGAGAACTTACTGTATGGAAAAGGGGGAAAAAAAGAAGGTACAATATGTTTGTAGGACATATACTAAGTTAACCTTAAAAATGCATTCCAATATACTTTGGGTGTAGACTAATACTGTTTGATTCCACTTAAACAAGGTATCTAGAATAGTCAAATTCATAGAGTCACAAAGTACATTGGTAGATGCCAAGGGCCAGGATTGCAACTGGGGGAAATGAGCAGTTGGTGTTGAATAGGGACAGAGTTTCAGTTTAGGAACGTGAAAAATTCCAGAGACGGATGATGGTGACAGTTACCCAACAACGTGAATGTCCTCAGTGCCACTGAGCTGTACAGTTAAACATGGTTAAACAGTGGGTTTTTTATTATGTGACTTCTACCACAATTAAAACAAAAAAGAAGATGGGAAGATTGAATAGCTTTCTGACTTAGGTGCCAAGTTAGGCATCCTTAAATTAGCCTTTCACAGCTGAACTGAAAGTGCACGTCTACGCATCACATCTAATTGTGCACCCTTCCCGAGCCCTTGCTGTTGGTTTGCTTTCTAAGTACTATTAAGTAGCACAAGCACTTTCCCTAGAGGCTGGCAGGGAGGGATTCAACCGAAGCATGAAACTTTAAATCAACATTTTGTTCTTTAATGAGAAATTTTTCACTGTTGTTTAAATGTCCTCTTAACTGACAAACACAACACGCCTGTTTCAAGGTATCATGACCAACCCTGCAGATAATAAATCATCAAGGGCATTTTCAACCTCAGTAATTAAGTCTTTTGCTTGGAGTTTTCTGATGTTTCAAACTCAAACTGAGCCATTTGAGGAGTGAATGAAAAATTCAGATTCTTTTAGACTTCTTTTCTAATTTTACCCACCATGTCCTCTCTTGTTTTATTTTTTCAAAAGCATCTCAAATTCAACATGTGTAGAACCAAACTCATGATCTTTCCAGCCAACCAGTCTTCATCCCACATTTCATTCCTCCTGCTCTTCTCACAATCACATAATTACATTGCGTCTTTTCTTTTCTATTACCCAGAGCTCTTCAGTTCATAAACAGTGGTTACTCCACTTATGTTAAGAAGACTGGTGAGAACTTACTGTATGGAAAAGGGGGAAAAAAAGAAGGTACAATATGTTTGTAGGACATATACTAAGTTAACCTTAAAAATGCATTCCAATATACTTTGGGTGTAGACTAATACTGTTTGATTCCACTTAAACAAGGTATCTAGAATAGTCAAATTCATAGAGTCACAAAGTACATTGGTAGATGCCAAGGGCCAGGATTGCAACTGGGGGAAATGAGCAGTTGGTGTTGAATAGGGACAGAGTTTCAGTTTAGGAAGGTGAAAAATTCCAGAGACGGATGATGGTGACAGTTACCCAACAACGTGAATGTCCTCAGTGCCACTGAGCTGTACAGTTAAACATGGTTAAACAGTGAGTTTTTTATTATGTGACTTCTACCACAATTAAAACAAAAAAGAAGATGGGAAGATTGAATAGCTTTCTGACTTAGGTGCCAAGTTAGGCATCCTTAAATTAGCCTTTCACAGCTGAACTGAAAGTGCACGTCTATGCATCACATCTAATTGTGCACCCTTCCCGAGCCCTTGCTGTTGGTTTGCTTTCTAAGTACTATTAAGTAGCACAAGCACTTTCCCTAGAGGCTGGCAGGGAGGGATTCAACCGAAGCATGAAACTTTAAATCAACATTTTGTTCTTTAATGAGAAATTTTTCACTGTTGTTTAAATGTCCTCTTAACTGACAAACACAACACGCCTGTTTCAAGGTATCATGACCAACCCTGCAGATAATAAATCATCAAGGGCATTTTCAACCTCAGTAATTAAGTCTTTTGCTTGGAGTTTTCTGATGTTTCAAACTCAAACTGAGCCATTTGAGGAGTGAATGAAAAAAAATCTGTCACAGATTGGTAACTGTTTACTTAGAAGGGATAACTGATTTGGAAACGTGGTGGGCTTCACAGCCAAGACTGGCTAATGGAAGGAAAAAATAAAACAACAACAAAGGCAACACACTGACTTGTGGAGAAGATACTGTTTTTTGTGTTTTTTTTTTTTTTTAACTTTTATTTTACTTTTAACTTTTACAGAGCTTTGTTGTTTACAGATATGCATGTTCCCAGATGAGAAGATACTGTTGATTCCCTGCTTGGCTCACCTTTTCCAGAGGGGTGTACCCATTTCCAGGTTGCTAGGATTGTTGGGAGCTCACAGCTACACCCTTCTTGGGAGGACTTCCCAGGTCCCTACAGGACCTACCTCACCTAGACATGCTTGATCAAGAGCAACCCTCTTTCCTCAGGGAGGACCCACAGCCAATGTCTGGCTGTTACAGTGGCATTAAAAACCCAACCCTCTTCTCAAGTTGGGACAACTCTGTGGTGCTCCTTAGACTCCAATTCCCTGTGGGATCAGGCTGAGTTGAGTCAGCACCTAAAACTTCATCTTTACTTAGCTTTCTCCTCAGCCCCCATCCTGCTTCCTTTGCATCCTCATAGATTTTTCTGAGATCATCTGCTTAATTAATCAGAATCTGTCTCAGACGCTATCTGAAGAAAACCTGATAGTAAGTCCCACTGTGATCATTTCAACCCACCATTCAGGCATATATCTAGGTATAGAGACTCAAAGTTCTGAGGTCCCCATGGGAGAGTTTTAGAAGAATCCACAACAAAAACAAGCGAAAAAAACAGAAGGTAGAATTTTAGTCTGCATGAAGCAACAACCTACTGATATTGTGTTTGCTTTCTAAGTACTATTAAGTAGCACAAGCACTTTCCCTAGAGGCTGGCAGGGAGGGATTCAACCGAAGCATGAAACTTTAAATCAACATTTTGTTCTTTAATGAGAAATTTTTCACTGTTGTTTAAATGTCCTCTTAACTGACAAACACAACACGCCTGTTTCAAGGTATCATGACCAACCCTGCAGATAATAAATCATCAAGGGCATTTTCAACCTCAGTAATTAAGTCTTTTGCTTGGAGTTTTCTGATGTTTCAAACTCAAACTGAGCCATTTGAGGAGTGAATGAAAAAAAATCTGTCACAGATTGGTAACTGTTTACTTAGAAGGGATAACTGATTTGGAAACGTGGTGGGCTTCACAGCCAAGACTGGCTAATGGAAGGAAAAAATAAAACAACAACAAAGGCAACACGCTGACTTGTGGAGAAGATACTGTTTTTTGTGTTTGTTTTTTTTTTTTAACTTTTATTTTACTTTTAACTTTTACAGAGCTTTGTTGTTTACAGATATGCATGTTCCCAGATGAGAAGATACTGTTGATTCCCTGCTTGGCTCACCTTTTCCAGAGGGGTGTACCCATTTCCAGGTTGCTAGGATTGTTGGGAGCTCACAGCTACACCCTTCTTGGGAGGACTTCCCAGGTCCCTACAGGACCTACCTCACCTAGACATGCTTGATCAAGAGCAACCCTCTTTCCTCAGGGAGGACCCACAGCCAATGTCTGGCTGTTACAGTGGCATTAAAAACCCAACCCTCTTCTCAAGTTGGGACAACTCTGTGGTGCTCCTTAGACTCCAATTCCCTGTGGGATCAGGCTGAGTTGAGTCAGCACCTAAAACTTCATCTTTACTTAGCTTTCTCCTCAGCCCCCATCCTGCTTCCTTTGCATCCTTATAGATTTTTCTGAGATCATCTGCTTAATTAATCAGAATCTGTCTCAGACGCTATCTGAAGAAAACCTGATAGTAAGTCCCACTGTGATCATTTCAACCCACCATTCAGGCATATATCTAGGTATAGAGACTCAAAGTTCTGAGGTCCCCATGGGAGAGTTTTAGAAGAATCCACAACAAAAACAAGCGAAAAAAACAGAAGGTAGAATTTTAGTCTGCATGAAGCAACAACCTACTGATATTGTGTGTGCATGATCTGGCCTCTGGTGATATGAACCAGAAAATCTCTTTGAACTCTGAGATCTAAAAATCCATACTGTCTGGCAGAGGACTGACTGAAGGAAAATCCAGCTAAAGCTATTTTCGGTTGTTCAGATCCTTTGTGCTTAGACTGGAGAAAGAGGAAACCCCCTTGAGGAATAAAACAAGTGAGAAGACTATAAAGGTGGCCATTAGGGACTGTCTCTGCAAAGGGATTTTCCCAGATTGAATCAGCAGAAAATGATCATTCATAAAATCTGGCAGATATGAAGAAGCTCTTGTGAAAAGAGAACCAGTAGCTTTCAGAATACATAACATACAGCAGGTGGAAAAAATCAATGAAGAGATATTTTTCAGATCTTTGTGCTGGTAGATGTTTAAAAATTCTGTCTCTATGATGATGCCTCTGAGCAACTTTTAATAAAAACAAACATCTTTCCTCAGCTGTGTTTTGAAGAACATTTTTCATGTGTTTGAGCATGTTATGATCCATTTAGCATAGCTTTTAATTTTTGTTGGAAATGCTGATTGTAAATTGCTGAATATGTTTCTGCTCCTTATTTGTTATGCCAGTTATTCTTGGTATTTTGAAACCAGAGAAATTTAAAACTGACTTTGCAAAAGGTGGTATCACTTGCCCTAAAGGCAGAAAGAGGAAAAAAAATCAAACCTCATTCCCAGAACACTGTCAACAATTACCCTAAATTAGGAGGTGGAAAAACTATCAAAATTTGCTAACGACATGGGAAACATTTTCAGTCTAGAGGGAAGACTGGTAGAAGGTTTTTCGACTAGCATTTTCATAGCCTTAGAAGTTTAGAAAGAATAGATGAAAATAACATGATCTAAAAGAGGGAGAAATGCTAGTTATAAAAATTAGCATGACACTTCTGCTTAATTAATCAGTCCCACCATGGGAAAACCCAAGTTCGATAGAGACTCAAAGTTCTGAGGTCCCCATGGGAGAGTTTTAGAAGAATCCACAACAAAAACAAGCGAAAAAAACAGAAGGTAGAATTTTAGTCTGCATGAAGCAACAACCTACTGATATTGTGTGTGCATGATCTGGCCTCTGGTGATATGAACCAGAAAATCTCTTTGAACTCTGAGATCTAAAAATCCATACTGTCTGGCAGAGGACTGACTGAAGGAAAATCCAGCTAAAGCTATTTTCGGTTGTTCAGATCCTTTGTGCTTAGACTGGAGAAAGAGGAAACCCCCTTGAGGAATAAAACAAGTGAGAAGACTATAAAGGTGGCCATTAGGGACTGTCTCTGCAAAAGGGATTTTCCCAGATTGAATCAGCAGAAAATGATCATTCATAAAATCTGGCAGATATGAAGAAGCTCTTGTGAAAAGAGAACCAGTAGCTTTCAGAATACATAACATACAGCAGGTGGAAAAAATCAATGAAGAGATATTTTTCAGATCTTTGTGCTGGTAGATGTTTAAAAATTCTGTCTCTATGATGATGCCTCTGAGCAACTTTTAATAAAAACAAACATCTTTCCTCAGCTGTGTTTTGAAGAACATTTTTCATGTGTTTGAGCATGTTATGATCCATTTAGCATAGCTTTTAATTTTTGTTGGAAATGCTGATTGTAAATTGCTGAATATGTTTCTGCTCCTTATTTGTTATGCCAGTTATTCTTGGTATTTTGAAACCAGAGAAATTTAAAACTGACTTTGCAAAAGGTGGTATCACTTGCCCTAAAGGCAGAAAGAGGGAAAAAAAAAATCAAACCTCATTCCCAGAACACTGTCAACAATTACCCTAAATTAGGAGGTGGAAAAACTATCAAAATTTGCTAACGACATGGGAAACATTTTCAGTCTAGAGGGAAGACTGGTAGAAGGTTTTTCGACTAGCATTTTCATAGCCTTAGAAGTTTAGAAAGAATAGATGAAAATAACATGATCTAAAAGAGGGAGAAATGCTAGTTATAAAAATTAGCATGACACTTCTGATAATGATAATTAAGTCATAACATTTAATTATTTGTTGAATATTTAATCAGCTTGGAATCCTCCAGGCCCAGGACTTTTGGTGGTGGGATTCACTTTTATTATGCAGATCTCTCAGCTTGTAAGTTCTGTCTCTCTGGGGTCCTCTCCTGAGTTCCATCTACATGGCCATATGGTCATTCTCTGTAACACCATCCTGTTCTATCTCCATGGACAGTTTCACTTCAGAAATCCCCTTCTATTTATCTCCCTAGCAATCAGCTTGGTCAATTTCCATCCCTTTCTTACAGTGGATACCACTTCCTGTCTAGAACACCCTTGGATATTAGTTGTTTACCAAGTCCTCACTGGGTGAATACATAAAGAAATGTTCCCACTAGACTCATAGTTCATAGTTCCAATAAAAGAAAACATTAGGTCTCTTTTGCTCAATGCCTTGATGGTATCCTCACTGCCTGGCATGAAGTAGGTGCTCAATAAACATTTGCTGAATAAAATAAATTATCCTGGATTCTGACAATAGGTGGAAAGCAAATAAGAAAAGGTCCCTGGCCTCATGCATGTTGTTAAGTCATTAAACAATATTTGAAGTGGCTCATTGACTCTTGACTTAATGGAAGATAAAAAGAAAACAATGTCAAGAATGAATGAGCCTCCACTCTGGTATGAAACTTAGATCTGTTTAGCTGTAATGTTTAGCTGCAAATGACTTAAAGACTGTGCATATTATAAGTACTATTTAGGGATATCGGATGTCAATTTTTATTTTCTTCTCACAAGAATCTGGGATAAGAAAATGTTCTCTGTTTTCATGTGGTCAGATCAAGTCTAGTCTCTTCTGAAAGTCTACTTTGCACACAAGTCTAATCCCTCTTCCACATGACCTGCTCTCTAAAGCTGGTTGGTTGATTCCATTTTTCACAAACATATTAATATTGACACATGCTGCTTTTTATCAACTCTATTACTTTACTTGCTTTACTCTAGCTTCAGTGTTTATCAATTCATATCTGAAAGTGTTGCTTCTTTCAGCACATGTTGTGAATTGCCACAGTAACTGCTAACCCAGGGGAGGTGGCCTTGGTCCCTTTGCTTGGCTCTATAGACACTGCTTTCGCCAGAGTAATTAGTGGTCTTCAGTGGTTGTTTTCTTTTTTGCTCAGAGAATGGAGAATAATTCAACCTATTTTTTTTTAACTTTTTATTTATTTATTTTTGGCTGTGCTGGGTCTTTGTTGATGTGTGGGTTTAGCTGCTCTGCAGTATATGGGATCTTCCTGGTTCAGGGATTGAACCTGTGTCTCCTGCATTGGCAGACGGGTTCTCATCCACTGGGCCACAAGGGAAGCCCAATTCAACCTATTTTTACTAGTAAGTTCAGTTTTCTATATGTTTCCTTGTTGAGATTTTTCCTATTATTCAGCTTCATGACTTTTCTGGTAGACCATTGTTAAGTGTTCCCTGGACAGGAGAAATCTAATCTGTTCAGCCATTCCACGCCTGACAGCCGGCCAGCTATATGGGTGCACTTATTTAATTTTTTACATTTATTCTCATATTTTTCAATAAAAATATTAGTCATCTATATGCCAAATCACAGACAGATAAAGGCAGCAGAGTCCCTGTCCTCAGTTACTCATAGTAGATGACATGAAGACAGACTTATAACTGAATATAAACAATGATGTTTCAATCTTTGACCATCCTGGGTAATGGGAAATTGACAGTTTCAGAACTCTGGCATATCCATAACACGTATGCTCTTCAGATATATTAACTTAAAAGAACACATCTCTTCTCATGCTGTTTGTCTCTAAATCAGTTCCATTTCTGCAGCAATGCCAGGAGGAAAGAAAGCATTACTGTCGATGTTTTATCAAAGGTACCAACGTTGCTATTTTTCATTACACAGAACACTTGGGGGTACCTAGAAGAGGAATGCCCACAAAGAGAAGTCAATTCTATTCTCTGTTCTATTGATCCACAATGGAAATAATTCCAAAGACACACTGGTTGGGGAGAGAAATTGAACTTCCTGGGTTAGCTTTATAATGTTATTTATAAACAGAGCCATCTACATAAACACTGTTTCCCAAGATGGATTGGTTCTCATTTCCATGAGTAAGTGCAATTTCTCTGAGAGTGAGAATATGGTCTGGAAATCAACTCAAAGAACAAGACAGTCTTTACAGGTTGTAACCTGATTGTCAGATTCTCTTGTCTCCTTGAACAAAAATTATAGCTCATCCAGCACAGATGGTTATTATTAATATTATTCTTATGTCTACTGCAACTTCATTTTGTCACTTGAAGTTTTGTGTAAGTTAGCAAACCATTGGGAAATGTTTAATTTTCTGAAAATATATAAACCAACAAAGATATTAACAACATTTGAATTCCATGAATGTATATAAATACACATCATGGATATAAATTCCAGTGTGTTTTTAGTTTTGAATAAAATTATCTTATGATGAATTAATAGAACAGTGTTAACAGTTTTGTAGTATATCACCTATCAGGTACTATGATAGTGATTAGGAAACTAATTTTTTTTTTTTTTTAGGAGACTTATTTCTGAAAATGTTTGTACATCATACCTAAGGATATAGCTATGGGAGATTTTACTTATCTTGTTCCTTGAACTTCACACTCTGGCAGGGAGCTACATGAGGCAAAGTTGGGTAGGAAAAGTGGAGCGAACAGTTATTTTTAATGTTCTGTGACTCTGTTCTTGGGGCCACAAATTGGCACGACCATTCTGAAAAACTTTACGGCATTGTTTGATATAACCAAAAATGCACATAACTTACAGTCGGAAATAAACTTGTAGATAAAACCGAAAAGGCACATAACTTATAGTCGGACATAAACTTGTAGACCCAAGAACTGGCCCACAAGTGTTTACACTACAGCATTTGTAATAGCAAGCAAATTAACACAATCAAGTGTCCTTCAACTTGACTAAATATTTTACTAACAACAACAAAAATCCTTGGGAGTTCCCAGGTGGTCCAGGGATTAAGAATCCACCTTGCAATGCCAGGGACAGGAGTTCAATCCCTGGTCTGGGAAGTAAGTTCCCACATGCCCCAGAGCAACTAAGTCCATGTGCTGTAGCTACTGAGTCAGCCCACCACAACGACTGAGTCTGTGAGCTGCAACAAAAGATCTCCCATAATGCAATAAAGATTCTATTTGCCACAACTAAAAAGAAATCCTCTTAGAGGATTTCATGAGGATCCATGAGGATCACTGGGATATCGGGGGTTGGGTATCAGTAAAACTTAATTCCTTAAGCTAGAGGATGAATGCACGGGTGTTTATATCTTTCTCATATCTTAAATGCAACATAAATTTAATTTTGACATATTAATTAATAACAATGCAAAGTGAAGATCAGTATCACTTGATGAATATCACATGAATGTATATAAATACACATCATGGATATAAATTCCAGTGTGTTTTAGTTTTAAATAAAATTATCTTATGATGAATTAATAGAACAGTGTTAACAGTTTTGTAGTATATCACCTATCAGGTACTATGATAGTGATTAGGAAACTAATTTTTTTTTTTTTTAGGAGACTTATTTCTGAAAATGTTTGTCCATCATACCTAAGGATATAGCTATGGGAGATTTTACTTATCTTGTTCCTTGAACTTCACACTCTGGCAGGGAGCTACATGAGGCAAAGTTGGGTAGGAAAAGTGGAGCGAACAGTTATTTTTAATGTTCTGTGACTCTGTTCTTGGGGCCACAAATTGGCACGACCATTCTGAAAAACTTTACGGCATTGTTTGATATAACCAAAAATGCACATAACTTACAGTCGGAAATAAACTTGTAGATAAAACCGAAAAGGCACATAACTTATAGTCGGACATAAACTTGTAGACCCAAGAACTGGCCCACAAGTGTTTACACTACAGCATTTGTAATAGCAAGCAAATTAACACAATCAAGTGTCCTTCAACTTGACTAAATATTTTACTAACAACAACAAAAATCCTCGGGAGTTCCCAGGTGGTCCAGGGATTAAGAATCCACCTTGCAATGCAAGGGACAGGAGTTCAATCCCTGGTCTGGGAAGTAAGTTCCCACATGCCCCAGAGCAACTAAGTCCATGTGCTGTAGCTACTGAGTCAGCCCACCACAACGACTGAGTCTGTGAGCTGCAACAAAAGATCTCCCATAATGCAATAAAGATTCTATTTGCCACAACTAAAAAGAAATCCTCTTAGAGGATTTCATGAGGATCCATGAGGATCACTGGGATATCGGGGGTTGGGTATCAGTAAAACTTAATTCCTTAAGCTAGAGGATGAATGCACAGGTGTTTATATCTTTCTCATATCTTAAATGCAACATAAATTTAATTTTGACATATTAATTAATAACAATGCAAAGTGAAGATCAGTATCACTTGATGAATATCACATAAATTTTAAGTGATAAAGAAAATGAAATACAATTGGGTCAAAAATCAGAGACACTGTATCCAATAACTTATACAAAGCAGACTTAACTAAAATCAATCTGGGTGGCAGGCAAAAATATCTGCTTTACCTCATGTTTGAAACTTTGCCCTCAAATTTCCAAATGAAGCAAATAAGCCCCCTCTCTGTGACCACATCCATGTGGCTGAATCACCAGTGTGACTGAGCTGTGTAAAGTTCTTGGTCAGCTTTTGTGCTCCTTTGTTCCAATGAGACCTCTGAAACTGTCTGAATATCAAGTGCTGGGAACATTTCTACAGGTGAAAAAATGACATAAACAGAAAAGAGTGCCTTCCTTGGCCCCCAGAATGGCATCTGTGATGATTTCCATCAGGGCTCACATTAACTTAAAGAGGCCACTGCACTTGCACCGTCCCTTTATCTCTGCTCTCTGACATTTGTTCATAAATAGTGACGGAAACGATCAGGAGAGGTTGTGCAGTTTGGGGGAAGGGGAGACAACAGCCTGGGACACTGCAGTTGATCAATGTCACTACCAGTGTCAAGAGATGGTCATTACTGCCCAGCAGATTTATTGCCTGGGTCAAAGCAAATTACTTTCTCTTCCTCTAGCCCTGGCTCCTGAGGTTTTTAATCTTTCTCCTATGCTTTGGCTTTGTCTTCTTTCTTGCCTGGCTTCAGGCTATATCAAAACTTTTTTTTTTTTTTTAATGGATGGAGGGGGTCAATTAGTATGATAATTGACACATTAGATACTGTGAGATTACAAGGAATGAATACAATTATTGAATTAAATGATTCTTGTTCAGTTACTAAGTCACTTCTGACTCTTTAGGACCCCATAGATTTCAGTACACCAGGCTTCTCCATTTTTTTTTTTTTTAACTATCTCCCTGAGTTTGCTCAGACTCATATCCATTGAGTCCGTGAGGCTATCACCATCTTATTCTCTGTCACACCTTTCTCCTTTTGCCTTCAATCTTTCCTGGCATCAGGGGCTTTTCCAATGAGTTAGCTTTTCACATCAGGTGGCCAAAGCACTGGAGATTTATGTTTAGCATCAGTCCTTCTAATGAATATTGAGGGTTGATTTCCTTTACAACTGGTTTGATCTCCTTGTTGTCCAAAGAACTCTCAAGAGTCCTCTCCAGCATCACAGTTCTGTTGCAGGAAGGGAGACACATTCCAGGGCCCAAAAATGGGCTCTTCTCTAACACTCAGAAATGAACTGTCCAAGGAGACACACAGGCTGACAAAGAAGAGATTGCACTGGGAAGGGGCTCCCCAGCAGACAGCAGTAGGGTGAGAGAATCCAGGAGAACTGCTCTGCCGCACAGCTCACAGTCTTGGGTTTTATGGTGACGGGATTTGTTTCCAGGTTGTCTTTGGCCAATCATTCTGACTGAGAGTCTTTCCTGGCGGCACATGCATTGCTCAGCCAAGATAAATGCCAGCAAGAAGGATTCTGGGAAGGGTTTGGACACGTGGTGTCTCCTTTTGGCCTTTCCCAACCTTTCTGGTTTGTGGTGACTTATTAGTTCCATGTTCCTCCTGGCATAAAACAACTCACGCAAATAGTTAGTATAGTGCTTGGCCCGAGTGGTGGGGGGAGGGGCTCAGTCAGCGTGCTTCCTCTAACAATTTGACAATTTATATAACCCAAAACAGCCTCATCCATGCAATTACCTCTCCATAATTTGCAGCAGTTTCCTTACTGGGTATTTACTGACAATGATCATGTCTGTTTTCATCATTGCCACTGAAACCATAATTGTTCACACTAATTACACATATTTTTCCCACTGTGATTTTTTTTTTAATGATTTGTTTTAAATTCATCTATATCAGCTCTATTGTTCTTCAGTAGCAAACTTTCAACATACAGTGACTACCTGGTAATGAAATTTCCACTCCAGGAGTCATTCCATAAATGCCTCTTTCACAAAGACGCAAGCATCTGACATCTGACATGCTCTAGGATTTTCTGACTAGACCAAGCTTTAAATGAATGACCCTGGTCGGGGGTGAGGGGTGGTTTGAAAAGGGAGTGGTTAGGAGGAGAGACACATCATCTATAAGCATCAGCTACTGGCTCCACCCCACTTTTTGGGTCAGAGGTGCCAGATCTTACTCTTCAAGAGAAGGCAGAGATTTATGTTTTTATATAAAATTTCCCATTTTTAAAAACATCAGGAGGGTTCAACAAATCATATATGAGTTAGCCAAACTTAGCTAAAAGCAGCTGTTTTTCAACTTCTGACCGGTGAATTTCTGTTTCTACACTTTTCTTGAGCCATTCTATAATTCTTCAGTTCACTCCCTGACTCCTACAATCGAAAGCCACACTCAAGGTCTGCTCAAAGGTGACCTTCTGGTTATTTCCTCTGCAGCATTTTTAAAGTGCTACATGCTTTGCTTATCAATACTTCCTAAACAGTTATGTGCTTATCTGCCTGTACCCTCCCTCCACCAGATGGCTCCGCCCTGGGGGTCAGGCATTATTTATCTTTAGCATCGTGAATTAGCTCTTTATTGGGTACATTAGAAGCCACTTGTGCCTAGCACGCGGCTATGGGGCTCCAAACTATGAGTCACATACTGGTATGGCTGCAGCAGAGAGCAAAGTCAATGAGATTTTGAAGTTCACATTCAAGTAACAGAGAGAAAACAAGTCTAGAAAGTAGCAAGTTAAAAAGAGGAGGTCTCTGAGCCTCGTTCAGACTAACCAGAAATTGTCTCCGAAGTTTTTCATTTTTTGTGCACGTGGATGATGTTTGGAAAGAGGATGTTTGTAATCATATTCTCAAAGGGATCCATGACCTCAAATAAATAGAAATAAACACCTAACAACAACACTGTTCTAAACAAACAGTAAGATGCCTATTACCTCACTTCACTTCAATCTTCTTTCACATCAAGCAGTCCTTATAACCAGCTACTTCTTAGTAGTAAGAGCTTTAACTTATATAATGTTTTTGCAGTTTTCAAAGCACATTTCCTTGTTTGATTTATTCCTGCTTCTGTAAAAATATTATGAAAGAGTTATTTACCATCACAGGGCTTTGTAGCTGGGAAACTGAGGTTCAGCAATGTTCAGTGGCTTACACAGTGCCACACAGCTTGTGTGGCACTAAACTAACCCCTGGCTCCTGACCCAGCAACTCACCACACATTGCATGACCTGAAATTGCCTCTATGACTAACCCAAACCACTTCTAACCCCCTGTATGTTTCTTCATATGAGAATCATCACTAATGAAAGACAGAATCTCAATATATTTCTTAACTCACTGTTAATCAACCCTTATTCCTGCCTGCTAATGTCTAATTCTTATTCATTATATTTTTGCTCTCACAGGCTCAGTTATCTGAACCAATTATTATTTACTTTCTTTTTTTTAACATCAAAGGTAACTTCTAAAAATATTAGAAGGAAGAGCTTTAGATAATAAAGACAGCGTTAAAAAATTGCAAAATCTCCAGAACACAACACAGATCTATTAAATCATGGTACCTGGTACACAGTTCCTGAGAATTTGTATTTTAAGTAGTTTTTCAAAATAATGATAATGTAGGCATCTCACGGAATGGCCTTCGAAAAGCAGTGCTAGAATCATTTATTCATACATTTCATCCTTTTCCCTAATTCTAGATGCCACAAATTGAGAATCCTACTCTAATGAGGTTATGAGTAAACATCTGTAAATTTGTGATTGAAATACTTACCTTAAAAAATAAGCATTCTGCATATGACATACATATACATATATATATATATGGAATGGATGCATATGATATATATGTATAAACATATATAGTGAGATACTCTATTTTAGTGAGACAAAGGCAGTTCTGGATATTCCTACACAATACAAAATAACTTACACAAAAGGTGAATTTTGAGAGGTGATTGACAGGAAAGAATTGCTGCCTAAGTAACATTTTTCTGTTTAGGAGACGAAAGACTGGGAGTAAATCTCATGAGACAGAGGAATAGAAAGTGAAAGTGTCTCCTCTCCTTTCTGGTCCTCTCCCAGGAAGAGATCAGTTAAGTGTGAGAGGCCACATCAGGTAGAGGGAGGGTTATTCTTTCATTGTTCAGAGGTATGGTGCTGTTTGGTTAGAAAAGCAGATGCCAAGACACAAACTCTCACTATGATCATTAACTCTTAAGGTAACTAAGTAGAGGAGAAACAACGCTTAAACAACTCAGGTTTGAACTGTGTGGGCCCACCTATAAATGGGTTTTTTTTTTCAACAGTAAATGCTACAGTACTACATGATCTAAAGTTGCTTGAATCCATGGATGTAAAACTAGGGTTACAGAAGAATCAGCAATGAGGACTACCAACTAGAAATTGCATGTAGGTAGCTGACTGCGGAGGGTCATTGCTCTTAACCCCTGTGTTGGTCACTTTTTTTTTCCTCCAATTCTGTTAGCTAGTCTGCTTTGGATCAATCTGCTCTGCTCTTTCTTCATGGAGGCTTTTTGGAAAGATGGCCATAATAACCCAAGCATACATGGTTACACCTCATGATGCAAGAGTTACAGAGATTTAACTCCAAAATTCCAGTTTGTAACATTCTGGATAAAGACAGATTGGCCTGGCCTGGGTTACTTCCCTAAAATGATGTGGTCCTATGATTGCCTACACTGGTGTCACTGTGGGCTTCACTGAAACAGTACAGAGTGAGGAAGGAGTCTGCATAAAGAAAGGGTGTATGCTAAGTCACTTTGGTCATAACTGACACTTTGCAGCCCTATGGATTGTAGCTCGCCTGGCTCCTCTGTCCATCGGAATCTCTAGGAAAGAACACTGCAGTGGGTTGCCACATTCTCTTGCAGTCTATCTTCCAGACTCAGGGACTGAGCCCGTGTCTCTTAAATCTCCTGCACTGGCAGGCAGGTTCTTTACCACTAGCACCACCTGGGAAGCCCAAAAAAGGTAGATAACAGATAAAAGCAAGAGATGGTAAGAGTAAGGTTCTTTTTTACATCACCCAGTTAAGAATACCTATTTATGGTAAATATCAATTTCAATGGATAGAAATAGACAGAAGGTTAAGGCATACATGACGTAAATGCCTTTTTTGTATAGAAAGTGAAAGTGTCTCCTCTCCTTTCTGGTCCTCTCCCAGAGAGATCAGTTAAGTGGGAGAGGCCACATCAGGTAGAGGGAGGGTTATTCTTTCATTGTTCAGAGGTATGGTGCTGTTTGGTTAGAAAAGCAGATGCCAAGACACAAACTCTCACTATGATCATTAACTCTTAAGGTAACTAAGTAGAGGAGAAACAACGCTTAAACAACTCAGGTTTGAACTGTGTGGGCCCACCTATAAATGGGTTTTTTTTTTCAACAGTAAATGCTACAGTACTACATGATCTAAAGTTGCTTGAATCCATGGATGTAAAACTAGGGTTACAGAAGAATCAGCAATGAGGACTACCAACTAGAAATTGCATGTAGGTAGCTGACTGCGGAGAGTCATTGCTCTTAACCCCTGTGTTGTTCACTTTTTCTTTCCTCCAATTCTGTTAGCTAGTCTGCTTTGGATCAATCTGCTCTGCTCTTTCTTCATGGAGGCTTTTTGGAAAGATGGCCATAATAACCCAAGCATACATGGTTACACCTCATGATGCAAGAGTTACAGAGATTTAACTCCAAAATTCCAGTTTGTAACATTCTGGATAAAGACAGATTGGCCTGGCCTGGGTTACTTCCCTAAAATGATGTGGTCCTATGATTGCCTACACTGGTGTCACTGTGGGCTTCACTGAAACAGTACAGAGTGAGGAAGGAGTCTGCATAAAGAAAGGGTGTATGCTAAGTCACTTTGGTCATAACTGACACTTTGCAGCCCTATGGATTGTAGCTCGCCTGGCTCCTCTGTCCATCGGAATCTCTAGGAAAGAACACTGCAGTGGGTTGCCACATTCTCTTGCAGTCTATCTTCCAGACTCAGGGACTGAGCCCGTGTCTCTTAAATCTCCTGCACTGGCAGGCAGGTTCTTTACCACTAGCACCACCTGGGAAGCCCAAAAAAAAGGTAGATAACAGATAAAAGCAAGAGATGGTAAGAGTAAGGTTCTTTTTTACATCACCCAGTTAAGAATACCTATTTATGGTAAATATCAATTTCAATGGATAGAAATAGACAGAAGGTTAAGGCATACATGACGTAAATGCCTTTGTATTTGTATCTTTTAAATTTGTGGTGTAAATGTCAGTTGGTATATACACACTGAATGTCCGGGACCGCGGACGCTCCATACTCTATAGCCTCTCACGCATGAATGCTGCAATGCGCCACTTAAGATGGCGCTCAGCGGAGCCTCCCACGCATGAGCACTGGCCACACTTTACAGCCTCCAGCATAAGAGCATCGTCATGTTTTCACAAAGATGGCGCCTGATGGATGCAGGGAGGTGTGGTTTAAGGCGTGTGCATATTGCTCTGATAGGTTGTTCCTAGTTTCCATGCTTGTGATCAGTGCATGCTTCCCTTGCATTCCAATGGGGTCAGAAGTGCCTGTGCATCTGACCTTTTACATGATTGGCTTATGAGTAGCTCCTTCCTGTTTCTGTATAGTATAAATACCCCCTTGTTTCCGCAAAAAAACGAGACTTGATCAGACTCCTGCCTTGTCTCCGTTTCTCGTGTCTATTGTCCTCTCAATTCCCACTCCCCCCCCCCACCCCTTTAGGGCCTGCATTGATGAATCCTAGGTCTGCACTGACAAAGCCCACGGGTCGGGACAACTGAAGACTTATGTATAACAATGACATTGTTTGAAAGTGGAGCAAGACGCAACCAACAGTAGGGAAGAGCTGATGGCGTTGTTTTCAGTGCTTAGAGAAAGATGGCCAGAGAAGGTAGAGGCTATTGGCATAATCAAATTCCCCCTGAAGGAATCAGTTCTTATGGATTTATGAACACATTCATTCATTCACTGGATGCACAGGACAGATGGCATTAACAATGGGGGCAAGGACTTAGCATGATGTTTAGTGTATGAATCGTTCACAAACTTAAGAAGTTGAACCAATATGAACCATATATTAATATTAATATTTATATTTAGAGTGGCAGCAAAAATGAAGCATACTTTATAGAGCCACATTCTAAAAAGAGGACAGAGATTCTAAAGCTATAGGCGATGGCTTTTTACCATGAAGCCATTCTCACTCTATTTCAGGCCGTCACTTCAGTCTGGCTTGCCTTCTACAGCATCCTCTTACTGACTTATGCCTGGATCAGGGTTTACAATGTCCCAGTTTGTTTTCCAGTTTTTCATGGAAAAAATAAATAAAACTACATTATGGAGTGACCCATTTTTATCAGCCTCTGTTACTCTCCATGTAGAATTATTCCTCCTAGAATAGGTCTGAGGATGATGGAATCATCCCCTAAATAATAAAACCTTGCAGCCTTTTTCTCTGACAAATACCCCTAGTGCAGAGGTGCAGAGAAGTTACTGCCAGGCGGAGCCAAGAGATAAGGTCAGACATTGGAATTTATTCATGAATATAGCAGCAAGATGGTTTGGATGTATTATTTTTTTAAGGTCCCTTAGAAATGCATGACGATGCTTTTAACAAGAATTCTGCATAAGAATGTCAGCACAACAGGGCACAGGAAACCAGGGCTTAGGTCTCTGAAGGTGCTGGGGGAAGTCTACAAAGCTAACTGCTTAAGTGCAAATCATCATTGTATTGTGAGGAGCCGCTGACAGTGCTTAAGAAAACTCAAGTCCAGAAGAGAAAAGTCTCTTCTTCAAAGAACACTCTCCCTTCTCCTGTTATTATGAATTTACACACAGGCATTTGAGGGCAAGGGATAATCGATGGAGTTTTACCAACAAAAAAAAAGAGTAGCTTTCCAACTGGAAATATTCTGTGAAAGGCACAGACATTTTAATGTGGTTTTGTTCTCACAGCAACACCAACTCACTGGACATGAATTTGAGCAAACTTTGGGAGATGGTGGAGGACAGAGGAGCCTCGTGGGTTACAGTCCACGGGGTCACGAAGAGTCAGATGTTAGCCACTGAACAACAACAAAAGAATAATTGTCCTACGTATTCCTCTTTTTTTCTGGTGTGTGCTGGGTAAAACATTCTGATAAATATTTTTTTAAATATTTACCATGAACATTGGGAATCTAACCATAACGAAACCTTGTATATGTCTTTCAGATCTTGTTCTTATCTGGGAAATGTACTGAGTAATGTACTGAAAGTCAACGTGTTAGTCACTGAAGAGTGACTCTTCAGTCACTCTTTGCAACTCCATGGACTGCAGTCTGCTAGGCTCCTCTGTTCATGTAATTCTCCAGGCAAGAGTACTGCAGTAGGTTGTCATTTCCTTCTCCAGGGGATCTTCCCAACCCAGGGATCAAACCCTGACCTTCCACATTGCCGGCAGATTCTGTACCATCTACACCACTGGGAAAGCCTGAACGATGTATTGGGTTGGCCAAAAAATTAATTTGAGCTTTTCTGAAATATCTTATGGGGAAAAAAAATCAAACAAACTTTTTGGCCAACCTAAACATATCACATTTTTGAGAAACTCTAAGCAGTTGACAAAAATTGAGTCGTAAAAAAAATAAAAAATCATGGGACCTGGGCAAAAGGAAAGGACGAACTAAATGTTGATTACATAGAGAAAGAAGACAAAAGCTCCTGACTTATAGGCAACTTGGAAAGCAGTTTTCAAAAATCAGTCTCATTTTCATGAAGACTAACAAAGTACAGGTTAACCTAAAATAATTTTAATATAAAGAACATTTATGAATAACAAAAAGCAGTGTTATCATGCTAGGAATTACAAAAATGCCACCTGCCAAAAGTAAGCAATCATTCTGTACTTCCTGACATTGTTATACCATTTACATGCTGGACTTTGCATTCAAAAATGAGAGGAAAAAAAGGTAATTTTCTGAACTGACGAATACTAACAATCAAAAGCTCCCAACAAGGCTCTGTTGGAATCTCAGGCATTTTTAACAAAAGGAAAACTATGATGAAATTCTAAATAGCACTGGTAGTTAGAGATAAGCAAATGTAATTGTTAAGTTGCAAGGTGAAGAAATGGATTTAGTCGGTTTCTGGAAAGAGGACACAAAGGTTTAGAGCAGTATTTTGGAAGAGCAGGATCGGTTGCAAAACAAACCCAACAAAACCCTCTTAATCTTTCTCTTAGTGGGTATGCTTTTCCTTTTTCTCTTAGGTGTATTAATTTATAAAGCACCCTCCTTAAAAAGCAGGCATCACCATGGAGATGATGCAAAAACCATTTTCATCAAAGTCACCAAGACCGTCTGTCAGTAAATCTATTTGCGAATATTTGTGGGTGTTAGGCAGAGAGAGACTCCCAGATTTTCACTGAAGAGTGACTCTTCAGTCACTCTTTGCAACTCCATGGACTGCAGTCTGCTAGGCTCCTCTGTTCATGTAATTCTCCAGGCAAGAGTACTGCAGTAGGTTGTCATTTCCTTCTCCAGGGGATCTTCCCAACCCAGGGATCAAACCCTGACCTTCCACATTGCCGGCAGATTCTGTACCATCTACACCACTGGGAAAGCCTGAACGATGTATTGGGTTGGCCAAAAAATTAATTTGAGCTTTTCTGAAATATCTTATGGGGAAAAAAAATCAAACAAACTTTTTGGCCAACCTAAACATATCACATTTTTGAGAAACTCTAAGCAGTTGACAAAAATTGAGTCTTTAAAAAAAATAAAAAATCATGGGACCTGGGCAAAAGGAAAGGACGAACTAAATGTTGATTACATAGAGAAAGAAGACAAAAGCTCCTGACTTATAGGCAACTTGGAAAGCAGTTTTCAAAAATCAGTCCCATTTTCATGAAGACTAACAAAGTACAGGTTAACCTAAAATAATTTTAATATAAAGAACATTTATGAATAACAAAAAGCAGTGTTATCATGCTAGGAATTACAAAAATGCCACCTGCCAAAAGTAAGCAATCATTCTGTACTTCCTGACATTGTTATACCATTTACATGCTGGACTTTGCATTCAAAAATGAGAGGAAAAAAAGGTAATTTTCTGAACTGACGAATACTAACAATCAAAAGCTCCCAACAAGGCTCTGTTGGAATCTCAGGCATTTTTAACAAAAGGAAAACTATGATGAAATTCTAAATAGCACTGGCAGTTAGAGATAAGCAAATGTAATTGTTAAGTTGCAAGGTGAAGAAATGGATTTAGTCGGTTTCTGGAAAGAGGACACAAAGGTTTAGAGCAGTATTTTGGAAGAGCAGGATCGGTTGCAAAACAAACCCAACAAAACCCTCTTAATCTTTCTCTTAGTGGGTATGCTTTTCCTTTTTCTCTTAGGTGTATTAATTTATAAAGCACCCTCCTTAAAAAGCAGGCATCACCATGGAGATGATGCACAAAAACCATTTTCATCAAAGTCACCAAGACTCTGCTGTTCTGTCAAGTTAATATTCTGTTGTTTGCTGGAAGGTATTTGTGGGTGTTAGGCAGAGAGAGACTCCCAGATTTTATTCCCATTGACACTTCATCCAGGCTATATATGTCCACATGCCGCCTTTACCACCAGGCTTATTTTATAGAATTAAGGAGTTTGTTAAAGTAGATTAAAATAACAGTGCCCCCATTTAGCAAGATCAAGTAGATCAATTGTGGGCAAATTTTGGGTCTATAGAACCTAGGTAGATGGTACAAATTAGTACTACAAGTCTGGTGGGGACCATAACAACCTGTGACTCTATATTCTACAGACAGAAGGCAGTCCCTACTCCATGCAACAATCTGTTGCCCTGCTGCAATTTGTCTCCCAGGATCCTGAGAAATGATACCTCAGGAAAAGTAAAAATGATCAGAATAAACACACACACACACACACACACACGCTTTCCTGGTGGCTCAGCAGTAAAGATTCTGCCTGCAAATCAGGAGCGACAGGAGACTTGGGTTTGCCCCGTGGGTTGGGCAGATCCCCCAGAGAAGGGCATGGTAACCCACTCCAGTATTCTTGCCTGGGAAATCCACAGACAGAGGAGCCCAGTAGGCTACACAGTCCATGGTGCTACAAAGAGTCGGACACAACTTAGCAAGTAAACAGCAAGTTATTTCATGTTTATAAACAGATGGAAATCATGTAACTGAACTGAAAACAAAACTAAGACTTTGCACAGACACTGAAAGGCCACATAACTAAGTGAGAAGCACATGGTTCCCCTGCAGACAGATCTCCCAGAGTACCACCCCGGCCCCGCCCCTCCCCCCTCCCTCACTTCTAAGATGCTGTTTGGTTCCACTTTAGGGGTTTCTTGGGGCAAGGGATCTAAGGCTTAGATCTCAAAGTATCTTTTTCTTCCTCTAGCCCTTCTCCTCAGTCTCCCTATTGTTCTATTCACAATAATTGGACTTTGTAGAGTGTGATGCACAAATTTTAGATTAAAGGGACACATTTACTTCCCCATATAAAGCAGTCAGATGAATTTCCCACAGCAGAAATCTGCTAATAAAATATTTTCTTTCTTCAAAAAATACACATAAATACTCATACTTTCCCCCCAATTAAAGATTTAACCCTTCATTCTATTGAACTTCTGGGAACGAGAGGGGAGGATTAGAAGAGAGATGCAAAATTGATAGGAAATATTCTGAAGAAGATGGCTTTCTTCAAAAATTCATTTAACATAAGCCTGGGTTGCCTTCCTCCACTTTCCTTCTATCCTCTTCTCATGCCTCAAGCATTTTTTATTAGAGGTGGTAGAAGGGAAGTTAAAGCTTGTGTCCAAAGAGAGATGAGCTGAACACAGAAGCAGGCCTTTTGGTTTTGTGGAACCTGGGGCCTCTGACTCTGGCTTATGCTGCCTTCACAGTGTTTGGAGATGATAGCTTCTTCATATTGGTGTAAAATGTGTATAATGCAGCTCACTACCTATGAAGAACACACTCTGAAGAAACTGATCTTAGGTAGGCATCGATTTACTTGTCTTTACGCTTAATATTTACTAAGTAGAAACTGTACGTTAACAGGGAGATAAAGAAGCACGAACACAGATCTTAAGTATGTGGGAAGTCCATACCACCTCCAACATGTCAGTGTGACACAGAAGAGATGACCTGTTGTACAGGGTGCATTTGTCCACACTCTCCTTATGCCACAGGAAATCCTTCATTTCTCCAATTACCACCCAAAGTCACTTCACCGGACACTTCTACCAAGAATTTTCTCCTTTACCATTTTTCTCTCCCCTAAGTTTTCACATTTCCAAAAGCTAATCTACCCTTCCACTAAAGAGAAGATTCAAAATTCCATCCCTGTCGTAGGCAGAGCTATCATTTGCAAGTGACAAAGCACTAAGGCCAAATTAATCTTAGTCAAAAAATAGAATAAATTGAACCACATGACCAACCAGTTTCAGGACAGAGCTGATTTCAAACAGAACTGAGTGCAAAGTTGCACACAGTGACTAGGACAAGAGCTCTTTCTCCATGGCGTGGTTCTGGTTCCTCTGTGTTGGTTCCATATTTAGACTCCATGCAGTTGACAGCACTGTCAGTCCTTGGAGCTTTATATTCAAGTACAAGATAGGCTGCCTCTTCTAAGAGTCTGATAGGAATATTAAAGTTTTTATAATTGGACTGACTATGACCAACTCAAATGCCCAGCTCAGCCAGGACTTAAGCCAGGGTCAGGGCTTTAGTCCTAGAGAGGCAGCAGAAAGAAATGAACAGTTTGGAGAAACCCGCAATAAAACTTGCGGATATTGTCATAAGAATAAGAGATGGTTCTATGGAAGCAAACAACAATGAATAGTACATGCTTTTCATATAAATTTCTCTCATTTAGAGTAAAAGGGCTCATTTTCCTAAAGAACATGTCCACTGAGGCATTTTTACCCCAAGAAAAAGAAATTCTCCTTATAGTCTGTGGAATTCTGTATTATTTTCAACCTAACCTTCAACTTAATCTTCAGTTAGCTCTTAAAAAATAATTTCTTTCCTCCCATTATATTGAGAAACTTTCTAAAGCAATATAGATGGATTTATTTCTATAATGCTTTAATGTCCAAGTACCCAGACAAACTGAATGAAAGCAGGCCAAGTGTTGCCTAGTGGAGCATATGTTTTAGTGGGTTGATAAAAATGATTTGCAATTTAAGCACAGCTTCTTTGCAGAGATAGAAGAGACTGGAATAGGTTGCTGTCATTATTTAAGGATGCCCATAAATTAATATTCAAACCTGTTTGAGAATTAAGTCCTTGTTTTATGGTGTAGTTAAAAATTCTGATATTTATCGGTAAAATGGGAGACTATGTTTCTTTCAGGTTGAATTTGGAATGTTTAATAAGATATAAACAGTGAGTAGGTATTTAGAGCTTGCATACTGACAGACTTTACTGTTATTTTCCCTTATGACTAAGAGGACAATATTTGGGGTGCAATATATAAGAAATTCATTTAATTAAATGATCAAATGAATATAAAATATACCGCACAATTATTAACACTTATCAAGCATTAGACCAATGCTTTCTATTATTAATAAAATGATGATGATCATTATGATGATGCTGATGATGACAATGTATTTTGGAGAGACAGGTCCTATAAAGAATCATTAAAGATTAAACAATATTAAATCAGCTAAGAGCTCCAAAGGGAAAATAACAAGAGCACGGATCCATGACATTTTTTCTGGCATGTAATTTACAAATATAAGTATATGTTTATAATGTTCACAAACACACACACACGCATTCACACACAACTTGTGTTCAGATTACCAATGCATGTGTGCTCACTTGGCAAGTTGTGTCCTACCCTTTGCAATTCCATGGACTCTAGGCCACTGGGCTTCTCTGTCCATGGGAATTTCCAGGCAAGGATACTGGAGTGGGTTGCCAGTTCCTCCTCCAAGGGTTCTCCCCTACCCAGGGCTCGAACCCACGTCTCTTGCATCTCCTGCATTGGCAGGTGGGTTCCTTATCCTTGAGCCACCTGAGACTTAAGCCCAAAACATTAACTAATGATTTCCGATCCTATCCTCTCTTGGCAGAGCACAAGACTAAACAGTAACCATGAAATAGTTACATTTTCACAGTGGATCTCTTACCAGAAATGAGAAACCACAAGCAATACAACTGATAAAAGGGAAAACGGTATTTCACCAGAATTGTAACCTTTCAGAACACAAATGTATGGTTATATTCCATCCGAGCTCCTTGCTACCAAATAATTCTTTTCTTACTCTGTCATTGCATATTTTCCCAAGGGTGTAAGAATATTATCGCCAACCTTTATCTCGTGATTTCCTACATATTCCAGCAGACATAAAGTACCTCTAAATAAATGTAAAACACATACAATAAAAAGGATTTTAATATTATCTTTTCAAAGAAGAGCCCTTTTCACCATACACGCCCAACAGCCTGACAAACACAGTGCTTAGCAACTTCTGGTCTTGGTTTTGCCATCTGGGAAATGAAGTGAGTGCAACACCTTGTATAGGGTGGTGGCAAGACCATGTGTCGGGCTCCTGGTAGAGACATAATGGACAGTCGATGACACTGGAGTCTCCCTGCATCTTCAAATCCCCAGAGTTTGCCCTTTGTGAATCTACCCTTCCTGTTTCAGTCACCAGCAACAGAATGACTTAAGGAAATGATTTCTGCCTCTTCTTTCTTCTTCTAGGCTCATTCTCCGCATTACTAATGGGACAGCTAGAGGGTTTATTTTTCCTACTTCGCTCTCAGTATGCTGTGTGAGCGGGTGTCAGCTGACTCAGCACATCCTGAACTAGAGAAGTGTCTATGAATACAAAGCTCGAGCCTGAATCACTAAGGCAATGAATTGTAGGTACCCACTTTCATCAATCTCTTCTACTAGCTTACTGCACAGGAGGATTTTTTCATTGGTAGTGACTTTCTGTTGGAATTTCAAAAGGACTCGTGCATTTCTCCTGGGCAAGAATCTTATTTAAGCAAGGACTATTTTCCTTCTTCTTCTATTTTTTTTTTTTTTTTTCTATTTGCTCTTCTTTCTTTGTAAAGCCTGGAACAAAAGCTCCTGTACCTATCTAGATTCCATTCTATTTTGTTGCACAGGGACCGGGGGCGTGATAATTTTTATAGAGATTCTATCTATAAAACTTACTGTGTGTTTTCAAACCCAGGTCAATGGGAAGAAAGAATAAGAGTAGGGAGAGATAACAGAGGAAAGAAGGGAAGCAGGGAGAGACAGAGGAAAGAGGAAATGTCACATGGGGAACTGAAGCTGTGAACAAACAGAACTCACTTTAAATTCTGGCTCTACAACTTCACTTGTGTGCAAATCTAATGAATAAATTCTCAAAGCCTCAATGTCTTCATCTGCACCACAGATCTATTTTTAATAATCTGCTATAAGGTGATATTAAAGAGATTAAATAATATAATACACATAGAATACCATACTATCTGTGTCACAGAGTACACAGTCACTTCAATTTAGCTAGTACTAAAAATTGTTATTGTATTTCTAAAACAGCCAATTTTTTTTCACAGCTCATGGCTCATTCAAAGGTTATTTACCTCTCTAGCAAACAGCTGAAGTTCCATGCATTAATATAATGGAACAGAATATTCCATTATATTAAACCATAGATACTAGAAATGGGACTTACACAATTAAAAGTCTACTTGAATCTACTTTATGTTCAAAGAGATCTTTTTAGATCCTTCCTGGTGCTGTGTTGTGCTAAGTCACTTCAGTTGTGTCCAATTCTTTGCAACCCCGTGAGACTTCTTTGAGGCTCCTCTGTCTCTGCGACTCTCCACACAAGAACACTGGAGTAAGTTGCCCTGCCCTCTTCCAGTGGATCCTCCCGACCCAGGGATTGAACTCCTGTTTCTTAAGTCTCTGCATTGGCAGGGGGACTCTTTACCACTAATGCCACCTGGGAAGTCTTCCTAGATGTGAGAAATGGCAAAAAGAACTCAGAGCCTTACGACCAACATACTGCTTACAGAGAAAGGTGAAGGAATACAATGTATTCATTTATCTCTCAGCACACTCTGAAAGAGAGAATGGGTTTATATGAAAAGGAAAGTGGAAGAACAGAGGAGAGAGGAGTGATGTTGATTACATTATAAAGCTTGTGTGACACTGGAAAAAATTCAAGTGCACATAGGTGTTCTGCAGTAAGCATGAAATCTACATGGACACAAATAAGATATTTTTACCAACCACTGTGGTGAATGGACACAAAGATGTACTTACTGGTTACACTCTTAAAGGCTTCACAAAGTTAAATGCACGTCCATGGATATTGTCTTGATTATTATGAAATGAGATTGAAGGGACTGCTATGCATATATTTCAAGGGACGATTCTGAAATTTCATACTGATAACCACTGAAATGCTTACAGATACAAATTCTGTGATTAAAGAGATGAGGACTCTTTCAGAAACCTAGAAGTGTTATCAATATTTTACATAACAATATTTTATAGAAATAATTTTTGTGTCTATGGGCCTGGGAATACTTCCAAAATTATTATCAATTAATGACATTTGAAGGCAATTATTGTCTCTGACTTCAGATAAGCAGATAAAATGTTTTCAAAATCACCAAATACATAAAACAGTTCCTGAAATTTGACATTTTCTAGCCTGTCTGAACAGCATTACATTTAATATCTAGGTCACAACAGTTGTGAGGCCTTGGAATTTATCTTTGTAAGTATTCAGTTTCCTCATCTATAAAGTGGTAATAGCAGCAGTACTTACTTCCTGGGATATTGTGGGGGTTAAATAATGTATGTTAAACACTAAGCCTGGCTCACAGTTGCAAGTAGTCCAAGATTTAACAGATATTTGAGAGATGTGGTGGTTGATGTTAAACGTTCTGATTCAAAACAGGGACCATGCTCACCGATGTAGGCTTTTTAGTGGAGTAGCAAATAAATGAAACATAATAAGCCTGATTATTATGCCTGTATCTCTAATGCCATTCATTCTTCACTGTGGTCTTGTTTCAGTTATGTTTACAATGGTATAAAAAATTATAAATAGAGAATTGGTAAGTTAGGTCCATGAAATATTAGAAATACAAATATTATATTCTTAGATTAAAAAATATTTTCCTAGATATGTTTACAATGGTATAAAATTATAAAAGATTCCTTACGACCAACAACTGTGGGTGAAGGATTACAATGTTTTTTTGAAAAAAAAAAAAAACAGAGGAGAGAGGTGATGTTGATTACATTATAAAGCTTGTGTGACACTGGAAAAAATTCAAGTGCACATAGGTGTTCTGCAGTAAGCATGAAATCTACATGGACACAAATAAGATATTTACCAACCACTGTGGTGAATGGACACAAAGATGTACTTACTGGTTACACTCTTAAAGGCTTCACAAAGTTAAATGCACGTCCATGGATATTGTCTTGATTATTATGAAATGAGATTGAAGGGACTGCTATGCATATATTTCAAGGGACGATTCTGAAATTTCATACTGATAACCACTGAAATGCTTACAGATACAAATTCTGTGATTAAAGAGATGAGGACTCTTTCAGAAACCTAGAAGTGTTATCAATATTTTACATAACAATATTTTATAGAAATAATTTTTGTGTCTATGGGCCTGGGAATACTTCCAAAATTATTATCAATTAATGACATTTGAAGGCAATTATTGTCTCTGACTTCAGATAAGCAGATAAAATGTTTTCAAAATCACCAAATACATAAAACAGTTCCTGAAATTTGACATTTTCTAGCCTGTCTGAACAGCATTACATTTAATATCTAGGTCACAACAGTTGTGAGGCCTTGGAATTTATCTTTGTAAGTATTCAGTTTCCTCATCTATAAAGTGGTAATAGCAGCAGTACTTACTTCCTGGGATATTGTGGGGGTTAAATAATGTATGTTAAACACTAAGCCTGGCTCACAGTTGCAAGTAGTCCAAGATTTAACAGATATTTGAGAGATGTGGTGGTTGATGTTAAACGTTCTGATTCAAAACAGGGACCATGCTCACCGATGTAGGCTTTTTAGTGGAGTAGCAAATAAATGAAACATAATAAGCCTGATTATTATGCCTGTATCTCTAATGCCATTCATTCTTCACTGTGGTCTTGTTTCAGTTATGTTTACAATGGTATAAAAAATTATAAATAGAGAATTGGTAAGTTAGGTCCATGAAATATTAGAAATACAAATATTATATTCTTAGATTAAAAAATATTTTCCTAGATATGTAAATTCACTCACCTTTATTTCAAAAGATTTTTGAAAGGATGTATATTGACTATGGTTTACAATTACAGAACATTCATGAATCTTTAAACAGAAAGAAGAATGAGACACATAAATGCAAGGATAGGAAATGATATTTAATTTCCTTAGATATGAAAATGTGCCTTAAATTATAACCTATCAGTTTGTTACCATTTGGTTAGGAAAACTGGCACACACACACACACATACACACCATACATATGTAGTCTAGAGAATGCAGAGAAAATGGCAAGAATAATGCTTGCCTTTGACAGTGAAACAAAGGAATTGCAAGATTAGAGTAAAACAAATTTTAAAAAAGAAAAAAGAAATGTTTGCTATATATTTTTTGTGCTGTTTAAAAATTTATAATGTTCATTTGATTACTACTCTAATCACCCCACCCAAAAGGTACAATATTAAGATGTAAAAGGGGCTTCCCAGGTGGCACAGTGGTAAAGAATCTGCCTGCCAATACAGGAGACCCAAGAGACATGGGTTCAATCCCCAGGTTGAGAAGATTCCCTAGAGTAGGAGCTGGCAACCCATTCCAGTATTCTTGCCTGGGGAATCCCATGGATGGAGAAACCTGGCAGGCAAAGAGCTGGATACGACTGAGCATGCACACGTGCATTAAATTATAAAATAATCAGTTAAGGTCACTTTTGTCAATGGTCTTATTTTCATTTAGATTTTTATTGATTCGAGGACACATGCAGACATCACTTTGCTGACAAAAGTCTTTACAGTCTAAACTATGGTTTTCCCAGTAGTCATCTATAGATGTGAGGGTTGGACCATAAAAGGCTGAATGCTGAAGAACTGATGCTTTTGAACTGTGGTGTTGGAGAAGACCTTTCCCTTTTGAGAGTCCTAGTCAAAACAGGGACCATGCTCACCGATGTAGGCTTTTTAGTGGAGTAGCAAATAAATGAAACATAATAAGCCTGATTATTATGCCTGTATCTCTAATGCCATTCATTCTTCACTGTGGTCTTGTTTCAGTTATGTTTACAATGGTATAAAAAATTATAAATAGAGAATTGGTAAGTTAGGTCCATGAAATATTAGAAATACAAATATTATATTCTTAGATTAAAAAATATTTTCCTAGATATGTAAATTCACTCACCTTTATTTCAAAAGATTTTTGAAAGGATGTATATTGACTATGGTTTACAATTACAGAGCATTCATGAATCTTTAAACAGAAAGAAGAATGAGACACATAAATGCAAGGATAGGAAATGATATTTAATTTCCTTAGATATGAAAATGTGCCTTAAATTATAACCTATCAGTTTGTTACCATTTGGTTAGGAAAACTGGCACACACACACACACATACACACCATACATATGTAGTCTAGAGAATGCAGAGAAAATGGCAAGAATAATGCTTGCCTTTGACAGTGAAACAAAGGAATTGCAAGATTAGAGTAAAACAAATTTTAAAAAAGAAAAAAGAAATGTTTGCTATATATTTTTTGTGCTGTTTAAAAATTTATAATGTTCATTTGATTACTACTCTAATCACCCCACCCAAAAGGTACAATATTAAGATGTAAAAGGGGCTTCCCAGGTGGCACAGTGGTAAAGAATCTGCCTGCCAATACAGGAGACCCAAGAGACATGGGTTCAATCCCCAGGTTGAGAAGATTCCCTAGAGTAGGAGCTGGCAACCCATTCCAGTATTCTTGCCTGGGGAATCCCATGGATGGAGAAACCTGGCAGGCAAAGAGCTGGATACGACTGAGCATGCACACATGCATTAAACTATAAAATAATCAGTTAAGGTCACTTTTGTCAATGGTCTTATTTTCATTTAGATTTTTATTGATTCGAGGACACATGCAGACATCACTTTGCTGACAAAAGTCTTTACAGTCTAAACTATGGTTTTCCCAGTAGTCATCTATAGATGTGAGGGTTGGACCATAAAAGGCTGAATGCTGAAGAACTGATGCTTTTGAACTGTGGTGTTGGAGAAGACTCTTGAGAGTCCCTTGGATTGCATAGATCAAGCCAGTCAATCCTAGAGAAAAATCAACCTTGAATATTCACTGGAAGGACTCATGCTGAAGCTGAAGCTCCAATACTTTAGCCACCTGATACAAAGAGCTGACTCATTGGAAAAGACCCTGATGTTGGGGAAAATAAAAGGCAGAAGGAGTAGGGGAAGATAGAGGACAAGATGGTTGGATGGCATCACTGAGTCAACAGACATGAGTTTGAGCAAGCTTTGGGAGATGGTGAAGGACAGGGAAGCCTGGTGTTCTACAGTCTATGGAATCATAAAGAGTCAGCCATGACTGAGTAACTGAACTGAACTGAGGATAATACTGAGATAATCTATCAATGCATACCTAGGTACACTAAAGAATAAACTGTTTTTCCCCCAGTACAATAATGTCTTTGCCATAGACATAATCTTATAATCATTTTAAGCTGGTTGCCAAGACACTAAAAGTCATGAGGAAGTACCTAAATGATATTTTCCCAACTATTTTAGTTCTATAGAGAAACTGAAGAATGAGGTTTTATATACAGGGCCTTTCTGTGAAAAGTCATTACCTTTATTGACTTTTTGCAAAAAATTTTAATGTTGAGTGGAGGAGGTGGTTTATTTTGAAGGAAAAGATTACAAACCCTTTTCTTCAAATATCAGTAATAATAAATGGCTGGAAATCACTATAGTGACTAACAGAAAAAAACTGCCCTCAATTACTCTGCTATCAAATGAAAATGTAATCTATATACCAGATAAAACTTGTATTACTTTAAGATACTTCAGATTCAATTAGATAAAAAAAAAAAATCTGAGAAATTCCTTTGATTCCTGATCTATATCATGAAACTTTAATACAAGTATGGTAAGAATTTGACTCCATTGAAGATATATACAATGCAGGTTAGCTTTTGATTATATATTACCTGGAGTGAGTGGGTAGTCATTTTATGTTTCTCTTTATAAATAAATAAAGCTCCTTACCTTTTTCAAAGTGGCTATACAACCCAGAACTCAATTCCTGACATCAGTAAACTCCATAGTTCTGAATTTAAAGAATGTTCCATTCCATATCTTATTCTTCTTCCTGTCTATATAGGGAACTTGTCACCACTGATGGCATCAATGGGGTGTCATTTCCTTTTCCTGGGGTCTTCCCAACCCAGGGATCGAACCCACACCTCCTGCATTGCCAGGTAGACTCTTTACTGCTGAGCCACCAAGGAAGCCTCTCATTCTCTATGAACAGCCTCAGCTACACTCTTGGTTATGACCACGTTTGATCACCTACTGGCTTCCTGAGGTTGCACCATCTAACCAGATCATTCCCCTGAGGACTGGCACTTCCTATCTAGCTGCCCACAGGCCAACTCTCTTGAAACCCCACAGGCCTCAGAAACCTGACATACTCAAAAATCCATTTCATCATTTTATGCATTCCATATCCTTTCTATCAACTTCTCTCCCCTTGTATTCCTTATAATGCTGGCTACCACTACCCAGTTGCTCAAGTGAAAATATGCAGACAATGTCCCACGCTCTAGTTTCTTTATGATCCACATCACCTATGTATGCTATGTGTTAAACATCAATCCCCAGGCTCCTGCCCTGAAATTCTGATTTAGTAAAACTTGGGATGGACTGAGACTCCTTGTATTAAATACTTATGTCAAGTATTTCTTATACTGTACTCTCTTCTTTAACTCCCCCCACCCCGTTAATAAATAAACCCTCATATATTCTGATTTTGAATAGCTCTTGAACCCATTCACTTTCCATCCCTGTGAATGGACTGAGATGAGGCCCATACCTCGGTCTTCTCTAACATCACAGTCGTGCCTACCTCATCTCTGGCCACCTGTTCTTTGCTAGGCACTCCCCATTGCTCTTCTTCCTTGCTTGCCACCGCCTTCATGTCCCTTATCTGACTAAATTCTACTTACCAGTCAGATGTTAGCTCAGATACTAATTCTTCTAAAAAGCCTATACTGATTTCCCAGTTCTTGCATAAATACATAAGGTAGGGGTTCCATTGGAACAGTGAGTGGGTAGTCATTTTATGTTTCTCTTTATAAATAAATAAAGCTCCTTACCTTTTTCAAAGTGGCTATACAACCCAGAACTCAATTCCTGACATCAGTAAACTCCATAGTTCTGAATTTAAAGAATGTTCCATTCCATATCTTATTCTTCTTCCTGTCTATATAGGGAACTTGTCACCACTGATGGCATCAATGGGGTGTCATTTCCTTTTCCTGGGGTCTTCCCAACCCAGGGATCGAACCCACACCTCCTGCATTGCCAGGTAGACTCTTTACTGCTGAGCCACCAAGGAAGCCTCTCATTCTCCATGAACAGCCTCAGCTACACTCTTGGTTATGACCACGTTTTATCACCTACTGGCTTCCTGAGGTTGCACCATCTAACCAGATCATTCCCCTGAGGACTGGCACTTCCTATCTAGCTGCCCACAGGCCAACTCTCTTGAAACCCCACAGGCCTCAGAAACCTGACATACTCAAAAATCCATTTCATCATTTTATGCATTCCATATCCTTTCTATCAACTTCTCTCCCCTTGTATTCCTTATAATGCTGGCTACCACTACCCAGTTGCTCAAGTGAAAATATGCAGACAATGTCCCACGCTCTAGTTTCTTTATGATCCACATCACCTATGTATGCTATGTGTTAAACATCAATCCCCAGGCTCCTGCCCTGAAATTCTGATTTAGTAAAACTTGGGATGGACTGAGACTCCTTGTATTAAATACTTATGTCAAGTATTTCTTATACTGTACTCTCTTCTTTAACTCCCCCCACCCCGTTAATAAATAAACCCTCATATATTCTGATTTTGAATAGCTCTTGAACCCATTCACTTTCCATCCCTGTGAATGGACTGAGATGAGGCCCATACCTCGGTCTTCTCTAACATCACAGTCGTGCCTACCTCATCTCTGGCCACCTGTTCTTTGCTAGGCACTCCCCATTGCTCTTCTTCCTTGCTTGCCACCGCCTTCATGTCCCTTATCTGACTAAATTCTACTTGCCAGTCAGATGTTAGCTCAGATACTAATTCTTCTAAAAAGCCTATACTGATTTCCCAGTTCTTGCATAAATACATAAGGCAGGGGGTTCCATTGGAACACTGATGAGAGCAACTTTTGCATATTGTTTGCATCCTTCATCAGATGTGAAACTCTATGAAGGTGAAGCCACACATCACCTGCGACACCCACCCCAGAGGTTTGCCACATGTATCAATTGAGTAGATCAACAAATTTATGAACTAGGATGATATGAATATGCAAAGAAAGCTATGATGGAAGGAATCAGCACATTGGTTGACCAGCAACTACAAGCTAGAGCTCAAATTCAAAAGACAAATCAGTAGAAAACTGAGGAGTTTGAATTCGATACACAAAATTGACAACTTCCCTAGGGCTGAAGTTTATGGTCTTAACACTTCAAAAATATAAAACATTAACCCCCCCAAATAGTATAAAGTTTTTTTTTTTTGGGGGGGGGGTTGGTGGGTTGGGGAGGGAGGTGGGCAGGCAGCCACTCCTATTGGTCTTTTCATTTATTCAGTTTCATCCATCTTTGTTCTTTGGCCTGTGTGGGCCTCCCATTGCAGTGGCCTCTGTTGTCTCAGAGCACCAGCTCTGGGCACATGCACTCCAGAGCTCCTGCTCGGTAATTGGGCACATCAGTCCAGCCACTCTGCGGCACATGGGATCTTCCCAGACCAGGGATCGAACCAGCGTCCCTTACACTGCAAGGTGATGTCCTTACCCACTGGACCACCAGGGAAGCCCTAAAGCTGGTTTTAAACTTGTATGTAGAGAGCCTTTGATAACCTCCTGGAAGGACCTCTCTAACAGACTCATAAATTTGTTTAAATTATGATAATAGTGATTAAAATAAAATTAATCAAACATGCCATGAAAATGCTTCTTAAGCATATTTAGATTCCGAAAATGGCCATTAAACAGATGAGAACATAATGGAAGTGCATTTCCAGCGTAATTGTCATTAACTTGTTAATCATCTGTATTTATTTAAATCCTAAGTGTGTAACTATTCACATGTAGCACAGTCATTCCAACTCAGACCAGAGAAGGCCTTGGTAAAATATGATAAAGAAGCAGGTATATGAAAGAAATGTAAGGGCTTCCCTAGTGGCTCAGTATAAAAGAATCCAACTGTGAATGCAGGAGACCTGGGTTCAACCTGTGATCAAGGAAAGGTCCCACATGCTGTGAAGCAACTAAGCTCACGTGCCACAACTAAAAAGCCTGTGCTTTAGAGCCAGGAAGCTGCAACTACTGAAGCCTCGCCCTAGAGCCTGTTCTCCACAGCAAGACCAGCCACCATAATGAGAAGTTCATGCACCACAGCTAGAAGGTAGCCCCTGCTCACCATAGCTGAAGAGAAACCTGCACAGCAACGAAGACCCAGCACAGCCATAAAAAATAAATTTAATGCTATGAATGTGGGAATAATAAAAACTGAATTAGAAAAAGCTCTTCCCGCTTAAGATGGTACTATTCAAGTGAGGTTCAAGCCTTGAGGTTCATTCTGTTACCTTTACCCCAAAACCAGCAACTACAAGCTAGAGCTCAAATTCAAAAGACAAATCAGTAGAAAACTGAGGAGTTTGAATTCGATACACAAAATTGACAACTTCCCTAGGGCTGAAGTTTATGGTCTTAACACTTCAAAATATAAAACATTAACCCCCAAATAGTATAAAGCTGTTTTTTTTTGGGGGGGGGGGCAGTGGGTTGGGGAGGGAGGTGGGCAGGCAGCCACTCCTATTGGTCTTTTCATTTATTCAGTTTCATCCATCTTTGTTCTTTGGCCTGTGTGGGCCTCCCATTGCAGTGGCCTCTGTTGCCGCAGAGCACCAGCTCTGGGCACATGCACTCCAGAGCTCCTGCTCGGTAATTGGGCACATCAGTCCAGCCACTCTGCGGCACATGGGATCTTCCCAGACCAGGGATCGAACCAGCGTCCCTTACACTGCAAGGTGATGTCCTTACCCACTGGACCACCAGGGAAGCCCTAAAGCTGGTTTTAAACTTGTATGTAGAGAGCCTTTGATAACCTCCTGGAAGGACCTCTCTAACAGACTCATAAATTTGTTTAAATTATGATAATAGTGATTAAAATAAAATTAATCAAACATGCCATGAAAATGCTTCTTAAGCATATTTAGATTCCGAAAATGGCCATTAAACAGATGAGAACATAATGGAAGTGCATTTCCAGCGTAATTGTCATTAACTTGTTAATCATCTGTATTTATTTAAATCCTAAGTGTGTAACTATTCACATGTAGCACAGTCATTCCAACTCAGACCAGAGAAGGCCTTGGTAAAATATGATAAAGAAGCAGGTATATGAAAGAAATGTAAGGGCTTCCCTAGTGGCTCAGTATAAAAGAATCCAACTGTGAATGCAGGAGACCTGGGTTCAACCTGTGATCAAGGAAAGGTCCCACATGCTGTGAAGCAACTAAGCTCACGTGCCACAACTAAAAAGCCTGTGCTTTAGAGCCAGGAAGCTGCAACTACTGAAGCCTCGCCCTAGAGCCTGTTCTCCACAGCAAGACCAGCCACCATAATGAGAAGTTCATGCACCACAGCTAGAAGGTAGCCCCTGCTCACCATAGCTGAAGAGAAACCTGCACAGCAACGAAGACCCAGCACAGCCATAAAAAATAAATTTAATGCTATGAATGTGGGAATAATAAAAACTGAATTAGAAAAAGCTCTTCCCGCTTAAGATGGTACTATTCAAGTGAGGTTCAAGCCTTGAGGTTCATTCTGTTACCTTTCCCAGGTGTCTGCCCAATCATTTAGTTAAACATATGAAGAGATGCAAAGTTGTAACACTGTTTGGAGAAGTTAATAAGAAGCACTGATAGGGGGCTTCCCTGGTGGTCCAGTGGGTAAAGAGTCCTTCTTGCAATGCAAGGGACACCAGTTTGATCCCTGGCCTGGGAAGATCCCACATGTGGCGGAGCAGCTGGACTGGTGTGTCCAATTACAAGCCAGCACTCTAGAGTGCATGAGCTCCGAGCTGGTGCTCTGCAACTAGAGAGGCCACTGCAATGGGAGGCTCACATTTGTCAAAGAATAAAAGATGGTTGAAAAATAAATATAAATTCTTAAAAAAGAGGCAAAATGGGGGGAAAAGGAAAAAAAAAAAGAATCACTGATATGCAAGTACCCTGGACACTGTTTCCATCTTAAAAAATGAGGTGAAAGAGCTGAAACAGAACCGTGGAGTAACACATACACATAACTGTCTGTTTTCATCTCTGCATAGTTCCTTCACTTTTCTTTCCATCCCATCACACAGATACATGCTGGCAACCCTATGCCTAAATAGTTTAGAGTTATAAATACTGTAGAGCTAACACTGTATTAAATAGCGTGCATTCTATATTCATATTTGGGCAAGTATATTGTTACATTGACAAATTTTTAAAATATGTATATTTCAAGCTCTTATTGACTGAGAACTTTCAAACTACCAAAAGTATCAAATTTAATTATTATTGTAAATGTCTGTGTATTCTACTTGGACAAGAAATAAAATACATAATTCATAAAGTGCTTTATATTTATAACATAAATATAAATGGAGGGCTTCCCTGGTGGTCCAGCGAGTAAGGGCACCTCCTTGCAGTGTAAGGGGCGCCAGTTCAATCCCTGGCCTGGGAAGATCCCACGTGCTATGGAGCGGCTGGACCAATGTGTCCAAATACCGAGCCAGAGCTCTGGAGTGCATGTACCCAGGGCCGGTGCTCTGTGGTGACAGAGGCTACTGCGATGGGAGGCCCACACAGGCCAAAGAACAAAGATGGATAAAAAAGACCAATAGAAGTGGCCAAAAAGTGTATGTGTATATATATATATATGTGTGTGTGTGTGTTTATATATATATAAATAATTGAAATATATTTATATAAGCATGACTATATTTATGTATATATGTTTTTATATACATATAAATGGAATATATGTACATAAGCATGCAATATATTTTCTGTGTTCATTTCCACAAAATCACAAATGAATGGTGTTATAATCAAGATTTCCACAAAATATGTGTTCTAGGTACAGCAATGGACTAAAGGATTTTAAAAAATAAAGTACAATTACAAAGTAGATTATTTAAATTGCACAAATTAAGTAAAATTAATTTTTCTTTTAAAAGTTCTTTGTTTTGCATACTTAGAATTTGATCCCAAAATTCAAAGAGTCAAGACAAATGGAAATTAATATCAACATTTCTGTCCAAACTGTTTACATAAAAGGAACAAGTATGACAACTGTGCTGCGGCTCCCATTACTGTTGGTACTGATTTTTTACTATGTGTGACAGAAAGCTATTCACAAAACCAATAAACAAAATTCATGAAGAGATGTTCATTAGGACCAACCAGGGTGAAATTCCTGAATCTCAAGATTAACAACAATAAAAACATTGGAAAATAGAGCAAACTATTAAAAGTAGTTATTTTAGGGTATTGGGAATTAAAAGCAGTAGGTACTGTTTGTACTTTCTCATCTTTTCCAACTTCTCCACAAAGTGCACACACTGCCTTTTAATCAGAGTTTAAAAAACTACATGTTATTTTTTGTAAAATTACACCAGCTCATAACTAATAGACATCTGCAACCAAGTTTTCCCTTAACTGTTAAGCTATTATATTACAGCTATTTGTTAACTGCATTTCATTGTGAAAAGAACACATAAATAGGCATTTAATTGCATAAGGGATTTGTACTGAAACTATTTTAATACATCAAGCTTGAAACATCTGCAAACATTTGTACCTAAACTACATCTCTGAAGGAACAGCGACCAAAATGCTCAAAAGCTCTGAATCAAAATGAAAACGAAGTATTTCAACACAAACTTGCTGCCACAGCCACAGCACAAAATCACTGTTGTTTTATACACAATTCTGACTTGCTAAATGAAGATTGCAGAGTAGCAAAGCTTTCCGAATGGAAAAACAAAGGAATTAAGTACTGATACATGAATGAACCTTGGAAACATCATGAAAAGTAGAAGAAGCCAAACTCTAAGGACCATATATTGTATGGTTCCATTTACATGAATTGTCAAGATGAGGCAAATTCACAGACAGATCAGAGCTTTCAGAACTGACAGGGATGAGAGGGTGGTGGAGATGGAGTATCTTCGGGGGTGATGAATATATCCTGGAACCAGAAAGCGGTGATAAATGCACAAGGTTGTTCCTATGCGAAGGACCATGGAACGGTACATTGTAAAATAATATATTTTATGATACGTGAATTACATTGCAAGTTTTTAAAAAGGAAAAAGAAACCAATGCCTTGTCAGAAAACTCCACATAGACTGTTCCATTGGAAACCATAGGCAATATTACATGATATTATCACAATATTCCATTATCAAATAAAAGGTCTTATTGTCAAGAAAGTTTGACAAAAGTTAAATGAAGTGGATTTAATTTCTTAGAGACTTCACAGAGTCGTTAGTTTACTAATGTGCTTTACGTGAATGCATATTTCCTAAGTGTATTTTCTGTCTTCTGTTTGTGGGAACTCAGAGCACATGTGCTCTGTGAACCCATTTTGAGAACTACAGCCTGGAAGGATCGTCTTGGAATTCTCTGATAGAAATAGTTTAACTTTTCCTTTGATCAAAATGCAATTCATTATTAATTCAGGTGCTATCAAGTGCTAAGAAAGCTGCTATTCACACATGGCTTAATTGCCCTTTTAACTGTTAAGCTATTATATTACAGCTATTTGTTAACTGCATTTCATTGTGAAAAGAACACATAAATAGGCATTTAATTGCATAAGGGATTTGTACTGAAACTATTTTAATACATCAAGCTTGAAACATCTGCAAACATTTGTACCTAAACTACATCTCTGAAGGAACAGCGACCAAAATGCTCAAAAGCTCTGAATCAAAATGAAAACGAAGTATTTCAACACAAACTTGCTGCCACAGCCACAGCACAAAATCACTGTTGTTTTATACACAATTCTGACTTGTTAAATGAAGATTGCAGAGTAGCAAAGCTTTCCGAATGGAAAAACAAAGGAATTAAGTACTGATACATGAATGAACCTTGGAAACATCATGAAAAGTAGAAGAAGCCAAACTCTAAGGACCATATATTGTATGGTTCCATTTACATGAATTGTCAAGATGAGGCAAATTCACAGACAGATCAGAGCTTTCAGAACTGACAGGGATGAGAGGGTGGTGGAGATGGAGTATCTTCGGGGGTGATGAATATATCCTGGAACCAGAAAGCGGTGATAAATGCACAAGGTTGTTCCTATGCGAAGGACCATGGAACGGTACATTGTAAAATAATATATTTTATGATACGTGAATTACATTGCAAGTTTTTAAAAAGGAAAAAGAAACCAATGCCTTGTCAGAAAACTCCACATAGACTGTTCCATTGGAAATCATAGGCAATATTACATGATATTATCACAATATTCCATTATCAAATAAAAGGTCTTATTGTCAAGAAAGTTTGACAAAAGTTAAATGAAGTGGATTTAATTTCTTAGAGACTTCACAGAGTCGTTAGTTTACTAATGTGCTTTACGTGAATGCATATTTCCTAAGTGTATTTTCTGTCTTCTGTTTGTGGGAACTCAGAGCACATGTGCTCTGTGAACCCATTTTGAGAACTACAGCCTGGAAGGATCGTCTTGGAATTCTCTGATAGAAACAGTTTAACTTTTCCTTTGATCAAAATGCAATTCATTATTCATTCAGGTGCTATCAAGTGCTAAGAAAGCTGCTATTCACACATGGCTTCATTACCAGAATTTTTTTCCTTAAACCTAACTGTCGCAGAGTTTTACAGGCTTCAATACTTCATAGGAAGTATGACAAATTCTAATGGTACAAAATAATACAATAAAGTTAAGAGACTATAAATTTAAGCAAGACTCTTCATTATGAAGTAAGTAAGCTGGACCCTAAAAAGAGCATCTTGGCAGTGTCCAGCAAGATTACAAATGCACAGCCACTTGATGTAGTAATAATATCTATGAACATATCCCTATATATGAGTAAAAAAAAATTACAGAAATGGCTAGGTAGGTAAGAAACAGATACAGCAATACAGAGCTATAGACATAGAAAAAGATATACGAACATTGTTTCAACCAGCTTTGGACAAGAATCTTCCTTTATGATATTTACTGCTTTGTATAGTCTCCTCCCAAGTTGAATGCAGTTAACCAACAGTACATGTAGAAATGATGAAGTGTATCTCCCAAGCATTGTTCACAAAGGGCACTGTGGGTTTCATTTTACTCTCTCTCTCTCTGGGATCATTTTCTTTGGGGAAAACCAGCTCCCCTGTCATTAAGACACTAAAGCAGCCCGAATAAAAGATCAATGTAGCAGGGAACTGAGAGTCTCCCAGCCAGTAATACTAATAATCAGTGAGGAACTGATTATTGAGCTATCAGTATGTACATGACTTATCTTGGAAGCAGGTTCTCCAACCTGGAGCAAGCCTTCTGTGGACTTCAGCACCTTGACAGCTGGCTCTAGAGATTCTGACCCAGAATCTCCCAAAATGATTCATGGAAATTTCTGCATTCATAGACTTTTTTTGGTAGATACATTATTGTCAAGAAAGTTTGACAAAAGTTAAATGAAGTGGATTTAATTTCTTAGAGACTTCACAGAGTCGTTAGTTTACTAATGTGCTTTACGTGAATGCATATTTCCTAAGTGTATTTTCTGTCTTCTGTTTGTGGGAACTCAGAGCACATGTGCTCTGTGAACCCATTTTGAGAACTACAGCCTGGAAGGATCGTCTTGGAATTCTCTGATAGAAATAGTTTAACTTTTCCTTTGATCAAAATGCAATTCATTATTCATTCAGGTGCTATCAAGTGCTAAGAAAGCTGCTATTCACACATGGCTTCATTACCAGAATTTTTTTCCTTAAACCTAACTGTCGCAGAGTTTTACAGGCTTCAATACTTCATAGGAAGTATGACAAATTCTAATGGTACAAAATAATACAATAAAGTTAAGAGACTATAAATTTAAGCAAGACTCTTCATTATGAAGTAAGTAAGCTGGACCCTAAAAAGAGCATCTTGGCAGTGTCCAGCAAGATTACAAATGCACAGCCACTTGATGTAGTAATAATATCTATGAACATATCCCTATATATGAGTAAAAAAAAATTACAGAAATGGCTAGGTAGGTAAGAAACAGATACAGCAATACAGAGCTATAGACATAGAAAAAGATATACGAACATTGTTTCAACCAGCTTTGGACAAGAATCTTCCTTTATGATATTTACTGTTTTGTATAGTCTCCTCCCAAGTTGAATGCAGTTAACCAACAGTACATGTAGAAATGATGAAGTGTATCTCCCAAGCATTGTTCACAAAGGGCACTGTGGGTTTCATTTTACTCTCTCTCTCTCTGGGATCATTTTCTTTGGGGAAAACCAGCTCCCCTGTCATTAAGACACTAAAGCAGCCCGAATAAAAGATCAATGTAGCAGGGAACTGAGAGTCTCCCAGCCAGTAATACTAATAATCAGTGAGGAACTGATTATTGAGCTATCAGTATGTACATGACTTATCTTGGAAGCAGGTTCTCCAACCTGGAGCAAGCCTTCTGTGGACTTCAGCACCTTGACAGCTGGCTCTAGAGATTCTGACCCAGAATCTCCCAAAATGATTCATGGAAATTTCTGATTCATGTCAACTGTTTTAAGTAGCTAAATTTGGATACATTGTTACACAGAAGTATATAATTAGTATGTTGTCACTGTTGTAGCTCAGTTGGGTTTGACTCTTTGCAATCCCGTGGACTGAAGGTCCCAGGCTTCCATGTCCTTCACTATCTCCTGGAGTTTGCTCAGACTCATGTCCATTGAGTCAGTGATGCCATATATGGCTATCTATTATTTTATTACTTGCAGCATTTTTATAATAGCAAAGGGTTTTTAAAATATAAATGTACGTACTGAACACACAAGACTTATAAGTGTGTATCTATCTTAGGTGAAATAGATAGGCCTAACATTAAGAAGTCATTAGGACTTCCCTGGTAGTCCAGTGATTGAGTCCACCTGCCAATGCACAGGACAGGGGTTTGATACTTGGTCCGGGAAGATTCTGAGCAACTAAGTCTGTGCACCACAAGTACTGAAGCCTGCGAGTCCTAGAGCCTGTGCTCAGTAACAAGAGAAGCCAATACAATGAGAAGACTGTGCTCTGATCGTTAAGAAAGCCCTTAGCAGCAATGAAGACCCAGCATAGCCAAAAATTGAAAAAAAAGTAAAATAAAAAAGAAATATCTTTATGTACAGATGTAAAACGTTCTAGTAAGAAAAGAAATGCGCAGAGAAATCTGTGAAAAAATTAATACTTTCCACATCTGCTACTGTGTGTGTATACATGTGTATGTATGTGTGTGTGTATATATATTTATAAAATATCTCTAGAAGGATAAATACTAATTTACTAATATTTACTGATTCCTTTCCAAGAAAGCTGAGGAAGAGAGATTTGAAAAGATGACTTTTCACTGTACTCTACATATTATATTTTCAACCATGTGAAGATATTAATTTTTCATTTTTGGGTATTCATTTATGATACTGGTATGGCTGCATGAGAAACTCATGTAATTCTCTTCCACAGAAAATAGACATAAAACTGCACAAAACTATTTTTAAAAAACAACTGAATAATAGCCAAATATAAGAACCAACTTAGAAGCGTTTACTAATGGGCAACTGAATTGTACCAAGAATGGTGAATTTATTGACTTCTTGCTTGAAGCTGTGTCCATTCCTCCCAGCTTAGGCAATCGAAGTCCAGAGTTTTACTAGTCAGAGATGGTGGACTTAGCTTGGGGCAGGTAACAGACCAGTTGGAAATTTAAATGCAAGATAATGAGAATGGGAAAGCTGTGACAGACCTACACAGCATATTAAAAAGCAGAGACAATCTTTGTAAAAGATTTTTAAAACACAAAATCTACAATAATATGATAAAATAATGAATGAGACTTCACCACATCTGATATAAGAAGGCAGGAAACAACAGTAAAATTAGCTGGTTATCAGTAAAGAATCTGCCTGCAATGGAGGAGACCCAGGTTTGACCCCTGGGTCAGGACCAACCATTCCTATATTCTTGTCTGGTGAATTCCCCAGACAGAGGAGTCTGACAATACAGTACATGGGCTCTCAAAGAGTTGGACAGGACTGAGCAGCTAAATTTTCATTGATTATAGTTCACTGCTCTGAAACTGTTTAACAGAGGAATGGCTGGGGTATACTGAGGAGCATACTAGGTGCATACATCCCTTGATTTATTTGTCTTCCTTTACTGTGCTTCACACATTGGCTGAGTTTTTAATAAATTGAAGGTTTGTAGTTTCCTTACGTTGTCAGATGATAGTTACCTTTTTTAGCAATAAATATTTTTAAGGTATGTACATTTTTAGATATAATATGACTAACTGCAATCTTAATACACTACAAATATTTTGCTACTGTGATATGTATGTTGTGTATATATATTTATAAAATCTCTAGAAGGATAAATACTAATTTACTAATATTTACTGATTCCTTTCCAAGAAAGCTGAGGAAGAGAGATTTGAAAAGATGACTTTTCACTGTACTCTACATATTATATTTTCAACCATGTGAAGATATTAATTTTTCATTTTTGGGTATTCATTTATGATACTGGTATGGCTGCATGAGAAACTCATGTAATTCTCTTCCACAGAAAATAGACATAAAACTGCACAAAACTATTTTTAAAAAAACAACTGAATAATAGCCAAATATAAGAACCAACTTAGAAGCGTTTACTAATGGGCAACTGAATTGTACCAAGAATGGTGAATTTATTGACTTCTTGCTTGAAGCTGTGTCCATTCCTCCCAGCTTAGGCAATCGAAGTCCAGAGTTTTACTAGTCAGAGATGGTGGACTTAGCTTGGGGCAGGTAACAGACCAGTTGGAAATTTAAATGCAAGATAATGAGAATGGGAAAGCTGTGACAGACCTACACAGCATATTAAAAAGCAGAGACAATCTTTGTAAAAGATTTTTAAAACACAAAATCTACAATAATATGATAAAATAATGAATGAGACTTCACCACATCTGATATAAGAAGGCAGGAAACAACAGTAAAATTAGCTGGTTATCAGTAAAGAATCTGCCTGCAATGGAGGAGACCCAGGTTTGACCCCTGGGTCAGGACCAACCATTCCTATATTCTTGTCTGGTGAATTCCCCAGACAGAGGAGTCTGACAATACAGTACATGGGCTCTCAAAGAGTTGGACAGGACTGAGCAGCTAAATTTTCATTGATTATAGTTCACTGCTCTGAAACTGTTTAACAGAGGAATGGCTGGGGTATACTGAGGAGCATACTAGGTGCATACATCCCTTGATTTATTTGTCTTCCTTTACTGTGCTTCACACATTGGCTGAGTTTTTAATAAATTGAAGGTTTGTAGTTTCCTTACGTTGTCAGATGATAGTTACCTTTTTTAGCAATAAATATTTTTAAGGTATGTACATTTTTAGATATAATATGACTAACTGCAATCTTAATACACTACAATATAGCATAATTATGACTCTTCTATGGACTAGGAAATGAAAAAATTCAAGTGACTTGTTTTATTGCAGTATTTGCTTTACTATGGTGGTCTGGAACTGAACTTGCAATATCTCCTAGATATGCCTGTATTTAAAGAATATATTAGAGGATGCTAGTTGATAAAATGGAATAACTCTGAAATTTAAATGGCTTAACGGTAGTTTTTCTGCTTTCCCTCTTTTAAAAATATCTCACTCACATAAAATCCAATTGGGTGTTCTGGAGAGAAGAGTTTTAAGGGCTATTTCATTTGGGAATCTAGTGTGAATTCACTGTCACTTCTGACAGGCAGCTTCTAAGGCAAATCTGGTGTTTAACATCCAGAGGGCACACAGAGTGCCCCCAACAAGAGGTTTATATGAGGAACTGTGCTTCAGAGTTGTGACATAACTTCCATTCACATTCTATTGGCTATAACTGAGTCAGATGGCCATACCTAACTGCAAAGCAGGCTGGGAAATGTAGCCTAGTTGTGTGGCCAGAAAGACAATTACATAGGTTTGGTGAACAGTTAGACACTTTCTGTTCCAAAAGACATAGTGATGATTGTTCGTTCTGCCTACCCAGAATCTTTTTTACCTTTTACTTGTTAGAGCCATAAGATTTTATTGGAAGTGCCATGGTAAAAATTTATACTTTGGGTGGGGTCTCAAAGTATTACACCATTTAATCAAGCCAGTTAGAGCCAGTGATCTTTTAGCCTGGGATTTCGTTGTAAGTATTGGGAATCACTAACCTGATGGCACATACACATGGAGCTGATGGTGGCCATTCCACCACCACTTACACAGCACCTGATTTAGAAGGCGGCCAGTAAATAAAAAAAGGAAAAACAGAGATAGCAAGGAGTCCTGATAACATTGCTCAAGGTGTTGGATTGAGGTGGGCCTACAGCAAACACTGTACTTGAACATTTAAATTATATAAGCCAATTAATGTCCTCTTTTTAATTAAAACAATTTAAAATAATTTCCTCTCATTGACAACTCTAGCTTTCATTGATACAGGAGTTATTAGTGCAAGAATCTAGATGGAGAGATGAGTAAATATCCAATCTATTGATTGGGTCAAGGAAGCTACTGGCCAGACAGGGTTTAAGATTAAGCTTATTTTCCAAGGGGTCAATGGCATAAGCACTTGACATTTCATAATAGGGCAGATGTTGAGTCTGAGAGACAGAACCAGATGGGACTAAGCTTTTACCCATGTGAACATCTGGTGACAAACTCCACAGTCATGGAGTCAGAACATTCTAATTCCTCTCACTTAAAGGATAAATCTCTGGGGCATAATCTCCTTTTGCCCCATGATGAAGCAGGGCTGGGACTACAGTCTTTTAAGCAAGCAAAGTTCCCTTTTCTCTGGAGCAGCTTATAAGCAAATCCCACAGATTTTGAATGATTATTCTTATAGGAAGGCATTTTCTGGGGAGTCTGAAATTAGTATGCATTTATACCAAGAGAAGTTAATTTATGAACCATTATAATTTACCATTCTTGATCTAATAGTACCTGGTCAGAATGATTTAAACCTGAAATTATGCTCTGACTGATGATATCTATTCCAGATGCCAGGGCAAAACAATTTAAAAGAACCAACTGTTCAGTCTCCCTATATAACAATGGAGGGATGTCCATTCATAATTGAAATGGCAACTGACCATGCCGGGATCAACTTTTTTCTTATTTTTAACAACACAGTGAACAACTAGTTAGTCACTGTTTTAACCTCAATGAGACATGATTTAGTCTATTTATCCACTGGTGTCATTCTGATGATACTTAATCAGACTTTATTTTGTATACATCAAATTTCCATTTGCAGGAATAATTATGCCGTTCCATAAATCGTTTATAACCTGGAATCTCTACTGCCTGAAAACATTAATATGATGCAGTCACTGTGTTAAGGTCAGTTTTGCTTTTCCTTACTACCTTTTGTTCATTTCATATTGCAAATTCATACTGGGGTGAACTTCAATTAGTTTCTAATAGAGGGATACTCGTTACGGCTCATAAATTAAATGTTACCTGTTACTAACCATTTGGGAATATGCTTCACTATTTTGGGGACTTGGGCTTCTTTTAGTTGATTTCTCTTATTTAAAAATCCTGTTAATATGCTTCAAAGAGTAATTTTTTTTTTCATGAAACTCATATCCTATTCAAGTTCCTGTCAAAATAATCTCCATTTACAGAAAATGTACAGACTTTTTCTATCACATAAATGGTTTCTCAAGTCTCTGAAATTCGTCAAATTATGAAATAAAAAATAATGATATGGACTTCCCTGGTGGTCCAGTGGGTGAGGAGTCTGCTTTGCAGTGCATGGGGCACTGCTTCAATCCATGGCTCCGGGGGGTCCTGCATGCCGCGGAGTGCTGCAGCAGCTGGACTCGTGTGTCCAATTGCAGGCCAGCCCTCTAGCGTGCACGTGCCCAGGGCCAGTGCTCTGCAGTCAGAGGGGCCACTGCGGTGGGAGACCCACCCATGCCAAAGAATAAAGATGGATGAAAATAATAAACAACTGAGAAAAAGCTCATGGCATGAAGTTAAAGAAAATATTTTAAAAAACAATGATATAAAAAAAAAAGACAGATGTGCACTTGTTAATGCATTCCAAAAATGTTTATTAAACAACTAACCTGTACTCAGCACTGTGTTTCCTGCTGAGAAGAGGAATTAGAAAAATGAAGCAAACACTGCCCCTATTGGGATAACTATGAAAGGCCCACAGGAACTTTCGCTGAGAAAGGCTATCACTACATTCTTGAGAATAAGAAAATAAAACCCACTTTGTGGAGTAACAAAGGTCTAACCATATAGTCATACCTTTCATACCAGTAATGAGAGGCATTTTCCCCTTTCAAAATCAATTTTACATCACTTTGTATATGCAATTAATATGCTATCAAATTTGAAATTTTTGCATGGAGTCTCACTTGCAAATACTGAAGCCTAGTTTACTGAGTTAATTCTTGCAGTGAACACAAAGTATGCATCCACTGTTTGCTAAGGGAGCCACAAAGGAAATGAAGAGCAGATTCTATTGTTGAGAATGGACACTTATCATTTTAAAGAAAAAAAATTTTTTAAATCACTAAATAGAACTGTCTTTTCAAATTAGCATCCAATCATTTGGTCACCTTTTTTTTTCCTTGTGGAGGTATTCAAGAGTTCATCTTGTGAACTCATCTGAGAGAATACTAGATATTCCTGAAAAATTCATACTAAGAGAAAGATGACATGTTAATAATCTCTGAAAAGCACAGGAGGCTAAGAGTCTATATTTTGCCCAGGTCTGTGAGATGAAGTAGCACTTCCTGCCAAGGGAGAAGGCCAATTTCCTGGGATTGTTTTGCAAGACAGATTAAAGCTTTTTAAAGGAAGAATCAATGGGTTTCCTTCCATATTGCTGCCGACAAATAATATTGTCTCCTTCTGTGCAGCTCCCTTTCTGAGACAGTATCAAAGCAACAGCATGAAGGGCAAAGAGGGGATTGCTACAAAATAATCTTTTTCTTATGTCAATCAGTGTACAGCCTGGCAGCAGACAGGTGCCTCAATGCAATGTCAGTCAGCTCAGGTGAACAGTACTACATATGGAACAGGATGCTTCAAAATGCAGAATTTCTTCTTTCACTATATTCATTCCTGAGTCTGACAGTGACAGCTGTTGAGTCTCAGTTTTCACAAGTGAAAACATCGGTAGTGGGCGAACGTGACATTTTGTTCACCCAGCATTCAATTCTCCCCACTCCCAGCACCATGATTCTCTTCTCAGAGCCCACTTTTCCATCCTTGTGATTTGATGAGTCTAACACCCCCCCACACACACACACACACAGCTCAGGGCCAAGCAGGCAACCCAGGCTTGAGGGCAGAGTGCCCACTTTGCAATGGTCACTGGGACCCAGGACAGCAGTGCAGAATTTCCAACTTCCAACTTCAATGGGAGTTTCTAGGCAGTAGGATGTGTCTTCACACTGGGGTTTCTAAGAATGTAAGGACTGCCACTCATTTGTCATCTCATCATGACATCGGGTGTGCTTGCCTTAGAACAAGGCTGATACAGTGCAGAGCAGAGTTTAAAGGTAAAGAGAGAAGACTTGACTTGAAGTCTGATATAATACACATCTGGAATTTCCCTTTACCTTAAATAATTTTTATTTATTTTTTAAGCTAAATTGAAATGGCTTCCTATCTTCCAACGAAATGCAACTGAGTCCTGAAAAATAGTATCTATCTAGCTATAGCTGAATCTACATCTAAATATATTTATTATACCTATAGATATATAGATACTATAGTCAAATGGAGGAAACTTGAACTATGAGTAAAGGTGTACTGTTTATGAAGTCTGGTTTTTGCCTAACACTCTTCAAATCCCAGGGGTCTGTGAGATGAAGTAGCACTTCCTGCCAAGGAGAAGGCCAATTTCCTGGGATTGTTTTGCAAGACAGATTAAAGCTTTTTAAAGGAAGAATCAATGGGTTTCCTTCCATATTGCTGCCGACAAATAATATTGTCTCCTTCTGTGCAGCTCCCTTTCTGAGACAGTATCAAAGCAACAGCATGAAGGGCAAAGAGGGGATTGCTACAAAATAATCTTTTTCTTATGTCAATCAGTGTACAGCCTGGCAGCAGACAGGTGCCTCAATGCAATGTCAGTCAGCTCAGGTGAACAGTACTACATATGGAACAGGATGCTTCAAAATGCAGAATTTCTTCTTTCACTATATTCATTCCTGAGTCTGACAGTGACAGCTGTTGAGTCTCAGTTTTCACAAGTGAAAACATCGGTAGTGGGTGAACGTGACATTTTGTTCACCCAGCATTCAATTCTCCCCACTCCCAGCACCATGATTCTCTTCTCAGAGCCCACTTTTCCATCCTTGTGATTTGATGAGTCTAACACCCCCCCACACACACACACACACAGCTCAGGGCCAAGCAGGCAACCCAGGCTTGAGGGCAGAGTGCCCACTTTGCAATGGTCACTGGGACCCAGGACAGCAGTGCAGAATTTCCAACTTCCAACTTCAATGGGAGTTTCTAGGCAGTAGGATGTGTCTTCACACTGGGGTTTCTAAGAATGTAAGGACTGCCACTCATTTGTCATCTCATCATGACATCGGGTGTGCTTGCCTTAGAACAAGGCTGATACAGTGCAGAGCAGAGTTTAAAGGTAAAGAGAGAAGACTTGACTTGAAGTCTGATATAATACACATCTGGAATTTCCCTTTACCTTAAATAATTTTTATTTATTTTTTAAGCTAAATTGAAATGGCTTCCTATCTTCCAACGAAATGCAACTGAGTCCTGAAAAATAGTATCTATCTAGCTATAGCTGAATCTACATCTAAATATATTTATTATACCTATAGATATGTAGATACTATAGTCAAATGGAGGAAACTTGAACTATGAGTAAAGGTGTACTGTTTATGAAGTCTGGTTGCCTAACACTCATTCCAAGAATTTATATACCATAGAGCCCTTAGCAATGGATATAATCACTCTGAATTTTCAATACTTTATATAAAAAGCATAGACCCCCAAATCTTATACCTTGCCAATTTTATGACTACTTAATTAGGACAGAGAGGTTGAGTTTCATACTTTAATCCAGTGGTCCCCAAGGCAGAGCTGACATAATAATAATAGAAATGAAGTGCACAATAAATGTAATGTGCTTGAACCACCCCCCAAAACACCCCCGCCACCCTGGTTCATGTCTTCCATGAAATTGGTCCCTGGTGCCAAAAAGGTTGGGGACCCTTGCTTTAATCCATGTGAATGGTTCCCACTGGAGAGCCCTCCAGAAGATACCACTTAAATGGAACAGAAGTGTCAGGAGTGTTGAGGACTTCCCAGGTGGCTCAGTGGTGAAGAATTGGCCTGCCAATGCAAGAGATGCAGGAGAAGTCGGTTCAATCCCTAGGTTGGGAAGATCCCTTGGAGTAGGAAATGGGAACCCATTCCAGTATTCTTGCTTGGGAAATCCCCTGAACAAGGAACCTGGCAGGCTACAGTCTGTGGGGTCTCAAAGAGTCAGAAGTCGTTCACGACTGAGAACGCACAGGCATCAGAAGTGTCAAAACATTTAACTAGTTGGTTACAGGAAAGAGAACACTGAGGTCAGGAAAGCAGAAGGGAGAAGTTACAGTCATATGGCCAGTCACTAGCAGACATAAACCTGGATTTCAAATTCCCTGTTCTTTCTGATAGTGCATTTGGTAAAGAGTTTAAGGGCAAAAAACTGCCACTCATTTGTCATCTCATCATGACATCGGTGTGCTTGCCTTAGAACAAGGCTGATACAGTGCAGAGCAGAGTTTAAAGGTAAGAGAAGACTTGACTTGAAGTCTGATATAATACATCTGGAATTTCCCTTTACCTTAAATAATTTTTATTTATTTTTTAAGCTAAATTGAAATGGCTTCCTATCTTCCAACGAAATGCAACTGAGTCCTGAAAAATAGTATCTATCTAGCTATAGCTGAATCTACATCTAAATATATTTATTATACCTATAGATATGTAGATACTATAGTCAAATGGAGGAAACTTGAACTATGAGTAAAGGTGTACTGTTTATGAAGTCTGGTTGCCTAACACTCATTCCAAGAATTTATATACCATAGAGCCCTTAGCAATGGATATAATCACTCTGAATTTTCAATACTTTATATAAAAAGCATAGACCCCCAAATCTTATACCTTGCCAATTTTATGACTACTTAATTAGGACAGAGAGGTTGAGTTTCATACTTTAATCCAGTGGTCCCCAAGGCAGAGCTGACATAATAATAATAGAAATGAAGTGCACAATAAATGTAATGTGCTTGAACCACCCCCCAAAACACCCCCGCCACCCTGGTTCATGTCTTCCATGAAATTGGTCCCTGGTGCCAAAAAGGTTGGGGACCCTTGCTTTAATCCATGTGAATGGTTCCCACTGGAGAGCCCTCCAGAAGATACCACTTAAATGGAACAGAAGTGTCAGGAGTGTTGAGGACTTCCCAGGTGGCTCAGTGGTGAAGAATTGGCCTGCCAATGCAAGAGATGCAGGAGAAGTCGGTTCAATCCCTAGGTTGGGAAGATCCCTTGGAGTAGGAAATGGGAACCCATTCCAGTATTCTGCTTGGGAAATCCCCTGAACAAGGAACCTGGCAGGCTACAGTCTGTGGGGTCTCAAAGAGTCAGAAGTCGTTCACGACTGAAAACGCACAGGCATCAGAAGTGTCAAAACATTTAACTAGTTGGTTACAGGAAAGAGAACACTGAGGTCAGGAAAGCAGAAGGGAGAAGTTACAGTCATATGGCCAGTCACTAGCAGACATAAACCTGGATTTCAAATTCCCTGTCTCCTTACAGAGTGTTCTTTCTATTATATACCTTTATTGGCCACAATTAGGACGACAACAGTGCTTACTTACAACCCAGATCCGAACGGCTGTTTAGAATGCTACCAGCTGGCTTGCTTATTTCTAGAGTCAAAAAAAAATGAGGAAAACAAAAAAAGATGTTGGACTAACCTTTTGCAGGTGAGATTGAGTGGCAGTTGCTATGCAACCTAACAAGGAGGATTTACAGTCTGTAGGAGCTGAGTGGGAAGCAACTGAATTTGACTGAATTTGAGGCCTGAGTGAAGAACAGAAGTAGGGTGGAGAGTGACCAAGTCTGCCTTTGTGTTTGCATTTATCATGGAATATGAGTGATAAAGAAAATTTAAAGTTAGAGTTTCAGAATTTGGGTGAAATTTTATTTTATTATAGTATTTTTTAAAAATTTACCTGTTTGGCTAAAATATTTAAATACTCTTTTCTTTTTTAAATTGAATATATTGTCATAGCCCATCGCAGATAAAAAATACACTATCTTTATGAGGGCCCCACTTTTCCACTTTGGAATTCTGTACAACATTTAGGTTGAAAATAGGGTCTACCTATTTCCAAAGCAGTGACTTGATTACTTTCTTCTGAACACAAATCAAAATTGCACAGCTACATAAAGAAAATATGAGTCAAATCATTTATTGTGATCTGAAAAATGAAGAGAATGAATTTTACAGTTTTAAATAATTCTCTCTTACACACAAGTAAATTTAGCTATTTTTGAAAAAGAACCTGTTTCAAAATGCTTAATCCAAAAAAGTTTAATACAGGGCTACTCTGGTGTTCTCTGGTGGCTCAGTGGTAAAGAATCTGTCTGCCAATGCAGGAGACTCTGGTTTAATCCCTGGCCCAGGAAGATTCCACATAATGTGAAGCAACTAAGCTTCTGTGTCACAACTATTGAGCTTGTGCTCTAGTGCGCAGGAGCCACAACTACTGAACCCATGTGCACAACTACAAAAATGTGTGCACTCTAGAGACCATGCTCTGCAACAAGGGAAGTCACCACAATGAGAAGCCTGTGCATTGCAACTAGAGAGTAGTCCCCACTTGCCACAACTAGAGAAAAATCTGAGCAGCAACGAAGTCCCAGCACATACAATAAACAAATAAATAAAATTATAAAATGTTGAATCCAGATATGTGACTAGTCAGCCATCTATTAAATCAAGAAATATGCAATTGACATCATTTCCCAGCATCTCCTTTTCATGTTTCCTCTCCTCTTTCATAATTCCTTTTCCTTGAGAAATACCAGGAGTTCTTGAACTGTGTTTTTCTCCAGCATTACATCAAAACGTATCTGTAGAAAGTCTAACTCCAACAAGGATGTCCTCTCATCTTAGGATCTCATCAAAAAACACACAAACAACCGAGAGGCCAAAATCCAGCTTTTGAAAAGATGACAGGCAGTTCTACTCCGTCTCCTGGTTTTTCATTTCACTTGATAGTAAATGAGTTTCAAAACTTTATTGTTTGACTTAGGTTCTAATATATGTAGAACTTTACCCTCATTTATAAAAATAAACCAAATATTCTAAAATTCCTGTGCTAAAAAATATCTGAAATGCTGATAAAAATGTGTTAACAAAGCTCTTTAAACATACACCTGTGATATGAACTGGGGCACACACCGAGAGACAGGAAGCTGCCCTAAGAGTGTCTGTCATCTCATGAAAACCACCCCTCAAGACTATTTCGTCCTAGCATTTGGAGAGTGCAAATTCCGAAAAAAAGCATACATAAAGAAAATATGAGTCAAATCATTTATTGTGATCTGAAAAATGAAGAGAATGAATTTTACAGTTTTAAATAATTCTCTCTTACACACAAGTAAATTTAGCTATTTTTGAAAAAGAACCTGTTTCAAAATGCTTAATCCAAAAAAGTTTAATACAGGGCTACTCTGGTGTTCTCTGGTGGCTCAGTGGTAAAGAATCTGTCTGCCAATGCAGGAGACTCTGGTTTAATCCCTGGCCCAGGAAGATTCCACATAATGTGGAGCAACTAAGCTTCTGTGTCACAACTATTGAGCTTGTGATCTAGTGCGCAGGAGCCACAACTACTGAACCCATGTGCACAACTACAAAAATGTGTGCACTCTAGAGACCATGCTCTGCAACAAGGGAAGTCACCACAATGAGAAGCCTGTGCATTGCAACTAGAGAGTAGTCCCCACTTGCCACAACTAGAGAAAAATCTGAGCAGCAACGAAGTCCCAGCACATACAATAAACAAATAAATAAAATTATAAAATGTTGAATCCAGATATGTGACTAGTCAGCCATCTATTAAATCAAGAAATATGCAATTGACATCATTTCCCAGCATCTCCTTTTCATGTTTCCTCTCCTCTTTCATAATTCCTTTTCCTTGAGAAATACCAGGAGTTCTTGAACTGTGTTTTTCTCCAGCATTACATCAAAACGTATCTGTAGAAAGTCTAACTCCAACAAGGATGTCCTCTCATCTTAGGATCTCATCAAAAAACACACAAACAACCGAGAGGCCAAAATCCAGCTTTTGAAAAGATGACAGGCAGTTCTACTCCGTCTCCTGGTTTTTCATTTCACTTGATAGTAAATGAGTTTCAAAACTTTATTGTTTGACTTAGGTTCTAATATATGTAGAACTTTACCCTCATTTATAAAAATAAACCAAATATTCTAAAATTCCTGTGCTAAAAAATATCTGAAATGCTGATAAAAATGTGTTAACAAAGCTCTTTAAACATACACCTGTGATATGAACTGGGGCACACACCGAGAGACAGGAAGCTGCCCTAAGAGTGTCTGTCATCTCATGAGCCACATCAAGCTCTTAGCTGAGAGTCCCCATAGGACATGGGAGACTATTTCGTCCCATGGAAGGCAAGTAGTTGGAGCAAAAATCCCTCTATTACCTAGAATCTCCACTACCTTTAGTGATTCTTTAGTTAAAATAAAAAGTAACTCATCTGGGCTTCCCTTGGTGGTCCAATGGGTAAGGACACCGCCTTGCAGTGCAAGGGGCGCCAGTTCGAGCCCTGGCCTGGGAAGATCCCACGTGCCGCGGAGCGACTGGACTGATGTGTCCAATTACCGAGCCAGAGCTCTGGAGCGCATGCGCCAAAGCCGGTGCTTTGCGATGACAGACGCCACCGCGATGGGAGGCCCACAGGAGCCAAAGAACAAAGACGGATGAAAATAGAGAAATGAAAGACCAATAGAAGTGGCCCGCCCGCTCCCCTCCCTCCCCAACCCGACCCCAGCCCAAAATAAATAAATAAATCTTAAAAAAAAAAAAAAAGTAACTCATCTGATTTCACAAAAGGTCAAAGTTAAAGTCAAAAAAACACTTGTCTGAATCAGATTTGACTCTGTGTGAGAACTGGTCTATAAAGAAGGCTGAATGTCAAAGAACTGATACTTCTGAATTGTGGTGCTGGAGAAGACTCTTGAGAGTCCCTTGGACTTCAAGGAGATCGAACCAGTAAGGAGATCAACCCTGAAGAACTGATGCTGAAACTGAAGCTCCGATACTCTGACCACCTGATGTGAAGAGCTGACTCACTGGAAAAGACCTTGATGCTGGAAGATTGAAGGCAAAAAGCAAAAAGGGTGACAGAGGATAAGATGGGTAGATAGCATCACAGACTCAATGGACACAAATCTAAGCACATTCTAGGAGATAGTGGAAGACAGAGGAGCCTGATGTGTTACAACTTACAGGCTTGCAAAGAGTTAGATATGAGTTTGTGACTGAACAACTATCCTGAAGGGAAGATTTGTTCTTGAAATTTGCAATCTAAAACTTGCTCTTACATGGATTTAGGGTTTGAATTAACTTATTCTGTGTAATTTAAAACATTTCAATCACAGGATTTTTTTTTTTTTTTTTTTGGACCACTTCTATTGATCTTTCATTCATTTATCTTTGTTCTCTGGCCTGTGTGGGCCTCTCATCGCGGTGGCCTCTCTCGTCGCAGAGCACTGGCTCTGGGCGAATGTGCTCCTGAGCTCCGGCTCGGTAGTTGGACACATCGGTCCAGCCGCTCCACGGCACATGGAATCTTCCCAGGCCAGGAATTGAACTGGCGCCCCCTGCACTGCAAGGTGGTGTCCTTACCCACTGGACCACAAGGGAAGGCCCCAGGAAGTTTTTAAGAGCAATCTTGCTGTAGTAGAGCTTCCAGATGTTGCAGTAACAAATGTGAATCCTCTCTGGGTAGCATGTTTTCAGACCAGGTCTCATAGATGCCCAGAGATAAAGTTTCAGCAAATAAGGGACCATACTGAGCACCACAGAATATAAGAAAACAAGGTAAAATGAGGGAGAATTGCAGAAGTAACAATACTTCATAATATATTAGATACTTAAAATATCAATATAGAGTATAAAATAAATATATAACATGCTTAAAGAAACAGGGAACAAGTAAAAATATTAACTAAAAATAAAATCATTTTTTAAAAATGAAGACAAGAATATATCTCAAAAGAGAAATTTCATTTCAATTGAAATTTTAAAAATGTCCTACTTATTAGCAAGTTTCAATGAAGAGAGAATTAGGGAACTGAATGACAGATATAAATAGACTGCTGATCCCCAGAAAACTGTAGACAAATATGGCAAAAAAGTTAAAAGGAAACAGGATACATAGTTTCACATGGTTAACTTATTTACAGGCAAGTTACATTTGTCTCTTCTGTTATTCACCTGTGAGCCTGTTACTCTGAGCCATCCAGCCTATTTTCTTTTGTAATGCCTTTAACGGAATGGGTTGCTTTCTTTCGTTATTGATTTGTAGATGCTGCTTGTATTTTCTGAATGTCAATTCTTATTATTTATATATGTTGAAAATATCATTTTCCCACTATGTGGTTTATCTTTTTAGCTTTATAATATTTTTGGTGAAGCATAGTACTTAATATAATCCAACATATTAAAATTTTTCTGAATGATTTCTCATTTTTACCATATTTATAATTCAAAATTCCCTATGCAATGATGTAAGATATTCTTCTAAAATTTCTTTTAAAATTAAAGTATTATCTTTCACATTTAAACCATAAATCCTTCTGGAATTGATTTTTGTGTCTAGTATAATCCTGAAATTCAGTTTTATACATTTCTATGCAGAATTGACACAGCATGATTTATTAAACAGAATATTATTCCTGTAGGGATCTGCAATGGAGGCTGTGTAATACATAAATTTCACATACGTGTGGTAATGTTTTGTGGCTTTCTTTTCTGTTTATTATTTTATTTTATTACACCAAGTATAGATGTACTCACAGGATAAGTTAAGAGTGAAGGAACAAATAATATTGAATTTTTTTACCCTATATTATCCCAGAAAAAAACAAAAAACAAAACACTACAGGGAGAATCATTCCTATTAGATATTTCAAAAATTACTATAACTTTTAAAGCAAACCCTGAAAAAACTATACATATATAAAAATGCATACACATACACACACATACACCAAAGTCATATCTATCTTTTCTATAACCACAGAAGAAACACTTCTAGATAAATATTAGCCTACAGAATCAGAACAACAGAATGGAAAGGAAAGGGGGGACAAGGAAGGAAAGAAGGAGAAAAATAGAATCTGGATATGAGTTAAATGAACTTAGAAAACAGGTTGCAAAGCATGCTGAAATTTTTATTACATGAATTCCTTGAAGACATCTGTACCAAAATATAAAGAAGAAAACAAGTCTCAGCTCATTCTTTCTTCATACTGTTATGCATTTTCTCCTGAATAGTAACAAACAGACATTTTTATGATAAAAATATTACCCTAAGTTTTAAATCAGAAACTAAGAAAATACCAAAATGCCCCAAAGAGTAAAAATATCAAGTATATGGTATTATGTTTATATGATGGATAACATTTGTGCTTTCTATCTGGTAATAAAGTTGCAAACTCACATCTCCAAACCAACTTCAGCCAATGTTAAAGAGAAAAAAAAAAATAAACAGGGAAAAATTTGATTAATAGCAATCATTAATATTGGTTAATACATTTTAAATATTACATTAGCTTGTTTATCATATTTTTATTTTCTTTTTACATTTGTTTAAGGAGCATGGAATTTTACATGGAATAAATATAACTAAAAATGCCCTGGTTCAGCACAGTATGAAACAATGTTCACTTACTTATAAACCATAGGTTATTTGGGAAAAAAACATTTCAAAAATTATGTTTAAGATATAACCTCTCTCTGAACATGTAGAGGAGCATAAGATTATATTCATGGCACTCTGCTAAGATTTTAACAACATAACTTATTCATAAACACTCTTGGCCATTTTCAATACTGCTCCTCCCCAAAGATGAAGAAAACGTAAAGAAAGCTCTTGAAGATCAGGTCATATTAAACAAAATGTCTTATGCTGCCAATGGATAATCTTTAAAAGCTATAACAGCAATAAAAGAACTGTAATGGTGACAGCAGAAATACAGAAGAGAATTTAACAAGATCCAAAATCAGTTGGTTATATTCAAATAGAAACCTGAATATAAATGGGTGATATTAAAATTCACGAAAGAATAAATGAACACAATGACAAAGGATGCATAGCTCAGAGTCACTGCCTCACTGGTGAATGACAGAAGAAGCAAAATGTAACTTGTCTGTAAAAAATCTGCAAAAACATTTGCTCAGGGACCAGCCTGTAACAGAATGTCCCATCCAGAATGTAACATATTCTCCCCGTAGGTAATGGAATTTTATGAAGAACAGCATTTTCTTAGATTCTCAGAACACACAGAAGCACTTTTTATTGAAATAATAAATGAGATTCAACTGTGCTCATACAATTCAACAAGATAGGAAACATAATGTTTCCAAGTAATGTTAAGTCAGCAGAGTAATTTAAATCTAGTAGACCCACTTCAGTCAAATAAGCCATTTCTCTCAAAATGGCAGAACCATTGTTGAGAGACACTGAGTTACTAGAAAATTATCTTCCTTTTGATCTGAAGGCCACACACTCAGCAGTGTTTGAGAAGACCCTACCAAGCCTTGGTTGGTGCTAATGTAAATGTGTGTGCCTGCTCAGTCATGACCAACTCTTTGTGAGCCCACGGATGGTAGCCTACCAGGGTTCTCTGGGTAGTGAGTAAACTTCATCCTCTGAGCTAGAATGTATAGGATCAGATTGAGAAGTATGCCTTCTTAGGTCAGTAGTAAAGAGTGTTTGATTGATGAGCAATGCTTGCCGTGGGCAAAGAAAGTGTAAATGTGGTTTTCTAGACTTGCTATCTTTGAACCATTTGGATTTATGGATTTCCTTTGAACCTTTATTAATGCAGTTGAACTTCAAACAATTCAAGGATTAGGATCTCCTCATATCAACTTATATTCATGGCACTCTGCTAAGATTTTAACAACATAACTTATTCATAAACACTCTTGGCCATTTTCAATACTGCTCTTCCCCAAAGATGAAGAAAACGTAAAGAAAGCTCTTGAAGATCAGGTCATATTAAACAAAATGTCTTATGCTGCCAATGGATAATCTTTAAAAGCTATAACAGCAATAAAAGAACTGTAATGGTGACAGCAGAAATACAGAAGAGAATTTAACAAGATCCAAAATCAGTTGGTTATATTCAAATAGAAACCTGAATATAAATGGGTGATATTAAAATTCACGAAAGAATAAATGAACACAATGACAAAGGATGCATAGCTCAGAGTCACTGCCTCACTGGTGAATGACAGAAGAAGCAAAATGTAACTTGTCTGTAAAAAATCTGCAAAAACATTTGCTCAGGGACCAGCCTGTAACAGAATGTCCCATCCAGAATGTAACATATTCTCCCCGTAGGTAATGGAATTTTATGAAGAACAGCATTTTCTTAGATTCTCAGAACACACAGAAGCACTTTTTATTGAAATAATAAATGAGATTCAACTGTGCTCATACAATTCAACAAGATAGGAAACATAATGTTTCCAAGTAATGTTAAGTCAGCAGAGTAATTTAAATCTAGTAGACCCACTTCAGTCAAATAAGCCATTTCTCTCAAAATGGCAGAACCATTGTTGAGAGACACTGAGTTACTAGAAAATTATCTTCCTTTTGATCTGAAGGCCACACACTCAGCAGTGTTTGAGAAGACCCTACCAAGCCTTGGTTGGTGCTAATGTAAATGTGTGTGCCTGCTCAGTCATGACCAACTCTTTGTGAGCCCACGGATGGTAGCCTACCAGGGTTCTCTGGGTAGTGAGTAAACTTCATCCTCTGAGCTAGAATGTATAGGATCAGATTGAGAAGTATGCCTTCTTAGGTCAGTAGTAAAGAGTGTTTGATTGATGAGCAATGCTTGCCGTGGGCAAAGAAAGTGTAAATGTGGTTTTCTAGACTTGCTATCTTTGAACCATTTGGATTATGGCTTCCTTGGACACTGGATTTCCTTTGAACCTTTATTAATGCAGTTGAACTTCAAACAATTCAAGGATTAGGGATCCTCATATAGTTTAAAAACTGCATATCACTTTTGTCTCACCCCAAACTTCGCTACAAATAGCCAACTGTTGGTCAGAAGTCTTACTGATAACACAGTCAATGCATATTTTGTAAATTATATGTATTATACATTGGGCTTTCCCAATGGCTCAGTGGAAAGACTCTCCCTGCAATGCTGGAAATGAAAGAGGCACAGGTTTAATCTCTGGGTGGGGTAGATCCGTTGGAGGAGGAAATGGAAACCTACTTCTGTATTTTATCTGGGAAATCCCATGGACAGAGGAACATGGTAGGCTATAGTCCATGGGGCCACAAAAAGTTGGACATGACTGAGCATATACACACACACATCTTGTATACTATATTCTTACAATAAGGTAAGCTAGAGAAAAGAAAATATTATTAAGAAAATGACAAGGAAGAAAATACAGTTATAAGCACTGAGTTTATGTCCAATTCTTTGTGACCCCATGAGCTGTAGCCTGCCAGGCTCCTCTGTCCATGCGGTTCTTTAGGCAAGAATATTAGAGTGGGTTGCTGTTATCTACTACCAGGGATCTTCCTGACACAAGGCTCAAACCTGCACCTCCTGCATTGGCAGGTGAATCCTTCACCACCAAGCCACTTGGGATGCCCAGATGTATCACTTCCCAAAAGGAAAAAAGCAGGGAAAGATGTCTCAAACAATGAATATTAGCTGTCAAACCATTGTTGAGAGACACTGAGTTACTAGAAAATTATCTTCCTTTTGATCTGAAGGCCACACACTCAGCAGTGTTTGAGAAGACCCTACCAAGCCTTGGTTGGTGCTAATGTAAATGTGTGTGCCTGCTCAGTCATGACCAACTCTTTGTGAGCCCACGGATGGTAGCCTACCAGGGTTCTCTGGGTAGTGAGTAAACTTCATCCTCTGAGCTAGAATGTATAGGATCAGATTGAGAAGTATGCCTTCTTAGGTCAGTAGTAAAGAGTGTTTGATTGATGAGCAATGCTTGCCGTGGGCAAAGAAAGTGTAAATGTGGTTTTCTAGACTTGCTATCTTTGAACCATTTGGATTATGGCTTCCTTGGACACTGGATTTCCTTTGAACCTTTATTAATGCAGTTGAACTTCAAACAATTCAAGGATTAGGGATCCTCATATAGTTTAAAAACTGCATATCACTTTTGTCTCACCCCAAACTTCGCTACAAATAGCCAACTGTTGGTCAGAAGTCTTACTGATAACACAGTCAATGCATATTTTGTAAATTATATGTATTATACATTGGGCTTTCCCAATGGCTCAGTGGAAAGACTCTCCCTGCAATGCTGGAAATGAAAGAGGCACAAGTTTAATCTCTGGGTGGGGTAGATCCGTTGGAGGAGGAAATGGAAACCTACTTCTGTATTTTATCTGGGAAATCCCATGGACAGAGGAACATGGTAGGCTATAGTCCATGGGGCCACAAAAAGTTGGACATGACTGAGCATATACACACACACATCTTGTATACTATATTCTTACAATAAGGTAAGCTAGAGAAAAGAAAATATTATTAAGAAAATGACAAGGAAGAAAATACAGTTATAAGCACTGAGTTTATGTCCAATTCTTTGTGACCCCATGAGCTGTAGCCTGCCAGGCTCCTCTGTCCATGCGGTTCTTTAGGCAAGAATATTAGAGTGGGTTGCTGTTATCTACTACCAGGGATCTTCCTGACACAAGGCTCAAACCTGCACCTCCTGCATTGGCAGGTGAATCCTTCACCACCAAGCCACTTGGGATGCCCAGATGTATCACTTCCCAAAAGGAAAAAAGCAGGGAAAGATGTCTCAAACAATGAATATTAGCTGTCAATCACTGTCAATAATTTCTGGATAATTCACATTACCTCCTTCATGCCAACTAGTCACCTTTACCTGCAGAGATGATCTTGGGCTCTGTTCTGACTTATGCTGCATTAACTCAGGCATTTTGAACAGCTGTTGACATTTTTACATCCAGCTGTCCCAGATTACACCCCAGGTCTCTGGGAATTTTTCCTATATAAATCACTGAACAGATTTGTGACTTAAATTCTAGATAAATAGTCTCAATTTACCAACACCAATTGTGCCAACCCAGGCAAATAATAGCCTCCAAAAACTAAAGGGATCGGATGTCACAACATCTGTTTTCAGAGTTAGTCTCAAAGGTAGTTTATCTCTGCCAACCTAGGCATCACTTGGAACAATAATTCAAGAACGAAGCTGCCTGAAATCCCACAGTAGAATGCTCACGTTCAAGCTCATGCCACTCTCACCAGGCCAGACTCGCTTCCTGGATTAGATAGATGCTGGCATGAACACTGTGCAATTTTAAAGTCACCTTAATAGAGTTGCCAAGTCACTTTGAAAATTTTTATCCCAAAATGTTCCCATACTTCCTATAACAGCCATATATAATGAATAGTTAAATTACACTATTTCTGCACACCAAAAAGAAAATAGTACCAGACTGAGTCTCAAATTGTCTTGTAAATGCAGTAATTATTATACAAGTGACAACATGAATTAGTCTCCTCTGGTGTGAAACTGGTCAGGCAAAAGTATGCTCAGATATCATGCTCAATAGAAATAGCTTAAAATCATGTTTAAACACAGTCTTCATCTGCAGACTAACACAGTAATAACTACAAATAAATTGAGGCTGGTGAGAAATTATCGTTGAGTAACACACTGAATTTTATTTTTATTGTTTTGTTTCGGAGTGATACAGTTTTCCTAAATTGATCAGCATTAAATGGGGATTGCCTTATTTCCACATTCCTTGATGTAAAGCCCTTCTGACTAATTTCCTCTATTTATTTTACTTTGCATGCTTATCTAAAATCACTTGGAAGGCTAGGATTTGAGCATTGGTATTAACCATGATCTCCAGATGATGACATCACAACTTTCAACTTTTCTTGTCTGTTTCCTCGTGGGTGACATTCTCAAAATGGTCGCCACTCTTGGCTAAGATGGCTTGTGGATATTCCTATTTGCCCATCAAGTTCCTTGACAGTAAAGGACCCTGTATCTTCAGGACTTAGCATGCTTCATTCAAAATATATTGCCCCTCTGCCTACTCTGTGCCAAGGAGTTTTGTGGATCTCTGGAGGTAGAATGGAGAACAAATTTATGCTCATGGGACTTACATTCTAGCAACTACAAGACACTTGCTTACATAAGTCTTATTGATCTATTTTCAGTGTCTCAACAATGATACATGTGTTAATGGTGATTATAATTATATTTATTACTACTTCTAGAATATGAGTTGCATATTTAGAAAGACTATTCAATATTTCTATTAGGATCTATCAGACTTCTCACAGCATCTGTGTTCACAATATGGACTCAGTAATGTTTACTGAATAAATTAATAAGTGATACTATTTATGGTGTCTAACTTACAGAATTTACTGTAAAAAAAATTAGGGACAATACTTTATCTTATCACAAGCTAAGTATTTAATGCTTTACTATTTGATTAAGCATCATGTAAGGAAAACATTGAAGATCATTATTCTCTAGGACACAATACTAAGACATGGATTCTGTTCTCAAGATATCTATTGTCTTGTGGCAAAGACAAAATATAAAACAGAGGAATTAAAACTATATTCCCTTTAGAAGAGGTATTTCAAGGACTGTGCAAATGTTTTATTTTAATTTCATTAAAATATCATTAAATTACTTTAAAGATATAATAAATTGTTCTGCCCTATCAAGTATTATATACCAAGTGATAACCCACTGCAATCCCAAAATGTGCTAAACTCATATTGTCAGATTAATTCATTTTTATGTAGTGAGGGGAATAAAACTTGTATTTGATATATCTGTGATTATATATCATGCTTGAATTTTAGCAGAAACTTATATTATGTAATTATATAAAAACTCTGACCTTATAGAAAATTAGAAATAATGCTAGTCTCCCTAAAGTATTAATACATTTTATTCAGAATCACACAGAGTTAAAGCTTGTCTTGAATCAAGGCAATTTTGAATCAAGCAGGAGTGAGCATAGCGGAAATAAACCAAAATCAACTCAGATAAAAACTGCCCAATCAATACACAGATGAAGAGCAAAATGAACAGTTTTCTAGAAGCCACAAAGCTCTGGGGCTTTCCAGGTGCCCTAATGGTAAAGAATCCACCTGCCAGTGCAGGAGAGATAAGAGATGTAGGTTCAATCCCTAGGTCAGGAGGACCCCTAGAGGAGGACATAGCAACTACAAGACACTTGCTTACATAAGTCTTATTGATCTATTTTCAGTGTCTCAACAATGATACATGTGTTAATGGTGATTATAATTATATTTATTACTACTTCTAGAATATGAGTTGCATATTTAGAAAGACTATTCAATATTTCTATTAGGATCTATCAGACTTCTCACAGCATCTGTGTTCACAATATGGACTCAGTAATGTTTACTGAATAAATTAATAAGTGATACTATTTATGGTGTCTAACTTACAGAATTTACTGTAAAAAAAATTAGGGACAATACTTTATCTTATCACAAGCTAAGTATTTAATGCTTTACTATTTGATTAAGCATCATGTAAGGAAAACATTGAAGATCATTATTCTCTAGGACACAATACTAAGACATGGATTCTGTTCTCAAGATATCTATTGTCTTGTGGCAAAGACAAAATATAAAACAGAGGAATTAAAACTATATTCCCTTTAGAAGAGGTATTTCAAGGACTGTGCAAATGTTTTATTTTAATTTCATTAAAATATCATTAAATTACTTTAAAGATATAATAAATTGTTCTGCCCTATCAAGTATTATATACCAAGTGATAACCCACTGCAATCCCAAAATGTGCTAAACTCATATTGTCAGATTAATTCATTTTTATGTAGTGAGGGGAATAAAACTTGTATTTGATATATCTGTGATTATATATCATGCTTGAATTTTAGCAGAAACTTATATTATGTAATTATATAAAAACTCTGACATTATAGAAAATTAGAAATAATGCTAGTCTCCCTAAAGTATTAATACATTTTATTCAGAATCACACAGAGTTAAAGCTTGTCTTGAATCAAGGCAATTTTGAATCAAGCAGGAGTGAGCATAGCGGAAATAAACCAAAATCAACTCAGATAAAAACTGCCCAATCAATACACAGATGAAGAGCAAAATGAACAGTTTTCTAGAAGCCACAAAGCTCTGGGGCTTTCCAGGTGCCCTAATGGTAAAGAATCCACCTGCCAGTGCAGGAGAGATAAGAGATGTAGGTTCAATCCCTAGGTCAGGAGGACCCCTAGAGGAGGACATGGCAACTCACTCCAGCTTTCCTGCCTGGAGAATCCCATGGACAGAGGAGCTGGGTGGGCTACAGTCCAAAAGGTCACACAGAGTTGGTCACAACTGAAACAACTTTTAGCACGCACAAAGTGCTGGGGTGTATTTGGACACAACAGTAGCTTACCGATATTTTATAGATAGATAGATATAGATATACAGATATAGATAGATAGATAGATAGATAGATAGATAGAGATATATAGCCATTATGTCAGAGAGAAACAGAAGAAGATAAACACCTGAAAGAAGGGATTCCATTGGATGAGATCTACATCTACAGGGTTTTCCCCTTGATAAAACTGTCTGGTCTATTCTATGAATGGAGAGTGAAACTAAATCATAAAATGACTGAGGAATTAAAATAAGTTTGAGGATGTCAGATAATGGCTGAAAGAGAATCCCAGAAAGGATTGAGGCAGAGGAAGAAACACTCAACTGCATAAAATCACCCTTAAACCATTCATTGACTCTTGAAATGTCTACTGTGGAATGAAAACCCAAGGAAACCAGCAGAAAATAGCTTGAAAGTTACAGGAATTTAGCAGATCAGTACTGGGCCGCTGCCCAGTATTGAGGAGACAGTTCTGCATTCAAATCTCACCAAATTAGAGGGGCTTAATAAACAACTTGAGGAATCTGCCTGCCAGTGCAGGAGACTTGGATTCAATCCCTGGGTTGGGAAAATCCCTTGGAGAAGGCAATGGTTACACATATCACTATCTTGTCTGGAGAATTCCATGGACCGAGGAGCCTGGTGAGCTATAGCCCGTGTCCCAGTACTGAGGGATGTGTCTTACAATTAAGTGCAAAAATAAAATAGTCCTACAGGAATCGGGCTCCAAATCTAAACTCTACAGCATCAATAAGATCTTGCAATAATTTAGCTGCCTGATAGAACAACAGTCCTCATTCTTCAGAAGATACAACAACCTAGAATCTCTACAAAGTATTATCCACAATATCTATTACACAATAAAAACTGTTAGATATTTGGGCTTCCCTGGTGGTCCAGTGGGTAAGGATAGTGCCTTGCAGTGCAAGGGGCACTGGTTCAATCCCTGGCCTGGGAAGATCCGATATGCTGCAGAGCAGCTGGACCAATGTGTCCAACTACCAAGCAAGAGCTCTGGAGCGCACGCACCCAAATCTGGTGCTCTGCAGTGACAGAGGCCACTGCGATAGGAGGCCCACACAGGCCAAAGAACAAAGATGAATGAAAATAGATAAATGAAAGACCAATAGAAGTGGTCAAAAAAACCCTGCTAGATATTTGAGGAAATATAAAATTGTGATTTACAGTCAAAGGAAAAAAATCAAGAGAAAAATAATGATTCACATATTGGAGTTATCAGATAAGATATTAGTTAAAAAAATGATGCCTTAGGATCCATTGAGTAGACATAAGCCACAAAGCAACTTGAATATGGAAAGTTTAGTACAAAGGAATTATTCAACTTACAAGGAAATGCTAGAAACAGGGGATTGATCGTAAAGGATAAAAAGAATTCTCAGTTCAATAAATGTTGCTTAATTTTTAATTTTTTGATGTTTAAATTATTTAAAGCAATTTAAAATTGCTTGATTTTTTTCTGTTGTTTCTCTTACATTTTCATTATTTTAAAAACATTTAATGAAGAAATGAATTGTAAAGATTCTGTTTAGTCAAGGCCTTTGGTTGTCAGTAACAGGTTGTGTCTCTGACTAATCTGTATAAAGAATAACATGAGGGGTATATGTAGAGAGAAAAATCCATCTGACCAGATTTGGAATAGACAGGAAACAGATATCAATAACAGAAATCACTCAGTGGTCTTACCTAGGGAATTACCAACAGAATGACTAAACTCAACCATTTATTTATTCATTGGATTTCTTCCAATCAAGATTCAGAGTCTAGCAAAGAACCTACTTGGCTAAGGTTAGATCACAGAACCTCCTCCAGGCAAAACTGTCATAATTAAACCAAGGATTTGGCTAAATGAATCTTTAAAGATATCGCCAACTTTTGTAATGGGAGAATAGGCGCTTTTGTGAATCTTTGAACAGTCCTCATTCTTCAGAAGATACAACAACCTAGAATCTCTACAAAGTATTATCCACAATATCTATTACACAATAAAAACTGTTAGATATTTGGGCTTCCCTGGTGGTCCAGTGGGTAAGGATAGTGCCTTGCAGTGCAAGGGGCACTGGTTCAATCCCTGGCCTGGGAAGATCCGATATGCTGCAGAGCAGCTGGACCAATGTGTCCAACTACCAAGCAAGAGCTCTGGAGCGCACGCACCCAAATCTGGTGCTCTGCAGTGACAGAGGCCACTGCGATAGCAGGCCCACACAGGCCAAAGAACAAAGATGAATGAAAATAGATAAATGAAAGACCAATAGAAGTGGCCAAAAAAACCCTGCTAGATATTTGAGGAAATATAAAATTGTGATTTACAGTCAAAGGAAAAAAATCAAGAGAAAAATAATGATTCACATATTGGAGTTATCAGATAAGATATTAGTTAAAAAAATGATGCCTTAGGATCCATTGAGTAGACATAAGCCACAAAGCAACTTGAATATGGAAAGTTTAGTACAAAGGAATTATTCAACTTACAAGGAAATGCTAGAAACAGGGGATTGATCGTAAAGGATAAAAAGAATTCTCAGTTCAATAAATGTTGCTTAATTTTTAATTTTTTGATGTTTAAATTATTTAAAGCAATTTAAAATTGCTTGATTTTTTTCTGTTGTTTCTCTTACATTTTCATTATTTTAAAAACATTTAATGAAGAAATGAATTGTAAAGATTCTGTTTAGTCAAGGCCTTTGGTTGTCAGTAACAGGTTGTGTCTCTGACTAATCTGTATAAAGAATAACATGATGGGTATATGTAGAGAGAAAAATCCGTCTGACCAGATTTGGAATAGACAGGAAACAGATATCAATAACAGAAATCACTCAGTGGTCTTACCTAGGGAATTACCAACAGAATGACTAAACTCAACCATTTATTTATTCATTGGATTTCTTCCAATCAAGATTCAGAGTCTAGCAAAGAACCTACTTGGCTAAGGTTAGATCACAGAACCTCCTCCAGGCAAAACTGTCATAATTAAACCAAGGATTTGGCTAAATGAATCTTTAAAGATATCGCCAACTTTTGTAATGGGAGAATAGGCGCTTGTATCTATCTTGATGACCAGAGGCAATTCTGAATTAAGAAATTCAGATCTGGTTGTCCAAGCATCTTCCAAACTCCTTTACAGCCACGCTTCACAAACAGGAGCAATTTTGCCCCCAGAGACATTTGGCAACACTTAGAGACATATTTCATGATCATGACATGAGGGTGGGGTGCTATGGATACCTAATGGGCAAAGGCTGAGACTAGTGATGCTGCCAGTCATGTTTCAAGGCACAGTGCACCCTTCCCACTGTGGGCCTAAGAGTTAATCATCCCCCAAAGTTATTACGGTGAGAATGAAAAGTTGTCTGTACAGATCTGTACTAGAACACAGATGGAGTTCTGAGTTCTTTCAATTAGAAGACATTTAATGGATACAGGCAATACTACTATCGTGAACACAGTCATTTTCTTGAACACCAGGAAATTCAGTCCTCTCAACACAGAACACAAAAATTGGTCATTTGGCATTTCTCTTCCATTAATGATTCTTCATTTTTATCTCTGTTTACATATGCCTTTGGATTATTCTCCAGTGAAGGAGGAAGTATTTTATCAAATCATGCACAAGCTCATCTTTTGAGATGAAGTTTGCTTTAGGATAAGACTTCCAAATCCCATGATATATCCTGCTAGAGCTTTGGCTAACACTATCCATGATAAAGTGTTTGATTGATAAATATTGGAATAAGATAATTTTGAACTTCTTAAGATTTCTTCCAACGCTTTTTCTAGGAGGAGGATAAAATTGGAAACAGAAAAGATGTGTCAAAGGCCCTCTGAATGGCTATTTTTATGTGCAAATAAAGTCATGATATTCCAATTCTAATCTGGACAATTATTTTTTTGTCTGAATTATACAGGTAATTCAGGCAAAGCTGTGGATAGGTTTGGGCAGATAACAGTCCTATTCATGTACTTTTTTTGCTTGTGTAGAAACAGCCTTGCTCTTGACCTGTCTGGAGTATGACACTTTAAAACTGCATGGATGGTAGAGAGGTGGAGGGGTGTACACAGTTACTAAAGCTTTACATTCTTTGTTCTTTGAGCTCATTTCATGCACAAGTTGGTCTAAAGGAATATTTTTAAAACTCCAGCTGTCTATGAATCCAGTTTCGTGACCCAGGGAACTTTTGGTTTCTAATCTCACATGAAGATAAAATAACCCTCCTACCATAGCTGGCCTATTCCATGTCATGGGTAAAGTTGGGCTGAACATCTGAGAAAGAAAGAAGCAGGGAGAGAAAATGACTGTAAGAAACACACCCAGAACTCAAGACACAAGATATAGAAATTCATTTCATGCACACAACCATTTATGTGATTTAACGTATTATTCATAGTATATGTATAATAAGTTACATATGCACAGTACGCTTAATAAGCATGACATTCCATTCCTAACATACCCTAATCCAAGTTGGATCTCAGCTGGATCTACTTTGTTTCTCCTTCAAGCCACAGACTGAGTTTTGAAAAGCTTAAATCAGATCTTAATGGACATTTCTTTAAAACCAATCAATGTTTTCCTGATGCATTTATTATAATAGTTAAGCTGTTGCCCATGTGAAGTTAGATGTTCCTACACCGTAGAACTCCTGTCAATTTCTCTGACATCAAATCTCTCTCTCTTTCTCTCTTAACCAAATCTTCCTCCTCCAAACCTGCCCCACCCCCATGCCTCTCTACCTCTTTATTTTTCCCTTTTGGGACACTTTTCAGTACCCTGAACTAGCTAAACTTCTCCTTACCCTCAGCCATATTCTGACATTTCCTTTATCTGACAAGGAGTCCTTCTTTCACTGACACACCCTGGTTTTCACCTGGCTATTTCCTATTCATTGAGTTTCATCTGCTCTCAGTTTGAAGGTGGAATCTTCCCGCTGTCTATAGGGTTCTGGGCACCAGAGCTAATTCAGTTTCCTCAGAAACTAAGAGTGGATGATAAGCACATCAATTACATCAATCAACAAAAAATAAACAAGAAGTGGAGGATGAAAAACATACCAGCCAGTGGCAATCAAACTTTAGTCAACACAAATTAAATCACCACTTTGATGGGTGCATTAGGGTGTAGAGAAAACCAATAGAAAATAGACAGACAGATAGAAGATGTGTGTGTATGTGCCCAGTCACTCAACTGTGTCCAACTCTATGACCCTATGGTATGTAGGCCACCAGGCTCCTTTGTCCATGGAATTTTCTAGGCAAGAATACTGAAGTGGGTTGCCATAGTCTTCTCTGGGATCTTCCTGACCTAGGAATTGAACCCACATCTCCTACATCTCCTTCATGAGCCAAGTGGATACTTTACCACTAGCGCTACCTGGGAAGCCTAGATAGACAAACATATTTATTTTGAAGGACTGGGTCATATGATACTGGAGGCTGAGAAGCCTCGGCTGTTTTTAAGCTGGAGATCTAGGAAAGTAGGTGGCATCACTCAAGTCCAAGCCTGAAAGCTTGGTATCCGGGCAGCCAACAGTCAGTCTGAAGACCTGAGAGAACCAGGAGTGCTAATGTCCAAGGGCAGAAGCGGGAGGCCCCAGCTCAAGCAAAGAGAAAATTACCCTTCTTCTGCCCTTTTGTTGTCTTCAGCACCTCAGTAGTCTGGATGATGACCATCTGCATTGGTGAGATCTCCACTCCAGATGCAAATGCTAATCTCTTCTAGAGACACCATAACAGACACACCCAGAAGCAATAGTTTACTAGCTCTCTGAGCATCCCTTAACCCAGTCATGTTGACACATAAACTTGACTATCTTAATTAGAAATGTTTTTCATCAGGGAAGAAATTATGGATAGTGGGTAAAATCAAATCATAATTCTCTTATCTCACTGAGGACACTGATAGAATTTTTCATATATAATATTTAATAGATTAATATTAAGGTAAGCTATTATGGTATCTTAGGAATGAGGAACAATAAGAGAATTTGTAGATAGCGTTGACCTTTCTTTTCGTATTTCCGAAACTCTTCTGAGAAAGATGACAAAGATCTTCATAATAAATAAAAATCAGGTTGATTTCCCACGAAAAAAGAGAGAAAAATATATGCACTGGCCCTATAAAGGGGATTTCCCTGAGGTTCTCCTATAACACTTTCTCAGAGAAGAGACTCTTTATATCTGGAACCCCCTTTCCCTACATCAGGGGATCCTCTTCCTTAGTAGCATCTTAAAGATGTTCCACCCAAGGACACCCTGCACACTGGAGACCACATACTTTTGATACTACACATCTTATGGTCTCTGATCCTCAGGTCCTCTCACTAAACCCTTTGGGGCACTTCAATATGCAAAGAACATTTTTCTCTCTTTTAAACTCTAAAAAGGATTTATTAAGTGGGTTGCCATAGTCTTCTCTGGGATCTTCCTGACCTAGGAATTGAACCCACATCTCCTACATCTCCTTCATGAGCCAAGTGGATACTTTACCACTAGCGCTACCTGGGAAGCCTAGATAGACAAACATATTTATTTTGAAGGACTGGGTCATATGATACTGGAGGCTGAGAAGCCTCGGCTGTTTTTAAGCTGGAGATCTAGGAAAGTAGGTGGCATCACTCAAGTCCAAGCCTGAAAGCTTGGTATCCGGGCAGCCAACAGTCAGTCTGAAGACCTGAGAGAACCAGGAGTGCTAATGTCCAAGGGCAGAAGCGGGAGGCCCCAGCTCAAGCAAAGAGAAAATTACCCTTCTTCTGCCCTTTTGTTGTCTTCAGCACCTCAGTAGTCTGGATGATGACCATCTGCATTGGTGAGATCTCCACTCCAGATGCAAATGCTAATCTCTTCTAGAGACACCATAACAGACACACCCAGAAGCAATAGTTTACTAGCTCTCTGAGCATCCCTTAACCCAGTCATGTTGACACATAAACTTGACTATCTTAATTAGAAATGTTTTTCATCAGGGAAGAAATTATGGATAGTGGGTAAAATCAAATCATAATTCTCTTATCTCACTGAGGACACTGATAGAATTTTTCATATATAATATTTAATAGATTAATATTAAGGTAAGCTATTATGGTATCTTAGGAATGAGGAACAATAAGAGAATTTGTAGATAGCGTTGACCTTTCTTTTCGTATTTCCGAAACTCTTCTGAGAAAGATGACAAAGATCTTCATAATAAATAAAAATCAGGTTGATTTCCCACGAAAAAAGAGAGAAAAATATATGCACTGGCCCTGTAAAGGGGATTTCCCTGAGGTTCTCCTATAACACTTTCTCAGAGAAGAGACTCTTTATATCTGGAACCCCCTTTCCCTACATCAGGGGATCCTCTTCCTTAGTAGCATCTTAAAGATGTTCCACCCAAGGACACCCTGCACACTGGAGACCACATACTTTTGATACTACACATCTTATGGTCTCTGATCCTCAGGTCCTCTCACTATAGAGACTTTAGTACCTTAGGGGCACTTCAATATGCAAAGAACATTTTTTCTCTCTTTTTAAACTCTAAAAAAGGATTTTATTTTAAAGTTCAGTAAGTTTTGTGAACAGGAATTCATGAGAGGAAAATTGGAGATCCTGTCCTGGGAAAACAAGAAAGATAAGAAGCTTTGATGTAAATCCTGAAACTCAAAAGTGATTTTTTGGAAACCGAGGATCTACAGACACTTGTGCCCCTCTCTCTTGGCTGTGATTCAGGACTGCTATTCTAGAATACTCTGGAAGTTCAAATAAAGAAAGTGAGCTAAGAAGGAAGGAAATTCTCCTGTGCTGGTCCCTCATCCTGGCCTCTCAGTGACTGAGCCCGGGTGAGTCCCCTGGACATCTCATAGGATTCTGTTCCCCCTCAGGCTTATAGGCAGCAAGACTGGAAGGTCAGGAGAGAGAAGCGCAGACCATTTGAAACTCTGGGTCCTGAAGGGAAGACACTAGAAGTGGCTGGTGGGTCCAGAGCATAGATGCCAGCTAGGTTGTTGGCATGATTATATTAATAAAGTTTCAGAGACTTCCCTGGCGGCCTAGTGATTAAGAATCACCTTGCAGTGCAGGGGACATGGGTTTGATCCCTAGTCAGAGAACTAAGATCTCACATGCCATGGACCAACTAAAGCCTGTGTGCTCAAGAGCCCATGTGCCACAGCTAGCGAGCCCATGAGCCACATCAAAAATAGCCCTTATGGTGCAGGAAAGATCCTGAGTTCCACTATGAAGACCTGATGCAGGCAAATAAATAAACTTTAACAATGGTTCATATCAAAAAAAAATTTTTTTAATATAGTTTCCATCTTTAGACATATTCTCTGTGTTCTGCCCTTGTCCTCTTGTCTTGGGCTCTGCAAGTGTTAGGGGAGACCTATTCTGCTTACTGACTTCCTTCTTTACAGATGAAATGGGTGCCTCCATGTGGCTGAAGGAACAGCTGCTGGCACTTGCATTTCATACATCTTCTCAGGTCAAGGCTGGTGAGGTGGTTGCCCACCAGGCAGGTGTTTAGGAGGCACTTACTTTCAAGCATCAGCTCTGCACTGCCTGGCCTTGAGAGTGAACACTTCCTTAGATTCTGTGCCCTAAGCACCTTGTTTGTCTCACTCTTGTTCCCAGACCTACACGTGATCAACTGCACATCCAGGTAAAGGGAAGATGGCCCTGCACGCTATGTGTTAAGTCGTTTCAATCGTGTCTGACTCTTTGACACCTTATGGACCATAGCCTGCCAGGCTCCTCTCTCCAAGGGATTATTCAGCCAAGCATACTGGAGTGGTTTGCCATTTCCTCCTCCAGGGGATCTTCCTAACCCAGAGATCGAACCTTCATTTCCTACATTGTAGGCAGTCTTTGTCACTGAGCTTTTGGTGAAGCCTATAAATCATTCCAAACAACTTCTATTTATAGAAGTTAACTTTGCTTGGGTTACATTCCCACCACAGCCAGAAGGCAGAAGGAAGAGAATGCAGGTGAAAATTCTAGAATAAAGGGCAAGGAGGTCTGGCAGGGGGAAAAAAAAAGCCACTGCAGCGGTCAGGCTGAACACCTGATGAACATGTACAGAGAATCTACTGTGTGTCGTAATCTTATATCATGGTTCCATGTGTGGGTGTGCTAGTTGATGTTGTGTCCAGCTCTTTGTGACTGCATGGACTGTAGCCCAGCAGGCTCCTCTGTCCATGGGATTCTCCAGGCAGGAATACTAGAGAGTGTAGTCATTCCCTTCTCCAGGGGGTCTTCCAGATCTAGGGACTGAACCCGGATCTCCCACATTGCATGCAGGTTCTTAACATATGAGTCACCAGGGAAGCCCATGGTGAGTCCATACATTCCATACATTCCCATATACCAAAGGCTTCCTGTATCATGGACTATTATTGAGGTTATATAAGAGACGAGTATAAAAACTCTATAAACTAGTCCTAGATAATAAAGAACATGTTGTATAAGTGCCAATTTTGACTTTGGTACCTAATTTGGGGTGGTCAACAATATGACTTTTTGGCATCTGGTTTGAACTTGATGGATAAAAAGGAAAAAAAAAAAAAAACCTACTAGTGCAGGAAGATGCCTCTTATTCCTGATCAAGGCTCAGCAGACCAGCATTGCTGAGCATACTGTCAATTTACAAGGACAATAACAAGCTCAGCCTTCTGCTAATAAGTGGGAGGCAGAGTTAGTCACCTGGCTTGGCTTTTGAGCCAAAACACAACTCCATGGCACATTAATTTGATACAGAGCACAGCTTTCCATTAGTAATCACTGTAAGGTCCGCATGTGAAGTGGTAGCAGATTAACCAGAATTGCCATGCCTCTGGTATGTCATGGACCACATAACTGAGCATGACACCGGCATTTCTGAGGAAAAGGTGGAATCAACGTGAGGGCTACTCGCTTGTAAATTAGCCACATGTCCAGATAAGTGTGAGTTAAAAGGTATTAAATCTAGAATGACAATGGCCAAACATATTGTTGTGTAGCATTGACAAAGAACACACTTCTTCCCCCATATTCTTAATGCAGGCAGGTTATCTGTTACGTTAGCAGAGGCCTGTAGATGCCTTTTCTAAAACCATAAGGAGTCTTCTTTGAGTTTTCAGAACAGGGTGTCTTCCTGGCAGACATTCAATAACTAGAAATAGGCTTATTTTAACAAGCTTCATTTCATTCCACTGGACACAGATAAAGTTGATTTTCAAAAGCCTTTCAAACTAAATTACAGTCATGCCCTGGCCATCACTTCACATAGAGTTTCTACTTGCTCTCCTATTTGCCTACGGATGGCCAAATTAGACAGAATAAGGCTTAACTATTTTGGCAATACCTGTATTTTTAAAGTTGAAAATTAATCTTTTGGGCATGTGTACTAAATTGCTTATCTTTTCAAACTCCACCTGATGGATATGAGCAAAAAAAGACTGAGGTAAAGAGGGAAGAAGACTAGGATTAAAAGTCAAAGACTCAGGCTTCCCTGGTGGTCCAGTGGGTAAGGACACCGCCTTGCAGTGCAAGGGGCACTGGTTCGATCCCAGGCCTGGGAAGATACCATGTGCCACAGAGTGGCTGGACCCATGTGTCCAATTACCAAGCCAGAGCTCTCGAGCGCATGCGCCCAGAGCTGGTGCTACGCGACAACAGAGGCCACTGTGATGGGAGGCCCACATGGGCAAAAGAACAAAGATAGATGAAAACGAATAAACGAAGGACCAATAGAAGTGGCCTGCCCGTCCCCCCTCCCCTCCTCAGCAAAAAAAGTCAAAGACTCCAGGGACCAGGGGTAAGATGATAAATGACCAACATGTGGCATCCATATTGAGAACATAATAGAAAACTGTGAGAATTGTCATAATTGGGCAACCCACAACTTGTGCTGATGGGGCAGCCACTAGGACCTATCCTCCCTCTGCAGAAATCATTGCTTCACCCTTTTGAGGATAAGTTAAAAATGTAGGTTTTCATTGAAAACTAGGATTCCCTTCTAACTCAGCTGTTAAAGAATCCACTTGCAATGCAGGAGACCCCAGTATGATTCCTGGGTTGGGAAGTTCCCCTGGAGAAGGCTGAATAGGCTATCCATTCCAGTATTCTTGTGCTTCCATAGTGCCTCAGGTGGTAAAGAATCTACCTGCAATGTGGGAGGCATGGGTTTGATCCTTGGGTTGGGAACATTCCCTGGATAAGGGGAATGGAGCCATGGCTTGTCCATGGGTTGCAAAGAGTCAGACATGACTGAGTGACTTTCATTCACTGAAAACTACTAAGTCAAATTTTGGCGCTAATTTAAAAAGCTTATTTTAACAAGCTTCATTTCATTCCACTGGACACAGATAAAGTTGATTTTCAAAAGCCTTTCAAACTAAATTACAGTCATGCCCTGGCCATCACTTCACATAGAGTTTCTACTTGCTCTCCTATTTGCCTACGGATGGCCAAATTAGACAGAATAAGGCTTAACTATTTTGGCAATACCTGTATTTTTAAAGTTGAAAATTAATCTTTTGGGCATGTGTACTAAATTGCTTATCTTTTCAAACTCCACCTGATGGATATGAGCAAAAAAGACTGAGGTAAAGAGGGAAGAAGACTAGGATTAAAAGTCAAAGACTCAGGCTTCCCTGGTGGTCCAGTGGGTAAGGACACCGCCTTGCAGTGCAAGGGGCACTGGTTCGATCCCAGGCCTGGGAAGATACCATGTGCCACAGAGTAGCTGGACCCATGTGTCCAATTACCAAGCCAGAGCTCTCGAGCGCATGCGCCCAGAGCTGGTGCTTTGCGACAACAGAGGCCACTGTGATGGGAGGCCCACATGGGCAAAAGAACAAAGATAGATGAAAACGAATAAACGAAGGACCAATAGAAGTGGCCTGCCCGTCCCCCCTCCCCTCCTCAGCAAAAAAAGTCAAAGACTCCAGGGACCAGGGGTAAGATGATAAATGACCAACATGTGGCATCCATATTGAGAACATAATAGAAAACTGTGAGAATTGTCATAATTGGGCAACCCACAACTTGTGCTGATGGGGCAGCCACTAGGACCTATCCTCCCTCTGCAGAAATCATTGCTTCACCCTTTTGAGGATAATTTAAAAAATGTAGGTTTTCATTAAAAACTAGGATTCCCTTCTAACTCAGCTGTTAAAGAATCCACTTGCAATGCAAGAGACCCCAGTATGATTCCTGGGTTGGGAAGTTCCCCTGGAGAAGGCTGAATAGGCTATCCATTCCAGTATTCTTGTGCTTCCATAGTGCCTCAGGTGGTAAAGAATCTACCTGCAATGTGGGAGGCATGGGTTTGATCCTTGGGTTGGGAACATTCCCTGGATAAGGGTAATGGAGCCATGGCTTGTCCATGGGTTGCAAAGAGTCAGACATGACTGAGTGACTTTCATTCACTGAAAACTACTAAGTCAAATTTTGGCGACTAATTTAAAATTTTCAAAGTGTGTGGGCATAAAAAATTATTCAGAATTCTAAAATCCAAGATGGCAATAATTTTCAATGTCTGGTGTCTAGCATTGGAAGATGTTGGAGAGTTGGGAGTTGTGATACATATAATTGAGCCCCCCAACCCTGCAAAATGTCCACGTTCTCATTTATGAAGGCTATGAATATGCTGTTCCTTTACATGACCAAAAGGACTCTGCATATATGACTATGTTTAGGATCTTGAGATGAGAAGATTAACACATATTATCTTAGTGGGTCCAATGTGACCATAAGGGTTCTTAAAAGAAGGGGATAAGAGGATCAGAGACAAAGACACAGAGAGAGACACACAGGCAGAGGCAGAGAGATAAAGGGAAGTTGCTACCCTGCTGACCTTAAAGCTGGAGGAAGAGACCATGAACTGAAGAATGCAGATGGTCTCTAGAAACTGGAAAAGTCATGGAAACAGATTCTCTCCTTGGCTTCTCTTAGGAATGCAGCTTTGCCAAACACCTGCCTTTAGCCCAGTAAGAAAACAAATTTGCACTGCCTGAACCACTAAGTTTATAGTAATTTGTTACAAGTAGCAATGGGAAACTTATACAGCTATGAACTCTGACCTGATATTTAGCTGTTCCTTAGTGAAAATATGACTTCGACCTCTCCAGGAGGGGTTTCCTGATGGGCTTACTAATAGCTTGTTCATTTAATCATATCACGAGGGTTAGAATAAAAATAAATAAAACATGCTTAGTAGAGAGCTCAGTACTAGTTATGGCCATTAGTAGGGCAATGTGGTGGTCATTGTGTCATTTTCTGAAATCACTTTTAATGCCTAAACAGTGTTCTTGTTTTTTTCCAACACCAATCAATTCTCTAATACTAACTGCATGTCCAACATTTCTAATCAATTCTGACATGAACTATCCAGAGAGAAGCCACAGGCTAAAAGAGTTCAGTCTCATAAGACTGCTTCCACTTCAGACATCAGCTGCAAATAAGGCACCCAGGGTACCCATCGTTCTGCCTAGCCAGCTACAAATTTGAGGGTTTTCCTAATGGAGCCCTGTAGTTTCAATAATGAGTCATGGAACTCAGGGAAACACTTAGGTTTTGTTGTTGTTGTTTAGTTGCTAAGTCATGTTTATGCTTTGTGATCCCATGGACTTCAGCCCACCAGGCTCCTCTGTTTATGGAGTTTCCTAAGCAAGAATACTGGAATAGGTTGCCATTTCCTTCTCCAGGAGATATTCCTGACCCAGGGATCAAACCTGCATCTCCTGCATCAGCAGGTGAATTCTTTACCACTGAGTCACCTGTGAAGCCACTTACTTATGGTTACTTGCTTATTATAAAGACTATGTCTCAGGAACAACCAGGTAGAAGAGATGTGTGGGCAAGGTATGCAGAAAGAGGTGCAAAGATTTTACGTCTTCTCAGGACATGTCACCCTCTCAGCATCTCAATGTGTTCACCAACCTAGAAATCCTTTAAACCCATTGTTTAGAGGTTTTAATGGAGATTCCATTATGTGGGCATGATTGATTAAATCATTGGGCATTGACACTTTATTCATCTCTAGCTCCTCTCCCCTCCCTAGAAGCTGGGGCAGGTTGGGCTGAAAGTTGCAATTCTTTAATTTTGCCTTGGTCTTTCTGGTGATCAGTCCCCTCTCCTGAGCTATCTAGGCACCCCTTCCAAGGTGTTCTTATTACTAAGAGGACTCCAAGGGTTTTAGGAGCTTTATGCCAGGAACTGGGGGAAAGACAAATGCTTACTTTTCTTATTATACCATTGTTACCCTGGTGGCTTAATTAGTGAAAGGATTGGCAATGCACCCAGTACCATTTCCTGGAGGATTCCATGAACAGAGGAGCCTGGCGGGCTACTGTTCATAAGATTACAAAGAGTCAGACAAGGCTGAATGACTAAATTTCACTTTTCATGCCCAACTTACTCCCAGATCTTTCCTCTGCTCCTCTCTGGCATATGTTATCACCCTGAGGACCTGACTCCATGGGCTGCATCCCCTAGGCTCTCCAGCTGATTCCTACTGGGTGTACCAAAGGAAAACACTGGAAGGAGGTCAGAGGATGGGAAGGGAAACAGGTCAAGATACGTCATTCCCACTTTCTCAATGTGCAGTGTAAATGGTTTATTTAGTAAAGTCTCTGTAACTCTGAGTTTCTCACTGGCAGGATGAGCTCCATAGTTTTTCAGATTCCTGTACAGAAGAAAAATGCAGGGTCCCTGATTCCTAAAGCCAGAAAATAAGTGCTGCTAAAATATTAAGGTTTTCACTTTCTTTTATGGTCTCTCTCTTGACTTAGTATAATGCTTTCTGTTTTTGCTACTTAAAGTCATTCTAAATAAAAATAAAATGACAAAACAAATTTTGAAATTATTAGCAAAAATTTTAGCATTCCTTTTATGTTATGCAATGCCAATTTTGGACCCAAAGAGGCATTCAGCTCATACACAGAAATACCAAAATTACACAACTGATATTCTGTAGTCCATACATGCGTATGTGTTTTCTTCTTACCAGGACAGTGAAAACACTGCATAAAACTAAATCTTTTCTCTTTATTTAACACACACTCTACCAAACACCCTGTATCTTCAGCTTTCTGATGTTTAGAGGTTTTAATGGAGATTCCCTTATGTGGGCATGATTGATTAAATCATTGGGCATTGACACTCTATTCTTCTCTAGCTCCTCTCCCCTCCCTAGAAGCTGGGGCAGGTTGGGCTGAAAGTTGCAATTCTTTAATTTTGCCTTGGTCTTTCTGGTGATCAGTCCCCTCTCCTGAGCTATCTAGGCACCCCTTCCAAGGTGTTCTTATTACTAAGAGGACTCCAAGGGTTTTAGGAGCTTTATGCCAGGAACTGGGGGAAAGACAAATGCTTACTTTTCTTATTATACCATTGTTACCCTGGTGGCTTAATTAGTGAAAGGATTGGCAATGCACCCAGTACCATTTCCTGAGGATTCCATGAACAGAGGAGCCTGGCGGGCTACTGTTCATAAGATTACAAAGAGTCAGACAAGGCTGAATGACTAAATTTCACTTTTCATGCCCAACTTACTCCCAGATCTTTCCTCTGCTCCTCTCTGGCATATGTTATCACCCTGAGGACCTGACTCCATGGGCTGCATCCCCTAGGCTCTCCAGCTGATTCCTACTGGGTGTACCAAAGGAAAACACTGGAAGGAGGTCAGAGGATGGGAAGGGAAACAGGTCAAGATACGTCATTCCCACTTTCTCAATGTGTAGTGTAAATGGTTTATTTAGTAAAGTCTCTGTAACTCTGAGTTTCTCACTGGCAGGATGAGCTCCATAGTTTTTCAGATTCCTGTACAGAAGAAAAATGCAGGGTCCCTGATTCCTAAAGCCAGAAAATAAGTGCTGCTAAAATATTAAGCTTTTCACTTTCTTTTATGGTCTCTCTCTTGACTTAGTATAATGCTTTCTGTTTTTGCTACTTAAAGTCATTCTAAATAAAAATAAAATGACAAAACAAATTTTGAAATTATTAGCAAAAATTTTAGCATTCCTTTTATGTTATGCAATGCCAATTTTGGACCCAAAGAGGCATTCAGCTCATACACAGAAATACCAAAATTACACAACTGATATTCTGTAGTTCATACATGCGTATGTGTTTTCTTCTTACCAGGACAGTGAAAACACTGCATAAAACTAAATCTTTTCTCTTTATTTAACACACACTCTACCAAACACCCTGTATCTTCAGCTTTCTGATGAGTAAGAAAGTGTGCGTGGATCTGTTTTACTCTGTCTACCAAACCAAAACTTAATCTCTCCTAGAAACATCCTCACAGATCATAGACCCACTCAGAAACAATGTTTTGCCATCTGTGACCTAATCATTGCTTAGGTCAATTGAGTTGGCACATTCCCACACAGAGAAAATCATCTGGCCTGGATAGTATTTGTTGAGTGAATATATGTATATTATCAAGTTGGCACTGCTAATTGCTGTAAGCATTCTCTGCATCCCCCTGTTTTGGGAAGACTCAGGACTGATAGTTTCAGTTATTTTTAATTTGATTTCTAAAAGAAATTAAGGACTCAGCAAATAAAAACACCAAAGTCTAACCTAAAGTAAAAAAAGTAGTCTCTGCTGTTGCTGTTCAGTCACTCAATCATGTCCAACTCTCTGCAACCCCAGACAGCAGGATGCCAGGTTCTTCTGTCCTCCACTATCTCCCTGACGTTGCTCAAATTCATGTCCATTGAGTTGGTGATGTTATCTAAACATCTCATCCGCTGCGGCCCCTTCTTCTTTTGCCTTCCATCCTTCCCAGCATCAGGGTTTTTTCCAATGAGTTGGCTCTTATGAGATTCAAATAAAATTGGGGGTGATATTTTGGAAGTAATATGATTCTAGTCAACAGATTTACAAAGATCTTTTGCCTTTCTGCTACTTGTGAATGGTCTGAAGAGTAATCCATACGTCACCAGAGAGAGACGATCTAGTCAACTACATTATCCCCCAGGGTTTTCCAAAGGAAAGAAATATTCAACAAAGCTATATACCCACTGGTCTTCTTTTCCAACTTAGAAGTTGAAGAGTTAGTGCAACTGTACTTGTCTGTTGAAAAACGTTCTGAGTTATTCACTATAGCATAGTCTTGTTAATGGGAATAAATTGATAGGCTAATTAAATATGCAATTGCAACTTGGAGGATAGCCAGTGGGTAAAAAACTCAGGCATTAGCAGGCAACAGCTAATTAGTGTTGATTAGAACCATAAACATTTGTAAACTTTGGCTTTGATATGTAAAACACCAAATTATTTCCACTGTCCTGTGCTCACTTCTGTCTATAAACACCGACAGATATAGGACAATAGGTGTATTGGGCAATGTTGGTTAAATCATATGCTAATATTTACATCATGTTTTATCATTAACAATCTAAGAAATGAGATAAAATACTTATTTTCAAATTTTGTGCCAGTTTCTCCTAGTTCTAAGAGATTTTCTTTTTTATTATAATAACATATGCTTGTACAAATATTACAAAATAGAAACCAGCAAAAAGAAAATAATATACTAACAAATAGTAATATTAATATTATTACTCAAAGATAATTGCTTTATAATGGCATCCTTTCAGCCTTCATGTTGTATGCATTTTAAAAAGAGGATCATATTTCACAAGATGTTTTATAACCTGATTTTTCTCAACCAACTAATATAATATATTCTCTTCCTTTTCTTTTTCTTTTTTAGGCCACTTCTATTGGTCTTTCATTTATCTATTTTCATCCATCTTTGTTCTCTGGTCCATGTGGGCCTCCCATCACAGTGGCCTCTGTTGTCACAGAGCACTGGATCTTGGCGTGTGCGCTTCAGAGCTCCCGTTTGGTAGTTGGACACATTGGTCCAGCCGCTCTGCGGCACGTGGGATTTTCCCAGGCCAGGGATCAAACCGGTGCCCCTTGCACTGCAAGGAGGTGTCTTTACCCACTAGACCACCAGGGAAGCCCCCAACTAATATAAACACATCAGATTTTATCACATATTATTTTATTAGGTTTTTTTTAATGGCCACCCAGTAGTATGTGCAAGAGACTTGCACTGTTTTTTCAAGTCAGATTTTATAGCTAGATATTTTGCATGTTTTCATAATTTTCTATTATAAATAATTCTGCAGAAAAAAATGCAGGAGTACACTTCCTAACCTTGAGAGAAACAAAGGTTTTTGAAACCGGCCAAATATCTTGAATAGCCTCCTTTGCCTGTTAACCTGTTCAGCACAAGTTTTCTTTGACAGCTCTCTCAGTGGAGGATAGTGTTTCAATATTTGGATTATGTGGGAAGGAAAGTCACAATGGAGAGTGTGTCAGGAAAAAGTGAGGGCAGGAAGAGCAACAAGAAATGTAAATGATTTATCTACAGAAGAATGGGATGCCGACCTCCAAGGAATTTGCAGTAAGAAGAGGTCCTCATTGTCTCAGACTCTTGCAAGCAGGATGTCACAACAGAGCAGAAAGATACAAGAATGTGAACATAAGAGACAAAGACTGACGAACTGGAAAATGTAGGGCAAAGAGCAAAAGGCCATTGGGAAGAGGCAATGTGTCTTTCTTATCTGAGCTTTGCTACCACTGTTAACCTTCTCTGGGGTACCTGGAGTGTTGACAAGAAGCTTGGGAAGCTGACCCAACCATGGGGCAACTGACCCGCAGATCCACTAGGGCACCAACCAGCACAGGCAGAGAAAAGGAGATGGGATGAGCCATCCTGTATCCGAAATGAAACACTCATCAGTCAGGACTCCTCAACCACCAGAGTCTGCCACTAAGTAAACACTAGTAACTCAACCCAGAGAAGAGACACATGGACCTCTGTTTCTCTTAACTGCATACACACCTTATCAAGGTAAAGCCCCTTACCGTTCTATGCTATTTAAAGTGACCCAACACACCCCAAACACATACTGAAGTGTTTTGACTGGCCCTTATGTTTCCTCTTTGAGGATAATGCTCTTTTCTCAATCCTCATTATTTTTAATTGCCCCTTTCAGGATTATGAAACCCTTTTCATGGATTCCTCATTATTCATCTCAAAGTACAATCTGATTTGCTATGTTCAAATTTTTTTTTTACGAGCTTTGACTCCATTATTTGAAAGATCAAGTTCTCTGTCAAAAGCTGCTATGCTTACAATGCTCAAAGGATTGGAACACACAGTGGTTGCAGAGGGGCTTAAAGGTAAGCAGACCACTCACCAGCTAGCTCTGGGAAAGAAGGTGGGTACTGTCACTCATGGGGACTTGCAGGGCTCTATGGATTTGCAAACGAGTCAAACATTCCCTAATAGGTTAGTTCTGTGTATTTTCTGTCTTCCGCCCATAAGCTCTCTCAGTGGATAGTGTTTCAATATTTGGATTATGTGGGAAGGAAAGTCACAATGGAGAGTGTGTCAGGAAAAAGTGAGGGCAGGAAGAGCAACAAGAAATGTAAATGATTTATCTACAGAAGAATGGGATGCCGACCTCCAAGGAATTTGCAGTAAGAAGAGGTCCTCATTGTCTCAGACTCTTGCAAGCAGGATGTCACAACAGAGCAGAAAGATACAAGAATGTGAACATAAGAGACAAAGACTGACGAACTGGAAAATGTAGGGCAAAGAGCAAAAGGCCATTGGGAAGAGGCAATGTGTCTTTCTTATCTGAGCTTTGCTACCACTGTTAACCTTCTCTGGGGTACCTGGAGTGTTGACAAGAAGCTTGGGAAGCTGACCCAACCATGGGGCAACTGACCCGCAGATCCACTAGGGCACCAACCAGCACAGGCAGAGAAAAGGAGATGGGACGAGCCATCCTGTATCCGAAATGAAACACTCATCAGTCAGGACTCCTCAACCACCAGAGTCTGCCACTAAGTAAACACTAGTAACTCAACCCAGAGAAGAGACACATGGACCTCTGTTTCTCTTAACTGCATACACACCTTATCAAGGTAAAGCCCCTTACCGTTCTATGCTATTTAAAGTGACCCAACACACCCCAAACACATACTGAAGTGTTTTGACTGGCCCTTACGTTTCCTCTTTGAGGATAATGCTCTTTTCTCAATCCTCATTATTTTTAATTGCCCCTTTCAGGATTATGAAACCCTTTTCATGGATTCCTCATTATTCATCTCAAAGTACAATCTGATTTGCTATGTTCAAATTTTTTTTTTACGAGCTTTGACTCCATTATTTGAAAGATCAAGTTCTCTGTCAAAAGCTGCTATGCTTACAATGCTCAAAGGATTGGAACACACAGTGGTTGCAGAGGGGCTTAAAGGTAAGCAGACCACTCACCAGCTAGCTCTGGGAAAGAAGGTGGGTACTGTCACTCATGGGGACTTGCAGGGCTCTATGGATTTGCAAACGAGTCAAACATTCCCTAATAGGTTAGTTCTGTGTATTTTCTGTCTTCCTGCCCATAGGCATTCCTAACCTCATAAACTTCAAGATAGAGAAGGACATGTAGAGACAAGGCTGGATGGAGACAGACAGAGAGAATGGTGGGGAAATTCACTATGTGCAGCCTGGGGAGTCTTTAGGGGTAAAAGAGAGACAATCATAGAGAGACTGAGGGCCAAACACACCAGTGGCTATCAACTAAGAGGCATACTGTTCCCCTCCTCTACAAGGAATTTTGGGCAATGCCTGGAGATATCTTGGTTGTCATTACCGCATTTGAGGAAGGGTAGACAGAAGCCATACTGGCATCTGAGGAGTAGAGGCTAGGACACTGCTAATTTTTCCTCTTTCATGGCCAAAGCCAATGCTTTCCAGCACTCTGCTGTGAGGGAAAAGCAGGAGAAAACAGGGAGCAGAAATGTACTTTTTAATACAAAGACTATGAGTTTGACGAGGCTGCTGCATGTGAAATCACGGTAAGAAATCTTATATACCAGCAACAACCAAAAGTAACCTTTGAAACAGCAAAGTTATAAACATCCAAGAAACATTCTAAAGAGTCCATGATTTTTAGGTAAAATTATAAATTAATTGCTATTGACTAATTTGGTAGAAAAACTAAATAGATGGAGAGACAGAACTTTGCCACTGGACAGGAAGACACTCATTGACAGAGAATGTTAGCTGTCTCTGAATTAATCAAAATGTGATGCAATTTCAAGACAAGTCTCAACAGGGCTTTTGTTGTAATTTGGTAAACTGATTATAGGCATTATTCATCTCAAAGTACAATCTGATTTGCTATGTTCAAATTTTTTTTTTCCGAGCTTTGACTCCCTTATTTGACAGATCAAACTCCCTGTCAAAAGCTGCTATGCTTACAAAGCTCAAAGGATTGGAACACACAGTGGTTGCAGAGGGGCTTAAAGGTAAGCAGACCACTCACCAGCTAGCTCTGGGAAAGAAGGTGGGTACTGTCACTCATGGGGACTTGCAGGGCTCTATGGATTTGCAAACGAGTCAAACATTCCCTAATAGGTTAGTTCTGTGTATTTTCTGTCTTCCTGCCCATAGGCATTCCTAACCTCATAAACTTCAAGATAGAGAAGGACATGTAGAGACAAGGCTGGATGGAGACAGACAGAGAGAATGGTGGGGAAATTCACTATGTGCAGCCTGGGGAGTCTTTAGGGGTAAAAGAGAGACAATCATAGAGAGACTGAGGGCCACACACACCAGTGGCTATCAACTAAGAGGCATACTGTTCCCCTCCTCTACAAGGAATTTTGGGCAATGCCTGGAGATATCTTGGTTGTCATTACCGCATTTGAGGAAGGGTAGACAGAAGCCATACTGGCATCTGAGGAGTAGAGGCTAGGACACTGCTAATTTTTCCTCTTTCATGGCCAAAGCCAATGCTTTCCAGCACTCTGCTGTGAGGGAAAAGCAGGAGAAAACAGGGAGCAGAAATGTACTTTTTAATACAAAGACTATGAGTTTGACGAGGCTGCTGCATGTGAAATCACGGTAAGAAATCTTATATACCAGCAACAACCAAAAGTAACCTTTGAAACAGCAAAGTTATAAACATCCAAGAAACATTCTAAAGAGTCCATGATTTTTAGGTAAAATTATAAATTAATTGCTATTGACTAATTTGGTAGAAAAACTAAATAGATGGAGAGACAGAACTTTGCCACTGGACAGGAAGACACTCATTGACAGAGAATGTTAGCTGTCTCTGAATTAATCAAAATGTGATGCAATTTCAAGACAAGTCTCAACAGGGCTTTTGTTGTAATTTGATAAACTGATTATAGGATTTACATAGGATAAATTACCAAAGCAGATAAGACAATGCAGAAAACGACCAAGAAAGTGAAGTAATTTTTTTTCCTGAGCATGTATCCAGTTACGGGAATTAAGAGTGACAGTACTGGCTTAGGAAGAGATCAGAAGAATAGAAAACAGAGCTCAAATAACATATTCTCAGGTAGTGCAGTGGTAAAGAACCTGCCTGCAATGCAGGAGAACATAAGAGATGTAAGTTCAATGCCTAGTATGGAAAGATTCAGGAAATGGCAACCCATCTAGTATTCTCACCCAGAAAATTGCATGGACAGAGGTATCTGGAGGGCTACCATCCCTGGGGTCACAAAAAAGTAGACACGACTGAGCAACTGAGCACCCACATATCTGAATTGTAAGTGCAACAAGCAGTACTTAGACAATTAGCTATAATTCAAAAAAAACCACTTATTAAAAATTGAACAAACACACAAAGGGAAGTTGAAGACCAAGGTGCGAAAAACAAAATTTTCAATACTTTAGAAATAAATATTCAAATATGTATATTTATGACTTGGGCTCAAAGAGTTTTAAAATAAAACTTAATGAAACAAATCATAATAAATTATGATTATTTGACTGCTAAGATATAATCATCACCAAAAGACATTTAAAATCTGAAAATAGACTGTCAATTGGAGGAATATATTTGCATGTAAATAAAAAAGCATAAGAGAATTAGCATGCAAAATTTTAAATCCTTCTAAATCTCAATAAGAAAAATAAGTACAACTGAAAAATGGATAAAAGATATATATAAGAAATTCAAAAAGAAGGAAATATTAATGAATAATGAACATGTAAAAGATGGTTTAAACAGTGTAATCAGAGAAATGCAAAGTAAGACTGAAATGAGACAATATTTTATGGGGCTTCCCAGGAGGCTCCATAGTAAATGGAGCTCTGTCTGCCAATGAGGAGACACAGATTTGATCCCTGGGTTGGGAAGATCCCTGAGAGAAGGAAATGGCAACGCATTCCAGTATTCTTGCCTGGAAAATTCCATGGACAGAGGAGCCTAGCAGTCTGCAAGCCATGGGGTTGCAAGAAGTTGGATGTAACTGAGCGCACACACACACAATCAGAGAAATGAAGAGATCAGTTTATCAATGACTATTAATGCCAATGGTGTGAATACCCACAACTCAGCATTTATCCTTTGACTTTTAGTCTTGCATACAGTGGCATGTTCAAAAATGTTTACAGCAACACTTGCATAATAGGAAAGATCAGAAGAAATGAAAGTTTTATCAAGAAGAGGATAAAGCAGGAGTAGTGCTACAATGGATTATTATATAGAAGTTAAAAATAAACATGCCAGACTTACATGTGCCAAGAGTACATCTTTCCTAATGTCGGTGAAAAGAACAAGTTGCTGAATAATATGTAAATGCTATGCCACAGATTTATTTTAAAATATGCAAGCCCGGGACTTCCCTGTGGTCCAACAGCTATGATTCTGAGCTCCCAGTGCAGGGGGCTGGATCTGATGGCCGGTCATGAACTAGATCCCACATGCCACAACTAAGAGTTCACATGTCACAATGATACATTCTGCATGATGCAACTAAGACCCAACTCAGCCAAATAAAAATTTGCGAACTAAAAAATTGCAAACGTAACTTATTTATTACTGAGGAAATTTACTCATCAGAAGCTGAAGTCAAATAGCAAATAAAAATACAAAACATTGGTTAACTCTTGATGCGGTGGGAGGGAAAGATAAGTGAATAGTGAAAAGACAGGTTTCAACTGATGGGTAATAAGTTACTTTTTAAGTCACGTAGATGTATAGGGGTTAATAAAGCATTTGAATTATAAACAATTACAACTTTTAAAGTGTAAACAACCACCCCTTTCCCTTGTCCAGTGAATCACAAGTGTGTAGGGTCATTGATGTGTGTTGTGGATGCCAGAGAGAGAACTGCACTCAGAACAAAACTCTGAATTATATTTCCTTTGCTTTTAGGAAAACTAACTGTCTCAGGCAGTAGACATTTCTTGACTTTATAGCCTCTTCAGTGGGTGAAGTTGGCTGACCGTGTGGATTCCTTGTACCCTCTCACTCCTAGCTTGGATCTTGTCCCAAGATCAAACCCTGAGACATGAGGTCACTAGCTGTCCTTTGCTTCTTTAGAGCACAACATCTAGTGTATTTCCAAGGACTATGTCCTGCCAAACACTATTGGACCTCTCTATATATTAACAAAATATCTTCTTGTATCTCAAAATGAATAAAAATGACTAAAAGCTCTAAATTTAAAAATCGTGATCCATGTAAAACCCTGCACTTCCTAATCTGTTTGGGTATCATTGGCAATGTTCTTAAGTCTGCCCAGCAGGGGATATGATGGACACATGGGCCCAGGAGCCAACTGTAGGCTGATCATTCCAATTGCACAACAGTGAAGGACTTTGAAACATAGTAGTTTATCTTCTTTTTTTTTTCATTAGTTTTTAATTTTAAACATGATTGTATTACATATTACTTAGGTTGATTACTGAGTATTTGTTTTTGCTGTTTAGTTGCTCAGTCATATCTGATCCCATGGACTATAGCCTGCCAGGCTCCTCTGTCCATGGGAACTCCCAGGCAAGAATACTGGAACGGGTAGTCATTTCCTTCTCCACTGAGTATCTGGTGCCCCTTAAATTTTGTACTCCAGAGTGAGTGACCCACTTGACTCACCATAATGCTGGATTTATTGAAGGCCCTCAGTTTGTTTGTTTGTTCTCACAGAAGACAGTCTCTAGCAGCATCTGAAAAGTCAAGTACTGATTACTGTCTGAGTCTAATGGCTAAAGTCACCTTTCTTGTCAGTGTTTTGGGCTCTATTTGTAAAGGGCATATCAAAGCATATAATTGAGTAGATGCAAAATTCAAACAAATCAAATTCAGTTAAAGTAGCATTTATAGAGTGTCTTCCATGTACAAAACACAGGAATAGGATCTTTGTACAGCAGGGAGAAGACACAGGTTATACTAAGACACGACAGCACTGTCACAAAGATTCCCCCTTCACTGCAAACACTCAAGTACTCATATTATGGTGAAGAACATAAGTTATAAATATACAGGAAAACAAATCCTATATGTTTATGATCTCTTACTCTGCCTTCCAGTTAGGGTTGTCTGTGTTTGAAAGTCTATTTATTCACTCCAGAGATCATACATAACTTGTAGGATATAAAAAAGAGCAAAGTAAAAAAAGTTACTCCAGAAATATTTGTGGAGCACTCAGTACTTTCTAGGAGTAGTCCTGAATATAGCACACAGTAATGAAGACTATATAGGTCTTAGTCAAGTAAGGGATACTGATCAACCAGCATGAAATACAGTATGTGTCACCTGGCAAGTGCTTTGATGGAGGACAAAGCAGACCCAAGAGCCTGGAGTGGCACTTGACCTAGACTTGTGTTCAGGCATTAAGGAATGTGTCCTACTGAAAGATGAGGTTCAAAACCAAAAAAATAGATAGGAGGTAATCACTGGGATGGGTGCCGGGCAGGAAGCTGCATGAAAAAGGACAATTAATAAATGCCAGTGCCAAGATGGTAGAATGTTAGAATAATTTCACAAAGATATGAAAGCAATCATCACGAAAAAGCTTCCGGAAGTAATTACTAGCATATTTTTGTTGTTGTTCAGTCGCAAAGTTGTGTCCTACTCTGTGAACCTGTGGACTGTAGCCTGCCAGGCTCCTCTGTATGTGGGATTTTCCAGGCAAGAATACTGGAGTGGGTTGCCATTTCCTCTTCCAAGGGATCTTGGAAGAGTTGAACCCACATCTCCTGCATCTCCTAGATTGGCATGCAGATTCTTTTACTCCTGAGCCTCCTGAGAAGCCCCCTCTGGTGGAAGTACTCCCTTCTGGTCTTCCATCACTTCTGACTTGTCACCATAATGTTTACTTCATAAAGAGCTCTCTCTTCTCTCTCTCTTCTTTATCTCACATAATTAACAAATTATCACTGGCTAGTGTGGAAATTCACTCCTCTGGTACTGTTCTGTGTATTTTGCTATGTAAGATTCTCAGGTTATCCACCTTTCTCTCCTCTCCAAGGAAAGAAAAAGCTATTATCTTTGCCATTGACCTTCCAGTTTGAAATAGAGCTTGGGAGCGTATATTATTCTTTTTTGCTAGAAAGACATCTCCTTTGTGGCAAGTATAGAGTCCTAAATGCTGGAATTCCAGGTTTGGTGTCTGAAGGAGTACCTGATTTCCCAAAGGAAATCCTTAAAATATTTTCTCTCTCCTGCATTCTCTGGGCTAATAGAACAGAAACTATCATGTCAGAACACCAACTGCTCCAAGGAACTTCACTGCTTCAACCGTGAACGTTGTTTTAGGTCACTTACATTAGTAAGGTTAATAAGTTCCAGGCTGGACATTCTGAGCTGCCGAATCTATACTAATCATAATTCATGAGAAATTCAAAGTCCACACAGGAGGGTACACACTGTATGTCAGCTCCTTCACAGAAGGTTACAACACAATGATAATACTAATGATGATGACTGTGATGAGCATAGTAACAATCTCTTAGATTGTCCATTATATTTCTTCAAATGACTTCGCATGCATTATCTCATTTATAGTGCAACACCCATCACCTTTAATACTAGGTTTCATTTCAGGAGAGAAATAGTCAACAAGCTGCAAAAAATTACAAATTTCAAATTCACCTAATACTTAGTTCCTGAGCTCATTTGGGATAAAGAAATTGATTACAGTCCACAGGCAAGTGATGTCACTTATGATGAACCCTTAAAGAACATACTGAATACTTAGCTTACTGAGACACTCATTAGGTTATATGCTTAAAATCAACAGTGTCCTCAATTGCTTGCTCAGTGTCAACTGCCTTTTTCAGTATTTGAACATTTTCACATTGTTTACTCCCTACTTTTCAAGCTGCATCTTCCATTCTTCCTATCTGTTTATTCTTACAGTCAACTCTAGCCAGAGTGCCAGTTCTTTGAGCTGTTTCTCCTTCCTTTGAAGTCAATTTCTCTTGACTAGAATGCCAGACTGTATCTATCTGCACCTATAGATAGATCTATATATATGTACATACATCATCTTCCAGATACATAGATACATATTCATTTATATCATCTTATAGCCATCTCAGGATTCCTCCCCTGCATTTCCACACTACACATGATTGTTGCCTTACCTAGTCACTCTTCCTTATTTTTAATTCATTGCCTAAACTCAGAATGACTGCCACAAGTACACTTGAAGGTCAGCTATTTTGAGAAGATTCAAGAATTACTTTCAGAGCAGTCTCAAATCTTCAGTATCAGGTTTCTGCAAACATTAGCAGATGCTGTTGACTTCATAGTCTATGAGCCAAAAGTCTTCATAGTTTTTAAATAGAAACTCATATATACATACACACACACATACACACGCAAATACCCTTAAATCACGTTCCTGTTACATCAAACTTTTCTAATGTTTCATCTCTGGTCTCCAGGCCCTCAGATGACCTTTCTGATCTATGTATTCTTTGCTTTGACAAAAGTTTCTTCAGGTTTGCATATAAACCAAAAAGCAAAAAGAGGACAGGAAGAAGCAAATTTGCCATGAGTTACCAGGTAGGAATCTGGTTAGACTTTGAGGACTATACAGTCTCCATCACAGCTATTCAACTCTGCCTCCTAGCCTGGGAGCAGTCACAGACAACATGAAAATCAATGAATGTGGCTGCATGCCAACAAAACTTTATTGATGGACAATAAAATTTGAATTGCACAAAGTTTCCCTGTGTCAGAAATATCAGTTTTTTCAGCTCTTCATAAATTGTAAAATTCATTAAAGCATAGGCAGCAGGATTATCTGGGTCATGAGTTATATTCTGCCAATCCATGTTAAAATCACACGTTTGAGTTCTTTTATATTGTTATTGTTCAGTCGCAAATTCAGGTCTGACTCTCTGTGACCCCACGGACTGCAGCATGCCAGGTTCTTCTGTCCTCCACTGTCTCTGGAAGTATGCTCAAACTCATGTCCATTGAGAGCTGGTGATGCCATCCAACCATCTCATCCTCTGTCTCCCCCTTCTCCTTCTGCTTTCAGTCTTTCCCACCATCAGAGTCTTTTTCCAGTGAATCAGTTCTTCACATCAGGAAGCCAAAGTACTGGAACTTGGGCTTACCATCAGTCCTTTCAATGAATATTCAGGGAAGATTTCCTTTGACTGGTTTAATCTCCTTGAATCCAAGGAACTCTCAAGAATCTTTCCAACACCACAATTTGAAAGCATTACAGTGTTCAGCCTTCTTTATTGTCCAAGTCTTACATCCATACATGACTACTATATGCAGAAGCAATAATAATTTAGAAAAGTGCAGTGTTTTGGACTGTGTTTGGCCCTCCCAAAACTCATGTGTCAACACTCTTCCTTCCCAATATGATAATATTTATAGCCAGAACTTTAGGGAGGTGATTGGATCACTCATCTACAATTATCAAATTGAGATCACTTTTGAATTATCTATACATTACTGTTCAGTCGCTTCAGTCATGTTCAACTCTTTGCGACCCTTGGAATATAGCCTGCCAGGCAATTCTGTCCATAGGATTCTCCAGGCAAGAATATTGAAGTGGTCTACCATGCCCTCCTTCAGGGGATCTTTCGGACCCAAGGACCAAACCCAAATCTCCTGTGGCTCCTAAATTTTAGGCAGATTCTTTACCGCTGAGCCACCCAGGAAGCTTTATTATCTATATTCCCACTAAATTGACCTCACAACTACTTATTTTAAAGCAAATCCCAGACATCACATAATTCTATTCATAAATATTTCAGTACATGTCTCTTTAGTAAGATAAGGACTCTTACTAAAGACAGCTACAATACCAACACCAATCACACACAAAATTAACAGTAATTTTCTAATACCACAAAATATTCAGGCATTGTTGAAACTTTTCTAATAGTCAAATATGCAAGTATTTTTCTAATCAACATTGAAACAAGGCTCACAAATAACATATTGATATATCTTAGAATTCTCTTAAAATCAAGCATTTCTCATTCATTTTCCCCCTTGAAATTAATTCCTTGATAAAATTTAGGTTGTCTATACAGCAGAATTCTTGCACTCAAGATTGTGCTATTGGCCTGTACATCATGTCACTGAATATATGTTTCTGTTTAGAGGCTTAATTTGCTTGGGAAATTTATGGTGCTAGATGGACTAAATTTCTGTCTCCCCTTCTCCTTCTGCTTTCAGTCTTTCCCACCATCAGAGTCTTTTTCCAGTGAATCAGTTCTTCACATCAGGAAGTCAAAGTACTGGAACTTGGGCTTACCATCAGTCCTTTCAATGAATATTCAGGGAAGATTTCCTTTGACTGGTTTAATCTCCTTGAATCCAAGGAACTCTCAAGAATCTTTCCAACACCACAATTTGAAAGCATTACAGTGTTCAGCCTTCTTTATTGTCCAAGTCTTACATCCATACATGACTACTATATGCAGAAGCAATAATAATTTAGAAAAGTGCAGTGTTTTGGACTGTGTTTGGCCCTCCCAAAACTCATGTGTCAACACTCTTCCTTCCCAATATGATAATATTTATAGCCAGAACTTTAGGGAGGTGATTGGATCACTCATCTACAATTATCAAATTGAGATCACTTTTGAATTATCTATACATTACTGTTCAGTCGCTTCAGTCATGTTCAACTCTTTGCGACCCTTGGAATATAGCCTGCCAGGCTATTCTGTCCATAGGATTCTCCAGGCAAGAATATTGAAGTGGTCTACCATGCCCTCCTTCAGGGGATCTTTCGGACCCAAGGACCAAACCCAAATCTCCTGTGGCTCCTAAATTTTAGGCAGATTCTTTACCGCTGAGCCACCCAGGAAGCTTTATTATCTATATTCCCACTAAATTGACCTCACAACTACTTATTTTAAAGCAAATCCCAGACATCACATAATTCTATTCATAAATATTTCAGTACATGTCTCTTTAGTAAGATAAGGACTCTTACTAAAGACAGCTACAATACCAACACCAATCACACACAAAATTAACAGTAATTTTCTAATACCACAAAATATTCAGGCATTGTTGAAACTTTTCTAATAGTCAAATACGCAAGTATTTTTCTAATCAACATTGAAACAAGGCTCACAAATAACATATTGATATATCTTAGAATTCTCTTAAAATCAAGCATTTCTCATTCATTTTCCCCCTTGAAATTAATTCCTTGATAAAATTTAGGTTGTCTATACAGCAGAATTCTTGCACTCAAGATTGTGCTATTGGCCTGTACATCATGTCACTGAATATATGTTTCTGTTTAGAGGCTTAATTTGCTTTGGGAAAATAATCTATCGGTGCTATTGTATACTTCTACTGGGATGCACTTAATTAATAGTGCTATCTTGTTTTAATATATTAGTGACTGTTCATGATCATTGCCTATATTTATGATTTTGTTAAGGACATATAAAATGTTAATTCATTTTCCCAGGTAGTGCTACTAGTAAAGAACCCACTTGTCAATGCATAAGAGAATTATGCATAAGAGACATAAGAGAATTAGGTTCAATCCCTGGGTCAAGAAGGAGGAAGGTATGGTCTCACACTCCAATATTCTTGCCTAGAGAATCCCATGGACAGAGGATCTCGGCAGGCTATGATCCATAGGGTTGCAAAGAGTCAGACAGGACTGAAGTGACTCAGCCCTTAAAATCTCACATTAATTCTGTAGTTGCTTCCTCTTCCTTCATTAGATGGATATGTCTACAGAGAGAGGCATCAATCAATGCTTGGGTTACTCTGAGATGTTATTTGAACAGAAAAGACAGTTTAAATATTTGATTTTCCCTTTATTTACCTATCTTTAGAATAATAAATTGGCTCCCTAATATTCTCTAAAACAAGTGAATTTTAAAATACCATTATCAATTCATGGGCTTTTCATATATGCACTATATTTCAATTTATTGCATTTATTATTCATTTTGGCACAGAGGCCATTATACCTGTGGCCTCTTAAGCTAACTTGCAAATATAAGCAAATACAAAGCAACTTTGTTGAGATATAATTCACATATCATGTCCGTCACAAGAATCAAAAATTATGACTTTTAAAAACCAATAATTCTATTCATAAATATTTCAGTACACAGTAAGATAAGGACTCTTACTAAAGACAGCTACAATACAACACCAATCACACACAAAATTAACAGTAATTTTCTAATACCACAAAATATTCAGGCATTGTTGAAACTTTTCTAATAGTCAAATACGCAAGTATTTTTCTAATCAACATTGAAACAAGGCTCACAAATAACATATTGATATATCTTAGAATTCTCTTAAAATCAAGCATTTCTCATTCATTTTCCCCCTTGAAATTAATTCCTTGATAAAATTTAGGTTGTCTATACAGCAGAATTCTTGCACTCAAGATTGTGCTATTGGCCTGTACATCATGTCACTGAATATATGTTTCTGTTTAGAGGCTTAATTTGCTTTGGGAAAATAATCTATCGGTGCTATTGTATACTTCTACTGGGATGCACTTAATTAATAGTGCTATCTTGTTTTAATATATTAGTGACTGTTCATGATCATTGCCTATATTTATGATTTTGTTAAGGACATATAAAATGTTAATTCATTTTCCCAGGTAGTGCTACTAGTAAAGAACCCACTTGTCAATGCATAAGAGAATTATGCATAAGAGACATAAGAGAATTAGGTTCAATCCCTGGGTCAAGAAGGAGGAAGGTATGGTCTCACACTCCAATATTCTTGCCTAGAGAATCCCATGGACAGAGGATCTCGGCAGGCTATGATCCATAGGGTTGCAAAGAGTCAGACAGGACTGAAGTGACTCAGCCCTTAAAATCTCACATTAATTCTGTAGTTGCTTCCTCTTCCTTCATTAGATGGATATGTCTACAGAGAGAGGCATCAATCAATGCTTGGGTTACTCTGAGATGTTATTTGAACAGAAAAGACAGTTTAAATATTTGATTTTCCCTTTATTTACCTATCTTTAGAATAATAAATTGGCTCCCTAATATTCTCTAAAACAAGTGAATTTTAAAATACCATTATCAATTCATGGGCTTTTCATATATGCACTATATTTCAATTTATTGCATTTATTATTAATTTTGGCAAGAGGCCATTATACCTGTGGCCTCTTAAGCTAACTTGCAAATACAAGCAAATACAAAGCAACTTTGTTGAGATATAATTCACATATCATGTCCGTCACAAGAAGTACAGTTAAATGTATAGTAGTGTATTTACAGACTTGTGCAACCACCATCACTATTTACTTTTAAAACACTGTTGTTACTCCAAAGAGAAACTCCACACCAGCTAGCACTCTTGTTTCATTCTCCCTTCCCCCAGTCCTATATATTAATCTACTCTCTAGCTCTAAAACATTGCATATCATAGGGCTTCCCTGGTGGTCCAGTGGGTAATGACACCGCCGTGCAGTGTAAGGGACAGCAATTCAATCCCTGGCTCGGGAAGATCCCATGTGCTGCAGAGCAGATGGACTGGTGTGTCCAATGATGAGTCAGTGCTCTGGAGCACACGTGCCCAGAGCTGGCGGCCTGTGGCGAGGGAGGCCACTGCGGTGGGAGGCCCACACGGGCCAAAGAAGAGAGATCGATGAAAATAAATAAATGAAAAATAAAGAAACAAATAAAAGCAATAAAAGAGGCCAAAATAAATTTTTAAATTTTAAAAAATATAAAAAAAAATTTAAACAAAGATTGCATATCATAGAAAGTACATATACATAAATCAAATACTATGTGGCTGTCTATAACTGGCTTCCTTCACTCAATATATGGTTATTGAAGTTCATCTACACTCAGCATGTATCAGTATTTCGTTCTTTTTTCCTCATGAGAAATGCTACACTCCATTCTTTTTTGTTTCCAATTGATACTCTAATGTATGGCTACAACATATTTTATTCACCTAGTCACTGGTTGATGGAGGTTTGGGCTATTTCTGGTTGTGGCTATTATGAATAATGTTGCTATATGTAGTTTCGTGTATATACTTTATGTTAATATATATTTTATTTCTCTTGGGTACATACATGAGGATGGAATTGCTAAGTACTATCAGACTGTTTCTCAAAATGACTGCAACATTTTCCATTCCTATTAGCTACAGACAAGCCTTCCAATTTCTCATCATCCTTACCAACACTTGTGATTATCTCTCTTTTCAATTACAGCTATCCTACCTGGGCATGAAGTGGAATTTGTGACTTGGTGGTTATAAAGATCATATTTCTTTGGTTATCAAATATTTACTGGTTACATTTGAGATATCAGACTTGTGCAACCACCATCACTATTTACTTTTAAAACACTGTTGTTACTCCAAAGAGAAACTCCACACCAGCTAGCACTCTTGTTTCATTCTCCCTTCCCCCAGTCCTATATATTAATCTACTCTCTAGCTCTAAAACATTGCATATCATAGGGCTTCCCTGGTGGTCCAGTGGGTAATGACACCGCCGTGCAGTGTAAGGGACAGCAATTCAATCCCTGGCTCGGGAAGATCCCATGTGCTGCAGAGCAGATGGACTGGTGTGTCCAATGATGAGCCAGTGCTCTGGAGCACACGTGCCCAGAGCTGGCGGCCTGTGGCGAGGGAGGCCACTGCGGTGGGAGGCCCACACAGGCCAAAGAAGAGAGATCGATGAAAATAAATAAATGAAAAATAAAGAAACAAATAAAAGCAATAAAAGAGGCCAAAATAAATTTTTAAATTTTAAAAAATTTAAAAAAAAATTTAAACAAAGATTGCATATCATAGAAAGTACATATACATAAATCAAATACTATGTGGCTGTCTATGACTGGCTTCCTTCACTCAATATATGGTTATTGAAGTTCATCTACACTCAGCATGTATCAGTATTTCGTTCTTTTTTCCTCATGAGAAATGCTACACTCCATTCTTTTTTGTTTCCAATTGATACTCTAATGTATGGCTACAACATATTTTATTCACCTAGTCACTGGTTGATGGAGGTTTGGGCTATTTCTGGTTGTGGCTATTATGAATAATGTTGCTATATGTAGTTTCGTGTATATACTTTATGTTAATATATATTTTATTTCTCTTGGGTACATACATGAGGATGGAATTGCTAAGTACTATCAGACTGTTTCTCAAAATGACTGCAACATTTTCCATTCCTATTAGCTACAGACAAGCCTTCCAATTTCTCATCATCCTTACCAACACTTGTGATTATCTCTCTTTTCAATTACAGCTATCCTACCTGGGCATGAAGTGGAATTTGTGACTTGGTGGTTATAAAGATCATATTTCTTTGGTTATCAAATATTTACTGGTTACATTTGAGATATCAGACTTTGCCTAAGGACTACACATTCTTTGCAAGCTAGAAATATGAGACCTTTTTCCAGTTCCTGCTGCATCGTCAAAGTTCTTGGTATTTTTAGGTTGTAATAAAAGAGAAATAAAAATCATCTTTGTTTTAAACCATATTTTGATTACTTTGCAATCTTGGAAATTTTTTATACTTCAATATATATGTATCCATCTAACAAGGCATTAACTATAGCAATTCTTATAATTTAAATACACTTATATCAGGTAGTAAAGATACAATATTAAAAAGTTCAGTTAGCTCTGAGGTTTTATAGACCATGGATTAATGGTATCAGGGGCTTCCCAAAGCTAAGTAATTTGCTTAAGGTAGTTAAACAAGAATAGGGTTGTCAGGATTACCTTTAAAGGATTAAAGATGCCAAGGTGACAGGTCAATATGATTACACAACCAACACACCCTGAATGCATTGTTAGGGTGAGGTCTTGGTTCTGCTCTGCACTCACAGTTTTGGGAACAGGAAGTAGGCAGTTAAGAAACAAGAGTATCTAGCCGAAGGCCAACACTTGAGATACAGCTAGCACTTCTACTTACGAATCTTTATGTGAAAGGCACTAGTGCTCTTGGCTAACTTCTGTATCAATTATTTTGAGTCAGAGCCTATACCATATATTTTGCTTACAGTGCGTCATGTCATTGTCACCACCACCAGGTAGGCACTGCTCCCATTTAACAGATTTAAAGACTACTGAGTCTTAGAGCAGTCATGTGATTTTCCTAAGATCACACAACCAATAAGAGGTAGAAAATTAGTCTATTTTTTGGGAATAATGTTGCTATATGTAGTTTCGTGTATATACTTTAGGTTGATATATATTTTATTTCTCTTGGGTACATACATGAGGATGGAATTGCTAAGTACTATCAGACTGTTTCTCAAAATGACTGCAACATTTTCCATTCCTATTAGCTACAGACAAGCCTTCCAATTTCTCATCATCCTTACCAACACTTGTGATTATCTCTCTTTTCAATTACAGCTATCCTACCTGGGCATGAAGTGGAATTTGTGACTTGGTGGTTATAAAGATCATATTTCTTTGGTTATCAAATATTTACTGGTTACATTTGAGATATCAGACTTTGCCTAAGGACTACACATTCTTTGCAAGCTAGAAATATGAGACCTTTTTCCAGTTCCTGCTGCATCATCAAAGTTCTTGGTATTTTTAGGTTGTAATAAAAGAGAAATAAAAATCATCTTTGTTTTAAACCATATTTTGATTACTTTGCAATCTTGGAAATTTTTTATACTTCAATATATATGTATCCATCTAACAAGGCATTAACTATAGCAATTCTTATAATTTAAATACACTTATATCAGGTAGTAAAGATACAATATTAAAAAGTTCAGTTAGCTCTGAGGTTTTATAGACCATGGATTAATGGTATCAGGGGCTTCCCAAAGCTAAGTAATTTGCTTAAGGTAGTTAAACAAGAATAGGGTTGTCAGGATTACCTTTAAAGGATTAAAGATGCCAAGGTGACAGGTCAATATGATTACACAACCAACACACCCTGAATGCATTGTTAGGGTGAGGTCTTGGTTCTGCTCTGCACTCACAGTTTTGGGAACAGGAAGTAGGCAGTTAAGAAACAAGAGTATCTAGCCGAAGGCCAACACTTGAGATACAGCTAGCACTTCTACTTACGAATCTTTATGTGAAAGGCACTAGTGCTCTTGGCTAACTTCTGTATCAATTATTTTGAGTCAGAGCCTATACCATATATTTTGCTTACAGTGCGTCATGTCATTGTCACCACCACCAGGTAGGCACTGCTCCCATTTAACAGATTTAAAGACTACTGAGTCTTAGAGCAGTCATGTGATTTTCCTAAGATCACACAACCAATAAGAGGTAGAACCAGAGTTAAAGTCTAGATCTAGCCTCCCTTGGGGGCTTCCTAGGTTGCACAGTGGTAAAGAATATGCCTACCCATGTAGAACATGCAGGCTCGATCCCCGAGTCAGGAAGATCCCCTGGAGGAGGAAATGGCAACCCATTCCAGTATTCTTGCCTGGAGAATCCCATGGACAGAGGAGCCTGGAAGGATACAGTCCATGGGGTTATAAAGAATAAGACTCAACTGAGCATGAGCGTCAGCCTTCCTCAAGCTTGACCCTCTCTCTCTGTGGTCACCTACTGAACCCAGATGGGAGTCTAGAGCCGTGGACACAGTAATGTGACAGAGTTCTTGCTCATTCCTAAACTATCTCACTTATATGAGAATGAATACAAACTTGGGAGCATTGAGTGTAAAAAATAAAGTCTACTCAATGTCTAGAACTGATTTTCCATCATGTTTTTCCACTGAGAATTAGCACTACATCAAGAACTCTACATAGGTGAATTTCGATAAATCTTTGCCACTAGAGACGTGCTATAGTATGTCCATGTTAGAGATGAGTAAATGGAAGCTCAAAGGTAGAGTGAAAACCACAATTCCTGCAGGTACTATATTAAGTTGTATCACTATTACTTGGATAGATACATAGTTTTGTTTGACTCTAACCTTTCTAATGCACACATAAGTTAAATTCTCACCAAAAATGGAAATGTATACAAGTATGATGACACATAGTTTTTGTGGGTTAAGAGGGAAAGGAGGGTTAATAACTTCCTCGCTGTCAGATATCTTAGAAAGCTTAAATGATACAGTCTAAGCAATTAATATATCAGCTAACCAGGTCACCTGATCCTGAAATAAATGTTCACTATGAGTGGATACCATTGCAATTATTCATTCATACATCAACAAATACTCATTGAATACCTATAGTTAAGTGAACTATAATTCACAGCGTTGGTATATTAAACCCATGTGGATAAATGAAAACTTGTATTTTGATTTCCTTCTCGCACACCTTAGCAGAGAAGGTTGGACTAAAAAGCATTCTTATATTTTATCAAATAAAAGAATGAACGAGGGCTTCCTCTGGTGGTCCAGTGGGTAAGGACACCGCCTTGCAGTGCAAGGGGCGCCGGTTTGATCCCTGGCCTGGGAAGATCCCACGTGCCGCGGAGCGGCTGGACCGATGTGTCCAATTACCGAGCCGGAGCTCTGGTGTGTATGCGCCCACAGCCGGTGCTCTGTGACGACAGTGGCCACCACGATGGGAGGCCCATAGGAGCCAAAGAACAAAGACGAATGAAAATAGAGAAATGAACGACCAACAGAAGTGGCCTGCCCATCCCTCTCCCTCCCCACCCCACCCTCCAAAAGATAAAGAAAAAAAGAAAGAAAGAATGAATGAATGATACTCTAAAAGCTACAGCTATGGAGGCGATACTATATAATGAATGCTGACAAGAAACCAGAAAACTGGGGGCTAATTATTCATCTCTCTGCCTCAAGTTCCTCAACTCTAAAACAGAAATTAAAAAATAATTGGGTTGTTAGTGTAGATTACCTGAATCAATATATCTAAAGAATTGTTCTAGCGTGCTAAGTATCGATAAATCTTTGCCACTAGAGACGTGCTATAGTATGTCCATGTTAGTAAATGGAAGCTCAAAGGTAGAGTGAAAACCACAATTCCTGCAGGTACTATATTAAGTTGTATCACTATTACTTGGATAGATACATAGTTTTGTTTGACTCTAACCTTTCTAATGCACACATAAGTTAAATTCTCACCAAAAATGGAAATGTATACAAGTATGATGACACATAGTTTTTGTGGGTTAAGAGGGAAAGGAGGGTTAATAACTTCCTCGCTGTCAGATATCTTAGAAAGCTTAAATGATACAGTCTAAGCAATTAATATATCAGCTAACCAGGTCACCTGATCCTGAAATAAATGTTCACTATGAGTGGATACCATTGCAATTATTCATTCATACATCAACAAATACTCATTGAATACCTATAGTTAAGTGAACTATAATTCACAGCGTTGGTATATTAAACCCATGTGGATAAATGAAAACTTGTATTTTGATTTCCTTCTCGCACACCTTAGCAGAGAAGGTTGGACTAAAAAGCATTCTTATATTTTATCAAATAAAAGAATGAACGAGGGCTTCCCCTGGTGGTCCAGTGGGTAAGGACACCGCCTTGCAGTGCAAGGGGCGCCGGTTTGATCCCTGGCCTGGGAAGATCCCACGTGCCGCGGAGCGGCTGGACCGATGTGTCCAATTACCGAGCCGGAGCTCTGGTGTGTATGCGCCCACAGCCGGTGCTCTGTGACGACAGTGGCCACCGCGATGGGAGGCCCATAGGAGCCAAAGAACAAAGACGGATGAAAATAGAGAAATGAACGACCAACAGAAGTGGCCTGCCCATCCCTCTCCCTCCCCACCCCACCCTCCAAAAGATAAAGAAAAAAAGAAAGAATGAATGAATGAATGATACTCTAAAAGCTACAGCTATGGAGGCGATACTATATAATGAATGCTGACAAGAAACCAGAAAACTGGGGGCTAATTATTCATCTCTCTGCCTCAAGTTCCTCAACTCTAAAACAGAAATTAAAAAATAATTGGGCTGTTAGTGTAGATTATCTGAATCAATATATCTAAAGAATTGTTCTGAGCAACAGTGAATGGTACAAAAGTAAATTACTCTATCATGCCTACTATAGCTACTGCCTGGGTTCCAGATCTGTCTCTGCCATTTGTATAATGTGTGATCTTAACTGAAAGATTTCTTTTTTAGAGCTACAGTATTTCAAGCTTAAATAAAATTGATTAATTTGAAACGCATGCAGGGCTAAGTTGCTTCAGTCATGTCTGACTCTATGGGACACTCTCAGAGTCCTCTGTCCATGGGATGCTCCAGGCAAGAATACTGGAATGGGTGCCATGCCCTCCTCCAGGGGATCTTCCCTACCCAGGAATCAAACCCGCATCTCATATGTCTCATGCACTGACATGCAGGTTCCTTAGCACTAGCATCACCTGGGAAGCACTAAACTGAAATAGTACTAAGCAATTACTCTTTGCCAGAAAGTCTTCTAAGCTCTGGAAATAAAGAAGTGAATAAGATATATAAGACCCCTACCCTCAAATGCTTGCACCTTATTATAAAGAGGAAAACATAATAAGAAATGAGCACATAAACAACAAAATAGTTTCTTAAAGTGAAATGTGCCCAAACACAACAACAAGAAACCTAGAATGACACAATAGAGAGTAGTTGCTGGGGACAGGGTAAGCAGCTTCAGCATTCTATAGGAAAGATCCCTCTTCAGCGCCAAGGAATTTGTATTGAGCAAATGATGCACTAATACAAATCATGCAAAAGCTGGAAAAAGACCATTCCAACCAAAGACAACAGCATATGCAAAGCACAAGCCAGCAGGTATTTAGGAAAGAGAGACATTCTCTGAAGCAGATTTAAATTTTCCTCAGTTTTCTTCCACTTTTTATTTTTAACATATGGACAACTGTAATCTCCTGGCAGAATTTTTAAAGAGAGAGTGATAAAACATAAGAGAAAAATCCAGGGTGAGGTTTTGGATCTAGAGAGCACTCAATACATCTTTGTTCCCTTCCTCTAACTTGAGGTCAGTGTTAAGGACTCATCATCTAACCCTAAAATGAGCATCTATAACAGTTAATTAAAAAAAAAAAATTTGGGCTGTTAGTGTAGATTACCTGAATCAATATATCTAAAGAATTGTTCTGAGCAACAGTGAATGGTACAAAAGTAAATTACTCTATCATGCCTACTATAGCTACTGCCTGGGTTCCAGATCTGTCTCTGCCATTTGTATAATGTGTGATCTTAACTGAAAGATTTCTTTTTTAGAGCTACAGTATTTCAAGCTTAAATAAAATTGATTAATTTGAAACGCATGCAGGGCTAAGTTGCTTCAGTCATGTCTGACTCTATGGGACACTCTCAGAGTCCTCTGTCCATGGGATGCTCCAGGCAAGAATACTGGAATGGGTGCCATGCCCTCCTCCAGGGGATCTTCCCTACCCAGGAATCAAACCCGCATCTCATATGTCTCATGCACTGACATGCAGGTTCCTTAGCACTAGCATCACCTGGGAAGCACTAAACTGAAATAGTACTAAGCAATTACTCTTTGCCAGAAAGTCTTCTAAGCTCTGGAAATAAAGAAGTGAATAAGATATATAAGACCCCTACCCTCAAATGCTTGCACCTTATTATAAAGAGGAAAACATAATAAGAAATGAGCACATAAACAACAAAATAGTTTCTTAAAGTGAAATGTGCCCAAACACAACAACAAGAAACCTAGAATGACACAATAGAGAGTAGTTGCTGGGGACAGGGTAAGCAGCTTCAGCATTCTATAGGAAAGATCCCTCTTCAGCGCCAAGGAATTTGTATTGAGCAAATGATGCACTAATACAAATCATGCAAAAGCTGGACAAAGACCATCCCAACCAAAGACAACAGCATATGCAAAGCACAAGCCAGCAGGTATTTAGGAAAGAGAGACATTCTCTGAAGCAGATTTAAATTTTCCTCAGTTTTCTTCCACTTTTTATTTTTAACATATGGACAACTGTAATCTCCTGGCAGAATTTTTAAAGACAGAGTGATAAAACATAAGAGAAAAATCCAGGGTGAGGTTTTGGATCTAGAGAGCACTCAATACATCTTTGTTCCCTTCCTCTAACTTGAGGCCAGTGTTAAGGACTCATCATCTAACCCTAAAATGGCATCTAACACCCATATATCTTGCAGGGAAAAGCTGTGTGATTTGCTTTTGATTTTGTGAGTACCACTTATTAGCATGCTAGGAGAGAGGCTAAATGACTGAAATCTCCTAGTGATTTGTCTTTCTAGCCCCATTCTGATTTAAAGGTTTAATTCCCAACCCTGTCATCATCCAGATTTTAAAGCTTCATGCTTAAACTGGCACAAAGTCAAGAAATGCTTCTAAGAAATGAATAGGTACCAGAGATAATAAAATTAGATGTCACTGCATTAAACCTTTTTCTCCTCTTGGCTAGTCCTCACAAAATATCATAAAATCTGTCATAATAAAGGGCAATACCTTATAAATGAGCTGATGGGGCATAAGAGGATGTAGATGATTTATATTCTATCAGTCAATGAGAAAGCAAGTTGGTTTTTTGATGACAACTTTTTAATTTTTATGGACAGGTAAGTGTAACACAGAAACTGCCTGGGGCAGGGTGGGCTGAAGCTACATAAGCTTGATTAACTGTTAAAAACAACTAAATAATTAAACAATTATTCCAAATTGTCCCATGATCTAGGAAGAATGAATAGTTTATCTGTAGAGTTCAAAAGCTTCATCCTCTATTATTTCTATTAATCTCCATATATTTCAATACCTCTTTAAAAGTTATATATTGAACTTCCAAATTAAAGCACCAGTTTTGAAGTGACCCAAGACAGGTGATAGAATTCTGTTAGTGTTTTGATTACAATTAGGCTGATAACAGTAATCATTCATGTGTGCATGCTCAGTCACGTACAACTCTCTGGGATCCCACTGACTGCAAAACTAATGTTAGGCTCCTCTGTCAGTGGGATTCTTCAGGCAAGAATACTGGAGCAGATTGCTATTTCCTCCTCTGGGGGATCTTCCTGACCCCGGGAACAAATCCAAGTCTCCTGCACTGGCAGGAGGATTCTCTACCACTTGAGCCACCGGATTATAGTAAGAGCAGTTATTTAGTGAATGGTAACCACATATCAGGAACCTTATGAAAGACCTTCACATTTTTTTAAAATTTTGGCCTCTTTTATTGTTTTTTTTTAATTTATTTGTTTTCATCCATCTTTATTCTTCAGCCTGTGTGGGCCTCCCATTGCAGTGGCCTCTCCCTCGTTGCAGAGCACAGGCTCTGGGCGCATGCGCTCCAGAGCACTGGCTCATAATTGGACACACCCATCCAGCTGCTCCAAGGCACCTGGGATCTTTCCAGGCCAGGGATCCAACCGGTGTCCCTTGTACTGCAAGGCAAACTCTTTACCCACTGGACCACCAGGGAAGCCCTCACATTTGTGGGAGAGAAAGTAGTAACCTTCCAGCATCTCATTTGTGCTGCATTTTCCAGCTTCCTTATAAATAGGCAAATTCAGAATTCCCTGGTGGTCCAGCGGTTAAAAACCCTCTTGCCAATGTAGGCAACATGGGTTTGATCCCTGGTCCAAGAACATTCCACATACTGTGGAGCAACAAAACCCATGCTCCATAACTGCTGAAGCTTTCGCACCCTAAAGCCGATGTTTCTCAACTAGAGAGTAGCCCCAACTCACCAAAACTAGAGAAAATCCTGCATACAGCAATGAAGATTTAACGCAGCCAAAAATAAATACAAATTTTAAAAAATTCTCCCTATAATGGAGATGCAGAAACAGATTTTTGGACACATTAGGGGAGAGACGGTGGGATGATCTGGGAGATTAGCATTGAAAGTAAACTAGATAGCTGGTGGGAATTTGCTGTATGATGCAGGGAAACCAGAGCCAGTGGCCTGGGGCAACTTAGTAAGGTGGCGTGCGGAGAGGGTAGGAGGGGGGTTTAAGCAGGAGGCGATCTATGTACACCTATGACTGATTCATGTTGGTGTATGGTAGAAACCACCATAATGCTGTAAAATTCAAAATAAAATTTTAAAAATTTAAAAAGAATTTATTTAAAATAAATAGGCAAAATCATGAGACCACTTTGAGTAAGGGCTGTGACATGAAGTGCATCCAGACTAGACAGTGAATATATGCAACTACCCAGCTTTCTCCTCCTCCTCTACAGCACAGGCGACTCTTCAGCTGTCAGGTCCGCCGTTAGCCTGAATCCATTAACGACTATGTGGGACAGTGGCCCTACAGACTGAAGTAGGCGTGAGGCATAGTGAAAAAAATAAATAATCTTTGTAATTTCTGTAAGCTACTGAGGTTTGGAAGTGATGTTGTTACTGAACTATAACCCAGACTGTCCTGACGGTATCATCTCATTAAATTCCTCCAAACAGTATTGAGAAAAGCAGTATAATATGAGTCTTCTCCATAAAGGAAGTGAAGTATAGCTAGTCACCTCAGGGCTGAACAGCTGGTAAGTGAAAAGCTCATCTCAGATCGAATCTGAGATGACAGAAACTCAGCTCCTTGAAAAGTGAGAAGAACTTAATATTTAGTTCTATACCATCATGATTCAAATGCTGCATTCCAAATAGTTCCACCTGTTTCAAAGTACCTCAAAACAAGAGATAAAATTCTGTTAGTGCTTTGATTATGATTAGGCCGATGATAGTAATAACAACTATTTACTGAGTGGTAACCACATGCCAAGAATCTTATGAAAGACCTTTATATATGTGGCAGAGGAAGTAGTAATCACCCAGGGTATCATTTATTCTGTATTTTCCAACTTCCTTACAAGCAATCAAAGTCATGTCCCACTTTGGTTAATGGTTGAGGCATGGATCACATTCAGATTAAGCAGTGAAAATAGGCAACTCTACAGCGATCACCTTCTCCATGTTCACGTCAGAACACGTAACCTCAAGTCAGTTACTTAACTTTCCTGTGGCTATCAAAGAGGTAGAAAAAAAATTCAGTTTACAAAGGATAAGCTGCTAAGCCCAAACTTCCCCCAGTTTACAAAGCCAGGAAACTGAGGCTTAAGGGACTGTGACCCTTGTCCAAGGTCACAAAACAGAAGAAATCCAGACCTTCCTTCGCAGTCCAGTGGGTTTTCACTCACTTTGCTGATTCCAGGTCTAATAAGGTCAACACAGGGGGAGAACACAAAGAAGAAAATCCTTTGTCACTTTCAAACCCATCTGCATATCTTTGGTTTATTCTTCCTCCAAAAATGCTGATGAAAGCCTTGCTCATCATTTGAATAATGCTGTTCTTATGAAAGATAGCAGAAGGGTGGGAAGCTATACTCAGTCTAATAAAAGAATTATTAATAATTGCTGCTGATCTGATAACAATACTCTCCCCTTTTTTCTGACATCTGGTGACTTTGTTGGGTGTCCTAAGATGGTGATAAGGAAAAAGCTGTGGAAACTGAACATCACAAATAATTCAATCACCCTAATGAGAAGAGAAGAGAGGGGAAGGGAAGGGAAGATAAGAGAAGGAAGAGGAAGAGGAAGAAGAAAGAGAAAGAAACCGAGGAAGAAACAAAGAGAAGTGAGAGAATAGAAACTTCTCCGTTGCTCTCCTAGTCTGATGTTGGAGCCACATCTCTAACTGCAGCTGTTGAATTGCTGTTGTGGGCATTTGAACACTTCAAAAATACCCTAAACCTCTGCTACACCTGTAGTTATAGAAGCACAAATGCAAAGTCAAGTGCTTTGATTATGATTAGGCCGATGATAGTAATAACAACTATTTACTGAGTGGTAACCACATGCCAAGAATCTTATGAAAGACCTTCATATATGTGGCAGAGGAAGTAGTAATCACCCAGGGTATCATTTATTCTGTATTTTCCAACTTCCTTACAAGCAATCAAAGTCATGTCCCACTTTGGTTAATGGTTGAGGCATGGATCACATTCAGATTAAGCAGTGAAAATAGGCAACTCTACAGCGATCACCTTCTCCATGTTCATGTCAGAACACGTAACCTCAAGTCAGTTACTTAACTTTCCTGTGGCTATCAAAGAGGTAGAAAAAAAATTCAGTTTACAAAGGATAAGCTGCTAAGCCCAAACTTCCCCCAGTTTACAAAGCCAGGAAACTGAGGCTTAAGGGACTGTGACCCTTGTCCAAGGTCACAAAACAGAAGGAAATCCAGACCTTCCTTCGCAGTCCAGTGGGTTTTCACTCACTTTGCTGATTCCAGGTCTAATAAGGTCAACACAGGGGGAGAACACAAAGAAGAAAATCCTTTGTCACTTTCAAACCCATCTGCATATCTTTGGTTTATTCTTCCTCCAAAAATGCTGATGAAAGCCTTGCTCATCATTTGAATAATGCTGTTCTTATGAAAGATAGCAGAAGGGTGGGAAGCTATACTCAGTCTAATAAAAGAATTATTAATAATTGCTGCTGATCTGATAACAATACTCTCCCCTTTTTTCTGACATCTGGTGACTTTGTTGGGTGTCCTAAGATGGTGATAAGGAAAAAGCTGTGGAAACTGAACATCACAAATAATTCAATCACCCTAATGAGAAGAGAAGAGAGGGGAAGGGAAGGGAAGATAAGAGAAGGAAGAGGAAGAGGAAGAAGAAAGAGAAAGAAACCGAGGAAGAAACAAAGAGAAGTGAGAGAATAGAAACTTCTCCGTTGCTCTCCTAGTCTGATGTTGGAGCCACATCTCTAACTGCAGCTGTTGAATTGCTGTTGTGGGCATTTGAACACTTCAAAAATACCCTAAACCTCTGCTACACCTGTAGTTATAGAAGCAACATAAATCAGACACAAACCTCAGTTGCAGATACTGTGATGCTTGGAAATTGCCTGCTTATATATATATTTTTTCTTTTCTGGGATTAGCTACTCAACAGATTGCAGAGGATTTACTTAGTAATATGGTGTTTTGCATTTTATTTTTTTGAAAATTAGTCTACCACCTGTTTTGTCACTTTGATATTTTATTCCTCCATGCCTGAGAGTCTTCCCTAAAACTCTCATTACACACTTGCTGTTTAGATTTCTGTAAACGAAGACACAACTATTTGACATCTGAAATGATGGAGATTTTGAGCTGAATCCCATCAAAACTTTTGTTTTTCTCCAGCTGTTCTCCCAAATGCCACACATCACTAGTGAAGTTGACATCTTGAGGAAGAGGGAGGATAAATTTGATTCCAAAATTATGACAACTGGGAAGTTTGGTAAATATTAGGATCTATTCTGGGAAGATACTTGAAAAAAGGATGAAAAATATTCAATATAAATTCATATAAAATTGAGCTTTATCAATAGTCAAAAAGGATAGCTACTCTGTAGTTTAACTTAACCTTTAACGTTTTGCCCAAATGCCCTGCAATGGTATGAATGCAAAGAATTCCTTGATTCAAATATGTTGCTTGAGTCATTCACCAAATATTCATGGATCCTCTACTAATTAGGCACTCAAATAGTTTTGGCAGATATGAAAGGAAGACAGAGCTGATCTGATCCATTGAAAATTTCATTCTAAAGGAGGAAAGAGAAAAAAAAAAAAGAAATCATCAAGGGAAGTAGTAAATATGATGGAGGCAACACGTAAAATAATGACAAGGGTTGTTGGGGAAAAACTAAAGGAAAACTCTACATTAGGAACATCTATGTGGAAACAGTGAAAAGGACAAACCCAATGAAGGTTCATAAGGAAGTATTTTAGCCTCAAGGAAGAGTCTAGTCTAAGACCCCTGAAGAAGGAGAAGGGCAAAATGAGAAGGAATCAGTAATGTGGTCTGTCCCTATACTTATTATTCTATACTTATTGTCCCCCTAAACTTGTATTTATTACCCTACACTCATTATATTTATACTTACTATACTACTACATTTAGTATATCTATTATACTAGGTTTAATATACTAATAATATTTGTACTATACTTAGTATACTCTACTTATTATAGTATATTTAATTAATCTGCAGAGACCACCCCATCTCTATTAATTTATCAGGGAGTAACACATGAGCTCAAGTCATAATTCAATTTCTGGTTCTTTATAGAACTGAGGTTTATTTTCTAGAGATTAGAGGTGGATAATTTGTTATTCTTTCAGTAAATATCTCTGAATTTGTGCTGGGCACCAGGTTTTTCTCATGGTTGTGTATATAGATGGTTATGAGATGTTCTAAAATAATATTTAATTAACGTCTCTTATGCTTAAGCCATGTGATAATCGCTTTTATGCATGAGCTCATTTAGCTCTGAGAAGTCGATATTATAATTATCCTCCTAAAACCTGGAGGAGGAATTGGCAACCCACTCCAGTATTCTTGCCTGGGAAATCCTATGGACAGAGGAGCCTGGTGAGCTACAGTCCATGGGTCATAATCAGACACTACTGAGCACGCATACACCCTGTGTGTAAACTTACAGAGTGAGGTTATGTCAATGCCTTGTAAAAACCGTTTTGCCCAAATGCCCTGCAATGGTATGAATGCAAAGAATTCCTTGATTCAAATATGTTGCTTGAGTCATTCACCAAATATTCATGGATCCTCTACTAATTAGGCACTCAAATAGTTTTGGCAGATATGAAAGGAAGACAGAGCTGATCTGATCCATTGAAAATTTCATTCTAAAGGAGGAAAGAGAAAAAAAAAAAGAAATCATCAAGGGAAGTAGTAAATATGATGGAGGCAACACGTAAAATAATGACAAGGGTTGTTGGGGAAAAACTAAAGGAAAACTCTACATTAGGAACATCTATGTGGAAACAGTGAAAAGGACAAACCCAATGAAGTTTCATAAGGAAGTATTTTAGCCTCAAGGAAGAGTCTAGTCTAAGACCCCTGAAGAAGGAGAGGGGCAAAATGAGAAGGAATCAGTAATGTGGTCTGTCCCTATACTTATTATTCTATACTTATTGTCCCCCTAAACTTGTATTTATTACCCTACACTCATTATATTTATACTTACTATACTACTACATTTAGTATATCTATTATACTAGGTTTAATATACTAATAATATTTGTACTATACTTAGTATACTCTACTTATTATAGTATATTTAATTAATCTGCAGAGACCACCCCATCTCTATTAATTTATCAGGGAGTAACACATGAGCTCAAGTCATAATTCAATTTCTGGTTCTTTATAGAACTGAGGTTTATTTTCTAGAGATTAGAGGTGGATAATTTGTTATTCTTTCAGTAAATATCTCTGAATTTGTGCTGGGCACCAGGTTTTTCTCATGGTTGTGTATATAGATGGTTATGAGATGTTCTAAAATAATATTTAATTAACGTCTCTTATGCTTAAGCCATGTGATAATCGCTTTTATGCATGAGCTCATTGAACTCTGAGAAGTCGATATTATAATTATCCTCCTAAAACCTGGAGGAGGAATTGGCAACCCACTCCAGTATTCTTGCCTGGGAAATCCTATGGACAGAGGAGCCTGGTGAGCTACAGTCCATGGGTCATAATCAGACACTACTGAGCACGCATACACCCTGTGTGTAAACTTACAGAGTGAGGTTAAATAATTTGGATAGTATCTCATATTTACATTAAAACATCACATTTAAGTAGGATACATTGTGTCCTCTTAACCTGGAATTAGCCGGAAGTTCTGCCACTTCCCAGAGAATTTGTTTGCTCCCTTATTGCTTATGCCTTGCCAATATCCTTTGGAAATGACAGCATTCTATCTATTTTACTCATGAAAAATGCTACAAGGTCATTTGAATTATCATACATGATGCTCAGAAGCCATCCTATCCAATAATACATAAAACACATCCCTAGAAACTTTTAATGTGTAAACTGATGACTAGATTGTCAGAAACCACCTCTACTGTGTCAAGGGTGATGAATACTAAGGATGCCACCAGAAAACCCAATGACACGCTGTCTTCCTTCCCTGAACTCAACAGCACTGTAGCATTTCACTAGGAAGGAGAAGGCTAATTGCCTCCTTTGTGAAGAACGCAGAAGATAAGACACACCTAGTGCACCTGCTGAAAAGGAAGTGTGACAACGGTAAGCACAGCTACCTTCAAATACACAGCATTTGTATTTGCTGAGTCCTATGGAGAGACACCAGCTAGATCAAATGACAAAGACAGGATGAAAGGGATGTGTGTTGGGAGCAAAGTCCGTGTGGCCTGCAGACCCACTAAGTCCTTCTTAATGATGCTCCTGTATGACGACCACACAGAGAGATCAAATTGAGCCCACGGTGGCTGGAAAATCACTCATGAGGCCTGCTGGTTTGCCTTCCATTAACCACAGCTGAATCAGCAGCTAAGGCAGCAAAGGAGGAAACTGTGAACAACAAATGTCATATTCTTTTTTTTTTTTTTTTTTTTTGATTTTGGCCTCTTTTACTGGTTTTTTATTTGTTTATTTTCATTCATTTTTATTCTTTTGCCTGTGTGCGCCTCCCATTGCAGTGGCCTCTCTCCTTGCAGAGCACCAGCTCTGGACACGTGTGCCCAGAAAGTTGGCTCCTAATTGGACACACCGGTCCAGCTGCTCCACAGCATGTGGGATCTTCCCAGGCCAGGAGTCAAATCAGAGCCCCTTGCACTGCAAGGCGGGCTCTTTACCCACTGGACCACCAGGAAAGCCCCATATTCTTTTTTTGATAATATTGTTATTATTAATAAAATTTTCAATACCGTACAATGTGTCAGGGACTTCACACACACAGACTTAGTGCTGATAACTACACCATGAGACAGGACTGAATATCTTCTTTCATCACATGAATTAGTAATTAGAACTGAATCTAGCTAATTTCAGCTTTAAAAGACACTTATGGAAACATTACGTAGCTCACAGAACTGAAGGTAAAACTGTGTGACCAGGTCTTTGGGAGGCTACTTTATTAGTCAAGGATTCATCAATAGTCTCTTCAGTACCTTTCATATCACTGAAATGACTCAGTTCAATCCACTTTCTGTTTGTCTCTGTGCTTAAGGCTCTGATTCCCAGAGTACGACTCTTAGTGGCTTAGCCTGGATTCTCTGCCCATCTTGAAACAGGTGGTCTTATTAGTTGCCTTCCCAAGACGTCCTATGATAGTGAGGGGTAGTTACTCTCAAGAGCAGGGACACAATTACCCAAACAATACAGAGGAAATGAGGGAAGGGAAATACAAAAGAACATGTTAAGGACACCAAAAGACCTGTTTGAATTGAAGAAACTGAATCATAAGCTTTGTGTCATTTAAAGGGTCTCACAGGTGGTAGGCAGCTGGGATAGGAGGCCAATTCACCTTTTTATCTGATTTTTACAATAATTGTGCTTAATCTGTAAATACACAGCATTTCCCACACACTGGCTGTATCCACATTATTATTTCATGGCAGCCTGTGTTTCCTACAGACTGTGATAGAAATGATGCTGTGTGACTTCTGAGGGTAGGCCACGCTGTGGAGACAGCCTCTTTGTGACCCTCTCTGTTTTTCCGTCTCTGTCTCTCTCTTCTTTGTCTCTCTCCTTCTGTTTCCCCTCTCCATCATCTCTTCTCTATCTCTACCTATTTCTTTCTCTCTTCCTTTGTCTCTCTGGTTTTGCTCTCACTTTCTCCCTCCTTCCCTCTTCTTGGTGTGCTTCTTCTCACAACCGCATCAGCAGGATATCCTGAGGAACTCAGGACACATGGAGAGGTCGCCTGTGCGCTTTTCAGTTTGAATTCATCATACACCACCCGCTGCGTGAGTGAGTCCTCGGCTGCCGCTGAGTGGAGCAGAGATAAGCCATGTCTGCTGAGCCTGGCCCAAAGCAAGGATTCTCCAGCAAAACAAATGCTATCATTATTTTAAGCCTCTGAGTTTTCAGGTAATCGTATTCAGCCACAGGAACTAGAACACATTGGAAGAGTGTGTTCTGCCATAGCAAATGAACATCTGTGGAAACAGTTTCAAGTCAGGGCAGTCAGAGGAAGCTTGGGGGGTTGTGAAGAGGCTGTTACCAGATACCAGGTCATGTCTATGTTGGCTGTCCAGGAGGGTTAGGAATGAGACATTTGAATAAAATGAAGAAAATAATATTGGAAGATAGAGAAAAAGGGATCCTTGATAGACACAGAAGAAAAAACTTGCCTTGCCTGTGTTAATGTAGAAAATGGAAAATGCACATAGTAAAATGGTCAGCCCAGCTAAAGGGACAGCCCAGCAGATTACTGCAGGTGCCACCTGCTTCTACCCATGGCCTGGAGTAAAATGTGAAAGGGCAGAGAGAAAAGAAATGCTATATATAAAAAAACAAATTGTTGAGTTCACAAATAACAAACTATTTCTCAGTTCCAGTCTTCTTAGATAGAAAACAATGCTAAAACTAAAAAAAGAAAGAAAGAAATGACTTCTGGGGAAAGATAAATCCAAGACACTGGCAGAAAAATAAGGTCTAAAAGTGAAGCTAAGAATGTAATTATGAAACCCTTTATTAAGACCTCCAAAGGATTTAAGAAGGCACCTAAAATAAATAGGGACCTGGAAAGCATGCCTTTCAGATTCTCTCCATTAAACAAAGAATTTCCAAGGATAGAATGGTGTGTTCCACAGCAGTCTTTCAGGAAGCTTAGGCTACAATAGAATAGGGCTTATCTTGATGAGATTTGTAAGGGTAGCTATTTTTTTTTTACTAATAGAGTGTGGCTAACATGATTCACAGGAGGTTCAGAGACTTCTAATGAAAATGGCTTTTGCAAGACCACTACTAGGTAAGACTAAAAGTGACAGAGACAGGATATCCTGAGGAACTCAGGACACATGGAGAGGTCGCCTGTGCGCCGTTCAGTTTGAATTCATCATACACCCCCCGCTGCGTGAGTGAGTCCTCGGCTGCCGCTGAGTGGAGCAGAGATAAGCCATGTCTGCTGAGCCTGGCCCAAAGCAAGGATTCTCCAGCAAAACAAATGCTATCATTATTTTAAGCCTCTGAGTTTTCAGGTAATCGTATTCAGCCACAGGAACTAGAACACATTGGAAGAGTGTGTTCTGCCATAGCAAATGAACATCTGTGGAAACAGTTTCAAGTCAGGGCAGTCAGAGGAAGCTTGGGGGGTTGTGAAGAGGCTGTTACCAGATACCAGGTCATGTCTATGTTGGCTGTCCAGGAGGGTTAGGAATGAGACATTCGAATAAAATGAAGAAAATAATATTGGAAGATAGAGAAAAAGGGATCCTTGATAGACACAGAAGAAAAAACTTGCCTTGCCTGTGTTAATGTAGAAAATGGAAAATGCACATAGTAAAATGGTCAGTCCAGCTAAAGGGACAGCCCAGCAGATTACTGCAGGTGCCACCTGCTTCTACCCATGGCCTGGAGTAAAATGTGAAAGGGCAGAGAGAAAAGAAATGCTATATATAAAAAAACAAATTGTTGAGTTCACAAATAACAAACTATTTCTCAGTTCCAGTCTTCTTAGATAGAAAACAACGCTAAAACTAAAAAAAGAAAGAAAGAAATGACTTCTGGGGAAAGATAAATCCAAGACACTGGCAGAAAAATAAGGTCTAAAAGTGAAGCTAAGAATGTAATTATGAAACCCTTTATTAAGACCTCCAAAGGATTTAAGAAGGCACCTAAAATAAATAGGGACCTGGAAAGCATGCCTTTCAGATTCTCTCCATTAAACAAAGAATTTCCAAGGATAGAATGGTGTGTTCCACAGCAGTCTTTCAGGAAGCTTAGGCTACAATAGAATAGGGCTTATCTTGATGAGATTTGTAAGGGTAGCTATTTTTTTTTACTAATAGAGTGTGGCTAACATGATTCACAGGAGGTTCAGAGACTTCTAATGAAAATGGCTTTTGCAAGACCACTACTAGGTAAGACTAAAAGTGACAGAGACAGGACAAAACAAAAGGATAATTAGGATCAACCAAACTCCTAATTATCCTTTTTCTACAGCCAGAAGGCAGTCCAAGTAAACTATTCATCCACATATGCTCAATATTCCTTATATAAAGAGAAGGACACTCATCGTGGGAAATCAAGAAAGAGTCTTCAAGGAGAATCCAAGACCCATGTAAATTTGTTTCTGGGTGGTAAGATTATATGTTAATCAAAGAATCACCAATGCATCCTATCTAGCTTTCAGAATCACTATGGCCTGCTGTATTGGAGCACGCTGCTCTCTTCTCCCAAAGCATCAACATTCAGACTGAATATTGAGCTTTGTTTTAGATGCCCTTTGAGAGCAAAAGGGAATCAAAAGTAATGACCTGATATGCTCTGTAAAGGAAAAGTGCAGGTTCTCACAACAGTAAATAATGCACAGACAGCAAGGGCGGCGGGGGGTACCCACACACCTCCTACATATGTATTGAGAACAGCCACTCTGAGAGGGTCCAAGGGCCTTGAGAGAATGTCCTGAGCTTGCCTTTTCTCCTCTGCTCCTTTTAAACAACTCACTACACTATACTGAGCACCAGAGTCTTAAGTGAGAAGGCATAAGAAGGTGAAGAGAAGGATATACATGTCAGTTCAGGGGCAATCTGATGCCAAATAGCATATAGCTTTTGATTATATCCTTATCAACTGCAGCAAAACAATGTTCTTCATCAAAAACCCACTTGCCAATTTTATTAGCCTAGTTTGGTAGACAAATAGACTGAATCAACACTTCCAGGCTACAGGATTTATTGGGAGGTATGATCTCAGAGGAACAAGGGAGGCTGGAAGGAGGAAATGCAGGGAGGGAGAGAAAGCAAATGCAAATTGGCAAGTAATTATAGTTTAGTAATTACTATAGTTAGTAATTATAGTTTAAAGCTTTACACTATGTGGCATAATATCGTTAAAGCATGGGAAGAAAACTATCAACCTAGGTATTCCACAAACAAGACAGCCCTTAAAGAGATAGAGGCATACTTTTACTTTCACCAATTGTATAAAATCACTAATTCAGGCCAGTTTTCCTAAGGGAATGATAAGAAACACAACAAGGAACTTGTATCCAGAACACAAACTCTAAGTCAAAACTAAGAGAGCAAACAATTCAATTAGACAGTGGGTATAAGCCTGGATGAGACGCTTCTTCAAGGAGAATACATGGATGGCAAAGGAGCATAGGAAAGTTTCTTTTCAACATCATTAGCCATTAGTGAACCATAAATTAAAGCCAAATTAAGATACTTTCATATATCTATAAGAATAGCTAAAATAATATAAATAAATAAAGTAATATTAAGTTCTAATGAGAATGTGGCAAATTGTAACTATTTTCAAATCCATATTTATGGAGTACTATTTCAAGTTCAATGTTTCTTTCCCTTTTCATCTCCATCCTACTGTTAAGCCAATCCAATTTATTGTATTTTTTCAGTTTAAGAATTTCCACATGGCTGTTTTTATAGCATTGTTTCTCTGCTAATATTTCCTAGTTTTTCATCTGTCACCAGTATATTTTACTTTCTTTGGTTAAAGAAAGCTATAATAGCTTTAATTTTCCTTTCCCAAAAAACCGCCTCTGGGTCAGTTTAAGGTTGATCTCAGCAGAGTGTCTATTTCCCCGGTCCTTTGTATGTAAAGCAATTCTGAATCGCATACAGCACACTGTCAGACTCTGGACTTCATTATTTTTCTTAAAAGCATGTTGGTGTTTTGTCTTACAAAAATTGTCAGTTCAGGGGCAATCTGATGCCAAATAGCATATAGCTTTTGATTATATCCTTATCAACTGCAGCAAAACAATGTTCTTCATCAAAAACCCACTTGCCAATTTTATTAGCCTAGTTTGGTAGACAAATAGACTGAATCAACACTTCCAGGCTACAGGATTTATTGGGAGGTATGATCTCAGAGGAACAAGGGAGGCTGGAAGGAGGAAATGCAGGGAGGGAGAGAAAGCAAATGCAAATTGGCAAGTAACTATAGTTTAGTAATTACTATAGTTAGTAATTATAGTTTAAAGCTTTACACTATGTGGCATAATATCGTTAAAGCATGGGAAGAAAACTATCAACCTAGGTATTCCACAAACAAGACAGCCCTTAAAGAGATAGAGGCATACTTTTACTTTCACCAATTGTATAAAATCACTAATTCAGGCCAGTTTTCCTAAGGGAATGATAAGAAACACAACAAGGAACTTGTATCCAGAACACAAACTCTAAGTCAAAACTAAGAGAGCAAACAATTCAATTAGACAGTGGGTATAAGCCTGGATGAGACGCTTCTTCAAGGAGAATACATGGATGGCAAAGGAGCATAGGAAAGTTTCTTTTCAACATCATTAGCCATTAGTGAACCATAAATTAAAGCCAAATTAAGATACTTTCATATATCTATAAGAATAGCTAAAATAATATAAATAAATAAAGTAATATTAAGTTCTAATGAGAATGTGGCAAATTGTAACTATTTTCAAATCCATATTTATGGAGTACTATTTCAAGTTCAATGTTTCTTTCCCTTTTCATCTCCATCCTACTGTTAAGCCAATCCAATTTATTGTATTTTTTCAGTTTAAGAATTTCCACATGGCTGTTTTATAGCATTGTTTCTCTGCTAATATTTCCTAGTTTTTCATCTGTCACCAGTATATTTTACTTTCTTTGGTTAAAGAAAGCTATAATAGCTTTAATTTTCCTTTCCCAAAAAACCGCCTCTGGGTCAGTTTAAGGTTGATCTCAGCAGAGTGTCTATTTCCCCGGTCCTTTGTATGTAAAGCAATTCTGAATCGCATACAGCACACTGTCAGACTCTGGACTTCATTATTTTTCTTAAAAGCATGTTGGTGTTTTGTCTTAACAGAGAATTAAACTTGTAGAAGTCAAATTGCAAACTCTGTCTCTTGAGGAAGCAGCTTCCATTTCACTTTAATTCTTTTACCTTCATGTGTTCTTGTGCCTGTGTGTTTCAAGGATTAGCCAGACATTTGGGGAAAATTTATACAAAGTTTGAGGTCTATCCTCTCTGTATCTTTTTATCAGCAATTTCCTTCTTATATGCCAGGGGCCCCTAGACTGCTCCTTCTTCAAACAACTGTAAAACCAAGCAAGTTTTCTATGTACCCATAATGAGACACACTCTATAGAAATATACAACATCATATCTTAAAATTGCTGTAACTAGTTGTATAACTGGAGAAAATGCAGTATTTTTCCCATTTCATGAGTTTGGTTATAGTTACAAGAGTGTTTATCTTTCAATAATTCACTGAACTACATATTATTCTCTCATATAGTATGTTCTTATCTGATACTGTTCACAATAATAAAAATTTGTTGATCAAGGCTGAGAAAGTATCCCATTTTTTTTTTTTACTTTTAGGCTGAAAGGATTAGCACCATTGTTTCAGCGGGAGTAACCTTTGGGATAACAAAGATTACATGGAATAAAAATTATGTGCTAATTTAATATCTAAAAATACAGTCTAGTTATATATGTGATAATTATTTGCCTGCATGTTTTGTTATGTGGTGAGTTCCAGTGAGGGAAAATAATTTTTCGTATCTTCTTCACCACCTACCACCCTATATATTTGTTATGTGGTCAATATTCTGATATTTATTGAGTGCTTATTTATTCAGCTAGTACCATTCTTGGCACTGGAAATACAAAAGTAAATGATGCAGGCAGAGATCATGACTTCATAAAGCTTACATGGACAGGGAACACCGAAAATTTCTTTAAAAGTCAACATTTTGTATGTTGATAATGTCAAAACACAGAGAAGGTACTTTCAAAAGAGAGAAAAGGACACAGAGCGAAGGAAAGAAAATATGTAAATTTAATAGCAGAATCACCATCCATATATAACAAAACACTGACTGGCATTTTTCCTGCTCTCTTGGCACTGTGGCCAAAACTAAGGATACTTAGAGCAATGTGCCACATAAATCTAAGTTCAAAAAGCTTTCAGAGGTTGATGTCAGACACCTCACAGACAGCTCTGTAATTGATGCAAGAGAAAACCTGGCCCTGCCACTAACCTCAGCCTTGCAGTCCCAAGTTAAAACAAGAGCAAGGTGTTTGTACCTCTTTGAGGATGGAGTCCTTTTAAGTAGAGGGTTTCTGAGGAGGAAGAAAAAATCACTGACTCTTCCAACAGAGATGTAGTTCAAAACAATCACTTTCAAAGGTTAAGAATGTTGCAAGAATGAAGTAATGACATTTATCTTCTGCTTGAATATGCTAGCTAGCCAGTGGAATAACCTACATCCTCAGCACCTTGTATGTACAAATTTCTCAAGGGATGAGTAAACACTGACAAAGGGAGGGTATATGGGCTTCAGCCTCCTTTCTGGTACCTTACCAATAGGACCACTTACCAGACAAGAGATCCCAGAATATACGGGTTGCCTGTGAGGAAAATCAAAAATGATGGGAGAGGTCAAACTCGGCCCTGCAAGCTCATGTCACAGAATGAACAGGATGAAATACTTTGCAGGCCTTTCCAAAGACCTAATCTTCCAAAGACCTAGGGTTTCCTTGGTGGCACAGTGGTATGAAATCCGCCTGCTAATGCAGAAGGCACAAGAGATGCAGATGACGCAGGTTCCACCCCTAGGTTGGGAAGATGCCCTGGAGGAGGAAACGGCAAGACACTCCAGTATTCTTGCCTGGGGGGTCCTATGGACAGAGGAACCTGGAGGGCTATAATCCATGGGGCCTCAAAGAGTTGGACACAACTAAGCACACATGCAGTAACTCACTAGCATCCTTCAAGAGAACCAGCACTTGGAAACGGTGTATTAGTTTTCAGGGGTTGCCAAATGAACTGTGTGACTTAAACAACAGAAACGTATTGTCTCACAGTCCTGGTGCCCAGAAGCCCAATATTAAGGTGTCCAAATGGTTGTTTCTTTCCATAGGCTGTGAGGAAAGTAGGAAAAAAAATTTTCAAGAGAGAAAAGGACACAGAGCGAAGGAAAGAAAATATGTAAATTTAATAGCAGAATCACCATCCATATATAACAAAACACTGACTGGCATTTTTCCTGCTCTCTTGGCACTGTGGCCAAAACTAAGGATACTTAGAGCAATGTGCCACATAAATCTAAGTTCAAAAAGCTTTCAGAGGTTGATGTCAGACACCTCACAGACAGCTCTGTAATTGATGCAAGAGAAAACCTGGCCCTGCCACTAACCTCAGCCTTGCAGTCCCAAGTTAAAACAAGAGCAAGGTGTTTGTACCTCTTTGAGGATGGAGTCCTTTTAAGTAGAGGGTTTCTGAGGAGGAAGAAAAAATCACTGACTCTTCCAACAGAGATGTAGTTCAAAACAATCACTTTCAAAGGTTAAGAATGTTGCAAGAATGAAGTAATGACATTTATCTTCTGCTTGAATATGCTAGCTAGCCAGTGGAATAACCTACATCCTCAGCACCTTGTATGTACAAATTTCTCAAGGGATGAGTAAACACTGACAAAGGGAGGGTATATGGGCTTCAGCCTCCTTTCTGGTACCTTACCAATAGGACCACTTACCAGACAAGAGATCCCAGAATATACGGGTTGCCTGTGAGGAAATCAAAAATGATGGGAGAGGTCAAACTCGGCCCTGCAAGCTCATGTCACAGAATGAACAGGATGAAATACTTTGCAGGCCTTTCCAAAGACCTAATCTTCCAAAGACCTAGGGTTTCCTTGGTGGCACAGTGGTATGAAATCCGCCTGCTAATGCAGAAGGCACAAGAGATGCAGATGACGCAGGTTCCACCCCTAGGTTGGGAAGATGCCCTGGAGGAGGAAACGGCAAGACACTCCAGTATTCTTGCCTGGGGGGTCCTATGGACAGAGGAACCTGGAGGGCTATAATCCATGGGGCCTCAAAGAGTTGGACACAACTAAGCACACATGCACTAACTCACTAGCATCCTTCAAGAGAACCAGCACTTGGAGACGGTGTATTAGTTTTCAGGGGTTGCCAAATGAACTGTGTGACTTAAACAACAGAAACGTATTGTCTCACAGTCCTGGTGCCCAGAAGCCCAATATTAAGGTGTCCAAATGGTTGGTTCTTTCCATAGGCTGTGAGGAAGAATCTGTCCCATGGCCCTCTTGCAACATTTGGTGATTTGCTGGCACATTTTTTTCATTCCTTGGATTGTAGAGGGATCATTCTAGGTCAGTCTTTCTGTGTACACAGCATTCTCCCTACACCTTCAAGTCTTCCCTCTCTGTCCAGGTTTTTATAAGGTCACCAATTAGTCTGGATTGGGGACTACCCCAATGATTGTATTTTGACTTGATTACCTCTCTAAAGACCCTATGTCTAATTTCTAGCATTAACACACTGAGGTGGTGTCTTGTATCTCTTACCACATCGAGCCAGGAGACACAGGATGCTGTGATGTCAAGACATCCCACTTCTGGCACTTCTCATTATAAAGGCCCATTTTCCCTTTGGTAATTAATAAGTAATTTGTGGTGTAATCATTTGAGACCATGAAAACATTGTGTGTCTCAGTCTGTACCTCTATGATTTAGCTGTTCATTAATAAAACAATAAAATATGTACCCTATTTCTATTTAAGTTCACATTCTGAGTTAATAAAGTTTAGGACTTCAATACACATCACAATTCATTCTATAACAGACGAATTACGCACAGAGAACGGTGTGGACTGGTCCTTGCAGCAACAAGAAGGCAGAAAAACCAACCCAGTCAAGAGATGAAGAAAGCTTCTGTCATCTTTTTTTCCTCTTTACCAGAACACAGCAGAATAGCATCAGAAAAAAGGGCTTCCCAGGTGGCACTAATGGAAGAGAACCTACTTGCCAATGCAGGAGACGTAAGAGATGCAGGTACGACCCTTCAATCTCTGGGTCAGAAGGTCTCCTGAAGGAGGAAATGGAAATCCCCTCAGTATTCTCGCCTAGAGGATCCCCATGGAAAGAGGATCCTGGTGGTCTACAGTCCATACGGACACAAAGAATTGGAAATGACCAAAGCAACTTAACATGTAGAGGGACATGGAAGAGCAGATTATGTTCCCATCCCTTCTTCAAGATGAATCTGGCCTATTCTTGACAGAGAAGAAGTATCATGACAAAAACTACTCGAGTCCTCTATTTTGGGGATGGTGCCCCTACAGCGACATTTTCACTGTTTATATTAAAATGGTATAGATTTTAGGCTAGGTATCTGCTTTAAAAACAAAGAATTCAAGTCCCTGATGCAATAATTTAACCCTCACTTTAAATGTGATTTTTCACTTTGCCTATAATTAGCCTAATATCCTAAAATCATTACCAAAAAAGTGTTTAGGTCAATATGGCCAGGATTTTTACTCAAATGCAACATCAAGTAATTAACTTCCCAAGTCAATTCTCCCTTTGTTTTTAGTCTGACTACACAGGGACAAAAGGAAATGTAATTCTCTTTGATACTAGAAACAAATTTACTTGGCACAGGTCTTGACAAAGCCTTCATTAAGATCTACGATTTTAAAGATGCTTCAAGTCTCTTGACAAGTGTTAACTGAATTTACAGCATCTTACCTGATTATACTGAAACTTTAGGTGCATTATGATCATTTTACAGGAAATACTGGTACAATTGATACGAAATTGTGTGTCTCAGTCTGTACCTCTATGATTTAGCTGTTCATTAATAAAACAATAAAATATGTACCCTATTTCTATTTAAGTTCACATTCTGAGTTAATAAAGTTTAGGACTTCAATATACATCACAATTCATTCTATAACAGACGAATTACGCACAGAGAACGGTGTGGACTGGTCCTTGCAGCAACAAGAAGGCAGAAAAACCAACCCAGTCAAGAGATGAAGGAAGCTTCTGTCATCTTTTTTTCCTCTTTACCAGAACACAGCAGAATAGCATCAGAAAAAAGGGCTTCCCAGGTGGCACTAATGGAAGAGAACCTACTTGCCAATGCAGGAGACGTAAGAGATGCAGGTACGACCCTTCAATCTCTGGGTCAGAAGGTCTCCTGAAGGAGGAAATGGAAATCCCTCAGTATTCTCGCCTAGAGGATCCCCATGGAAAGAGGATCCTGGTGGTCTACAGTCCATACGGACACAAAGAATTGGAAATGACCAAAGCAACTTAACATGTAGAGGGACATGGAAGAGCAGATTATGTTCCCATCCCTTCTTCAAGATGAATCTGGCCTATTCTTGACAGAGAAGAAGTATCATGACAAAAACTACTCGAGTCCTCTATTTTGGGGATGGTGCCCCTACAGCGACATTTTCACTGTTTATATTAAAATGGTATAGATTTTAGGCTAGGTATCTGCTTTAAAAACAAAGAATTCAAGTCCCTGATGCAATAATTTAACCCTCACTTTAAATGTGTTTTTTCACTTTGCCTATAATTAGCCTAATATCCTAAAATCATTACCAAAAAAGTGTTTAGGCCAATATGGCCAGGATTTTTACTCAAATGCAACATCAAGTAATTAACTTCCCAAGTCAATTCTCCCTTTGTTTTTAGTCTGACTACACAGGGACAAAAGGAAATGTAATTCTCTTTGATACTAGAAACAGATTTACTTGGCACAGGTCTTGACAAAGCCTTCATTAAGATCTACGATTTTAAAGATGCTTCAAGTCTCTTGACAAGTGTTAACTGAATTTACAGCATCTTACCCGATTATACTGAAACTTTAGGTGCATTATGATCATTTTACAGGAAATACTGAGATACTCAGGTACAATTGATAGTTATTTCCTCGGGAGTCATCTATAATTAAAAATCTCATAGGTAACTCTCCACATGCAGTGCTGCTACATTTAGATTTCCAAGACAAAAAGACAATACACTGAAAATTTTGGTATCACAAACCCTAGAGTCAGAGATTCAGTTATTCACAGTCAGTCGTGTGCAAGCTCAGTTGTGCCCAACTCTTTGAAATAGACTCCCTGCACCCCACTCCCAGCCCCCCAAGAACTATAGCCCTCCAGGCTCCTCTGTCCTTGGGATTTCCCCAGGCAAGAATATTAGAATGGATTGCCATTTCCTTCTCCAGGGGATCGTCCAGACCCAGGGATGGAACCCATGTCTTCTGCATTGGCAGGCAAATTCTTTACCACTGCGCCAATATTCAACAGGACCTCAAAAAAAAAAAAAAAAAGAAAAGAAACTTGAGATAAATTCAGAAACTGCCAAGTAGCATCCTTAAATGATGATATTCTTCATTTCCCTGACTCTGTGAAATTGTGGTCTTTTCTTTTATAATGCATAGGTTCAACAATACAAGTACAAATACGTTCCCTTTTGGGCACTGTCTGCACAAAAACATAAATGGAGTCAAAAGGGTTTAACTAGAAATATATTTTAATAACAATATATCTTAATGAGACATTTTCTCTCTGATGCATTCAGGGTAGCTATTTTCATTCAGTGAATTGAAGGAGGCTTCTATGTTTGGGTGCTGCCCATCATCAACACTGTAGTCAGAGACTTCTTCAGACCGTTCCAACTGAAATATTCTCCATGCCATTCAGGCCTCTCACTCATCTTTCATGTAAATGGAAAAATAAATGTATTGTCATGTATATCACATCCTTAAATCAATAACTTCTGGAGACTATATTTGGACACTATGAAAAACAGCAAGAAAATATAATTTCCTAGGAATAACTACAAGTAATTAGCATACCACTTTGAAGAAATCATAAAACTTTACTGAGGGTCATAAAAGGAAATCTGAATAAATGGAAAAATATAGCATAGTCTTGAATGTAAAGATTAAATGCTGCAAAAAATTATAACTCTTTTGAAAGTAATGTGTGGGGTTAGTATGATTCAATTAAAATGAGTGGAATATCCTTAAAAAAATAAGTGGGATATCCCTTTAACTTGTTGAGGTAACTCATAAATTCATTGGAGCCAATGAGCAAGAATATTCAAGGAAATTGTGAAAAAGAATGATATTAAAATCAGGCAAACTCTGTGTTAACAACGTGTGTCACAAAGTGTAGAAACGAAGACAATGTATTGTAAGGGAAATATTAACAGTTCACTAATACTTAGCTCAGAAACAGACATAGAAATTTGAGACATAATGAATTTAGTCTCACAGATTAGTTGGAAGTAAATGCTTATTCCATACTCACAGAGATATTAAAAATTTTGGAAAAGAGACTCAGGATTTAATGTCAGTTCTTAGTTTTGTCTTGAAGACAAAATGGACATTTGAAACATAGACGTGTTAAATATCAAAATAAGTGTAATCTTGATATTTTAGAAACTCTAAAACAACTTTAGTCTGATCTTCATTAAAAACAGTATAACAAATCACAAAGAAAAATCAGAATAATTCATTGCATCAAGAATGAAATCTGTAATTTAAAAAAAAGTCATGTAACATTTGAAAGACAAGGAGTAGTTTTATGACTTCTGTCTTTGTCCAGCAATCTATCACTCAAGTTTTCTCAATTTCCTCTTACACAAACTTCTGCAGCCTTAGAAAATGATGACAGCAAAAACCATGACTGACAGTCAACCTATTACCAGAATTCTGGAGGGATTTTCCAGTTTATTTAACTTATGGAGCAGAGAGACAAAACGACTTGCGGCTGACCCTGAAACATGCTCTGTCCTCTCAAAAATAAGATTTGCCAGCCCAGATGATGCACTTCCCCCAGTGCCTACTGCTTACTCAGAGACTCAGAGTGGACACCAAGTAGGAAATCAGGCACTGCCCTCCACCCCACTCGATGACACCATCTTCCAGAGACCCACAGGTGGTTAGAGAAACACAGCTATCTGCTGCCTTTGCATTCTAGGAGATCCTGAAGTAGTGCTGTTGAGGACTTGCTACCTTTCTGTATAATGAGGTTTTCATTATCCTATGATAATTAGTATCAGGGAAAAGTCACCATTTAAAATAAGGTAATGAATAATAGGGACACATTTTTATAGTGTACAATAGCAAAATAATTTGATAAGCAGCTTATTTTCTGAAATATGACTAACAATGATCAAGATAGAGCATGCTGTTTTTGTTCAGTCACTAAGTCGTGTCCAATTCTTTGCAACCTCATGATCTCCAGGTTTCCCTGTCCTTCACTATCTCCAGGGGGTTTTCTCAAATGTCCATTGAGTCGATGATGCCATCCAATAATCCCAAACATAATTATTATAAGATATAGCATACTAATTATTATGATAGGTTTCCCAGGTGGCGCAGTGGTAAAGAATCTTCCTGCCAATGCAGGAAAGGCAAGAGATGTAAGAGATGCAGGTTTGATCCCTGAATTGGGAAGATCCCCTGGAAAAGGAAATGGCAACCCACTCCAGTATTCTTGCCTGGAAAATTCCATAGACAGAAGAGCCTGGCAGGCTACAGTCTAGTGGGTCACAAAGAGTCAGACATGAGTGAGGGACTGAATGAGCACAGAATTATTAATAGAAAAATGCAATGTTTTGGTTAATAGTTTAATTTGCAAATAAAATTATATGATAATTACAGCCTTAAGTTTACATTCAACATTCATAGTAATATCTTATGGCAGTCAAATAGTTAAAAAGTGTCTAAATGCTTACTCTCAATTTCTAGCCCTTGCCCATCTTAAGGTGGTGAGAAACATTTCACAGACTAGTATGGACTTATATGAATCTTTGAGAAGCACTGCATTAAGAAAGAGTTTGATGACTTTTAATTTTCTCCTGAATCTTCTATGGTGTCTGGAATTTTGAAGTCTTGTATTAGAGGCATCCACTTATACCACTTCAAAATATTAAACAGTTAACAGAATTTGGTAAAATACTCTAACATAACAGATCTTTATTTGACAAGTGCACCATCCTTCCAGAGACCCACCAGGTGGTTAGAGAAACACAGCTATCTGCTGCCTTTGCATTCTAGGAGATCCTGAAGTAGTGCTGTTGAGGACTTGCTACCTTTCTGTATAATGAGGTTTTCATTATCCTATGATAATTAGTATCAGGGAAAAGTCACCATTTAAAATAAGGTAATGAATAATAGGGACACATTTTTATAGTGTACAATAGCAAAATAATTTGATAAGCAGCTTATTTTCTGAAATATGACTAACAATGATCAAGATAGAGCATGCTGTTTTTGTTCAGTCACTAAGTCGTGTCCAATTCTTTGCAACCTCATGATCTCCAGGTTTCCCTGTCCTTCACTATCTCCAGGGGTTTGCTCAAATGTCCATTGAGTCGATGATGCCATCCAATAATCCCAAACATAATTATTATAAGATATAGCATACTAATTATTATGATAGGTTTCCCAGGTGGCGCAGTGGTAAAGAATCTTCCTGCCAATGCAGGAAAGGCAAGAGATGTAAGAGATGCAGGTTTGATCCCTGAATTGGGAAGATCCCCTGGAAAAGGAAATGGCAACCCACTCCAGTATTCTTGCCTGGAAAATTCCATAGACAGAAGAGCCTGGCAGGCTACAGTCTAGTGGGTCACAAAGAGTCAGACATGAGTGAGGGACTGAATGAGCACAGAATTATTAATAGAAAAATGCAATGTTTTGGTTAATAGTTTAATTTGCAAATAAAATTATATGATAATTACAGCCTTAAGTTTACATTCAACATTCATAGTAATATCTTATGGCAGTCAAATAGTTAAAAAGTGTCTAAATGCTTACTCTCAATTTCTAGCCCTTGCCCATCTTAAGGTGGTGAGAAACATTTCACAGACTAGTATGGACTTATATGAATCTTTGAGAAGCACTGCATTAAGAAAGAGTTTGATGACTTTTAATTTTCTCCTGAATCTTCTATGGTGTCTGGAATTTTGAAGTCTTGTATTAGAGGCATCCACTTATACCACTTCAAAATATTAAACAGTTAACAGAATTTGGTAAAAATACTCTAACATAACAGATCTAGATGTACCTCTGTTGACAGTTAGTCCCAAAGGGGACACATCACCATAAATCTAGAGATAAGAGTGATTTCACAACACTTTTTGAATGCTACTTCTCAGATAGCCTACTATGTGACATTTCTGTTAAGAGGATAGAACCTGAAGCAGGAACACTGTAATCACTACCCTGCTCATTTGTTGCTTGCCTACTGCACCAGAAATTATAATGTCCCAAATTTCTTTGAAATGTTTTAGAATTTTACATAGAAGACAGTGAAGAAAGTCAAAGGTAGTCCAATCACTTTGTTTACAAATGAGTTTGAACAAAGGTCTATATTATCCATAGGTGAGTAAAGAAAAGGAAAAAGTAAAATCTGATAAATACCATCTTCATCATTCTGGGAAGAAAACTCTTAATATCAATATTTTAAAGGAAACAAATAATTTCCAAGATTTTCAGGAATATTTAAGAATAAGTTCTCCACTGATAAAAGTAGTTTAGGATGTGGCTAGACAAATGACAATAACAACAAAAGCTTTTTTAAAGTTGCAAACAAGTCAAATCTTCTTTGCAATCAAAGAAATGAATGTAAACACAGCAACATATTTTTTGTCTGTCAATTTACTGTTAGAATTAAATGAAGTTTGCAATAATACATGTAGGTGTTTTAATTTTTGATGCTGAGCATTGAAAGCAACCCCAGTTAGTGGGAAATTATCCAATATTATACAGAGTGTCATTCATGACTATACTTTTGGACAAAGATACATATTATTGAACTCTGTCCTAAGATAATATTCAAAGATATATACAAAGATTCACATATAATATTGTCCATATGTAACTTATCTATATTATTAATAAGTTGGAAACACTATAAATTTTCAAGTACATAAATAATTAAAGTAAAATTTGCACATTCATGTTATGAAATATGCAGTCTTAAATTTAATTTTTTGTAATAAGTTGGAAAACAAAAAAAACCTTTAATAAAATTGTTCTTAATGTTTTTTCAAAAATAATTAAAGTAAAATTTGCACTATTAACATTAGGTAAAATAAATATAAAAGAATCTTCTATGGTGTCTGGAATTTTGAAGTCTTGTATTAGAGGCATCCACTTATACCACTTCAAAATATTAAACAGTTAACAGAATTTGGTAAAAATACTCTAACATAACAGATCTAGATGTACCTCTGTTGACAGTTAGTCCCAAAGGGGACACATCACCATAAATCTAGAGATAAGAGTGATTTCACAACACTTTTTGAATGCTACTTCTCAGATAGCCTACTATGTGACATTTCTGTTAAGAGGATAGAACCTGAAGCAGGAACACTGTAATCACTACCCTGCTCATTTGTTGCTTGCCTACTGCACCAGAAATTATAATGTCCCAAATTTCTTTGAAATGTTTTAGAATTTTACATAGAAGACAGTGAAGAAAGTCAAAGGTAGTCCAATCACTTTGTTTACAAATGAGTTTGAACAAAGGTCTATATTATCCATAGGTGAGTAAAGAAAAGGAAAAAGTAAAATCTGATAAATACCATCTTCATCATTCTGGGAAGAAAACTCTTAATATCAATATTTTAAAGGAAACAAATAATTTCCAAGATTTTCAGGAATATTTAAGAATAAGTTCTCCACTGATAAAAGTAGTTTAGGATGTGGCTAGACAAATGACAATAACAACAAAAGCTTTTTTAAAGTTGCAAACAAGTCAAATCTTCTTTGCAATCAAAGAAATGAATGTAAACACAGCAACATATTTTTTGTCTGTCAATTTACTGTTAGAATTAAATGAAGTTTGCAATAATACATGTAGGTGTTTTAATTTTTGATGCTGAGCATTGAAAGCAACCCCAGTTAGTGGGAAATTATCCAATATTATACAGAGTGTCATTCATGACTATACTTTTGGACAAAGATACATATTATTGAACTCTGTCCTAAGATAATATTCAAAGATATATACAAAGATTCACATATAATATTGTCCATATGTAACTTATCTATATTATTAATAAGTTGGAAACACTATAAATTTTCAAGTACATAAATAATTAAAGTAAAATTTGCACATTCATGTTATGAAATATGCAGTCATTGAATGACAACTGTTAAATTGTTTTATGACTATTATAATGCATATAAGGAATTCAAGTAAAAATCAGAATAATAAAATGTAATATGATCTCAATTTCAAAATAAACTTACTTGTAAAGAAATCTTAATGTATAATTCTCATTCCTGATTGCAATGATAAAAAGTGAAAAAAAGAAACCTGCTAAATTTCCAGTAAATGCACTGTATTGTAACAGACTCACAGTATTTAACATTAGGTATAAATTAAAAATTATGTTAAAAGAAAGTTTAAGGAACTAACAAATTGTTTATAATATACTAAGCAGAAAAGTCAGGGTAATAAATTGCATGTAGAGAATATTTCATATGATACAAAATAAATACACAAAGGCATATATGCTTTCCACTGCAGAAATATGTGCATAGAATAATAAGGAAATATGACACATGACCAATAATGTTTTTTGCCAAGTAGTTAGATGAGTATCATATTCTCTTGCATTTTTTAATTTTTGACAGTGAGCATGTATTAGCATACTAATCCAGAGAATAAATTATTTGTATTATATGCTTATAGGATGTGTGTTCTCCAGAATATTTATTTGTATACACACATATATTTTATTTATATTTATCCATCCTTCCTTTCCTCTTTCCTTTCTTCCCTCCTTCCTTTCTTCTATCAGTTCAGAAGACACACACACACACACACACACACACACACACGTTTGCTATCCTAATGTATACATGTGATTTTTATTCGTGGTTACAAAATTGGCATGTATTTCTTTTATGATTGTTTCTAAATAAAATACCTTCAGTTTCTAGGTTTTGTTCTTTTTTCGTCTTCTTTGAAAAGAAACTGATTTGTACTTCAAGAATGCTTTTTAAAAAATTCAATTATCCTGATGAAATCAAAACTGAAAGAGGCACCTGTACCCCAGTGTTCATTGCAGCTCTCTATACGATAGCCAGAACATGGAAGCAACCTAGATGTCCATCGACAAATGAATGGATACAGAAGCTCTGGTACATATATACAATGGAATACTACTCAGCTGTTAAAAGAAATGCAGAAGACTCAGTCCTAATGAGGTGGCTGGCTCTAGAACCTATCATAAAAAGTGAAGTAAGTCAAAAAGAGAAAGACAAGTATAGTATACTAACTCATATATATGGGATCTAGTAAGATGGTCATGATAACACACGCAGTGAACTCATGAAAAAACAGAGAATAGACATAAAGACATTGTGGAGACCGAACAGTGGGAGGGAGGCATGGAGGGAGTAACATGGAAACCTATACTGTCATGTGTGGAAAAGATAGCTATTGTCATTGTGCTAGGGGAATAGGAGTACCTACAACCACTTGGAGCGACGGTCTGGAGGGATGGGAGGGGGGGAACTGGGTGGGGGGAGGGTCCAGGGTTATGCATATGAATGATCTGGGAACATACATGTAAAAAATAAAAATAATAATAAAAAAAATTTTAAAAATTCAATTAGTTCTAAAACACAAAACAGTTGTGGAAATACTACTGGATAATTAATAACAACATGAACATAGGCAAGCACTGGACTCTAATTCATCCCATTATATGACTTGAATTTGGTAGCTAGTTTTAGCTACATTAGATGCACTTTGTGTCCAAATTTATTTCTGTATTTGTGATTTTAACCAGAAAATTTTGCTCAGAAGCACTGTACTTTCACTAATTTGAGACGTTCCCTTTGTCTTCTGTAAAACAAGTCACTAAACAGAAACCTCAGTTAATTAGAGCTGGAAAACCAGAGGCAGGAGCTCTCATGACCTATGAGGCCAGCAGAGTCAAACAAGAAGATAAAGCTTGTCGGCTTCTTTCCTGGCAAAGACTCAGCCAATGAAAACCCTTGGACTCTTTGTTTACTGCACTCCACCAGTTTCCTAGTTCTCTCTATAAAAGCCTTCTCCTTCCCTTGGCTAGGGGCAGCTTCTTTGAGCATGCTTTTTCATGGTTGCAGACCCTGAAATCACATTCTCTGCTTGTTCCAAATAAACACATGTGTGCTGGAGAAATATCTGCTGGTTAGTACCCCAGTGTTCATTGCAGCTCTCTATACGATAGCCAGAACATGGAAGCAACCTAGATGTCCATCGACAAATGAATGGATACAGAAGCTCTGGTACATATATACAATGGAATACTACTCAGCTGTTAAAAGAAATGCAGAAGACTCAGTCCTAATGAGGTGGCTGGCTCTAGAACCTATCATAAAAAGTGAAGTAAGTCAAAAAGAGAAAGACAAGTATAGTATACTAACTCATATATATGGGATCTAGTAAGATGGTCATGATAACACACGCAGTGAACTCATGAAAAAACAGAGAATAGACATAAAGACATTGTGGAGACCGAACAGTGGGAGGGAGGCATGGAGGGAGTAACATGGAAACCTATACTGTCATGTGTGGAAAAGATAGCTATTGTCATTGTGCTAGGGGAATAGGAGTACCTACAACCACTTGGAGCGACGGTCTGGAGGGATGGGAGGGGGGGAACTGGGTGGGGGGAGGGTCCAGGGTTATGCATATGAATGATCTGGGAACATACATGTAAAAAATAAAAATAATAATAAAAAAAATTTTAAAAATTCAATTAGTTCTAAAACACAAAACAGTTGTGGAAATACTACTGGATAATTAATAACAACATGAACATAGGCAAGCACTGGACTCTAATTCATCCCATTATATGACTTGAATTTGGTAGCTAGTTTTAGCTACATTAGATGCACTTTGTGTCCAAATTTATTTCTGTATTTGTGATTTTAACCAGAAAATTTTGCTCAGAAGCACTGTACTTTCACTAATTTGAGACGTTCCCTTTGTCTTCTGTAAAACAAGTCACTAAACAGAAACCTCAGTTAATTAGAGCTGGAAAACCAGAGGCAGGAGCTCTCATGACCTATGAGGCCAGCAGAGTCAAACAAGAAGATAAAGCTTGTCGGCTTCTTTCCTGGCAAAGACTCAGCCAATGAAAACCCTTGGACTCTTTGTTTACTGCACTCCACCAGTTTCCTAGTTCTCTCTATAAAAGCCTTCTCCTTCCCTTGGCTAGGGGCAGCTTCTTTGAGCATGCTTTTTCATGGTTGCAGACCCTGAAATCACATTCTCTGCTTGTTCCAAATAAACACATGTGTGCTGGAGAAATATCTGCTGGTCTATTTATTCCAAGTCAACAAATACTGACCAACTCACATTAGTTACTAAAACTACTAAAATAATTAGCAAGGATCATCTATTAAAAGCCTGGCAGGATGCAGTTCATGGGGTTGCAAAGAGTGGGACGTGACTTAGCAACTGAAAAACAACAACAACAATATACTAAATGTATCCAAAGGAATGGACATGAGCCAAAGTAAAGAGACTATCTAGGACTCCATGGCCAAAACAAAAATTTAATACAAGGTCTATATGCAGCGCCCACTTCTTTTTTTGGTGGGGGGGAGGGGGCGGGTGGGCCACTTCTATTGGTCTTTCATGTATCTATTTTCATCCATCTTTGTTCTTTGGCCCATGTGGGCTTCCCATCCCGGCGGCCTCTGTTGTCACAGAGCACCGGCTCTGGGCGCATGCGCTCCAGAGCTCCAGCTCAGTAATTGGACACATCGATCCAGCCGCTCTGTGGCACATGGGATCTTCCCAGGCCAGGGATCGAACTGGCACCCCTTGCACTGCAAGGCGGTGTCCTTACCCACTGGACCACCAGGGAAGCCCCGCACACTTGTTTTTCATGAGTAACTGGTTAGAGTTCAATCTTGTATCAGGCTGTAAAAAATGAATATAGGCAGCTTTAATTGTGAAATCTGTTAAAATAAGGTATAATGGTTTTATTCAACAAACATTGATGTCCTTAATTTTAACACATTATATGACTTGAATTTGGTAGCTAGTTTTAGCTACATTAGATGCACTTTGTGTCCAAATTTATTTCTGTATTTGTGATTTTAACCAGAAAATTTTGCTCAGAAGCACTGTACTTTCACTAATTTGAGACGTTCCCTTTGTCTTCTGTAAAACAAGTCACTAAACAGAAACCTCAGTTAATTAGAGCTGGAAAACCAGAGGCAGGAGCTCTCATGACCTATGAGGCCAGCAGAGTCAAACAAGAAGATAAAGCTTGTCGGCTTCTTTCCTGGCAAAGACTCAGCCAATGAAAACCCTTGGACTCTTTGTTTACTGCACTCCACCAGTTTCCTAGTTCTCTCTATAAAAGCCTTCTCCTTCCCTTGGCTAGGGGCAGCTTCTTTGAGCATGCTTTTTCATGGTTGCAGACCCTGAAATCACATTCTCTGCTTGTTCCAAATAAACACATGTGTGCTGGAGAAATATCTGCTGGTCTATTTATTCCAAGTCAACAAATACTGACCAACTCACATTAGTTACTAAAACTACTAAAATAATTAGCAAGGATCATCTATTAAAAGCCTGGCAGGATGCAGTTCATGGGGTTGCAAAGAGTGGGACGTGACTTAGCAACTGAAAACAACAACAACAATATACTAAATGTATCCAAAGGAATGGACATGAGCCAAAGTAAAGAGACTATCTAGGACTCCATGGCCAAAACAAAAATTTAATACAAGGTCTTTATGCGGCCCCCCTTTTTTTTTTTGGGGGGGGGGGGGGGGGGGGTGGGCCACTTCTATTGGTCTTTCATTTATCTATTTTCATCCATCTTTGTTCTTTGGCCCATGTGGGCTTCCCATCCCGGCGGCCTCTGTTGTCACAGAGCACCGGCTCTGGGCGCATGCGCTCCAGAGCTCCAGCTCAGTAATTGGACACATCGATCCAGCCGCTCTGTGGCACATGGGATCTTCCCAGGCCAGGGATCGAACTGGCACCCCTTGCACTGCAAGGCGGTGTCCTTACCCACTGGACCACCAGGGAAGCCCCGCACACTTGTTTTTCATGAGTAACTGGTTAGAGTTCAATCTTGTATCAGGCTGTAAAAAATGAATATAGGCAGCTTTAATTGTGAAATCTGTTAAAATAAGGTATAATGGTTTTATTCAACAAACATTGATGTCCTTAATTTTAACACATTAGATAACGTGGATAAAAAGTATTTCTACAAATACTGCCACTGTCTTCTTTATGCCTCATTTCACTTTGAATGATATGATGGCATCTATAATGCTGAATATTCAAAAATGCCTAAATTATAGAACTGCTGGGAATTTCTTTTTCTTAAAAACAAATGAAAAGCTTAGAAACAAAAAGAGTAAGACAAATGTATCCTGGGGTTCTGAGTATTAAAACTATACATTTTTCCTATGGCATAAAAATCATTAAAATTATTATTGAAGTATAGGAAACATTCACTCATTCAGCATTCATTCAGTTAGTCCAAGGTTTCTCAGCCTCCACACTATCAATATTTGGGGGGAGGGGTCTTGTCCTGCATATTACAGATTATTTAGCGACATTATTGGCCTCTACTTACTAGATGCCAATTCTAACAATCAAAAGCCCTTCAGACATTGCCATCTCTACTTGTTGGAAACCTGTGAATTAATCCATCAGTCACTTCCTAAACACACTGAGATCTCACTTTATGTCCAGCATCATGTTGAGGCAGAAGACAGAACATATAAAACTGAGGCTTGGCTTCAAGGAGCTCAACTTACAGACATGAACAGACAATCAAAGAATGAGTGACTTGTTAGTACATGTCAGTACAGGTGCTTGTGTCACCTGAAGAATAAGGGAAGGTTTCCTCAGGAAGAAATATAAAGAACTGAGTTCTGAAGAATGAGCTATGTTTACCCAGGCTGGGAAAAGTTGAAAAGTCATTTCAGGAGTTATTGCTAGGTGTACAAACAAAGGGAAAGAGTCCAACAAAACTAAATAATAATGTAGTCATTAAGCATTGCTGTTACTGTTTAGTCACTACATCATGTCCAACTTTGTGCGATATATCTCTTTGTCAGTAATTGGACACATCGATCCAGCCGCTCTGTGGCACATGGGATCTTCCCAGGCCAGGGATCGAACTGGCACCCCTTGCACTGCAAGGCGGTGTCCTTACCCACTGGACCACCAGGGAAGCCCCGCACACTTGTTTTTCATGAGTAACTGGTTAGAGTTCAATCTTGTATCAGGCTGTAAAAAATGAATATAGGCAGCTTTAATTGTGAAATCTGTTAAAATAAGGTATAATGGTTTTATTCAACAAACATTGATGTCCTTAATTTTAACACATTAGATAACGTGGATAAAAAGTATTTCTACAAATACTGCCACTGTCTTCTTTATGCCTCATTTCACTTTGAATGATATGATGGCATCTATAATGCTGAATATTCAAAAATGCCTAAATTATAGAACTGCTGGGAATTTCTTTTTCTTAAAAACAAATGAAAAGCTTAGAAACAAAAAGAGTAAGACAAATGTATCCTGGGGTTCTGAGTATTAAAACTATACATTTTTCCTATGGCATAAAAATCATTAAAATTATTATTGAAGTATAGGAAACATTCACTCATTCAGCATTCATTCAGTTAGTCCAAGGTTTCTCAGCCTCCACACTATCAATATTTGGGGGGAGGGGTCTTGTCCTGCATATTACAGATTATTTAGCGACATTATTGGCCTCTACTTACTAGATGCCAATTCTAACAATCAAAAGCCCTTCAGACATTGCCATCTCTACTTGTTGGAAACCTGTGAATTAATCCATCAGTCACTTCCTAAACACACTGAGATCTCACTTTATGTCCAGCATCATGTTGAGGCAGAAGACAGAACATATAAAACTGAGGCTTGGCTTCAAGGAGCTCAACTTACAGACATGAACAGACAATCAAAGAATGAGTGACTTGTTAGTACATGTCAGTACAGGTGCTTGTGTCACCTGAAGAATAAGGGAAGGTTTCCTCAGGAAGAAATATAAAGAACTGAGTTCTGAAGAATGAGCTATGTTTACCCAGGCTGGGAAAAGTTGAAAAGTCATTTCAGGAGTTATTGCTAGGTGTACAAACAAAGGGAAAGAGTCCAACAAAACTAAATAATAATGTAGTCATTAAGCATTGCTGTTACTGTTTAGTCACTACATCATGTCCAACTTTTGTGCGATATAGTCTCTTGTGGAACTATAGCCCACCAGGCACCTCTGTCCATGGGATTTCCCAGGTAAGAATAGTAGAGTGGGTTGCCATTTCCTTCTCCAGGGGATCTTTCAGACATGGGGATCAAGCCTGCATGTCCTGCATTGGCAGGTGGAGTCCTTACCACTGAGCCACCATGGAAACCCAGTCATTGAGCATAATCAAAGATCTTTAGCTCCTTCTCGATGATTATTGATTATATTCTGAGCCATATCCTATGGTCTGTCTTATAGATACTGAAATCTGCACCAAATGGAAGAAGTTAACTACAGGATGACCAGACCATAGTCATGACATAAGCTACCATAATTCTGAGAACTGGCCTCAAAGAAATGGGAACAAACCAATCCTGCAACTAAAGACTAACTGCACTTAAAACAATCAAAATGATGTTGCTCAAACCACTGATGGCCAGTTTCAAGATAACTGTCAGAGCTAATTGTTCTGTTTCTGCAGGTAGCTCCCTCCCTACATAAGTTCCAGCCTATACAAGCACCAGCCCACTGGTTGTCAGTGAGGGGGGTTGGAATCCACCCACCCTGCACCCAGGTGCCAGCATCCAAACTAAAGCAAATTTTCCTTTCCACCAACCTGACCTCTATATTTGCTGTTTGAATGCTAAGCAGCTGGATCTCACTTCCAATTACACATGTATATGCAAGCCACCTACTAGAACATAAGCAAAAGTCTTAAACAGGAAGTTCACAAAGGAAGGAAAAGATAAATAGACAATAAACATAAAGAGGTGCTAAACTTTATAATACAACAGGGAAATGCAAATTAAAATAACAATGAAAATCAACTGTATTTCTCAACATAGTTAATTTCTTCAAAAGATTTTAAAAAGTCAAATAATGCCAACCATATGAATCAATTGAAAGTTTTACATAATGCAGAAGAATCAGCCCTAATGAGGTGGCTGGATCTAGAACGCATCATAAAAAGTGAAGTCAGTCAGAAAGAGAAGGACAAATACAATATATTAATGCATATATATGGAATCTAGTAGGATGGTGATGATAGCATATGCCAGTGAAGCGACGGAAAGACAGACATAGACAGTGGACATATGGACATTGTGGGGAAATAACAGAGGGTGGGAGGTGTAAAGGAAGTAGCATGAAGGCCTGTATTATCCTATGTGAAGAAAATAGCTATAGTCATTGCTCTGTGAGAAAAGGCGATCCTTCAGGGGTGCTGTGTGATGGTCAGGAGGGGTGAGAAGGGGGGGATATACATATGACTAATCTGGGAACATGCATATCTGTAAACAACAAAACTCTGTAAAAGTTAAAAGTAAAATAAAAGTTAAAAAAAAAAAGGAAAGTTTTACATATTGCCATCGAAAAGTGTAAATCAGCTTGCAGGTGTGTGTGTGCTCAGTCACGTCCAACTCTTTGTGCCTCCATGGACTGTAGCCTCCCAGGCTCCTCAGTTCATGGGATTTTCCAGGCAAGAATACTGGAGTGGGTTGCCATTTCCACCTCCAGAAGCTCTTCCCAACCCAGGGATTGAACCTGCATTTCCTGTGTCTCCAGCATTGCAGGCAGATTGTTTACTGCTTAGCTTTAGGGGAAGTCATTTACTTTAGCAAAACTTGGGCATTCTCCACCCAGGTGTGAAGCTGAGGTTGCACTCAGTGACCTTCACATCCTGAAATTCATGCCCTTGTATAACTGTATAAAACCATCCCTTTGATGTGAGCTGTTTAATTGTGACTTTCTTCTAAGTAACATAAAAGAGCAAAAGTGATAGGATGTCACTTCCACTATTAGGATGCAAAATACTGCAACAGAATCCTTTTCTTTTCCAGAGGTGGAGTTGAAAAGCCAGCAACCTAGAAATTCCAGAGGCACAGACAAAGAAGCCTGATCTCTCCATCCAAAAATTAAGAATAAGGGCAGCCTACAGAGACTGAAAATTTTCAGATAACCAGAACTTTACTGTATTCAAATAGTACAGGGAAAAAAAAAATAGTGGCCCCATTGCTACCTCTACCAGCAAATGCTGACTCTGGAGGCTGGTTTTCTACCCTTGGCATGCTGCAAGTCACCCTAACCTCCTCACTGGGATAGAATCAGAGAAGGCAAGGACTCTCATTCCCACCAGTTGGCAAGACCTGACCCTGTAGTGTCAGTAGAGACATGTGGAGAGTGTGGACTTCCAATTCCATAGGGAACAACCTGGACTTCACCCCATATGGCAGCAATGCCACTGTTCCTTTCCCCTGGTAAAGCAGAAGTACCAGAAGAAACAGACTATTTAAGAATCAGGATTTCATAACACAATACATAAAATACTCAGCTTTCCACCAGAAATCCCTCCTCATACAAAAATCCAGAAAGATGCCAAGTTGAATGAAACAAAATGACAATCAATAGAGGCCAACACCCAGATGATAGTGATGTTTGAATTAAATGGTCTGATAAAGATTTTAAAGCAGGCATCATAAAAATGCGTCAGAAGGCTATTACAAATATGAGTGAAATAAGAATAAGAAAGTTCCAGAAAACAGAAGATATAAAGAAAAGCCTATGGAAACTTTTAAATGGAAAAAATACAATAATCAATTTTAAAAACTCAATAGATAGAATAATAGAAATTACCCTGCTTGAGCAAAGGAGAACATATACTGAAAGAAAAAAAAAAAGAGCACCAGGAACTACTGGGTCTGTACAAAAGACATCACATATTTTGTGATGAGTTAGAGATGAAGAGAAATAGGATAGGGCTGAAAAAGGACTCAGAGAAATAAGCATCTATATTCTGAACATTCCCCACATTTGGCAAAAGACATTAAGCTCAAGAGTCAAGAAACTGAACCAAAGCCAGACAGTAAAAATGGAAAGAAATTCATATGAAAACACATCATAACCAAAGTTTAAAAAGCTTCAAAGAAAAAATCTTGAAAGCAATAAAAAGAGAAAAAAGTCCCTTCCCTAGGGGGGCAAACAATTGCAGTGGATATATAAAAAGAGCTCTCAAATACAATAGTAAAAAAAAAAAAAAGGTAAGAAAAAAAAGAAAAACATTCAAAACTCCAAAAAATATATAAGGAAAAGATATTCCAAAAAAAAAAGGCTCACTCTGGACCTTATAGAGATAACACTTGAAAAATGTTCAACATATTACCTCTCAGAGAAATGCAGACTAAAATCACAGTGAGGTTATCACAATATTTCTTATCAGAATGATTAAATAATAGTAACCACCAACTACTGGCAAGGATGCAGAGAAATAGGATCAACTCACATACTGCTGGTGAACATAAAATGGTACAGTCACTCTGGAACAACCTGGACTTCACCCCATATGGCAGCAATGCCACTGTTCCTTTCCCCTGGTAAAGCAGAAGTACCAGAAGAAACAGACTATTTAAGAATCAGGATTTCATAACACAATACATAAAATACTCAGCTTTCCACCAGAAATCCCTCCTCATACAAAAATCCAGAAAGATGCCAAGTTGAATGAAACAAAATGACAATCAATAGAGGCCAACACCCAGATGATAGTGATGTTTGAATTAAATGGTCTGATAAAGATTTTAAAGCAGGCATCATAAAAATGCGTCAGAAGGCTATTACAAATATGAGTGAAATAAGAATAAGAAAGTTCCAGAAAACAGAAGATATAAAGAAAAGCCTATGGAAACTTTTAAATGGAAAAAATACAATAATCAATTTTAAAAACTCAATAGATAGAATAATAGAAATTACCCTGCTTGAGCAAAGGAGAACATATACTGAAAGAAAAAAAAAAAGAGCACCAGGAACTACTGGGTCTGTACAAAAGACATCACATATTTTGTGATGAGTTAGAGATGAAGAGAAATAGGATAGGGCTGAAAAAGGACTCAGAGAAATAAGCATCTATATTCTGAACATTCCCCACATTTGGCAAAAGACATTAAGCTCAAGAGTCAAGAAACTGAACCAAAGCCAGACAGTAAAAATGGAAAGAAATTCATATGAAAACACATCATAACCAAAGTTTAAAAAGCTTCAAAGAAAAAATCTTGAAAGCAATAAAAAGAGAAAAAAGTCCCTTCCCTAGGGGGGCAAACAATTGCAGTGGATATATAAAAAGAGCTCTCAAATACAATAGTAAAAAAAAAAAAAAGGTAAGAAAAAAAAGAAAAACATTCAAAACTCCAAAAAATATATAAGGAAAAGATATTCCAAAAAAAAAAGGCTCACTCTGGACCTTATAGAGATAACACTTGAAAAAATGTTCAACATATTACCTCTCAGAGAAATGCAGACTAAAATCACAGTGAGGTTATCACAATATTTCTTATCAGAATGATTAAATAATAGTAACCACCAACTACTGGCAAGGATGCAGAGAAATAGGATCAACTCACATACTGCTGGTGAACATAAAATGGTACAGTCACTCTGGAAAACAGTCAAGTGGCTGCTGAAAAGCACTAAACATGCAGTTACCATATAAACTAGCAAGTGCACCTCTGGGCATTTATTCCAGAGACATAGAAAATCATGTTCATAAAAAACCGGAATATAAATGTTTATAGAAGCTTTACTCACAATAGCCAGATGGTGGACACAAACTGTGCATGTGTGCTACGTTCTTTCAATCAGGTCCAACTCACTGCAACCCTATGACTGTAGCCCATCAGACTCCTCTGTCCATGGGATTCTCCAGGCAAGAATACTGTAGTGTGTTACCATGCCCTCCTCCAGTGGATCTTTCTGATCCAGGGAGCAATGATCTCCTGCTTAAGACAACACAAATCTATCGTCTCAGAGTTCTGCAGGTCCTAAAGAAGTCCTAAAATTGAAATATCAGCATATCTTTGTTCCTTCTAGAAACTTCAGGGTAATATCCATGTCATAGTCTTTCTCCAGTTATCTGATGTTGCTGGCATTTCTTGGCCACATAGCTCTCACCTCTCCATACATCATCACATCTCTTCTTTCTCTTTTAAACTTAATTTGATATTCCTGCTTCTCTCATACAAAGCTCCTGGTGGTTACATTTGTCCTCCTCAAAAAATTCAGGATTATCTATCTCCTCATCTCAGGAATCTTAATTATCTCTGTGAAGTCCCTTTTTGCCAAGTAAGTTAACAATCACCAGTAGTATAGAACATGGACATCAACTGATCATTATTCAGCCTACCCAAAGCACATCTCTCATTCCTCAAGCCAAGTTGATATGAGCGATAGCAGTGTCTTCCTCCATCACTGGAGCTTGGTTCTTTACCACTAGTGCCACATGGGAAGCCCTTTTATGTGCAATCAGTAAAGAATCAGATGTGACTTAGCAATGGAACAACAGCAGCAACCACGAGACAACATGACCACAAAGCATGGTCAGTATATTGCTGTTTGTTTCCTTTCCCAAAGAGACTAGATGAGTAATGACAGCAGATAACATATCATGTGCTAACTATGCTCTATCACTTCCGTGTGGAGTAGGGTGTTGAGAACAATGTAGGGCCAGACTCATCTGCGAGAGGGCGGCCAGCATGATGCACAGGTGCAGGGGGAGAGAGAGTCCATTCCTTCGATACATATTTGCCATCTACTCCATGACTAACCACAGAAACTCAAAAACCAATGAAAGAACTGGTAATTGTATAATTCCAGATTAGCTCTTAGTGGAATTTGTCATTCCATAAAGTTTACTTTTAAGAAAACAAAATCAGTAGCATGAACCCCAGCTGTTGACATTTTCCCCTGCTTCTTGGCGCCCTATTATCTCAGCTGGTCTAGGCATATCTTAGCAATTACCAGAGTTCTGCAGGCAGCTCTCAGGCCACTTAAGCTGACACTTTGAAATATTAGTGGGGAAATGCTGCAGGTGCGGCTAGCTGGCAGAGGCCCAGCAGCAAGTTTGCATCAGACCAGAATTTTAAAAAGTTTCATGCACTATGCCTTGTTATTAAGGTGTTTCAATTAGAGGCAAAACGCCTGTTTTCTTTGGCAGGCACTGTGTTTCATCTATAAAGCACCATCACTCTTCCGGTGAAAAAGAAACCATCATTTTCTAGGACTCTGAGGTGGATGTGATCATGGCTGTCTTGCTAGCAGAGAGCACAGCGAGAACAGAGTGCGACAGGCTGACAGGACAGAGGAGCTGTCTGTACCCACCCAGACAGCCCACTCAGACTTCTCATTTTTCTGAGTGCTTCAAGCGCTTCCGACTCTACCGCACAGCCTACCACGTAGCTCTGCTCACATGTTCTCATCGAGTGCTTTCATCCAGGCCACCCTGACTTTTATCATCTCAGACACACTTGGGCAATAGGCAAGATGATTAGCTAAGATAAAAATCATGCAGAATCAAAATCACTTTTTGAACCCTTTTAATATTACATGATATTAAGGATTTATTTGAACTATTCAATATGATGGGGAATACAAGCTATGCAGGGAAGAAAAAGTCCCTTTTCAGATAGAGCTGCATCCTGGAGGATCCTGCCAAAAACAACTGGGTAATACGCAGATAACAAAAAATCTTTTGCTGTTTGTTTCCTTTCCCAAAGAGACTAGATGAGTAATGACAGCAGATAACATATCATGTGCTAACTATGCTCTATCACTTCCGTGTGGAGTAGGGTGTTGAGAACAATGTAGGGCCAGACTCATCTGCGAGAGGGCGGCCAGCATGATGCACAGGTACAGGGGGAGAGAGAGTCCATTCCTTCGATACATATTTGCCATCTACTCCATGACTAACCACAGAAACTCAAAAACCAATGAAAGAACTGGTAATTGTATAATTCCAGATTAGCTCTTAGTGGAATTTGTCATTCCATAAAGTTTACTTTTAAGAAAACAAAATCAGTAGCATGAACCCCAGCTGTTGACATTTTCCCCTGCTTCTTGGCGCCCTATTATCTCAGCTGGTCTAGGCATATCTTAGCAATTACCAGAGTTCTGCAGGCAGCTCTCAGGCCACTTAAGCTGACACTTTGAAATATTAGTGGGGAAATGCTGCAGGTGCGGCTAGCTGGCAGAGGCCCAGCAGCAAGTTTGCATCAGACCAGAATTTTAAAAAGTTTCATGCACTATGCCTTGTTATTAAGGTGTTTCAATTAGAGGCAAAACGCCTGTTTTCTTTGGCAGGCACTGTGTTTCATCTATAAAGCACCATCACTCTTCCGGTGAAAAAGAAACCATCATTTTCTAGGACTCTGAGGTGGATGTGATCATGGCTGTCTTGCTAGCAGAGAGCACAGCGAGAACAGAGTGCGACAGGCTGACAGGACAGAGGAGCTGTCTGTACCCACCCAGACAGCCCACTCAGACTTCTCATTTTTCTGAGTGCTTCAAGCGCTTCCGACTCTACCGCACAGCCTACCACGTAGCTCTGCTCACATGTTCTCATCGAGTGCTTTCATCCAGGCCACCCTGACTTTTATCATCTCAGACACACTTGGGCAATAGGCAAGATGATTAGCTAAGATAAAAATCATGCAGAATCAAAATCACTTTTTGAACCCTTTTAATATTACATGATATTAAGGATTTATTTGAACTATTCAATATGATGGGGGAATACAAGCTATGCAGGGAAGAAAAAAGTCCCCTTTTCAGATAGAGCTGCATCCTGGAGGGATCCTGCACAAAATAACTCATTATCTGGGATTTGATTTAAAGTAATAGAGCAGAACTTTAAAGTGTGGCGGGTAGAAAATCCATTGAAAAAATATTGATAATGATCAAAGCTGAGTAATGTATATGAAAAGATTATACTATTCTATCTTTATATATATAATAAATTTTATAAATTTAGAATGTTAATACTTCAAGTAGTACATGAAAGACTATATATATATATAGTACATATTACACACACACACATTATACACACATATATATACGCCCACACATGCAATGCTCACTAACATTTCAGGAGTGCACATGTAAATGTATGCATGTTCAATTGTGTCTGATTCTTTGCAGCCCCATAGAATACAGCCCATCAGGCTCCTCTGTCCACGGAATTTTCCAGGCAAGTATAATGGAGTGGGTTGCCATTTCCTACTCCAGGGATCTTCCTGACCCAGGGATCGAATCTGCGTCTGCTGTGTCCCCTGTGTTGGAGGTGGATTCTTTACCACTGAGCCACCTGGAGTAAGCAACACCAAAACTTTATGCAGATGTTTGGGTATTTAAAGCATTCAGATTGTTAGATACTCTCAAAGTTCACAGTGGTGAATCCAAAACAGTGGCTGATTCTAATGGGTTCTTGTCTGCCGTCACACTTGACTCCAGGTAATGGTTAATTTAACATGTCAACTTGAGTACCCGGATGTCTGCTCAAACTGGATAGGTGTGTGAGGCTGTTTCTGGAAAAAATCCCGAATCAGCAGACTGAGTGAAGCTTATTATCCAATCAACCAGACTCTATTGTTCTGAGTGCGACAGGCTGACAGGACAGAGGAGCTGTCTGTACCCACCCAGACAGCCCACTCAGACTTCTCATTTTTCTGAGTGCTTCAAGCGCTTCCGACTCTACCGCACAGCCTACCACGTAGCTCTGCTCACATGTTCTCATCGAGTGCTTTCATCCAGGCCACCCTGACTTTTATCATCTCAGACACACTTGGGCAATAGGCAAGATGATTAGCTAAGATAAAAATCATGCAGAATCAAAATCACTTTTTAAACCCTTTTAATATTACATGATATTAAGGATTTATTTGAACTATTCAATATGATGGGGGAATACAAGCTATGCAGGGAAGAAAAAGCCCCCTTTTCAGATAGAGCTGCATCCTGGAGGATCCTGCACAAAATAACTCATTATCTGGGATTTGATTTAAAGTAATAGAGCAGAACTTTAAAGTGTGGCGGGTAGAAAATCCATTGAAAAAATATTGATAATGATCAAAGCTGAGTAATGTATATGAAAAGATTATACTATTCTATCTTTATATATATAATAAATTTTATAAATTTAGAATGTTAATACTTCAAGTAGTACATGAAAGACTATATATATATATAGTACATATTACACACACACACATTATACACACATATATATACGCCCACACATGCAATGCTCACTAACATTTCAGGAGTGCACATGTAAATGTATGCATGTTCAATTGTGTCTGATTCTTTGCAGCCCCATAGAATACAGCCCATCAGGCTCCTCTGTCCACGGAATTTTCCAGGCAAGTATAATGGAGTGGGTTGCCATTTCCTACTCCAGGGGATCTTCCTGACCCAGGGATCGAATCTGCGTCTGCTGTGTCCCCTGTGTTGGAGGTGGATTCTTTACCACTGAGCCACCTGGAGTAAGCAACACCAAAACTTTATGCAGATGTTTGGGTATTTAAAGCATTCAGATTGTTAGATACTCTCAAAGTTCACAGTGGTGAATCCAAAACAGTGGCTGATTCTAATGGGTTCTTGTCTGCCGTCACACTTGACTCCGGGTAATGGTTAATTTAACATGTCAACTTGAGTACCCGGATGTCTGCTCAAACATCATTCTGGATAGGTGTGTGAGGCTGTTTCTGGATAAGATGAACATCCCTGAATCAGCAGACTGAGTGAAGCTTATTATCCAATCAACCAACATCTGAGTGTAACCATCTGAGGGTTTCTAAGCCTATCTGAGTGGCTTTGTGTGCAAAACAAATTACGATTATTGGTGAGCAAAATAAATGACTATTACTGTTTTAAAACTTACTGTTTGGTGGTGGTTTGTGCAGAATTAGACATCCAGAACATAAGAGAAGACAAAGAACACATTCAAAGTCATATTCATGGGTCAGAGGCCATGTTGAAGAGACAGGATGCGTTTTACACACCTAATCATTTTGGCTGGGGTTACAGTTCAGCATAATATGGCTGCTCACTGGTTGTCCCCTAACGCTTCTAAGTCTTTTAAGAACATCTGTGCTTAAGAGTCTATGAATTTAGTTCTTTGGTCTTCATTAAAATAGTTGAACTCATTAATTATTTTTGGTATCTTTCAGTGTTTTGTCTTTCTCTTTACTCTTCATGAGAAAGAGAGAGACCCCTGCTCCAGGACCAGACACCCTGTTATCCAGGTAGCTCTAATGAAGTCAGGAATTTTTTAATTTACAAAGGAAGAAATGTAATTCAAAATGGCTAGAACTACCAAAAAAAAAAAAGAGAGAGAGAGAAGTATGTCAAAGCCACTGAAAATCCCAAAAGGTCAGTGATCCAGGACCTCAATCATATAGTCAAAAACAAGTCTTGGGGACTTCCCTAATGGTCCAGTGGTTAAAATCCACCTGCCAATGCAAGGGACATGGATTTTATCCTTAGTCCGGGAACTAAGCCCATGAGTCTCAACTACTGAGCCAGTCTCTAGAGCCTGCATGCCACAGCTACTGAGCCTGTGTGCTGCAAATAATGAGGCTGCTGTGTCCCCTGTGTTGGAGGTGGATTCTTTACCACTGAGCCACCTGGAGTAAGCAACACCAAAACTTTATGCAGATGTTTGGGTATTTAAAGCATTCAGATTGTTAGATACTCTCAAAGTTCACAGTGGTGAATCCAAAACAGTGGCTGATTCTAATGGGTTCTTGTCTGCCGTCACACTTGACTCCGGGTAATGGTTAATTTAACATGTCAACTTGAGTACCCGGATGTCTGCTCAAACATCATTCTGGATAGGTGTGTGAGGCTGTTTCTGGATAAGATGAACATCCCTGAATCAGCAGACTGAGTGAAGCTTATTATCCAATCAACCAACATCTGAGTGTAACCATCTGAGGGTTTCTAAGCCTATCTGAGTGGCTTTGTGTGCAAAACAAATTACGATTATTGGTGAGCAAAATAAATGACTATTACTGTTTTAAAACTTACTGTTTGGTGGTGGTTTGTGCAGAATTAGACATCCAGAACATAAGAGAAGACAAAGAACACATTCAAAGTCATATTCATGGGTCAGAGGCCATGTTGAAGAGACAGGATGCGTTTTACACACCTAATCATTTTTGGCTGGGGTTACAGTTCAGCATAATATGGCTGCTCACTGGTTGTCCCCTAACGCTTCTAAGTCTTTTAAGAACATCTGTGCTTAAGAGTCTATGAATTTAGTTCTTTGGTCTTCATTAAAATAGTTGAACTCATTAATTATTTTTGGTATCTTTCAGTGTTTTGTCTTTCTCTTTACTCTTCATGAGAAAGAGAGAGACCCCTGCTCCAGGACCAGACACCCTGTTATCCAGGTAGCTCTAATGAAGTCAGGAATTTTTTAATTTACAAAGGAAGAAATGTAATTCAAAATGGCTAGAACTACCAAAAAAGTAAAAGAGAGAGAGAAGTATGTCAAAGCCACTGAAAATCCCAAAAGGTCAGTGATCCAGGACCTCAATCATATAGTCAAAAACAAGTCTTGGGGACTTCCCTAATGGTCCAGTGGTTAAAATCCACCTGCCAATGCAAGGGACATGGATTTTATCCTTAGTCCGGGAACTAAGCCCATGAGTCTCAACTACTGAGCCAGTCTCTAGAGCCTGCATGCCACAGCTACTGAGCCTGTGTGCTGCAAATAATGAGGCTGCAGGCCCTAGAGCCCATGCTCTGCAAAAAAAGAAGCTATTGAATTGAGAAGCCCAAGCACGAGGACTAGAGAGTAGCCTCTGCTCACTGTAACTACAGAAAGCCTGTGTACTGAAACAAAGACCTAGCACAGTCAAAAAAATTTTTTAAAGAAATGAGTTTTTCTTCATTTCTTGTCTCCACTGACTGCCCTGTTAGCTTCATTACAAGGTGAGCTATTCCTTTTTGTTATCAAATGGTCTTTGGTAATTCCAGGACTGTCCCTTACTACCTCAGTCACCCCACCGGATGGTAAAGAGCTTCTGTTTTCTAATATCTGTAAGTCAATTCCACAAACCACTGGGGTCAGAGCACACAGACAATCCAAACACCAATGGGCCAGACCCAGGTTCTCTGCCAACTGCTGGGCCATTGAGCTTGTTGGCAGAGCCACAGATGTTCTGGTCAGCCTTACCTAAAACATATGTGCTGAGAATTGGAAAGATTCTTTCCTAAAATGAAAACTGAGGTGCTATTATCATATTGGAATGGAGATAGAAACAGTATCAGGGCTCTGTGTTTTATTAATTCTGCCTAATTTTCCTGGGCGGCTTTTTCTTCATCAGCAAAGTGAAGGATAGGCTACTCAACTGCTAACCCCTATTCACTCTAAAGGTTTAAACTGTGATAGTAGAAGGAAAACCACTTTTGATACCATCATAAAAGAGGACCCCTGTTTGTCTTTCTCTTTACTCTTCATGAGAAAGAGAGAGACCCCTGCTCCAGGACCAGACACCCTGTTATCCAGGTAGCTCTAATGAAGTCAGGAATTTTTTAATTTACAAAGGAAGAAATGTAATTCAAAATGGCTAGAACTACCAAAAAAAAAAAAGAGAGAGAGAGAAGTATGTCAAAGCCACTGAAAATCCCAAAAGGTCAGTGATCCAGGACCTCAATCATATAGTCAAAAACAAGTCTTGGGGACTTCCCTAATGGTCCAGTGGTTAAAATCCACCTGCCAATGCAAGGGACATGGATTTTATCCTTAGTCCGGGAACTAAGCCCATGAGTCTCAACTACTGAGCCAGTCTCTAGAGCCTGCATGCCACAGCTACTGAGCCTGTGTGCTGCAAATAATGAGGCTGCAGGCCCTAGAGCCCATGCTCTGCAAAAAAAGAAGCTATTGAATTGAGAAGCCCAAGCACGAGGACTAGAGAGTAGCCTCTGCTCACTGTAACTACAGAAAGCCTGTGTACTGAAACAAAGACCTAGCACAGTCAAAAAAATTTTTTAAAGAAATGAGTTTTTCTTCATTTCTTGTCTCCACTGACTGCCCTGTTAGCTTCATTACAAGGTGAGCTATTCCTTTTTGTTATCAAATGGTCTTTGGTAATTCCAGGACTGTCCCTTACTACCTCAGTCACCCCACCGGATGGTAAAGAGCTTCTGTTTTCTAATATCTGTAAGTCAATTCCACAAACCACTGGGGTCAGAGCACACAGACAATCCAAACACCAATGGGCCAGACCCAGGTTCTCTGCCAACTGCTGGGCCATTGAGCTTGTTGGCAGAGCCACAGATGTTCTGGTCAGCCTTACCTAAAACATATGTGCTGAGAATTGGAAAGATTCTTTCCTAAAATGAAAACTGAGGTGCTATTATCATATTGGAATGGAGATAGAAACAGTATCAGGGCTCTGTGTTTTATTAATTCTGCCTAATTTTCCTGGGCGGCTTTTTCTTCATCAGCAAAGTGAAGGATAGGCTACTCAACTGCTAACCCCTATTCACTCTAAAGGTTTAATGATGCACACTGATGGCCTGAGACATTACTGTGATAGTAGAAGGAAAACCACTTTTGATACCATCACTGTGCTAAGTTTTGCTATTGAAGGTTGTCAAAAACAGAGGCAGAGGCAGTTTAAATCTAGAAAACAAAAAACAAAGAAAAGATCTGAAGCTTTTTTTCTCCCCTCTCCCTTTCTCCCTCACTCCTCAAACAATCACACAAAATAAACCACTTTCCAGGACTCTGTAAGTCATATATAAACCATTCAAGGACCTAAGGATTCTACTCATTATCCAATTTTGAGTCAAGACTAGAAGGATTCTCCTGTTTTCCTTATTTTTTAATCTTCCATTTGCTAATGAAGCCTTTTTTTTTTCTAAATTAGAGCAAAACATAACAATGTTGTGTTTGTTTCTGTGTACAATGAAGTGAATCAGCTATACATATACATATATTGGGCTTCCCTGGTGGTTAAGAGGGTAATGTATCTCCCAGTAATGCAGGAGACCCAGGTTTAATCCCTTGTTCAGGATGATCCCCTGGAGAAGCAAATGGCTACCCACTCCAGTATTCTTGCCTGGAGAGTTCCACGGACAGAGGAGCCAAGCAGGCTACAGTTCATGGGGTCCAAAGAGTCGGACACGACTGAGCAACTAACACATACATACCTACATCCCCTCCCTCTTGGATCTTTCTCCCAACTCCACGCCCATTCCACTCATCTAGACCATCGCAGAGCACAGCACTAGACATCCTCTATGGAGGTTCCTTAAAAAACTCAAAATAGAGCTTCCCTGGTGGCTCAGTGGCAAAGAACTCACTGGCCTATGCAGGGGACACAGGTTTGATTCCTGGTCTGGGAAGATCCCACATGTGGAGGAAGTAAGCCCTTGTGACACAACTACTGAAGTCTGTGTGCCCTAGAGCCCATGCTCCACAACAAGAGAAGCCAGGGCAAAGAGAAGGCTGCACACTGCAGCTAGAGAGTAGCCCCCACTCTCCAAAACTAAAGAAAAGCCTGCACACCAACGAAGACCAAGTGCAGTCAAAAATAAATACATTGGGCTTCCCTGGTGGTCCAGTGGGTAGAGAGTCTGCCTTGCAGTGCAGGGGGCACTGGTTCGATCCCTAGCCTGGGAAGATCCCATGTGCTGTGGAGGAGCTGGGCCACTGTGTCCAACTAAGAGCCGGCGCTTTGGAGTGCATGTGCCCAGAGCCAGTGCTCTGCAAGGAGAGAGGCCACTGTAATGAGAGGCCCACATAGCCAAAGAATAAAAGATGACTGAAAATAAGTATAAAAATAAAAGAGGCATGATGGGTAAAAATAAATAAATAAATAAAATTATATTAAAAAATCAGGGGGCTTCCCTGGTGGCCCAGTGGGTAAAGAGTTCACCTTGCAGTGTAAGGGGTACTGGTTCAATCCCTGGCCCAAGAAGATCCCAAATGCCACAGAGCAGCTGGGCCACTGTGTCCAGTTACCAGCCAGCGCTCTGGAGTGCGTGCGCCCAGAGCCAGTGCTCTGCAGTGAGAGAGGCTACTGCAATGGGAGGTCTACACAGGCCAAAGACTAAAGGTGGATGAGAACAAATGATGACTTAGATTAGAGGCAAAAAAAAAAAAAACAACCTAAAAAACAAATCAGAGCTATGTAACTATTAAAAATAATAATAATGAAGCCTGTTTTGATAAACAGCCACAAGCTTTTCTGAGCCTGGGTAAATTTCCCATGATTCAAAGCACCCAAATCCTGCACGGCTGATTGAAGGAGATGCTATCCCGGAAACGATGACTAAGCTGATACAGGTGCCGCTGATGCTGGGTCACTCAAGTGCTGCCCTACTTCAGAGTCTTTTGGGCACAGGAGCAAAGGCATATCCCGAACGAAACTCAAAATAGAGCTTCCCTGGTGGCTCAGTGGCAAAGAACTCACTGGCCTATGCAGGGGACACAGGTTTGATTCCTGGTCTGGGAAGATCCCACATGTGGAGGAAGTAAGCCCTTGTGACACAACTACTGAAGTCTGTGTGCCCTAGAGCCCATGCTCCACAACAAGAGAAGCCAGGGCAAAGAGAAGGCTGCACACTGCAGCTAGAGAGTAGCCCCCACTCTCCAAAACTAAAGAAAAGCCTGCACACCAACGAAGACCAAGTGCAGTCAAAAATAAATACATTGGGCTTCCCTGGTGGTCCAGTGGGTAGAGAGTCTGCCTTGCAGTGCAGGGGGCACTGGTTCGATCCCTAGCCTGGGAAGATCCCATGTGCTGTGGAGGAGCTGGGCCACTGTGTCCAACTAAGAGCCGGCGCTTTGGAGTGCATGTGCCCAGAGCCAGTGCTCTGCAAGGAGAGAGGCCACTGTAATGAGAGGCCCACATAGCCAAAGAATAAAAGATGACTGAAAATAAGTATAAAAATAAAAGAGGCATGATGGGTAAAAATAAATAAATAAATAAAATTATATTAAAAAATCAGGGGGCTTCCCTGGTGGCCCAGTGGGTAAAGAGTTCACCTTGCAGTGTAAGGGGTACTGGTTCAATCCCTGGCCCAAGAAGATCCCAAATGCCACAGAGCAGCTGGGCCACTGTGTCCAGTTACCAGCCAGCGCTCTGGAGTGCGTGCGCCCAGAGCCAGTGCTCTGCAGTGAGAGAGGCTACTGCAATGGGAGGTCTACACAGGCCAAAGACTAAAGGTGGATGAGAACAAATGATGACTTAGATTAGAGGCAAAAAAAAAAAAAACAACCTAAAAAACAAATCAGAGCTATGTAACTATTAAAAATAATAATAATGAAGCCTGTTTTGATAAACAGCCACAAGCTTTTCTGAGCCTGGGTAAATTTCCCATGATTCAAAGCACCCAAATCCTGCACGGCTGATTGAAGGAGATGCTATCCCGGAAACGATGACTAAGCTGATACAGGTGCCGCTGATGCTGGGTCACTCAAGTGCTGCCCTACTTCAGAGTCTTTTGGGCACACAGGAAGCAGCAGGATGCTGTCAACATGGACAAGTGGAGGAAGGTGGCCATAGGCAACTCGTCTAGAAAAGCAATTAGCCTTTCATGGCTCCTGCCGCCACTGTTGCTTGTCTCATTCACACTTTTGCTCACCCCAGGGAGCCTGCACCTAGCTGCAGAGCAAGTTCACACCCTGCATTTTCCAGTGCTGAACAGACCATTTGCACTTGTCACCGGCACTTTTACCTGTGACTCACTGAATCACAGGGTTGGACTTCACCCCTCACATTTCCAAGAGGCACAGATACATCTTCTTTCCTTGGCCCTGACACTGGCGCCTCCTTAACTCTCTCACCCATTCCCCTGCATTGTAATTCTCCACTAAGAAATATGCTGTTTTGCCAAATTCTATCAGAATGCTTGGTCATCCTAGGTAGCACCAGTAGTAAAGAATCCACCTGACAATGCAGGAGATGCAAGAGACTTGGGTTCGATCCCTGGATTGGGCAGATCCCCTGAAGGAAGAAATGGCAACCCACTCCAGTATTCTTGCCTGGAAAATCCCACGGACAGAAGCACCTGGAGGGTTATATTCCAAGGGGTCTCAAAGAGTCAGACATACTGAGTGACAGAACAACAAAAACAAATCAGAATGTCCCGTTCCTTCTTATTTTTCCCTTGCCTCATATTAGCTCCTTGTGGTAACAATGCAAAAAATCACAACAACAATGAAATAATGAATTTGGGTGCTCAGTATCTGCTAGGCACAGATCTGGGTATTGTCTCTGCCTGATCTCATCTAACTCTCACAAAAAATGTTTTTCCCATTTTACCAACAAGTAATAAGTAATGCTAGATGGATAGGCAATGAACCCAGGATCACACCAAGGACTCAACCACAAGTCTCTTTGATGCCAGAAAACAGATTTTACTCAGCACGCTATATTTGTTCACATGGCGTTGGAAGAGCACAGTGAAAGAAACCATTCTGGCTGGTAGAGACAAACTGAAGTCAGCAGACTCAGCATGGGTGGATCAGCAACCATATGGCTTGTGAGCTTCTGTGTCCTTGGGAAGTTAGGTTGGACCCGGACTAAGCGTTTCTAAAAAGTTACCCTGATAGTCATGGCTACGGTCACTCAAGTGCTGCCCTACTTTAGAGTCTTTTGGGCACACAGGAAGCAGCAGGATGCTGTCAACATGGACAAGTGGAGGAAGGTGGCCATAGGCAACTCGTCTAGAAAAGCAATTAGCCTTTCATGGCTCCTGCCGCCACTGTTGCTTGTCTCATTCACACTTTTGCTCACCCCAGGGAGCCTGCACCTAGCTGCAGAGCAAGTTCACACCCTGCATTTTCCAGTGCTGAACAGACCATTTGCACTTGTCACCGGCACTTTTACCTGTGACTCACTGAATCACAGGGTTGGACTTCACCCCTCACATTTCCAAGAGGCACAGATACATCTTCTTTCCTTGGCCCTGACACTGGCGCCTCCTTAACTCTCTCACCCATTCCCCTGCATTGTAATTCTCCACTAAGAAATATGCTGTTTTGCCAAATTCTATCAGAATGCTTGGTCATCCTAGGTAGCACCAGTAGTAAAGAATCCACCTGACAATGCAGGAGATGCAAGAGACTTGGGTTCGATCCCTGGATTGGGCAGATCCCCTGAAGGAAGAAATGGCAACCCACTCCAGTATTCTTGCCTGGAAAATCCCACGGACAGAAGCACCTGGAGGGTTATATTCCAAGGGGTCTCAAAGAGTCAGACATACTGAGTGACAGAACAACAAAAACAAATCAGAATGTCCCGTTCCTTCTTATTTTTCCCTTGCCTCATATTAGCTCCTTGTGGTAACAATGCAAAAAATCACAACAACAATGAAATAATGAATTTGGGTGCTCAGTATCTGCTAGGCACAGATCTGGGTATTGTCTCTGCCTGATCTCATCTAACTCTCACAAAAAATGTTTTTCCCATTTTACCAACAAGTAATAAGTAATGCTAGATGGATAGGCAATGAACCCAGGATCACACCAAGGACTCAACCACAAGTCTCTTTGATGCCAGAAAACAGATTTTACTCAGCACGCTATATTTGTTCACATGGCGTTGGAAGAGCACAGTGAAAGAAACCATTCTGGCTGGTAGGGACAAACTGAAGTCAGCAGACTCAGCATGGGTGGATCAGCAACCATATGGCTTGTGACACTGGCAAGCAGAGGGCTTCTGTGTCCTTGGGAAGTTAGGTTGGATGATGCTGGCCTCGGGACTGAGAGCCCAGAGAGACAGCTGCCAGGGAGATCTGGGAGGCTGCGTGCTCATCTCCTGCCAAGAATGGAGCTGATTATAACTGGAGCAGTCCTTGAACTTCCCCTGCCTCGCCCTCTGAAACCAAAAGGGAGAGGCAGAAACAGAGGTTGCGGCCCAGAGAGAGAGTGCAGCCAGTTCTGTGTGGCCGGAAGTGGTACCCCTGGGATGCTCTCAGAATCTCTGGGTATTTCTAGGGTTTCCCTGGTTTCCTACTCAAGCTTCACCTTCCTACTCTCAGGCCATTTCAGCAGTTTAAAAAATTAATATAATCTCAGTGAATGCTAGGGCCAGCTCAATATTTTTGCTAAAAGTTGCTGGGCCTTTAATTCAGGAAGCAACTTATTTAGTGTGTATTTGATTATTTATAGATAGCATACAAAACAGCTCCACACCCCTCCCATTCTTTAAAAAGGCTGGTGGTGGTGGCTTAATCTCTATGTCATGTCCGACTCTTTGCCACTCCATAAACTGTAGCCTGCCAGGCTCCTCTACCCTCCTTGATTTCCCAGGCGAGCATACTTGAGCTGGTCTTCCTCCAGGGGGTCTTCCTAACCCAGGATAGAACCTGAATCTCCTGCATTGCAGGTAGATTCTTTACCCCTGAGCCACCAGGGAAGCCCAAAGCCTGCCCTCTTTAAATCATGGTTCTGGGGCCAATCATAATGAATTTGGGTGCTCAGTATCTGCTAGGCACAGATCGGGTATTGTCTCTGCCTGATCTCATCTAACTCTCACAAAAAATGTTTTTCCCATTTTACCAACAAGTAATAAGTAATGCTAGATGGATAGGCAATGAACCCAGGATCACACCAAGGACTCAACCACAAGTCTCTTTGATGCCAGAAAACAGATTTTACTCAGCACGCTATATTTGTTCACATGGCGTTGGAAGAGCACAGTGAAAGAAACCATTCTGGCTGGTAGGGACAAACTGAAGTCAGCAGACTCAGCATGGGTGGATCAGCAACCATATGGCTTGTGACACTGGCAAGCAGAGGGCTTCTGTGTCCTTGGGAAGTTAGGTTGGATGATGCTGGCCTCGGGACTGAGAGCCCAGAGAGACAGCTGCCAGGGAGATCTGGGAGGCTGCGTGCTCATCTCCTGCCAAGAATGGAGCTGATTATAACTGGAGCAGTCCTTGAACTTCCCCTGCCTCGCCCTCTGAAACCAAAGGGAGAGGCAGAAACAGAGGTTGCGGCCCAGAGAGAGAGTGCAGCCAGTTCTGTGTGGCCGGAAGTGGTACCCCTGGGATGCTCTCAGAATCTCTGGGTATTTCTAGGGTTTCCCTGGTTTCCTACTCAAGCTTCACCTTCCTACTCTCAGGCCATTTCAGCAGTTTAAAAAATTAATATAATCTCAGTGAATGCTAGGGCCAGCTCAATATTTTTGCTAAAAGTTGCTGGGCCTTTAATTCAGGAAGCAACTTATTTAGTGTGTATTTGATTATTTATAGATAGCATACAAAACAGCTCCACACCCCTCCCATTCTTTAAAAAGGCTGGTGGTGGTGGCTTAATCTCTATGTCATGTCCGACTCTTTGCCACTCCATAAACTGTAGCCTGCCAGGCTCCTCTACCCTCCTTGATTTCCCAGGCGAGCATACTTGAGCTGGTCTTCCTCCAGGGGGTCTTCCTAACCCAGGGATAGAACCTGAATCTCCTGCATTGCAGGTAGATTCTTTACCCCTGAGCCACCAGGGAAGCCCAAAGCCTGCCCTCTTTAAATCATGGTTCTGGCGCAAAGGCTGCTACAAAATTGTTCCTGTCACTCCAGCGCCTATGGGTCCATCTCAGTTCTAGAGTTTCTCTATCCCTGTCTGCATCACAGTCTAACACTCTTGCACCCTGCCATAATCTGTATCCTCTGACTGCTTTCTTTCTGAGTCATCACCTCCTAATTATATTTGTGAGGCTCAGCCATACATAACTTTATAGAACTTTTCTCCAAAGGCCTTCAAGGTGAAATGAGTGCAGGCTCTGAGCCAGGGAAGCAGGGGCCAAATATTATGTCCACCTGAATCTGACTACTCAGTTCCAAAACATGGGATCAGTCTGGTTATTTCTTTAATCCCCTTTCCACACACAAAATCCATAAATTCAGATTGTGTATGTTATGAATTCTCTCAATTCAAAATGGTATTTCCTAATTTATATTAAGAAAAAAAGCTTGCTAAGGCCAAATAAAATATCCATAACCATTTTGGCTAAGGACTCTTGTTTTGTCCAGAAGGCCAGATAATAGAATATAAGCTTTAAAGTTCATCGGTCAATTTGCAAATTTTTATTGAGCACTTTCAAAGTTTCAGGGACTGGACTCCTTGCCTTAACCACTTGGGCAAAGTATTCAACGTTAGAATTTTCTCATATAGAATATAGGGATACTCATGAAAGCAAAGCAAGCAAGGAAAATGCATACAGGTCTGGGTACAATAGATGGCATACACAAAAAAATAAGTGGCAATGGTAATTAGTCAAAATTAATATAATCTCAGTGATGCTATTTTTGCTAAAAGTTGCTGGGCCTTTAATTCAGGAAGCAACTTATTTAGTGTGTATTTGATTATTTATAGATAGCATACAAAACAGCTCCACACCCCTCCCATTCTTTAAAAAGGCTGGTGGTGGTGGCTTAATCTCTATGTCATGTCCGACTCTTTGCCACTCCATAAACTGTAGCCTGCCAGGCTCCTCTACCCTCCTTGATTTCCCAGGCGAGCATACTTGAGCTGGTCTTCCTCCAGGGGGTCTTCCTAACCCAGGGATAGAACCTGAATCTCCTGCATTGCAGGTAGATTCTTTACCCCTGAGCCACCAGGGAAGCCCAAAGCCTGCCCTCTTTAAATCATGGTTCTGGCGCAAAGGCTGCTACAAAATTGTTCCTGTCACTCCAGCGCCTATGGGTCCATCTCAGTTCTAGAGTTTCTCTATCCCTGTCTGCATCACAGTCTAACACTCTTGCACCCTGCCATAATCTGTATCCTCTGACTGCTTTCTTTCTGAGTCATCACCTCCTAATTATATTTGTGAGGCTCAGCCATACATAACTTTATAGAACTTTTCTCCAAAGGCCTTCAAGGTGAAATGAGTGCAGGCTCTGAGCCAGGGAAGCAGGGGCCAAATATTATGTCCACCTGAATCTGACTACTCAGTTCCAAAACATGGGATCAGTCTGGTTATTTCTTTAATCCCCTTTCCACACACAAAATCCATAAATTCAGATTGTGTATGTTATGAATTCTCTCAATTCAAAATGGTATTTCCTAATTTATATTAAGAAAAAAAGCTTGCTAAGGCCAAATAAAATATCCATAACCATTTTGGCTAAGGACTCTTGTTTTGTCCAGAAGGCCAGATAATAGAATATAAGCTTTAAAGTTCATCGGTCAATTTGCAAATTTTTATTGAGCACTTTCAAAGTTTCAGGGACTGGACTCCTTGCCTTAACCACTTGGGCAAAGTATTCAACGTTAGAATTTTCTCATATAGAATATAGGGATACTCATGAAAGCAAAGCAAGCAAGGAAAATGCATACAGGTCTGGGTACAATAGATGGCATACAGAAAAAAAAATAAGTGGCAATGGTAATTAGTAAAACAAATGTAGGCATGTTTGTCATTTCTGTCATGGCCATAGTTGAAATAATGATAGTTACTCTTCATTGAATACTCACTGATCCTTACAGAAACTCTATGAGGAAGGCAATGTGGGTAACCGTGGTGGTCACAATGGTAACAGAGACAAAATAAACCCTATCTTTGCAGGAAGTAACAGCAGGAGTGGGAGACGGAGCCAACCAGAGATCTATTTAGTGATATTAGAAGTCCTATTAACAGTCAAAAAAACAGACGGCTCATTTCTTGTATTTCCCATGCATTTCTCTCACTGCTGTGAAGAGACCATATGGCATTTCTGGGCACGTAGCATGCTAATAAATACTTGCTCAATTGGTTGTTTGTCCCTGGAAACCCATTGGCGCCTAGCCCTCTCCTCTTCTATTTACTTATATCTGGGAAGGATTTATGATATGTGGCTCTTTTTCTGTGTGTTCTGATACACCATCCAGCTACATCATTGAAATCTTCACCTAGGAAGCAATTCTCTAAGCCCTCAAGAACAGAGAGGTGAAGTGTCTCTTCACCTTTACAGCAGGGGAATGGTGTCCTATTGGGGAAAAATAAGACTGCCAGCAACTGATTTTTTCTTTGAAAAAAAAAAACAGCTGAATAGAGCAAATTGTGTCTTCTTAAGCCAGGAGCTGTCAGAGAGATGCACCAGTGAAATCCTTCACACGTTCTGTCCACACAGCAAGATTGTTTGCTCGACTGTCTCACTGTCCCAGCTGTGAGATCCCTCATTTCCACCCTGCTGAGGCCACAGCCAGATGGTGGGGCAACTTACCACCTCTATGACCTCGCTGGCACAGAAAAAGTCACCAAGCATTTCCCAGCCTGTGGGAGATCCCTCATTCCAGATAATAGAATATAAGCTTTAAAGTTCATCGGTCAATTTGCAAATTTTTATTGAGCACTTTCAAAGTTTCAGGGACTGGACTCCTTGCCTTAACCACTTGGGCAAAGTATTCAACGTTAGAATTTTCTCATATAGAATATAGGGATACTCATGAAAGCAAAGCAAGCAAGGAAAATGCATACAGGTCTGGGTACAATAGATGGCATACAGAAAAAAATAAGTGGCAATGGTAATTAGTAAAACAAATGTAGGCATGTTTGTCATTTCTGTCATGGCCATAGTTGAAATAATGATAGTTACTCTTCATTGAATACTCACTGATCCTTACAGAAACTCTATGAGGAAGGCAATGTGGGTAACCGTGGTGGTCACAATGGTAACAGAGACAAAATAAACCCTATCTTTGCAGGAAGTAACAGCAGGAGTGGGAGACGGAGCCAACCAGAGATCTATTTAGTGATATTAGAAGTCCTATTAACAGTCAAAAAAACAGACGGCTCATTTCTTGTATTTCCCATGCATTTCTCTCACTGCTGTGAAGAGACCATATGGCATTTCTGGGCACGTAGCATGCTAATAAATACTTGCTCAATTGGTTGTTTGTCCCTGGAAACCCATTGGCGCCTAGCCCTCTCCTCTTCTATTTACTTATATCTGGGAAGGATTTATGATATGTGGCTCTTTTTCTGTGTGTTCTGATACACCATCCAGCTACATCATTGAAATCTTCACCTAGGAAGCAATTCTCTAAGCCCTCAAGAACAGAGAGGTGAAGTGTCTCTTCACCTTTACAGCAGGGGAATGGTGTCCTATTGGGGAAAAATAAGACTGCCAGCAACTGATTTTTTCTTTGAAAAAAAAAAACAGCTGAATAGAGCAAATTGTGTCTTCTTAAGCCAGGAGCTGTCAGAGAGATGCACCAGTGAAATCCTTCACACGTTCTGTCCACACAGCAAGATTGTTTGCTCGACTGTCTCACTGTCCCAGCTGTGAGATCCCTCATTTCCACCCTGCTGAGGCCACAGCCAGATGGTGGGGGCAACTTACCACCTCTATGACCTCGCTGGCACAGAAAAAAGTCACCAAGCATTTCCTACATTTCTTGATGCCTCATGGTGGGGTTCATGACCTTCTCTTGGCGGTCATAGTATTTGAGGCAAATTGAGGTTTCTTTTTTTCTTTTTCTTCTTTTTGGCTTTGCCACACAGCATGCAGAATCTCTGTTCTCCCACCAGGGATTGAACCCACACCCCCTGCACTGGAAGCACAGAGTCTTAACCACTGGGCTGCTAGGGAAGTTCAAGTCAAGCTTCTTTAACATGGGTATCCTTAGGGAATCAACTATAATGTTAAGTGTTAAATGGATGCACCACCTTACACTGGAAACAGAAACTAGGAAAAGAGCAGACATTCAAACACTTTCCAACACTGGTGAAGAACAGATTCACATTTCAGTTTTGCTAAGACCCCAGTGTCACTGGCAAATTCACTTTTATTAGTTAATCTCAGAGGCTACTCTTGGTAAGGGAACAATTGATGAGATGTATTTGTACACTGGATTATTTATGTCAACAGGGTATCTTCTCATTTGAACCATGCTCCATTTCTCCTCCAACTTAATGGTTTCTAAATGCATATATTCATTTTCTCCCTGTAAACCTGTCTTCATTCTTCATTCATAAACCTTTTATACCCCCAATTGCCAAACAAGAATTCTGAGAATCATTATCCTTCAGTTCATGCCCCAGATCTAATCAATTTCAGTCTATTGAATCTACTAAGCAAAATGACTTAACTAAAAATAGGAAAAATATATATGCTATGTAAACATATATATATGTGTGCCCTATAAAGTGGAAACTCTCAGTCACCTATTTAATCACCATACCAACTCTCCAAAGATTGTGTTATTGTTCCCATTTCACAGATGAAGAAACAGAGGCACTGAAAAGTTACCAGTGATTTTCCCAATGTCATAAGATTTAGATTGAATTTTAGAGCTAGAATTTGAAATCAGAGTTATACAGAAATTTTTGAAATCTGCCTTTCTCATCTTATATGATTGAAACTTGGGTCTTTCCAAATACAATTTTGTAGACCTATTTCATTCAAAGTACTGCCTGCCCATCATGTTTACACTCTTGCTGTTCAGAAAAACAATCTGTCTTATTCATCTCCCTCCTTTGCCATGACGTCATTGGAAGAGGGTGCAAGGAACTTCATCATTCCAGCAAATGACTGACAAACTTAATGACATGGGTCCTAGGAAAGAATATCTCATCACCCCACTCATACCTGTCAGTTAAAAACTTCCTGTTAAACTGCAACTTGAGACATTAACAAGCCAACCTGCAGTTAAGGTCAAAACCAATTGGGAGGGGGGGAAAAAGGGGAAATACTCTGTTATCTGGTGGATCCACTAATAGCTTATATTATTAACAGTCCTTTCAGATAATTTTCAATTAACAAAATCACCTAATATAATGACCCAATAAGCTCCCAGAACTTTGAAAAAGACCAGAAGAGTCATTAAGAGACCATTACCAGCCTTGAAACAAAGTCATTTATGGCCAACTTTCAATAAACAATCTAGAGCAACACTACTTGCCTAGGTAGCCAATAGGAACAATGAATTGTTTAAATGCTTACAAAAACTGCAGAGGTAGAAGGAGCTTCATTTTGGTGCAAATATTATCAATTTACCATAAAGGTACAGCTGAGGTTTTTTTAATTGAAATTCTGCTTTTTCTTTTTTCAAAAAGCCACATTTGACTGATGTATGAACATGATTTTTAGCTTCCAAGTTGCCAAATATATATTTTTAATCTACTATCTGTCAAAAATAGAAATTTATATCTACATGAATATCCTCACACTTCAAGACTATAATAGCAGAGCTTTCATACACAATACATTTTCCATAGCTAGGTCAGGTAGTTTGGGAACACTTTAAAATCCCAGTAGGAAATTAGAGCAATGATAGGTACCTGGCATGATTTATCTCCTTTCTACTCCAGTGTCATGGCCCAGTGAAAAATCTTAGTCATAGTCATTCACTCACTCATCAGACACTTTATTCACTTAAAAAATTGAATAGATTCCTATTTTCGAATAATTCTTGTTTTGGTTGATTGGGGATAAGGTAATAAAAAGAAGACTCTTTGCCTTCATGGGACCCATTGACTTGTACTAAGAGAAACGAAAATAAACAATAACAACAAAAATAAGGGAAAGTAAATCAATATATAAATTGGGATACCAATAAGTTTTCCCATAGGGAAAAATAAGAATAAGTGTTAAAGACCAGAGACTGGTCAGGGAAGGGCTTCAGGTGAGGTAACATTTAAGCAAAAACCTCAACAATGCAGAGGGATATTGATGAGCCTCCCTGGTGGCTCATTCGGTAAAGAATCTCTCTGTCATGCAGGAGACCTTGGTCTGAACCCTGGGCTGAGAAGATCCCCTGGAGAAGAAAATGGCTACCCACTTGGTTGGGAAATCCCGTGGACAGAGGAGGCTGGTGAGTCCATCCAGTTGCAAGAATCAGACACAACTTAGCAACTAAAATCACCACTAAACAATGCAGAGTGATGTTGACTGGTGTGATAAATAACATGAAGTGCAGTGTGACTTGAGGAAAGAGAATGGGATGGGGCAGGAAGCGATGTGAGGAAAGGAGCTGCAATCCCTTCTTTCTATCCTACCTTCCTATGTGTGGACAGTAAAGTTACTCAGCTAATACTGTCCCAAATTTGTTATCTGATGCACAGGACATTAGTTTAAATTTACTGAACAACTATCATATATCAGATATCTTCATATGCTCCCCTCTCATAAGGATGTTCTTATCCACATTCTACAGATGAAAAATTTGGGGCTCAAAATGCTTATGTAACTTGACTAAGATTACAGACCTAAGGAAAGATTGAGGGCAAAAGGAGAAAAGGGTGTCAGAGGAGGAGATGGCTGGATGATGTCACTAGTGTAATAGACAGGAACTTGGGCAAGTTCTTGGAGATGGTTAAGAATGGGGAGACCTGGCATACTGTAGTCTAGGGGGTCACAAAGAGTTGGGCACAACTGGGTGAATTAATAACAGCATAGCCCTGGTAACTGGTTAAGTGGGAATTCAGATCCATGGCTCTCTGATATCAAAGTCAGTGATACATATAAAGAGAAAATACATAGTATTTTAATGAACTACAGAACTGCAAAATCTGAAAGTCCTGCCTTCAGTTCTCTACTAAGCCTTTATAATTCTAGTTCAAGAGATGCCAGTCTTGCCTTATAAATTTAACCTAATCTGATTTCTGTAACCTAAGCTGATTATAATGGGTCTGGTTAGACTTGGGAGGACTAGCAAAATGACTTAACCACCCCCCCAAAATCCTATAAAATGGACACTTTCTAGTTTTTATTTTATATACACACACATACCCCTTTTATATCCATGCTTCTATATCTATATATTCATACTAATATATTATTGAATATATATTATATTTATAATATATTATGAAGTAGTAAATATAACTCATGTAATAATTTATAAATATATTTATATAATGGATATACAAATGTATATATATGGTGGGGAGAGATACAGAGAGACTCAACAGAGATGACACAACAAATATAACCAGAAATGAAGAAGACACTGCTTCCCATGATGAACCTGCAGGCACCAACAGAGGAAGACAGTTGCATCGACATCTAGCCATTCCTGAAAATCTCACACTGATACTAATATGACTGTCTGTGATGACCAACAAAGACTTTGATCCATGAACCTATTAAGTATATAGAGAATATACAACATAATAGAGGAACCAAAAAAGGACAGCCCAGGAAGATTCCTCTGTCCACAGGGCCATGCATCTCAAACTCAAGTTACACTGAGATAGTATAGGTGGACCAGGAGACATTCAAAGCTATAGAAGCAGCATGCTATTTCTTGCTGGAGCTTTTATTCTACTTAATTTTATGTAACGATTTGGAAGAGAAAGCTTTTTTTTTTCCTATTATAAAAAGGAATTCCAGACATATCTTTATGTTAAAGAAAGCAAACACTGACTGGTTTTCAACCCTGAATTTTCACTGAAAGTCGGACTGATGCTGAAGCTGAAGTTCCAATACTTGACCCATCTGATGCAAAGAGCCAACTTGTTGGAAAAGACCCTGATTCTGGGAAAGACTGAGGCTAACAGGAGAAGAGGGTGACAGAGAATGAGATGGGTGGATGGCATCACTAACTCAATGGCCATGTGTTTGAACAAGCTCCAGAAGATGGTAATGGACAGAGTGTCCTGGTATGCTGCAGTTCATGACGTTGCAAAGAGTCAGACATGACTTAGCAACTAAACAACAACAAAATGAAAAAAAATTCCTCTGTGGATTTTTAAGCAAATCACATTTCTAAGAATGTGTTGTGCTATGTCCTCCTAGCACCCCCAGTTAATTTCTATGATTTAACAACTAACTTTTGTTAAATGTTAATCTTAGCCCTAATGGTAAGGTTGTCTTAGGTGTGACAATAGCAATCGTTCTCAGACTTTCCCTGGGGGTCTTATTAAGACCTAGATTGTTGCGCCTACCCTCAGAGTCTCTGATTTATAAAGTCTGTACTGGGACCTGCAAATTTGCTTCTCACAAGGTCCCAGGTAATGTTGCTGCTGGTGGTGCAGGGGCCACACTTTGAGAACCATTACTGGGAAGAACAATTTAAGAAGCGCTAGATTTCTAAGTAATTAACATATCTGTGTCACTTTATAGATGTAAAAAGTAAATCACAGGACTTCTCTTGGGTCACAGTGGTTAAGAATCCACCTGCTAATGCAGGGGTCACAGATTCGATCCCTGGTCCAGGAAGGTTCCACATGCTGCAGAGCAACAGCCTATGTGCCACAACTACTGAGCCAGTGCCCTAGAGCCTGTGCTCCATCGCAAGAGAAGCCACCGTAATGAGAAGCCTGGGCACATTGCAAAGGAGGAGAAACTAGGCCATGATCTCAAACTCAAGTTACACTGAGATAGTATAGGTGGACCAGGAGACATTCAAAGCTATAGAAGCAGCATGCTATTTCTTGCTGGAGCTTTTATTCTACTTAATTTTATGTAACGATTTGGAAGAGAAAGCTTTTTTTTTTCCTATTATAAAAAGGAATTCCAGACATATCTTTATGTTAAAGAAAGCAAACACTGACTGGTTTTCAACCCTGAATTTTCACTGAAAGTCGGACTGATGCTGAAGCTGAAGTTCCAATACTTCGGCCCATCTGATGCAAAGAGCCAACTTGTTGGAAAAGACCCTGATTCTGGGAAAGACTGAGGCTAACAGGAGAAGAGGGTGACAGAGAATGAGATGGTTGGATGGCATCACTAACTCAATGGCCATGTGTTTGAACAAGCTCCAGAAGATGGTAATGGACAGAGTGTCCTGGTATGCTGCAGTTCATGACGTTGCAAAGAGTCAGACATGACTTAGCAACTAAACAACAACAAAATGAAAAAAAATTCCTCTGTGGATTTTTAAGCAAATCACATTTCTAAGAATGTGTTGTGCTATGTCCTCCTAGCACCCCCAGTTAATTTCTATGATTTAACAACTAACTTTTGTTAAATGTTAATCTTAGCCCTAATGGTAAGGTTGTCTTAGGTGTGACAATAGCAATCGTTCTCAGACTTTCCCTGGGGGTCTTATTAAGACCTAGATTGTTGCGCCTACCCTCAGAGTCTCTGATTTATAAAGTCTGTACTGGGACCTGCAAATTTGCTTCTCACAAGGTCCCAGGTAATGTTGCTGCTGGTGGTGCAGGGGCCACACTTTGAGAACCATTACTGGGAAGAACAATTTAAGAAGCGCTAGATTTCTAAGTAATTAACATATCTGTGTCACTTTATAGATGTAAAAAGTAAATCACAGGACTTCTCTTGGGTCACAGTGGTTAAGAATCCACCTGCTAATGCAGGGGTCACAGATTCGATCCCTGGTCCAGGAAGGTTCCACATGCTGCAGAGCAACAGCCTATGTGCCACAACTACTGAGCCAGTGCCCTAGAGCCTGTGCTCCATCGCAAGAGAAGCCACCGTAATGAGAAGCCTGGGCACATTGCAAAGAGGAGTGGCCCCCATTCACTGCAACTAGAGAAAACTAGCACAAAGCAACAAAGATTCCGTGCAGCCAAAAAGTAAACAAATAAATAAAATTTAAAAATTCTAAATCACAGAGAGGAAAAATAATTTACCTAGAATGTACAACTAGTTACTGACCAAGAGTTATTATTTTTGTTCCTCTGCATCTTTCTTTAAGATTCTCAGAACACCAGACTCAGATGAGATTATTTACAGTAGTGGAAATTATAGACCACAAATTTTCTTCTCTTTGTGGTAGCACTTTAGCTGCTGAATTTCTATTCTATAAAACTTTTTGAATCAACCTTTAGTTCAATAAAACCAAAGCTGTGCTACACTGAAGGACAAGTGTTTCCTGACCCTTTATTCTGGCTCCTCTCTGTAATAACTGTCAAGACCAGAGGCAGAACCCAAAGACACACTTGTCAAAAATGACCAACTCATGGCTCAGATGAACAAGGAAAGAGCAACTGCAGAAAGACACCTGTAAACTCTAAAGCTTCTGTGCTGAATGAGGCCAGGATGTGGGATTGAATTTCAGAAGACATGGCAATTTCACAAACAAGCAACACACCTCTGTCAGTTCTTATCACCCCAAATCATTTCAATGACATTTAATAGTGGGCCTCTGTCTGCAGATCATTAACACCATGATTAAACAGAGAACACTTTCAAAAAGTGGACAGCTGATGGAAAAACTAGGCAGTTGCACCTGATAATCAGTGTCACACTTTGCTTAAGGCCCAGTAATGTTGCTGCGTGGTGCAGGGGCCACACTTTGAGAACCATTACTGGGAAGAACAATTTAAGAAGCGCTAGATTTCTAAGTAATTAACATATCTGTGTCACTTTATAGATGTAAAAAGTAAATCACAGGACTTCTCTTGGGTCACAGTGGTTAAGAATCCACCTGCTAATGCAGGGGTCACAGATTCGATCCCTGGTCCAGGAAGGTTCCACATGCTGCAGAGCAACAGCCTATGTGCCACAACTACTGAGCCAGTGCCCTAGAGCCTGTGCTCCATCGCAAGAGAAGCCACCGTAATGAGAAGCCTGGGCACATTGCAAAGAGGAGTGGCCCCCATTCACTGCAACTAGAGAAAACTAGCACAAAGCAACAAAGATTCCGTGCAGCCAAAAAGTAAACAAATAAATAAAATTTAAAAATTCTAAATCACAGAGAGGAAAAATAATTTACCTAGAATGTACAACTAGTTACTGACCAAGAGTTATTATTTTTGTTCCTCTGCATCTTTCTTTAAGATTCTCAGAACACCAGACTCAGATGAGATTATTTACAGTAGTGGAAATTATAGACCACAAATTTTCTTCTCTTTGTGGTAGCACTTTAGCTGCTGAATTTCTATTCTATAAAACTTTTTGAATCAACCTTTAGTTCAATAAAACCAAAGCTGTGCTACACTGAAGGACAAGTGTTTCCTGACCCTTTATTCTGGCTCCTCTCTGTAATAACTGTCAAGACCAGAGGCAGAACCCAAAGACACACTTGTCAAAAATGACCAACTCATGGCTCAGATGAACAAGGAAAGAGCAACTGCAGAAAGACACCTGTAAACTCTAAAGCTTCTGTGCTGAATGAGGCCAGGATGTGGGATTGAATTTCAGAAGACATGGCAATTTCACAAACAAGCAACACACCTCTGTCAGTTCTTATCACCCCAAATCATTTCAATGACATTTAATAGTGGGCCTCTGTCTGCAGATCATTAACACCATGATTAAACAGAGAACACTTTCAAAAAGTGGACAGCTGATGGAAAAACTAGGCAGTTGCACCTGATAATCAGTGTGAAAAAGGAAAACTCACTTATTTAAATACCCTTTTAAAAACAAAGTATCAGTTCCACTAAAAGAAGAATAAACAGGACTGAAATACAATTTTAAAAAGTGTTCTCTAGGACTTCCCTGGTGGTCCAGTGGGTAAGGACACCGCCTTGCAGTGCAAGGGGTGCCAGTTTGATCCCTGGCCTGGGAAGATCCCACGTGCCGTGGAGCAGCTGGAAACCATGTGTCCAATTACGGAGCCGGAGCTCTGGAGCGCATGCGCCCAGAGCCGGTGCTCTGCTACAACAGAGGCCACCGCGATGGGAGGCCCACACAGGCCAAAGAACAAAGATGGATGAAAATAGACAAATGAAAGACCAATAGAAGTAGCCCGCCTGCTCCCCTCCCTCCCCACCCCACCCGCTCCCCAAAATAAATAAATAAATAAATCTAAAAAAAAAGTGTTCTCTAGGTGAAATGATGAGTTAAAAGGCATAAGGCACATTTGATTTAGTTTTCTGTTGTGTAAAAAAAAAAACTCACCACACTTTTTTGTGGCTTGAAACAATATATAGTTATTATCTCATACCTCTGCAGGTCAGAAGTCCAGGTGGCCTTGGTGGGTCTCACAAGGCCAAAATCAAGGTACTGTGAAAAGGGTGCTCATTTCTGCAGACTGTAGGGAAGACTCTGCCTCCAAGAGCATTCCGGTTGTTGGCAGAATTCAGTTCCTTTTGGTGATAGGAGTGGGAGCCCTGTTTTCCACCAGTTGCTGGCAAGAGCCATTCTCAGACCTCAGAAAACACTTCCAAGTCCTTCTTCCCTGGCCTCCTCCATCTCAGTAGTGAATAACCCTTCTCCCATGTGGAATCCTCTCATATTCTGAATCTTTCTCTTCTTCTCTCAGCTGGAGAAAACATTTCACATTTATAGGATTTATGTGATATATAGTAGAGCAAAATCTCTCTACTTCAAGTTCAACTGATTACTTACATTCACAAAATTCCTTTCATCTATAAGGTAATCATGGGAAAAACATCATGGAACAAGGGTCATTGGGTTTGTCTATAGAATTCTGTCTACCACAGTTTTTTATACCTACAAGCCTAAGAGTGAGCACAGATATACACGTAACCACATGCAGTGGTGCATCCAGATTTCTATTATTAAAGAACAAGAAATAGGGCTTCCCTGGTTGTCCAGTGGGTAAAGAGTCTGCCTTGAAATGAAAGGGGCATTGGTTTGATCCCTGACATGGGAAGATCCCACCTGCCATGGAGTAGCTGGACTGGTGGTGTGTCCAATTACAAGTCAGTGCTCTGGAACGCACGTGCTCAGAGCCAGTGCTCTACAGTGAGAAGAGGCCACTGCAATGGGAGGCCCACGCAGGCCAAAGAATAAAGATGGATGAAAATAAATAAATAAAGGACCAATAAAGGAGGCCAAAATTTAAAAAAAAAAAAAAGAACAAGAAATATAAAACTGAGGAAAAATGTATACCCTCAGTGGGTACCGTGGGAAGATCAGTAAACAGATGAGAAAATCTAAAGACTTGCAGCCACGCCTCAATAGTGGGGAAAAACAAGTGACTTAGAAAAGCAAATCATGAGAATGAAGGTCCTAGTAATGCCCCCCTAACTCAAGAGGTACAAGCTGGAAAACCAGAGGTTATGGACAACAGAACTATCAGGGTCATCCCCAGATCTCTGGAAATGTTGGCTAAATCAGGTGATGTCAGCTCAGATGAGTAAGAAGCTTATGACAGTGCTGACTCTCAGAGTGGATTGATGGAGAAAATCCAATAAGACAAAGGTGAGGGAACTCAGCGAGGACACCAGCTCCAAGTAACCAGCTATTCCATCAACAAATACTTACACAGTTCTAGGCACTGAGAATGCAACCAAGAATGAGACGTATGAGACTCATCCTCTAATAGACAGTCTAAAAAATAAGAATGACAATAAATAAGAATTGGATAAATTAGGTGATTTATGATCATAATAAGTGCTATGGAAAAATTATAAAATGGAGACGCAGTTGACAGTGATGGAGACAGCCATGTCCAAAAGGAAGGCATTTGAGTTTAGAAGTGAATATTATAAAGGGGGAAATCAAGAGAATTTGGGGGGCAAAGAAAGGGTGTTTTGGGTGGAGGGCATTTCCAGAATAAGGAAGTAAGAAAAAGCCTGGCAAGAGAGATACTCTGTCCTAAATTAAAGTAGCAAAAGAGATTACTAGGTGATGAGACTTGCAAGATTATTCAGGGCCTCCACAAAGAGCTCATAAGCAACGGCGAGGAGTTTAGATTTTATGTCAAACACAATTGGAAGCCCCTAGGCAATTTCAAGCTGGTGAGTAAAATAATCTCACTTAGGTTTTTAAGAGACCTTTTTACCTACTGTGTGAATAGGGACTGGTGGTGTGTCCAATTACAAGTCAGTGCTCTGGAACGCACGTGCTCAGAGCCAGTGCTCTACAGTGAGAAGAGGCCACTGCAATGGGAGGCCCACGCAGGCCAAAGAATAAAGATGGATGAAAATAAATAAATAAAGGACCAATAAAGGAGGCCAAAATTTAAAAAAAAAAAAGAACAAGAAATATAAAACTGAGGAAAAATGTATACCCTCAGTGGGTACCGTGGGAAGATCAGTAAACAGATGAGAAAATCTAAAGACTTGCAGCCACGCCTCAATAGTGGGGAAAAACAAGTGACTTAGAAAAGCAAATCATGAGAATGAAGGTCCTAGTAATGCCCCCCTAACTCAAGAGGTACAAGCTGGAAAACCAGAGGTTATGGACAACAGAACTATCAGGGTCATCCCCAGATCTCTGGAAATGTTGGCTAAATCAGGTGATGTCAGCTCAGATGAGTAAGAAGCTTATGACAGTGCTGACTCTCAGAGTGGATTGATGGAGAAAATCCAATAAGACAAAGGTGAGGGAACTCAGCGAGGACACCAGCTCCAAGTAACCAGCTATTCCATCAACAAATACTTACACAGTTCTAGGCACTGAGAATGCAACCAAGAATGAGACGTATGAGACTCATCCTCTAATAGACAGTCTAAAAAATAAGAATGACAATAAATAAGAATTGGATAAATTAGGTGATTTATGATCATAATAAGTGCTATGGAAAAATTATAAAATGGAGACGCAGTTGACAGTGATGGAGACAGCCATGTCCAAAAGGAAGGCATTTGAGTTTAGAAGTGAATATTATAAAGGGGGAAATCAAGAGAATTTGGGGGGCAAAGAAAGGGTGTTTTGGGTGGAGGGCATTTCCAGAATAAGGAAGTAAGAAAAAGCCTGGCAAGAGAGATACTCTGTCCTAAATTAAAGTAGCAAAAGAGATTACTAGGTGATGAGACTTGCAAGATTATTCAGGGCCTCCACAAAGAGCTCATAAGCAACGGCGAGGAGTTTAGATTTTATGTCAAACACAATGGGAAGCCCCTAGGCAATTTCAAGCTGGTGAGTAAAATAATCTCACTTAGGTTTTTAAGAGACCTTTTTACCTACTGTGTGAATAGGGACAGGGGGCCAAGTAGTAGCCTACTGCTATGGTCTGATGAGAACTGTACCAGTCTATAAAGTTAGTACTAATTATTGAATGATATTCTTAAAAAGGGACTTCACTTGTAGCTCAGCTGGTAAAGAATCCACCTGCAATGCAGGAGACCCTGGTTCTATTCCTGAGTCAAGAAGATCCCCTGGAGAAGGGAAAGGCTACCCACTCCAGTATTCTTGCCTAAAGAATTCTATGGCTCATCCAAGGGCCACAAAGAGTAGTACAGGACTGAGTGACTTTCATACTTAAAAACCATTAGGTAAATGAAAACTTACTGGTATCAGAATACAAAAGAAAGTTCAAAGAAAAGGTTGTTTGAATAAGAGGTACTTTATAAATAAGAGAAATTTTAGATGATGATTAACTCACATTTGAAACCCATCTCAGGAATACACTCTCCTGACATGACTAAAGACAACTTATAAAATGAAAAAAGGAGCTAAAAAATATTTTACAAAAGAAAAACATGTTAAAAAATGGCAAAAGGGCTTCTCTAGGTGAATGGATATAGACAGTGGGGTATATCCACATACTGCAATTTAGCAATAAAGCTCATGCAAAGGTATGCATTAATCTTAAATGCATGCTAGTAAGTGAAAGTCAGTCCTAAAAAGCCACATAACTGGGCTTCCCTGGTGGTCCAGTGGGTAAAGACACCACCTTGCAGTGCAAAGGGCACTGGTTCGATCCCTGGCCTGGGAAGATCCCATGTGCTGCGGAGCAGTTGAACCAATGTGTCCAACTACCAAGCCAGAGCTCTGAAGCACATGCGCCCAGAGTCAGGGCTCTGCAATGAGAGAGGCCACTGAAATGGGAGGCCCACACAGGCCAAAGAGCAAAGGTAGATGAAAATAAATAAGTGAAAGACCAATAGAAGTGGCAAAAAAAAAGTCACATAACTATGATCCATCTATGTGACATTCTACAAGAGGAAAACTCTAGTGACAGTAAAAAGGCTAAATGAGATCAGATACAGGAGACTGAACGCTTAAAGTAATTCAATTCCATAACAGTAGAAGTAAGCTCAAAGAAGTATCCTAAAATATACAGGAAAAAGACAGATACTAAAATTTGGAAAAATATGATATTAAAAGCTAAAAGACTTTCAAGAAATGTAATATGAATTCAATATGGAGAAAGTGAAACACACAAGTAGAAAAGCAATAATTAAAGAGGATTTAAGAGAAAACTATATAAACTCTAAGTCTGTAATAGAGTTCACAGATATGGTTGTTTGAGCTGCATCTACTTTAGAGATACAGAGATTTTACACAATATACCCTCTCTATTTTCTTCAAAATCCTAAAGATTTGGCAAATCTTGAGGGCTGTAATTCCTGACATGTATTTATAAGATATAAAGAAGCTAGAGGAGAGGAGAAAAACAAGGGAAAAAGAGAAGGGTTAAATCAAAAGGAAACAAAGATAATTAAGTTATTGAGAGTATGCCCTATTTTTAGGGGAAATACATGATTTCAAATGTTTACCATGAGGTCTTATTGTGATGATTGCAGCAAAAATCTCTTATTTCCCTCAGAATCATCAATAAAGACTACATCACTGCTTAACATACTTGAAATCAGATGTGTGTCCACGCACCTAAGTCTATGTGTGTATGGGCATACGTGCAGTTGTATGGCAGATGCAACATATCATGCTAAATTTACAGACGGGCACTATATGACTCATCTATGTTTAGATTACACAGGAAAGTGAGTAAAGCACTATTTAAAGTAGTAGTTAAACCACAAGCCTGATATAATGCTAATAAGAACCAAAAAAAAAAGCAATATAGCTGGTTAGTCACTAAGTCCTGTCTGGTTCTTTTGCAATTCCATGGACTGTACTCCTCCAGGCTCCTCCCTTCAGGGATTTCCCAGACAAGAATACTGGAGTGAGTTGTCATTTCCTTTTCAGGGGCATTTTCGCAACTCAGGGATCAAACCCCCATCTCCTGTACTGGCAGGCATGTCCTTTCCCACTGGGGGAGCCCTTAAATAGAAGGATATATATTTCACAGTTAACTATCAGAGATGGGAATACAGAAGATATTTGTTTTAAATTTGATTCAGAAAATATTTATTCATTTATAATCAAAAATGCTAGTAGACCTAGCTGAGCTCAAGATGTTTCCTCTACACCAGGATTATAAGAGAATTCCATCAAACTATTTCAAGCAGCAGAGTTACCAGAAAGAAAGCAAACCTCCAGAAAAGCTGATGAGAGCCAATTGACACAATGTACACTTTTAGAATGGTCAATGGTCTCTTTAGTCTAGTGCAGTGACCTATGTGGTGGCGGCGGTTTAGTCTCTACGTTGTGTCCACTCATGTGACCCCATGGATTGGAGCCCATCAGGCTCCTCTCTGTTCGTGGGATTTCCCGGACAAGAATACTGGAATGGATTGTCATTTCTTTCTCCAGGGAATCTTCCCAACCCAGGGATTGAACCTGAGCCTCCTGCACTGCAGGTGGATTATTTACCCATGGATAATTAGGGTATGTGAAACAATTTCTCCACCGGGAGGGTCACTCTGCGTAAACTCCTGTTTCCTGTGATTCTGAATGCCTCTATATTCACTGCTTATGAAGGGACTTCATGACCTCTGTCTGTGCCTCTTGGTGTCCCATTGTGACAATCAGGCACTTCCCACGGCAGGGCAGTATTTTCTACCAATTTAGAGAATTAAAAGTCTCTCCTCAACCTCTCCATCACTCCAAGGTCCTGACACACATGGCTGTCTCTGTTCTCTGTTCTTCAAACAAGGTCACTGTTTTTCAAAATTCCCCACATTCTGTCTTTCCCTTCTTGAGTAAAGCACTATTTAAAGTAGTAGTTAAACCACAAGCCTGATATAATGCTAATAAGAACCAAAAAAAAAAGCAATATAGCTGGTTAGTCACTAAGTCCTGTCTGGTTCTTTTGCAATTCCATGGACTGTACTCCTCCAGGCTCCTCCCTTCAGGGATTTCCCAGACAAGAATACTGGAGTGAGTTGTCATTTCCTTTTCAGGGGCATTTTCGCAACTCAGGGATCAAACCCCCATCTCCTGTACTGGCAGGCATGTCCTTTCCCACTGGGGGAGCCCTTAAATAGAAGGATATATATTTCACAGTTAACTATCAGAGATGGGAATACAGAAGATATTTGTTTTAAATTTGATTCAGAAAATATTTATTCATTTATAATCAAAAATGCTAGTAGACCTAGCTGAGCTCAAGATGTTTCCTCTACACCAGGATTATAAGAGAATTCCATCAAACTATTTCAAGCAGCAGAGTTACCAGAAAGAAAGCAAACCTCCAGAAAAGCTGATGAGAGCCAATTGACACAATGTACACTTTTAGAATGGTCAATGGTCTCTTTAGTCTAGTGCAGTGACCTATGTGGTGGCGGCGGTTTAGTCTCTACGTTGTGTCCACTCATGTGACCCCATGGATTGGAGCCCATCAGGCTCCTCTCTGTTCGTGGGATTTCCCGGACAAGAATACTGGAATGGATTGTCATTTCTTTCTCCAGGGAATCTTCCCAACCCAGGGATTGAACCTGAGCCTCCTGCACTGCAGGTGGATTATTTACCCCATGGATAATTAGGGTATGTGAAACAATTTCTCCACCGGGAGGGTCACTCTGCGTAAACTCCTGTTTCCTGTGATTCTGAATGCCTCTATATTCACTGCTTATGAAGGGACTTCATGACCTCTGTCTGTGCCTCTTGGTGTCCCATTGTGACAATCAGGCACTTCCCACGGCAGGGCAGTATTTTCTACCAATTTAGAGAATTAAAAGTCTCTCCCTCAACCCTCTCCATCACTCTCCAAGGTCCTGACACACATGGCTGTCTCTGTTCTCTGTTCTTCAAACAGAGGCTTTTTGAACACTTCAAACACTGGTTCTTTCCTTCATCAAAAAGGATTTCCTCCACCTGAACTGCTCTTAGCCTTGCTGACTCCCTTTCTTCTCTCAATTCTCAGTTCAGATGTCACTTTCTAAAACATTCTTTCTTCAGGTACCCCAAAATTTATGCCTTACCCTGATATTCTTCACCTTACATTCATTTTTTATTTCATCACAATTGAGGGTAAAAGCCACAAGTCTCCACTTTACTACTGTTTACACAAGCCTTCTAAAGTATTGGGCACTTACTAGGATTCAAAAAAGAAAGAGAGAACTACTTTAACATGTGGACTAAAACAAACTGGGCCACAGAGAGACAACCTGTGACATAAGCCTGATTTATCAAGTGGGGTTTCAATGAAGTGAGTTTCACAATCACCTCCTGAAGAAGGCTGAGTTTGTCAAGCATGTACTATCATCTGATTAAAAAGAAGTCCTGTAAATTTCTGTCAATAAAGGACAATAACTCTTAACATTGACATATTTTCTTCTGGCTTTTAGACAAGATGGTTATATGAGCCGATGTCTAGTTATCTTTCTAGTTATCTACCAGTTTACTCATCTATCCAGCTACCCATGTTCAGTAAGCAGAAAACATACCAACACACACACATGCATGTGCATATTTGTGTTAATGGTAACATACTATTAATACAGTTTTAATAGACTTTTTAAACCTAAGAATATACTTTTTTATTGAACAAATATTTTAATGAAGTGTCATGAATATTTCCAGATACTGAAAAGTAATAGATAGGACAACTTCCTGTCTCAAGGTGATTATACTCTGTTAAGGAAAGAAAGATTACAAGACATAAAGAAGATGCAACAAAACAGGTTATGGGATATAGAGTGACTGGGGTTGAGTTAGTGATAAGAGAAGTATTTCAGAAGAGGTGACGTTTGAACTGAAAGTTGAAGAAGAAGCAGCAGCTAGTCAATTAAAAAACAGAGGGAAAACAATGACAGCTAGCGACAAAGCAGGATGCTGTCAATCTATCAACAATATGTCAACCAATATTCATCTATAAACAAAGTATCAGCTACATACAATTCAATTATATGCATGTTATAGTACCTTCTGGTAATATTTAGGTTGCTCTAATCTTCCTTTTTTATAATAATTGATATAAAAGATATTAATGCTTCATAAGCTAAAGAGCATTTAAATCCTTATTCAAACAATAAAATGATATAAAATGTCTATTGATATAGAAAAATGCTTGTAATGGAATGTTAAATGAAGAAACATTATCAAGTATGATGTAAACCTGACCATGTCTATGCAGAAACAGATTTACAAAAATGTTCATAATACAAAGATAACTTATGGATGGGATAGACAACAAAATAAACCAACACTTTAATATTGCTTATCTGTGACCAGTGGTCATGCAATGCATTGTATCTTCTTTTTTATATTCTGAATTCCCTAGAATTAAAATGTAAAACTTGTAACAGCATACAACTATTTTAAAGATAAAAAGCAGGTTATAAATACTACCTTAGTTGTTATTCCATTTTTAAAGATAATATGTGTATTTATTTCTTTCTAGGCACTAGACATGTATATTTGTGTACGTATTGTAATTGTCATCTATAAATTGTAAGACTGTAAATGATTTCCTTTATCTTATTTTATAATACCATTTATATTTTCTGCACTGAATAATATATCAATATTATGATAGAAAACATTAGGTTTTCCCTCAGTAAGCAGAAAACATACCAACACACACACATGCATGTGCATATTTGTATTAATGGTAACATACTATTAATACAGTTTTAATAGACTTTTTAAACCTAAGAATATACTTTTTTATTGAACAAATATTTTAATGAAGTGTCATGAATATTTCCAGATACTGAAAAGTAATAGATAGGACAACTTCCTGTCTCAAGGTGATTATACTCTGTTAAGGAAAGAAAGATTACAAGACATAAAGAAGATGCAACAAAACAGGTTATGGGATATAGAGTGACTGGGGTTGAGTTAGTGATAAGAGAAGTATTTCAGAAGAGGTGACGTTTGAACTGAAAGTTGAAGAAGAAGCAGCAGCTAGTCAATTAAAAAACAGAGGGAAAACAATGACAGCTAGCGACAAAGCAGGATGCTGTCAATCTATCAACAATATGTCAACCAATATTCATCTATAAACAAAGTATCAGCTACATACAATTCAATTATATGCATGTTATAGTACCTTCTGGTAATATTTAGGTTGCTCTAATCTTCCTTTTTTATAATAATTGATATAAAAGATATTAATGCTTCATAAGCTAAAGAGCATTTAAATCCTTATTCAAACAATAAAATGATATAAAATGTCTATTGATATAGAAAAATGCTTGTAATGGAATGTTAAATGAAGAAACATTATCAAGTATGATGTAAACCTGACCATGTCTATGCAGAAACAGATTTACAAAAATGTTCATAATACAAAGATAACTTATGGATGGGATAGACAACAAAATAAACCAACACTTTAATATTGCTTATCTGTGACCAGTGGTCATGCAATGCATTGTATCTTCTTTTTTATATTCTGAATTCCCTAGAATTAAAATGTAAAACTTGTAACAGCATACAACTATTTTAAAGATAAAAAGCAGGTTATAAATACTACCTTAGTTGTTATTCCATTTTTAAAGATAATATGTGTATTTATTTCTTTCTAGGCACTAGACATGTATATTTGTGTACGTATTGTAATTGTCATCTATAAATTGTAAGACTGTAAATGATTTCCTTTATCTTATTTTATAATACCATTTATATTTTCTGCACTGAATAATATATCAATATTATGATAGAAAACATTAGGTTTTTTCCCTCAGTAGAAAAAGAAAATAGAACTGTTTTAAAATGAAGAAGCTATGAAGAAGCAATTAAAATTGTCTCTATCTCTAATAATGATCAAAACTAACATTAAAATATGGTAACTCAGATGGCAAAATATCTATTCTGCAATGCAGGAGATGCTGGTTCGATCCCTAGGTCGGGAGGATCCCGTGGAGTTCAGCTGGTAAAGAATCGACCTGCAATGCAGAAGATCCCATTTCGATTACTGTGTTGGGAAGATCCTTCGGAGAAGGGAATGGCTACCCACTCCAGCATTCTTGCCTGGAGAATTACGTGGACAGAAGATCCTGGCAGGCTACAGTCTGTGGGGTCACGAGAAGCCCATAAAGTCACAAAGAGTCAGACATGACTGAGTGACTTTCACCCACTCCAGTATTCTTAATTTTTTTTTTAATTTTCACCAGGTTTTGTGATTCAGACATGTATGTTCCCAGATCATTGATATGCATATCCCTGGCACCCTCCCCCCACCAAGTCCCCCCCATTCCACTCCTCCAGGCCACTGCACCACACCTCTGCTGTATCTCCTATTCCTGCAGGGCAATGACAATAGCTGTCTTTTTCACATATGATAGTATAGGTTTCCATGTTACTCCCTTGATGCCTCCCATCCACTGTTCATATCCCACAATGTCCATATATCTCTTCTCTATGTTTGTTTTTCCATCGCTTCACTGTGCGTGTTATCATTACCACCCTACTAGATTCCATATATATATGTGTTACTATACTGTACTTGTCTTTCTTTTTTTGACTTACTTCACTTTTTATGATAGGTTCTAGATCCAGCCAAGTCATTAGGGCTGATTCTTCTGCATTTCTTTTTACAGCTGAGAAGAACTTCATTGTATATATGTACCACAGGTTTTTTTATCCATTCATTTGTCGTTGGATGTCCAGGTTGCTTCTGTGTTCTAGCTCTTGTATAGAGAGCTGCAAGGAACATTGGGGTACAGGTGCTTCTTTCAGTTTTGATTTCATCAGGGTATAAGCTTAAGAGTGGGATTGCTGGGTCATATGGTGCTTCAAGTTTTAGTTTTTTTTAAGAAATCTCTATCTGTCTTCCATAGAGGCTGTATCAATTTACATTCCCACCAGCAATGCAGGAGGGTTCCCTTCTCTCCACACCCTCTCCAGCATTTACTGTCTGTCGATTTGTGGATGATGGCCATTCTGACAGGTGTGAGGTGATATCTCATTGTAGTTTTGATTAGCATTTCTCTAATAATAAGAAGTGAGGTTGAGCATCGTTTCATGTGCTTTTGGGCCATCTGTATGTTCTCTTTGGTGAGATGTCTCTTTAGATCTTTTTCCCATTTGTTCATTGGGTTGTTCATTTTTCCAGCACTGAGTTGTATGAGTTGCTTGTAGATTTGGGAGATTAATTCTTGGTCTATTACTTCGTTTGCTATGATTTTCTCCCATTCTATGGCTGTCTGTTCACCTGTTTTGTAATTTCTTTTGCTGTACAAAAGCTTTTATGTTTCATTAGGTCCCACATGTTAATTTTTGTTTTTAGTTCCACTATTCTAGTAGGCAGGTTGTGGAAGATCTTCCTTTGATTTATGTCCTTGAATGTTTTGCCTATATTCTCCTCTAAGAGTTTTAGGGTTTCTGGTCTTACATTTTTAAGGTCTTTCATCGCTAGCCTGTCTGCTGTATCTCCTATTCCTGCAGGGCAATGACAATAGCTGTCTTTTTCACATATGATAGTATAGGTTTCCATGTTACTCCCTTGATGCCTCCCATCCACTGTTCATATCCCACAATGTCCATATATCTCTTCTCTATGTTTGTTTTTCCATCGCTTCACTGTGCGTGTTATCATTACCACCCTACTAGATTCCATATATATATGTGTTACTATACTGTACTTGTCTTTCTTTTTTTGACTTACTTCACTTTTTATGATAGGTTCTAGATCCAGCCAAGTCATTAGGGCTGATTCTTCTGCATTTCTTTTTACAGCTGAGAAGAACTTCATTGTATATATGTACCACAGGTTTTTTTATCCATTCATTTGTCGTTGGATGTCCAGGTTGCTTCTGTGTTCTAGCTCTTGTATAGAGAGCTGCAAGGAACACTGGGGTACAGGTGCTTCTTTCAGTTTTGATTTCATCAGGGTATAAGCTTAAGAGTGGGATTGCTGGGTCATATGGTGCTTCAAGTTTTAGTTTTTTTTAAGAAATCTCTATCTGTCTTCCATAGAGGCTGTATCAATTTACATTCCCACCAGCAATGCAGGAGGGTTCCCTTCTCTCCACACCCTCTCCAGCATTTACTGTCTGTCGATTTGTGGATGATGGCCATTCTGACAGGTGTGAGGTGATATCTCATTGTAGTTTTGATTAGCATTTCTCTAATAATAAGAAGTGAGGTTGAGCATCGTTTCATGTGCTTTTGGGCCATCTGTATGTTCTCTTTGGTGAGATGTCTCTTTAGATCTTTTTCCCATTTGTTCATTGGGTTGTTCATTTTTCCAGCACTGAGTTGTATGAGTTGCTTGTAGATTTGGGAGATTAATTCTTGGTCTATTACTTCGTTTGCTATGATTTTCTCCCATTCTATGGCTGTCTGTTCACCTGTTTTGTAATTTCTTTTGCTGTACAAAAGCTTTTATGTTTCATTAGGTCCCACATGTTAATTTTTGTTTTTAGTTCCACTATTCTAGTAGGCAGGTTGTGGAAGATCTTCCTTTGATTTATGTCCTTGAATGTTTTGCCTATATTCTCCTCTAAGAGTTTTAGGGTTTCTGGTCTTACATTTAGGTCTTTAATCCATTTTGAGTTGATCTTTGTGCATGGTGTCAGGGGATGCTCCAACTTCAGTTTTTTGCTTGTAGCTGTCCACTTTTCCCAGCACTATTTGTTGAAAAGGTTGTCTTTGTCCCATTTTATATGTTTGTCTCCTTTGTCAAAAATAAGGTACCCATAGGTGTGTGGGTCTATCTCTGGGTTCTCTATCTTGTCCCATTGGTCTGTATTTCTGTTTTTGTGCCAGTACCACACTGTCTTGATGACTATTGCTATGTAATATAGTCTGAAGTTAAGGAGGCTGATCCCTCCAGCTCCATTCTTCTTTCTCAGGATTGCTTTGGCTATCTGGGGTCTTTTGTGTTTCTCTATGAACTGTGTTATGCTTTGGTCTGGTTCTGTGAAGAATGTCCTTGGTAGTTTGATAGGGATCGCATTGAATCTGTAGATGATACTTGATAGGATGGTCATTTTCACAATATTGATTCTTACGACCCACGAACATGGGATATCTCTCCATCTGTTTAAGTCTTCTTTGATTTGTGTCATGAGTGTCTTGTAATTTTCTATGTACAGTTCTTTTGTCTCTTTGGGTAGGTTTATTCCTAGATATTTTATTCTCTTGGTTGTGATGGTGAAGGGGGTTGCTTCTTTGATTTCCTTTTCTAATCTTTCATTGTTTGTATGTCGGAACGCCAGTGATTTCTGTGTATTGATTTTGTATCCCATGACTCTGCTGAATTCATATAACATCATGTCATCTGCAAAAAGCGAGAGCTTTACTTCTTCTTTTCCAGTCTGGATTCCTTTTATTTGTTTTTCTTTTTTTTTCTCTTATTCCTGTTGCTAGAACTTCCAGGACTATGTTGAATAATAGTGGTGAAAGTGGACACTTCTGTCTTGTTCCTGATCTTAGAGGCAATGCTTTCAGTTTTTCACCATTGAGGATAATGTTTGCAGTTTTTCACCATTGAGGATAATGTTCGCTGTGGGTTTCTCATATATGGCTTTCACTATGTTGAGGTAGGTTCCTTCTATTGCCATTTTTTGAAGAGGTTTGTTTTTTTTATCATAAATGGGTGTTGAATTTTGTCAAAGGCTTTTTCTGTATCTTGAGATGAACATGTGATTTTGTCTCTCAATTTGTTGATATGGTGTATCACATTGATTGATTTGCACATATTAAAGAACCCTTGCATGCCTGGGATGAACCCACCTTTTTTTTGTCAGATGTTGGAAGTCCCCCAATAAATAAGGTACCCATAGGTGTGTGGGTCTATCTCTGGGTTCTCTATCTTGTCCCATTGGTCTGTATTTCTGTTTTGTGCCAGTACCACACTGTCTTGATGACTATTGCTATGTAATATAGTCTGAAGTTAAGGAGGCTGATCCCTCCAGCTCCATTCTTCTTTCTCAGGATTGCTTTGGCTATCTGGGGTCTTTTGTGTTTCTCTATGAACTGTGTTATGCTTTGGTCTGGTTCTGTGAAGAATGTCCTTGGTAGTTTGATAGGGATCGCATTGAATCTGTAGATGATACTTGATAGGATGGTCATTTTCACAATATTGATTCTTACGACCCACGAACATGGGATATCTCTCCATCTGTTTAAGTCTTCTTTGATTTGTGTCATGAGTGTCTTGTAATTTTCTATGTACAGTTCTTTTGTCTCTTTGGGTAGGTTTATTCCTAGATATTTTATTCTCTTGGTTGTGATGGTGAAGGGGGTTGCTTCTTTGATTTCCTTTTCTAATCTTTCATTGTTTGTATGTCGGAACGCCAGTGATTTCTGTGTATTGATTTTGTATCCCATGACTCTGCTGAATTCATATAACATCATGTCATCTGCAAAAAGCGAGAGCTTTACTTCTTCTTTTCCAGTCTGGATTCCTTTTATTTGTTTTTCTTTTTTTTTCTCTTATTCCTGTTGCTAGAACTTCCAGGACTATGTTGAATAATAGTGGTGAAAGTGGACACTTCTGTCTTGTTCCTGATCTTAGAGGCAATGCTTTCAGTTTTTCACCATTGAGGATAATGTTTGCAGTTTTTCACCATTGAGGATAATGTTCGCTGTGGGTTTCTCATATATGGCTTTCACTATGTTGAGGTAGGTTCCTTCTATTGCCATTTTTTGAAGAGGTTTGTTTTTTTTATCATAAATGGGTGTTGAATTTTGTCAAAGGCTTTTTCTGTATCTTGAGATGAACATGTGATTTTGTCTCTCAATTTGTTGATATGGTGTATCACATTGATTGATTTGCACATATTAAAGAACCCTTGCATGCCTGGGATGAACCCACCTTGGTCATGATGTATGGAACTTTTTGATGTGATGTTGAATTCTGTTTGCTAGGATTTTGTTGAGGACTTTGGTGTCTAAATTCATCAGTGAAATTGGTCTATAAGTCTCTTTATTTCTGTTGTCTTTGCCTGGTTTTGGTACCAGGGTGATGGTGGCCTCATAGAATGTGGTTGGAAGTTTTCCTTCCCATGCAATTTTTGGAAGATTTTTAGAAGGACAGGCATTCGCTCTTCTTTAAATGTTTGGCAGAATTCACCAGTGAAGCCATCTGGCCCAGCAATTTTATTTTGGGGGTAAATTTTTAATCATAAATTCAATTTCTGAGCTTGTGATTGGGTTGTTCATAGTTTCTATTTCTTCCCGGTTCAGTCTCAGAAGATTACTCTTTTCTAAGAAACTGTCCATTTCCTTCAGGTTGTCCAGTTTGTTGCCATAGAGTTGTTTATAATAGTCTCTTATAATCCTTTGGATTTCAGCATTCTCTGTTGTCATCTCTCCTTTTTCATTTTTGATTTTGTTGATCTGGTTCTCCTCTCTTTTTTTCTTGATGGGTCTGGCCAGTGGCTTGTCAATTTTATGTTTTTGAAGAAACAGCTTTTCAACTTATTTATCTTTACTATTGTTCCTTTTTCATTTCTTTTTCATTTATTTCTTCTCTGCTCTTTATGATTTCTCTTCTTCTGATAATTTTGGGGTGTTTTTGTTGTTCTTTCTTCAATTATTTTAAGCATAGGGTTAGGTCATCTGTTTGATATTTTTCTTGTTTCTTGAGGTAGGTTTATATTACTATAAACTTCCCTCTTAGAACTGCTTTTGTGGTATCCCATAGGTTTTGCACTGTCATGTGCTCATTGCCATTTTCTTCTAGGCATTTTTTGATTTCCCCTTTGATTTGCTTGGTAATCAGTTGGTTTTTAGGTATGTGTTGTTTAATCCCCATGCACTTATGTTTTTCACGGCTTTTTTCCTGCAGGTGATCTTTAGTCTCATTGCATTGTGGTCAGAGAAGATGGCTGATACAATTTCAATTTTCTGGAATTGACTGAGCTTTGATTTGTGGCCCAAGATGTGGTCTATCCTGGAGAATGTTCCATGAGCACTTGAGAAGAAAGTGTATTCTTCTGCTTTCGGATGGAAGTCCTAAAGATATCCATGAGGTTCATCTCTTCTACTGTGGCATTTAAGGCTTGTGTTTCTTTATGAATTTTCTGTTTGGATGATCTGTCCATTGGTGTGAGAGGAGTGTTAAAGTCTCCTACTATGATTGTGTTATTGTCAACTTCTTCTTTTATGTCTGAAAGTGTTTGTCTATGTATTGGGGTGCACCTGTGTTAGGTGCATAGATATTTATGATTGTTATGTCTTCCTCTTGGATAGATCCCTTGATCATTAATATAATGACCTCCCATGTCTCTTATAATCTTAAAGTCTATTTTGTCTGATATGAGTATTGCTACTCCAGCTTTCTTTTGATTTCCATTTGCATGGAATATCTTTTTCCATCCTCTCACTTTCAGTCTATGTATGTCATTAGGTCTGAAGTGGGTTTCTTGTAAACAGTGTGTATATGGATTTTGTTTTTGAATCCATTCAGCCAGTCTGTGTCTTTTGGTTGGAGCATTTAGTCCATTTACATTCAAAGTAGTTATTGATATGAATGTTCTTATTGTCATCTTTTTAGATATTTGGGGTTTGATTTGTAGGACTTCTACTGTTGTATGTATTGACTATATCACACCTTTTGACACTTGTTGTAGGGCTGGTTTGTGGCACAGAATTCTTCTAGTTTTTGCTTGTCTGTAAAGCTTTTGACTTCTCCATCAATTCTGAATGAGATCGTTGCCAGGTAGAGAATTCCCCTTGTAGGTTATTCTCTTTTAGCTGTTTAAATGTGTCTAGCCATTCTCTTCTGGCCTTCAGGGTTTCTGTTGATAGATCAGTGGTTAAGCGAATGTGGTTTCCTTTGTAAGTTATTTGTTGTTTGTTCCTTGCTGCTTGAAGTATTCTGTCCTTATATCTAGTCGGTGTTAGCTTGATAAGAATGTACCTGGGTGTGTTTCTTCTTGGATTTATCCTGTATGGAACTCTCTGTGCTTCTTGGACTTTGTTGAGTATTTTCTTTCCCATGCTCGGGAAGTTTTCAACTGTAATCTCTTCAAGAATTTTTTCATAGCCTTTCTTCCCCTCTTCTTCTTTTGGGACCCCAATAATTCTAATGTTGGTGCATTTGATATTATCCCATAGGTCTCTAAGGCTATCCTCAGTTCTTTTTATTCTTTGTGCTTAGTTCTGTTCTTCAGCAGTTATTTCTACCATTCTGTCTTCCAGCTCATTAATCCATTCTTCTGCCTCTGATACTCTACTGTTGAGTGCTTCTATAGTATTTTAAAGTTAAGCAGTTGAGTTTGTTGTCTCTATTTGTTTATTTTTCATTTCTTGCATGTCTCTTCTCAGTGCACTAATATCCTCTAATATTCTGTTTTCAGAGTTTTGGACCCTCACAAGTATCGCTCTTTTGAATTCTGTTTCAGATAATTTGCCAATCTCATCTTCTGTCATTTGTAATTGTGTTTCTCTGGCTTATTCCTTCACTTGTGCGGTGTTTCTCTGTCTTTTCATTTTTATGTTAATTTTTGTTTCTTTATGTGTGTCTGTGTGATGGAGGTCTTTCCCCCCCCCCCCCCCAGCTGCTTGGTCGAATCCTCCCTGCCTTTTGGTTTCTGTCCTTGTAGAAGGGTTCAGTGGTTTGTATCTTAGGTGGTGCTGGGTCTTGTTTGCAGGTGAATAATCTCTAGTGTTGTATGTTCTTTGATAGTGTAGGGTCTTGGTGTCAGGGCTTCCACTCCAAGAATCATTGGTTTGTCTCTGGCCAGGGACTGTTGGCTTTATGTCTGGTTTGCTATGGCACTCAGTGGTATTAGTTCAAATATAGGCATATGAAGGACAAAGGGTGCATTCCTGGCACGTCCCTGTCACAGTACTGACCCCAGTGGGATTCTCATGCTGAGGTTTGCTCTCTGTCATCCCGGTGCACTTTCCAGTGTTCTCTCTGCCCAGTCCCGTGTTGGAACTGGAGTACTGGAGCTACGGATTCCGTGGGAGCTCCGAGAATGTTTGGGTTGCTCACTCTCCATCTTGTAGAACTGAGGACTTCCTTTGTCATCTAGAGGCTGGTTTCTTGGTGTTGTTTCATTTCTTGATCAGTTCTGGTGATTCTGTCCAGGAGCTGGTGAAATCCTCGTCTCATTCTTCCGCCATCTTTCCCATTCTATCCGCTCCAGTATTCTTTCCTGGAGAAAGAAGTCCATGGACAGAGGAGCCTGGTGGGCTACAATTCATGGGGTCACAGAGTCAGATACCACTGAGCCACTAACACTTTCTTTTTTGTCTTTTTCTAATAGTAATCAAAACTAATATTAAAATATGCATAAATGCACACATCTATTTACATATGAAACTGAAAGTAGTTACAAAAATACTTAACAATGTATCAAAGTCACTTAGATGATGGAAACAGCATAAATAATCAAATCTGCAGATATATCAGGAGTACGACATTTTCTGTCAAGGGTCAGATGGTGAATAGTTTATGATCTGTGGGTGTCATTTCTCTTCCAATTGCTCAACTCTGCTATAATACAAAAGCACCCATAGACTGTTACTCTATGTATATCTTTATTTATGTACACTGAAATTTGCATATGTTATCATTTTACATCATCAATATTATTTTTAATTCAAACTCAGTAAGTAGGAAAGCTACTCTTAACTTATAAGCTGTACAAAATAGAGTAGGCACTCATCTATTTGCTTTTTCCAACTTCTTTCAAACATAGTGTGACTCACACATAAACATTCAGAACCTGTTAACTTCAGGTGGTGGCACCATGTTACTTTTCAGAAATAGACTACAGATTCTGTTAGAAACTTGCCCATTGAATTTTCTACAGGCATTAAACAGAAATGTCCTTTTTACCATCAAACCAGATTTCGATTTTATCCTGAAGAAATATTGCTCTGGCAAAGAACAGTTTCCCTAAAATTCCCAAGAAGTACCTAAGGGACAGCTTTTAAACTAATATTAAGGTCAATGAGAACTGCCTAGCATAATCTGTATTCTCAGGTGAAAAACTGTTGGCAGCAGAGAAACAACTCACAGTATTAAAAAGAGACAAACTACATGAAAAACGCTCACCAAATAAAGATCACTGTGGAAAAAAAAAAAACTGGTAAATTTTCAAGATTTCTTCTTTAGAAACTATTTTTAATGAGATTATTCAGATAAACAGTATGTGATGATAACATCTAGCAATGCACAAAACAATTATCTGACATCTTTAAACTGCTTTTAAATGTTCAGTTTCACATATATCTGTACACTTAATATAGTGCCAGCAGTGTCCAATAATTGAAGTTTAGCTACTGCCAAATAAATAACTGTGACTCTGATTTACAAAAGTGTGCATTCAAATTTACAAGGTGAAATATGGCAAAAAGATAGCCACAGATCTCTGGCAAAAATACTTTTATGGCCAGTGAAGACAGTTATAATTCAGGACATTTAATTAAGTTCCAAGGCTTTAACAGATAGTTATTCATTGCAATGAAAATGCTTTATACACCATGAACATTATAACAGTCAGTACCAATTTTGTCCCAAGGAAGTTTTATATTATAAAATAATATAAATATGCTAAAATATATAAAATGATATGTAAAATGTATGACAAAATTATGATATATATTACATAATAACATAAAATATATAGTTATTTATAAAATGATATATGTTAATATATGTGATATATTTTATCTAATATAAAATTATTATATAATATATATTTGTATAACTAAACCACATTGCTGTATACTAGAAACTAGCACAAGACTGTAAATCCACTATACTTCCATCTACAAACTAAATAAATAAACTTGGAAACTGTCACTCAGGAGATTTAAGGGACTCAGTCATGATCAAGAAAGGCTAAGCTGACACCCAAACTCAAGATTTCTAACTCTCTACAGCAAACGCTTTCCATTTCACATCCTCAGAACTGCCAATAAGATGTTCGGTGTGTGTCCTTCCACACATAAAAACAAACCTCACTGACTTTCAAAATATGCCAACCAGTTCATTTTAGTCATATTGTGATTATTTTCCTCATGTGATCAATGGAAAAAGGAGTATTTAAGCAAATTTTTATAAAATGGATACATAAATCAACGAACTAGCATAACTGAAAGAAATAAATGTAACTTTGTTTTTAATTTATTGAAATATTTTATTTTTCTCATTTATATTAATAACTCTTCAAGTAAACTGTGTATTTTCATGAGAAAAAGTTCCTAAATTTAGATTTCAATTTTTCTTTAAAGGTGAAGGAATGAGAACATTCTGGGTTTAATTTAGATAATATAAATTGGGTTCAAGAGGGAAGGGACAGGACTTCCCCTGGTGGTCCAGTGGGTAAAGACACCGCCTTGCAGTGCAAGGGGCACCGGTTCGATCCCTGGACTGGGAAGATCCCATGTGCCTCGGAGCGGCTGGACCGATGTGTCCAATTACCAAGTCGGAGCTCTGGAGTGCATGCGCCCAGAGCCAGTGCTCTGCAACAACAGACGCCACCGCGATGGGAGGCCCACAGGAGCCAAAGAACAAAGACGGATGAAAATAGAGAAATGCAAGACCAACAGAAGTGGCCCGCCCGCTCCCCTCCCTCCCCAACCCGATCCCCACCCAAAAAAATAAATAAATAAATAAATCTTTAAAAAAAAAAAAGAAGAAGAAGGAAGGGACATATGTACACCTATGGCTAATTCTTGTTGATGTATGACAGAAATCAAACCAATCCTGTAAAGCAAGCATCAATCAATTAAAAATAAGTAAATATACCTTTTAAAGTAAGGTAATATAAATGGAAAAAATACTATCATTACATTTGTGGAAGTGTTTCCATAACAGAAAAACAATGAAAAAATGGTAAATTCTCATAAAATAAACATTGACTCAGCTATCAACCCAAGTTTTCTTTTAAACTTGGAAACTGTCACTCAGGAGATTTAAGGGACTCAGTCATGATCAAGAAAGGCTAAGCTGACACCCAAACTCAAGATTTCTAACTCTCTACAGCAAACGCTTTCCATTTCACATCCTCAGAACTGCCAATAAGATGTTCGGTGTGTGTCCTTCCACACATAAAAACAAACCTCACTGACTTTCAAAATATGCCAACCAGTTCATTTTAGTCATATTGTGATTATTTTCCTCATGTGATCAATGGAAAAAGGAGTATTTAAGCAAATTTTTATAAAATGGATACATAAATCAACGAACTAGCATAACTGAAAGAAATAAATGTAACTTTGTTTTTAATTTATTGAAATATTTTATTTTTCTCATTTATATTAATAACTCTTCAAGTAAACTGTGTATTTTCATGAGAAAAAGTTCCTAAATTTAGATTTCAATTTTTCTTTAAAGGTGAAGGAATGAGAACATTCTGGGTTTAATTTAGATAATATAAATTGGGTTCAAGAGGGAAGGGACAGGACTTCCCCTGGTGGTCCAGTGGGTAAAGACACCGCCTTGCAGTGCAAGGGGCACCGGTTCGATCCCTGGACTGGGAAGATCCCATGTGCCTCGGAGCGGCTGGACCGATGTGTCCAATTACCAAGTCGGAGCTCTGGAGTGCATGCGCCCAGAGCCAGTGCTCTGCAACAACAGACGCCACCGCGATGGGAGGCCCACAGGAGCCAAAGAACAAAGACGGATGAAAATAGAGAAATGCAAGACCAACAGAAGTGGCCCGCCCGCTCCCCCCCCCCCCCCCCAACCCGATCCCCACCCAAAAAAATAAATAAATAAATAAATCTTTAAAAAAAAAAAAGAAGAAGAAGGAAGGGACATATGTACACCTATGGCTAATTCTTGTTGATGTATGACAGAAATCAAACCAATCCTGTAAAGCAAGCATCAATCAATTAAAAATAAGTAAATATACCTTTTAAAGTAAGGTAATATAAATGGAAAAAATACTATCATTACATTTGTGGAAGTGTTTCCATAACAGAAAAACAATGAAAAAATGGTAAACAATTCTCATAAAATAAACATTGACTCAGCTATCAACCCAAGTACTACAAAACCATAATTAACATGGGGAAATGTTATAAAATGTTCATGAAAAATGTCATTTCTTATACAGTTTATAAGAGCATATGTACAATATAGCATGTACTATACACATTTCAGAAAAAATTGTATGCATTTTCATAAATACACAAAGACAAAAAGCTAGGCAAATCTCTACTGAATGTTATAACAGCTGACTGAAGAAAAGACTGCTGTGCTGTTATCACCTGAGTCATGTCCGGCTATTTGTGACCCCAAGGACTGTAGCCCCACAGGCTCCTCTCTCTCAGTGGGATTCTCCGGGAAAGAATACTGGAATGGGTTGCCACTCCCTCCTCCAGGGAAAACTTCCTGACCAGGAAGGATGTTTGTCTCTTACATCTCCTGCATTGGCAGGAGGGTTCTTTACCACTAGTGCCACCCAGTAAGCCCGAATAAAATATTAGGCACTGCTTTATACTTTTCTAACTTTTCCATTTTATTTTCCAAATCAAAAACATAGATCACTATTATATGGTGAGGAAAAATTACTTTAAAATATTACCAACGCCTGGAATATGTGAAAGCCCACACAACCAAAAACAGTGTTGAGTTGTGTCTCCTATTAAGTACATGTTGATATTCCATGATGAATCATAATCATCCCTTTTAGGTGTGAGTCAAAACAGAAATAAAATCCTTCTTGAACTTGATACAACTTGGCTGAACAGATGGGACTGAAAAAGCTTTAAAATAACAGTTATCAGGACTGGGATGCACACAGAGGGCTCCACCACATTGCCCTGCTGAACCTTTCTCATCAATGCACTGGACTCTCCTGGTTCAGAAGAAGATATCCCTTTTTGGCAAGTAAGTCCAGTTCAACAATATCATTAGCACAACAATGCTTCTGATGAACAATTTTCAGCTGATGAATGTTCTGGGTTTTTACAGCGATATTGCTTTCATTTTCTCCCAAAACTGCCAAACAGGAAAGTGGTAAAGTGATCTCATTACATTTGTGGAAGTGTTTCCATAACAGAAAAACAATGAAAAAATGGTAAACAATTCTCATAAAATAAACATTGACTCAGCTATCAACCCAAGTACTACAAAACCATAATTAACATGGGGAAATGTTATAAAATGTTCATGAAAAATGTCATTTCTTATACAGTTTATAAGAGCATATGTACAATATAGCATGTACTATACACATTTCAGAAAAAATTGTATGCATTTTCATAAATACACAAAGACAAAAAGCTAGGCAAATCTCTACTGAATGTTATAACAGCTGACTGAAGAAAAGACTGCTGTGCTGTTATCACCTGAGTCATGTCCGGCTATTTGTGACCCCAAGGACTGTAGCCCCACAGGCTCCTCTCTCTCAGTGGGATTCTCCGGGAAAGAATACTGGAATGGGTTGCCACTCCCTCCTCCAGGGAAAACTTCCTGACCAGGAAGGATGTTTGTCTCTTACATCTCCTGCATTGGCAGGAGGGTTCTTACCACTAGTGCCACCCAGTAAGCCCGAATAAAATATTAGGCACTGCTTTATACTTTTCTAACTTTTCCATTTTATTTTCCAAATCAAAAACATAGATCACTATTATATGGTGAGGAAAAATTACTTTAAAATATTACCAACGCCTGGAATATGTGAAAGCCCACACAACCAAAAACAGTGTTGAGTTGTGTCTCCTATTAAGTACATGTTGATATTCCATGATGAATCATAATCATCCCTTTTAGGTGTGAGTCAAAACAGAAATAAAATCCTTCTTGAACTTGATACAACTTGGCTGAACAGATGGGACTGAAAAAGCTTTAAAATAACAGTTATCAGGACTGGGATGCACACAGAGGGCTCCACCACATTGCCCTGCTGAACCTTTCTCATCAATGCACTGGACTCTCCTGGTTCAGAAGAAGATATCCCTTTTTGGCAAGTAAGTCCAGTTCAACAATATCATTAGCACAACAATGCTTCTGATGAACAATTTTCAGCTGATGAATGTTCTGGGTTTTTACAGCGATATTGCTTTCATTTTCTCCCAAAACTGCCAAACAGGAAAGTGGTAAAGTGTAATCCACTATAGCAGAATCAGAATGGTGGACCAGCAATTTTTTTCTATTGGGAAGTCTCTGAAAGAAACTATATGTGCTTCTAATGGCATTAAACTGACTTTTTTATTATTATTATCGTGCATCAGAGTTTCTTCTGGTCCTTTCAGTTCATTGTTCCCTGTTCCATTAGTAAATATGAATATAGTTCTCCTGCAAACTCAGATTTTCAGCAAAAATGATATACTCAATTGATATCTCATAAAACCACTATGGTCTGAAAAATACCACCAATCATGGTATAGGACTGAAATATAAGTCAAAGAAACCTGGAAAATAGGAGAGTCTGGAGTTTATTTAACTATTTAATATTTCACATCGGGGCATCCCATGGAAGAGACACGCATGGGACTTTTCCCTGGGTTACCACACCTGACAAACTGAGAGCACTCACATGTTTCAAGGACTAGTTTTTGTTACTGTGTTCACTGGTAACACCTTATTCACTTGAACATAATTTTCCATTCTTGTTATCCAATCTGAAGAAATGGTGGAGTCCAAAACCAAGTGGGAGGACCTGGTACCAGAAAGACATATGCAGGAAATAACAAGCCAGAGAAGGGACATCTTTTGTTAACACAAAGCCACAGTGTGGATAGACAGCTTTCAACTTGACCTGCTACTTGGATGCTGATATGTTTTTTAAAGGAAGGAAAGAATAGAGCTTCCCTTAAAGCTATGATATTCTTTTTTTCAGAATTGTTTTTCCATTTTTTTTTCCCCCTCATTATGCCTCATTTACTTTTATATTTATTTTCATCAATCTTTTTACTCTTTGGCATGTGTGGGCCTCCCATTGCAGTGGCCTCTCTCATGGCAAAGCACTGGCTCTGGGTGCATGAGCTCCAGAGTACCAGCCCGCAATTGGACACACCGGTCCAGCCACTCCGTGGCACACAAGATTTTCCCAGGCCAGGGATCAAATCAATGCCCTGTGCACTGCAAGGCAGACTCTTTACCCACTGGACCACCAGGGAAGTTATGATATTCTTAAATAAATACCTAGATCCTTCTTGACAGAGCCGACTCTACACTAATATCATGCCCCTTCAGGTTTCAAGTTTCCTGCTGGTGCTCCACAATCAACTCTCGTCTCTCTCTGGATCTCTGTGCCTGGGATCAAGGGAATTCTGTCTTCCACACTCTTTTCTAAATATAATTTTATTATAATGCAAGCCATGCCCATTTGTTTACTCACTTCCCAAAGTCACCTTCCACCTACAACAGAAGGCTAGAGTAGCAGAGACCATCTGGCCTAGTGGGCCATGAATGTTTACAAAATTGGCTATCTCCTTCCCTAAGGATTAACCAAACTTTCGTTTCTTAAAACTCTAGCGTCAGTCCTTCTGAGAATCTTTTCCTCTGAAATACTCTTCATCCTGCTTTCTGGCTAGTTTCTTTTCATCTTTTAGACTAAACTTTTATATCTATATTTTTCCTTACACGAGACCTTACCTGTTATTTTCCCCTCCTCCAAAAAAGCACTTGTCATGACTATAATTATTTTATTGCCTTTCTTCTCCTCTAGAGTATGCTATCTATAATTTTATTTCCAATGCTCAGCAGTACACTTGGAATATAAAAGGCTTACCAACGCATGTGGGCTCAAGGCTAAGCACAGAACAAATTCTCAATAAAGGGTTGAAAGAAGATGGCTTGGATTATAGTATAAATAGGCCTTTGATGAATATATCAAAGGGAACGAAGACAGAAAGACAAAGAAAGGGAAAAGACTCACTCAAAGGAAACATAATAGCTATGTCTCTATCTATATATTATCTCTAGATAATATGGTAAAAAATATGAAGTCCTGGGTTTCTTTATTGGCCCCATAATTCACTATGAAATTCTGAATAAGCCTCTGAAGGCCTGTTTTAGAATTCATCTATAAAAAGAAATTTGATATAGACAATCCAAAGTCCCTCTGATTCTTAATATTTGATGAAAATAAAAACTCATAATGAGTTTTACAAGCTAATTTTTAAGCACAGTACTGTTTTGGTTGACCTGTTTGTCTTGGAATTGAACTTTGATTTTTCCTCTCGAGTATTACACAATTCCTATGGGTGAACCTTACCCCCAAGTTCTGGTTGTGAGTACATGAAACACATCTGGTTATTCAGACAGTTCTATCTCACACGCATATTAGGTCTTTCATGAGTATAATACCCAAAAGAAGCCAACAAAACTTAATTCTAAGACTTGAAAGAAACCAGTCAGAAAAAGTCAACTTTTCACTAGGATTATGAGCTACAACCATTTATTGTCTGTAGTTGTTAGGAAGTCCTAAGTAGAGAGAAAGCTTATAGAAGAGTCAGCAAATCAAGAAGTAAGCTGTAAAGAAGGGACAAACACTCTCAAAATCCTTAGATCCTCTGGAACTAGCTGTACCTAAAGCTGTGGTCACATTAGATGTTCAAGCTATGTGAATTAGCACTGATAAATTCCTTTATTGCTTAAGTCATTCTGAATTCAATTTCTTTGACTTTCAACAAAAATCTTGGACAAAACCTAACTATTATTTCTGTTTTATGTGCTAATTTCTTGTTTGAAAGGATTTTTTTTTTCCTGCTTGATCTTTAAGTCTCTATTCCCTATTTGTCTGTTTCTCTTCTTTCTTTTCCTTGACATTCTCAGTCTCTGATAGCTAATCACTGCCAAAAGCTTTGATCAATGGAAGACATAAAACTAGACATGGACATGAATATTTCCTTGCTCTCAGGATCTGGACATCTGCCAACAGTAATTATCTTGTGTAAATCATTAAAAAAATTGAGCTGCTAGGAAAAAACTTATTATCACTGTGCTACCAATCTCATACAAAAAATATTATATGGTGCTGGCCTTATTAGGTTTACGCTGAGACAAAAAAGTAACCCAGAATATTTACCTTTCTAACTTTGAAGAGACTCAGTGGGAAGTTACATCTATCTATATATTATCTCTAGATAATATGGTAAAAAATATGAAGTCCTGGGTTTCTTTATTGGCCCCATAATTCACTATGAAATTCTGAATAAGCCTCTGAAGGCCTGTTTTAGAATTCATCTATAAAAAGAAATTTGATATAGACAATCCAAAGTCCCTCTGATTCTTAATATTTGATGAAAATAAAAACTCATAATGAGTTTTACAAGCTAATTTTTAAGCACAGTACTGTTTTGGTTGACCTGTTTGTCTTGGAATTGAACTTTGATTTTTCCTCTCGAGTATTACACAATTCCTATGGGTGAACCTTACCCCCAAGTTCTGGTTGTGAGTACATGAAACACATCTGGTTATTCAGACAGTTCTATCTCACACGCATATTAGGTCTTTCATGAGTATAATACCCAAAAGAAGCCAACAAAACTTAATTCTAAGACTTGAAAGAAACCAGTCAGAAAAAGTCAACTTTTCACTAGGATTATGAGCTACAACCATTTATTGTCTGTAGTTGTTAGGAAGTCCTAAGTAGAGAGAAAGCTTATAGAAGAGTCAGCAAATCAAGAAGTAAGCTGTAAAGAAGGGACAAACACTCTCAAAATCCTTAGATCCTCTGGAACTAGCTGTACCTAAAGCTGTGGTCACATTAGATGTTCAAGCTATGTGAATTAGCACTGATAAATTCCTTTATTGCTTAAGTCATTCTGAATTCAATTTCTTTGACTTTCAACAAAAATCTTGGACAAAACCTAACTATTATTTCTGTTTTATGTGCTAATTTCTTGTTTGAAAGGATTTTTTTTTTCCTGCTTGATCTTTAAGTCTCTATTCCCTATTTGTCTGTTTCTCTTCTTTCTTTTCCTTGACATTCTCAGTCTCTGATAGCTAATCACTGCCAAAAGCTTTGATCAATGGAAGACATAAAACTAGACATGGACATGAATATTTCCTTGCTCTCAGGATCTGGACATCTGCCAACAGTAATTATCTTGTGTAAATCATTAAAAAAATTGAGCTGCTAGGAAAAAACTTATTATCACTGTGCTACCAATCTCATACAAAAAATATTATATGGTGCTGGCCTTATTAGGTTTACGCTGAGACAAAAAAGTAACCCAGAATATTTACCTTTCTAACTTTGAAGAGACTCAGTGGGAAGACATGAAATCATACTGTGCTTATCGAACATTTTAGGCAGTCCAAACCACAGGCTTGCTGGGCTCTGAATGTTCTGAATTGGAAACTTATCAGCACTTAACTAGAGACATACAGACTGACATATAATTAAAGTTAGATGGCCTGGTCACAGTATAGAAAAGTAGAAATACCTTGAGATATTTTTCTTCATGTACTTTGCATTTTTACACATTTTTTTCATATTTCCGTAGCTCCTCAAGATTCTGAGTTAAAGAATAATAATCCCATCACTGAGACATGGAAATTCAGACATAAAGTTCAATAGCTTACAAAAGATCCCACTGTTACATATGAGCAGAGACTAGAGCATAGTCCTTGATCTGTTTCATTTGCCTGCTTACTATTAAGAAAATCAACTAAAGCTTAAGAGTTCAAGATTACTGGGAAACTGATAAAAATCTGTGTACCTTTCTCCAGATAACACGCACAGTGTACATACCTAAAACTTGAATAAAATCAGATGAAATGGAGGCCTAAAGATGATTCATTAAACTCCTCAGAAATCCTAGACTGAGATTAAGTACAACTGATGATTAAAAAAAAAAATCATAACTACAGACTCCTCATCCTGTAGTATCTTCATCATACAATGAGAGTTATTGCTTATTAATTTGAACACATTTTCTCATTGAAATAAAAAGTTAACATTAATATTAGCCAAATGTAAAGTTTATAATCATCTGTAAAAGATGCAGTCCATATTTCACTATGACTCTTTTTAAAATGAAGATTGTTATAGTGCAGGGAACTCAGTTTGGTGCTCTGTGAAGACTTAGGGGTGGAACAGAGGCTCAAGAGCAAAGGGATTTATGTATACATAGAGTTGACTCACGTTCTACCACAGAAACAAAATTGTTGAGCAATTATACTCGAAAATTAATAATGGAAAATAAATCTGGACATTTTTGCTTTTTCACTAACAAAAATAAAATACAAATTTCAATTGTTGATTAGCTCACTATCTAGCCATGAATTATCTCTGTGCTTCTCAAAGATTTTACCTTTTTAGTACCTAGATCTTAAGGAAAGGAAAAAAGTGAGGAAGGAAAGAAGAAATGAGAGAAGTAGGGAGGCAGAAAGAAAGGAGGGAGAGAGAAAAGGAAAAAGGAGGAACTCTAGTTGCTGTTACTTACTACTATCTACCTTTCTTATAATGTTGTCAACTGTTTTGTTTTGTTTTTTAACTTTTGCTATTTTTTTCTCTGAAAGTTATCTCTGGGATTCCACTGAGGATGTTTCACACATACCTACAGAAATGTCCCATTAGCCAGGATTGAGCACCTCCTCTTTAATCACTTTTGCTTTCTGCCGCCTCTGCTCTCAGAGTCCATGAGTCCACAGGTGAGCTACAAGCTCCTTAAACCGCTGTCTGCACATGCAGCCACCTTCTCTCAGTAGCGTCATCACATAGAGAAACTGAGTCCTGCACCAGGTGTTCTCTCCGACTCAGTGAGTCAAGCCTTTCTACTGAAAAAATCTGTGTAAACCTTTTTTCCCAGATAACACGCACAGTGTACATACCTAAAACTTGAATAAAATCAGATGAAATGGAGGCCTAAAGATGATTCATTAAACTCCTCAGAAATCCTAGACTGAGATTAAGTACAACTGATGATTAAAAAAAATCATAACTACAGACTCCTCATCCTGTAGTATCTTCATCATACAATGAGAGTTATTGCTTATTAATTTGAACACATTTTCTCATTGAAATAAAAAGTTAACATTAATATTAGCCAAATGTAAAGTTTATAATCATCTGTAAAAGATGCAGTCCATATTTCACTATGACTCTTTTTAAAATGAAGATTGTTATAGTGCAGGGAACTCAGTTTGGTGCTCTGTGAAGACTTAGGGGTGGAACAGAGGCTCAAGAGCAAAGGGATTTATGTATACATAGAGTTGACTCACGTTCTACCACAGAAACAAAATTGTTGAGCAATTATACTCGAAAATTAATAATGGAAAATAAATCTGGACATTTTTGCTTTTTCACTAACAAAAATAAAATACAAATTTCAATTGTTGATTAGCTCACTATCTAGCCATGAATTATCTCTGTGCTTCTCAAAGATTTTACCTTTTTAGTACCTAGATCTTAAGGAAAGGAAAAAAGTGAGGAAGGAAAGAAGAAATGAGAGAAGTAGGGAGGCAGAAAGAAAGGAGGGAGAGAGAAAAGGAAAAAGGAGGAACTCTAGTTGCTGTTACTTACTACTATCTACCTTTCTTATAATGTTGTCAACTGTTTTGTTTTGTTTTTTAACTTTTGCTATTTTTTTCTCTGAAAGTTATCTCTGGGATTCCACTGAGGATGTTTCACACATACCTACAGAAATGTCCCATTAGCCAGGATTGAGCACCTCCTCTTTAATCACTTTTGCTTTCTGCCGCCTCTGCTCTCAGAGTCCACGAGTCCACAGGTGAGCTACAAGCTCCTTAAACCGCTGTCTGCACATGCAGCCACCTTCTCTCAGTAGCATCATCACATAGAGAAACTGAGTCCTGCACCAGGTGTTCTCTCCCGACCTCAGTGAGTCGAAGCCTCTTGATGTTCCATCTACTGATACACAGGTCTCTTTGTTCTGCCCCCTTTTCGTTAGGGTTTCTCACATAGGTATAAAATATTTCCTCACTCCTCTTATTGTTGTTGTTTACTCATTAAGTCCTGTCCAACTCTATGCAACTCCATGGACTACAGTCCAGCAGGCGCCTCTGTCCATAGGATCTCCCAGGCAAGAATACTGAAGCAGCCATTCCCTTCCTCCGGGGTATCTTCCTGACCTAGGGATTGAACCCAGGTCTCTTGCATTGCAGACAGATTCCTTACCATCTGAACCACCAGAGAAGCCCCAATATAGCCTTCTGTAAATGAGATCATAAAAACTGAGCCCGCTGAAGATGCTACTCAATGGTCTGGTCTTGTGGAAGATCCCCTCCAACTTACAGCTAAGCAAAGAAAACAGTGAAATTTAATAGATCATTACCCTCCATTAACCCAGGACACAAGAACTAAATGCTTGTGGTTTCAGGTCACTGAGTTCTGGAGTGCTTTGTTATTCAAGAATAGCTAACTGCGATATCTTTCTTTGGGCTTCCCTGGTGGCTCAGACAGTAAAAAAAAAAAAAAAAAAAAATTGCTTGTAATGCAGGAGACACAGGTTCGATCCCTGGGATGGGAAGATCTCCTGGAGAAGGGAATGGCAATCACCTCCAGTACTGTTGCCAGGAGAATTCCAAGGAGAAAGGACCCTGGTGGGTTATAGTTCATAGGGTCACAAAGAGTCAGATACAACTGACTATTAACTCTTTACTCCTTTTTCCTTTCCTGGGAAGCCTCTAAGGAGGCTTCCATTCCTGAATTAAATACTATTGAGAGCCTAATCCATCAAATTGGTAAACAAGCCTAGAAATATCTGAATTTCATCAAGTTGATTCAAGTTATGACAATCTTGCTATCCTTGAATTCTAAATTTATTTTTTTTTCTTTTAATTGGGGTATGTCCAAGTATCTAGTAATTGACTTGCACATATACTGCTTTATACTTTTATTATTTGCAAAACAGCATCTGCCAAATTATCTTACTAATTACTCACATTTTCTTCTTTCCACATTTTTTGGGGGTTATCATATGGATGAATCATTTCTTTACTTAAAAACCTCTTCTTTCAGATTCTGTAAGCCCCAATCATCTGTTTAAGGTTGTTACACCAATTAGCTTATTCTTCAAGCATTACCATTCTTTAAAAAAATAAAACATCTCATATCTTTGGCAGAGATTGATTCAATAAAGGAAAGAATTAACAAATGTAACCATATTTGAGTTATCAAGCATCAGTACTTAACAGCTAACATTTACTGATCTCTTCCCATGCACTAGACATTGTGCTATGAAATTTAGTTGCTGTATATTCTCATTTAATCTTCATAACAACTGAATGAAGCAGGCATTAATATTTCCCACGTTGGAGGGTTTAACAAACCTGGACAAGATTACAAATTAAGTTGCATATTATGATTCCAGTTGATGTCTTGCAAAAGGTTTACAGGAGATGCTTCTCTGAACTGTGTCTTCTAAGCACTGACTTCTCCAGAATCAGGCTGGCCTGTTCAGTCACCAGTTGACGTTAGTCATCCCTGGGGATAACTTTTGTGTATGGCAAACCTCTGAACACTGTTAAGATATGAATAGGGTTAAGAGGCTTTGTTGCTTGCCAACCACATGGTTTTCTTGACCATCAAGATTATTAGTGGCAGTTTTTCTTCAACGATGGCAAATTTTTCCTGAAACGTTGTTATTCTATCAACAACCTCAAAATTTCAGGTTTGGTTTAAAAGAAAACTAAGCATATTTTTTACTTATAGTTCATATCGTCACAAAGAGTCAGATACAACTGACTATTAACTCTTTACTCCTTTTTCCTTTCCTGGGAAGCCTCTAAGGAGGCTTCCATTCCTGAATTAAATACTATTGAGAGCCTAATCCATCAAATTGGTAAACAAGCCTAGAAATATCTGAATTTCATCAAGTTGATTCAAGTTATGACAATCTTGCTATCCTTGAATTCTAAATCTACGTGTTTTTCTTTTAATTGGGGTATGTCCAAGTATCTAGTAATTGACTTGCACATATACTGCTTTATACTTTTATTATTTGCAAAACAGCATCTGCCAAATTATCTTACTAATTACTCACATTTTCTTCTTTCCACATTTTTTGGGGGTTATCATATGGATGAATCATTTCTTTACTTAAAAACCTCTTCTTTCAGATTCTGTAAGCCCCAATCATCTGTTTAAGGTTGTTACACCAATTAGCTTATTCTTCAAGCATTACCATTCTTTAAAAAAATAAAACATCTCATATCTTTGGCAGAGATTGATTCAATAAAGGAAAGAATTAACAAATGTAACCATATTTGAGTTATCAAGCATCAGTACTTAACAGCTAACATTTACTGATCTCTTCCCATGCACTAGACATTGTGCTATGAAATTTAGTTGCTGTATATTCTCATTTAATCTTCATAACAACTGAATGAAGCAGGCATTAATATTTCCCACGTTGGAGGGTTTAACAAACCTGGACAAGATTACAAATTAAGTTGCATATTATGATTCCAGTTGATGTCTTGCAAAAGGTTTACAGGAGATGCTTCTCTGAACTGTGTCTTCTAAGCACTGACTTCTCCAGAATCAGGCTGGCCTGTTCAGTCACCAGTTGACGTTAGTCATCCCTGGGGATAACTTTTGTGTATGGCAAACCTCTGAACACTGTTAAGATATGAATAGGGTTAAGAGGCTTTGTTGCTTGCCAACCACATGGTTTTCTTGACCATCAAGATTATTAGTGGCAGTTTTTCTTCAACGATGGCAAATTTTTCCTGAAACGTTGTTATTCTATAAACAACCTCAAAATTTCAGTGGTTTATGAAAACAAGCATATCCTTTTCTCACTTACAGATCTGTAAGCCAGCAGGAGTCGGCTCATTTAACTGGGTGAGCTGGGCTCTAGGCTGTGCATTGGGTTCATGGATTCTCTGTGCCTTTATTTTTCAAGGTCTAGCATATACTCAGGGCATGGTTTTATTTTTGTTTTCTATAAAGATAATTTTTATTTTTTAATCCTAATTTATTTTTAGGAAATATTTATTTTATTTTTAATATTTGTTTTATTTTCATATTGTTGTTCAGTCCCTAAGTCATCTCCAACTCTTTGTGACCCCATGACTGCAGCACACCAGGCTTCCCCTGTCCTTCGCTATCGCCCAAAGTTTCCTCCAACTCATGTCCACTGAGTCAGTGATGCCATCCAACCATCCTGTCCTCAGATGCCCTCTTCTCCTTCTGCCTTCAGTCTTTCCCAGCATCTGGGGCTTTTCCAACGAGTTCACTCTTCATATCAGGTGACCAAAGTATTGGAGCTTCAGTAGCATTCCTCCCAGTGAATATTCAGGATTTATTTCCTTTAGGACTGATTGGTTTAATCAGTTAGCTTCATAGCAAAATAGAAAATACAATACGGAGATTTCACATCTACGCTCTTTCTTCCTACATGAAAAAGTCCCCTCATTATACACATTCTCCACCAGATGGTACACTTGTTACAAATGATGACCCTACATTGACACATCGGCTTGTTTTTAGCCCAATGAGGTCGATGTTGGTCTTCAGGCTACAGACTGTGAGATAATAAATGGATGTTGTTTCAAGCCACTAAATTTGTGCTAATTATTTTGTGGCAGCAACAGGCAACAGACACACCACCTCATAGCGTTGTGGTGAGAATTCAATGATATACAGCTCTAATCTTCAATCCCTGTTAGCTGTATTATTTATGTGTATAACTTCTGGCGATTCCTACTGTTTTAAAACATTCAAACTGAAGTGCAATTTCTCAAACTCTCCTGGCATAAAAATATCATTAGTGAAAGTTTTTTGGGTTCTAGCTAATTAGATATGGTACCTAACAAGCTGTAAGCTTTCTGTGTTTGTATATACAAAGCCTTCTGCTGTCTGGCTACCACAGAAAACAAGTTGTTACGAATCCAACCACTGCAACTTCTCATTAAGTTTCCCTAGTTACTGGACATCAGTAAAAGCCTTTGTCTACCTTGAAATGCAAATGCTCCCTTTCTCACCAACCAACCATGCAAGATGAAAAGATCCTAAAACATGGTTACAGAATTTAGGAGAAAAAGAGACTATTTTCTACACATTCCTTCTGCCCTCAAAGCTCTCTTCCTCTTCCCAGATGATTCTTTTTTCTTCTTCTTCTTTCTTCTTTAAGAATAGCTTTCCTACTAGAAGCTGATTCAGAGAATGACATATGAGAGATGAAGAGATGGATCTGAAGAGTCGAGAGTCAGAGCAATGTGATTATGAAAAAGGAAAATCCCTAACATTGAGTCAGGAAAGGCAAATTTAAGTGCCAAGGATACCTGCAAACTAGGTTATTCTTGCCTTTCTACAATGAGGTGTCTTTCTTCTAAACCCAGCAAGCATTACTTCCCTCTCACACAGATAGTGGAAGAAATGGGATGGACAGCCACACATAGTGATGGATGCTGCTGGTGTGTTGCTTTTTCCCATTTAACATTTTGCAGCCTTGATAAAAATTTTTAAAACCCCACCACCGTGCAGTCTTAAGTAAAAGAAAATCACTCATTGTTCTGGGGAGTGAGGTATTGGAATAATTGTGCCTGGCCACAACTCTTCACTATGAAATGTTTGGTGTATTTAGCAAACATGGAGGATGCCAGAAACTAGCTGGGGCTCTGAGTGGGACCAGCAGAGCACCCTCTCCTTTGTTTAGTGAATTACAATTGTGTTGGGGCTTCCACAGTGTGAGGAAAGGATATTCAGTCCTACGACTGCAGCCTGCCACAGGAACAAAATCATAGTGGGAAAGGCCTACAAAGGGCTTTTATTTTCAATTACTGTTACCTGAGTTACCACAGTCTGACTTCTGGACAAAAAATCGCCATGGAAACCATTATCTCCAGTAATTTGTATTCTTTGCTCATTTTCTGTTCCACTTTTGCATCAGTGTCTTTCTGTTCAATTTGTTTTCCACCAGTCAGTTCTACTCTCACATGCAGCCGTGCCTAACGTCCCCTATTGCATTGATACTATGGGTTTTAATGGGCTAGTGTTTGACTATCCATAGTGAAGATGGTTTCTTTTGTTAACTGTGAATTAAAATGTACCTGCGCACAGATCTGCTTTTATCACTGAAGTTTCCTTCAAAATGATTGAAAAAGATGGGCTGTCTTGAGGTACCATCTCCTAACTCTTTGTAGCTGAGGATTGGTGAACAGGGTTGGCCTGATCTGTATGACTTTTAAGGATGCAATTGAAAGGGGAAAGGATGGGGGTCTGATTCCGGTAGCCTTTCCTCTAATCAAAGTATCAGCCTCATGGATCCTTGTCTCTCTCAGCTCAATACCTATCTTTCTATCACTTTCATACATAAAAGCGCAACGTGCTGAGATGTGTCCCTTTAAAGGTCTTTAATATAAGCTTTCCTGTACTTTTATGAGAAATAATTACGCATTCTTCTTATCCTTTACCTTATCAAAAAGTCACTTTGGTCTTTGCTGCTATGATTGGAGCACACAAGAATAAATGTGTAGTTCCTTTCTTGCTGGATAAATCATGGTTCCTTTTCCATATATTTCTCCTCCTGACAGCACAATGAATTCAGTTGTATGTCACCAGAGGCTCGTGTGTGTTCTGTTTCTACCTTGCCAAAAAATATCAAGCACTATTATTATGTGCTAACTGCAACTCAATGTGCTTTATCTAGTTTAATTGAATCCTTGCAGTCTTCATTTTAAATTCGAGGGAAAAGAATATTAGAAATCGCAAATAAGCACTTTTGCAGTTGTTTTCAAACTGGAGCATGCTCCAGAATCACCTGGATGATTTGTTAACATTCAGATTCTCTAGGTCTTGGGTGGAGCCTGAGAATCTGCATTTCTAGTGAGTTCCCAGGAGACACTAATGCAGCTGGTCATAAAGCCTGCGCCACAGTGTACTGGATTAAAATTTCAGTGAAGTGTAATAAGGGTTATTAAGAGTTCTGGAAACCAAATTTGCCTCATTTTCTGTTCCACTTTTGCATCAGTGTCTTTCTGTTCAATTTGTTTTCCACCAGTCAGTTCTACTCTCACATGCAGCCGTGCCTAACGTCCCCTATTGCATTGATACTATGGGTTTTAATGGGCTGGTGTTTGACTATCCATAGTGAAGATGGTTTCTTTTGTTAACTGTGAATTAAAATGTACCTGCGCACAGATCTGCTTTTATCACTGAAGT